>CM060969.1:9531493-10886493 GCA_030765045.1 Tenodera sinensis
CTGTCTGTCAGTCTGTGGACAGCATAACTCAAAAACGAAAAGTCGGTAAAAAACCAAAGTTGGTATTTAAGTTTATTGTCATTCAAGGATGCGACACAAAGATTTTAAAGAAAATAGCCGCACCCTAAACTACCCTTTACATGGAAAATTTTTCGAAAATTGTGATTTTCTTGAAAATGGCTGTAACGATTTTGATTAAAATGCCATATGTTTGAGATATTTTGATGACAAATGAAATGTATATCTTGAATTTTCTGGCTATAGCCCCTGTAGTCGTATTTACTCTGGACGACTTTTGCATAACTGGTAAACCGTTAGAGATAGACCAAATCATACTATACAAAAAATGTAGATCTTGCTAAAATACACCACTTATGTCTCAATAAATTTTCTTGTAGGGTGAACCGTTTCGGAGATATTCCTTGTGAGTTTCGGAAAACTTAGCACTTTAGCGAAATTCAACAACTTTGTTCATTTTTTAAAATGTTAATCGTGCAAGAGAACGGAATCTCAAAGGTCAAAAAGATTTGACTGTCGCACAAAGTCTACTGTATTTTAATATTCCCCTTGTACCTACAAGGAAATAAGCAATAAGATAATTTGTACAAATGTTTATCTCAACTAACACGAAGAAGATATAGGAATAAGAGTTTGTAAGAATGGTTAGTAGAGAAAGTCATGTGATTTTTTAATCGATGTCATTATGTCCATAAAGTGTGACAATAGCCAATTTTAATTTGTATTTGGGTTGAAGGAGGACGCAGATGCACGTGGTGGTAAACTGTTAAACCGACAGAGGGACAGACAGGGAAATCCCCCCCCCCCCCCCCTCTCTCGCTCCTCTGGAGCATGTTGACTGGAAGAGGCATGTCGAGTGGACGGTGTGCGTTCTCTCCCAGTGACAAGGGGATGGAAATCGAAACCCCCGAGTATTTAAAATTACACCACAAGCCCGTGCTGGAGTGTTTTTGTGTCGAACCAGAGAGGAATTGACTATGTATTAGGTTTCGGGTTCATCACGTGAAGGGACAACCGCAAGCGGCTATACTAGACTCGCTCTCTCTCTCTACGAGGAGACTAAATTGGGAAATACTGTCACTCGCTGACTGACTGACTTCTTTCCTCTCTCGTTATCCTGTCAGGAACAGGCAAATTGACTGCGCAGGCAGGTTCAATACGATATTACTGGGCCCAGAAAACCGGAAGCGATACAGCGGAACGTTTTATACACTCAGCGAGCCTTTTTGGCAAGATGGCTGCATCGAACACCTGCTACCACTCCAGAGTCCCTCCACCAATGTTTGACAAATCCTAGCAAGCACTCTGTGAACACATTCGAATCCTGTATACTAGCTGAAACACCCGGCTTTACTCCTAGTTTCACGATTTTACCCCTACACCTCTTAGACCCCCTCAAAAATTAATAAAAACACCGAGAAAACACTGCAAAAGCATGTTGAACAACCACAAATACTACAGGAAGTGGAGAAAGCCGTGTGAATGTAACACGTTGCATTTCTAAGTCAATTATATAGAAGACAGAGTAGGGAAAGAGATGCGAATGTTTCATAAAAGTAAAGATAATGGATTGCATTTCAATTTCAAGCATATCGAAAATGTTCTGAATTGTTTCTAGAAAAGGGAGCAGAGAAAAAAGCGTGATTATGTGTCATAAACGAAAACTGGGTAGAGAAACCTCTGTGAATGTAATGTGGCATTTCTGTTTGTCACAGAAAACTGTATGTTGAAGAACAAGTAACTTTTATTATGTAAAAGTAAAGCGAGTAGAGAAGACTATGTGAAAGTTACGTTGTGTAGTGAAATATATAGCATACAAACTTCCTTCATGAAAAAATACATATATGACCAAGTTTAAAACGTTTATAAAATGTGTTTATCTGCCACTACAATAATGAGTAACGCTTTAGTTCGTAGTTGCTAAACAAAAAATCTGATGTGTTGCACTCACATGACTTTCTCTACTCTTGTACTAACCATTCTTACAAACTCTTATTTCTATATCTTCTTCGTGTTAGTTGAGATAAACATTTGTACAAATTATCTTATTGCTTATTTCCTTGTAGGTACAAGGGGAATATTAGAATACAGGCCTTGTGTGACGTCAAATCTTTTTAGACTTTGAGATCCCGTTCTCTTTGCACGATTAACATATAAAAAAATGAACAAAGTTGTTGAATTTCGCTAAAGTTCTAAGTTTTCCGAAACTCACAAGGAATATCTCCGAAATGGTTTACCCTACAAGAAAATTTATTGAGATATAAATTGAGTATTTTAGCAAGATCTACATTTTTTGTATAGTATAATTTGGTCTATCTCTAACGGTTTACTAGTTATGCAAAAGTCGTCCAGAGTAAATACGACTACAGGGACTATAGTCATAAAATTCAAGATATACATTTCATTTGTCATCAAAATATCTCAAACATGTGACATTTTAATCAAAATCGTTGGAGCCATTTTCAAGAAAATCAAAATTCTCGAAAAAGTTTCCATGTAAAGGGTAGTTTAGGGTGGGGCTATTTTCTTCAAAATGTTCGTGTCGCATCCTTGAAAGACATTAAACTTAAATACCAAGTTTGGTTTTTAACCGAGTTTTCGTTTTTGAGTTATGCTGTCCACACACACACACGCACACACTTTTTCTATACCTTCAACAGATTAATTACTATGTATGTTTTAGTAAAATAAACCACATGCTTTACTGTGTGTTGTAAGCCTCCTAAGTCGGAGGGAATCAAACTCCGGTCTCTCGGAATATCTACAGCGATGGTGTTGACACAATGGTGATGGCCGCAGAAAGCATAAGGCGAGCCAGCGAACACAGAAACATCAATCAGCCATTACTTGCACTGGAAATCATTTAGCCCACAATTTCACGCTTTGCACGTTAATGTAGACAGTGCGGAAATTTCCAAGAAGTGACGTGTGTGTGCGTATCGGTAATTAGGGCCGGGGATTTACATGCCGCATAAAGTCCCCCCCCCCGCAACCCCCCCCCCCACACATCAAACCCACTCATCTGATGGAAATGCTACTTGTGTTATGAGGAAAGCCATAATGGTAACTCTGAGGTTCATGCGATGTTCTGCAGCACAGAACAAGAGCTTAAAACATTCTACACAGATAATATGTGGACAAAACAAAGCACAGAGTAGGTAATGGCGGTGTTTGATCGACCCGCAAGCTCTAAAATATATATTTTCATTGAGAACGACGCCATCAATTATCAGGTTCATACCACTGCCGTCAGTGTGCGGTATTTTCGTCCCGTAGTAGTTCTCTTACATGCCGGTAGATGTCACAAAACGTTGCAAATTCGTGACGTAATATAGATATACCCGCCACGCATAAGCTGAAGACGGGGACGGGCGGAGTAAGCGAGGCGGCAGAGATGTCATCTTATATACCGCTTATTCATAGAAATAAATCACAGAACGATGGATTTAAATCTCTTTAGGATATTATAAATACATTTTATCTATCTGTATTTTTTATTTTGTTTCATTTTCTTTCCTATGACTAAACTATTGCTGCATAGGTAGCGCTAATTATTTGTGAAGGCTTATATCAGTTAAGTGTGATATTTTCAATTTCAATATCTTCAATTTAAAATAAAAACTCTTCACGTCCGCATGTAACTTCTTTACTCATATGGAATTTTGACTTGAGAAATAACTGATGTTATTGTTCGCTCAGCTGTTAATTTTTATCATTTTTACTTTCTCTACTGGTAAGTAGGGGAAGTATTGTATTCCACCCAAAATTTCGATGTCGAGATTTCACCGGAAATATGTTTTGAATCCCCCTGAATCCAAAAAATAGAAAAAGTATTTTTAGAAAAAGGTCCGTGTGTGTGTCTGTGTGTCAGTCTGTGGACAGCATAGCTCAAAAACGAAAAGTCAGTTAAAAACCAAAGTTGGTATTTAAGTTTATTGTCATTCAAGGATGCGACACAAAGATTTTGAACAAAATAGCCGCACCCTAAACTACCCTTTACATGGAAATTTTTCGAATATTTTGATTTTCTTGAAAATGGCTCTAACGATTTTGATTAAAATGTCATATGTTTGAGATATTTTGATGACAAATGAAATGTATATCTTGAATTTTCTGGCTATAGCCCCTGTAGTCACATTTACTCTGGACGACTTTTGCATAACTGGTAAACCGTTAGAGATAGACAAAATCATACTATACAAAAAATGTATATCTTGCTAAAATACACAATATATGTCTCAATAAATTTTCTTGTAGGGTGAACCATTACGGAGATATTCCTTGTTATGTGTGTGAGTTTTGGAAAACTTAAAACTTTCGTGAAATGGAACATCGTTGTTTATTTTTTTATATGTTAAGTGTGCAAAGAGAACGGAATTTAAAAGCTTTAAAAGATTTGACTATCGCACAAAGTCTACTGTATTCTAATATTTCCCTTGTACCTACAAGGAAATAAGCAATAAGATAATTTGTAGAATTGTTTATCTTAACTAACACGAAAAATATATAGGAATAAAAGTTTGTAAGAATGGTTAGTACAAGAGTAGAGAAAGTCATGTGAGTGCAACACATAAGATTTTTTACATTTAAGAATCACATTTATTCTCGCATTCACACATCGAAATTGTGTGAAGATTTTTCTAGCTATATGACATCCATGGTTGAAAGAAAACCTAAGCAGTACTATAGATTCGATCTCTTAAATGTACTACAACATAAAAGGCTTCATAATCTTGTATAAAATAACTTATATTCAGGGTTGCGTTTATCGAAACGTAAACAACGCTCTCTGTTCAAATTAAGCCTATCAAATTGTAACATAAACTTTCAATTGATCGGCAATGTTGATAATTTCTATAAAATAAATTATTGATACATGATGTTAAATTGATCGAAGTGTTATTAATTGCTATTGTTATCCTTATCTGTTCCTGCAAGAGATTGCCCCTCAAATTTATGACTCACAATATGGTGCTTATAGTCAGAACAAAGATAAATTAATCATAAACTAAATTTCCCTCATTTTAACTATTAAAAAAATCGATGTGTTGCATTCAATGACGTCTAATCTATTCGTGCAAAAGTTAGTCGCCTTTTCAAAACCGCTCGCTAACACGAAATGAATGGCAAAAATCTAATGTGTTGCACTCACATGACTTTCTCTACTCTTGTACTAACCATTCTTACAAACTCTTATTCCTATATCTTCCTCGTGTTAGTTGAGATAAACATTTGTACAAATTATCTTATTGCTTATTTCCTTGTAGGTACAAGGGGAATATTAGAATACAGTAGGCTTTGTGCGATAGTCAAATCTTTTAAAGCTTTGAGATTTCGATCTCTTTGCACACCTAACATATAAAAAACTGAACAATGATGTTCCGTTTCACGAAAGTTGTTAAGTTTTCTGAAAATCACACTCAAGGAATATCTCCGAAATGGTTCAACCTACAAGACAATTTATTTGGACATAAATTGTGTATTTTAGCAAGATATACATTTTTTGTATAGTATGATTTGGTCTATCTCTAACGGTTTACCAGTTATGCAAAAGTCGTCCAGAGTAAATACGACTACAGGGGCTATAACCAGAAAATTCAAGATATACATTTCATTTGTCATAAAAATATCTCAAACATATGACATTTTAATCAAAATCGTTAGAGCCATTTCCAAGAAAATAAAAATTTTCGAAAAATCTTCCATGTAAAGGGTAGTTTAGGGTGGGGCTATTTTCTTTAAAATCTTCGTGTCGCATCCTTAAAAGACGTTAAACTTAAATACCAACTTTGATTTTTAACCGACTTTTCATTTTTGAGTTATGCTGTCCACAGACACACACACACACACACACACACACACACACACACACACACACACACACACACACACACACACACACACACACACACACACTTTTTGGGTAGAATACAATACCTCTTCCACTTTATATTAATCGAGATAGTCATTTGTAGAAAATTTTATTGCATATTTTCTCATAGGTACGTTGGAAGAAGGCAAAAACAGTAGGTTTAAATTAGTCAAATGTTACCAGAGGTAGTCGCTGTAACGTTGTCTTAAAATTTCGTTGTATTTGCATGGCCAGGCGTATGGCTTCCGCTTGGAGAAAAGTAGAACTGTTTTAAAGTACAAACCAATAACAAGGAATATCCCGGAAATGGCTAACTAAATTGTCTGCTTTAACCAGATATACTTTTTGGTGCAGTAATATTTTGTCTATCGCTTACGATTTAACGCTTATACGAAAAACATTCAGAATGAACAGCACTTTAGGCTGCTGTAAGAAAATTCAAGATATAAATTTGATTTGTTATGAAAGCATGTCAACTTAATGAAAATCAACTACTTAGATAAAATCAAAATGTTCCAAAAATGTAGCACCTAAAGGGTATACCACGGAACATACTGGTAACTAGGGGAAGTATTGCATTCCACCCAAAAATTCGATGTCGAGATTTCACTGGAAATATATGTTTTGAGACTCCTGAATAAAAAAAAAGAACTTCTAGAAAAAGATGTGTGTGTGTGTGTGTGTGTGTGTGGACAGCATAACCCAAAAACGAAAATTCGGTTAAAAACCAAATTTGGTATTTAAGTTTAATGTCTTTCAGGGATGCGGCACGAAGAACTTGAAGAAAATAGCCCCACCCTAAACTACCCTTTACATGGGCAATTTTTCGAAAATTTTGATTTTCTTGAAAATGGCTCTAAAAGTTTTTATTAAATGTTTATATGTTTAAGATACTTTATGACAATTGAAATTAATATTTTGTATTTTTTGGCTATAGCTTATGTAGTCATATTTACTCTGGATGGCTTTTGCATAACTGGTAAACTGTTAGAGATAGATAAATTATTAATATATAAAAAATGTAAGTCTCACTAAAACACAATTTGTGTCCAATTTTTGTAGAGGTTACATTTCATTAATATTTTTAATTCAGCGTTTAGTGCATAAATGACGTACTTAAATTGTAGAGAAAATTAAATCAGATTTCTGGTAATGACAGTGACCTAAATCAAGTTGTTGAGAATGTCACCAATAAACCAAAACTTCAGACAGAACTAGGCCACTCGCCAGTGTTTACTCGCTAAAATATTGAACCTCTGACAGTTACCATTTCCAAGCAGTTTTTTGTTGTTTCTTTCTTTTTACGTCTAAAGATTGTGTTGAGTTTTAAACTCCTTAGTATGTAGAATATTAGACGCCCAAAAGCAAATTAAATATTCGGAAGTTTCTGACACTTTAATTAAAACATCTCAACATATGACATTTTAATCGAAATCGTTAGTATAATTTTCAAGAAAATCAAAATTTTAGAAAAAATGTTCATATAAAGGATAGTTTAGGGTGGAGCTATTTTCTTCAATATCTCTGTGTCGCATCCTTGAAAGACATTAAACTTAAATACCAAATTTGGCTATTCCGAGGTCTGAAAACATATTTTCTGTGAAATCTCGACATCGATTTATCTAGTCATTTATTTACGATCTGACTATGTCAAAGACGCAGAATGAGTCAACATTTAAAACGACCGGGTGACAACTTACACAACAATAGTTTGTTTTTGTAAAAATCTGTTTTAAGATTCACGTTTGAGCAGTGCATTTGCGCGTATTTATTCTTTTGTGGATATATCTTGGCCTCTTTTCCCACGTAAAGCATCTTCTTTTAGAAAACATTCTTTTTTTTCGTTTCTTTTTTATGCTGTCCTGGGCTTCTTCTTGATTTGCTGCTTTTATGATTTATTTTTAATATTAACAGACAAACCGCAGCACGAATTAACATTTTCCTCTCTACAGGCGTGCTGAAGAGACCTCTTGTGAGAAAAAAGTTACACATTTCTTTTTCACTTCCCACCACTTCCTTCCTCTGTTTTTAAGCATTGTCTCAAGGTAACTGCGTGTCAACTTTAATTTCATGAATACTTAAGTTTTTTTACTCAGATTTTGTGGTAAGAACGAAATAGTACATAATAATAATAATGTGAGGAATTTGGACATGGTATACACCATGCCCGGGCTGCTTAGGGTTTCCCCTCTTCAGCCTAGCTTGGTTTTGTGTGTGTCGTGTGCTTGGAGATCTTCGGCGGTGGGGAGATTGTCATGTGCGTATGATGTGCATGATTTGGTGAAAATAGTACATCCTATGCCGCGCAAATTTAAATTTGAAAGCTACCAATCTAGGTGGTCAGACATAAACTCTGTGGCCCGCAATTGAGAGGTATCGGGTTCAAATCCCGTGGGTTCACTAATTCGACAAGTTTTCTTTTTCGCGTTTCCTCACTCGCCAGCTAAAAGCCGATTTGGATATTTAATACCAGGACACAAAGTTTCACTGTAAGTCTAAAACAATAGCACAAATGTAAAATAGATGGTAATAATGCATGCTGTGCCATCTATCGACAGATAATGAAAGCTAATCGCATCTGTCCAATTTCCTAACAAATCCTTTGCAATGTGCCTACTTAGTTTAAACAACGTAAAATAAAGATGGAAAACATTAGCCAATTGAAACTTTTATAAATAAAAATCTGATGTGTTGCACTCACATGACTTTCTCTACTCTTGTACTAACCATTCTTACAAACTCTTATTCCTATATCTTCTTCATGAAATAACAAGGAATATCTTCGAAATGGTTCACTCTCCAAAAAAAAATATTTGGATATAAATTGTTTGTTTTAGCGAGATATACATATTTGTATAATACGATTTGGTCTATCTCTTACGGTTTACTATTTATTCATAAGTCTTCCGGAGTAAAAAGGACTACATAGGCTATAGCCAGAAAATTCAAGACATACATTTCATTTGTCATAAAAATATCTTAAACATATGTCAATTTAATCAAAATCGTTAGAGCCATTTTCAAGAAAATCAAAATTTTCGAAAAATTTTCCATGTAAAGGGTAGTTTAGGGTGGGGCTATTTTCTCTTCAAAATCTTCGTGTCACATCCGTGCAAGACATTAAACTTAAATACAAAATTTGGTTTTTAACCGAGGTTTCGTTTTTGAGTTATGCTAATAACACACAAACACACACACACACACACTGTTTTTGCTGAAGATTTTTTTCCTTTCCATTTAGGAGACTTCACAACATGTATTTGCGTGGAATTAGTATATCGAATTTTTGGTTGGCATTCCATATTTCCTCTGCCCATTATAAGAAGCTCTAGAGAAAAGATTGTCAGGATAAAAACAGCTCGACTAAGTTATATATCTTCTTTGGAACGAAAGTCTTTGCGAAGTTTCATTACTCGCGTCCTGACATCAGTCGGAGAATTATAAGATTCTATTACTGTTGTCACAGGGAGTAGTATGGATCTGTTTTATACATGAAACAATCAATATTGTTTTAATGAATGTTTTGAACAATTTATAAACGCTTAAAGATAATTATCCTTCTGATAAAACACCTTTAAAATTTTCTCGCTAAATATGGCGGACTTCTTCGCTAACAAACAAAATGGCTAGGCAAAGCCAAACTTATATATTTAAACGAGCAATTCTTGTATATATATATTTATTCCGAGCAACTTGGAAACGGCTCTAGCGATTTCGATCAAATTTTGTATTCAGATAGAGTTTTGCTTTTTAAGTTCATCTATATAGGTGTAATTCCAGAAAAAACGCGATTTTACATAAAAAATAACATTTTTACTTTCTCTACTGCTAAGTAGGGGAAGTATTGTATTCCACCCAAAAATTCGAAGTCGAGATTTCACCGGAAATACATGTTTTGAGGCCCCCTGAATCCCAAAAAAAAGCATTTTTAGAAAAAGGTCCGTGTGTGAGTCTGTCAGTCTGTCAGTCTGTGGACAGCATAGCTCAAAAACGAAAAGTCGGTTAAAAACCAAAGTTGGTATTTAAGTTTAATGTCGTTCAAGGATGTGACACGAAGATTTTGAAGAAAATAGCCCCACCCTAAACTACCCTTTACATGGAAAATTTTTCGAAAATGTTTATTTTCTTGAAAATGGCTCTAACGATTTTGATTAAAATGTCATATGTTTGAGATATTTTTATGCCAAATGAGATGTATATCTTGAATTTTCTGGCTATAGCCCCTGTAGTCGTATTTACTCTGGATGACTTTTGCATAACTGGTAAACCGTTAGAGATTGACCAATCATACTATACAAAAAATGTAGATCTTGCTAAAATACACAATTTATGTCTCAATAAATTTTCTTGTAGGGTGAACCATTTCGGAGATATTCCTTGTTATGTGTGTGAGTTTCGGAAAACTTGGAACTTTCGTGAAATGGGTCATCGTTGTTCATTTTTTTATATGTTACGTGTACAAAGAGAACGGAACCTCAAAGCCTTAAAACATTTGACTATCTCACAAAGCCTACTGTATTCTAATATTCCCCTTGTACCTACAAGGAAATAAGCAATATGATAATTTGTACAAATGTTTATCTCAACTAACACGAAGAAGATATAGGAATAAGAGTTTGTAAGAATGGTTAGTACAAGAGTAGAGAAAGTCATGTGAGTGCAACATCAGATTTTTTATTACCACTTCCACAGAGCAATTCTTGTATATATATTCCCGGTATTTCAGAAACGACTCTAAAGGTTTGGTTAAATTTTTGTATACATGCATATTAATTTCACAGTGTTTTCTCTACTCACTTTTAGGTAACACATTCACATCTCTTTCTCTACCCACTACTCTATAAACAATTTTCCATAAAAAACATGATTTTACACCAAAGAACATTTATATCTCCGCTTTTATAATAAGTCATACCATGTTCTTTGTGTTTGAAATAGAAATACTGTTACATTCACACTGTTTTCTCTTCTCACTTTTAAGTAACACAATTCACAGTGGTTTCTGTACTCACTCTTCCACAAAGAAGTCATACAACTTTCTGTATGTTTGAAGTAGAGATGCTGCATATTACATTCATAGTGGTTTCTCTGCTTACTTTTATGTAATACATTCACATCACTTTCTCTACTCACTCTTCTATAAACAATTTTCCATAAAAACGTGATTTTACACAAAAAAAAACCATTTTATCCCCACTTTTAAATTAAGTAATACAATTTTCTGTATGTTTGAAACAGAAATGCTACATATTATATTCATACTGTTTTCTCTTCTGACTTTTAGGTAACACATTCACATCTTTCACACCTCTTTCTCTACTCACTCTTCTATAAACAATTTTTCATAAAAAACGTGATTTTACACAAAAAAAGTTTTTATCCTCGCTTTTAACATAAGTCATACCATGTTCTGTATGTTTGAAATGGAAATACTATTACATTCACCCTGTTTTCCCCTCTCAATTTTAGGTAACACATTCACGTCTCTTTCTCTGCTCACTCTTCTACTAATGTCATACAATTTTCTGTATGTTTGAAATAGAAATGCGCATATTACATTCACAGTGGTTTCTCTACTTACTTTTAGGTAACACATTCACATCTTTCTCTACTCACTTTTCTTTAAACAATTCATATCATATCACCGCGAAATTCGGCACGTATATGTATTTTTCCTTCAAGAAAGTTTTTATAACCGTTTTACCACAGAATATATTACTTTCAAATGGCTTTCTACTCGCTTTTCTTTTACGTAGCACATTCATATATCCCCTGTTTGCCCTTCAACATACAATTCATATAATTTTCTATGATTGAAATATAAATGCAACGTATTACAAAAAAAAAAAAAAATCGCCGAGCGGAGGTACTAATAGTGAAAAGTCAATGTTATTTTCTAATCTCGCCGCACTCTATTGATCTCAATCAAGTATTGAAGATATTGTTGTTTTTTATGAATATCACAGAATTTTACAATTAACTATTTACTTTTCGATGTATGATTATTTCCGACGTTATAATGTCGATAAAAATGCGTTTTCCTTAGTTGTATCACACATGAACAGAATAAGTCAGCCTACGATGACATGGTTATTTCAGAGGGCTTACACAAAAATACTACCTCAAATCAATAGCATAATAATTTCTCAATTGCCTTTCTTAAGATTAATCTTGTAGCTCTATAAACCTTCCCTCCATATCAACGAATCCAAAAGTTCATTCTTCATCTTGTGATGGTTTGGCTCTGCATTTAGTATTTTATTTCTATTTAATTTAGTAAAAAGTTTAAATCTGTTGATCGAACGGTTAAATCGTTTAATGTTAACTGTGCTGTTATGTAACCTTGATCTCTCGTAGTTCTGCCAGAAGAGCCTCTTCTGAAGACTGCTAATAGTTCCTTAATTGGATTTTAACCGGACGAAACAGGACTGGAGAGGGAACCTTGAATTGGCACCAGCTAATCCTCTTAACCGGTGGCCAGCGATATTGATTGCTGTAAAACCACTTTCTGATACACTGCCACAGTAAAAATAATTAACTTCGTGGCTCCAATTTGGTAATCAGTTTTCGTTTAACTTAGACATTTAGTATTTAATTACTTAGAGACAGGGGAAAGTATACGCAACATTTATGGATCTGGAAAAACTTGCAAGCATAAACTGAAAACAAGAACACATTTAAAAAAGGACAAATTATTGTTTCAAAATTGAAACTAATAACGAAGAATCGCTTAACTCACAGAGGTATAAAATCGTCTTTTGATGAGAACCCTCTTTCTCTCTCCCCCACTCTCCATTCCACTCGCTCTTCCACTCTCCCCTTCTATCACTATTTGTCCCTCTCCCCGTCACTCTGGCCTTCCCTCGTCTGTTTCCCTCTCTACCGCTCACCCCCTCTCACTCAATCTCCTCTCCTAGTCCCTCACTCTCTCCTCCCACTCTCATTCTCTCCTCCACTCTTTCTGACCCACTCTCATACTCTAACCTCCCATTCTCTCACTCTCTCATCCTCTCTGCCCCTCTCTCATCCTCTCCTCCCCTCTCCCTAACTCTGCTCATCTCTCCTCTATCCTCTTTCCTTTCTCTCCATCTCTCTCCCTTTCCACGTTTCCCTCTCTCTCCCTCTCTCTTATTGCTAACATACTAGAATCTGGTTCCCGAGGTCGTGAATTTAACCCCGGCTGAGGGCGATAGATTTTTCCGGGCGTAAAAATTCTTCGTATTACTTCCTTTGGAAGGGAAGTGAAACCGGTGATCCCGTACCATAGCATTAATAGGCGCAAAGGAACCTCGAGTCCTATCGAATTTTGCAGATAAACACCCTGTAACTTTGCCTGAATATATGTCAATTAGAGTAAAAGTTTTGTAGAAAATCCCATTAACGTTGACAGAAGCAACACTGGCGAGGGGCAGTGGAAGGGTGAACAGACTTGTGGGGCAGGGTGTAGCTGCAACAGACAAGATAACATAACGAGTGGTGTTGTAGCAGAAGGGTTGGTTCTTCATTTTGTCCCGTCCAGCTCGCGCACACAGTTTTTTCACCAGCAGCTACTTCAAAAGAACGGACTCGCATGTTATTGCAGTGCTTTTCGAGGTGTTTTTAATTCGATTTGTTTAGAGGCGGAGCTGCTCTTTCGGGATGACTTTGAGAGAGCGCGCCTCTGTGTCCATGTTTCATTTAAGCTTTATTTCGGCAATGGTGAATGCATCAGTGCTAATAACAGGCATTGTACTTCTGGCTTCCACAAAAGGCAGTCAATCGCTCAAGCGAAATGGGCTCAGACACATATTGGAAGGTAGCAGACACGAAAGTGCATAATCCAGTTTAAATGTTGTGAAATATTAGTGATATAAAGTTTATGTTTACCATTAACCATAAACGATTATTAAATCGCATGCGGAGGTCATTATTCACAATAGTGAGTGAATATTTCACAATATCAGTGTTCTGAGCTCTTACGAAACTATAATGAATAAAAAATAAACTAAATAAACAAAGAAAAACCAGCGGGAAGAAACTGCAGAAGCAGCGTTTAACAACCAAAAAATACCACAGGAAGAAAACTGAGTAGAGAAAAATGTGTGAATGTAAAGCGTTGCATTTCTATTTCGTAATATACAAAAGTATATGAGTGTTTGTAGAAGACCAAGAAGAATGCGTTAGAGTAGAGAAAACCATGTAACTGTAATACACTGCATTTCTATTTCACTCATAGAAAATTGTATAAATTGTTTTTGAAGGGCAAGTAGTGAAGGAGATGTGAATGTGTTACGTAAAACAGAAGTCCATAAATAGTTTAGGGATTGTTAGTACTTCTCCCAAACAATGGATGGCGCACTAATCAAAAATTGTTTGCATTTGAGGGTTAGACCATTTTTAAGTGCATGCCTTTAATTGTAAATTGATTAAATTGTTATACATTTACAATTTTACCAATTTCTTTCTTTGCTTATCTTTGTTTGAATATTCTTTTCCAGTTATGTTAATTTATAGTAACTGATGCACTTAATTTTGGTTTTGTATGCTTTACCTGGTATACTTAAGGCAATTAATTTTCCTTTTAAGGACGAGCATTTTTCAACCTTAATGTTAAACAATGTAGACGAATTAAAAACCAAATTTGATATTTAGTCTTTCAAGGATGACACCAAGATTTTGAAGAAAATAGCCCCACCCTAAACTACCCTTTACATGGAAAATGTTTCTAAAGTTTTGATTTTCTTGAAAATGGCTTTAACGATTTTGATTAAAATGTTATATATTTGAGATATTTTTATGACAAATGAAATGTATATCTTGAATTTTCTGGCTATAGCCCTTGTAGTCGTATTTACTCTGAAAGACTTTTGCATAACTGGTAAACCGTTAGAGATAGACCAAATCATACTATACAAAACATTTATGTCCAGATAAATTTGCTTGTAGAGTGAACCATTTCGGAGATATTCCTTGTTATGTGTGTGAGTTTCGGAAAACTTAAAACTTTCCTGAAATGGAACATCGTTCATTTTTTCATATGTTAAGCGTGCAAAGAATCAAAAACGTTTAAAAGATTTGACTATCGCACAAAGCCTACTGTATTCTAATACTCCCCTTGTACCTACAAGGAAATAAGCAATAAGATAATATGTACAAATGTTCATCTTAACGCGAAGATATAGGAATAAGAGTTTGCAAGAATGGTTAGTACAAGAGTAGAGAAAGTCATGTGAGTGCAACACACATTATGTTAGCACCTGTACCATAAAGGGCATTAACTAAAGCCCTGTAGGGCAAAGGAATTAAATGCTCGTTTTCTTTTTGTCATTTCTTTTCCAATAACGCCATCACCGAAATAGGCTTATGCAGTACTCCACGGTGCAAAGTGTCGCAACTTCGATTTCCGATGAAAGTCTGGGATTTGACTCTCAGCAGGCGAAACCTTGCGAAAAGAATTTTAGATCCAATATTTGCTCATGCTCCTAGATAAGTGATGCCAGGAGTCTTGGAAGTATGGCAAAAAGAGTAGATAAAAATACAGACTACCGTGTGTTTCACATTAGCTGAACGACTCTGTGTTAAGGGTAGAGTAAAAGCTATGGATATCGTGACAGGCGATTCCATGGCAGTTTCTAAATCATACCTTGAATTTTCTGGAAATATTCTCAGAAGACCTTTCATTCTGAATATTTTTACACAAATAATGAACAGTAAGAAACATACAAAAGCTTACTAAATAAAAAATTGGATCTCGTTAAAATATCATTACTTCATTTTTCCTTTGAATAAACCATTTCCGGGATATTCTTTGTTTGAATTTCCAAAACTTCTCATCGCAGAGCAACCGCTCTTAGAACATTTTGCTATCATTTAAAGTCTATTGTATTTACATATTCTCCTTGCACAAAATTGAGAGCGGCACAGTGAGCATAAAGTGGAAGGAGGTAAATCCAACCTTACCTTTTTCACAAACGTTGGCATCATTTGTGGGGACTACAATAAAAATGGCAATGTTTGTAGCCCATTTTATTACTATGTGCGTATATACGCATTATTTTCAGTTTTATTGTGCTTACCATTAGCTTTTGCCAACTAATTGTGTGTGTGTGTGTGTGTGTGTGTGTGTGTGTGTGTGTGTGTGTGTGTGTGTGTGTGTGTGTGTGTGTGTGTGTGTGTGTGTGTGTGTGTGTGTGTGTGTGTGTGTGTGTGTGTGTGTGTGTGTGTGTGTGTGTGTGTGTGTGTGTGTGTGTGTGTGTGTGTGTGTGTGTGTGTGTGTGTGTGTGTGTGTGTGTGTGTGTGTGTGTGTGTGTGTGTGTGTGTGTGTGTGTGTGTGTGTGTGTGTGTGTGTGTGTGTGTGTGTGTGTGTGTGTGTGTGTGTGTGTGTGTGTGTGTGTGTGTGTGTGTGTGTGTGTGTGTGTGTGTGTGTGTGTGTGTGTGTGTGTGTGTGTGTGTGTGTGTGTGTGTGTGTGTGTGTGTGTGTGTGTGTGTGTGTGTGTGTGTGTGTGTGTGTGTGTGTGTGTGTGTGTGTGTGTGTGTGTGTGTGTGTGTGTGTGTGTGTGTGTGTGTGTGTGTGTGTGTGTGTGTGTGTGTGTGTGTGTGTGTGTGTGTGTGTGTGTGTGTGTGTGTGTGTGTGTGTGTGTGTGTGTGTGTGTGTGTGTGTGTGTGTGTGTGTGTGTGTGTGTGTGTGTGTGTGTGTGTGTGTGTGTGTGTGTGTGTGTGTGTGTGTGTGTGTGTGTGTGTGTGTGTGTGTGTGTGTGTGTGTGTGTGTGTGTGTGTGTGTGTGTGTGTGTGTGTGTGTGTGTGTGTGTGTGTGTGTGTGTGTGTGTGTGTGTGTGTGTGTGTGTGTGTGTGTGTGTGTGTGTGTGTGTGTGTGTGTGTGTGTGTGTGTGTGTGTGTGTGTGTGTGTGTGTGTGTGTGTGTGTGTGTGTGTGTGTGTGTGTGTGTGTGTGTGTGTGTGTGTGTGTGTGTGTGTGTGTGTGTGTGTGTGTGTGTGTGTGTGTGTGTGTGTGTGTGTGTGTGTGTGTGTGTGTGTGTGTGTGTGTGTGTGTGTGTGTGTGTGTGTGTGTGTGTGTGTGTGTGTGTGTGTGTGTGTGTGTGTGTGTGTGTGTGTGTGTGTGTGTGTGTGTGTGTGTGTGTGTGTGTGTGTGTGTGTGTGTGTGTGTGTGTGTGTGTGTGTGTGTGTGTGTGTGTGTGTGTGTGTGTGTGTGTGTGTGTGTGTGTGTGTGTGTGTGTGTGTGTGTGTGTGTGTGTGTGTGTGTGTGTGTGTGTGTGTGTGTGTGTGTGTGTGTGTGTGTGTGTGTGTGTGTGTGTGTGTGTGTGTGTGTGTGTGTGTGTGTGTGTGTGTGTGTGTGTGTGTGTGTGTGTGTGTGTGTGTGTGTGTGTGTGTGTGTGTGTGTGTGTGTGTGTGTGTGTGTGTGTGTGTGTGTGTGTGTGTGTGTGTGTGTGTGTGTGTGTGTGTGTGTGTGTGTGTGTGTGTGTGTGTGTGTGTGTGTGTGTGTGTGTGTGTGTGTGTGTGTGTGTGTGTGTGTGTGTGTGTGTGTGTGTGTGTGTGTGTGTGTGTGTGTGTGTGTGTGTGTGTGTGTGTGTGTGTGTGTGTGTGTGTGTGTGTGTGTGTGTGTGTGTGTGTGTGTGTGTGTGTGTGTGTGTGTGTGTGTGTGTGTGTGTGTGTGTGTGTGTGTGTGTGTGTGTGTGTGTGTGTGTGTGTGTGTGTGTGTGTGTGTGTGTGTGTGTGTGTGTGTGTGTGTGTGTGTGTGTGTGTGTGTGTGTGTGTGTGTGTGTGTGTGTGTGTGTGTGTGTGTGTGTGTGTGTGTGTGTGTGTGTGTGTGTGTGTGTGTGTGTGTGTGTGTGTGTGTGTGTGTGTGTGTGTGTGTGTGTGTGTGTGTGTGTGTGTGTGTGTGTGTGTGTGTGTGTGTGTGTGTGTGTGTGTGTGTGTGTGTGTGTGTGTGTGTGTGTGTGTGTGTGTGTGTGTGTGTGTGTGTGTGTGTGTGTGTGTGTGTGTGTGTGTGTGTGTGTGTGTGTGTGTGTGTGTGTGTGTGTGTGTGTGTGTGTGTGTGTGTGTGTGTGTGTGTGTGTGTGTGTGTGTGTGTGTGTGTGTGTGTGTGTGTGTGTGTGTGTGTGTGTGTGTGTGTGTGTGTGTGTGTGTGTGTGTGTGTGTGTGTGTGTGTGTGTGTGTGTGTGTGTGTGTGGTAAATGCGACACGAAAATTTCAGGGTAAGCTCCCCAAACCAACCTTTGTATGGATTGTTTTAAAGTGTTTATTTTCCCCCAAAATGGCCCTAAGGATTATATGTTTAGTCAAAGAAAAGAGGAATTTGAGTATTTTGACGAGATTCACATTTTTATTTGGTAAGCTTCCATGGATTTCTTACTGTTTATCATGTATGCAAAAATCATTCAGATTGCCGCTCACAGATGTCGTAACTGGTCGAAGCAATCAGTGGCAAGAGTTTTGAGAGTTAATTAAGAAAATGATAGTGTTCGATAGCAAGTTGCAAGTGCGGAAATTTGTGAAAAATGTAGTTGTGCGTGACGAAAGGTAGAAGGAAGAAATAGAAGTTGTAACTTGACTGGATAGGGTCGCTGTCTCACTCGCGTTCTGGAAAAGGTCTCTGTGTTTAAGGATACAGTTCAAGATCATCTCCCGATTCAGTATAGACACATGATATCCCTCCTTGGCTCACTCTATGTAGTACAGGTCTGAGCTCTATATGCCACACATAACAGCAGATTCACTTTCCGACTGAAGGAAGGCATTGGGGAATAGGTGCTAATTACATAAGCATTCCTAAAGAGACAAGGTTGGACATAGCTGCTCTAATATCTTGTATAAGTAGTCGTATGTCACTTATGTGTAATCTAAAGAAGTATTTTAAATAACAGACAAGACAAAATGTGTGTGACAGACACCAGCAGATGTCTCTGAGGAGAGAATCGTCATATAATAACCAGCACTTGTTACTCTGTGGCTATAAAACAGTTGCAGATCGTAACTTCTACTCTTCTCCTTGGAGCGCACATAAAACAGAGCAGAATCGACGAGCGAAAAGGCAAAGAGGAAGTATATTTGCTGAGTTTTAGTATTGATCGAAAATATAGCTCCTAAATTTCACACTAAAGAGAAATTATCAAAAGCTATGCCTAACTGCAAGCAGCGGAGCCTCAAAATTAATGAGGAAAATAAATTAAAGAGGGAAATGTGCGTGCTCTCTGGTGTCCCGACGTATAAATGAATGTGGAAATTTCGCCGATCACGAGAACACTTTCCAAATTGAAGAAGAATAGCGTTGCATTTTGATTTATTGTGACAAAACTAAAACGCTCTGCGAGCATCTAATCAAGGATAAAAAAGGACGGGAGGGGAGGGGAGGGGGTGCTGGAAGGTTGAGAATGAATTATAGCAAAACGAGGGAGGAGGAGTAGGAGGAGGTTGCCAAATATGGTGCTAGAAATTCAAGCAGAACGGGCTGCAGGAATCGCCGCCGCCAGTTTATCTGAGACAGTTTCCCCGGAACGTGAATGTGCTGGGTGCGGTCCAAGGGACGGGGGTCAAAACATAACCTGCAGTCTTAGCAAAAGTGCTCAACTTTGCTTTGTTTACGATTCAAACATACTTTCCATACGAATTGTACCATCTACTGTATGAGATTACACAAAGTTATACAGGGTGTTCACAAAGTAGCTCAACTTTACGAGAATTGCTTGTAGTGCCTGTTGTGAATGTTATTGCGTCATTTGCACAATTCCACAACGACAAAACTCATATAAAGATACCTAGAGGACATTTCACCCATTTTTTTTACTTTCTCTACTGGTAAGTAGGGGAAGTATTGTACTCCACACAAAAATTCCAGTTGCGATTTCACCGGAAATATATGTTTTGAGACCCCCTGAATCCAAAAAAGCATTTTTAGAAAAAGGTCCGTGTGTGTGTCTGTCTGTCAGTGGACAGCATAGCTCAAAAACGAAAAGTCGGTTAAAAACCAAAGTTGGTATTTAAGTTTAATGTCGTTCAAGGATGCCACACGAAGATTTTGAAGAAAATAGCCCCACCCTAAACTACCCTTTACATGGAACATTTTTAGAAAATTTTGATTTCCTTGAAAATGGATCTAACGATTTTGATTAAAATGTCATATGTTTGAGATATTTTGATGGCAAATGAAACGTATATCTTGAATTTTCTCGCTATAGCCCCTGTAGTCGTATTTACTCTGGACGAATTTTACATAACTGGTAAACCGTTAGAGATAGACAAAATCTTGCAATACAAAAAAAGTAGATATTGCTAAAATACACAATTTATGTCTCTATAAATTTTCTTGTAGGGTGAACCATTTCGTAGATATACCTTTTTATGTGTGTGAGTTTCGGAAAACTTAGAATTTTAGCGAAATGCAACAACGTTGTTCATTATTTTATATGTTAAGCGTGCAAAGAGAACGGAATCTCAAAAGGTCAAAAAGATTTGACTGTGGCACAAAGTCTACTGTATTCTAATATTCCCCTTGTACCTACAAGGACATAAGCAATAAGATAATTTGTACGAATGTTTATCTTAACTAACACGAAGAAGATATAGAAATAAGAGTTTGTTAGAATTGTTAGTACAAGAGTAGAGAAAGTCATGTGAGTGTAACACATCAGATTTTTTACGCTGTATTCTGGTGCCACTAGAGACGCCCAGGTTTAAAACATTTTTATAACAAATGAAATGTATATCTTCATCTTTCTGGAAATGTCCTGAGAAGACTTCTCTATTCTGGATTAATTTTGTGAAAATGCTAAATCTATGAAATAATCAAACTCCTACCTGGTTAAAACACACAACTTGTATATATTAGGGTTTTTGTGGAGTTAACCATTTCCGAGCTATTCCTTCTCATTTACGCACTATATCTTGTGGTTACCAGCTAAGTCAAATACTCCAATTATTTTCAGTCGTCTCACTAGACTTTCATCATTTCAATATTCACATGTTAAAGGACTTTTTACTCTTTCTTAATTCTTCTCTGACTATTAATCATAACGTCTATGTAATACATATCATGGTGCTCTAAATGTTTGTATGTGTTCTATGTTGGTATTCTTAGCACAACCCCAAATGTGAATTCGATAAGTCTATACTATTTTCAACACTTAATTATATGCCTACACCATTGTTATGAACATCAAGTTCTGAATTGACGGGGGTTCGTAAAATTAACATGTACAGATTTAGTTTCACTGCAATTAATGCTGTATCATCAATAAATGTAGCCATCGTAGTTTCTTCTTTAGAATATTGCTAGTAGATATCGGGTACAAAATTGGGCTTAATACACTTCCTTGTGGCACACCGGCTGATATTCCTTAAACTAAAATATTAATTACCGTGTTTTTCTCTAAAGTATCTTCCTGTCAAATTTAAGTGCTAGGTAAAAATCTGTGAGCGAGTCTCGTTGAATTTTACATATTAATCCCCTCTGCCAGACATTGTCAAATGCTTTATCCACATCTAAAACACGCCAGAAGAGATTTTTTCCTCCATTAATTTTTCTACGACAATGCGACCTACTATATCAATTTAGAGTTCTTACTTATAAAACCAAACTGATGTTCAGGAATTTGTTTACTTTCAACTATAGGTTTCAATTGTTGTAACAATGACTTTTGAAATGACTTAGAAAACTGTAAGTAAAATTCGTATGAACGACCAGGCTTCAGTATCATCATCTGCTACCTTCCACTGATTTGGGAGTTATTTAAACTTAAATGCACCACTGATCACTGAGAAACCCTCATAAAGGGCACAGACACCGCCCAGCAGCAACATGCCGAATAACGTCGCCTGGTCCTTCTAGCCAGAAATAGATGATAAAAGTGTGAGAGAAAAAGATTCTGACTAGTATTCGCCTACAAAACCACGGAAATCACGAAAAAGTCACACCTGGAATCGAACCCGAGACCTCCTTGCGTTACAGCGAGGCATCTTTCTCGCTATTAGCCTTAAAAAGACGGTGATAGCGCTGCTATTTACCAGGAGTGAGACCTGGGTTCGATTGGAAAGTTACTTGCCTGAAGTAGCGACCCCTGGTTTCGAAGACCACACATACCGATTGGGAAGGGCCGAAGCGCTTATCACTGCACCTCACCCATTACATCAGTAATGGATAGAGTTGGAAGACACAGCGACCCGGAAAGAGTTGTTGCACCGCGGGGTTAGTTGCGTAGAGCTGGCGCAACTAAACCTTATCAATATCTAAGATGCGCAGAAGACTATTTCGTAAACGTACGTTACCTTACTGTTATGCCTGTTGCAGTGCATATCGTATGGAACGATTAAAGGTGAAGTAGGCAGTGATAAGTTTCTTGCAGCTCTCGTTGGCCACTTTAGTTACGTTACATCTAGAAGTATAAAGGTTTAGTATGTATAGTTCACTCAAAAGTGGGTTCCATTTATGTGCGTTCTTTAACATTTTAGGTCATATCAGAGGCTTTACTTTGGAACAATTGCTCATCGCAATGATATTCACACGCTTACGATTTGTGTAACTTTGTGTTTATTTATGTTGGGTTTTCTTTATAAGTATTGAATTCACCTACATTGACTCTCTCACTCATAATTGCAGGGAGGATGGGGAATAATCCTGACTGAAGAAAACTTATCATTCTCCAGCCGGGGATCGAACCCGGGACTAGGAAGCTAGCATACTAACCAGACTTGCTCATTCATGACGCCGCCATTATGGCGGGCAGAGCGCTTGTTTGGAGGTTCTGTGGGGAAGGCTAATCTGTCAGGGAAGCGAGATTTAGAACCTGGTCCATTTGGACTCCCCTCTCTGACCACATTCCGCAATGCTTGGCTGGAAGTGCTGCTAATTCAAAAGCCCGATTTTTCCTCCACAACGGCGACATTTCTACTCTCTGGAGAACCCAAAAAATGCACGCTCCCTTGATTTAAATCACACTTTAACTAGAATGGGACTGCTTTACCAACGCCTATCACGTAAATTTCAAAAGGGCCATTCTCATACTCATTTTGAAACGTCAGAATTCTCTGCATTAACACTTACATAAAGGTGCACTTAGTCAGTGTGCAGTGGAAGTGTTATAAATTGTGCGAGACAAAGGTAGAAAAATCATGGAACCTACTTTCATTACTGCGTACAGCGAAAAGCGCAAGTACTCTATTCCACACAAAAACTCGATGTCGAGATTTCGCCGGAAATATGTTTTGAGGCCCCTTGAACCGAAAAAAAAGCATTTTTAGAAAAAGGTCCGTGTGTGTGCCTGTGGACAGCATAACCCAAAAACGAAAAATCGGTTAAAAACCATAGTTGGTATTTAAATTTAATCTCTTTCAAGGATACGACACGAAGATTTTGAATAAAATAGCCCCACCCTAAACTAACTTTTACATGCAAAATTTTTCGAAAATTTTAATTTTCTTTAAGATAGCTGTAACGATTTTCATTAAAATGTCATATGTTTGAGATATTTTTATGACAAATGAAATGTATATCTTGAATTTTCTGAACATATCCTCTGCAGTCGTATTTACTCTGGACGACTTTTGCATAACTGGTAAACCGTTAGAGATAGACCAAATCTTACTGCACAAAAAATGTAGATATTGCTAAAATACACAATTTATGTCCCAATAAATTTTCTTGTAGCGTGAACCATTTCGGAGATATTGCTTGTAATGTGTGTTAGTTTGGAAAAACTTAAAACTTTCGTGAAATGGAACATCGTAATTCATTTTTTTATATGTTAAGCGTGCAAAGAGATCGGAATCTTAAAGCTTTAGGATTTGACTATCGCACAAAGCCTACTGTATTCTAATATTCCCCTTGTACCTACAAGGAAATAAGCAATAAGATAATTTGTATAAATATTTATCTTAACCAACACGAAGAAGATATAGGAATAAGAGTAGAGAAAGTCATGTGAGTGTAACCACGTGCGCGTGGTTTCAAGGGACATGAAACTGACATGAATATAGCACTTCAAGATATTTTTTAAGAGCGAATGAGGTTTGGCGTTTCACTCAATTCTATTTCAGGTCAGCTTGCGCTTGAAATTGCTTTATGTGCAGATATTCGCCTTTGAGAGCCAAGAAGATATGGCTGGGTTCCAGTTCGACTCCTGGTGGTATTGTCTTCCTTAACAAAGGTTCCTTCTTGGCAATATGATGCTGATATATGGAAGGCTGCTCCTTTTAGAGGTATTATTGAATTGAAAGCATGCATTTATAAAAAAGATAAACAGAACTTTGAATAAAACTGGATCGCATTGCTAAAAAGGCATGGTATTTTGAATATTTATTTCACTTCAAAAAAACTACAAAACTTTCAAGATAAGTGAATCACTCGCGAGCGCATCCTATTAAACTCTGAAGTTTACAGGCCTGTGCACGTGTTGTGTGTTATTGCCTGATAGTTCTATTGAAACTATCCGGGCAGCTGCACCGCCAAACTTTGCACCTGTATTTTACCCTAACATCATACGCTTCAAACGGTATTTGTCTACTGCAGCGATACCCCAAACTAAACCGAAGTAATAATTTATGTAAATTACGGAAAATATTTTAGGTTACTACAAAGCCTCTAACAAAAGTTTTTAAATGTTGGTCTAATATTGAAATCTAGGTTAAAAATTAATCTATTATCACAGACACCTCTTATTCAATATCCACGCGTGCCTTTTCACCACATATTCTATGTGGGCCCACCCTTTCCTTCATCACATTTGACTGCACTCGCTGGGTCTCGAACTTACGACGTTTGGCCCAGAATGGATGTGCAGTCCATTGCGTATCGCCTTAACGTTCTTGGCTATTCGCGTCTCTTACGCTAAGGTACCTGTAAAACTCATACAAAAACCGCTTAGGAATTAGAATAAGAGCGGAAAAATTGTTTTTTGTTCTATTTTAAGAAAATAATTGCATGTAACTGCTAGTTTGAGGTGGGAAGAAGGATACCAAAGTATACTAAAAACATTATTCCGCAAATATGTATATAGTAAAGTCCGCATAAGAAAATAGTCACTGTAAGAAGGGCTTGTAGAAGAGGGAGTAGAGAATGTAATATGAGAGTACATATTTCAGATTCTTTTAAAAGGGTAATTTTATCCCTATGTTTTCACTTCTGTAAAGTTTCCTTTGTGTTAGAAAGCTAATAGAGGTCTTTTTTCTGACATGAATGATAAAAGACGATTTAAAATGCAGTTGTTGGAAAGGCTAGGTTAATCAAACATGAACACGCGGTGCTAGGAGAAGTGCAACAATGTTCCAAGTTTCTGGGAGATATAGAACAGAGAAATTCTCGCCCACAACTTTCTCACTTTGAGCTGCTTGTCCAGGTGGGGACGGGACGGGACGGGTACAACAGGTGGAAAATGCTAATACACTTCTATATAGACAAAGGACATCATCATGATATGCTTCCATTCGACAGACAAAAGGGGAAGCAAAAATTTGATGTGTTGCACTCACATGACTTTCTCTAATCTTGTACTAACCATTCTTACAAACTCTTATTCCTATATCTTCTTCGTGTTAGTTGAGATAAACATTTGTACAAATTATCTTATTGCTTATTTCCTTGTAGCTACAAGGGGAATATTAGAATACACTAGGCTTTGTATGATAGTCAAATATTTTAAAGCTTTGAGATTCCGTTCTCTTTGCAGGACTAACATGTAAAAAATTGAACAACGATGTTCCATTTCACGAAAATTTAAGTTTTCCGAAACTGACACTAAAAATAAGAAATATCTCCGAAATGGTTCACTCTAGAAGAAAATGTATTGAGACATAAGTTGTGTGTTTTAGCAAGATCTACATTTGTTGTATAGTAAGATTTCGTCTATCTCTAACGGTTTACCAGTTATGCAAAAGTCGTCCAGAGTAAATACGACTACAGGGGCTGTAGCCAGAAAATTCAAGATATACATTTCATTTGTCATAAAAATATCTCAAACATATGACATTTTAATCAAAATCGTTAGAGCCATTTTCAAGAAAATCAAAATTTTCGAAAAATTTTCCATGTAAAGGGTAGTTTAGGGTGGGGCTATTTTCTTAAAAATCTTTTTGTCGCATCCTTGGAAGATATTAAACTTAAATACCAACTTTGGTTTGTAACGGACTTTTTGGGTGGAATACAATACTTCCCCTACTTACCAGTAGAGAAAGTAATTTACGTGAAGCAAAGAATTCTGATTGAGAGAATTACAAATCGAATGCTGGTTGATTTGATTACTTGGCGACAATATAAAATGTTTTGCCTCCTCGTCAAGTCGCAGCTCGACAATGCCTGTGGTGGTTCGCTCTTATGAACGCCAGTTCTGGTGCTGTCGAGTTCAATTTTCAGTCCCCCCCCCCCCCCAGGACTTCCCACTTGTGCTCCCCTTCATTCCCTCGTAGCTGCTAGCAATTGCACTAAGCTTCTGATTGATTTATAACTCCAGCACCAAGACACTCCAGTCTGGAGAAAAGCTCTGTTATCACGAAATCAAGGTTTAATCAATACGATAAACAACAATGTGTTTCAATTAAGTATATTAATTGTATCTGTTGTTAAATTTACATAACTTTCACTACTCACTCTCCGACAAACTATCGTTGAAAATGTTTATTCTTGTATCTTTAATCCACATGAAATTTTCAAGACCTTTTATAGTGAATACAAAGGGAATAGAGATAGTCAAATCCTTTAAAAGATTCCAAGGTTTGTTCCCTTTGTTCTTATTGCGTCACCAGGAAAACAAAATAACAATAGCAGCTTAACACTTGAAAAACCCGTAACGTAATTAACATGTTCGTGATAAAGAATTCAAACATATACATATAAATTGTGTTTCAACAAGATCTTATGCGAAAATTTGTCTCTCTCTCTTATAGTTTATAAGCTACACAAGATTCATTCATAATAATGAACATCTCAAATGTTATTCTGAGAAATTTCAAGACATAAATGTTATTAAGTTTTCACATAACCTAAACATGTTATTTTAATTAATCACTATGGTCATTTCAATCAAAGTTGCACTCACATGACTTTCTCTACTCTTCTACTAACCATTCTTACAAACTCTTATTCCTATATCTTCTTCGTGTTAGTTGAGATAAACATTTGTACAAATTATCTTATTGCTTATTTCCTTGTAGGTACAAGGGAAATATTAGAATACAGCAGGCTTTGTGCGATAGTCAAATGTTTGAGATTCTGTTCCCTTTGCATACTTGATAAATAAAACATGAACAATGATGTTCCATTTCACAAGTTTTTTTCTGAAACTCACACACAACAAGGAATATCTCCGAAATGGTTCACCCTACAAGAAAATTTATTGAGACATAAGTTGTGTATTTTAGCAAGATCTACATTTCTTGTATAGTACGATTTGGTCTATCTCTAACGGTTTAGCAGTTATGCAAAAGTCGTCCAGAGTAAATACGACTACAGGGACTATAGCCAGAAAATTCAAGATATACATTTCATTTGTCATAAAAATATCTCAAACATATGACATTTTAATCAAAATCGTTACAGCCATTTTCAAGAAAATAAAAATTTTTGAAAAATTTTCCATGTAAAGGGTAGTTTAGGGTGGGGCTATTTTCTTCAAAAATTTTGTGTGGCATCCTTGAAAGGCATTAAACTTAAATACCAACTTTGGTTTTTAACTGATTTTTCGTTTTTGAGTTACACTGTACACAGTAGCACACACACATGGATATTTTAATAAAAATGCTTTATTTTAATTCAGGGGGCCTTAAAAACATATTTTTGGTGAAATACAATACTTCCTCTACTTTACTATATCTAGTAGAGTAATTAAAAGCCTGGTAGAGTAACTGGAATTATGGAGAATTTACATATCTAAGGTGGGGTGCGTATATATGTGATAAAGTGGTTTTGTGCTGAGGTAAAACCGCGGCAGTTGTTTGTACAGTAGTCACACGTGAAACCATGGAGACGGACCGACCAACCAGCTGCATCGCTCAATGTCTGGGATTTCAACTGTCACGAGAAAACACGTCCCGATTGGGAGAGAAAGAAAAAACAGTGAAAACGGAACACGTGATTTACGGAGAGTAATTCGATGGGTCGTATTTTGTTCTCCCTGTGCAGGTGAGCGAACCAACACTCGGTCTTCTGTGGTGGACATCACGTTCTTTGGCAAACATGGCTGGCTACAATTGAATTTCAGCGCACTCCCTCCCACGCAAAAGTAATGTGGAAATACTCCAAACCGGCAGGAAAAAACCCCAAGTTAAATTTCCGACGCCTCTTCCACCTGTGGTTGGTTTATTTTAAGGAAGAAATGCCGGTAAAGAGTTAAAGCAAAAACTTCCCCCTGCAAAATAGATTTTATACACCGGAGCCTTCAGTAATTTCATTTTACAGGTAGAGATAGCACTTAAATAAAATCAAGTTTTATAGAAATCTCCTCCCATAAAAACAATTTCCGTTAATATTGAAGGAAACATCGACGGAATGTTCAATACTGCAGAAGCATCTGCTCAAGAATTATCTTTCAATTTCAGGAAATTCAAACGCGACCAAGGAAATGCTTCACATAGAAAAGAAAATCTTCTTTACTTCTTTTTCCATCTCTTTTCAATCAAGCTTTCCTCTTTTGCGGACCCAATGAAGAGCTGCAGACTTTCTGCGTACAACACAAGTGATTTAAAGTCATGTGCATTTCAGTGTAATAATAAATAATACGAGGAAAAAAGGCAAGAGGAAGGAAAGACTTCGACTTGTAAGATATAATTCAGACAATAAGATTCCAATATAATGAATTGCATAGATAAGATTTGTTTCTGTTTATACCCTCGTATGTGTGCCCTCGGCAGGGGGGGGGGGGTTAAGACGACAGGATATAGAGCCTAATTGGACCTCAAGAAAGACCTTTAAAAGCAATCTGATATGTTGCACTCACATGACTTTCTCTACTCTTGTACTAACCATTCTTACAAACTCTTATTCCTATATCTTCTTCGTGTTAGTTGAGATAAACATTTGTACAAATTATCTTATTGCTTATTTCCTTGGCTTTGTGCGATAGTTAATTTGAGATTCCGTTCTCTTTGCACACTTAACATATTAAAAAATGAACAACGATGTTCCATTTCACGAAAAGTTCAAAGTTTTCCGAAACTCACACACTTAAAAGGGAATATCTCCGAAATGGTTCACCCTACAGAAAAATTTATTCAGACCTAAATTGTGTATTTTAACAAGATCTACATTTTTTGTATATTAAGAATTTGTCTATCTCTTACGGTTTACGAGTTATTCAAACGTCACCCAGAGTAAACAAGACTACATAGGTTCTAGCCAGAAAATTCAAGATATACATTTCATTTGTCATACAAGTATCTCAAACATATGATATTTTAATCAAAATCATTACAGCCATTTTCAAGGAAATCAACATTTTTTAAAAATTTTCCATGTAAAGGGTAGTTTAGAGTGGGACTATTTTCTTCAAAATCTTTGTGTTGTATCCTTAAAAGATATTGAACTTAAATACCAACTTTGGTTGTTAACCGATTTTCCGTTATTGAGTTAAGCTACCACAGACACACGGACCTTTTTCTAAAAATGCTTTTTTTTTTTTTTTTGGATTCAGGGGTCTCAAAACATATTTTCGGTGAAGTATTGACATCGAATTTTTGGATGGAATATATTACTTCCTCTATTTACCAGTAGAGAATGTAAAAAAGAGTCATACGACAAATGCGCCATATTTATCCCAATTAATGACTTCAGAAACAGAACAAGTTACTTGGCACATGTATTTGAATACACGCCACTGGAGATTTAATAACTAGAATTTAGTAGAACGTTGCTGAGAGGCCCGCAGGGTGATAGAAAATGCGCACAATATTGCCTGACTTTGACTAGGACATATTTGTCAGTTCTCCGAGCAAGGTTAATCCTCGCCACACAAGTTAGCAACTGTTATTTCCATTACCTCTGGAGGGATGTCTGTGTCTCTTTGGAACCCTACAGCAGCGCAAAGTTTTAATTGGGCCGCAATGTTACTGGCACAGGGACGGACAGAGCGACGCCTCTAAGAGGTCACTTTGAAGCCACGATTATTTAATAATCACTGGACGCAATAATCTCCACCAATGTTGCACTAAAATTTAATTACATCTTAACTATACACTGCCAAAATGGTGTAACAAGGTTTTAAATAGTTGTCCAACCAAAGGAACTTTTACTCCAAATTTCAGTATGATTTTGACCAAAGGATGTTGCCAAAAACATTTAGAATACACGAAAATTCTTTTACTTTTACTTATTGCTTATTTCCTTGTAGGTACAAGGGGAATATGGGAATACCTAGGCTTTGAGCGATAGTCAAATCTTTTAAATCTTTGAGATTCCAATCTCTTTACCCGCTTAACATATAAAAAATGAACAACGATGTTCCATTTCACGAAAAGGTAAAGTTTTCCGAAACTCACACACATAACAAGGAATATCTCCTAAATGGTTCACCCTACAAGAAAATTTATTCGGATATAAATTGTGTATTTTAGCAAGATCTACATTTCTTGTATAGTACGATTTGGTCTATCTCTAACGGTTTACCAGTTATGCAAAAGTCGTCCAGAGTAAATACGACTACAGGGGCTGTAGCCAGAAAATTCAAGATATACATTTCATTTGTCATCAAAATATCTCAAACATATGACGTTTTAATCAAAATCATTAGAGCCATTTTCAAGGAAATCAAAATTTTCGAAAAATGTTCCATGTAAAGGGTAGTTTAAGGTGGGGCATTTTCTTCAAAATCTTCGTCTCGCATCCTTGAAAGACATTAAACTTAAATACTAACTTTGGTTTTTAACCAACTTTTCGTTTCTGAGTTATGCTGTCCACAGACTGACAGACACACAGACACACACACGGACCTTTTTCTAAAAATGCTTTTCTGGATTCAGGGGGCCTCAAAACATATATTTCCGGTGAAATCTCGACATCAAATTTTTGGGTGGAATACAATACTTCCCTTACTTACCAGTAGAGAAAGTAAAAATGAACAACGATGTTTCATTTCACGAAAGTTTCAAGTTTTCCGAAACTCACACACATAACAAGGAATATCTCCGAAATGGTTCACCCTACAAGAAAATTTATTGAGACATAAATTGTGTATTTTAGCAAGATCTACATTTTTTGTATAGTACGATTTGGTATATCTCTAACGGTTTACCACTTATGCAAAAGTCGTCCAGAGTAAATACGACTACAGGGGCTATAGCCAGAAAATTCAAGATATACATTTCATTTGTCATAAAAATATATCAATCACGTGACGTTTTAATCAAAATCGTTAGAGCCATTTTCAAGAAAATCAAAATTTTCAAAAAATTTTCCATGTAAAGGGTAGCTTAGGGTGGGGCTATTTTCTTCAAAATCTTCGTGTCGCATCCTTGAAATATATTAAACTTAAATATCAACTTTGGTTTTGCTTGCAACATCCTATCTCTTTTATTTGAGTTTTTTCTTCATAAAATGTTAGTCTTCAAATGTGCTAAGTTGTTAATAATTGTCTGAAGGTGGAACTAGTGTTGTGGTTGTCCCAAACACAGAGCTGCACCGCCTCAGAACCCCCCTTTATCTACTGTCGTTTGTCCTGTTCTCGGTTGCTAACCGCCTTGCCTTATCTTCCCTCAGGTTTCTATGGTGCTATGCTCGGTAAAATAACCGCTCGCTCAGACGTTCAATGCGCTCTTCAAGCATTCCAAATTGAGCTCAAAACTCGACAGTGTTTTCAAACACACTTGACATGAACGTATAATATTGTGCAAAAAATTACTTATTCCTTAGATGGCAACATTGCTTTTCCTTTCGTAAAGTTTCTATCTGTAGATATTAACCTTAGGTTCCAATACCGAGGGTTCCGGTTTCGATTCCCGGCTATATCGTTTAATGTGTTCTATCTTTACTAAGATTTTGGCTGTCTATTATGGTTTAGCAGTTATGCAAGTCATTCACGAGATTTTAAAAGTACGCCCTCTTTTATTAATTAAGACCCAGTTACTAATCACGCTAGTAATAATACTTTTAATAGTAATAATAATGCTGGTGGTGGTGGTGGTGGCGGTGGTGCTGAGATAATAAACTCGATAGTGTCTTTGATATTGAAACTTCCTTACAAAGGTGCACAGAGAATTCACCCATCTAAGTTAGAAGGAATGGTTAATTAAAGCTGAATAACTATGTGATTACGTGGATCCGGGAAATGGGTGGAACGAATACCAAATTAAACCACAGGGGAATCCAAAACTCAGGGGGGAAGGTTCCCCCAAGTGCCGTTTATCTCCACAAATCCCGGGTAAATCCACTGGGAGGAAGCTGCCCTTGTGCTGCCCCCTATAACACAATTACTGTTGAATTATATTGCCTAATTCAATTCAGTCTAATCTCAATTGCAGTCTATATGATTTCATCAATATTAGCTCACTTAGACGATAGATTTATAGCCATTATATTACTTTTACAAGTTGTCCGAGAAGTACCGGAAATGACCTACAGATGTCACGTTGGTATGTAATGTTGGTACTTTCTGCCAGTCACTTGTTTGAAATAACAAACATCTGTAGGTACATGCCATTGTTTGTAAACACGTGATCGACGACAATGAGCGCGGCAAAGCAAAGCGTTTCTAGACTGTTCGCGAACTTTCTACTGTCGTTTATGAGAAGTTCAAGAAAGGGTGAATTTTTAAAAAATCTGTGTTGGGTCATTGTTAGGTATGTGTGCGTGTGTGTGTGAACAGCGTAAATAAAAAAGGAAAAAGCAATAAGATAATTTGTACAAATGTTTATCTCAACTAACACGAAGAAGATATAGGAATAAGAGTTTGTAAAAATGGTTAGTACCAGAGTAGAGAAAGTCATGTGAGTGTAACAGGGAAAGTCTCTTTACAAATCACATTTTTACTTTCTCTACTGGTAAGTAGGGGAAGTATTGTATTCCACCCAACAATTCGATGTCGAGATTTCACCGGAAATATGTTTTGAGGCCCCCTGAACCGAAAAAAAAAATTTAGAAAAAGGTCCGTGTGTGTGTCTGTGTGTCAGGCTGTGGACAGCATAGCTCAAAAACGAAAATTCGGTTAAAAACCAAAGTAGGTATTTAAGTTTAATGTCTTTCAAGGATGCGACACGAGGATTTTGAAGAAAATAGCCCCACGCTAAACTACCCTTTACATGGAAAATGTTTCGAAAATTTTGATTTTCTTGAAAATGGCTCCAACGATTTTGATTAAAATGGCATATGTTTGAGATATTTTTATGGCAAATGAAATGTATATCTTGAATTTTCTGCCTATAGCCCCTGTAGTCGTATTTACTCTGGACGACTTTTGCATAACTGGTAAACCGTTAGAGATAGACGAAATCATACTATACAAAAAATGTAGATCTTGCTAAAATACACAATTTATGTCCCAATACATTTTCTTGTAGGGTGAACCATTTCGGAGATATTCCTTGTTATGTGTGTGAGTTTCGGAAAACTTAGAACTTTTGTGAAATGGATCATCGCTGTTCATTTTTTTTATGTCAAGTGTGCAAAGACAACAGAATCTCAAATATTTGAGTATCGCACAAAGCCTACTGTATTCTAATATTCCCCTTGTACCTACAAGGAAATAAGCAATAAGATAATTTGTACAAATGTTTATCTCAACTAACACGAAGATACAGGAATAAGAGTTTGTAAGAATGGTTAGTACAAGAGTAGAGAAAGTCATGTGAGTAAAACACATGCTTTCCGTCTGCCCTCTAAATTTTGCATACATTTCAGAGAAGCGATGATTGTATTAGTTCTTTTAGCAAGTGTTTAGGGCGAGCTTTGGTTTCGGCGCATCTAAATTCTCTTGAAGTTGTTTGGAAGTTTGTGAATCGCGGCAGCGGGCGACAAATGAAGCAGTCTGACTGCTAAATTACTGACAGAGCAATTCTTGGGAAGTAAGTTGCTTCACATTCCCCGCCTTAAGTTTGTAATGCGGTTACACTGAGTTGGCAGGAAAAACGTCCTCGACATCCCTGGACCAGAGAGACGACTCACTGAGCAATTTGAAAACTTGTCGGCCAAGAGCTAGCCAAGAGCACGGGCTATTCACTCTCAAGACTCTCACTCTGCAGAGAGAGCAAACGAACAAGCTCTCTTTCTGTTCTAATTGGCACAGAATACCAACTCCAACACATTAAACAACACTAGTAAATTTTGTAGCACTTCTTTCTTTCTTAAACAATTCCTACTTGGCTTAATCTCCTGGAATAGCTGCAGAAAATGTGATAATCTGAAGTCCTGCACTCACATGACTTTCTCTACTCTTGTACTAACCATTCTTACAAACTCTTATTCCTATATCTTCTTCGTGTTAGTTGAGATAACCATGTGTACAAATTATCTTATTGCTTATTTCCTTGTAGGTACAAGGGGAATATTAGGATACAGTAGGCCTTGAGCGATAGTCAAATATTTTAAAGCTCTGGAATTCTGTTCTCTTTGTACGAAGAAGATATAGGAATAAAAGTAGAGAAAGCTATGTGAGTGTAACACATCGGAGTTTTCGTATAGTAAGGTTTGGTCCATCTTTTACGGTTTATAAGTTATTCAAAAGTCATCCAGAGTAAACAGGACTAACTAGGCTATAGTCAGAAAATTCAAAATATGCATTTCATTTACCATAATAATGTCTTAAGCATATGTTATTTTAATCAAAATCATTAGCCATTTTCGAAAAAAAGTTTCATATAAAACGTAGCTTAAGTTAAAGGAATTTTCTTCAAACTTTTCCTGTCGCATCCCTAAAATATCACACACACATACACACACGCACGTATACACACACACACATACACACACGCACCCAGGCGGACATTTTTTTCTAAAATCCATTTATTCCAGTAGGGTAATGGAAAATAAATGCTGAATGTTGAATGTTTGTTGACTGGGTGACGTAGACACGGCACGTAGAATCAGCAGTGGGAGTATAAGGAAATGAAACCACACCTAGACAAGTCGAGTCGAGCCGAGGCGAGGTCCAGAGGAAGTGAAGCCAGGCCGCAAGCCACAACCAATTACAGTTCTGTCTTCATTTACATGACTGACTGGTGTTGAAGTGATACCTCGAGAGACTGCTGTTAGATACCCTTCCCACCGTAACCTCTACAACAACTCGCTCGACCTTCCAGGTGACGTGACAGAGAAACCAGCTTTTGGACACTTCAGCTTATTCCCTAAATATAACTCAGATTAATTACTATAATATTACTCTTATCTAAATTCTTTTACAGGCTCTTAAGGGTATATAATTGCAGATCATCGACACGTTAATATGCATCCAGTTGGGTATGTTAGCCGATGTCAAGATTCCCCCGGAAGTATGTTTTAAGATCCTCCTGAATCCAAGAAAAGCACTTTTAGGAAATGCTCTGTGTGAGAGCAGCGTAAATCGAAAACGAAAAGTAGGTTAAAAACCAAAAATGGTATTTAACTTTAATGCCTTTCAAGGACGACCCACGAAGATTTCTCTGAAAATTCCACTACCCTAAACTACCTTCACATGGCACATTTTTCGGAAAATTTTGATCTCAAAAATGGCTCTAACGATTTTCATTAAAATGCCACAAGTTTAAGATATTTTATAGCAAACAAAATGTATATTTTAAATTTTCTGCCTATAGCCCATGTAATTTTGTAGAGTTTGCTAAAACACACAGTTTAAATCCCAATGTTATCCCTTGTTATTTGTATGAGTTTAACTGCACCGTGAAATTAACAACGCCTCGCCTAAAGAGTGCGAGGTCATTTGTATTGCAGAAATCGTACGGTTTCGGGGCAGCATTCGTTATCATGAGACCGGCCCACTGTGTCACGACTTCTATGCCACGTTTACTTAGTACTAACCAATCAAAAAACATACTGCTTATAATAAAGTTATAAGTTACTATATAAGGGAAGTATTGACGTAAGATTGTTATATTGTCCTTAATTACCAGTAAAACATCTGAACATACACCCCCTATCGTTCTAATTATACAAATTAGCAGGGTTTTTTTTTTGAAGCCGCGAAATTAGGATTAGTAGGCCAGACTGTAGCCAACCTAGCCACCCAGACTATCACTTGCCCCAGGGATGAACATTTATCCACATACTAGACCTTCAATAGCCGATCGATTTCAATAGGATTCCTACCTCAGAAAATGTATAATTCTTCGTTGACGCATGTCGGAGCAGCGATTTAAACTGATATTGTGGCAGCGCTTCGTTTCTTTGCACTATGCTGCCACCTGCTGGGCATTCTTTAAATCACGGCAATAGTAATGACAGCTTGCACATTAACGGAGGAAAATTTAGAGGCACTATTTTTGTGTAAGCACTCTGAAATTATTCAAATTGTAAATATATAGAGAAGGGAAAGCCTCCTGAGATAAGCATGTTAAATTATAGTTCATGTATGATACAACTGAGGAAAAATACATTATAACGCCGAGAAGCAATAATCATACTGAAAAGTGAATAATTGTGAAATTTTGTGATATTCATTGAAAGGAGCTATATCGTCAATAATTGATTGAGATCAACTGCTGCGAGATTATAAAAGAACATCGATTTTTCACAATCATTGGCTGTGTCTAGCAATTTTGTTTGTTAGCGAAGTCTGTGTGTCTGTCAGTCTGTCAGTCTGTGGACAGCATAACTCAAAAACGAAACGTCGGTTAAAAACCAAAGTTGGTATTTAAGTTTAATGTCTTTCAAGGATGTGACACAAAGATTTTGAAGAAAATAGCCCCACCCTAAACTACCCTTTACATGGAAAATTTTTCGAAAATTTTCATTTTCTTGAAAATAGCTGTAACGATTTTTATTAAAATGTCATATGTTTGAGATATTTTGATGAAAAATGAAATGTATATCTTGAATTTTCTGGCTATAGCCCCTGTAGTCGTATTTACTCTGGACGACTTTTGCATAACTGGTAAACTGTTAGAGATAGACCAAATCATACTATACAAAAAATGTACATCTTGCTAAAATACGCAATTTATGTCTCAATAAATTTTCTTGTAGGGTGAACCATTTCGGAGATATTCCATGTTATGTGTGAGTTTTGGAAAACTTAGAACTTTCGTGAAATGGATTATCGCTGTTTATTTTTTTATGTCAATCGTGCAAAGAGAAGGGAATCTCAAAGGTCAAAAACATTTGGCTGTCGCACAAAGCCTACTGTATTCTAATATTTCCCTTGTACCTACAAGGAAATAAGCAATAAGATAATTTGTACAAATATTTATTTTAGCTAACACGAAGAAGATATAGGAATAAGAGTTTGTAAGAATGGTTAGTACAAGAGTAGAGAAAGTCGTGTGAGTGCAATACATCAGATTTTTTAGATATTAATTTGACTCCTCATATTAATCTATTTACACACATACTTCGGTCAAGTGATTAACTAGCACAGGAAGAGGAGGAAAATATATATGTGATTATAAATGACGCAGCGCAGGGTCACCAATTCCTCGTAATACGGCCACACGTCCAAACGAAGAGTGTGTAAATCAAAAGTTAGACGATTTAATATAAAGCATGCACATAAAAAAGAAACTTATTTATATGACTCAAGTATCTTATATTTCTCAATATATACCCGTTTGTCTTACACTGAGCAGATATATTGTTCCTACTGATTTACAGAGTCGTGCATTTCTCGCTCCAGTGCATTCCGATTGATTATGTTTCAGAAAAGAGGGAACTGTCTGTGTGTCTGTGACAGTTTGACCCGGTTGCTGTCAGCTGAGGTCACGAGACTTGCCCTACACCGAGTAGGTACTTTTCAACCAAAATCCTCCCATAATACATCGTGGGAAAGACATTCCTTAGAACGACAGAAATACTGGGTGTTCGAATTTAATTAAAAAGGCACATCGTCTCTTAACGTGCCCTTATGACCTTTGTAGCAAAAGGTCAAGCTTGCACGCATGTCAAAACAGGGAGAAATGTTTCACATTTTTTCTGCTAAATGATGCGTAATATTTATGTTAGGGTGAATATGCCACTACTAATTATAAGCTAACAAATCTGTGTTATTCCACATCGTTTCCGAACACACGTGCGGCCTAAGATCAACTAACCGTCGCCATGGAGATGCGACCTTGACCGCCCAGTATGTACCTGCTCACCTTTGTTGCCATCGATAACGCATTTTCATCATGTATCGAGATATCGAGGTCAAATCGAGGTCACTTTCTCTATTCTCTATTTGTATATAACACATACACAACATTCTTACGAAAGCTTATTCCTTTCTCTACGCAAATAAGTAGAAAAGATATTCCATTCCACCCAAAAATTTGACACTAAATTTTCCCTGGATATGCACACTTAGCTGGTTGAGAAGGCTGTATAACCGTCCAGGAGAAACCGGAGCACTGACCACGTCCCACCTAAAGTACTGCGCCCCACTTTGGACGCCTGTGTTGGGCAGAGATGGGGCATGTGGCGGTCAGGCGGTAGGCCTTAGTCCGGATGGGCTGTTGTGCCGCGGGGTATTTGCACGCTTCGAGTCCTCTAAACCTCCCAAAAAATTTAGAAAAACTTCTGCGTGCGCGCATGCGCTGGTATATAAGTTCTTGTGCTTCTAAACAGCATAGCTCTAAAACGAAAAGAATGTTTAATATTGTGACAAATTTCATCACTTTTGTCTTTCTTCTATACTTCTGCATAAAAACAGTTCTCTTCTGCTGACGTTAACGCAGTAGTCTACTGTCTTTCGTGATATTACAACTCACAACTGTTTTCTTCTCGTAGCCTTGAGTCAGTCCTCTTACTGTTTCTCTTCAGTTTCTCGATTTCTCATAGACTAACTCCGACGATACAATCACTCAGCACCCGTTAAAACTGCTTCCCTTCAAGCGCTCCCCAACTTTTTATACCACCGATGACGTAGCCAAATTATTATCGGACGTCTATAAACAAGCCGGCTGCCGGACACTTCCCGAATCCTCTGGAAGACCCTTTAAGTTTTTCGTATCGTATCCATATAAGACACTCAACTTATATACAAAGTTTGGTATTTTATCGATTTTTTATTTTGGGTTAAGTGGTCCTTTTCAGGGAGTCCCAAAAATGTATTTTCAATGAACCTTTGTCTAATTTTGATAATACAATAGGTCAAAATTATTTTAGATACAAATAACAGTTTATAAAACCCCTTATATAAATGAAATTTGGTGTTTTTCTTCAGTTTATATATGTTACCAGATTAAAATTAAAATATGTTTTAATTCAAACAAATGTTTACTTTCTCTACTGGTAATTAGTTGAAGTATTGTATTCCACCCAAAAATTCGATGTCGAGATTTCACCGGAAATATGTTTTGAGGCCCCCTGAACCCAAGAAAAAAGCATTTTTAGAAAAAGGTCCGTGTGTATGTCTGTGTGTCAGTATGTGGACAGCATAACTCAAAAACGAAAAGTCGGTTAAAAACCAAAGTTGGTATTTAAGTTTAATGTCTTTCAAGGATGCGACACGAAGATTTTGAAGAAAATAGCCCCACACTAAACTACCCTTTACATGGAACATTTTTAGAACATTTTGATTTTCTTGAAAATGGCACTAACGATTTTGATAAAAATGTCATACGTTTGAGATATTTTTATGACAAATGAAATGTATATCTTGAATTTTCTGGCTATAGCCCCTTTAGACGTATTTACTCTGGACGACTTTTGCATAACTGGTAAACCGTTAGAGATAGACAAACTCTTACACTACAAAAAATGTAGATCTTGCTAAAATGCAAAATTTATGTCTCAATAAATTTTCTTGTAGGGTGAACCATTTCTGAGATATTGCTTGTTATGTGTGTGAGTTTCGAAAAACATAGAACTTTCGTGAAATGGATCATCGTTGTTCATTTTTTTATATGTTAAGTGTGCAAAGACAACAGAATCTCAGACATTTGACTATCGCACAATGTATTCTAACATTGCTCTTGCACCTACAAGGAAATGAGCAATAAGATAATTTGTACAAATGTTTATCTCAACTAACACGAAGAAGATAATAGGAATAAGAGTTTGTAAGAATGGTTGATTTGCTAGCATCTGTTATAAGGTACTCGTAGATCGGCGGTTACTTCAGGAAGTTGTTGCCTCTATATTGGGGCATTTACGAAAAATACAGCTTCAAATAATTCTACAGATGCAAGGAATCTTTTCTGACGTTTGTTTAGGACTTAAAGATGCATGATGTAGAGGAGGTCATGGGATTAAACAAACGCCCATGGAACACTGATCCACACAGTTCCCCTTAATGCTGTAAACATGCAGAACTAGGCTAGGTACCTGATAACATCTTGGTAGAATGCATTGCAAATGAGCACGTGATCGTTTTAGTTTCTTTGACTGTACTGTGGAAGAGGTTAATGGGAGAAGTGCTGCCGCCCTTACATTCCGCAACGACCAACCTAGCTTTAATTAACTTGCACCAGCCCTCTCCTCTCATCTTGGAGAATACTCCTGGCTTTCCGGCGATATTTCCTGTCTGCCTCCCTGCCTGCCGAACTCTATATTTGAGAATACGACCAAGGAGCTCTTCTTGTCCTTAGGATACCTTCACGTTTCCTATTTTAAGCCTACCTTGTTTCATAACCTAAAATGTTAGTAGAGGGGCATCGGAATTATAAAACACGAAGCCTTAGTCAAATAGTCAGTTATACAATCAGTTTCCTGATAAAACTAATATTTCACAGAAAAACTGCAGATTTTATCATCAAAACGACCAAAGACTTTAAGGGAATATACCGCTAAATTTTTTGAACAACTAACATTTGTTTTATTGCTCTTAAGGGTACATATGACTGAGTTTTGACGATTTTTTGTAAAAATTTTAATTGCTCTTAAGGGTACATATGACTGAGTTTTGACGATTTTTTGTAAAAATTTTATTTTATTTTATTTTTTATTTTTTTTTTTTTAGGGTTAAAAAATATTACAATCTTTCCTCTATCAAATGCATCCATTATTTTTTCAGTTCCACCATTTTTAAAGCTAACAGAAGCCATCCTTTAGCTCCATGTGCGTGTTTTTTTTTAAATGTTCATATACGCCCACTTTTGGGATATAATGTTATTGTGCCATTTCACTCCTATTTTGAACTTGTTAATGATTGGCTACTGCCATTTGTAACGTAATTGAAAATATCATCTGAAGAAAGAAACAAGAGGTCTGGGGGGGGGGGGGGAGACATAGTCCAGGGCAATTCTGAGGTCAGTTTATTTCTTGCGCAGTATGTAGTAATATGTACTATAAATAAAAATTGTATTGGGTTTTGATATCAGATGCATTTTAGTGTGTTTTGTATCCTCCAGAATACGCTGTTACTCCATATTTTTTTAAAAATTATGAAATATAAATATTTACATCTTTCTGTAAGCCAAACAAATAACCAGATATAAAAACCAATACAATTATAATTTATCCTCGTTTAAAGTGCATCTCTACAAAATTTTAGAATGATTGGATGAAAACTTTGTCGCAAGGGACTTTTTAAGTGTGGCTATTAATTTATTTAAATAATTTACAATATTTCTTGAACCAAGCAACACACAGAGTTGAAACTTTGCACAGAATAATATGGTTACAATATAAACAAGCACACAAAATGTCATCAAAATTAATTAAAAAATAGAGAAGTTGCAAAATTGAGTCATATGTACCCTTAAAATAGTTCATAACCATGGATTCACGTCACTCAGTCTCTGGCATTGCAGATAACTCGTCTTCCTATGAAGAAACTGCTTCAGGGCTGGAAAATCTATGATTCTGAAGTTGGTTGTTCACCTTCTCTTCATCTTTAAGAGGTTGCCGCCCCCTCTTAAATTCTACAAACCAACAGAACACAGTGGCACGTGACAGAGAACACTTCTCAAAACCCCGCCGCAAACACTCACGCCACTGCATTTAATTTAAGCCTCATTTGCAATCGTACAAAGACATTGCACGAAAATTTCCTCTCTGATTGTCTATTGGAAAAACTGCCGGGTTTAATTCATCAGGATCAAACATAATTCCTATATGTTCTTCGTGTTAGTTGAGATAAACATTTGTACAAATTATCTTATTGCTTATTTCCTTGTAGGTACAAAGGGAATATTAGAATACAGTAGGCTTTGAGGGATAGTCAAATCTTTTAAACCTTTGAGATTCCGTTCTTCAAACTATGCATGCCATTTTTCATGAATATATGTTAAACATATAGCTTTTTATTCCAAATCTTTAGCCATTTTAGATAAAATTAAGTTTAAAAAAATTTTCCATGTAAAGGGTAGCTTAGGGTTAAGGAATTTTATTCAAAATCTTCGTGTCGCACCTTTAAGGCATGTTAAACTTAGATACCAACTTTGGTTTTGAACTGACTTTTCATTTTTGAGGTTTTTCTAAAAATTTCTTTTTTTTTGGGTGGCCCTCAAAACATATTTCCGGTGAAATCCCCGCGTCGAAATTTTAGGTAGAATACAATACTTTTTCTACTTACTATATGTAGCAGGGAAAGCTAAAATAGTCACAGCACAAACAGGAAAACACAGAAAAATAAAGTAAAGAAAAATAAAATACAGAAAAATAAAACACAGAAAAATAAAATACAGAAAAATAAGGTGAACATCATGAAGTATTGAAATGTTTTCTCTCTCTGTCTCCATCACTTTAACGTTGCTTTAAATGCCTATGTTGAGGCATGTTTTAGGAGATATTCGCAGTAGGGTGTGCATCTTGCTTTTCACGAGTCCACAGACTAACCGACGAGGGCAATTGTTTCTGTTTCTGTCACGGCAGATGGCATTAGGGTGCCATCCAGTCTATCTGCTTACATTATCTGTAAATAGATGGCACAAAATTCACTATGAACATCAATTTTCATTTTTACAATTGTTTTGGGCTTCAGGTGGAATTTTCTGTCGTGTATTAAATATCCAATACGGCATTTGTCTTGGTGACTTCGAGAAGCCAGAAAAAGGCCGAATTGGTGGGCCCATGGGATTTGAACCCGCTACCTTCCAAATGTGAGCCTCACACGTCACCGCGTTCCGTGAAATTTGTTTTGGAAAATAAAATAGTGGAACAAGGACACAGACTGCGATTCCGATACCCCGGGATATCTCGGTGAGTGTGGAGGTGCTTTGTTAGCGCGCACGAGATCATTGTTGGGGATACAACCGCCACATTTCTCGCGGGAAAGGCGTGTTCAAATAACAAGTGACTGTGAAGAGTGTTTCAATAACAATTACTCTGTGTACATCCAGACGGGATTTTCCAAACTTCTCCTGAGAGAAGTGTCGTGAAGTGTACATAAGTGTCCCGTGTATATAGTTCCCCCCCCCCCTGTGCAACTAAGAGTAATTACAGTGTTCTACAGAGGCAGTGTTTAGCACTAAAAGAAGTGTAATTTTATTTTTACGCGCTAGCGTGGGCCAAGCGTGTGTGCGCTAGTTTTTGGCGCGCATCGCGTAGCGTGCCCACGCCAAGTGGAAGCTCCCAGAAGCCCTTGCGACTGGGAGCAGAGACAAGAAGGGGGGAATGGCAACTGCCACAAGCACCCCTGCCATGCCGGCCGCCGAGAGCGGACTCGCAGCTCTGCCGGCTGTATTTCTAACCTCAGCTGGTCCAGCCACAGCTGCCAACGATCCGCCCACCTGCTCATCATTGGTCGCAGCGCCCAACGCCGAAAACTTGGAGGAGGAGGAGCGACAGGCCAAGGCTTTCTATAACCTCCAGAAAGAAGTTACTGATCTCAGTAATGAGATCATATTCTATCAGCAACTACTCAGCGAGATGGATGGGGAGTCCAGCGACTTTCCAAAAGTCGCCCAGGCCCTCGGACTCTGCTACAAGCAGCATGCCCAAAAGAAGAGGCTCCTTGTGAAGCTAGGGGAAGGTTGGAAAACCGCCCCTGTTTCAAAGAAGCGGCAACTCAACCGAAGCCGGGACAGTGACTCCGACAGCGAGAGTCACCACCGGAAGCCCGCCAAGCGGATCAACCACTAAAGGACGCCACCACAAGTTGCAGTGAAAAACCAATATGCACCCCAAACGACACAGGATGCACAGTCCGAAGATGAGGCGGAGGACCTACCCCCCGCAACAACTTAACTCCAAAACCCACCACAACCCGGAACACAACGATCAACTAGACCACCACCATCGCCAAAAACGACACGTAAACAAAACGCACCACAACCCTCTACCTCCACTGCCACTCCCACTCTTACGCAGAACCCCGCCCAAAATCCCGAGCTCCAGAAACCACCGAGGATAATAATCCCGGACAAAACCCAAACAGTTAAGGTCCTCCGGCTTCTCCGGGACTCCCTGCCAGCTGGAGCTTATAAACTCCAAACCACGAGGGACTGCCTCAAGCTCTTCCTCCAGTACAAGAAGGACGCCAACCGAACCATGCAGCTGTTGAAGGATGCCGGAGTAGAAAACTTCAGTTTCACTCCCCGGAACGACCAGCCTCTGCGATGTGTAGTCAAACGTCTCCCAGTGGATATGGAGGTAGACTACATCAAGGAGGACCTGGAGCAGAAGGGGTACACCGGCGTCCAGGTACGTCAGCTCATTTCCCGCGGCAGGCCTCTGCCAATGTTTCAAGTAAGTCTCGACAGGACCACCACCAACCAAAAAATTCTTCAAGAACGAGAGGTGTGCCATATGATGGTCACCGTGGAGGTCTTGAAAACTAATGCCAACATCACCCAGTGTTAAAACAACCATGGCAAGGGTTCAAGTGTTTGAGCGTAGATGCCTACGAACTGCCAACAAACTCTTCCCCAATTATAAAAACACATTAATCCACGAGTATGCAAGGACAATGCCAATCGACAAGCATATCGCAAATCTGATGCTGAAATATATACACAATGCTCATACCAGACTCTACAGACGAATATTAATAAGAACAGCCCAAACAATGAGAAAACTCCCTCCTGAACAACAAGAAGAAAATCCTCCACTACTAACCTTAATAGAAATTTACGACAAACACCAAGAGCAACAGAAACAACAAGCAGAACAATACCTTCAAGCATTAGTAAACATCTAATACTCATCACCCCCCGAAACAAGAGAACAAAAACTACAAATAATTTAAAAATGCAAGGCTGAGCTAACAAATAATAAAAAAAACATGCACCAAACAAAACGTCTGAGGGCAGAAGCAGAGACGGCGGCATGTTGTGGGACCCGGGCCTTAACAAACACACTTAACATTGTAAATGTGTAAATATGCAAAATACAAAAAAAAAAAAAATAAAATAAAATAAAATAAAAATAAAATAAAATAAAAAAAACAAACAAATAAACAACAAAAAAATAAACAAATAAAAAAAATAAAAAATATATATATAAACAAAAAATATATATAAGTACATATACATAAAATAAACAACAAGATACATATTTACACATCTTAATAACTACAATAATCTGCCATGCGTACACGCTGAAGGATCTCTCACGTAACAAGACAAAAATTTAAAATACTAGGCTGAAGAGGGTAAAACCCTAAACTGCCTGGGTTTTGGTTCTACCAAACCCAAAATCCAATTTTGATTTGATTTGAGTTGTGTTATAACTGCCAACAGCCGGGGCACACTTACAGAAAGTGTCAGATGACCTCCCGGTGTGTCCTTTGCGGTGGCCTCCACCGCCTTGCTGACTGCCATCAAAAGGCAAAGCAGGACGTTCAACCCCACTGCGCAAACTGTGGGGAAGCGCATCCTGCCAGTTACAGGGGGTGCGAGACGTTCAGAAACGAACGCCATCGCCGTCAACTGGCAACCATAGCCAGGACCACTCAAGTGCTCAACCAGGGCCCAGATACATTGAACACCCGGCCCCGGTTCAACCAGGTGTCTCCTTTGCTGGAGCCACCGGAGGGGAAAAGGTTTCCATGCCACCACCAATTGGTCCCCCTCCACTACCTCAAACCCCACAAACATCCACCGGAGACTTGGGCAGTCCAAGGGAAATCGTAAACCTGTTCAGGGAGCTCAACTTCCCAGCTCTCTTAGCAAAACTGCAGCCTTTCCTGATTAAGTTCAGAAGCTGCACAAGCACTATGGAGAAAATAGAAACCATCATATGCCTCCTCTCAACCCTCCTAGAGTAAATGGCCTATGTAAGGGGAGGTACAACTTTAACTCGCGCACTACTGTGGAATGCAGATGGCATCCGCAGGCAGCAACACGAACTTGAAAACTACCTACGGCGTAACAAAATTGACGTCGCATTTATCTGTGAAACAAAATTAAGACAAGAGCACTCTTTTAAGCTCCAGGGGTATCAAATTTTCCGGAATGACAGAATTGGCAGACAAGGGGGAGGGACTGCTATTTTGCTTAGAAATACTATTGCTCATGCTTCTGTTACGTTGCCTGTAATGGCAGCGTTAGAGTGCACGGCTCTTAAAGCACGTGTCAATAGTAAAACGGTTATGCTGGTAGCACTTTATCGGCCCCCTAACTCCCCAGACTTTACACAAGACCTCGAACAAATCTTCGCTTTAGAGGAGCACGTTATAATTGCAGGAGATTTCAATGCCCGGCACCCCTGGTGGTTTTCACGCCGGGCAAACGCGGCGGGAAATCTCCTGGTTGAATTTATAACTGATAATGACGAAATTGAGGTACATCTTCCCCCTTTCCTGAAGTTTCCAGAATAGTGCCTGGGAGACATAAATAGCGGTAAAGTGTGAGAAGGGACAGTTTTTGTGACTAATTCGGAGCCGTGCTGCTGATGAATCGGTAAAGACTTTCGTGCTGTTGCAACGAGTGTACAGTTACTGTTTGCGGAAATAAAAGTGTTTCTTTATCTCGATTACATCTGTCTTCTTTACTTGACACCCACCAAAGTCACAATATTATTCACTAATGACTTCCCCGTGGACGCCAGATGCAAGGTCGCCATGTATGCTGACGACACTGCAATATACAACCACCATAGAAATCCACGTTTCGGCCTTGCAGAAATGCAACGTTATGTGAACAACTTCCTCTCATGGCAACATGACTGGAAAATCAAAATTAATCCCGACAAATGCCAGCTGATTCATTTTTCTAAGCGGCGTCACACTTTGGCAACGGACCTAACGGTCGGTGGTCAAGTATTGCACTGCCGTCAGCAAGTTAAATACTTAGGTGTCACCTTGGACCGCACAATGTGTTGGTCCACCCACATAAAAAATAGCGCCAATAAAGGCAGACAGCGGCTAAAGTTGTGCGCCCCCATCTTCCGCAGTAAACAGTTGCGACTAAAGTCAAAACTTATACTATATAGGTCATTTATTCTCTCGGTGGTCCTGTATGCATGTGTGGCCTGGGCTAATGCCTCCAAAACTGCCCTCAAACAACTCCAAACCCTCCAAAACCTCTCCCTCAGAAAAATCCTCTCTGCTCCACTCCTCACTACCACCCAAACTCTTCACCTCGAAACTCATATCCCGTTCATCCCGGAGGCAATAGACAAAAGAGCAATGGCGGCATGGACGCGCATTAGGAACCACGAAAATGACGTGATCGCTAACATCGGCAAAGGCGACCCGAAGCACCGCAAACATACTAGGATAAAAATGTTCTAGAAGCGGCTTGGCTCGCCGACTAATGCGCGTCCACGCAACCTCGTCCCTAAGCCACATACATGTTCCGGCAGAGGCCCTCGCCTCGGAAAATATTCAGGAGCTGCCACCGTGGGACAGTGCAGTGCGCTGGGACGCATATCTCTGGTGTGCCCAGTGAAGATGTGTGTGTATGTGTGTACGAGTGTGTGTGTGGGTGAATGCGTGCGTGAATGTGTCTGTAAATAATTTGTAAATATGTACATATGTATATATAACACAAAGACGAAACAGAACTTAAAAAGGCAAAAGAAAACTATTCTCGGTGACCTACAGATGGTCACCGTATGGGCTTTTTGTAGACACCGAAAAAAGTGTATACATAAACAAAGCCCAATGTAAAAAATCTGATGTGTTGCACTCACATGACTTTCTCTACTCTTGTACTAACCATTCTTAGAAACTCTTATTCCTGTATCTTCTTCGTGTTAGTTAAGATACACATTTGTACAAATTATCTTATTACTTATTTCCTTGTAGGTGCAAGGGGAATATTGGAATACAGTAGGCTTTGTGCGATAGTCAAATCTTTTAAATCTTTGAGATTCCGTTCTCTTTGTACACGTAACATATAAAAAAATAAACAACGATGATCCATTTCACGAAAGTTCCAAGTTTTCCGAAACTCACACACATAACAAGGTATATCTCCGAAATGGTTCACCCTACAAGAAAATTTATTGAGACATAAATTGTGTATTTTAGCAAGATCTACATTTTGTGTATAGTATGATTTGCTCTATCTCTAACGGTTTACCAGTTATGCAAAAGTCGTCCAGAGTAAATACGACTACAGGGGCTATAGCCAGAAACTTCAAAATATACATTTCATTTGGCATAAAAATATCTCAAACATATGACATTTTAGTCAAAATCGTCAGAGCCATTTTCAAGAAAATCAAAATTTTCGAAAAATTTTCCATGTAAAGGGTAGTTTAGGGTGGGGCTATTTTCTTCAAAATCTTCGTGTCACATCCTTGAACGACATTAAACTTAAATACCATCTTTGGTTTTTAACCTACTTTTCGTTTTTGAGCTATGCTGTCCACAGACTGACAGACACACAGACACACACACGGACCTTTTTCTAAAAATGCTTTTTTTGGATTCAGGGGGCCTCAAAACATGTATTTCCAGTGAAATCTCGACATCGAATTTTTGGGGCAATACATTTCCTCTATATACCAGTAGAGAAGCTAAAAATAAATACAAGCATATAAGTGCAAAACTATACCGCGGGCCTACTAGGCCCCACGTGATCAGCGGAGTTAGTGAGTTACATTTTATCTGTTATGTTGTTATCATTACATTTTTATTGTATTTATTCAATAAAAGTTGTGTAACATAGAGCATAAAATTCATATATTGGAATACGGGAGCCGCCTAGCGTTTCAGTTTGTTATCAGTGTATTACAACAATACTTCCTCTTTACATTTTGTTTCATTTACACAGTTGAGTTTGCACGCAGATTGAGGTCTAGGATTTTTGGAGGGGGAGGGCATTACCAAGTTCTTCTTCCTTATGAAATTTATGCATGGAAAATTCGCCTTCCATTGTTATTCTTCGACTTTCTCCGCCATTCTGAATTGCGTGACTGGGGTGTACAAAAAACGCACATTTTGGGGCTTATTCACGTCGCAGCGAGTCGCGGAGCAGAGGTAGAATTTCAAAAAGAGCAAAGACGGATTGCTGGATAAGGAATCGTGCACATGAGTTGGTTGTGAAACCTCAGAATTACCTACCTACTTTCTAACCGGTTGATATCGTTTAACCTTTCAAGTGTCTTACAAATGAACAGCGAAGAGAGCATTAAAACTTATTTCTTTTCGTTGTTACTTCAAAGAAGGTAAACTGCCTGCCCTTCTTACACGCTGAAGCACTTTTGTACGTTTGTACGACTGGAAAATGAAAGCAGTGTGCTGAAGGGTGCTTAACAAAGTGTGTTAACTGCCATTGGCACTGCCAAGAAGCACTCGGTAATTGCAGCTTTCAGGTTAAGTACTTAAAGCGTAGGGCATACTCGAAACACAAGAATACAAACGAAAACTTCAGAAATAATACAAGTTACGAAACAAATATTCCACAAAGGTTCCTAAAAATTGTTAATTTTTAAACCAGACAAATTTGTTAAAAGCGAAAACGCGGTTCAGAATAAATTAATTGCCCAGCAATTATTCAAACAGCATAAAACAGATGTATCCTAACCTTTTATGGTCAAAACTTGAGTTAAGGTCTAGGAGTGTAAGCTTTAAATATTGTCAAAAATACCTTCAACACTGATTGGGTGAAAAGATGTTTAATCTAATAAGCGTATGAAGAATACATTTATAATCTAAAAGTATTTTTGCGGGAGTTTGGTAACATGTGTTTCGTTGTACTTATGTACGACTTCAGTTAGCAATATTTGGCAATTCACTCCAACAGCTTATTTATTAGTCTCATAAAAGTTGTTAAGGGACACTGGGAGTGAAATTTTGGTCAAAATTGTGAAAAAGTCGAAAATTGTTTTTTATCTTAAAATGTTCCTGGAACACCTGTGCATTTGGATCAGCTAACATTTTTCATATCCCCCACTCCACGTGGTCATTACGGCCCAGTGCTCTTCCCTTAACGTACACAGAATGCTCCTATACAAAAACCTGTTTTTCTCAAAACTACATTTCTGCATATTCCAAAAGAAGGTCGCGCCTGAGTTTTGCTTCAAATTCAATGAAAATTCCCAAAATTATTCAAAAATAGCACCTAAACAAAACTATGATTCAATATTGATGTTATCATTAACATGAATTCTAAAAACATTTTTTTTGTATGAAAAAAATCAATTTTTAAGATTACATTTTCTTTGTTATTAAAAAATATGTATAGCATAATCAGCAAACGTATTTGAAATATGTCTCCATACAATTGTTACCCATGTTTTAGAGTATCAGTTCTGCCAATATAAATGAATTTTGAAAAGTCAATAGACGCGAGCTCTATTTTGAAAATGTGCCTATTAAATTCATAAAATAATTTATATATCCTAAACGAATTATCCAATTTTAATGAAATTTGGTGTATCTCCTATTCTCATATAAATGAAAACACAGTAAAATCTTCAGAAAAATATATAAAAAATGTGGAACTTTCAAATTTCACTCCTAGTGTCCCTTAACCGAGATAAATGATTCATATTCTTAAGTCACCACTGTAACAGCCGACAGTAGAAAATACATAGGGAGATGTCAAAAGGGTGCTTTGGAATAAGGGTTTTTTTTGAAAATTTTTGTTTTACATCACTGGATGAAGCTGAACCTGGGGGGGGGGGGGAGGCCGCATATATGGCAAAAGCTGCCAAAAATAACCTTTTTATAATTTTTGTGTAGGCCTATAAATTCTGCACTACAAAACAAAATGGTAGAGGAAGATATGTTTCAGCTTAATGCCAAGACGTCGTTGAAGTCTGTGCACTCATAACCTAACATCTTCAATATAATTAATTTGGAGTACAGAAGTTCGAAACACACACACGCACACACACACACACACACACACACACACACACACACACACACACACACACACTTCCTCTAGTTTACTATACTAGTAGAGAAAGTAAAAATGATGTTCTTGTTTTCAGGGAGTTTCAAATCGTATCTTCTTTGAAATCCAGGTCCTAGTGTCTGATTGGACAGCCATACTTTTAGTTACTACAGAGTGAGGAAAGATATTCTGGGAGTTAATTTCAAATGAGAAGTATGAACCAGGAGCTAGCGTTATCCAGAGGAATGTGAACCCAACTCAACTCCGGCACAGAGGTTCGCTTCCGGTGGTGAAGTTATGATGGAGAGTTGTACCTTCCGGAGCAAGTTCAACTGTGAAGACACAGCCCTCCCTTTTATATCCAGGTCACTGCTACTGCTACTGCTTCTGGTTTGTCACATAGATTATACTTTTCGCTGTCATAAAATGAGTAGTGCATTTAGTGGCGAACTGGTTGTCGTTCTGCCTTCTCGTTCAGAGGTACCGAGTTTGACTCTACATTGGGGTGGGGATTTAATCAGAATTCCTAAGCTCCTCTAACTGTGATAGTATGAATGTAAAAGTGTGCCTACAGTAAAAGTATTAAAAACCAACGTTGCATCGTATTTCATTCGTTGACAAAGAGGTAGAGAATATTGCAACAGTATTACTTTCTCTACTGGTAAGTAGGGGAAGTATTGTATTCCACCCAAAACTTCGAAGTCGAGATTTCACCAGAAATATATGTTTTGAGGCCCCCTGAAAACAAAAAAAGCATTTTTATAAAAAGCTGCGTGTCTGTGTCTGTGTGACTGTGTGTCTGTCAGTCTGTGGACAGCATAGCTCAAAAACGAAAAGTCGGTTAAAAACCAAAGTTGGTATTTAAGTTTAATGTCTTTCAAGGATCTGACACGAAGATTTTGAAGAAAATAGCCCCACCCTAAACTACCCTTTACATGGAAAATTTTTCGAAAATTTTGATTTTCTTGAAAATGGCTGTAACGATTTTGATTAAAATGTCATATGTTTGAGATATTTTTATGACAAATTAAATGTATATCTTGAATTTTCTGGATATAGCCCCTGTAGTCGTATTTACTCTGGACGACTTTTGTATAACTGGTAAACCGTTAGAGATAGACCAAATCATACTATACAAAAAATGTAGATCTTGCTAAAATACACAATTTATGTCTCAATAAATTTTCTTGTAGGGTGAACCATTTCGGAGATATACCTTGTTATGTGTGTGAGTTTCGGAAAACTTGGAACTTTCATGAAATGGGTCATCGTTGTTCATTTTTTTATATGTTACGTGTACAAAGAGAACGGAATCTCAAAGCTTTAAAAGATTTGACTATCGCACAAAGGCTACTGTATTCTAATATTCCCCTTGTATCTACAAGGAAATAAGCAATAAGATAATTTGTACAAATGTTTATCTCAACTAACACAAAGAAGATATAGGAATAAGAGTTTGTAAGAATGGTTAGTACAAGAGTAGAGAAAGTCATGTGAGTGCAACACATCAGATTTTTTCTTATTTTCATATTATACTGGCATTTAGTAGCAGAATAAAGGTATAGGTAGTTGTTTATATCATAAATGTGTAAATTTATGTAGCTATTATTGCAGTTTATTTAACTAAGTCCATTCACACTGGTTATTTTACATGGGCCCTCCCCATCCTTTACTATAGGCATTTGCAAAATTACTCATGTTATAGAGGTGCAGTTCAACCAATATTAATGCGCACCCGAGAGAGTTAGCTCATCTGTAACGTATGAGTTTCAAATTTGGGCGTTCTATTCCTGTTGATCGTGCACACTGACCTTGGTTTTTTTAGTCAAACCTTGGAGTGATTTCTGATCTACCACGACGTCCATTTCCACAGTTCCTTTATATTCTATTTCTTCAACTTCATTTTATTATAGAAAACATTTGCCCGGTGCCGGTACAGAAGGGCCCGGCTTACAGGCTAAAATTAACATTAATTATAGTTTACAGTATTTACATGTTCATGTTTGCTTTTATATGTTCAAAAACCCATGCAGTGGGCAACTTTAGCCCACCGAGAACAGTTTTTGGGCGTATACTCGGTCTTATGTTTGTCCGTTTTTGATAGTTTTTTTATAAAATTTATATACACGGATACATACACACACTCACTCCTGGGCATACCACATATATGTCCCATCACACACACACACACACACACACACACACACACACACACACACACTCGTATATACATATTTACACTGCACTATATACACTTCACTATTTAAAGTTTTTCCGCAGTTTTCCTGTGCGGGCAGGTTGCAGCTCCTGAGGCGTTTCCGAGGCACAGACCTCTTCCGGAGTGCGTGCCGGTGCGCATGGGTGCGCATCAGTCGGCGAGCCATGCAATGTTTAAAACATTTTAATTCTAGCATGCTTACGATGCTTTGGCTCGCCCTTGCCAATATTGGCAATCACGTCTTCTATTTCTTTGTAATGTGTAAGGTGTATTTATATTTTTCATGGCGTATGGCGGTGCCGGAAAGATGCGCGGAGAGTTTCTCAGAGGAAAAGTATTCCCCATAGGCACTAGAGGGCTGCCTGAACCAACCGGTCGTTCAAACTCTGGGCAGCTCCAGTACAAGTAGGGATATTCGAACAAGGGATTCAATATATATATTTCATAACCTATAGGTTTGTCCTTCAGAGGGAATACGTCGTTTTGATGGTGAAGGAACTTTCAAAATTGGTCGAGTAGTTTTGAGACTAACACACTCACACATTTTAGTTGATGTTTCCCTCAAGCAGGAAGAGCTACTGACGAATAAGAACCACTGAGGCCACAAAGGATCTGTGTCTAAGACGCTGATATTTTTCCAACGTTTTTAATTTAACTGTAAGTTGGAGTGAAGCAAACAGAGTACTGAAAATTGAGGCCTGTATAATGCACGTCCAGCATAAGGCACTTTAAAACAGAAAACGCCGTCGTCATCCATTTGCAAATTAGGAAACAACATTAACGCTGGTAATACCGGGATTAAGTTGTTGGAGTAGAGATTTATTGAAAGGGTGCAACTCAGCGGAGATTAGAGGACGTGGCGGTATCTATCGGTGGAGGCAGTGAAACTTTATCACAGGCCAGTGAGTGAGTGCACTGAATTAACTGGTATTTAAATGTGCGGCGGTAATTACGGCAAACAGTGCGAAGATTTGATTACAGAGCGCTGCTATGACGACATCATGTGGATAAACTATAACACAGTGTCTGTGTTAAAACCATCCGTCCGTTATCTCTGAAATAACAATAAATGCCTACGACATCAGAAAGTATTTCTTTATTCCTTGCAATTCGTTTTTGTTCTATGGCAGATGCTACTTTGCGTTAAATATTATTTATATGGAGGACACAACAAAGCTAAAACCTGTGTTTCATACGAGCGTAGAGAAGTTACATTCAAACTGAAATTGAGGAGAACAGTGCTACAGCACAGCGTATTGTTTCAGGAAAATATAATTAAAAAAGTTTGATTCTAAATTGAAATGCAGAATTCCAGTGGCGCGTAATCCTTCAAGCTTGTTTTCACATCTTTCCAATCCTCATTTGAAGCATCATCAATTTCTTTCTAGATTTCACCGGAAATATATTGTTTTGAGGTCCCCTGAGCCCAAAAAGAAGTATTTTTAGATAAACCTGTGTGTGTGTGTGTGTGTGTGTGTGTGTGTGTGTGTCTGTGGACAGCATAACTCAAAAACGAAAAGTAGGTTAAAAACCAAAGTTGGTATTTAAGTTTAATGTCTTGCAAGGTTGCCACACGAAGATTTTCAAGAAAATAGCCCAACCCTAAACTACCCTTTACATGAAACATTGTTCGAAACTTTTAATTTTCTTGAAAATGGTTCTAACGATTTTAATTAAAATGTCATATGTTTGAGATATTTAGATGACAAATGAAATGTATATCTTGAATTTTCTGGCAATAGCCCCTGTAGTCGTATTTACTCTGGACGACCATTGCATAACTGGTTAACCGTTACGGATAGACCAAATCATACTATACAAAAAAATGTAGATCTTGCTAAAATACATCATTTATGTCCGAATATATTTTATTGTAGGATGAACCATTTCGGAGATATTCCTTGTTATGTGTGCGAGTTTCGGAAAACTTAAAAACTTTCGTGAAATGCAACATGGTTGTTCATTTTTACTTTCTCTACTGGTAAGTAGGGGAAGTGTTGTATTCCACCCAAAAATTCGACGTCGAGATTTCACCGGAAATATGTTTTGAGGCCCCTGAATCCAAAAAAAAAAAAGCATTTTTAGAAAAAGGTTCGTGTGTGTGTGTGTGTGTCTGTGTGTCAGTCTGTCAGTCTGTGGACAGCATAACTCAAAAACGAAAAGTCGGTTCAAAACCAAATTTCTTATTTAAATTAAACCTCGTTCAAGGATGTGACACGAAGATTTTGAAGAAAATAGTCCCGCCCTAAAGTGCCCTTTACATGGAAAATTTTTCGAAAATTTTAATTTTCTTGAAAATGGCTTTAACGATTTTGATTAAAATGTCATATGTTTGAGTTTTTTATGACAAATGAAATGTTTATCTTGAATTTTCTGGCTGTAGCCCCTGCAGTCGTATTTACTCTGGACGACTTTTGCATAACTGGTAAACCGTTAGAGATAGACCAAATCATGCTGTACAAAAAATGCAGATCTTGCTAAAATACACAATTTATGTCCGAATATATTTTATTGTAGGATGAACCATTTCAGAGATATTCCTCGTTATGTGTGTGAGTTTCGGAAAATTTAAAACTTTCGGGAAATGGAACATCGTTGTTCATTTTTTATATGTTAAACGTGCACAGAGAACGGAATCTCAAAGTTTTAAAAGATTTGACTATCGCACAAAGCCTACTGTATTCTAATATTCCCCTTGTACTTACAAGGAAATAAGCAATAAGATAATTTGTACAAATGTTTATCTCAACTAACATGAAGAAGATATAGGAATAAGAGTTTGTAAGAATGGTTAGTACAAGAGTAGAGAAAGTCATGTGAGTGCAACACTTCAGATTTTTAAATCAATATTTCTTGGACCTGTAGCTTATATATGGGGAATGAGTATTCTTCTATGCATTACGTAGCACCCCATACTAACCCAAATTCATCAATATTTTCCTTTTCTATTGGATCTTGACTATCATAAATTGTCAATGACGGATAAAGCTTTAATACAGTAGAAGCCCGAAATAGCGCTGTCCGAAGTACGCGGATCCGAATGAACGCGGGGGGAGGTACGTCGAGAATAAACAAACACTGAAAACTTCCGTGTCGATGGTAAAATTAAATATCAGGTCTGACATTTTATCACATCCATTTTCTAAACAGAAAAAAATTTCTTTTGGGCTCAAGGGCCTCAAAACATGTATATCCATTGAAATGTCAGAGCCCAATTTTTAAGTGGAATCACCTTTACCTCTGCTTACTGGTGCATAGTGTAGAAAATCAGCCCCATTTTGTCTCAGAAGTGATGAATCATCGATCTTCCTTGAATATTAGCTTTCAAATCTCCTGAAGACGGAGGCCATATTAACTTCCATGAACAAGTGACATTCTAGGGGGCTACAAAACTGGAACAGATTTCATAAACCAACACGAGAAGCACATATTCTCAGTTTATGATATACTTTGCTCTGGTTGAAGTGAACTTTGCGACTGACTGACTGCAGTATTATGTATGAACTTTCCTCCTTGGGTATTCTTTCTGAACACTGACAAAGTTCACACACGAGGAGATCTTGTGGATGGAATGATTCTATAACTCTGGTTACAACTACACAAGCAACAGTGCAACTTTCGAAACTTGACTCCAAACATCTTGCATTTGTACGTAGAAACTTTTGTTAGGTTGCCCATCCCTGATGTGTTACACTCACATGACTTTCTCTACTCTTGCACTAACCATTCTTACAAACTCTTATTCCTATATCTTCTTCGTGTTAGTTGAGATAAACATTTGTACAAATTATCTTATTGCTTATTTCCTTGTAGGTACAAGGGAAATATTACAATACAGCAGGCTTTGTGCGATAGTCAAATGTTTTAAAGCTCGGAAATCCCGCTCTCTTTGCACACCTGAAATAAAAAACGAACAACGATGTTCCATTTCATAAAAATTCTAAGTTTTCCGAAACTGACACAAATAGCAAGGAATATCTCCGAAATGGTTCACTCTACAAGAAAATGTATTTAGACATAAATTGTGTATTTTAGCAAGATCTACATTTTTTGTGTAGTAAAATTTTATCTATCTCTTACGGTTTAGGAGTTATTCAAAAGTCATCCAGAGTAAACAGGACTACAGGAGCTATAGCCAGAAAATTCAAGATATACATTTCATTTGTCATAAAAATATCTTAAACATATGACATTCTAATCAAAATCGTTGGAGCCATTTTCAAGAAAATCAAAATTTTTGAAAAATTTTCCATGTAAAGGGTAGTTTAGGGTGGGGCTATTTTCTTCAAAATCTTCGTGTCACATCCTTGGAAGATATTAAACTTAAATACCAACTTTGGTTTTTAACCGACTTTTCGTTTTTGAGTTATGCTGTCCATACACACGGACCTTTTTCTGAAAATGCCTTTTTTAATTGACGAGGCCTCAAAACACATATTTCTGGTAAAATCTCGACACAGAACTTTTGGATTGAAACTGGTTTTTATAAAATTTTTATAAAGCGCAATGAGTAGGACATGAGTTTAACCTTTGATAATTGGCGACTGTTCGACAATGGGCAGTCAGTGTGGAGCGATTCTCATATGTTCTGTTTGTGCAGCGTGTGAAGTGGCATATGTGAGTGGAAACAAACAAAAAAACACAAGCACAGCTCATTTACATTAATGCTTTGCTGTTTAATGAACGCGTATAAACACTGTAATATCAAAGCATGACAATACCTCATTATTTCAGGTTTCTACTGTTTCTGATTTTTACGTAACGACCAGTACTACTTTCATTGGGAAAATACACACCATCACGTTTATCTCTACTTTTAAACACAGAACAAGTACTTATACGCAAGTGTTCACTGCGCATGCGCGAGAAGTTTCCCCTCCTGTTCGGTTAATAGTCGAAATTATCACGCCTTTCTCCTCTAGGACTATTTCTTTATACAAAAACTATTTTTACTATCTCTACTACGTAAAAAATTCTATACGTTTGAGATATTTTTATCGTAAATAAAATGTATATTTTCAATTTTCTGGCTATAGCCTATGTAGTCCTGTTTACTGTAGATGACTTTTGCATAAACCGTAAGAGATAGACAAAATCTTACTGTACAAAAATGTAGATCTGAATGCATTTCTGTAGACTGAGTCATTTCGGAGATATTCTTTGTAATTTGTGCCAGTTTTGTAATTCTTAAACTTTGTACAAATGGAGGATCGTTATTCATTTTTTATATCTTAGCCGTGCAAAGAGCCTGGAATTTCGAAGCTCTAAAAGATTTGACTATCGCTCAAAGTCTACTGTATTCCCATATTCCCCTTGTACCTAAAAGGAAATAAGCAGTGGTATAATATCTGTAAATTTTATCTCCATTGACTTCAAGCAGAAGGTACAATGAAGTTTTGTAATACTAACGCATTGATGTGACATAAACATAAAGAACGGGTGGGAAATACATGTGAATGTAGCAAACCAGTATGTTAACTCGGAAGAATACCAGGAGATGGCTCTGCGGTAATCTTGGGCTCGTGGTGTTTCCTTGTCGGTTGACAAATTCTGCCACGGATGCTCATCTACCATGATTTAATTTCCCTCATTTGTCTCTCATTCCTTGCTGAGGACTTCTCGTAAAATTGTCACATTCGAAATGAACGCCTATGTTGGTAGGCAACTTCTCTGACACATCAGTCGCACACCTCTTCGGTAGTTCCAGGCGCACTGAATTTTGCTCTTAGACTTGACAGTGACGTCATATAGCTTGACAGGAGCTCACCCAGCTCATGTTCGTTTCTTATTAATGTTATTGTTGTCTTTTATTATTAATATTATTAGCTTTTGTTGTTATCACCATAATTATTATTACTAGCGTCAAAATAATTTGTTTTATTTTATTTACTCTTAATATCATTGTTATATTTTTGTCATATATGGTTTATTACATTATTTTAATCGTTATTGTCATCAAACAGTGCTCATATATTCAGTTCATGCATAGAATACGTGTTCAAAATGCTGAACTGAAATAGCATACGTGGCTACGAGGAACACTTTCAGAAATTTCAACAAGTATTTATTGAACCCTCAATCTTGCAGACAAAATCATTGCATTAGACCTGCTTGAGCTGTTGAAGTGAAGTTTGTAAGGATGCCACGCCTATTTCTACAAAATAATAGTCGTAATAATTAATAATAGTAGTACTAATGTTTTATTCCCTGGTAAGTGAAACGTAAGAACTTTCTGGCTGGTTTTGGACTATTATCACGGACTACACACAATAGTTCAACCCAGGAATTACCTCTCGTCTCTTGACTTCACTAAAATGCAGCTTGCTATTTATAAATCAGCAGCCAATATGTAGCTTCAAGCAAACTTGGAAATAAATTGTTACGAACGCTCCCAAAGTCAGTCTGAATTGCACAGGCCATGGAAAAACCGCAATTTCGGGGTTCACAGCATGCAGTCCACAAACAGAGAAAAAAAGATACAGGATTGGTTTAGCCGGCCGCTATAATTAAGCAAGACAGCTACACATCATGTGTGGGAAACAAACAACAATACCACCAGCACAGTGTGTGTGTGCGTGCGCGCACTGTCACAGCTTGTACTACCTTTCCTCACTCACTAACAATACCGCACACTAAGGGCTGCTCGTGTTTTTAACGCTACTGCAAGTAAATGTTCTCCACAATTATTGCCTCCCACAATAATGGCGCTTGCGTGTTTGTTGCAATGGGCCACTTCTTTACAACCAAATGTAAATTACAATAACATTCACGACACACAACATTTTATTGCAAATGCTCATGCTATTATTCCGCCGTAAACAACATAGAAATATTTACACCGCTATGCAGCTTGTCCCAAAACGATTTACTCTATCTATATTGTATTTAACCCAAAAGTTCGGTGTCAAAATTGGTAAAAGATCCATAAATATGCTGGTATGTGTCTGATTTACTAGTGTACAGCATACCTCAAAATAGTTATTTATGTAACAGTGTATAATACTACTGATGTTGACACTTCAGTGTGTAAGTGAAAGTGCAGCATGCGATATTGTAGATGAAGGAAGAGTTTTATACCAGAAAATATGATCAGTATGACTAAGTTAAACTTAACCTAATTTGAACATTGTCTATGTGGCTTGCGAGAAAGTCAGGATATTTCACAAACTGCAAACTCCTTCTGGCCACAAATACGCACCACAGCAGCTCAAAGTTCTTCATTGTTTACTATCCAGAACACAATGAAAATAGTTTGATATCCTCTTAGCAGCAACACTGCACCCCCTTATTATTACCTCAAAGTTTATGTAACAATTTTGTGGCCAGTGTTTCGTGAAATTTTCAGGTTACGCTAGTGAAATTATTTTTCACTATTATTTGCGCATTATCATTAATAAAAAAAGTACTGTATTCCACCCAATTCTATGCCAAGATTCTACCAAAAGTACTCCTAAATTCAGCGACGCAAGAATCGGTGTTTGTGTGTGTCTAAGAGTCTGTTAACAGCATAACTAAAAGGAAATCTAGATTAAATGCTAAATCTGTTATTCTAATTTCAATAACTTCTAAATACACAAGGCAAATATTTTAAAGAAATCCTCAAACCCAAACAACCCTTTACATGGAAGGTAAGTCGCAATAAGTATAAGTATTACAAATTTTTAATAAAGCCTCTTTAAATGCATGGCATTTTAATCAAAATCGTTGTCATTTTCGAGAAAATCAAAATTTCTAAAAATTTTCCATGTCAAGGATAGTTTAGGTTGGTGGAATTTTCTTCAAAATAGTCAGGTCACATAGTTGGAAGATATTAAACTTAAATACCAACTTTCGTATTTAACCGATTTTTCGTTTTTGAATCCTGCTGTTTACAGGCGCGCGCGCACACACACACACACACACAGACACACCTTTTCAAGAACTGCTTTTTTGGTTCAGGGGGCCTCAAAACATATCCCAGTGAAATCTGGACAGAGATTTCGTGCGTGAAATACAATATTTCTGTACTTACTATGCGCAGTAGAGAATGTAAGAATGACCTTTTTAGATTGAGGGGATCGCAGAAACGTATTTTCTATGAAATTTCAATATTGAATTTTTGGATCAAATACAATACTTCTTCTAGTTACTTTAAATACATAGTAACTAAAGTCGGAATATTCCCTATAACATGCAATTTCAAAAGGAAAACTGGGGTCATTTTGTAATTAGAGATCCAAGCAAGTGGCTGAATACCACGCTAGATGGCAGCACGGTAATCTTTGAGGCTTAGATTCCGAAGGTCCTAGCTTTGATTCCATCTAGCGTGTCACTTTGACCATGTTTTTTTTTTCGGGTCAACACAGAAATGCAAGGTGGTTGCTCTTCTGTCATAAATTTCCTGTTATTAGAATCGCTCTTCATGTGGTTCATGTTTGAGGGACGAGGTGGCGGTATTTGTATGTTCCAGTTGGACAGTAACTATGATATGACAGTGCACTTCGTAGTGTTTTGTACGGTTCTGTGAGAGGCATACCTAAACCTTTTGTTTCCACGTGCATCCAGAATTAGTCAGTGGTTATGCCGTGATATGTGATATCTAGAATTGTTAAAGGCCCCGACCGTACTTGTATAAATCGTTTTTCCAGATCTAGCCTTTTGGGTTTTCCCTCCGTCTCTCCCCCCAGGGCTCAAATGGACTACTTACAGTGGTGTTTTGGATCACAAAGTCTGTTTTCCTACCCCTTTCAGTTCTTGCTGCAGAAGCTTCAACTACTGAAACAGACTGCGTAATTTACCCCCAAAGTTCCAAGAAATGTTAATGGAAACGCAAGCACCAATGGCAATGCACCAGGGGATAATGTTTATCTTGCGAGAGGTGCATCTGGGTACGAGACTCAGACTGTTTGGTAAATAGAGGCGCGACCTTATGCTTCATTTATAGAGCGCACCTTGTGGCAACAGAAATAGCAAATGTACCTACCGTGTTTACTCCGACATTAGGATGATCATCAGTCAGCAAGACAGAGCGAGTTGTGCACATTCTATAATGAAACTAATCTATCGTCAGCAACCTGTTCATCACCTCGTGGTACAGCTGCGATTAAAACTCTCACATGTTGCTCTCGCTCATTCCTCTACAATCCATCTACACCGAAGGTAAGAAACTGTCAAATATTTCAAGAGCTAGTCGCTATATGATGGCTTTGAAACTTTGTTCTCTTTATATAGCCAAGATATACGACAGCGAAAAATTATTTCAATATTGAAGCCAATTACAAGGAATATATCGGAAATGGTTGTCTCAACGAAAAAATTATTATATATAAATTCTATGCTTTGATGAGATCTACATATTTCAGTAGTAAGACTTTGTTTATCTCTTACACTTAACCAATTATGTAAAGTTTTTCACAAAGAAGAGTTTACAGGTGGTTTCAAGAAATGCAAGATAAATATTTATTTATTATGAAACATTTCAAGGGGCGGTGCCGTGGCCTAGTAGTTAGACCGTTCGCTTGTCACCTAGGCAGCCCAGGTTCGACCCCAGGAATCTGTATGTGGTATTCATAGTGGACAAAGCGGCGTCTGGATGAATTTTCTCTGGTTTCTGCAGTTTCTCCAGTCACTCTTTCCACCAACTGATCCATTATCACCTTTGCATACACCCATTTTACCTACATTTCATATCATCCTCTTACTCACTCTCATATTGACCACTCGCTTCCAGGTCTTCACTCTGTCTGGTACAGAGGTTCCTGTGCTCGCCGACAGACGTCTGAGCCCAGGCACTGGCTTGTAAGTCCTAGGTGAGGGTAATCAGATTAAGTTGAAATAATTTTGAATATAAGGTATTTTAATAAAAATTTCTAGTTATTTTTGGGAAAACGAATATAGGAATTTTTCGTGTGAAGGGTAGTTTGTTGTGGGGGTATTTTCTTCAGGATCTTCCTGTCGTATCTTTGGAAGTTTCAGAACTTAAATACCATATAACTGCGATCTCATGAAAACAAACCATTTATTTGAAATAATATTCTGTGATATCGTCTATCTTCAAGACCTCTGCTATTGTTTCTATATGAACGGAAATTTGAAATAGAACCATGGCATTAACATAAGACAAAGCACGTTAAATACATTAATGTTTGCTGATGTGGATTAATTAATTTCAATTTTCAGTAATGAGGATAAACTTTAAAAAGCAATCTATGAATTAAAATTAATGAATGAGAAAGCCCCACGTTAACTTCTCCGAGGAGACTACGATCGCCCCCCTGAAGATGTCCGGTGCAGCTGTGGACGAAACGTCTGGATACTTAAACTTCAGCAGACCACGGCACAACTCCTAGATTTATAAAATTAATAAAGTGTATAATGTGAAAGTTGCAAGCCAAAAAATTAAGGTAAATATCCACCAAGAAAATAATTTTAATTAAGAATTATATTATTGAACAACTGTTGCGTTTTACGTATCTTGTATTGGGAGATTCTGCCAACATTAAATACAGAAAAACACTACAGGAAACCAAAAGCATTGGTTTTCGTGCACTCAGAGAATGTAAAAAATATTAGTAACTCGCTTATTAAATCATAACATTCAATTTTATTTTATTGCTGCTCCAGTTGATTTTAGTGCCTCGATTTGTGCCGCCATTTGCCCATGTTTCAACTTAGTTACCAAATATTGGACATGTTACGATGCTTTTTGTGTGTGATCACAAACACAAATTTGTCGATGCTGAAAATATGTAAAACAATCGATTTTGTCTGAATGAACGAAGCTAACACGGTTAATACAGTAACTCTTCCTGCTAAAGATTGCAATATTGCAAGAACGGAAGGAGGGGAGGGGTGAGGGGTGAGGAGAGGGGGAGGGGGAAGCTAATTCTCTTCGGTGGCCGCCAGATGGTTCTTTTGTGCTTGTTTTACTCTTTCAGCTGTTGCATTTAAATGTTCGCAGAAACAGAGCGTGAAAAGCAAATACAGAAACGATATTACCACAAAATGAAACATGCGGAAAACTCTGCGGTAAGGAAAACCGAACAAAAAGCATCGAGTATTAACATCATCGCTAATCTCATTGTGTTTGGTTTCTTCTTTTTGTGTTTCTGCAGTAGAGGAGTTCATTACAACGCAGTTATTTCAACTACCACGAAGAGTGTGTGTGTGTGTGTGTGTGTGTGTGTGTGTGTGTGTGTGTGTGTGTGTGTGTGTGTGTGTGTGTGTGTGACCGACCTCAATAAACGTTTCTCAACTGTCCACACACCTCAAATTTAACTATCGTACAGGATGTTCATGTGTTGGTGAGGAATAGCGATACTAGTGTTTTAAGGCCTGTTGCATAGGCAAGTTAGGGGAGGTTGAAATCACCTCCTTCCACCCGCTGGGACAGAATGACCCATTTATCCGTGGTTACTGACTTCCAGTGGCGGTACGTTCTTACGTACAAGAAATCAAAGACCCACACATTCATATTCTACTCCTGACTAACTCACAATATTTATGAGAATTACTTTTTTAGCACGGTTTACGTTTCAGCTCTTCAATATTTGATACAAAACATGAAGTACGCAGTCTCAAAGCGATTGTCACTTATCTTACTGCAATGCTGACTTTTAATTTAGTTCATTTTTGAAAATGTTTGTTCGCAGACATAAGTGGAACCAAAGATTGCCATTAAACTATATGCAAAAAAAAAAAAAAAAAAAAAAAAAAAAGAAGTCTCAGAACATGGCCAGGAGATAATAAACATAACGTCGTCATTAAGTTACATACACATTTTTAATATCACTAAATATATAATGATTTTGGCCAAGAGAACTCGTATTCACTTTGACCTTAGCAGCAGTTCATTCCAAAGGCATGCGCTTCTAAGGTTCATTTTCCCATGAAGAGCAGGCTAGATTGGCATGGTTATCAAATGGTCGACAGCACGGTAATTCCGACCTTATTGGTTTCAGAGTGTGAAATGTTACCTGTATCCAAAATTAATAAAGAACAGGTTAACAACTTGGTATATAGATGGATGCGAAAAGAACGGACCAAAAATTTGATGTCGATATTTCACCGGAAATATATGTTGTGTGTGTCTGTTAGTCTGTGGACAGCATAATTCAAAAACGAAAACTAGATTAAAAACCAAAGTTGGTATTTAACTTTAGTGTCTATCAAGGATGCGACACAAAGATTTGGAAGAAAATAGTTCCACCTTAAACTACCCTTTACATTGGAAATTTTTCGAACATTTTGATTTTCTTGAAAGTGGCTACAACGATTTTGATTAAAATGCCACATGTTTGAGATATTTTTATGAAAAATGAAATGTATATCTTGAATTTTCTGGCTATAGCCCCTGTAGTCGTATTTACTCTGGATGACTTGTATAACTGGTAAACCGTTAGAGATAGACCAAATCTTACTGTACAAAAAATGTAGATCTTGCTAAAATACACAATTTATGTCTTAATAAATTTTCTTGTAGGGTGAACCATTTCGGAGATATTCCTTTTTATGTGTGTGAGTTTCGGAAAACTCAAAACTATCTGAAATGGAACGTCGTTGTTCAGTTTTTTATATGTTAAGTGTGCAAAGAGAACGGGATCTCAAAGCTTTAAAAGATTTCACTATCGCATAAAGCCTACTGTATTCTAACATTCCCCTTGTACCTACAAGGAAATAAGCAATAAGATAATCTGTACAAATGTTTATCTCAACTAACACGAAGAAGATGTAGGAATAAGAGTTTGTAAGAATGGTTGAAAGTACAATGTACCCTTAAACAGAGGGGAAGTTTACAAAATAAGACATCTAGAAATGAGGTTACGTTACGTAAATACAAGAGAAGCAGATGTATTGATTTACTTTCGTTGATCGATAGTAACAGGGGTAGTGTGTTACCTGTAATGCACCACGGGAAGCACCTGTTCCTTGTAACAGGTTATACCGACTTTATTCCTTTTTGATGGAACTGTATACGTTTATCAGACAAACGTTGCAAACTTTATTTCAAATCATAGCGTCGTCGGCGGCTCGCAGAATCCAGGCAGGAGCTCCGCTTTTTCATCAAAGTGGTCAATCTTGGCCCTTTATTGCTACCCCTTCCTATAATAAAACCAGGGCTTGGTTTATCGTACCATATGGTGACGTGCAACGAACCCGATATCGCAACGTTCTGTTTCTCTCACTTTCCTGTCATAATTTTCACAAGAGTTTGCACCTACAAAAATTATTACAGTAAAGTAAACCAATAATGCTCTCTTAAGCAGTTACTCACAGGCATTTTTCTGGAAGCGATTGTACTAATGGTCATAAAACATTGTTGTAAGAAGTATCAGTAAGCGTCTGGAATATTTTTCTCCCCCCCCCCCCCTTCCCCCAACTTCCTTCTCTTTGTACTACGCGCTGTAACGGGGTTCTGATCCCATCACGTGCCTGGCGCAGGCGCTGTAGATTGCACTTCTAATTCTAACTTCACCGGAAGTATTTGTGCCAAATATTTAAGTCAAAGACTGTTCAAATTGGGTTGGACTCGGTGGAGCAGTAGTTCCCGAATACCTATGGGAGGCTAGGTACAGTTGGGTGATGCCCATGTCTTATGTATACATTGTTTATTGTGTTGATTTTGCTGATCTATTACGATTTGCCAATCATGGAAAAAAGTAATCATGAATGAAAAGCACTTCAGCGGCTTGTACCCTTGAAAGATGAATAACTAAAATATTAAGTTTGGTATTTTATTGACTTTGGGTTTTGCTGGTAACAGATATTTTTGGGTTTATGATTTCTTAAAAACGCTTCATATCGACACTAGAGTTCGCCAAGCAGCCACCGGTCAGCTGACTACAGCGCCACGCATGCGCTAAGAACAACGGTTATAGTTAGGAAAGTCCCCGCACAGCAGCGCCAAACTCGCCCATCGCCAACAGTTGCGAGTTTGAAAGATCGGATTGAATTATAGCTGAACGGAATTGAGGGACCGGAGATTTTAGCGATATAATTAATTCATACTAGCATTTGCCTGGAGAACCGGTAAATCTTTGAGAAAAAAGGTCAGATAAATCGGCCACGGGAGTCGAACTCGCACCTTCCCAATACGAGTCACACATTATAGTGGAGGTACCTTGCTCTATGCTTCATCTTTTTCTCCTAGGAATGTATTTACAACCCAAAAAGTGTGAACCCATTTGGGCTGTGCCACTCTAACCTCAAAGTATCCTAGGACAGAGAGGGTATAGTATGGGCAACAATGTGGGTGTGTTGCTGGAAAGTCAAAACAGTGATTTTACTCAGGTTTACTCACTGTTTGGAGATCAAGAAGGCTTGAAATATATTAAATTTGAATGTAAATAAAGTAACTCTATGAATGAATTCATTAGCTATAAGCTTAAACTGGAGAAAATAACAATGTGGAAAGATATTTACTAAAGAATGCAAAAGTTTGGGAAAGTATATAAAATAACAACGTGGGAATTTACCTAGAGCAAATGAAAACACTGAATCTATTGCAATTCTGATACTGATGTTCGCCGAGTAAATGGCCAGAGCGAAATTCATGGGACAAACATATTTATCTTAGCACTTGAATAAATGTATGATCATATTATAAATGAGAGCGTTTATTTTTATGACACAGTAGGTATTCAGGCACAAAGAATCTATAACAAAATACAACCTACATGTAATAATAGCGCGCGCACGCACACACACACACACACGCACACAAACACACACCGCCATTTTCAATTATTTAATGGTTTGGAGCGAAATGAAAACTCGCTGGAAGCGCAATTCCCCAATATTTATAATCCTATAAATTCAACTGAACAGTCCAGGAAGGCACCAATCTGTATAGTTTAAAAACATTGTTCCGTTTTTATAGTTCAATCAAAAAGTTCGATCATTTTGATTTAATAAAAATGTTCCAACGTTGAGTTTTCTCTTCAAATATCTCAATAAAATATCAGATGTATGTATAATAATAGTGCAAAGTTAAAACTGAAGATATTTGTTGTCATATTTCAAAGTTGAAATAGGTAGAAAATTAAGGCTGGGTTCTTATTCGTTGCAATAAAAGGCAACCGGCTTTTGTTTTTATACTCTATGGAGTGTAGCAGCTGTTTATATTCTGTGGAGTAACAATATTTTTCTACTCCACGGCATTCTCAAGTTAAATTCAGGGTCTTCTTTGCAAGCAACGTGAAAAAGGTTAGGTACAAGAGTTTGTAAATCCCTTTTTAACAATTTAGTAATTTATGAAATGGAACTAGAGGTGCTCTGTAGCTTCATTTAGATATTTTGTTCAGATCAGTAAAAAATTGAGGTTAAGAACGAGGCGGAATATTTTTGAATCAAGTCGAAAGCATTTGAAATAGCATATTGGAATGTTATTTACAATATTGTCACCGCGCCCGCCGCATCTAATTGCCAACAACAGCAGTGTCACCCATCGCATTATTGTCGGCACTACCGCAAAGGAGCCGAAGGAAAGAGACAGAGCATGGCCGCATTGTTGGGACGCTTGCCGATAAAGAGAAAAGGATAGAGACTTCGAGAATCGTCTGCTTTGTGTTTCACCGCAATAACTGAACTTTCCAGAATAGTGCCATCGATATTTTCGCTTTCAGCTGCGTGGGAATGGCATCTTTGATTGGTAGATTTACTGGTATGTAAAATAATTCTTTTGGGACGAAAGAAGGGCACCGGTGGTAGTCATATAATTCTGGTAATTCACAGTGCTATTAACAAACAAAATACTTGTGTATTTTCTTCTTTCTCCGTCGACCCTCCATATCTGGAGGAGCTGCAACCCCCAGGACTTGTAAGTGAGCGTGTAGGGTCAGATATCTTGACCAGCAGACCAACTCCAGGTCATAAAGAGTAACCAGGATGGGTGATCAACCAGAAGAATGGAAATTATATGAAATGAAGGGAAGATGAATGAAAGGAAAGGTTATGATGGAGCAACTTGTATAATAAATGACGGGGCAAAGCAAAGAACCCCAGATATATCTTCAAGAAGTGCACAAACATTCACGAACACATGTATAATACTTTTATTTACTTGTTACAAAACGTGATAAAACAGCTTTTGGCATTCCCTTGCATGTTTGCACGATCATTCGCCCGAAACTGAAGCAAATGAAAAACAAGAGACAAAGAGAGGGAGAATGGGTTTACAACGCCATAAGGGTATCCATTTCAACTCACACTGTTTATTTATATTACTGCCTTTAGGTGACTTCGTCAATTCAGTTTTATATAATCGATATGTATATAAATATGGCATGTAAACAAGTGATGTGGATATAGAATTCCTTTGGGGAGGAACCAACATATTTTGAAACCAACATTATCATTAAGTAACTCGCATTCAATATTACACCATTTTACATATATAAATTATTAAATATAATACGTAAGTGAGCAAGACTTGAATCATTCTTGGATACAAACATTAATTTAAACGTTGAGAAAACATTAAGAAACCGGAAGAGTAAGAGTGAGTAGAGAAAATAATGTGGGTACAACAGAATATATTCTTGTTTTACCCTGACTCCTCTGTAAGCAATTTCGGGTTCGATTCCCGGCCTGGAAGGTGGGAATTGTTCTTCCACTATGACTATCCCCCATTCTCTGGTGGTATGAATGTGTGTGTGAATACGTGAGTGTGTGTGAGAGTGTGTGTATGAGTGCGTGTGTGTGTATGAGAGTGTGTGTCTGTGTGTATAAGTGTGTCTGTGTGTATGAGTGTGTGTGTGTTTGTGTGTGAGCTTGTTCGAGTTTGTCTCTCTGTGTGTGTTTGTGTTTGTGTGTGTGTCCGTATATGTGAAATCTCTGGTAAAATCTCGAAATTGAATTAGGTGGAATACAATACTACTTCTACTTTACTATACGTAATAAAGAAAGTAAAAATAGCGTAATTTCTTTCCTATAATTGAAAGTGGCCCACATCCCCTCTCAGCCCCTACCTGACCCCGCTGATAACCCCTTACGTGGGTGTCATTGCCTTGTAAGTATGTGACTACATAAGATGTTTTTAAACATGCTTAAAAAACGACAGCTCCATGTTAGTAGATTTACTGATCTTGACAATTGAAAGCGCTGAAGCAATATAGCTTTTTTAAAATTAATACCTTGTTTAGAGTTGACAGTGAAAAGCAATTTTCACGTTAGTGTAAGTAACAGTCTTGCCTTCAATTTATGTAGAGTGTGCGTTGAAGCGTAATTACAGTATGAGAGATTCTGTTTATTGACTCGAGGACATCAAAGGAAAACTCTACCACCTACTTGGAAGATACATGTATCAAGCCCAACTGGACTGTCACTGAGCAAACAAAAGACTCAAGAAACCAAAGTCCTTAATTAAACACAAATACGACATATAGGGCAAAATGGAAGGTAATTATATAACTATAAAAATATGGACTTTATCCCGCTTGAAATTTTAAACGAAGCCAAGAGTGCTGAGATATTATTAATTCTACAAAAGTCAAAAGATGTTTAGAAGAAACAATATGAATAGTTTTAAGTCGTGATTCTTGTGTGTGAATGTTGCTGTACCTGCGAGAGTGACGATTTCATATTTTATTACAGGTACATTGGAGAAAATTAAGTTGTACTGGTGCTGACGTCATTGATGTCTTGTTACCGTGATAATTACGTCATGCATTTTCGGTGAAATCTGGATATGAAATTCTTGGACTGAATATTACACTTCCTCTACGCTCCCCACGCTGCTATCGGGAATCGAACCACGATCCCCTACTTGGTAAAAAATATTGTGGGGTCGGAGGGACGGGACCAAGCTATTTCACATCACATGCCGGGCCGACGAGCGGGTAGACGCGTTAAAGGCCGGGCTGCTAAGCACAAGTGTGTGTATGTGACCATCAACAATGAGGCGACAGAAAGAAAAGGAATCGAGAACTTTCGCGATGCTTTCAGCCGACTCATCGTGGTGCGTATGAAATGCTCGAGACTATTAAGACAATAGAACAAGTTTCACAGACACAGTCATGTTTTTGTACGCTCCTGTTACGTCTGGAACGTAGTTTTTTGAAGTACAAAAACTTTCTGCGAGCAAATCGGATTCTACTTACTTTTCATAAATTTAGGAAATACATTATGGTGCAATGCTTACGATGATGTCTCTAGCTAAAATTATTTTAGACATTAAAACCTTAATAAAAATGAAGTTAATTGTGCGCTTCAAGTGGGTAAACATTCATTATTTGGTGACTAACCCTGGTATTGCTACCTTTGAAGCAGGGTGTACTCACTTGTTTACAAGAGCACTGCAAGTTCGCCGGCCGACCCGTTGTAGGTGCACGGTTAACTTGACGGATTTCTTACTAAAACCCCGCTCCCTGGTGAAAACGATGACACGGCTGCAAACATTCAGCTCATGACGTCACGTGGACCATGTGATACCTACTGGATACCGAAGTCTCGGCACGGACTCTGACTGCAAAGTTAAGATGCACTGAATCGGACTCACTGAGTAGTCCGATCCTGCTTCAAAAATTTCAAACCCCGAAAAAGAAAATACATTGTTTGGGTACTTCGATTGCGGCTATATATATTCCATTATACGGTCTTCACGGACAAGTTACATTCGTATCTTTACTTATAATTGATGAGAAGGTGGCAGTTTTGTTTATTGGAGATTGCTAATATTTTTAAAACTAAGGTTAACATATTAAATGCTAAATGTAATTGATATTCCTTACTGAACGGTGTAATACTAGTTCATTTTTTTTTAAAAAACTGGCAAACAAAATGCTCCTGCTGACATCTGCTGGCATTGTGTGCAACAGTTTACTGTTCTGCACGCATATGGCGCTGTACATGCAGTCGTTACATTTTCTATTCCGTTCAAAACTCAATTTCAAGATCATAAACTGTTCTCATTACATTACAGTTGTGCTATAATTAAAAAATAACTAGCACCATTAGTCCAGAATTCCGAAAGAAACAAGGTAATTTATTTCGGAAAGTTAAATCATCGAATGATATTAATCTGGACTTTTTCAAAAATAACTGAATTTATATAAGAAAATTTTAAATTCTATAACAAATAACCTAAAATAAATTATTTTTATTAGTGTGGTTCAAGTTACCAGCACTGCCAACGGAAGAAAACGAAACCGAAGAATTACACGTATTTCTATGTTCTCTTGTTATAATAGAAAACCAATTTATAATCTCAAATAAGTGCCATTTTATTATTTTATTTATTAAACACAATGTGTACAGTTGATCTTTGTAATTTTCGGTAGTCTTTCATTAGGCGATAGTTTGGGCATGTTTGTTGCCTTTCTTGGGCTCGTGGTGCGATGCATTTTAGCAGATGTTCCCGTAGAACCCGTGGGCGGCAAATCGTGTATGTATATAGGAGGCGAAGCTCGAAGTTTGGACCATTCCAGGTTTCTGTCATCATTGCTTCAGTCTACATTATTTCTTCCGGTATCTCGATATCTTTTTTTCAATGCTTGTGTTTGCGGTAGTCGGTGGGTGGGTTTTAAGTTCTCAATGAAGAATGGTTCCTGCGTGAGTTTTCTGCTGAAAAAATATGTTAAATATTAAAGAACAATCGTTAAAGCACAATTGCTGAATTGAAGTGCTATTTCGTTTGTTAATCGTTTGTCATTTTCAGCAATTTATGCGATACGGTTGGCGACTCTGATTAAACAACAGAATGAGCTGGTGATTATTTGTACAAAACAAAAGAACGACCAGATGATAATTCATATTTGGTATTCAGTCGAAATTTCGTTCCAGAGTTACGTCGCCATAGATACACACTGACCTTTCCCTAAGCATATTGTGTTTGGAATTAGGAAACCTCAAATCTGATATTGAGTTTTAGCTGATATGCAATACTTGGTAAGTATTGGGTAGAGAAAGTCATAAAATAGATCCCATCAATGTTTTATCAATTTATGGTTGACGTCCCATGGTTGATTTACGACTTGGGGTTGTGCATCCTACAAAAGCAATATTGATTTAGGATGTAGACAGTGGACGTAAGAAGAAGAATACCAGTTTTATGGCGTCTCTGGGTCGTGTCTCTGACGGTTATTTCCTCGCAAGACGTTCCAGACATAATATTAAACCAGATGTCCTCCTCTTCCTCACAGAACTTCATGGTGACGCCGTTCGCAGACACTGTCTACCATACTCTCAACTTAATAATTACCAACTGTAAGGGCCGCTATTATAAACGAGCTTTGAACACAAAGTTTGGCATTGAGGAATTTGTCTTCATTCTGTTTTATATTCAGGGCCCCTCAAAACACATCTTTCCGATGAAATCTCAAAATTTTGGGTACTTTCCCTGCTTACTAGTAGTAAATTTAAAAACTCAAGATAAATGTAGTAGTTGGCAACTCTTAAGAGCAATTCTCGTATATTCCACGAATGTGTTTGATAGCGATGAGCTTCTCTTGTTAACAATTCTTAACTAACTCTTGTTAACTAACTCTTGTTAACTAACTCTTGTTAACTAACTCTTGTTAACTAACTCTTGTTAAATAACATCGTCAGAGTAATTGTTACAATCTAAACACAATGTTAGGTTTACCTTGCTGTTAAGTAGGCGTTTGTTGGTAATACTTTTTCTAATGTAAGTATTGTGTTGTGCGTTAATTATCCAGCGTGGCAAGCTCATTATTTAACTGCTAATGCCATGTAACTTAACAGCAACCTTGCGCTAAATTTAATTAACAACAAATAATGAGCTTAGTTTACCGCATATAATGTACACAGAAAATATCAGGTAGGGGAAGTTTGAGTTACGCTCCAAGTTGTGGATATTTCACAGAAAAGAACACTTCTTTGAGCCATGAAGAAGACTATCTTACATTTTGTTTTGGCATTTATCTTCTGCAGGTTTCCAGACTGCGACACGAACATTATTATAAATAGAACTTCCGCCCCGAACTACCCTTTAGGTGAAAACAGCTTATTTTAATTTCTCCAAAATGGCACTAACTTGACTAAAACACTGTAAAAAATGGGCATCCCACTTCTGACACCATTTGACAAAACGACAAAATTAGTGCGCTTACTTCTTTATCAGTTTATTGTTTTGTAAACTTTTGCACAAATACAGTTTAATTTTGCCGTTAAGTCAATCTAGAGTCTTTCGTGATATCACAGCTCACAGTTGTTTTCTTCTCGTAGCCGTGACTCAGCCTTTCTTCACTTTTTCTGTCTCTTATGCACTAACTCCAACGATACAGTCACTCGACGCTTGTCTGACACACTCACCGACTCATGTCTGAAACTGCAACTCTCTCTCTCTCTCTCTACTGTTTCCTCGCCTCTTTATGTAGCAGTGATGACGTCACACGGACCCATCCCGAACTTCTTTAAACATGCCGGTGATGATATACGCTCTAGAGGGCTCTGGAGAAAATCATGTTTGGTTCCACCTGTCTGATTGTTACTCACGTATACACAGACAGTCGCGCGGAGCAGTCTAGCCTCGAGCGTCTTTGCTTCCCAGCCTGGTATGTAGTGTGAAGTAGCTTTGCCCCGATAGTCCTTTTTTTTTGCGTTGCGCTCAGCCTCACAATACCATAATATCCAAGTCTCGTATGATGAATAAAATACACAATTTAAATTTACATCCATTGGCCGTTGAAATCGTTTTCATTGTGAATAATTTTGGCATAACTTGTAAGCTGTAAGATATATACAACAATGCTGTGCAACATATGTAGATATTGGTAAAACACACAATTGATGTAAAAGATGTGTCTAGCATTAAACATTCCCGAGATATTTTTCGTTGTTGGTTTGACTTTTATTTTCTCTAGTACCTGGCTATTACCTATTTAGAGAAAACATTACTTTCTAGCTAAAATGTCGACATAGGAATTTTATCAGAAATGTGCGTTTTGAGGTCCTCTGAAACTATACATAAGCCTATATGTAAAGAGTTTTAATCGGCAAAATGTAAACTAGAAACGGGTTTCTACATTTAAGTGATCAACCCTTGACTGCAAGAGGAACAAAATTATATTTAATAATATAAAAACCCAAGGCAGATTATACAATTCGAGCAGTTAAAGGTCTATCTGATGTGAAATTATGAATAAGTAGCATATAAATTATAAAACACAAGGAAATTAAATTACAATTTATATTCAAAAACTTTATTTTTTGTTTGTTAGTTTTCTGCTGACCAGCCTATGAATATTTGAGGAGCTATTTCGCGCTACTTTAATTCTAAGCACAGCATCAAGATTTTCATCAAGAACGCATATACATGCATTTCTATGCAAAATAATATTTAATCGATTGAAGTCAAAGACCATAAAGTTACTTCCTAGATATAATTAGACTATAACGACACTCCTAATAGTGTGTAAAACTTCACGACAGTGGGAAACAAACTTTTCAAATGCAGTAGTTGTTTCAGGTCATAAAACTGGGAAGATTTCCATTAAAAGCATGAAGAATTATTCTCCGCGCACTCTGGCATTGAAAAGTGCGGTTATTACAAGCAAAACAAGTTAAATAACACTTCAACCTCAAAGTTCTGTTTTAAATTTTCTTTTATTGCCTTTACAATCTTCTCGTTCTACCTTCTGCGATTAATGGTCGTCGGGTGCTTCACTTTGAAACTTCTCTCCTCTTTCAGTGGGTTGTCTATATTTCTCTTTCTTTCGTTCCGATTTCCAAGCACTGTTCTCCAGAAGTTACAACTTTCGGTAAGAAATATAAAAACCTTTAACATTATATTGTTACCTCTAATATTGTTGTGTTGTGTTCTACCCAAAAATTCAATTTTTACATTATTTACTGTAAAGTAGGGGACGTATTGTATTCACTCAAAAATTCGATGTCAAGATTTGGTATTTTAAGTTTAACGTCTTTCAAGGATGCAACGCGAATACTTTAAAGAAAATAGTCCCACCCTAAACTACCCTTTACATGGAACATTTTCCGAAAATTTTCATTTTCTTGAAAATGGCTCGAACGATTTTGATTAAAACGCCGCATGTTTAAGATATTTGTATGCCAAATGAAATGTATATTTTGAATTTTCCGGCTATAGCCTGTGTAGTCGTATTTACTCTGGACGACTTTTGAAAATCTCGTAAGCCGTAAGAGATAGACAAAATCATACTGCACAAAAAATGTATATCTCGCTAAAACGGGCAATTTATGTCTCAAAAATGTTTTTATAGATTGAACCATTTCGGAGATATTCCTTGTTATTTATGTGAGTTTCGGAAAGCTAAAACTTTCGTGAAATGGAACATCATCGTTCATTTTTTTATATCTTAAGTGTGCAAAGAGAACGGAATCTCAAATCTTTAAAATATTTGACTATCACTCAAAGCCTTCTGTATCCTAATATTTCCCTTGTACCTACAAGGAAATAAGCAATAAGATAATTTGTACAAATGTTTATCTCAACAAATACGAAGAAGATATAGGAATAAGAGTTTGTAAGAATGGTTAGTACAACACATCAGATTTTTAAATATTTGTGTATATGGGAATCATATTGAAATACCTATTTGCATAATGTTTATAGAAGTTAAATTCAGTTACAAGTTCATTTTCACATAAGAGGACCTGGTATTGACAATTATATTCTTGACACAGAATTAAACGCTCTTGGAGAGTCTTCAGGAGGCAATTCCACAGAATAGTAGCAGAACACAACGCAAGATGGCTCTTAAGTTGCTTCATGGTCAACAAGCTTCTAATAGCTAACTCCTCCTCCAGCAAATTTGCTGAATATTAAAAGTAAATCGTGAATCAAAAGAGAATCCAGAAAATCTGATATTGTAAGAAACCAAGGATTTATGAGTGGCATAAATGTTAGGATAAATGTCCGCGCAGCGGTAGAAAGTTAGAAACTTGCCTACGATCTGGAGAATACCTGCAATGGATACCAAAAATGAGGGGAGAATAGAGTGTAGTGCGTCAAATCTATTATCTTGGTTGCTGCGAGTTTGTATCGATATAAGTTGAAGTGCGCAAGTTCAACGATTGTGAGGTTAAACACGATAACAAACTTATTTATCTTCTAGTGATTGGTTTTCATAACAGCATTTGTGCTGTTGTTACATCACCACTGACTAATCATTTGGTGATATTTGTCCATAACGAGTCAGCAGAAGTCATCAGTGAAGGAAATATGCGAAGAGTCTACTACCAAAGATTCCAAGGTTACCTGAACTATATAGCGTTTCACTCTTAGAAGACAGTATGGAGTTAAATGGGACATCTCTGTCTTTATCTAGCGCATACAAGTTGCCATTAGCCGCGTCCTTTTCTACCCTCGCGGTGTTGCCAGATTCCTAATAGCATGGTATAAATATTCATTTGCTATAAATTTCAGGTTTGAACACATTATCCTATGCAGAATTTTTTTCTCTATCAGGTTATATCCTTTTCAGAGTCATTATACATTTCTATAGGTCCAAATTTCTTCAGAAAACGTTTTTTTCAATAGAAGTCCGATATTTGCTGTTTCTACACTCATCACGCACTAACTAACAAACTAACTGCTAGAATGCATCTATATTTTGTTCTTAGGTAGAGTAAACTATAGTGCTACTACCTGCCTACTTTGAATTCTCTATGTTTACCCAGTTAAGTGTTATAATTTTTTAAATTAAATGTTTTCGGACAATTGTATACCTGTGCACTGCAAAAGTTACGCAGTGTGAAACTTTTTTGTTATTCAGTTTACATCAGCGAACCAGCGAGAACAAATGTTGAGGAAGGTTGGAGAAAGTTTTTAAAATAAACCAAAAGGGTGTAACTTGTTTCTTTCATCGAGTAGGGCAAACAAAAGGTATTCATCTATTCAGCGTATTCTCGCGCCAGGCCTGACACAGAAGATAGTATAAGGAGCAGCACTAGCATTAGTTCGAAAGAAGCCGTGTGTGTAACTGTGAGCTGTTATTGCGTTATTTGTTTAATATTTTTGTAAATATTTGTAGTTATGGAGGGTGAAGCTAGGAAGGGACGATATGTTGGTAAATAAAGAAGTAAGGAACGCCAAATAATTATGAATGTGTTAGATTATTTTTGAAGTAAAATGCGTTCAAGGCAGTAAAAGAAACAGCTAAGGCTGTTGAGTGTTCAGAAACAGTAGTGTATAGGATTAAAAAGGAAGTAATGAAAGGACTTCTAAGAACGCCATCGAAAAAGAAAGCAAAAAGGACGGGACTACACAAAACGCTAGGTTAACGCAATATGATTGAATAGTGCAAGGTGGAGTGCGGCGAATTGTTCATTCTTTACAGTTTGCAAATATTCCACCCACGCTGAATATAATTTTGTCACGGGTCAACAGTGATGAGACCCTACCAAATTTCTCAAGGGCCACTCTGATTTGGGGTTCGAATATGAAAGAAGGGGTAAGAAGTGCATATTAATGGAAAGAGACGATATCGATATCATCAGATGGCGACATAAATATCTAAAAGACGTAAAAGGTTTAGGGACCAGGGGAAATCAATTGTTTATACAGACGAGTCATTTGTAAATTTAGGTCATACAGTAACAAAGGCGTGGAGGGATACCAAAGTTAAAAGTGCCCGTCTCGTCAAGCAGCAATTGAAGGACTAAGTACAGGACTCAGGCCACCTCGAGTCGCTCGCGGAGAGAGATTCGCAACTAGTACATGTTGCAACACTGCGCTCCATTTAACGTGTACTGTCTTTTAAGGGTGAGACGCGCTTTAGCTAGGAAGGGTCTGGAGGTAATGGCAGCAAAGTCCGACATTTTTCACTCAAACGATGTTTCGCAAATTGGAAAAATCTGATGTGTTGCACTCACACGACTTTCTCTACTCTTATACTAACCATTCCTACAAACTCTTATTCCTACATCTTCGTCATGTTAGTTGATATAAACGTTAAAAACAAATTATCTTATTGCTTATTTCCTTGTAGGTGCAAGGCGAAAGTTAGAATACAGTAGGCTTTGAGCGATAGTCACCTCTTTTAAAGCTTTGAGATTCCGTTCTCTTTGCACACTTAACATATAAAAAATGAGAAACGATGTTCCATTTCACGAAAGTTTTAAGTTTTCCGAAACTCACACACATAACAAGAAATATCTCCGAAATGGTTAACTATACAAGAAAATTCATTGAGACATACATTGTGTATTTTAGCAATATCTACATTTTTTGTATAGTATGATTTGGTCTATTTCTAACGGTTTACCAGTTATGCAAAAGTCGTCCAGAGTAAATACGACTACAGGGGCTATAGTCAGAGAATTCAAGATATACATTTCATTTGTCATAAAAATATCTCAAACATATGACATTTTAATCAAAATCGTTAGAGCCATTTTCAAGAAAATTAAAATTTTCGAAAAATTTTCCATGTAAAGGGTAGTTTAGGGTGGGGCTATTTTCTTCAAAATCTTCGTATCACATCCTTGAAAGACATTAAACTTAAATACCAACTTTGGTTTTTAACCGACGTTTCGTTTTTGAGTTATGCTGTCCACAGACTGACAGACACATGGACCTTTTTCTAGAAAAGCTTTCTTTGGATTCAGGGGGCCTCAAAACATATATTTCCAGTGTAATCTGGGCATCGTATTTTTAGGTGGAATACAATACTTCCTCTACTATACGTAGTAGAGAGAATAAAAATAGATGGAAGAGAACAGTTCTTGAAAGTAATAAAGAAGGGAAAATATGGAGAGAAGTTAAGAAGTTGACTCAAATAGGGTTCAATAGAAACATTTTGTGAATGCCCCATGCTTCTCTTAAGGAGATTGATTAATTGGTTATTGATTGGTAAGTAAAACGGAGCAGCGAGTGTTTGTCCAGTCCTCGATTTTGAGCTACGAATCGGTGAAGGAGTCGATTTAGATCTTGTTGTGTTTTTCTGCAGGTTTAATTATCTCTGAGCAGTCCTAGAGCGAGTATCCGAGCAGATGCTCCTACTTGGAGCGTTATTGCATAAAACATTTCCCCTGGACTACAACCTCCAGAATCCTGTTCGTATAATTTCCTCATTTACCTCTTCCTTTGTGGATCTTAGTTCAATCCTATCCCAGTTACGAGGGACCGGTTATGACTGCCGTATAATCACCTTAATTGCATCTTCATGCCATCCTCAGTGACAGCTGGACTCAAAGACAGCGTCGGAAACACCAATTTCATTTTTCAAACTAATCTTACAGCTTACAGTTTATGCAAACGTCATCCAGAATGAACAGCATTTTTGCAGCTATTCATAGAAAATTTAAGATTACTATTATGAAAAATATCTGAGCGTTTTTCAGAAATTAAAAGCTTTCGAAACTTTCTCTAAGTGAAGGATGGTTTCAGGTACAGGAAATGTTTGTTTCCCATCCTTAAAAGTTGGCAAACTTAAATACCAAGTTTGGTGTTCAGTCGTTTTTACTTTCTCTACTAGGAATAGTAGAAGTATAGTTTTGTATCCAAAAATTCTAAGTCAAGATTTCACCGAAAATATGTTTTGAGGCCCCCTGAATCCAAAAAAAAAAAAAAAGCTTTTTAGAAAGGTTCGCGTGTGTGTGTGTGTCTGTCTGTCCTTTGGTATTTAAGTTTGTCTTTCCAAGATGCGACGGAAGAGTTCGAACAAAACTCCCCCACACTAAACTACCCTTTACACGGAAAATTTTTCAAAAATTTTCATTTTCTTGAAAATGGCTGTAACGATTTTGAATTTTATGGCTGTAGCCCCTGTAGTCTTATTTACTCCGGAATACTTTTACATAACTGTAAGAGGTAGACCAAATCTTACTGTACGAAAAATGTAGATCTTGCTAAAACACACAATTTATGTCCCAATAAATTTTTTGTACAGTGAGATATTTATGAGAGATTTGGAGAACTTATACTTTTGTCAAAGACAACATCGTTATTAATTTTTTATTTGTTAACCGTGCAAAGAGAAAGGAGTTTGGCTTTAAAAATTCGACTATCGCTCAAAGTCTACTCATTCCCATATTCCCTTTGTACCTACAAGGAAATAAACAATAAGATCATTTCTGAAAAAGTTTATGTTAACTAACATGAAGATGTAGGAATAAGAGTTTGTAAGAATGGTTACTACAGAAGTAGAGAAAGTCATGTGAGTGCAACACATCAGTGGAATGCACGTGGTAAAGAAAAGTAATAGGTACAAAGTGATTTTTTTTTCGCCCTGATTGCGTTACTGAAGCAACAGTTGGATCGCATGATTTGCACGCGGAGGGATATTAACGGAACTAGTTTATGGATAAGTTCGCCAGTAAGAGGGAATATATTTCCAACCTGGATAGAAGCAGCTGTGCCAGCATCTCTGGAGGTGCATTTCGCTTAAATGAACTATTCACTGGTGGCTGATTGCGCGCGCACACAGACACAGACACACACACACACACACACACACACACGCTACATCAAGCACTAAATGTGTGCAATTGCTCCAATAACTAGAGTGCAAGCGATTGCCTCTTGCCTCAAACAGACCGCTCGCTTGCAACAGGCAATTCCACTCGAGTGCCAACCTTCGAGGTGAAGTTGTAGCTTCTTGTACGGGTAAAAGTAGAAGTCAATTGTACTTCATTTTAATGTTAATCTTTTCCCCTCATCAGTCCTCCCGAGGATTGCCTCATCAGGGGCCTAGGCACACAAGATCGCCTTACGATCGAGTTGTCACTGACTCGTTAGCGACCCCTTAAAACGTCAATTATTAACGCTCTCCTCGCTTTAAGATTTATACCAAATTCTCCCCCCTGTAATGGGGTGGTTCTAACCCCTACAGTTGCCATGGTGAAAACACTGTGGTGCTCTTCCAGTCGGACATCTGACGTTCCTAGAAGTACATCGGGCAGAACATTCGAACACCTTTCACAAGGAAGTTGTTCGGATTGGGTTGGACTCGACGGACATGGTTCCCGATACCCATGGGAGAATGGGTACGTCTGGGTGATGATGTCCAGGCAAGTTTGCGAGACGGCTCAATGTCCTGTAGAGCTAGCATCTGGCGAGGCTTTCGGTAGTCTTCCCTGAGTTGACCCATGTAAGTGGCGTAGCTACTACAGTCCATGTGTATAACCATGGGACGCCTTTTGGACTCCATGTATTTCCCTAATAGAAGGATTTGAAGAGAATATTGAGTTTAGGTATCTGTATTCAGGAGCTATTGAAAATATATAGCATAAGTTTTCGGTTACGTTCAATTAAAATAAGATTAAACATTAATCGGTAAATAAAGTGTTATTTAAAGTAGATCCTTGCTTTTCCTCTGCAGCAGGAAGACTGCTTCAGATATATATGTCTTTCTCTACTCAGTCTTCTACAAACAATACATAAAATTTTCTACATAACTGATATAGAAATGTAACCTATTACATTTACATATAAATGATAACTATAATACACTACATTCTTTCTGTATTTGTAGTTGTTCAACAGTGCTTTTGCATAGCATCTTTCCGAAGCTTTCATTTATTTTGTTTATTTTTTGTTCTATACCGGGTGGAAGGGAACTTATTACATTCCTTCTAATATGTTCTTCATAGAATCATTACAAACAAAACAGTCTAATGGCGCTTTATTCTTTGATCAGCGATTTCGAAAAAATAAATGGTTTTTGTTCAAAATTGTATGCGTAATTGCAAAAGAAGGTACGGAAAAAAAGTTTGTTACTTGTAAGATGCGTAGAGTAACTTATTTCTGACATATCTTCGGTGGTAATTATGGGATAGCACATTGGGTTCCGAAATATTAATCAATTAAAATAATATTGCGAGCAGCATTTTCAGACGTGAAGTAACTCGGCAACGTTGTGTTGAGGTTGGTCAGGGATCTGAACCGGCTTCTGGATGTAAACACGTCGGTTCCTTGTAAACATGACACAGTGTGATGTGATGTTTTGGGATTTTGATTGGCCTACGCTCGCGAGATGCACCACTGCAGTGTTTGTTTATGTACTGACCTGGTGAAAGTGATACCCACACAACCTGCAGTGTTGCCAGACAGAAACATAACATGCAAAATGTGTTCCAAACACCGAATCTATCACTGGTTTAAATTAATGCACCACTCGGTATAGTATCCCTTTAATTAAATCGGATAATGAGCAAGTGCAACGCAAGCCTAGAAGTTGTAGTAATATAAAGTCATACCATTTGGTATTTCAGCTAGTGCTAGTATATGAATTTCGCTGTCTTGTTTACTGGACAAGTGAGTTAAACCACTGCAGGTATTGCGACACCTAGGAAAAGGGACAAAGCTTTGGGTCACCGTGTACCTAGGGGATATCGTAGATGGTGTTAAATAGCCGGGGTAGTACCTTACAGTCCATTCTTTATATGCCCTTCACAAAATTAAATTTGGGTTTAATTAAATTGCCAGTCAGGCTCGATAACTTGCCTGTTATAACACTCGAGCGCCAATCCAATGCTCTGGGGACCCTAATGGCCTTCTCCAGTTAATGCGTTAATACCAATTTTCTCCTTCTGTCTTCCAATATCACTACACACATTTCAAGTACATGCAGGCATTTACTTAATTACCACCCCATACTATATGAATTTCATAAAACATTTAATTGCGTTTGTGTGCAGCATTCTCTGTATGAACACTGCGTATTGTTCAATATTTACGTTTCCATGAGGAATTTAAATCGATTTGAGTTCTCATTGCGGAATAAATACTACATGGAAACACGATTTTAGAAATAGGATCGGATCGTATTCGAATGGAATTGGACTCAAATCGATTTCAATTCCCTGTGAATGGTCGGTGAGGTTTTGCAAAAATTAAAATAATAATGTATAATGTATTGGACTACAAAACTTTGCATGTATTTTCGCACAAATATTTTAACAACGCTCGCAAAATTGAAGCTACACAAACAACGTTAACCTCAATAGTCATTTAAAAACTCGTTCCACTTTTAATTGAAAATGTAATCCAATAACAAGAAATATTTCGGAAATACTTCAGTCCACAGAAAAGGTATATAATAAACTGTGTGTTTTCACGTGATCTGCAATTTTTATGTGGTAAGATTTTTCCTATCTCTTACAGCTTACCAGTTACGTAGAAGTCATAGGGAATGAAGGGGATTTTGGGGGGTATTCCAAGCAATTTTAAAGTATAGATTTAATTTGTGTTGAACATACATTAAATGTGTAATTTCAAAAGGTGTATTTCCGGTTAAATATAACAGCAGGACTTGAACTTGGTCTGCAACGCCGGTAAGTACAAGAGAGGAAGTTTGGTGTAGAAGTTGATGAATGCACCCAGTGAAGTACCTACCTCCCACGTAACAGCATTACATCGCCTACTGAATTAACACACATATTTAGCGGCGGTGTATTTTTGATCACGAACCTACGGACAGACACAGAGAGTCAGGCAAATTATCATAGCACTCGCTCGCTCTCTGATTGCGGGCGGCCCGGCGTATGCAAATAACCACCACCAGCACCACAATGCAAATAAAGAGACGGAGAAAAGTAAACAAAGGCCAATTGTCACAACAATTCCACTTTTTATAGCTCCGCTCGGATTTTACACCAAACGTTTCTAGCTGCAACTACAAATTAAGGCCCGCAAATCATAGTTCCTTTGGTCTAGTGATTAGCACAAGAGTAAATGAAAAAGCAGGGAATAATGTCCCACCTGCCTCTCTCACTCGCTCGCTCACATTAAAGGTGATGCTAGAATTGGGACTGAACAATTCAATGGAAAGTATGAGACTTAAGTACTTACAACATAGGAAGTCGCCATTACTATGTCGCCGTTGTGGCTTCTGTCTGTCTATCTTTCTACAGGCGGAGGCAGAAATACTACGATGGGTTCCTAACAGATGCAGCACGTAGTTCCAGGCTGTCCCGTAGGGCGCAGCACCATCCAGATCCGACTGGGTAGAGAGTCCTCTGGTGGCGCCTAGCCGAACACCGTATTTCCAGTGCAACCTCGACCGCAGCGCATTCTACCGGCGACCGTACTAACACTTGCAACCTGGAAATATAGTATACAGATATTAAAATTAATGAAAAATGAATGGGAATGAAGCTCAGGAGAGTGATTCGCGATAAATCCCCGAAAAAACCTAAGATCAGGGAGGTGGGTCATAGGGGTTGAACCGACGAACTCCCGAATGCGGGCCGCAGACGTTACCGCCTGAGTCATTCCGCTCGCTGCCATTATAGTTAACCGGGAAGAATGCGTAATCTAGAATGTCGAATATGGCATTTAATTTTTGAGTCCCATTCTACCTATTCCAACCTTCTCCTACAAGCGGCTACTGTGTTTGTGAAATAATTTCCATATAAAGGTGAAGTTAACGCTAAGGAAAGAAAAAGAACAACAATCACATTTTGAAGAACAGAGTATAAAAAGGGAATGAGCTTAGTTGTCTAAGTATTTCAAGGTTTTATACCAAGGGGCTATTTACGTTGACTAATCCATTGATACCAGATTGGAAATCACCTCCTCCTGCGGTTCCGCCAACTTAAACATTTTCTTAAGCTTCTGAACACGCAAAGTATCCATGCGCAGTAAAAAATTTAGGGGGCCGTTCAAAAATACCAGACAGAAGACTTGGCGAATATTCTATTGAGTGTATTGATATTTTAATTGAAGAGGCGAAGTTAAAAAGTACGGAAAAGAGCAGTTCATGTGCTGTGCCAACTGTTAAAAATAAATTTTAAACAAAATAAGGCCATTCGATCCCTTAAGGTCAAAGCGTCCTACTCTCAGTTCTGTTATATTAACATGGACAGTTAGTTCTCATGAATTTGCGGAATTTGTCTCTTTGAAGTCTCTATTTCATACCTCGGTTGTAGTTTCCTCCTTTGACCCATGACATAACCTCCTAGTTCTGATGTAATGTAATCTAACACTAATGTAACACTACTTATGTGTTTAGTAATTAGATTTTGCTACATAAGCGTGTTACCAATCATTAACATGATGACGTAAAACGTCAGTATGATCCTATAATGATAGGTTGTCATTCACAATCCCAAAGGAAAATAGCCAAGTCCAAGAGAACGTGGAACACTTGAGAGCTAATATGGCAGAAGACCACCGACAGTGCAGACGAAAAAGAGGTTATGTATTCTCAAGTGGAGGTGCAAACGGAATATTGGAATACAGTAGACTTTGTGCGATAGTCAAATATTTTAAAGCTTTGAGATTCCGTTCTCTCTGCACACTTAACATATAAAAAAGTGAACAGCGATGTTCCATTTCACGAAAGTTTTATGGTTCCCTCTACAACAAAATTTATTCAGACATAAATTGTGTATTTTAGCAAGATCTACATTTTTTCTATAGTATGATTTGGTCTATCTCTAACGGTTTACCAGTTATGCAAAAGTCGTCCATAGTAAATACGACTACAGGGGCTATAGCCAGAAAATTCAAGATATACGTTTCATTTTTCATAAAAATATCTCAAACATATGGCATTTTAATCAAAATCGTTAGAGCCATTTTAAAGAAAATCAAGATTTTCGAAAAATGTTCCATGAAAAGGGTAGTTTAGGGTGGAGCAATTTTTTTCAAAATCTTCCTGTCGCATTCTTGAAAGACATTAAACTTAAATACCAACTTTGGTTTTTAACCGACTTTTCGTTTTTGAGTTATGCTGTCCACAGACTGACACACAGACACACACAGACCTTTTTCTAAAAATGCTTTCTTTGGATTCATGGGGTCTCAAAACATATATTTCTGGTGAAATCTCGACATCGAATTTTTGGGTGGAATACAATACTTCCCCTACTTACCAGTAGAGAAAGTAAACATGAATAACGATGTTCCATTTGACAGATGTATAAGTTCTCCAAAACTTACACAAATAGCGAGGAATATCTCTGAAATAGTTCACTCTACAAAAAAAATGTATTTAGACATTAGTTGTGTTTTAGCAACATCTACATTTTTTGTGCACTAAGATTTTGTCTATCTCTTACGGTTTACCAGTCATACAAAAATCATGCAGAGTAAATAGCACTTCATGAGCTATAGCTAGGGAATTCAAGATATACATTTCATGTCATAAAAATATCTCAAACCTATGGCATTTTAATTAAAATCGTTAGCCATTTTCAAGAAAATCAATATTTTCGAAAAATTTTCCATGTAAAGGGTAGTTTAGGGTGGAGCAATGTTTTTCAAAATCTTCCTGTCGCATCCTTGAAAGACATTAAACTTAAATACCAAATTTGGTTTTTAACCGACTTTTCGTTTTTGAGTTATGCTGTCCACAGACTGACACACAGACACACAGACACACACACACACACACACACACACACACACACACACACACACACACACACACACAGGGATCTTTTTCTGAAAATGCTTTCGACGTCAAAGGTTTATTTAGTAAAACTAGAAACTTTCTGTTATGTAGTTTCTACAGCTTTGTAAGAATCGCTTTTATAAGAGTAGAGAAAGTCATGTGAGGGGAGCACAGTTTGTTCTGACAGAGCAAACATTGAACCGTGGCCTCTTGTTAAACGGCGTACATACGTCAGCAGTCCGCAAGTTGAAAAATGATGGTTAAATCCATACGTACGTACGTAGCGCCCGCATTTGCACGTGGTGAACTGGGGAACTAACGATCCCCCAATACTCGCGAGAGGATGAGAAATTTACAAATAATTACAGCGTGGAGAATTTTGTGACTTTGTTTGAAGCCGGCTGGAATCGGAGGGCAGCACCGGCGTATTAAAGTGCTAATTCAGACATTAACATGTGGGAAGCAACCATGCGAGTATCCAACTCATGGCTCTTCAATTAAGTTAGCCAATTAGAAGAGAGCAAGGGGAAAAAGTACAAGGTCTCTCAGGAATATTCAAGTCGATGAATAAACAAGCAGAGCCACAACGATTGTGGGCTCAACTGGAACACTGCAACCTCCACCAGCCCCAGTCCTTAGAGGCAAATAAAACAAGAACGTCTGTTGTGAAGAAGATAGGGAAAACTGCACTGTTAACAATGACTCAACGTTCAACATGGCTTTGGCATACAGTCTTGGCTGTTGGGTTTACCTCCCTCCACTTTACGCAATTTTGATTAAAATGTCGTATGCTTAAGACACTTTTATAACAAATGAAATGTATATTTTGAATTTTCTGGCTATAGCCCGTGTAGTCCTGTTTACTCTGGAGGACTTTTGAATAACTCATAAACGTAAGAGACAGACAAAATCTTACCATACAAAAAATGTAGTTCTCGCTAAAACACACAATTTATGTCTGGATAAATTTTTTGTAGAGTGAACCATTTCGGAGATATTCCCTGTTGTGTGCGAGTTTAGGAAAAATTTAAAACTTTCGTAAAATGGAACATCGTTGTTCATTTTTACTTTCTCTACTGGTAAGTAGGGGAAGTATTGTATTCCATCCAAAAATTCGATGTCGAGATTTCACCGGAAATACATTGAGGCCCCCTGAATCCAAAAAAAAAAAAAAAAAAAAAAGCATTTTTAGAAAAAGGTCCGTGTGTGTGTCTGTGTGTCAGTCTGTCAGTCTGTGGACAGCATTACTCAAAAACGAAAAGTCGGTTAAAAACCAAAGTTGGTATTTAAGTTTAATATATTTCAAGGATGCGACACGAAGATTTTGAAGAAAATAGCCCCACCCTAAATTACCCTTTACATGGAAAATTTTTCGAAAATTTTGATTTTCTTGAAAATGCCTCTAACGATTTTGATTAAAATGTCATATGTTTGAGATATTTTTATCACAAATGAAATGTTTATCTTGAATATTCTGGGTATACCCACTGTAGCCGTATTTACTCTGGACGACTTTTGCATAACTGGTAAACCGTTAGAGATAGACCAAATCAAACTATACAAAAAGTGTAGATCTTCTTAAAAAAATTTATGTCTGAATAAATTTTTTTGTAGAGTGAGCCATTTCGGAGATATTCCCTGTTATGCGGGTGAGTTTAGGAAAAATTTAAAACTTTCGTGGTTCACTTTTTTATGTTAAGCGTGCAAAGAGAACGGAATCTCAAAGCTTTAAAAGATTTGACTATCGCTCAAAGCCTACTGTATTCTAATATTCCCCTTGTACCTACAAGGAAATAAGCAATAAGATAATTTGTACAAATGTTTATCTCAACTAACACGAAGAAGATATAGGAATAAGAGTTTGTTAGAATGGTTAGTACAAGAGTAGAGAAAGTCATGTGAGTGCAACACATCAAAGTATTCTTTTCCTGTTTTAGTGGTTTTATTTCTGTCCAACACAGCATAATCTGAATTAAATTTCTTTCAACTATTACGTGTTTCTGATAGACTACAAGAGGCAGTTGTGAACACCCTGTCTATTGTATTCATGCCACAAAACTAGCAGAGGAAATATATACGTCTTGTTAGAAACTACTGAACCGTCTCTAAATATTCCGTTATTTTTTACCAGCATGACCTTAGACAAAGCTAGCAGTGGGTAAGTTGTATTTACCTTATACTTGACTGTAATTTCATGGTTTGTGGTAGAGATTCTGATCATAAATATGCCTAAAATTAAACCTGGTAAAATTTCATTTTTGTATCTGAATTTGGAGTGGAGGTATTTTCTACTGGAGGAAGCATTCTTATCTGCAAATATATTGCCAGGTGAAGGTTAGTGCAGGAAGGGTTTTCTATGTCCAAAAGTATACTGATCCTGTAGTTGAAACTGAAAATAATTAGTTTGGAGGACCCCTTTATTTCCTTTTTTCCATGTATTAGGCACTTTTTTCTATTTTTTAAGGTTTTTAAACGTCTTTTTAGATAATTAATGGGTCTTCAACTTCCTAACCTTACTTATAAGTTACCTGTTAGTTAAAATACACAAAATTTATTCCGAATGAAGAGCTTTCCACGAGAGGATTGCGAATGACATGGAATTCTAATCTTGTATCAGCATTTAGAGTCAATAGTGGTTTCAATTTTGCACCTGGGAGGCAAGTTCTGGACTGTGAAGTTGTAAACGGTGTTAAGGGCCATGTAACACTTTGTGGGGGCCCCTATATGCTTTCATTCAAGCTTAACGATCCCAACTCCTCCCTTTTCAGTTACGATGGCAAAAGGAGATGGAATCGCCGTCTTTCCGACGTGTTCTGGGATCCAAATAAAAGCTTCACAGTAAAAGAAGCCAAGTTTCTGGAGTTACACGACTCTAGGTGGAATCTCCTTGCCTTTAATCAGCAGGACATGCCTTTTCTTATCCCTTTCCGATGTTCCTTAAGCGATTTGGTGAATTATTATCACCAACTACAACCACTGCAGGAGCAAGGATAATTGAACTAACCCACGGGTGTGTTGTACATACACGCGGCGATGTTTATTTGTTCAACACATACACCTAACCTATAAAGCACAGCGAAATGTGATTGTGTTACGAAAAGAAAGGAAGAAAATCACTGTTATCGAGGCAACTAAGAACCTTTAAAGGAAAATACACCAGTTCGAACGTCTAAAACCAACTGAAAACGCGTTTAAAATGTTTTGTACTTCTGTAAGACCGGCAGTGCCATCTGAAGCCCGGCGTACTAGACTCACTGCGCCGTAGCTGTACAGGTTGGTTTTATCTCTTTATAATAAGTATTATTCCCCTTGTGCAGCGGATATTAGGAAATACATTTTTAAAATCTACTATTATATTCGATAAAATAGATTACTTGTGTATTTATGGTGGAATTAGTACATAAATACTGTTTCTAAAGAAAAACTTTGGTTTCGTGGATAGGGGAAGGCCTTGAAACTATGTAGTGGAAGAATGTCACAAGTCTATGCGCAGATTACGGCATAATGTCGTATTTTATACGTAAGTATAATTCTATAGCCAAATTTAGCCAGTGTTAGGTTAGGTTAGGCGTCATGAAAATTCAGCCCGTGTTTAGGTTATTCATAGTAAATAAATTAATAAATAAATTTAGTACATATAGAGTTCTTCATAAATATTTGCTAAATGTGTATCGCGTAATCGCAATAAAACCCTTGCAGAACTCGTACGGCATTTGCTTATAAATCTAAACAAAACATTGACCGCTAAATAAAACTTTCAGAATTGTAACCAGGAACAAAAGATCTATCGATTGCACTAAGCTTTATTTATTTCCTCTAGCGGTCCATTTCCTACACAATTGCCGAGTAAAAATAATATGTGATCAGCTCAGATAAACGATGCTGGTTTATCTTGTAGGCAGCCATACTTTGGGCTTGAGTGTGTCTTACACATGGTGATAGTGTAGATAACAGACAAATCAGTGATGGATGTATTATCAGATTTAGAGAAACAGTTACGAATATCTCTGAATCACAGAACGTCGTTGTACGTTCAAAATTCCGTTGTTGCACTGTTTCTTTACTGCCTTCTATGACGGGTGAGTTTTGCTTTGTTATTTTCGTCGATGGCATCCCTGGAGCTTTTCCGGCTAACTGCTGGCGGAAAGTTAGTTTCTAAACTTCACGTTATTGGCTGGAAAGTTATATACTCCTGGGCATTTCCCTCCAGATATCGCTCAGCTGTAGTGGACGCCATTTCGTTTTCACCGAAATCTCTATGTGCTGGGGCAATTTGGGAATGAAGTGTATTCCCAAACATCCTAATAGTTTTATCCCTTTATTTCATTGAAAACTGTTTTATTCTCGACTCGTGAGCTGCCAGAAGTAACGTTCAGCGCTCTTCTGTGACCTGTCCTGTCTGTCCGTCCGTCAGTTCTCCAGAGATAGACGTTGGTAACTTTGTACCTCTTGAGCACTGGCGTGTCCAGATGAACTTGTGTTTAACAATCAGTTACATTTCTGATAAATGAGATCAGTGCCCAGAGGTACTCTGGGAGAACACCGCAACAGTAACCTGACTCACCACAATCTTCATTATGAGCATGTATACCAACCTAACTAGGATTAGTTACCAGAGAATAGCTGCTCTTCAGTTCCACTGTACGCACTGTGACAATGTCAATGTTACAAATCCCACTCCTGACACCAGTGTGACAAACGACGAACTCCTGTTACCTTTTTCTATCGCCTTGTTTCCCTTAAAATTTAATCCCTAAAACATTCTTCCTTTTTATCGTTAACGGAGTTCATTGTGACCTTCTAACTCACAGCGATTCTCTCAACGCTGCATTCGAAAATGACGTAGCATGGATTTTTCTCGAAATTCTACTTTTATTAAACAAACCCGGCATGCGAAGAGTTTCTCAAACTGCCTTGAAACGTACTGGGCTCGTTGTCTTTGTTCTAACCTCTCCATTGTAGTCGAGCCGCATATTTATACACGCAGTGATGTAAATGAACTTCACCTTGAGCGTCTTTGAGGCGTGCGATGTCACAATACAATTTTCCCATCTATGTTGCTTACACAATAGTAAAGAATGGATTCACCGTAGCTCAGCTGGTAAAGCAGGAGGGTCCTGGGTTTGTTTTCCGACTTTGGGTTGATACAGTATAAATGTGCATAACTATTCAGGAGTTAACGCAAACAGGTAGTAAAAATAAAATACAACGAGCAAGACTAGAATTCTTGTGTAAATGTATTACTTTTATGCAAGACAAAATTACTATGATAATGAGCAAGAGACCAAAAGGGCAAGATTCTGGATACGACTGTGCAAGCTTATCGGGATTTCTAACCTTTCCAGATGCCGATTACGCCTGTCCATAAGCTTCGAATCCCCGATGTTTTCTTAAGGGGAATCAGATCACTGAGCAATCTGACAGGTACCACAGAGAAACCTCCACAAAGTGCAGCTCTACCGCCTAGCCGCAACGCACCGGACTACGTCCCCTAGCCTTCACTCATAAAATATATGGTAAAGAAGGAAGTTATGGGTGCAGGTGATCATGAACAGTAAGACCTAGGAGAAGAACCACCCTAGCATTCGTCTGACGACCCGGACAAACCACTAAATACTCATGGTCAGAGTAGGCAGTGGCCGGGAATGGGACACAGGTGCCACCTCTATCGGTTAGTGAAAGCCCTATATTATTCCTTTAACAGCAATTGAAAAAAAAAAAAAAAAAAAAAAAAACAGGAATACTACTTCTCATCGATGTGAACCCCGAAGCAAGATTAAGCACTGTTGTCGGTCAAAAGTTGCCAACTGTTTGAAGCGACCGTCTAACAATGTCTAGAAGTTCCTTGGAATCATCCCTTTTGCCGTCGATAGAAGCTATGAGAGTTCTCCCTTTGGGTTTGCGTGAATGGTTTCGAAAGGATGACACAAATTTTGAACTTAACATCTTTTATTGAACAATCAGCTTTTTACTCTTTTCACTGGAGATGTTACGTGAATTATTGCATAATTCCCAACCAATTGACACTATCCACATACAAAAATAGCTTTTACGATGGTCACTATACACCCGTTGACTTTTAAGTAATCAGACGTTAAACCAGTGAGAGAAGCTATGCTATGAAAAACCTTTGGCTCGTTTCGCCGTTCCAGACCGCGAATACCCCCTTTTTGTTCTATTTCTCTCTATATTTATTCGTATTTATTTTTTACTTTCTCTACTGCTAAGTAGGCGAAGTATTGTATTCCACCCAAAAATTCGATGCCGAGATTTCACCGGAAATATATGTTTTGAGGCCCCCTTAATCCCAAAAAAGCATTTTTAGAAAAAGGTCCGTGTGTGGGTCTGTGTGTCAGTCTGTGTGTCAGTCTGTCAGTCTGTGGACAGCATAACCCAAAAACCAAAAGTCGGTTTAAAACCAAAGTTGGTATTTAAGGTTAATGTCGTTCAAGGATGCGACACGAAGATTTTGAAGAAAATAGCCCCACTCTAAACTAACCTTTACATAAAAAATTTTTCGAAAATTTTGATTTTCTTGAAAATGGCTCTAACGATTTTGATTAAAAAGTCACATGTTTGAGATATTTTTATGACAAATGAAATGCATATCTTGAATTTTCTGGCTACAGCCCCTGTAGTCGTATTTACTCCGTACGACTTTTGCATAACTGGTAAACCGTTAGAGATAGACCAAATCATACTATACAAAAAAATGTAGATCTTGCTAAAATACACAATTTATGTCTGAATAAATTTTCTTGTAGGGTGAACCATTTCAGAGATATTCCCTGTTATGTGTGTGACTTTCGGAAAACTTAGAACTTTCGTGAATAGGATCATCGTTGTTCATTTTTTATATGTAAAGTGGGCAAAGGCAACAGAATCCCAAAGCTTTATAAGATTTGACTATCGCTCAAAGCCTACTGTATTCTAATATTCCCCTTGTACCTACAAGGAAATAAGCAATAAGATAATTTGTACAAATGTTTATCTCAACTACCACGAAGAAGATATAGGAATAAGAGTTTGTAAGAATGGTTAGTACAAGAGTAGAGAAAGTCATGTGAGTGCAACACATTCAGATTTTTTTAAAAAACGATCCGTTTTCAAAGTATCTATAAATTTTGATATGAGTAGGTACTAGGAGAGGATTGAGAAAATTGGAAAATTATTGAGGTTAAGAAAAAGTGCACTATGGTTTTATTCACTAATCACAATTACTCTCCAATAATTTCTACCTCAACAGTGTTTTAACTCGAGCCTCTAGTATTGTAACTACTACTCTAAATATCTGTTGTTTTTGCCATTTGATTTGTAGAGAAAACATTTACATTTGATTAACTTAATGAAAAAGTGCTGCCCTGCATTTTTTATTCATCTGTGTACAAAATATAGCATTCCCGGTGGCAGTTTTTAAGTGTTTTTTAACGGGAGTTGCTTTTACGCGCTGTTGTCCATTTACTTTCACGAAATATAAGCTCTAGTGCGGCAGGCAATTGTGCGCAAGGGAGCCCGTTAACAAACAACATTGCGGTCCACCAAGTCCGCCACTTTTATGGAGCTTTTGGGGACATTTTAAATCCCATTAAATGTCCCCTTTCCTTGCTGTACTACTTGGTGCGTCACGTTCTACGGATTTCCACCGCACGAGTGTAATTCTTCTCCTTCAGGAACAAATGTTGATTGTAAGTTATTTTATAGCCGAGCACGTTGCGTCGCGACAGCTAAGCTGCGCCAACTGCTTCATCATTGTTTATCGTGGTGAATTTGGGTCAGGGTGTGAATACGAATATGCGCCACGTGTGTGTGTGTGTGTGTGTGTGTGTGTATGTGTGTGTGTGTAAGTGTGTGTGTGTCTGTGTGTGTGAGTGTGTGTGTGTGTTTGTGTGTGTGAGTGTGTGTCTGTGTGTGTGTGTATGTGTGTGTGTGTGTCTGTGTGTGTGTGTGTATGTGTGTGTGTGTGTGTGTGTCTGTGTGTGTGTATGTGTGTGTGTGTACAGTCCCCTAACATATGCAAAGAAGCCTTTTTCCACTATCCTGACCAGCAGCTTCCAAGTAAAACAATGTGTCTGTACCGCTAGTCTGGATTTGGCCGCCAGATGTCTCCACTTCCTCCCGAAGGTGCCCCCTTGAGGACATAAGCTTCAGTGTCGAAGCCCGTCCATCTCCCCTATTCCTATTCTTCCCAACACTAAAAAGAATTGTACGTGTTTGTAAATTAAAATGAATAACAAAGAATATTTTGGAAATGGCTAACTTAAAACAGTTATATAACATGAATTTCGTACTTCAGCGAGATCTACATATTTTTAGTAAGTTCCTGCTTACATTTCACGGTTTCTTTTGCTTATTTCATTTCCCTCTTAGTTCCTGTTAGGGACTTTCGCACGTCTCTGTGGCCCCATTGTTTCCACCTTATGCCGGGCCTGTGGTCTCCCTTCCGCAATAAATTCCTACTGGGTGAAAGTAGGCGAGGTGTTACAATGACTAATACAGCATGTCGTTGAAATATTTTAAATATATCATAAAATAAAGAATCTTAGTGTTGCGACTTAAGAAAAAAACTGAACTTAAATATCAAGTTCGGTATTAATCGCATTTTCGTTGAGTTATGCTGTTCACACTCGCAAATAGGTCACAAATACTTACACAGACATAATATTTTTCAAAAACTATTAAAATTTATTTGACTCGCAGACCTCAAATTCCATTTATTGTATATAGTGAGCAGTGAAAGCAATGAGAATGTAGCGAATCGAATTTTTCAAAATATTGATCAAAGAAGGTACGGAAAAGGCGATAGTGGATAAACATTTTCTCTATCCTAAATAAAGATGACGTAATCACAATATCAGCATCACTAAAACAACAGATGCCGGCAGATGTAATTTGCGGCGATCTTTTGTTTAATTGGATATATAATAATTATACACGCTTTCCCCTACTTCCCAATTAGTCTGCCAGTAATTATTTGGGAACGCGTGCGCTGGATATCAAAGGATCGAGGATTGGGGAAACAATATCAGAAGTTCTAAATTTTTTCAAAACATAATTACGATAATAACAGGTAAAGGCACAATATATAAAGTATGGGATTGGGTATACAATCAAGTTTGAATACGTGGTAATGAATTCAGCAAAATTCATCAATTAAGAAAGAATTACCTCAATTATATTTTATAATACTGAAAATTTTAAAATGGAAACAGCAATCTGTGTATCATGTTCTCCATCAAAATAATTCAGTTTTATATAGCCTTTCAAATTACTATATATATATTGCGCAGTGTGAAAGTGAGAGTGTAAGAGACTGTGAGAGAGTGTGTGAGAGGGAGAGTATGAGAGCGAGAGTGCACAAGAGGGAGAGCGCGAGAGGGAGAGCGAGAGTGCGCGAGAGCGAGAGTGCACGAGAGGGAGAGCGTGAGAGAGTGCGCGAGAGGGAGAGCCCGCGAGAGGGAGAGCGCGAGAGAGTGCGCGAGAGCGAGAGTGCACGAGAGGGAGAGTGAGAGTGCGCGAGAGCGAGAGCGCGAGAGAGTGCGCGAGAGGGAGAGCCCGCGAGAGGGAGAGCGAGAGTGCACGAGAGGGAGAGCGCGAGAGAGTGCACGAGAGGGAGAGCGCGAGAGGGAGAGCGTGAGAAAGAGGGAGCGTGTGAATGTGTGAGAGACTCTCTCTTTATTACATAAATATAAACATGAATTACTAATAGGAAACCCACTGACTCACGAGAACACTTTATCAGCAACAAGTTTTTGAACATTTTTTACTTCTCTCTGAGAGCCAGGAAGGGGTGGAAGTATTTGATTCACTGTTTAACACTTGAAGCACATAAAAAGGGGTTTGATTTGACTGATGTTCTGCCACACACTTCTCATATTGTTATTCGCTTCATCACTTTACCTCAACAAATGGTAAACTGTCAAATCTCTTCACCAGAGAGAGAGATACAGAAGAAGACTGATGATTCTCAAGTCCTAGCTAACATATCGTGAAATTGGCACATTAACCACGCGTTTTCCCCTTCTTCTTGCACCTTCTTTACACTGTACGCCTATTAAGTCACACCTCTCTAATAGACTTTTCGTAACTGTGTGCGATAATCCCTTAAGTAGCAAAACTATGGTATTCCATCTAAAATTGAAAGTAAAGCAAAACTCAAAAGCCAAATGTCAAACTTCCTATAGATCCCGTTAAACCATGCACTTTATCCTACAAACCATTTTGTAGCGTCAACCATTTCCGAGATATTCTCTCTCCAGTTCCTGGCGTGTGCAGAGCGTCCGTTCCCTCCTACAATGCTGCTCTTTCTGCGTCTACCAATACCAACACTTCTCCTTCCTTTTAGTTCATACTGGAATGTGATCTTAGGCACTCTGATTTAAGACATTCTTTGCATATGTTGCATGCATTCCTTTTAATATGTTGAAATTTTGCTATTTTATTGTCTATGTTTACTACTTTTCGTATGTCTTCATTCTTATTTTATCTAACCTAGTCCATCCCTTTGTTTTCCATAAGTTCATCTGTGCACTTTGTGTATGACTTTTTATCTTCTTCGTGAAAACTCATCCCCACTTCCATATATTAGGGTAGGCACAACCATTGTTTTATAGAACTTTAACTTTTTTCTTTCTAAAAGGTATAAATTTTCAAATACTTATAGGTTCTTCAACAGGAAAATCCATATTACTTTTTCGACTTTCTTTTTGCCCTCGTTGTCAAACAACGAAATTGTCAAGCTATTTCATAGCAATCCACTCTTAGAGTATTTTACTGTTACTTTAACCCTCCCTTATCCTCTTGTACTCAAAAGAAACTATTCAATAAAACTTTGTCCGCCAATATTTACCTCGATGATTAAACATTTGAAGAAATAATGTGTTGAAGAAATGAATAGAGGAAGTCATGTGAGGTTATCTTATCTCATAAATGGACCTAAGAATTTTCATTATCATATCAAATAATTAATATGTTTAACTGATAATTTGTATTTTCTCAAAAATGGCTTTAACGATTTTGATTAAAATGCTATATGTTTGAGATGTTTCTGTGGCAATTTAAATGCATATTTTGAATTTTCTGTATATAGCCCATGTAGTGCTGTTTACTCTAGGCTTTTGTATAACTTCGTAAACCGTAAGAGATCAAATCTTACTATACAAAAAATGTAGATTTTGCTAAAATACACCATTTATATCTAAACTTCCGTAGTCTGAACCATTTCGGAGATATTCCTTGTTCTTTGTGCGAGTTTTGGAATACTTAAACTTTCGTCAAATGGAAGATCGTTATTAATTTTTTTTTATATTTTAGCCTTGCAAGGAGAATGGAATCTCTAAGCTTTAAAAGATTTGATTATCGCTCAAAGCCTACTCTATTACCATATTCCCCTTGTATCTACAAGGAAATCAGATAATTTCTACAAATGTTAATCTCGACTAACACGAAGAACATATAAGAATAAGACGTTTTAAATAACGGTTAGTTCAGGAGAAGAGAAAATTATGTGAGTGCCACGCAGATTTTTCCACATGGCAAGCAAAGACAACAGTTGGCGTAAGTCACAAACCAGTACCGCTTCTCTGCTGTACAAGTGCAGAACTCCAGTAACGGAAGCGACATTACGAAGAGGTTGTCTTATATTGGGTTGCAAGAAAGCACTTAGAGATTTCTTTAGCGCTAAAGCGCTCATTTGCCTCTGAAACGAGTTGCAAGACCGATCTACAACGAGTATCACTAAAGATGGAGTCTAAGACCTATAACAGGTACATAATGACTGCTATTAATGATTTTATTGCATGGTTTGCTCTCAATTTTTTCATATTACGACATCCCAAGATAAAGGTAAATAACTATTGCTGTAATTGGCACTGCAACGCGTGGCAATTGCAATTGTTTGTTACAGCGACATCATACGTGTGATTAAGATACCTATATAACCGACTACGCCGGCTCTGTCGAACTACATCTCGTCTTCTTGAAGATGTAACAAACGAATCGTCTGATATTTGTTGCAACTCACTGAAGTTTAAAGACTTCAATAGTTTACCAAGTCATCAACTAAAAAGGGAGTTTTCTTGCAACCCGGCATTAGAGTCACGAACTATTAACTTGATTTCATTTACAATAAGGCACGTTGCATGACTCCTTCTGTAGCAGTCTGCTAAATGGGTGGTTGTTATATATTTAAATCGGCAGAAAGCAATTGGAAATAAATGCAGTGTAATAGCTTTCTAGAGAAAATGTGACCTGTTTTGCTTCTGCAGTTATATGCTATTAACCAAAACAAACCAACAGACAAAACGAAACTGCCAAGCAAACTGATGCATCACATTCATATGGCTTTCTCTACTTACTCGTACATAAACCACACTTTACTTCCGTTTCTAATTTTTATGTGCAATGCAATACTTCCTCCACCAACTAAAGTATTAGTAAAGGGAAGAATAGTTACACTTGCTAGGAACTATACGAGTGGTGCCAGTGAAGTAAGCGATAAAAAACTATCAGCGGAGTGCCGAGGAAGCTTGAAGGGAAGAGATTAATGAACATTTTTAATGAGCTCCAGTAGGAATTAGACTATGCTAGGAAGGAATATGTAATTAAAACACACAGTCAAGTTCCAGTATTTATCACAATGCTTTAGTTTTTCATGACTCACTTATTCTCTCCTGCTTGGCTAAATATTTTAGTATTCTGACGTGGCTTAAGCGAATATACCACAGAAATTTCGTATTGTTTCTTTATTCACTTATAATTACTTTTATTTTCTTTAATTTTTCAACTAACCATGGCTTCACTCAACACAAATTGAAGGGACACTGGGAGTGAAATTTGAAAGTTCCACATTTCTTAATAGATTTTTCTGAAATGTTTACTGTGTTGCTATTTATATGAGAATAGGAGGTACACCAAATTTCATTAAAATTGGATAATTCGTTTAGGATATATAAATTATTTTATGAATTTAATAGGCACATTTTCAAAATAGAGCCCGCGTCTATTGACTTTTCAAAATTCATTTATATTGGCAGAACTGGTGCTCTAAAACACGGGTAACAATTTTATAAAGAGATATTTCGAATATACTTGCTGATTATGCTGTACATATTTTTTAATAACAAAGAAAATTTAATCTTAAAAATTATTGATTTTTTTATACAAAAAATGTTTTTGGAATTCATGTTAATGATAACATCAATATTGAATCATAGTTTTCTTTAGCTGCTATTTATGAATACTTTTGGAAATTTTCATTGAATTTGAAGCAATGCTCAGGCGCGACCTTGTTTTGGAATATGCAGAAATGTAGTTTTGAGAAAACCAGGCTTTTATATAGGAGCATCCTGTGTACGTTAAGGGAAGAGCGCTGGGCCGTAATGACCACATGGAGTGGGGGATATGAAAAATGTTAGTTGATCCAAATGCACAGGTGTTCCAGGAACATTTTAAGATAAAAAACAATTTTCGACTTTTGGACAATTTTGACCAAAATTTCACTCCCAGTGTCCCTTAAAACTCAGTTTGATACTCGAAGTTTTTCAACTAGCCTCAAAAACTCTCATAGTCTATCTACCTCCTTTTTTGAGAGTGAACCATTTCGGAGATATTCCTTGTTATTTATGTCAGTTTTGGAAAACTAAAATTTCGTGAAATGGAAAATCGTTGTTCATTTTGTTGTGTGTTAAGAGTGCAAAGAGAACAGAATCTCAAAGCTTTACAACATTTGACTATCGCACAAAGCCTACTGTATTCTAATATTCCCCTTGTACCTACAAGGAAATAAGCAATAAGATAATTTGTACAAATGTTTATCCCAACTAACAAGAAGAAGATATACGAATAAGAGTTTGTAAGAATGGTTAGTACAAGAGTAGAGAAAGTCATGTGAGTGTAACACATTAGATTTTTCCCTGTTCTATCAGTAACCCAGTCATTTGCCTTAGTGACGTCACAGCCGTGGAGTGAGTGAGCAGGGTTCAAGGGCCCGTCATAGTGCCCGTACAGCTGAAGGTCACGTGCAAGGGGTTTGACGCGAACCTTAGTTCATTTTGTTGGGTACCACAGTTAGCAAAGAAATAAGTGATTTTTTCGGAGGCAGTTTCTCGTAGTTGGAAATGATTCTTCAGCAACTTCTTCTCTGAGAGTGAAAGTAAAGGGGGTCAAGAACTAACTGGTGGGATTAAAGTTGGCAGTGGAGGGACGGAACTTTTGGGACACACTGTATTACCCCCGGGCGAGGCCTGTCCCCTGTTGCTATTGTTGATTTGATAGAGGAAGAAGGAACAAGCTAGCCTGTTATTCTCCAGGCGAACCCTGGTAACTTATAATTACTTGCCAGGTCGGTCCTACAGACAGGGATGACGAGGTCTCCTCCTCGCGGGAATTCCCTACCCACTTTTATTTTATTCTTTCCTTTTTTTTCCTGCGGCGTCAGTCTTCCATAACGGAGAAGGAATTTGCTACGGCGGAGGTAAGCTTTCCCTCTTATATAAATGGTCCAACTTTGTGAACTTTTAGGCCATTGTTACAAATAACTTGGTTGTTGACTACCGCCAAGAACCACGTAAACTAAGAACATGACAATGGATAAGAGATAAGAAGAAATGCCGGAAGCGCCGACGACCAAGTTTAACTACAAACATACGCGCTTCCAATTTAGATATGTATGTTTACCTGCCTTCTGGGACTTAGAAATTAAATACGCCTCTATGCAAATTCTAAGTTCTGCTTTAACCAACAGGTTTTTGGAAGTTTATGACCACCGAGGATGCTGTAAAACCTCATGTACAAGGGTTTCTGTGCTGATCTTTCCACAGGTTTATTGTTACAAAAATGACGACAGTTCTGATGGTTATGGACATGATTAATTACAAGGAATCATAAACTTAAATTAATAATAAATACTTACATTCGAGGATTAAATATTTTTTGTTTAATTTTATTAAACTTTCTGCAAAAGTCAGACAACTGCAAACATTTTCTCATGTTTTTCCAACTATTCTGTTAAAAATATTTTTTTATTTATTGTAAAAGCTGTCAATGAGTAAATGGTGTAAAACGAATATTAAATTGTTTCATTCAATACAAATGAAGCTAGACTGTTTCTGAATTTTTTTTTTTTTTTTGGGGGGGGGGTATTTGTTGGTTCTTGAAATCTACCCTTCAATTTTGATTGAAAAATTTTCAACAAATGAGAATAGAAGTTACCTGTTAATTACAGTAGGTACAAAGAATACCAAATAGTCAAAGTTTCGCTGTCTGATTATGAACTTTCTCTGAAGTTGTCTTCATTCCGAAAGAATTGTGTATACCATAAGAGATAGAAGAAACCTTACTGCACCGAAAATTTCGCTCTTTTTAAAACGTATCGTTTACAGGTGAAATAAATCAGTAATTACCACACCATTCACGTGTATATATACAGTGTGGCCCACATATAACGTTAGAAGTGAGTAAAATCAAAAACCAAGAATTCTAAATCTTCTTGGTGTAGCTGTTTTCCAAGTTATGATATATAAAATATTTTACGGTGCACTTCAGAGGTACAGTGGGGCCAACCTCAGAATTTTAAATGCAGCATGATATTTTCTTTGATATTTTGGTTATCTTCAACCAATTAAGCTACTTTTATTAGCATTTTTTTCTAAACCGAATTGTTGAACCGAATACGATGTTTTAATTGAACATTCAAATATTCAGTAGTAAAAAAGAGTATTAAATATGTAATTAGGTCAATAAATGCAGGTGAGAAATTAATAAGTGTTCAAGTGTTCACATATTCAAAATGATACTTTTTAATTTTGAAGAACCACAGTAAGTAATCAACGTATCAAACTACATCCAGTAGGTATTATATTTTGAGAGTTAGGTGGCTTCGAAAGCAAAAGTATCGCGTATTTTCTTTAATACGTCATTTCCTCCCCGAGTTCATGAGATGTACTATATAAGAGTTACTTATTTTACTGCGGGAAACTAGAAATAAATACATATAAAGGTTCCACTTACAATTTTGAAGTTAGCACTCTGGTGACCCATAACAGAGCTAGTGAAATATTTTTCATATCGCAATAAGGTCTAGAAACATTGACTTGAAGCACTTATTTTGAACCACACTGTATATATTGTTGTAATTTTAGTACAGATTTGTAATAAAAGTGTCGCAGTAAAGACAACAAAGCATTGGAGAACTATTTTTGTTGAACTTCACCTTTTGAATATATCAGCAAATAGCCGCAATTGTTTTATGTACAAAGTAATGCGGAATGTAAATGCCTGTTAGGCTTTAATAACATTTTACCTGATGAATATTGATGAACACTAGCAAATTCAACTGTTAATTCAATATCCTGGTTGAAGGGCCCTTGAGAATATGTACACTGCCATTCGGTTTACGTTTACATTATACAACTCATGAATAAAGCAAAGCTGACATCATTCCAAAAGACGCATAAAATACTATGAATACCAACCGCAGTTAGCAATTTTAATTTCTTTTTATTTGTCTTCTTTATCGTTTTAACCGCAGTCATCTTAAGGGAGAAAACTTGTAATGAAATGAAGCACTCTTGTAATTAGAAGGGACGTAAAACATCGCAGTTCAAAGAGTGCAATCGATATGTAAAATGCCACAAAGAGAATCAAGTCTATATGGAACAGAAGGATCTTAGTAACAGCGCCTCGAGTGAAGCAGGAAAACAGTCGAGCCAGAAAATTTCATCCTATGGAATCCCTAATGTCTCTTTTTTACCCTTCTTTCTTTCTTCCTGCTTTCCCTCAGGGCACAGATTATCAGGTTTCTTATTCGAATAGCTCAGCTCTTCCTGCCCAGGAGATTCAATCCTCCATCTGCCCTTAGATACATACATAAGGGCAATGTTATATATACCACCCGGGCCACCACAGGTTTCATAATCATAACTTCACATTACCAAATAGATTCATGCCAAAATTATGATTTGAAGCTATCAGAATGCCAATCATTAAAAATCTGATGTGTTGCACTCACATGACTTTCTCTACTCTTGTACTAACCATTCTTACAAACTCTTATTCCTATATCTTCTTCGTGTTAGTTGAGATAAACATTTGTACAAATTATCTTATTGATTGTTTCCTTATAGATACAAGGGGAATATTAGAATACAGTAGGCTTTGTGCGATAGTCAAATGTCTTTGCACACTTAACATATAATAAAATGAACAACAATGATCCATTTCATTAAAGTTCTAAGTTTTCCTAAACTCACACACATAACAAGGAATATCTCCGAAATGGTTCATCCTACAACAAAATTTATTTGAACATAAACTGTGTATTTTAGCAAGATCTACATTTTTGTACAGTAAGATTTGGTCTATCTCTAACGGTTTACCAGTTATGCAAAAGTCGTCCAGAGTAAATACGACTACAGGGGCTATAGCCAGAAAATTCAACATATACATTTCATTTGTCATAAAAATATCTCAAATATATGCCATTTTAATCAAAATCGTTAAGAGCCATTTTCAAGAAAATCAAAATTTTCGAAAAATTTTCCATGTAAAGGGTAGTTTAGGGTGGGGCTATTTTCTTCAAAATCTTCGTGTCGTATCCTTGAAAGACATTAAACTTAAATATCAACTTTGGTTTTTAACCGAGTTTTCGTTTTTGAGTTACGCTGTCCACAGACTGACAGACAGACACACACACGGACCTTTTTCTAAAAATGTTTTCTTTTTATTTTTTTGATTCAGGGGGTCTCAAAACATATATTTCCGGTGAAATCTCGACATCGAATTTTTGGGTGGATTACAATACTTCCCGAAAAAAAAATTATTTTGTTGTTTAACGACGCTGTCAATTGCCAGGATCACATCAGCGTCGCCGGTGTGCCGGAATTTTGTCCCGCAGGAGTTCTTTTACATGCCAGTAAATCTACTGACATGGAGCTGTCGTTTTTAAGCACACTTAAAAACCATCGGCCTGGGCCGGGTTTGAACCCGCGACCTTGGGATCCGTAGGCCAGCGTCTAACCAACTGAGCCACCCAGACCGACACAATACTTCCCGTACTTACCAGTAGAGTAAGTAAAAATCTGATATGTTGCACTCACATACTTTCTCTACTCTTGTACTAACCATTCTTACAAAATCTCATTCCTATATCTTGTTCGCGTTAGTTGAAATAAACATTTGCAGAAATTATTGCGTATAAGTATAAACTATTATTACGAATGCTTATTGTTCTATGTATTTAATGTTAATCGAAACAAATTTTGTAGAAGTGCTTTTATTACATACTTCATTGTAGGTAGTGAAATATTTTAAGACCTAATTGCTATGTGAGGACTTTGAAATTCCATTCTCTTTGCATTACCAGGGAAAAAACGAATGAAAAAACTGAATAACAACTTCACATTTCCTATGAGTGTAGGAAAATTCAAACCAATAACAAGGAATACTTCGGAAATAGATAATGAAAAAAAAAAACTGACATAAGTTGTGTGCTTTAAACGAGATATACCTAGATCTTTTGTGTAGCAAAATTTTGTCTTTGTATTACAGTTTACCATTTATACAAAAGTAAGTCAAAATGAAGAGGACTTCGGAAACTATTCCCAAGAAATTTAAGACATACGTTTTATTTGGCTAGCGCTGCTGCTTACCAAGCGGGAGACCTGTTCCGGGGTGCACTCAGCCTCATTATGTGGCTAAAGAGCTACTTGATTGTTAAGGAGCGGCCCCTGGTTGCGAAGACCTTATATAGCGATTGGGAGGTATCTGAGCGTTGGCCACGTCCCACTCTATAGCACTGTACCCCACTTCCTCCGTTTGCCCTTCACACATATGTCATCCTGCTCCCATCGTGAAAACGATCCACAAGGTTTCATAACCGCCGATCTCCCTGGAGTACCTTCTCAGTCATCTTGCTCCTGGCGGGTCCAACCACAACCACCTCCAGGATCATCCTGCCAACCATGGGGCTCCGGGACATTAACTCGTCTTGTCCGTACTTGCAGGACCCTCCTCGTGGCTCCTGAGGGCATGCAGTGCCAGTATCACTTCCTCGCGACGAACATGCTCTCCCCCAAGGTCAACTCCAGCCAGGCCTCCTCCTCCACAGGCAAGGTGTCACCCTATGCCGCCTCTATCTCGTAGCGTCGATCTAGTTCCTCTTAGGCATGTTCTCCGCCACATACGATCCAATCACGGTGACGGCTGCGCTCGTGCCCGCCAGTACTCAGCACGGCTTCCCCTGTATCTTGCCGTCCACGATGCCCACCAGTCTTCTATTCACGGCACTCAGCGTCATCTGTTTAGACATTTATGACATTTTGTCATTTATGGTCAGTACTGGTAGACGACATTGGTATCTTGTATCCTTGTTTCGTCAGTTGGTACTACTATTATCGATCTTTGGCTGTATCTGCCTACCTCTATTATCAGAGTAGGCCATGGTTTGTTTTCTCAAAAATTTTAGGTTAGCTGTTAAGAGTATTATTATTCAGCGAAAACTTCTAATTGGTATTAAAATTAATAACATCTTTACTCACAAGTGGTGAAGAATTAGATGAAGTTTCCTTGGTAATATTAATGTTGCAGCTTCTACTTGGGGTAAGGTATTTATTTCAATAACAAGAGTAAAACGTTTGATGCAGCATTGCCAACTCAGAATACAATTTTATTGCCATGATATGTAATATATCAATGTAAACCATATACACAAGTATATCGTGATTAGTCAGTTATAATAAAAGAGTAATTTCTTTGATCATAAAGATCTTTATTCTCACCAATATATCACATAAATCGTAAATCACTACATAAAAATATTTGGTTTCAATTAGCGGTTTTAAGCACCTGTATACCACAAGTTTTCCTTGCCAGCATATGTGACACGTGTGTGTGTGTGTGTGTGTGTGTGTGTGTGCGCGTGTGCGTGTGTGTGTGGAGCGGGGTGGCCACTATACTCCGTGATAGGTAAGGTGAGGAACACGCCTCAAGAGACCCAAGAAAACGACACAAAATCCGCCCAACATTATATCCGGTGTTTGCACGTGATTTCCCCCCAAAATGCTCTACTGCCTGTTCTTTCAAGTCTCAGTTGAAAGTAACTAAAGGCTCGTGGAGTAGCAGTGTCTGGCCAATGAGGTGGCTAATGCTTGTGAAATGTTAGATGCGACTTTGAACAGGATTATGTGGCAGAGCGGAATAGCATTACACGCTGCCAAGTTCACAGTCCATGTATTTTATCCACAACACACAATGCTGCTTTTGTTACACAGCAGGGAATCCCTCAGTATAAACATCTATTGTGTGTGTTTAGCGAATAGCTAGCGAACCTCACGGACTTCATATATAAACTTAAATGAACAGATATGTTGCTCTTCAAACTCTAGTATCTATATAATTTATACTTTCTCTAACTAGAGAAAGGTACCACGTGTTGTAGATTTGATTTCCGCGGCCTGCCTTCCTGACCAATGAGTTTTTGAGGACTTTCGGGTCATCTGACAAATACTCGGAAGAATGTGACGCCGGGCGCGGCGCACAACAAATGACTATCAGGGGCTAAGCTACTTCACACCAGGCCGGCGAGTAAACAAAGGTGCTCAAGGTGAGGTTATGTGACGCCGGGCGCGGCGCACAACAAATGACTATCAGGGGCTAAGCTACTTCACACCAGGCCGGCGAGTAAACAAAGGTGCTCAAGGTGAGGTTGCCTCGCGCGACTGTTTGTGTACAGCGGCTCATAACAAAGGATTGCCGGAACCTTCGAGGGTCATGCGATGGCTGGCGTGTCTGCAGAATTCGAGAAACGTCCACCTTACGTCATCCTCGCTATACAGGTGGAAGGGAAATTATTACATTTCTTCTAATATGTGCTTCATAGAAGCATTACAGACAAAACTGTCTAATGGCATTTTGTTCTTTGATCAGCCGATTTCAAAAAAGTAAGTAGTTTTTGTTCCAAATTGAATGCATAATTCCACAAGAATGTACGAAGATATTAATTTATTAATTGTAAGAATCGTAGAGTAACTTATTTCTGACATAACTTTGGTAGGGTTTCGAAATAATTAATCACTTTAAAGAATTGAAGGAATAACCCAAGCAGCTTTTTGAGACGTGAAGTAACTTGACAACGTTAAGTTGAGGTTGGTCAGGGAATTAAACCGGTTCCTGAATATAAGTACGTTGGTCACTTGCAGGGTCGTATAATGTTTTGGGAGACAGCGGTTGTGATTGCCCTGCACTCGCACAGTAAACATGTAAGGAGACGGGATCGTATTTGTTTATGTTCACGAGACGCGTGGGGCAATAGTGAAGCGTGTTTGTTTATGTACTGAGCTAGTGAAAGTGACACCCACACAATCTGCAGTGTTGCCAGCTAGTTTTCGACAAAACTAAAATATCGGTGTAGGGAATGGTTACGGACAAAAACGTAAGATGCGTTTTATGAACTAAATATATTGCATGAACTAAAAGTAATATTTAAGTTCCGCTATTTTGAGTGACTACTTTGCTTTGATCAAGCGTGAATACCATTCGAAGGTTGGTACTACTGTCGCAAGAACGAGCAAAAACAACTGACGTACTCACTTGCTGCACTCCTGCCAGAGATCGTGAACTGGAGAACAAACTGTAGTAACAATCTGAATTCCCTTCCTCTATTTTACCTCACCTCTCATTTCACGTCACTTTTCATCTACTTAGTTGTTTCAAAGTTGCAAGTTTTGGGAGAAGTCTCGACGTTGTATGGCAGGGAAAAAGGATGATGTCTATAAAGTCAGTTCTCCGGAGCGGGGGTGTTCTTGGGACCCACGGGGATGTGCAAGCCTGCAGGAATAAGGGATGCTTTCAATGCATACCAAAAAACATTGATTTCACCTTCAATACTTCAGCGATACGTGTATGTGAAAATTGATAAAAATCATTAAACAGATTTCATATCCCTTACCCTGAAGATGCCAAGCGCAGTTCTTGGCGAAACGTCGGTATCTTCAATGCCTTCTAGACCACAGCCTACAAGCCCGAAAGAGATACAATTAGCTAAATCAGGACACAGGTCGTGAAAGCCTAAGTTTATACAGTCCTGATAAAAAGTTGCAGAAATTATCTTATTGCTCATTTTCATGTAGACGCAAGATTACGCCTTTGATTAGTCTGTTTATACACACACACACACACACACACACACACACACACACACACACACACACACACACACACACGTGCGCGCGGACCTTTTTCTAAAAATGCTATTTTTTGGATACAGGAGGTTTAAAAACATTTATTTATGCCAACATACCTACTGTACTGGTTTATCGGGAAAAAATACAAATTGGTTGGATAATTGAATGTCGTTATGGTAGGTTGTCACAGTAGCTTAATGGTTAGAGCACCCGCCTGGTAGTAGAGGGCCTATGAAGAGATGTCTCCGGTGAAATCTCGACATCGAATTTTTCGGTGGAATACAATATTTCCCCTAACAACTGTAGGTACTAGAGTAAGTAAACAGTAGAAGATCTATGTTAACTTGTTTTGTTTGTTCACGAGCCCAGAGGGTGTTTATCCTAGAACTACCAGCTTTTTGCACTACACTCAATTTACTCCCCCAGTGCCCTGCTTGTGTAAGAATATGCCGTGAAACAATCAAGAAGCCGGCGAAGAAAATATATTCATACTTATATGAAATGTAAAAAGGAAAGGAGCCTTTCTAATACAATAACGAGATACAAAAAGTAATGAGAGACAGAAAGACATCTTGCGTGGAGAGCAGAAACAGAAAGTATCTCGTGAAGACGAAGAGAAAGGCTTGGCAAATGAAACAATAAAATTTCTGTCTCCTTGACGAGCTGTCTTCGAGAGGGCGGCAGCAAGATTACAAAAGAAAACTCACAAGGGAGGAAAAATATGTCTTTTCAGGGGAGAAATCCATGAGAAGAAACTAAGATAACATTTCATATTATCTACTTTCGAAAACAAGCTTCTTGCAGATGCGAAGATTCAAAAATCTGATGTGTTGCACTCACATGACTTTCTCTACTCTTGTACTAACCATCCTTATAAACTCTTATTCCTATATCTTCTTCGTGTTAGTTGAGATAAACATTTGTACAAATTATGTTATTGCTTATTTGCTTATAGGTACAAGGGGAATATTACAATACAGTAGGCTTTGAGCGATAGTCAAATGTTTTAAAGGTTTGAGATCCCGTTCTCTTTGCGCACTTAACATACAAAAAAATGAACAACGATGTTCCATTTCACGAAAGTTTTAAGTTTTTCGAAACTCACACACATAACAAGGAATATCTCTGAAATGGTTCACTCTACAAGAAAATTCATTCAATTTATAATACATATTGGTTTCAATTACGAATTACTTATACGGAGCGGAGTGCCAAAGACACGTGTAGTGACCTCAGCTACGGTTAACAAACGATAGATGGAAGCACAGTCCTTTGTGAGAATTGTTAGTGGAGAACTGAGTAGAGAAAGTCGTGTAAGTGCAACACCTCGGATGTATAGTTTTATACTTTGATTCTAATCGTCATCATGTTCATCATCAACTTCATGGATTGGGTCTGTTGACCCATTCCGTTCCCTACTGGACATTTATGGCAGATGACCTCTGCAGCGTCGTCTACGTTTTCCAGTGCTTCTGTGGCGTAAAGCTGCATCATTTAACTTTTCCTCATTCTCTGTTGCTACAAGTTGAAACAAGTCATATTGATTTGTCTGTATATAATCATTTAGTCTAGAAATGTTTAATTCATTGCTGTTATCTTCAGTCCAATTTTTTTCCCCCTCTTAACGTTACTCCTTCTCCAATTTTCCTAACCGCCATTTTTCTCATCAATAAATCAGCATTGCTACTGCGATTGTTTTATAAGATTTTATTTTTGTTTCTACAGTTTTTTTTCTTTAACATCTGTCTTTTGTGTCACAGATTCGTTTACATTTTTTCTAATTTGTTGTCAATTTCCATGTTACGCCTGTATGTGATCGATCATACTTCCTAAATACGTAAAACAGTTGACTTGCTCGATTATTTATGTTTCAATTACAATTTTTGTTGTTTTGTGACAAAGTCTAAGAAAAGCCATAGATTTTGTTTTCGGAATTGATATTTTTAAATTGTATTCTTTTATTACTTTACATAATTCTTTGATTTCCTTTTGCACTTGATTTTCTGAAGAGGCTATTAAAACTTAGCCATCTGCAACTAATACACGCTTCATGTTCGTTTCATCCTAAAGATTTAGTCATTTTCTTACGGCGTACTTCAAATCCACATACATAAACATTAATGGCTAAATGTATTGCTAAGCACAAAACTCGAGAACGACTGCAGCTATTTGGCTACTTTTCTTTTAAAAACATTTTTTCAAGTGTTCTTATCAAGAATTGGAAAATTTGCACAGAAAAACGTAAAAACCACAATTTTCTTTTTCCCATTCAAACCAAGGAAAATGGCCGTGTGTATATAACTATTAATCTCATGAAACAATTGAGCGACTGTGAAATTCTGTGCGTGTATTTTTTTTTTTTTTTTTTTTTTTTTTTTTTTTTCATGGAGAAGGTTCCTATGCTATCCATTTTACTATTCATCGTAACATTCACACAGTTTTCTCTACTCACTTTTCGTTTAGTAACATATTTACATACCCTTCCCTACTAGCCCCTCAGTTTTCTATGATTGTATACAGCATACAGCATATTACATTCACACGGTCTTCCCTACAGCCTCTTCTTTTACGAAACACGATCACATTATTTTCTCTATTTGCGCTTTAAGATATAATTCGTACAGTTTTCTATATGTTTAAAACTGAAATATAACGTATTCTATTCACAAGGCTTTCTCTACTCGATTTTCTTCCTGTGGTATATGTACTTGTTCAACACTGCTTTGGTATAGTGTTTCCTGAGGTTTTATTTATCTATTTTGTTTATTTTGTTTTCTTTATAGTATCCAACTTACGTCTAAAAGCTGTAGGAATAAAATTATCAAACCACTAGCAAGTCCGGGTGCTTCAGCTAGCATATATTACAAATCTGATGTGTTGCACTCACATGACTTTCTCTACTCTTGTACTAACCATTCTTACAAACTCTTATTCCTATATCTTCTTCGTGTTAGTTGTGATAAATATTTGTACAAATTATCTTATTGCTTATTTCCTTGTAGGTACAAGGGGAATATTAGAATACAGTAGACTTTGTGCGATAGTCAAATGTTTTAAAGCTTTGAGATTCCGTCCTCTTTGCACACTTAACATATAAAAAACTGAACAACCATGTTCCATTTCACGAAAGTTTTAAGTTTTTCGAAACTTGCACACATAACAAGGAATATCTCTGAAATGGTTCAGTCAACAAGAAAATTCATTCCGACATAAATTGTGTATTTTAGCAAGATCTACATTTTTTGTATAGTATGATTTTGTCTACCTCTAACGGTTTACCAGTTACGCAAAAGTCGTCCAGAGTAAATACGACTATAGGGGCTATAGTCAGAAAATTCAAGATATACATTTGATTTGTCATAAAAATATCTCAAACATATGATGATTTTATTCAAAATCGTTGGAGCCATTTTCAAGAAAATCAAAATTTTTTTCTTCAAAATCTTCGTGTCGCATCCTTGAAAGACAAACTTAAATTGCAACTTTGGTTTTTAACCCACTTTTCGTTTTTGAGTTATGCTGTCCAGAGACACACACACGTACCTTTTTCTAAAAATGCTTTTTTTTAATTCAGGGATCTCAACATATATTTCCGGTGAAATTTTAACATAGAACTTTTGGGTGGAATACAACAGAGAAAGTAAAGAGTAATGGTGATTGTCAATAGCGAAACTTTATGATCTATACCTAATAGTTTCTCTGCCTTTAGTAACGGGTAGAGGAGGTAAAGGAGAAGAAATCAAATTGCAAATGCAGTGGCGTTGGTCGGTTCTAGCTGCCAGATGTAAGCAAGGTCTGGTTTAGACAAACAGGCCTGGAGAAGAATACGACTGGAGAAAATGAAGGCAACTTCATTATTACTCAATTGTGATGCTAAACATGCGCCCGGCTGATGCCGCTCGAGAAAACTCGTTCGCTTTTTATTTTTGCAGCTGTACTACCAAAGGGCAGAGCTTATAGTAAGCGGCTTTAGCGACCTCTTGAGGCTATATCATGTGATACAGCGTGCGTGCCTTTTTGCTGGGAGCTCCTCTCTTCTAATTGAGCGTGCAGTTGATACGGGCCGGGCCGGACCGGACCGGACCGGATCGCACCGGAACACCTTGCCCCGAGCCTCAAAATCAACTGGCTTCCAATCAAGCAGATATTCTGCTCAATAGCCAGTTTGCCAAATAAACAGTCTCTCAGATCAAAAATAATAGCTGGCGAGAACCTGTAGCTTTGAACAGTGGCTGTGTACACATCCCTGCACCTCCGGCTGCATCCGCTGATACAAATAGCGGCCCACTCGCAAGCACAACCTTCATTCCCAATTGTTCACAAGAAACAAACAAGGAGCATTTCTGCATTGCAACACTCAGAACATTAAAAAATCTGAGCCATTCTTAAACTCTTACTCCAATATCTTCATATTGGTTGGGATAAACATTTAACAAACTATATTATTGCTTATTTCCCTGTAGGTACAAGGGGAATACTAGAATACAGCAGGCTTTGAGCGGTAGGCAAAACTTTTAAAGCTTTGAAACTCCGTTCTCTTTTCACGGCTAAGAGATAAAAAAGTTAACTGCAAAACTCACACAAACAGCGAATATCTCCGAAATGGTTCACTCTACTAAAATTATTTGGACATAAATTGTGTATTTTAGCAAGATCTACAATTTTTGTATAGTAACATTTGGTAGATCTTTTACGGTTATGCAAAAGTCATCAAGAGTAAGCAGGATTACATAGGATATAGCCAGAAAATTCAAAACACAAATTTATTTTGCCATACAAATATCTTAAACATATGACATTTAATAAAAACACACGGCCATTTTTCTACGTAAAAGGTAGTTTAACGTGGAGGAATGTTCCTTAAAATCCTCGTATCGCATTCTTGAAAGATATTAAACTTAAATACTATCTTTGGTTTTTAACCGACTTTTCGTTTACGAGTTATGCTGCTCACATACACACACGGACATTTTTTCTAATTTTTTTTTTTTTTTAAAGGTTCAGTGAGCCTAAAAGCATATTTCTGGTGAAGTATCGGCATCGAAATTTTGGGTGGAATACAATATTTCCCCCTACTTACTATACATAGTAAAGAAAAAGCTATAGGATATGTTGTATTCATATTGTGGCACCGTTTGACAGTCCCTTCCAAGACGCTCGAGGTCAAGCCACCTCACTTGTACGTGACCGATGACAATGGAAGGACAGAGCGGTTGCTTAAATTCTTCTAGAAACATCCACCACGGATTGTCTATGACAAGTTCGAGAAAAGGTGAATTTCCAGAAAAATCCGTGCTATGTAAGCAAATGAGACGTCGCGAGAGAGCAGTTCTTCTGAGTCGTTAAATGCTGAACGAGATAGCTGTTCGCAGTTAGTTTTAAGGTGACCTGGAACAGATTATACCTTTTTTTCAATCTTCTTGAATATTTTTTTTCAGTTTTGTATGTTGGTTACTTTCATTCTATATAAATGCTATGTAAATTTCAACAAAATTAATGAAGCTATTTTCTATTTTTTATATCGCGATATTTGAAAAATATGAATACTCCTTGCGGTACAGCTCATCAGTAACAGTTTGTCATATTAATATTTGCACTCTTAAGAAATAATTTTAGAATGTCTTTTTCGGTTTGTGTTTTGAATAACAAAATATAACTATAATCATTAATGCTGATATTGCAGCCTAAAAAGTAAATATTTTTGGATAAGTTGCACCCTTTGCCCAGATTTAACACAGCAGCCCAAAGTGGATTTTACAGTTTGCTTAGATATTAGTGTAGAGCAATTGAGAGAAACTTCATGAGAAAGTAAAGAAAACATTTGGCATATCGAAAAATCTCAGTCTGAGAAAAATTAAAGTTTACATTGAAAACATCAGTACTTGCTAGTTTACATGGTGTAAATGATTAAAATTTTCCAGCCCTTAAAAATGTTTGGAACAGCATAAAAGATATTTAAATATTTTACTAGCCTTACAAACAGTTCGTTTCTGCAGAAATCCATAAATCGAAATCATTGACCATTTTGGCTAAAAAATCTGTTCTAGGTAGCATTTCTGTATGCGCGCGCACGCGCGTGTGTGTGTACAAGCAGCGTTGAGGGGGAAATCTGAGTGTGTATTGGCAGAGACAGTTTGGGACAAAATTTGTAATAATTATCTTTCATGCGTGGCCATTTTATAGATAGTACACAGGCATTTTTACCTTTGAGTTTCGTCCGTAATTTGGTCAATGAAGAAAAGACATGGACATCTAGTGTTTTATTCAAACACAACTAAGCACAATAAAGAGCAAAATTAAGTGATCTTCCATGCCATAAATAGAAGGGATCGCTGAAACAGCGTCCAAAGAAAACACCTTCAATGGTTTACTTTTACCAGAAATTTAACTGAGTTCTTTAAAATACCCTTCAGTGATATTAAATGCTTTACACTTGGACATTTGTTCATACTGGAATTATGTAAACTCAATCTCTGTATTTTATTAAATAAATAAACATCAAAAACGAAACTTATTATAAATGACTATGGCAATTACATTTTGAAATAATTTGCATTTAACTTAACCTTGTTAGTTTAAACTGCGTTTTGATTTTAGATATTTTAACTCATTTTTTTCTCGTTACAGGTACGTACTATTATCGATGGGCAGTAAATTTAGCAGACTTGGAGTTAAGGTAATGTAAATATTTATTTCCCACAAAAGGATCTGTAAAATGTTATTTCCTAATGCATTTTTATTAATTCTGCCACAATAGTGAAGCTATATATAGCTCCTTAATTCATGTGTATGTTGGTTGCCTTCTTCTAAGGCAGAGTATTATTGCCTTACCTTTTTGTTGCTTCGGTTCTAACTCATAGGCTGTCGCCTTCCCAAATATTCTATATTTTACATTTTTATGAAAAAATGTTATCACCTTCAAATATGCCCGGCCACTTCTAGTGCCCCATCCATCAGTGAAAAATATTGGAGAGCAAGAGGATTAATGACTTCATTGTCAGAAATCCAGCATTAGCTAACAACAACAACAACATTTTTATGAGGACCTACAAAGGAAAATTGTCCCAATAGGTAACCTAAGAGTTAGATATAGTATTTGGTCCTACAAAGATAATTCAAACTCTAGCAATATGTATTGTAATATTGCAATTCTGTTTAGGCGACCATTACTCACAGAAAAATCCCAACTATCTAGAAGCAAATAATATTTCTTACTTTCATTCCTTGGTGTTGCAATATGCTATTGTATTCCCTGGCCTAGCTGCAATCGGTCAATGTGTCGAATATTTTTAAATTCCATCTATCCCGGGCACGGTACGGATCAACTACTTGTATATAAAATTACAAGTTGCTTTGATTATTCATTATTGATATTAATAAACACTTCTCAAACAGTAATCTCCACACTTTTCACATCGTTAAATAATGCGCTAAATTATGGCGGATTTGTCGTTATTATACAATCAACTTACTTCTGATCAATCCTTCCGATTAATGTTCAAATACTATGCAGAACGCTCATAGTTTAGTTAAAACTTCACCAATATCACTTAATTCGTCGATAATCACACTTTTAACTATATTTATTCATATTTAAACCCTAAAGTCAGATTCAGACATTTCTTTCCTCCATTAATTAATTGTAAGAAGACAAAAGAAAGTCAACATACGTCAGCTATATAACAAATTATTACAGGAGGCTGCCTATGCTTGAGGACTTATAAAGAAATAAATTGTTGTAGAGGGCTTACTGAGAAATATTGCCTAAGTTTTCTTAGAATCTTATCTTTTTCCGATTTTATCCGAACGTTCATTTCTTCAATATCTTCAACCATTGTAATATAGATATATTTTATACCTGTTTTTGTGTAAACTTTAAAACTTTGATTAGTCTTGAACACTTTCTTTCAAACATCAGGAACAACACAGAATATGCTTCTGTGTTATAATACTAAATTATACATTTTAGATTCTCCTATTTATAAGAATTTAATCTTTTACTATCAGCAATTACACAGAAGTGCAATAATGGTTTTAAGGCTTTTAATTACAAACTCTAAATAAGAATATTTAATATATATAATGGATTTGAAATTTGTTCTCATTTTATGATTAGGAGAAAACCACGAATAAGGACTTGCCATCTGAGAAAACTATTAGAATATTCAAACAGATAACAAGGAATACCTCGGAAACAGTTAACTTAAAGAGATATGCAACTTTTTATAGTGGTCTATCTTGCACGGTTCACCAGTTACGCAACATCTTTCAGAATGAAGAAACCTTCAGATATATTTCATTAACATTTAAGATATACATTTCATTTAGCAGGAAAATATTTGAAACATGTTATTTTCATCAAGATTGCTACAGTGATTTTTGGGAAAATCGCAATTTTTTAACAGGGTAGCTTGAGATAGGACGGTTTTTTAAACGTTTTCACGTCGTATCCTTAGAACATGTGGGACTCTTATTTAGGTTACGATATTTCAGTCTTGCTAAGAAGATGATAATTAAGTAGGAAACTCTACTCTCAGGATGTGAAGATTGAAGAGAAAATGAGAAGAATTTAATTTATCCTTCACCGCCTTCTTTGTTGTGAAGATTCACACAAAATACTGTACAATCTGCGCTCCTCACTCCCGTCGTAAGATTTCCTTATCCCACAATCGATATCAGACTTTGAAAAATCAAATTTATGAAACACTATCTTGCCTTGCTGTTAAACACTCACGGACGATTTCGTATTTGCACTTTTTATAGGTTGTTAAGAATGACTTATTCTTTTGATTTTACTTTTTCTGTTTCTTTATTAATCCGTCACACGTTTTCTTTAATCCCACGATCAAACTTCGATGTATAACTTTGCGGTATACCGCTCACACACACACACACACACACACACACACACACACACACACACACACACACACACACACACACACACACACACACACACACACACGTGATACTAAAAATTGACTTTCCTAGACGAGAAGAGTTTTTCCTTAGTATTGCAGAGAAGAAAATCAGCCAAGCGAATGTAGCAAAATTAAAAATCATAAAATAAGATGTAAAAACGCTAAATTTCAGAGAGGATTTGGACCGTGTGCAGTGTCAGCTTTATTTTATAGCCGAGGGCGGGTCAAGGGGGACGAATGACTGTGCCGACGCGAATAACAACAGCATCAACATAAATAAACTACCAAAATCCAGAAATAGAACAACAAACCGAAAATTAAAGGCAAAACAAATACTGACCATGCCGTTCCAGGTCAAAAACGGACGTACAACACACACACCGGGTGACTCAAAAACAAAACTAGACCATCTCTTCAGGAAAAACAAGGAAATGCCTGTTTTCCATCAGATTAAATCGGGTACGTACATATTTTTCCTTTCTTCCGCTCCCGTCAGCACTGGTGCACAAAACAGGTGAAAGTGGTCGTTACGTTTTAAACTTTGAAAGTTAACTTTGATATACAAAATATAGTAATATGGCTACCTTCACATGATTTATTCTGTGTAATTAACATTAATCCAGGTAAATACATGTATAAATAAATTTATGATATATTTTCTTCGTGGATATAATAGGAATTCGGGAATACAATACACTTTAAATGATAGTCAAATCTTTTAAGTGCTGTTCGCTATGTGATCGCTGTGACATCGACTCTCTTTGCATGGCTAAGGTAAAATGTCTACTTAACCTGCTTCCTATTTAAGGAAAAGATAAGCATTGGAAAACTTAAACATGGAATATTTTGGAAATTAAAAAAAATAAAAAAAAAATTACCTCAATTTTACCTCAGTTCTGTGCTCTAACAAGATCTACGGTTTTTGTGAATAATTGGGACACCCCAAAAGAATTGTGATATTTTTCCCCCATTATGGCGTGGTGTAGTTATATTTGGTGATATTACATCTGTTAGGTTGAATATAACCATGGTAAAGCTACAGCCACAGTTGGTGTTACTGTATCCGTTATGTTGCCACAGAAGCCTTTGTTACTTTCTCTACTGATAAGTAGAAGTAAGTATTGTATTCCACTCAAAAATTCGATGTCGAGATTTCACCGGAAATTTACGTTTTGAGACCACCTGAATGAAAAAAAAAGGCATTTTTTTGAAAAAGGACCGGTGTGTATGTGTGAGGCGGTGTCTGTCAGACTTACAGTATAACTTAAAAACGAAAAATCGCTTAAAAACCAAAGTAGGTATTTAAGTTTAATGTCTTTCAAGGATGCGACACGAAGATTTTGAAGAGAATAGCCCCACCCTAAACTACCCTTTACATGGAAAATTTTTCGAAAATTTTGATTTTCTTGAAAATGGCTCTAACGATTTTGATTAAAATGTCGTATGTTTGAGATATTCTGATGACAAATAAAATGTATATCTTAAATTTTCTGGCTATAGCCCCTGTAGTCGTATTTACTCTGGACGACTTTTGCATAACTCGTAAACCATTAGAGATAGACCAAATCATACTATGCAAAAAATGTAGATCTTGCTAAAATACACAATTTATGTGTCAATAAATTTTCTTGTAGGGTGAACCATTTCGGAGATATTCCTTGTTATTTGTGTCAGTTTAGGAAAACAAAACTTTCGTAAAATGGAACATCGTTGTTCATTTTTGTATATGTTAAGTGTGCAAAGAGAACGGGATCTCAAAGCTTTAAAACATTTGACTGTCGCACAAAGCCTACTGTATTCTAATATTGCCCTTGTACCTACAAGGAAATAAGCAATAAGATAATTTGTAGAAATGTTTATCTCAACTAACACGAAGAAGATATAGGAATAAGAGTAGAGAAAGTCATGTGAGTGCAACACATCAGATTCTTTCTCATCATCTAACAGTTTTACTAGAAATGAACAAAAGGTTACTACCAAAGATTTCCTGCACACACGCGAAATGGCCTAGATAATGTGAACTCGGTTTCGATACTAACAGCCTTGTCCTTGCTTGAAATAAAGTTATAAAATATGGTGGATTAACTGCACAACTTTAGAACATCCTAGGCACATAAGCAGTTGGAAATAGTTTTAATAAGTGATGCACCTACTCTAGATACCCTTAAGGGGAAGTGTGTGGTCTGAAGGAAAGATTATCTCCTCGCACCAGATTTATGTACGTGGAGAGAAACTCTTAAGGAGCCTGATAGCGCAATATTATAAGCCCCTGCAGGCGCAAGTCTGATAGTGACTATAAAGACGGGAACCACCAAGTGCAAGAGCACCCCCTCCCCCCCCCCCCCCCATTAAGACTGGCTGCTTGCCTGCTTGCTCGGCTTATGGGGGGAAAGAACGTGAAAATTTATTACATTTTTTGTTCAACTTCTTTGTAAGTGCTTGTTACCTTTACGTGCCATTTTACATTTATTTTTTCCTCTTGGAACATAGAAATTATCTGGAACATCTTCAGATATTTCCCTTCAGCGACGGTTTTATGAATATGTGGTAGGTGAGTATATCAAAATTATCTTCTTAAAGAAGTCGTTTTCTATCTGAAACATTTCTCGTTTCCTCATCAGGCTCATAAACTGTTAAACAGAGAGGTGAGATCAAAGTGAAAACTCCGATGTCTTGCACTCACATGACTTTCTCAACTCTTGTACCAACCATTCTTACAAACTCTTATTCCTATATCTTCTTCATGTTAGTTGAAATAAACATTTGTACAAATTATCTTATTGCTTATTTCCTTGTAGGTACAAGGGGAATATTACAATACAGTAGGCTTTGTGCGATAGTCAAATCTTTTAAAGCTTTGAGATTCTGTTCCCTTTGCACACTTACCATATAAAAAATGAACAACGATGTTCCATTTCACGAAAGTTTTAAGTTTTCAGAAACTCACACACATAACAAGGAATATCTCCGAAATGGTTCACCCTACAAGAAAATTTATCGAGACATAAATTGTGTATTTTAGCAAGATCTACATTTTTTGTATAGTATGATTTGGTCTATCTCTTACGGTTTACCAGTTATGCAAAAGTCGTCCAGAGTAAATACGACTACATTGGCTATTGCCAGAAAATTCAAGATATACATTTCATTTGTCATCAAAATATCTCAAACATATGACATTTTAATCAAAATCGTTAGCCAATTTTGAATAAAATAAAACTTTTCGAGAAGTTTGCCATATAAAGGGTAGTTTAGGGCATAGGAATTATCTTGAACACACACACGCACGCGCGCGCGAGCGGACCTTTTCCCAAAAATACTTTTTTTTGGGGGGGGATTTAGGGGTCCTCAAAACAGTATATATTTCAGGTGAAATCTCGACATCGAATTTCAAGGTGGAATACAATATTTGGTCTAGAATACAAACTCACATTTCATAAAATTAGTAAGAAGAGCCTTTAAAAGTAGTTTTAAAAACGTATGACTTCATCCGCGCCTTTCTATGATAGCGGTAAACGACAACGAGCGCCGCGGAAGGCGGACAGGCAAAACAGCGCGCATGCGTTTCGTTTCATGAATCAAATTTTAGTTTCCTTTGTTTTATGCAACAAAGTTTAGAGTTATGATTAGTTGCTGAAATACTCATAGTTCTTCATAATTATATCGCTGCATATGGAAGCATTTGCACATGAGACTCACACAGGTAGCAAGTGCTCCAACTATGTAGAGAGAGAGACAATTCTGAACACGAAAGTTGCCGAGTGTATAGACAAGTAGCTTAATAAACCATAAAGAGTCTGTGAAGTGCGGGTACCAACACCACCAAACTAAAATTATGCACAAAAGAAAAGGATAGTGAAGAGAAAGCAGGAGTTTCACCTCCGCGAATGACATGTTTTGTGGAGAGAGAATCCAGGAGGAGATTTTATGATGGCCCCAAGCTGAATTACCTCTAAACCACCATCTGCTCAACAATCCGATTTATTATACGTAACAGAAAAGTATATACAGATAAATGCGTCAGACTATCCCTGTTTCACAACAATTAAAAACTTTACCAGGTGAAATATCTGCCCCTATTTCTTCCAATTTATGCAAAATTGAGTATTTTAGCCACATCAACAAATGTGAAACAGTTTAATAATTCGATATTGACACAAATTGCAACACCCATTAGTTTGTATAGCAAGTATATCTTCCGCCGTGTTTATTAATAAAGATAAAACACCAAAAGAATCTTGACAATTGCAAAAATGAGTCTAGTAAACTAATAAAGTTACGAAGCGCATACCTCAACTACCATTGGTCCTTACAGCGTTGTACTGGTCAGGCGTTTTTTTTTTAAATTAACGTCCTCCAACATTGCGTCATATCGGACGAATGAATGAATGAAATGGGTGAAATTATGCTCAAATGAGCCCGAGGTCCACGGAGCTTTAAGTTACCCGACATTCGCCTTTTCAGGATAAGGGAAAACCTCGGAAAAAACCCTAAGCGAGATTTGAACTCGTGACCTCTTGAACGTGAGTCAGACACGCTAACCATCACGCTATCGAGGCGGGCATATGGTCAAGCGTGATTATTACCTTTCGGTCCCGCCGGTGATCCGAGGGCAGGTGTTCGAATCTACGATAATGGGTCAAAGCTTTTTTTTAACCCACTGTTTCGTATCTTACCACCAATGATAGGTTAACAAATTACTAATAAGAATTAGAATTGGCCCGTGAACGTCCCAGTTCGGGCTAGGGCCTCTTAGGAATGTAGGGGGACTTACAATTACATCCCCAGGTTAGCCAACTCCAGTCGACCGCAGCGCCTCCCCTCAGTCGAGCACCATATTTGCAGAGCGCAAACTCCACTGCAGCGAATCATACCGGCACCCGCACCACGCTTACAAGCTGCAAAACCCAGATAGAGACAATGAAATGCATTTGGTCATGTAAGGTAAATAATGACTCGGGAAAACCCCGATAAAAACATCGAATGGGAAGGTGGGCCGCAGGAATCGAACCCTGACCTCCGAAATACGGGTCACAGACGTTACTGCATAAGCCATCCCACTCCGTCAGCTCAACGGATAATATCAGTTGTTCCTCAAGTCAGAGAACTTAGGGGAGTGGGCTAATACAGAAATATGGGTAAAAATTGGAGAGTTAAAATGAGTAAAACCAAAAGTCACAATAATATATCTACGTTAAATAAGGAAAAATTGAAGCTATTAACAGTGAAGCAACAAGATTCTAAAGTACGAACAAATTAGAAACTAAAAACTTCACTTATCTTAGTATGATTTGCTCTGCCATTGCTCATTCATAGCAGCAAATCATACTAAGATAAGTGAAGTTTTTAGTTTCTAATTTGTTCTTACTTTAGAATATATCTACGTGCTGCTCTGTTTAATCCGACCTTCCAGGAAAGCTGTGTGTGAATATAAATCCTTACCTTGATCAACAGCTTACCTGAAAACAACACTCAGTATTCCGTTATTTATATTCTAGAACTTCTACAATAGTTTCACTCAACACAAATTAACACACGAACACTTCGAGCATAAGTCATCTTTGTTGCCTTTTCTTAAACTCTCCAAGTTTGCTGACTATCTTCAGTTTATTTTCTTTACTTCTAGCTTTGTCCTCACCTGCATAAATTCCCAAATGCACTCAAAACTTCCTTTTTCGCATGAAATTTTAATTCCTAACCTTTTTAACTCTATCTCTGTTACTTTTTCTGCTTCTTAGCAACGATCTTCCAAGGAGCATGTAATATATGGCAACCTTACTCCACAGAGTTCTTAACCAAAGGCGCAATATATATATCGATCAAATTAAACAAATTTAAAATACAGCAATATGTATTGGTTTCTTGGTTTACCATCTATAAAACTATCCTTAAACCAATATAGACATACGGAATAGAATTATGTGGTACAGGAAATAGCGCAAATGTTGAGATACTAGATCGTTTTCAATCCAAAACTCTGCGAACTATGTCAACACCCCCTGGTGCATCAATAATAGACACATCATGATTTACTGCTTCCAACAGTGAAACGGAAACTGACTGAAGTCTCTACTCCAGAAACGCTTCAGCAGTCAGTCATCCTAATAAACTGGCAATAAATCTACTAGATATCAACACAACACTATCAACAGACTACAGAAGAAAAAGTCTTTGGATCTGCTTTACAGATTTTGACAAAAATAAGTAAATATATGTCCGATAGTCCATATTGTATACCAATAATGATCAATACGATTATTACTAAATTAACCCTAGCATTACTATGGGGGACACTTTATTCCAATTTTCTGTAATTTTTTAAATTCTGTCTTTAATTTTTTTTTTTTTCCATAAATTCGATGTCGAGATTTCACCGGAAATATGTTTTGAAACCCTCTGAATCCAAAGAAAAAAACACTTTTAGAAAAAGGTCCGTCTATAGGTATGTGTGTGTCTGTCAGTCTGCGGACAGCATAACTCAAAAACCAACAGTCGGTTAAAAACCAAAGTTGGTATTTAAGTTTAAAGTCTTTCAAGGATGTGACACGAAGATTTTGAAGAAAATAGCCCCATCCTAAACTACCCTTTACATGGAAAATTTTTCGAAAATTTTGATTTTCTTGAAAATGGCTCTAACGATTTTGATTAAAATGTCATATGTTTGAGATATTTTTATGACAAATGAAATGTATATCTTGAATTTTCTGGCTATAGCCCCTGTAGTCGTATTTACTCTGGACGACTTTTGCATAACTGGTCAACCGTTAGAGATAGACCAAATCATACTGTACAAAAAATGTAGATCTTGCTAAAATACACAATTTATGTCTGAATAAATTTTCTTGTAGGGTGAACCATTTCGGAGATATTCTTTGCTATTTGTGCCAGTTTCAGAAAACAAAATTTACGTGACATGAAGAAGATATAGGAATAAGAGTTTGTAAGAATGGTTAGTACAAGAGTAGCGAAAGTCATGTGAGTGCAACACATCAGTTGTTTTAAATCCACAACTCACATTCTTACATACAAACGCTAAGTACCACAGATTATCTTAAAATATTTACAGAAGTACCTTGTGCATAATTGACGCATGCGCTCTTGAACTGTTTTGCTCAATCCGAGTATATTATTCTGGGTATGTTGGAAGCCAAAGATACCTCGGGTAGTAAGTTTTCCTCCGTGTGCAGGCTTGCCGACCTGCTACCAGCATCGTCAACAATCTTACGACCTTTCCACCCTCACAATCTATTCCCGTCCTCTGTTTCACGCCCAGTTCCCTTATCTCGTGCACAAGGATTCTATTTCCTTCCTTCCCCTATATTCTACATAGTCGTATTTCGGCTGTTTCACGGCACTGCATCTATTTTTATCACCTCTTTCCCATAATATTGTTTGAGTTTTTATAATGCCCATTAGAGTCCGTGTACGAGCTATTGTGAGAAGCAAAGTTGAAAGTAATAGTTTGAAGATATTCCATGTAAACGGGGTCAAGGCAATCCCATCTGACTGGTCACACTCTCTCTGTTACTGGAAGTGTGGTTATAATATTATGAAATAAAGGTACAAGATTATGACGTCACTATATACTATATAAAGAGATCTTTGTTCTTTATAGGTGGTAATACTATTCATTTGAATGTGACGAAAATTGGCACGTATTACATTCACATGATTTTCTCTACTCGGTATGCTTTTACATAACACATTCACACGTCCTTCTCTACTTAGCCTTTCAAAAACAATTCTTACAATTTTCTCTGACTGAAATAGATATGCAATATACCTATTACATTCATACGGCTTTCCCCACTCACGTTTTTTATACGAACCACATCATTTCTTTCTCTCATCCCACTTCTACAGACAATCCACATAATTTTCTATATGTTTGAAGTGGAATTGGAGCCTATTACATTCACACAGTTGTCTCTACTCTATTTTCTTTTACATAACACATTCAAATGTATTTCTCTTCTTGCTGTTATACAGATAATGCATACGCTTTCTTGTATTGTTGAAATAAAAATACATATTTAGTTGACTGTATTTCTTATTTTACCAGAAAATAGGAGACAAAGACTTTTTGATTTGCCCTCGTAGTATTCTAAGAATTTTAATTAAATATTTAAGTGCGTTAAATAATACTTTTTCTGGACAAAAAGGGGCATACCTTGAACATAATTAATATTAGTAATACATAATATAGGAATGAATAACAGTCTGTGTAACAAAGATACGAATACCTACATCCGATATGGAATTAAATGTCTTACGCGACTGTTCCTTATGTTATATCTTTCCAGTTTATTTACTGTTTTCATGTTGGCTGTATTGTATTATAGACTTCACAACAATATTTCACCAGAAAGATCAGCGTGTAAATTTCTCTTTCGCTTTGACAAATATCTTGAAGTTCTTTTCATCCTGTATGCCCTTTACATAACCGGTGATAGACAAAAAATGATTGTTTCTTGTTAAAGGATGAGTAATATAACACGAACAATCAGTTATATTTTATTAGAGGGGGCTCGCCTAAAGCACAAGCGTAAACAACAGAGATTTCTCTTTTTCATTCGCTTAAAATTATTATTACTGGAAATTCGATATTCTAATATGCCTTGGTGTATGCGGCTAAAATTTTGAGGCCATTTTTCTACGACGTATGGTTCTCGAGTTATCGCTTCGAGAATAAACAAGTGACTCCCATGCTTATGTATGCAACTTCCAATCTTGCTCGTGTGTTTTATTCCTTTTCATTACTCAGTTACGCAATAAGACATTACGAAGTGTCGTCAGCAAGTGCGTATATTTAAAGTATGATCTGAAGCTTTCCTAGCGACGAACATATTCAAGATATTCTCGGGCTTCGACCCAGGTGTAGTGACGAAGAGCCATCGACGTTTCGGGAGTGTGCATCTCTCCCATCAAACAATCATGTGCATAATAATTTCAAATCAACCTTCATTTGCAAAAACTTTATCAGATTTCATTGTCGCGTTGTGATTAGGTTATAGCTGCACTGTGCTATAGATGCGCAACAGCTGACGTAATTTGACGCAACAGAGTCGCTAATCAAATGTCACATATGGCTAACTCTCCCTTATTTAATGCTGAAATAAATGAAATTATTCAAGGAGAGAAACCTCCGGACACAGAATAAAACAGGAAATGAGTTTGTAATCAGTTTGAAAAATTTTGTGTCGAAGGAAATTATAAATTAATACCAGATACTCCAACTCCTGACATTGTCAAACGTGTTAAAAATTGGAACATCAATATCATAATACAGTAGACAGTACCAATGGATACTTTATATGTGTATTAATGCCATATGTTTCTTTTGATTTTTCTAAGAGGTTAATAACTACAATAGAGCATTTACATAACATTTCATATGCTAATATAAATGTAACTCGTGATAGTGAAATTCTCTACATAAACTGACAATCACTCATGCCATTACGAACTTATGATAATTGCAAAAGTAAACGATAAGAGTGGTGTCACGTGAGCAATCAAACATTCGACCAATTTCATCCTTTATTCACGCAACCATGGACTGTATAGAAAAATATTAGACGATCTTATGTTTCAGATTCAAGAAGTAGCCGTTAAGGTTTAAATATTGCGTGAGTGTAGAGCGGAAGGTCAGGAATTTTGACAGTAAACATTACCTGCTCAGTTATTTATTTATGCCAACAAACATACTACTGGTGTTTTAAACCACAAACCGTGTGTGGGTAAAGTTTGAGAGGTGGAATTGGAACTGAAATATACAGTGCCACAGCCGGGATTTAAACCACAGTTTCTCCGCTTCACGCGCGGCTACTCTAACCACTGAGCTACTGTGACAACTTGCTAGTACGACGATGAATTCTCCAAGCGATGCGTATTTTTTCCGTGTGTGGGATTGGGTGTTTAAAAACAGCAACAAACACACACACACACACACACACACACACACACACACACACACACACACACAGACACACAGACACACACACACGCGCGCGCGCGTGGAATCAAATATGAAATAGAAATGACTATATCTCCGCAATAAAATAAAATATAATATAACACTGGTGCGGGTATTAAAAAATGGGGTGCTTCTTTCTGATCTTTGTGATTTCGGGTAGTAGTATAGGTTGAAATGAATCGTGGACTCGGGATTATATTTTTGTATATTATTTTATTCGCACCTTCTCATTCACAGTAGCAAATCTTTGATTTCACTGAATCGACTTCCTTAGCACCGTTCAAAGATTTAGCGATATTTCGCCAAAAGCGTTTTCTATCACTTTATACTTTGTCCATCTTATGTTCTTTCATTAAATTGTACAATTCGTCTTAACTAACTCCTTCAAATTAACAGATGTTTCACTTATTTTCCTCTTTCGAGTTATGCGCGTTTATCTATCCGCATATGCGCACATTTAGTATGACGTCATTCTGTGACGTCATTTTCCGAACGTCTTTATAATCCCGAAAATGCTAAGAAAGCGATTCTAATCGGTCCCGTTAACAGTTTTGGCATTAAATATTTAAAACAACTATTAATTCTTTACACGAAGAAAGGTCCCATCACAGTAGAAGCGATTTCCCTATAAGCTTTCCTTGTTGGTTTTACACGGCATCGTATGGGGAACGTTATGTACCCATAACAAACAATATGAGAAACAATTTTCACTAGGTGGGGTGGGTGGGGGTTGGGTACTAATGAGGGTAGTAACTACAGACCACGTGACCTCCTATTAGTATTCTCCTGTCTTGCTAGGGCTTTGTGCTGTGACACGGGAACTGTTCATGAATAAGTAAAAGAGGGCCGCTTTGCCGCCGCAGGAACCTAATATGTATTATGATCTTTAATAAAAGTTTAAAGGGAATGGCGGAGTAGAGGAAATTCGTGTAGCTGGTCGGCTGGTCCGCAGGTAATGTAATGGGATTGTGCACTAGCTGCTGGAGTGGGCGCGCGCGCTACAGTGGAACAACCGCCATGAATTTTGAATTAGGGTGGCGATAGAGTTCGCTGAGAGGCAATCCTTGTCTCACTCACCGTATGGTGTCAACCGGGGTCTCCAAAATAACCTTCTCGAGGGGGCACTTATCTGCGGGGCGGTTCACTCCCTCCCAAAGGGCACACGACTATTATCAAACCTCAGCTGAATTCCACATTTCTCAACTTTTGTCCAGCAACACTGCCAAAAGTTACGTGCTAAAAGCTCAAATGATTTAAGGACAGATTCTGCAGGCGACGGACATTTCACTTTCATTCTCATCCTGTGGATATTAGAGGGCTGCCTGGTTACTCGGGTCGTTCATTGCACTCTCTAAGTCATGCATGGGCACGAGAGAAGAGGTGGCGATTCAACCCCCTAAAAAGTGGAACCATATCACCCCTTTTATATGTTATTTGACTGATGAATTGTTTTATAATCTACGTACATTGGTGCGTAACGTCTCAAGTGACAAGATTGGAAACATTTTATTAAAAGACTTCATCACCATAATTAGTGTTATACTTTCTGAGCGCAACCCACGCATACCCTGGGAGAGAAATCTCAATGCTTGACCGACGGCAGCGGATGTACAACAAGAGTTTGAGACATTGTTAGGTGGCGTGAAGCATTGTTGCTTCAAACTGCCTCATCAACGTGTGACCCACAAAATGCTGATTTCGCTTCAAAATTGCGAATTTTGTTCCAACCTTATTTGCCGACAATCTTTACATTGCAGACTTCGTTGTCTACAGATCTACTAGTAGTCCTTGTCTTTCTGACAATCCTAAAAGAGGACAGTTATTCAACTATTGGATTTTCTCTCTCTATGAAAGCTCCTGTTTCTATCAACTTCACTTCAACCTAGATAAACCTGTAAAGAAATAGATTCATTACATATATTACACAAAGGGATAGAGAAAACCGAATCGATAGATCTTTAAAAACCACTTCACTATATGCTGACCTAGAAATTTCTTATTCCATCCATGATTTTGCCGGAAACGACACCACTTCAAAAATTGATAAGGTGTTAAAAATTCAAACCAATAATAATAAATATCTCAGAAATGGCTGATGCCACAGGAAAGGTTATTTTAAGGAGATTGTAAGTTTTAAATATATCTACCTGTTAGGTTTATTAGTTATACAAGTTTTATCGCCAAGGAAAGGAGCTTCAGAAACTATTCCCAGGAAATTGAAGATTTACATTTTATTTCTCGTGTAAATATGCTCGGTATGATACTTGTTGGTAATTTTTGTGAAGATCGAAAATGTTGAAAAATCTTCGACTGGAGCGAGGGAATTTTCTAGAAAATCTACGTGTCACAATCGTGAAATACTCTGAAACTAATATTATTAGCATAATCGTGTGTTGCTTTTATGCTCGTTTCACATTTTACACCATAAAATTTTTTAAAGATAAACTATCTATTGTAAGAAATTTTACAACCTAAAAATATCTTAAACATACGTCATTTTAGTAAAAATCGCTAGAGCCATTTTCAAGAAAATCAAAATTTTCGAAAAGTTTTCCATGTAAAGGGTAGTTTAGAGTAGAGGAATTTTCTTCAAAATCTTCGTGTCACATCTTTGAAAGACGTTAAACTTAAATACCAATTTTGGTTTCCCACCGACTTTTCGTTTTTGAGTTTTGCTGTCGACAGACTGACAGACACACACACACACACACACACACACACACACACACACACACACACACACACACACACACACACACACACAAGGACCTTTTTCAAAAAAATTCTTTTTTGGATTCAGGGGGCCCCAAAACATATATTTCCGGTGAAATCTCGACATCAAAATTTTGAGTGGAATACAATACTTCCCCTCCTGTACTATACGCAGTAGAGAAAGTAAAAATTGATGAAGAGGTAGTTGTGAAAGACGAGAAGTCGTTGGAATGAGATTGGAAAGAGAGCAGATCTGAGAAAACGGCAGTACAAGAGATAATAATCCGCGACAGCTGTCTTTAATGGAAACAGGGAGAATTCTGTCACTGATTCGATTTCAGAAAACAAGTCAAGGCTCAGAAGTGAAGATAGGCAGTGGGGAAAATCAGAGAAGGAAATGAACATCGCTGAATACAGTCCGAGTCAATAGCTTCAAATTACTTTGTTTATATATTACATGACGTCAGTAAGAAACAAGAATGAATTATTAACAAATCTGATGTGTTATACTCACATGACTATATTTTTGGTATAGTAAGATTTTGTCTGTATCTTACGTTTTACCAGTTATGCTAAAGTCATCAAGAATGGAGGGGGTTTCTGAGAACATTCTGGGAACACTTAACATATACATTACATTTGGCATGAAAATATGTTAAACAAGTGGTAATTTAATCAAAATCGTTAGGGATTTGTGATAAAATAAAAATTTTCGGAAGATGCTGCATGTAAACGGTAGATAGTGATGGGGGATTTTCTTGAAAATCTTCATAGTATGGTATTTAACCGACTTTACCTTACCCAGAACGAGAAATCTCAATGCTCGACCGGCGGCAAAGAGTGAACCAAGGACTTTGAGATAGTCAGACGGAGTGATACCTTCTCAGCGTATGAATACTCGGCTGCAAAATTGTCTCACCAACGTCTAGATCGCAAAACGTATATTCGACTCCAGTATTAACTTAAATTTGTTTACATAAACATTACGTATGTTGCTGTTGGACCTACTTATAGCTAATCCTAGACTCCGTACAGCTTATGTTGTATATGGTAACTCTTCCTTATTTGTCCAATGTTAATTTGTGAACGTTTGCTTCCTGTTCCTACACTGCTCCCATTCTCCCGTTTAATTTCTATTTACTGAGTTATTTTATCTCCCATCTTTATTCACTTTTCCTCATTCTCAACTTTTGTTAAAAAAAATCTACTGTTGTCACTCTTAGTAATCGATATTCATTATTTCTTTTCTTCCTTCCTTTATTGTTTCCTTCCTTATTTCTTTGTTTTTCTCTTTCTTTTAAGCCTTTTCTCTCATTATTTCTTTTTATCCTTCCTTATCATCTTCCTTTCCTTTGCTTCTTCCGTCCTTTTATTCTCTCTTTCTTTGTATCTTTCACTTTTTCTTTGTTTCTTCCTTCCCATCCTTTTTACGACCTTCTGTCTTTGTCATTCTCTGTGTCTTTGTCTCTCTTTCCCTCTTTCTCCCCTTTACATTCTCCATTACTTCTTCACTTCCTTCCTTACTTGCTTCCTTCTTTGAATGTTTCTTTCTATTTATTTTCTTCTTTACTTCGGCCCTTCCTGCCTTCTTTCTTTCCTTCCTTCCCTTCCTGCATTTATCTTCCTTTCTTTGTTTCTGTTTCTTTCTTACTTTCTTATTGCCTTTCATTCCTGCGTTTTTCTTCCTTTTTACTATTTCTCATTCTTTTCTTTTCTTAATTTGTAATTCATTTTTCTTTATTTAGTGCTTAGTTTTACTCCCCCCCCCCCCCCGCTCTCTCTTTGATATATTACTTATTTCATACGTCACTTTTTCTGTAGCTGTTATGCGTTTGCCCTTTTCTTCGCTATTTTTTACGCCTCTTCCACATCGTTTGCTGTTATTTCCCATCGCTGAGCCTTTCCCAAATCTCAGATCAAAACCTCGTTTCATTAAGTTAACTGAATGAAGCCAGCGTTGAATGCATAAACACTTAACTTGAAATGGTGCACAGTTTAAAGAGCTTATTCTGGTTTTCATACTTGCGCTAAGCTCACCAAATAGTTCGAAGACTCTCTTCATCTTAATGGATTTTAACGTGAAGATATTAAAATTATTTACCAAGCGTCAAGAAGCGGTTCCGAGAGGTATTCATTTTCACCCCTTCAGATGTCATAAACCAGGTATTAACAGCTAAGTATATTCTCTGCAAGCACTCGACTGTTCTGGCAAGCTGTCTGGGAATAAATATAACATTCCATTCAATTCACATGAATCTGCCGCTCTATAGGAACAGAGAGGTGGAAATAATATATTCAAAGGCATTCTACAAGAAGCAATACACTTTAATTCAAGAAGAAAGGTCGAGCAAGCTCAGCACAGTTCTCACAGAAGGGCCTCAAAACGTCAGGAAATTATTCTGCAAATCACGCTGAGAGAGGTTTTACTTCAACTGTATTTCATAAACACGGCATTCAATATACAAGGTTTCCGAGAAGAATAACAACAGCTATGCGCTATACCGTGACAAAAGTTGGCATTATCTGTTTTTCACCTAAAACAATTGTGTGATACATTGAGCCATATGGCTCCGCGGTAACGTGTAAGGCTCGCATTCGAGAGATCCCAGGTTCAAATCCCGTGGTGTCCTTCGGTCGTCAACATAAATACCGGACTAAATATGTAATACCATGACCCATAGTTCCAGGTAATTCTAAAATAATGGTGCAGATGAAAAAAAGATGTTCATAATTAATGTTGTGCCATCTATCGACAGATAATGCAAGTACATAGACTGGATGGCACCCTAATGCCATCTGCCGTCACACAGGTACAACTGCCCCCCTCGCTCCCTCTGTGGACTAATGACGAAGTAGATGGTGTTGTAGGGATGAGACCACTTCACACCATTCTAGAAATATCTCCTAACAGATCTATTGCGTTTGGGAACCCCTGCAAATAAATCTTGGGGCCCTACTTTCTAATAAAGCTTGAAGTAGATATATATTTCACGGAATATTTAAACCAAACAATGACAACTGGATTTTGTTCATTTTATATCTTTCTTTTGTTATTTAATCCAGTCACAATTTGTGGACATGGTAATTATTGTTAATCTTGTTTCGATATTTCAATTATGTTTACACAATTAATCATTATTTTGTATTATATCGTGCTAGGGGTTTTGAAATACAAATTTTTGTTATGTTCCTGGCATGACCGAAACAACCATTAAATCGTGTAGTATACGTGGCGTATGACGTCATTGTGATGGTTCTCGTGGCTAACGAAAAAGGCAGGCTGCGGCGCGAATCGGAGTTACGTCATAATGGTAGTCTGATGCATGGCTTTAACTTCATTGGGCCATGATCAGACTATGAGAATTACGTCACTGCAGTTTCCACCTTAGCCTCTGTTTTTCTACACGTTTCATTTTCAATACTCCGAGCTGGTAAATTACTTGATCTGGTCTCGGAGATTGTGTTTATCATAAACGTTTTAATTATCTTCAATTTAGAAAATGGTGTTTCTCCCGTAGCAGAAGTAACTGGCAGAGTCAAATATAATTGAAGAGCTGTGCAGACTGCTGGCAGGAAAAACATTTTCAGCAAACGAAAATCTTGCGAGAACTTTGACAATATGGTTTCCTTTTGGTCAATGTTTTCCCACATGAGCGTTTTGAGAGTAATGAAACATTCATGGTTAAAACCGATTCGTATTTTCTAACCAGCTCTTTCTTGGATATTTTCGAAAAAGAAATTATTAATATTTTGTAGGCTGGTAAAACTTTTCCTCAACTTTTGAATGAAAATATTAAGAAAAGCATTGAAAACTGTAACTTGAAAATACTTTAGTAAATCCACAATTCTGTGATCCGAAGAAAGCTCATGAAAAAGTTTCTTCACTTTTCGAGGGCGCTTTGAGGTTAATTTTGGATCAATGCCCCAAACTTTCGCTAGAACTTCTGCTTTTTCTACTGAAGTTTCAAAATTGCTTTTCAAGGTGACTAAATTGTCTCTTGAATTTTGCACAAGTTGAGAGACTATCTAGATCAGAGTTAGGGGATTGCAGTAGTTTGGAAATTAGGTTAATATTCTCGAAAACCTTACTTTTAGCGTCTCTAGGGAAAGGTTTCGATGGTGGGTTGTTTATAATTTTCAGCTTAATTTCATCATTCAGCCTACCCTGGAGTAACCCTCGGTCGATGCTAAAGGGAGTATTTTGCTGATTATTTTCAAGTTGATAAGAACTGCCTGTTACTGATGTTAGTGGAGCTGAATCGGCATTCACACAGGAGATCTCCAGAATTTCCTCCTGATTCATTTTTAGAACTAGTTTTTTGTCCATTATGATTTTATAAATCGCTAAATTCTTCCGCTTCGTTCTTACTTTCTCTACTGGTAAGTAGGGGAAGTATTCTATTCCACCCAAAAATTAGATGTCGAGATTTCACCGGAAATATATGTTTCGAGGCCCCTGAATCCAAAAAAAAGCATTTTTAGAAAAAGGTCCGTGTGTGTCTGTGTCTGTGTGTCAGTCTGTGGACAGCATAGCTCAAAAACGAAACGTCGGTTAAAAACCAAAGTTGGTATTTAAGTTTAATGTCTTTCAAGGCTGCGACACAAAGATTTTGAAGAAAATATCCCCACCCTAAACTACCCTTTACATGGAAAATTTTTCTAAAATTTTGATTTTCTTGAAAATGGCTCTAACGATTTTAGTTAAAATGTCATATGTTTGAGATATTTTGATGACAAATGAAATGTATATCTTGAATTTTTTGGCTGTAGCCCCTGTAGTCGTATTTACTCTGGACGACTTTTGCATAACTGGTAAACCGTTAGAGATAGACCAAATCATACTATACAAAAAATGTAGATCTTGCTAAAATACACACTTGATGTCTAAATAATTTTTCTTGCAGGGTGAACCATTTCGGAGATATTCCTTGTTATGTGTGTGAGTTTCGGAAAACTTTCGTGAAATGGATCATCGTTGTTCATTTTTTATATGTTAAGTGAGCAAAGAAAACAGAATCTCAAAGCTTTAAGACGTTTGACTATCGCACAAAGCCTACTGTATTCTAATATTTCCCTTGTACCTACAAGGAAATAAACAATAAGATAATTTGTACAAATGTTTATCTCAACTAACACGAAGAAGATATAGGAATAAGAGTTTGTAAGAATGGTTAGTACAAGAGTAGAGAAAGTCATGTGAGTGCAACACATCAGATGTTTATAAATGGTAGTGCTAACGTGTCCAGGTTGTGCTTCTGTATCACCGGGTTATTCCCCCATTTCAATTTCACAACCCGTATTATTATTATCACCACCACCACCACCGCCACCGCCACCACCACCACCGCCACCGCCACCGCCACCGCCACCACTACCACCACCACCATCACCATCATTATCATGATTATTATTATCATTATAATCATTATTATTATCAACTCCCAAAATTTGTCGGTCTAATTTTGGGAAATCCTGTGTATCATGTGCTCTTATGTTTGTCCTCTATTGGGTCCTAAACCACTTGACCGATCACCTCAAAATTCGGCACATGTTCTTACATGAAGGTTTGTGTGCTATCCATTTTACTATACAATATAAAATTCACTTGGTTTTCTCTGCTCGGTTTTCTTTTACGTAATACATTTCACATATTTTTCCCTGCTCGCTCAACATACAATTTTCTACGACTTAAAAAGAAATGAAACGCATTACATTCACACGATTTTCTCTATATGCTTTTCTTTTACCAAACACGATCACATTGCTTTCTCTTCTCCCTCTTCCACAAGCAATTCATACAATTTACATGTTTGAAATTGAAATGCAACGCATTACATTGACACAGTTATATTTGCTAACGTTTCTGTTACAAAATACAATCACAGTTCTTTCTCTACTCCTTCTTCTACAAAGAATTCGCACAGTTTTCTATATGATTGGCATAGAACTGCACCGTCTTACATTCACACAGCTTTCTCGACTTGCCTTTCTTCCTGTGTTGTTATAACAGCACTTTCGCGGTGTTTTTATTTATTTTGTATACTTTGGGTAGTTTAGAGTATTCAACTTAAGTCTAAAAGCTGAAGGGATGAAATCGACGAACCACGGGTAACGCTGGATATTTCAGGTAGTAATTATATAAATTATTGCTAAATCAGGAATGTTTAACATCCAAGGTATATGTTTATCCATTATAACTCTTTAATGAATAACGTAACACGTTTTAATCACTCAACTGTTCTAATTGCTTTTGTTCGGTGTGCTGCAGTCTATCTCGATGGGAGTGCTTATTCAAATTTCAATTTTTCAGTTCACTAGAACGTTATAAATGCGTATGATTTAAGTGTGCTAATTCATTAAATTAACTGAATTGATTTATTGCCGAGAAGCCGAAACATCCGGACACGTATCTACTGCTATGCTTGTAGTTACAAAATTTCCAATTTCCGTAGTGTAATATTTCACCAGATTCTCCAATGAACCGCCCCCCTCCCCCCTTCTGAAGATATTAAAAAAATCAAAATGACTGCTATATTTGACTTTCAAAATAGTCTCTTAGGTTCGTGTACGCTGAATTCACCTCTCCCCTTGCTACAGACTGGGATTAATCTTTGCTTCACATGGAGAGTACAGTCCTTGATCAGGGAATATGGACCTCTCCTCCTTCAATTTGCATATATATCGGAATCTTTCTTCCGAGAAGCGCTCGTGCAGCGATTTTAGCAAGACAATATTAGTGCACGCTGAGCGAGGAATGCGCCCTCACGTTCATAGAAATGTTCACGTTAACCCTAGAACCACCAAGTTACTTTAAGTTACAAGAAGCACTTACCAAGGGCAAAATCTGCCCGTGCTACAATAGGCTACAGCCTATTCCAATATATATTCATTTTAAGCGATTGTGTTTCCAACGTGAGATTAATTTATTAATAAAGTATTCAGTGACATAAGAAAAAACGAAATACAATTGAACCTCATTTGTGCGTGTGTGTGTGTGTGTGTGTGTGTGTGTGTGTGTGCGCGCGCGCGCTGAGAACGGAGGGGGACACCTCGCCCACTGCGACCCCAATATGGCTCTATTGCGGGCTACCGCACGCCCCTCCCCACCCCCCTTCCAGGGGAAAAGGATGAGGCGAAGTGAAACCGGAAGCACGGACGAGAGCGGAGCCTGACTTAGCCCCCAGAGGCGCACAGCAATCCCTAACAGTTCTAGATATTGACACCTGGCGCCCAAAGCATATCCGCCGTTCAGGAAGAGGGCGACGAAGCGACCCTAGCGGCAACTTCCTAGACAACCAGGGAAGTATGTTTCCACCGAGCATGCAACTGTGCCATCTGCCCGCCAAAGCAGAAACCAACCACTCTACGAACCGCACTTGGAAAGATGAGAGAAATGAATGAAAGGAAATGAGAGAGGAAGGGAGAAAATGAAAGCACCCCAGCATTCGCCTAAGTGACATGGGGAAACCACTGAAAAACCCATGTCACAGTGCGCGCCCACGGAGATCGAACCCGCAACCTCCCGAATGTGGGCCACAAACGTTACCGTCTGAGCCATCCCGCTAGGTCACTTATACGTATATCAAGGAGAAGGGGAAAGATTACTTATAACTCAAATTACTTACAAATGAGATTTTGTGTAAAGCAAAAGCAATACAGTTGGTCTACCTGTGTAAACTTTTCCAAAAGATATGTACCAAGGAAACTTTGAGTTAAACTTGGCCTGCCTTAAAGATCTTAGTTAATTTGGCCTGTTTCACTTTTCTTGCATTAAGTTCACACACACTATGTTGACTATACGTAGCGTAGTACAAGGATTCCTAAGTCTGAAACAATTTCGGTTTTGGTTTTGCGTGGATTAAGTTCCACTTCTCGTATGAATTTTACTTTCTGATTTAGCGTATAGCATTCCGCTATTCAACACGAAACACTAGACACCTAAAACTTCTATGGTGCTAAGGTATTGTCGCACCAAAAGCCGCTGGCTCCACCAGCAAGCGTCTTTGTCTTCTGTTTTAGCGGCCGAAAGCCGCCCCCTCGGCTTGCATATTTGTCAACAGAGATAAGGAACACACGACTAGCGAATTGCGTGTAAATAAGGTTTTATTAACACGTTTCTAAATTACATTTTGGCGGGACCCATAAAAATATACACATAAATACGAATTACTTACCACTGGTTAGGTATAAAGCAGCTTCAACTGTATTTGGAACATATAGCGTGTCGAAAAATATTTCACTAAACTTTTAAGTTTTCCGAAGCTCACACACATAACAAGGAATATCTCCGAAATGGTTAACCCTACAAAAAAAAAAAAAAAAATGTTGAGACATAAATTGTGTATTTTAGCAAGAACTACATTTCTGTGTAGTACGATTTGGTCTATCTCTAACGGTTTAACAGTTATACAAAAGTCGTCCAGAGTAAATACGACTACAGGGCCTATAGCCAGAAAATTCAAGATGTACATTTCATTTGTCATAAAAATATCTCAAACATATGATTTTAATCAAAATCGTTAGAGCCATTTTAAAGAAAATAAAAATTTTGGTAAAATTTTCCATGTAAAGGGTAGTTTAGGGTGGGGCTATTTTCTTCAAAATCTTCGTGACGCATCCTTGAAAGACATTAAAATTAAATACCAACTTTGGTTATTAACCGTCTTTTCGTTTTTGAGTTATGCTGTCCACAGACTGACAGACACACAGACACGGACCGTTTTGTAAAAATGCTTTCAGGGGGCATCAAAACATATTTCCGATGAAGTGTCGACATTGAATTTTTGGGTGGAATACAATGCTTCCTCTACTTACTAGTAGAGAAAGTAAAAATGATGCCGGACAAGGAAGTTGCAGAAGTTCACCACAGAGGGCCGTGACTTCGAGTCAGGAGGCTACAGGAACTAGTACAAATAATCTACACCAGATAGCGGCACACAATCCCGAAGGTTACAATTGTAGCCGACTTCAGTCTGAAGATGGAGGAAACAGTCCTTCAAACACCTTCAAGAACCAACAGGCTGCGATAATTATGTTTTAGTTCCCTGCCTGAGAGAACAATAAACAAACATGGTGAGATTTTAATTGCCATCAACAATGCGTCTACTATCCACACCCTTATACTGATTATAAACATTGGGAGAACCGCTGAACTAAATCGGCCCATCACCCTTACATCATCCGTCACCGTGGGAAACCTCACATCCCGTCATAAAGTGGCAATGTGCGTTCACATGACATTCTCTACTCACTCTTGTTAAACCCGTGGCACTACAGTCCAGGGTCTGCCGGCCTCACGCCCACGTACACAAGATAGAGGTGGACGATCATCCAACCGATACGGGGAGATGTGGTCAGCATCCGACATCCCCAGCCGGAAAGTTGACTTTCATGACCAGGGCCGCTTACCTATCGCAAGGTCCCCAACTTCCTCACGATGCTGAGTGGGCATCGGTCCTATACCCGGGACATAGAATCCGCACCCCCAGGAGTGGGATAGAACCCGGGCCACACAGTGAAAATGCACATCTAATTTGAATGAAATTGGATATTCATACTAATTTAATAGCAAGTCGATAAATTTTTTAGGAATAGCCATGCATAACTATAGAAATTTGAAATGTCATTCCCAGTATCCCTTAATTACAGTATTAGCATACACACACACACGAAAACTTCCTTTTGGAGATTGCCATAACGTGTATTTCCGCTGAAACCTTGATACCAAATTTTCGGCTGGAATGCAGTACTTTTGCTAGCCACTAGGCACGTGGTTTTATGCACCAGGACTATAATGGCAATAATCAACATGCAAGTATGTTTATGGAACGACCGAAGCGAAATTCATAATTTTCATACGAGTACCTTAATTGCTATTATAATGGAGATTCACACCAATATTTGTGTTCGAGCACGTCTAACTTTAAAATATTTATAAATTGTTTTAATATTCTACGTGCTTTGACCTTACCTTCACAGTGAAACAGCTGGCAGCGTTGTGATATGTGAGCAGACGGGAAAGTATAGATTTTATTCCGATCTCGAGCTTGAACATTTTAGTAGTGACTCCCCGAAGTTGAGTTTACAATTCTTCAAAGTACTCCAAAAATACATTTTGTGAAAATGGGGTTATGTATTTGAATTTTCTCCAGTCCATGAATTATGCATAGAATTTTTCGTACATGTTTCATGATTTTTGTGCAAATAACTTATTAGTCACGTCATGCGCCTTTCCATAAACTTCCAGTGGCGTAAGTTGCATCTCACTAACACTCGTGTCCGATATTTTTACTTTTTCTAAACTCGCGCTAGTTGTTCTTCGATTGAACGTACGAGAAACATCGATTGTTGCGATTATTCATATTATTGGAAATGTGCATTGTTATGAAGAGGTGCCCTTAATGGCGTCCATTAAAGTGCAGCCACCAAACATACAATTAAACCCCGACTAGGGGTAGGCTAGTTTTATTTTTAAGCTGTACGCATTGCGATAGTTGTTTGCCCTGAAGCCGCGGAGAAAAAAATTGCATTGCATTCCGTTGGCAGATTTCAAACTCCATAACATATTTATATATGTGAAGTTGGTGAAAAAGTTCCATAATAGAAAGCATGAGAAATCAAACATGCAAAGTGGAGTTGAGGAGTAGACTGGGGTAAGCTGCGAGTTATGTTCGATGATAATAGAAAACTTTTCTCGGAGTTACTTCGCTCCGAAATTGCCAATAATATATTCCAAGTGGAGCGGGAAATAGAGAGAGAGGTATTGCAGCTGGAACACGAGCAGCTGCTGTTGGATTCACCGGACTTTCCCTCCCAAATGAAAGAATTCCTTCATTCTGTTCCCAATGAACATGTGTATACACCACCAGGTCCACCCCTGAGTTCAGATTCACTTGTTACTATACTAAAATACATCTAAATAATATTGCATCGTGAATTTTTAGTCATTTACAACCACCAAAATAGCCAGACAAAATTATATCTTCTTCCTGTTAGTTGAGATACACATTTGTACAAATTACCTTATTGCTTGTTTCCTTGTAGGTACAAGGGGAATATTAGAATACAGTAGGCTTTGTGCGATAGTCAAATATTTTAAAGGTTTGAGATCCCGTTCTCTTTGCACACTTAACATATAAAAAAATGAACAACGATGTTCCATTTCACGAAAGTTCTAAGTTTTCCCAAACTGACACACATTACAAGGAATATCTCCGAAATGCTTTACTCTACAAGAAAATTTATTGAGACATAAATTGTGTATTTTAGTAAGACCTACACTTTTTGTATAGTATGATTTAGTGTATCTCTTACGGTTTACCAGTTATGCAAAAGTCCTCCAGAGTAAATACGACTACATAGGCTATAGCCAGAAAATTCAAGATATACATTTCATTTGTCATAAAAATATCTCAAACATGTGACATTTTAATCAAAATCGTTAGCCCTTTTCAAGAAAATCGAATTTTTTGAAAAAGTTTCCATGTAAAGGGTAGTTTAGGGTGGGGCTATTTTCTTCAAAATCTTCCTGTCACATCCTTGAACGACATTAAACTTAAATACCAACTTTGGTTTTTAACCGACTTTTTGAGTGATGCTGTCCACAGACTGACAGACACACACACGGACCTTTTTCTAAAAATGCTTTTTCTGGATTCAGGGGGCCTCAAAACATGTATTTCCGGTGAAATCTCGACATCGAATTTTTGGGTGGAATACAATACTTCCCCTACTTACCAGTAGATAAAGTAAAAATGAACAACGATGTTCCACTTCAGGAAAGTTTTAAGTTATCCGAAACTCACACACATAACAAGGAATATCTCTGAAATGGTTCACTCTAGAAGAAAATTTATTTGGGCATGAATTGTGTATTTTAGCAAGATCTACATTTTTTGTACACTAAGATTTTGTCTATCTCTAACGGTTTACCAGTTATGCAAAAGTCGTCCAGAGTAAATACGACTATAGGGGCTATAGCTAGAAAATTCAAGATATACATTTCATTTGTCATAAAAATATCTCAAACATATGACATTTTAATCAAAATCGTTAGAGCCATTTCCAAGAAAATCAAAATTTTCGAAAAAGTTTCTATGTAAACAGTAGTTTAGGCTGGGGCTATTTTCTTCAAAATCTTCGTGTCGATTTAAATACCAGGTTTAGTTTTTAAGCAAAGCGAATGCTTTATATACATAGTAAAGAAACTAAAAATTACGACCTTGCATTAACACAAAAATTCTGGGGCAGCGAAGGAAGCTACCACGTAAGTATGTAGGGGAATTGTGTTCAACCAACATTATCGATGTTATATTTCACCGGATCTACATGTTTTGAGACCCCTTGAATCTAAAAGACATGAACGTTTAGCAAAAAGTACCCTGTGTGTTTGTGTCTGAGTGACTGGGACTAGGGTGACTATAAACCTGGCTATTTAAGTTTTCCTATCATGCAAGAAGTAGATTTTGAGGACATTTTCTGTGTACCCTTTACATGGAAAAATTTTCGATTATTTATATTTGCTCAAAAATGACTAGCGATTTTGATTAAAATACCACGAGTTTAAAACATGTTCATGAGAAGTGAAAAATATGTCTAGAATTTTCTACTTTTTCTTACTTTTAACTATTCATTAACTATTTTGCAGTTCTCCATTCACACTATACCTACAAGAAAATAGAAGACTGCGTTAGGTATTGGGGGTTTAGAATTCGACATGACGGTTTTCCAATGTTTGCCAGGCAGGTTCAGGTGATTATATCTGTGAACCGCATTGAGGAGGTCCCGGGTTGAAAACTTGTGGGCCGACCAATCTGAGAGGTTTTTTTTTTTTTTTTTTTTTTTTTTTTTTGGTGGTTTCTCTTAGTCACCAAGTTAATTACTGGTTTGGATATTTAGTATCACCACCCAATGTTCCACCTAAGTCTAAAATAACAGCAAAAATAAAAAATATGTAGTAATAGTGAACGCTGTGCCATCTATCCAGAGATAATGTAAGCAGATAGATTGGATGGCACCGAAATGCTTCTTCTTGACCCGTGACTTCTTCGGGGTTTCCCCGGGACGTTAGGCGACATCTGGAAACGAAACACATCTTCGAGTTTACTGACGCTCCATTTTGCGTCATTTCTCATTTCACTTGACGCATCATCTCTTTGTTACAGAGTTCTAAGTGTCAAGCGTGCATACAGGTGCTTGCTCTCTGTAAATCTTCATCCTCCGGATCGGGGAAGGTCTCCAAGTCTAGGAGCTTCCCAGGGGACCTGTGAGCCAATGAATGGACTCACAGCGGCGATTGTTATGTATTTATGCCAAAAAACTTACTGCTGTGTTCTTAAACACACAAGTCGTGTGTGGGTAATGCTTAAGAGGTGGAATTAGGACTGAAAAATTGCCAAAATCGGTTTTTGGAAATTTAATGTCACACTGACAAGTTGGTACCTCAGTGATCTGAGCAGCCTCTCGATCAGTGGAAGATCCGTGGTTCAAATCCCGACTATGGCGTTGAACGTTTCAGTCGTGACTTACACCGAGGGAGCTGAAATATGTAATTGTTAGGGACCCTGCCCTCTACTGTAGTTTCTTCTGAGGTCCCACTACCCTTCCTATCGTCTCTGCTCACCTCTTCCTCCCGGGAGAGCCGTTAATGAACAATTCCAGGTAAACAACAATATCTGAAGCAGGAGTCATGTTTCTAATTGCGCTTGCGATAATGATGCCAACCTTGGAATGTGTATTCACGCTAGATTAAAGCAAAGAACTCGCTCAGATTAACGCAATTTAAATGTCATTTTCAGTTCATGGAAGATTTTTAGTTTATAAAACATAAACGATGTTTTCAACTACTCCGTCTTTCTCCCACTGGTAATTTTGTGTCCTTTCTATATTTTTCAAAAGTTCTCCCAGTCTGGTTTGGTCACAACTGATATACCCTCGATCGTTATATCGTGCAATTGCTGTTAGGAGAACATTAATTTCTTTAAGTATTCATTTTACCTTGACCTAAGCTAATCCTATGGGATTGAGATCATACGTGCATGGGGGCAAATAAACTCTGAACCCCTTTGTTCCCAAATACGTCATAGGAGATTTCACAGCACTCCTAGGTGGAGGATTATCTGCTTCTACATTACTTTTAACATTACTTCCGAAATAAAACTAATGGCTAGTACTGTTTATAACTGAAATTAGCAACGTGAATATCATTGGAGTTAAGTTGGCAATGTAACCAGCAGAGCAACGTTTGCTCGGAAGTTTAAAGAACAGCAGAACGTGTGTTGTGATTGCGACTGTAATCGTGGCCTTGACTTGGAATAGCGCTGATTTCAGGTCTCTTACCACAAGCGTGTGTTCTGTGTCAAGCAGGTGGCAGCACTTCATGTGTTGGGGTTTGCCCACTGTGCACTTCTAGAATACTTGTCCTCTCACATTCATTCCCCCAGAATCATCAGTTCGTAAACAGACGGTAAGCATAACAGATTTTATTGGTCGAGATAAATCCCCCGTCCAAAACCGGTGTATCCTATGTAGCTTAGTGATGATAGAAAACCTGATTTTTTTTTTTTTTTTTTTTTTTTTTTTTTTTTTGAAAGTGCAGGAAATTGTTTCACCATGTATGGTATTCATTCTATATGATGATTCTAACACGTGGGTATTTGACAGGCAGGTATCTGGTAAGTTCGTTGAACATGTATGTCACCTCAGTGGTCACTGGCGAGGTTGGTACTACACCGCTGGTTGCGGTATCTTGGTTTTATCCCGTGAAGACTGCGGTAACGAACATCCGCGGTAATGTAGTGGTTTACCTCCCCAGTAGACTCGCTCTACGCGTTTACTGATGCTCATTCGATAGTTATGTGTTGGTACTGCTCATGGGCGTTCCAGACTAGTAGGGTAAAGTGGCCTAAATCACAAACACCTGCTTCATTTTATAAACATACAAAATTGTAATTGGAAATATTGCTGATTGCAATTTTCAGTACTTAAGCATTTTGCGAATTTTTTCTCAAATTATTAAATCGGAACGAAATATTATTTAAAAATTGCAACAATTTCATCTGGAATTGGTGCCATATAGAGACAAATACAACAAAAAGTTACTAAAGTTAAAATTTCAAATATCACAAATAGCAAATTTCGCAAAAAAAAAAAAAAAAAAAAAAAAATCATGAAGCAAAACCGCAATTATTTATTTTTATTGATGCTACACCTTATTGCCAACCGTTTTTCCTAGAGGGTCTTTCTGGATTTCCATCTGTTCTTGCCTTGGGATTTTCGAAGCTGTCGGTGGCTTTTCTTGAATTTTTTGTTTGGGCCTGTTTTTTACTTTCTCTACTGGTAAGTAGGGGAAGTATTGTATTCCACCCAAAAATTCGATGTCGAAATTTCACCGGAAATATGTTTTGAGGCCCCCTGAATCCAAAAAAAGCATTTTTAGAAAAAGGTCCGTGTGTGTGTTTGTGTGTCAGTCTGTCAGTTGGACAGTATAGCTCAAAATCGAAAAGTTGGTTAAAAACCAAAGTTGGTATTTAAGTTTAATGTCTTTTAAGGATGCCACACGAAGATTTTGAAGAAAATAGCCCCACCCTAAACTACCCTTTACGTGGAAAACTTTTCTAAAATTTTGATTTTCTTGAAAATGGTTCTAACGATTTTTATTAAACTGTCATATGTTTGAGACATTTTGATGACAAATGAAATGTATATCTTGAATTTTCTGGCTATAGCTCCTGTAGTCGTATTTACTCTGGATGACTTTTGTATAACTGGTAAACCGTTAGAGATAGACCAAATCATACTACACAAAAAAGGTATATCTTGCTAAAATACACAATTTATGTCTCAATAAATTTTCTTGTAGGGTGAACCATTTCTGAGATATTCCTTGTTATGTGTGTGAGTTTCGAAAAAGTTAGAACTTTCATGAAATGGATCATCGTTCATTTTTTTATATGTTAAGTGTGCAAAGTGCAAGTGTGCAACAGAGGCTCAAAGCCTACTGTATTCTAATATTCCCCTTGTACCTACAAGGAAATAAGCAATAAGGTAATTTTTACAAAAGTTTATCTCAACTAACACGAAGAAGATATAGGAATAAGAGTTTGTAAGAATGGTTAGTACAAGAGTAGAGAAAGTCATGTGAGTGCAACACATCAGATTTTTCTTTCTAGTACCAATTTATGAGGTTTTGGTGTTAACAGCTCTGCTTTTGTGCATCTTTAAGACTGTCGCATACGACACGCGGGTTCCAAACAGGATAAATATCAATAAATTAATTATAACAGTATCAGTTGTAACTTGGCATAGTGGCGGTGCGATTTGAGTAAATTGTAATAGTTCAATTTCGGCAAAAAGCCATTTCATACTTCCCTCCCCGTTACTCCTAACTACGTGTAACTTTTACGAACATTTTATCGTAAAACAGTGGATAAAGCAAGTATCTATCACTAAACATATAGTAAGAATATGATAAACAATTAACTAGTACTTAGAACACTTAGTAAAAACTACAGAAATAGGAACAAAAAAGTTCAGAAACGAAACGAACTCCAGCAAACTTGCCAAACTACTGCAGGTCTGTTAGTTACAAAAACTGACGCTAGGTGTCACATGCAGAGAAAAGCACTGTTCCTGGTGAAAATGGTGCGATTTAGGCGTGCTGCGATTTAGGCATATTCACTTCGCCATAACATAAGTTTTAGATTTTATCGATAAAACTTCTTATGCACTTGAACTTCTCTTTGTTCTGATATAAAGCACAAAAGTACTAAACAAGTAAGTCAGTAAATATCCACGTGACTACTTTAAATTTCTTTACCTAGGCTCCAATAACACTGCAGGACAAAATTTCCGCATATCTGTGGTGTTGATATAATCCTGTCATTTTACAGTGCAACAATATATTTATTTACTTTATTTTCCAATAATACCTAAACACTTGCTGACTTATAAAAAGCTTTTCTTAAACTGTTAACACATTCAGGGGCTATTTGTGGCGGAGGATTTTTCTTGAAAATATTTAAATCACATCCTTGACAGAGCATATCCTATTCACAGAAACAGCGCATACTAGCGGAGATTTTCATAGTCTTTTGGGAAGTTCAGGGATCGGTATCTCGATAATGAACTTTTGGGTGAATTAAAATACTTTCTCTGCCTATTATATGCGGCCTAGAAAATGTAAAAGCATACAGGGGTAGCTAAATATACTTTAAACAATTTGTGAAAAAAAATTCAGCTATTTTATTCCTTAATTACCTGTACTTGTAAGTTTAAACATTCCATTATTTACGATAAGTGGCCTGGCCATTTCTATTAGCTAGATTAATAATTATTTGTTACATTAGCATAATTATAAATTCTGAGCAGGGGCGTTCTCATTGGCTAAAACTAGTTCAATGCCCACTGTTTACTGTGCGAGTGTAGGCCAATCACAAGCGTTAGCTCCCGTAACATTACAGGAAAGCGAAAGCGCCTAAAATGTTTACATCAACAAATCATGTCAATTCCCTGACCAACCTCAACGCAACGTAGTCGACGTGCTACACGTCTGAAAGAGCTACTCGTAGTATTCCTTTAATTATAACAATTTCACAGGGTTAGAAAGAGGCAGCTAATACAATAGGCGTTTGTAGCAATAATTTGTATAGGAGTGGGTAGAGAAAGCAATGTGAGTGCAGTATATTTTTAAGGTAACGAAGGCCTTGGTGTGATTTAATTTAACGTGTGCTTCAGGGACTCAAGTACTTCTCTTCGCTGAATGAACTAACAAGATCCGACAGCGTATTTTGGACTGAAAGGAAGGAAGATTCGAGATGTAACTTTTGGTTCAAAAAGCTAAATGCTTCTGATGCTTTTCATTCTCTAATAATTTGCATTATCTCGGTTTCTCTTCAGAAGCATCTCTTTTGAAAGTTGTATGAAGGTGAGGATTTCCTTGGTATGTCTTCATTAAATTCCCCAGCCATAGCTTGAGGCAGGGTGCGGGGGGGGGGGGGTTGGTTTCCCCTTACAGGCGCCAACTTATTACACGGGGCCATGCAATATTTAGGTTCCAGTTTAAATGTCTTTCCGGATTAATTAACTGTAAGCCGATTAGCAGAGAAGACTACAACCAACGCATTTCATTAAAATTGAAAGCGGCGGCCAAAAGGGATGAATAGGAAAGATGGCGTATGATAGCAGCAAGTAGTATCAACATTTTAGCTTCATCAGACCTTTTCTTTGAAGTCAAATACAAGTCACGTGATCTCATCGCAACGAAATTACATTCCATTACCAGAAGCACATGCAAATAATCTTCCTACGAGATGTAATTCAATTTCTCTTCATGTTTATTAATAATAACTAATCGTACTTCCCTCTCAAGTCTTTGGTTAAACATCTGCAATGAATAAATACATAATGAGCTGAGTGTGTTCCAAGTATAGGACCCGTATTTTTAGGTTTCAACTTTTTACTAGCTGTTTAATTAAGAAATTTCAAGATATACAGTGTGTTCATAGATTGGCCGGATCGCCCCGCGGTGCTTGTGGGTATCTCGTATGCTTGACCTTCAACTTCAACTTCAACTTATTTTATTATAGAAAACATTTGCCCGGTGCCGGTACAGAAGGGCCCGGCTTACAGGCTAAAATTAACATTAATTATAGTTTACAGTATTTACATGTTCATGTTTGCTTTTATATGTTCAAAAACCCATACAGTGGGCAGCCTTAGCCCACCGAGAACAGTTTTTGGGCGTATACTCGGTCTTATGTTTCTCCGTTTTTGATAGTTTTTTTTTTTTAAATGTATACACACGGATACATACACACACTCACTCCTGGGCATACCACACATATGTCCCATCACACGCACACACACACACACACGCTCGTATATACATATTTACACTGCACTATATACACTTCACTATTTACAGTTTTTCCGCAGTTTTCCTGTGCGGCCAGGTTGCAGCTCCTGAGGCGTTTCCGAGGCACAGACCTCTTCCGGAGTGCGTGGCCTAGGGCCTGGGTCGCATGGGTGCGCATCAGTCGGCGAGCCATGCAATGTCTAAAACATTTTAATTCTAGCATGCTTACGATGCTTTGGCTCGCCCTTGCCAATATTGGCAATCACGTCATTTTGGTGATTTCTGATGCGCGTCCACGCGACAGTGGCTCTTTTTGTTATTGCCTCGGGAATGGAAGGGATCTGGGTTTCCTGGTGAAGGGTTTGGTTAGTGGTTAGGATGGGAGCAGAGAGAATTTTTCGGAGGGAGAGGTTTTGGAGGATTTGGATGGTTTTCAGGGCGGTTTTTGAGGCGTTTGCCCAGGCCACATACGCGTAAAGAACCACTGACAGGATGAAAGCTTTATACAGGACGAGTTTGGACTTCAGTTGCAGCTGTTTGCTGCAGAAGATGGGGGCGCATAAATTTAGCCGCTGTCTGCCTTTGTTGGCGCTATTTTTTATGTGGGTGGACCAGCACATTGTGCGGTCCAAGGTAACCCCTGGATATTTAACTGGCCGACGGCAATGCAATACCTGACCACCGACCGTTAGGTCCATTGCCAAAGTGTGATGCCGCTTAGAGAAATGAATCAGCTGGCATTTGTTGGGATTAATTTTGATTTTCCAGTCATGTTGCCATGAAAGGAAGTTGTTAACATAACGTTGCATTTCTGCAAGGCCGAAACGGGGATTTCTATGGTGGTTGTATATTGCACTGTCGTCGGCGTACATGGCGACCTTACATCTGGCGTCCACTGGGAAATCGTTTGTGAATAATATGTACAGAAAGGGTGACATAATTGCCCCTTGTGGGACGCCAGCCCGCATCGCTCTCTCCCGTGAGGAGGAGCGGCCCACTTGGACGTAAAACTTCCGTTTTTCTAAAAAATTGTGCAGCAAATATAGATAATTTTGAAGAGCCGGGAAATTGTGGTGCAGTTTGTAAATAAGGCCATTGTGCCAGCACCGGTCGAATGCGGCTTCTACGTCCAGAAATAGCGCCAACGTTGAAGCCCCATTGTTAAATTGCTCTGTTACGTCAGCAGATAGTGTGAGAAGCTGTAAATCAGTCTGGGACTAAACCGGGATGTAGTGTTGGCTTTGAAGGTCATCAACTTCAATCAGGTAATAAAAAAAAATTGTATAATAACCCTGGCACCTAATTACTTAAACAAGGGCTAATTTGCCAGATCTTTAAAATTTATTTATTCTACACATTCATACATAAAACATACTTCGCAGAAAAATTTTAAAATAAAATTACAAAATAATATAGTATATAACAAATTATAAAGATAAATAAATTACATATCATAAAAACAAAACAGAAAACAAGAAAATAAAAACAAAAACACAAATTATAACATTTCACACATAATCACTCTCAAAAATAAATACTCTAAAACAATAACAAATCATTTCAAACATTCAAAATAGAATAAAATTTCGAAATAAGTTTATATAAAAAGAAAAAAAAAACATTTAACAATTTATTATATAAAGGGAAAAAACAATAAAATTAAAACAAACTTATCTCCTCAATACAACAAAATATAAATTTCATACACATCACTCACAACTAGAAACTATTACTAAACAATAAACAAATATATAATCAATCAGGTATACACTTAGTGTTCTGTAATTTTGTCTTGTCGGTCACTTAGGTATAACTCTGGCGGAAGGCGCGCCGACCCACGCCCGACCCTGTGGCGCCGCGTAGCGGTCCGGTCAGTGTACTAACGTACTGTATATTCGTTTCAATGCTCCTAATATGTGAATTTCATTGCACCTAAAATACCTAAAACAGGGGCTAACACTTAATATAACCTAAAAAGCTTTATGCCTTACTCAGACGAAGAATTATGAGTCATAAATTCAGTATTACAAGAAGAGAAGTTTACAGAACAACCGTACGCAGTGACATTGTATCGTTAAGAGTATTTTCATCATTCAGTAAACTTACCCTGTGAAAAAGGGTGATATATAAATCTCACAATACTACGAAAAATGTAAGTAACCTATTTTAAGCACTGAAGAAACATTAAATCAAAGTTTATTCCACATATAAATTCGGATATTAGTTATTACATAAGATTTGGCCAAGGGCACCATTGGACCATAACGTAGGCGGTACCACGTGTGACCTGAATTCAGGAGGTCGTGGGTTCAATTCCATGACCGACATTTCTGACCGTCTGGCGTGTGTGTGTCACGCCTAGATAGGATTTTCTCTTCCGGTTTACCCATTGTTAGTCTTTTTGCTCATTGTTAGTAGTGCATTATACTTAATTTACTCATTACTTTATTATATAAACGTAAATTGTGTTTTTTTGTTATGTGGGATATTGTTTCAAACTTTTAAATAATCCTCAATTTAAATTACGTTTATTTCGTTAATAACATTTATTTTAATATAATTTCTGCTATGTTTCATATTGTTCTATCAATTACGTACACTTAAATATTCCTTTGCATTCACTAAAATTTTAATATAATCACATTTTCGTTAAGTACAGAAATGTTAACGCAATCAAATGCAGAAATTAATAGAGAGCAGCAATTTAAAACTTCAAGTAGTGAAGAAATTTTCATGTTTAGGTACATGAAATACAAGAAATCCGAAACAGAATATACGGAGTAAATAATACCAATTCTGAAATCTAAATTTATACATAGAAAAACAAAAATACAGTTCTACAAGAAGCAGAAAGATAAGTACTGGTGCAGATAATTATTTTACACATTTCGTAGTTTGTCCCTAAAAATTCCTTTACACCACCGTATCATTGTATTAATTCTAAGCCGAAACGAACTTACTACTCCGTGCATTAAAATACTGGAGGTCAAATTTATGTTTTTAAATTAAAGCCAAAACAAGCATAAAGATAGTTTGTAACTGGCTCCAAAGAAAGAGATGCATATTTGTGAAAGAAACTTCTCTGTGCTTAAAAGCGTGCATTTCCTCTTTATTCCGTTAGCATTGCGAGTTCCTGTGTAGTTACGTGAAATGTCACAAGAGGGGATTGGAGACGTGACAGTTGACTGCAGCGGGATGCTGGAACGCGCTTTGACAGATCCATATTTGTAGGAATAGCAAATCTGAAAAGCAAGAGAGATTCCTCAAACGTGATTTTAGACAGCACCTCATTCAATTACTATAAAATTGTGTCCCAAAATGAATGAAAAGTATTAATTAACTTTGCTTCAAAGTTCACATGCTCTTTGTCTTCAAAAACAGTTATTTCTGTGGACTGCGTGAATAATTGTAATTGGGGTACAAACATTTTCTTTAACTAGAAGAATTTCCTAATAATGGCTTTTAAAGGAAAGATTCCGATCAGGTAAAAAATAATAATAAATGAAAAAAAATTTAGAAGAGCTCCATTTATTTTGGATGTGATATCAATTGAAGAATTGAAAAAAACCTTCAGTTGACTGTTACCTTTAGCAATGACGTAAACATTTCGTCATATTAGAGAAAAGTCTATTTTTGTTATAAAGATATTCTGCCGCTGTTAATATAATTGGCGTTTCAAGGTAGACTGGACTGAAGTCTGCCAAGAAGAAAAGGCAACGGAACAGATTTTGACTTTGTGAGGAAAAGTCCTCGAGTCCATTTTGCGTATGTGGTTGTGTCCAAAGAGTCCTACTTAGGACCCAGCCTGTTGTAAACACAAACGTCATTAACTAGCCCGAAATACGGGGGAAACCAACCCTAGATGTGTCCGATTATCGCTGCGTTTTCAGGGGTAAGTTAATCAGATACGAAAAAAAAATTATGCTTATTATGAAATATTAAGTAATAAATGCAAAGATTATAAATACACGCTTTAATTAAACTTGAAGTGGCATTTAATTCTGTAAGTTAATCTCCTCTCTTGTGCATAAACATAGTTGCTTCTGCGGGTGCTGTTTTTACTTTCTCTACTGGTAAGTAGGGGAAGTATTGTATTCCACCCAAAAATTCGATGTCGAGATTTCACCGGAAATATATTTTGAGGCCCCTGAATCCAAAAAAAAAACATTTTTAGAAAAAGGTCCGTGTGTGTGTCTGTGCGTGTGTGTGTGTGTGTGGACAGCATAACTCAAAAACGAAAAGTCGGTTAAAAACCAAAGTTGGTATTCAAGTTTAATGTCTTTCAAGGATGCGACAGCAAGATTTTGAAGAAAATAACCCCACCCTAAACTACCCTTTACATAGACAATTTTTCGAAAATTTTGATTCTCTTGAAAATGGTTCTAACGATTTTTATTAAAACGTCATATGTTTGAGATATTTTCATAAAAAATGAAACGTATATCTTGAATTTTCTGGGTATAGCCCCTGTAGTCATATTTACTCTGGACGACTTTTGCATAACTGGTAAACTGTTAGAGATAGACCAAATCATACTATACAAAAAATGTATATCTTGCTAAAATACACAATTTATGTCTCAATAAATTTTCTTGTAGGGTGAACCATTTCGGAGATATTCCTTGTTATATGTGTGAGTTTCGGAAAACTTAGAACTTTCGTGAAAAGGATCATCGTTGTTCATTTTTTTATATGTTAAGTGGGCAAAGGCAACAGAATCCCAAACCTTTAAAACATTTGACTATCGCATAAAGCCTACTGTATTCTAATATTCCCCTTGTACCTACAAGGAAATAAGCAATAAGGTAACTTATACAAATGTTCATCTTAACACGAAGAAGATATAGGAATAAGAGTTTGTAAGAATGGTTAGTACAAGAGTAGAGAAAGTCATGTGAGTGTAATATATCAGATTTTTTAATCTTCTTTCTTTTTTCTTTATCTGATTGCCCTCCCCTTATATAGGACTTAAACGTGTTCTTGTGTTGTAACCATGAAATAGGTTACAACTGCAGAATAGAGAAGAAGCAGTTGCGTGGAACTCCCAGAGAGGTCACTAGGTCCATTATCTGGTGATACAACATTCATCCACCAGAGGGAGGAGTTGCTGCTCCCAGTTCCTCAAGTGTTCTCCAGAGAGACCCACCGCAGTTCCACAAGTGAAGATGAAGACATCCAAGCGCTCACCAAAAGTCGTCCATGCTAGAACACTGATAAAGTTTAAAAACTAGTGCCAGTAAAAACTAACGCATCTTCCTACCTTTTCCAAAAGGTGCCTCATACTATGACGTTTCTCAGGGCTCCAATAACGCTCATTTTGTGTACACACATATCCATGAAAGTGGAACCAACCCTCGTCGTGAACAACTTAAATGTGGGTCTATTTCACCATTCTATACACTATTAAGATTTCTCTCACAAAACGTGCGTCTAATTACAGGATCACCTGGTGAAAGGCCGCGGGAGCGCGGACCCTAATACCTGCATGGCAGTTAAGTATGCGAACAGCATAGACTGTGACGTAGTCTCACTCCTTCCACTTGTCGTACAGTTCCGTGCATCGGAACTCCACTATTCTGAGTGTGTTTAGCCCTGGCAGTCCCTAAAACAACTGCCTTACGAAGTGCAATAATAAATTTAGTTAAATAATTCGAACGCAATATATACTTATCCAAGAAGAAGGTGTTATGTGCCATATGTAATTTCAGATTATTACGAACTAAAAAGTTTTTTCAATTTTTATTACAGTTTAATGTGGTGTAAATACACGATTGAATCCAGTCAATAGTAAGGGAATACATATTAGTATTACAAAACATAAATAGCAATAATAACAACAAAATATAATATATACAAATAACTGTTAAAGTAGTAGAGAATATTAACAGTAATTAAAGCTACAATTCAATAAATATTTGTGACATGATGCATTAACTCGACTAAAAAGTCTGGTCTACAAATGTACGAGAGTATTAAATTAATCAAAGTATCGAAAACAGTTAACAAGATACCCCAAGAATTCTGTCCTGATAAGCTACAAGACAAATTCTACAGTGTAATACACAACTATAATGCCTATGCAGTGTTAAACAGTTTAGCGAAAGTACAGAAAAAGAACTTCTAACTGATTTATGTCTGATAATCTACGTATGTTCATAGTTGTGCATTGTAATTCCTTCTTATTATCATGAAAAAGATGAATATGATGTAAATTACTTTCTCAAAGACTTGTTAGATAAAGCAAATACCTTTCCTAAGCTTTATTCCACTTTTTTTAGCTAGTAAAAAAGGGAGCAAAAAGTGCAGACTCACTGCGTCACTTATAGAACCGCCTTTAGTAAAGAAAGAGCTTAAAAGATATCGTCGATATCGCATCAATTAGGCTCGTACGTATGAAATGTAGGATTATTGTGTGTAAGGCGATTCGTATACTCAGGACTGTGCGTCTGACCGACACACTGTGGGCTGCATCCCCGCGAGGTCATTTACGCTCGCCACGGAACAGTCCAGGCACACATAACTTGCGCTTTAAATCCCGCTCTGTCGCGGTCTAATTATGTTTCCAAACCTCAGTAGAAAAATACCGCGCAGTCGGTTCGGATGTTTCGTGCTCTCCCACTACAAACTAAGAGGAAGAGGGGATGTGGGTCGGTCAAGAGCAAGGTGGCGAGCTGAGAACGGAAAAGGAAACATTCCTACTCAACTGTGAAGAAGTTAACGTGAAAGAAGTTGTTAAATGGTCACAAGATGAGTGAAGGAGGGCTTAAAGGGCATGGACGGATATTGAAACAGAACAAGGATCGAAAAGCCTCTAACATAATTTGGAAGCAATCACAGGGAGCAATATCGAACGCAAGGTCGGTCGGTCCATTTGTATGTTTGATGGCGGCGCAGCCAACCGGCAAGGTAGCAATGTTCAGCGGAGTGCACCGCACCGGTGAGCTGTCACCTACAAGTGGTGGTCAAACAGGGGCCCGCGGCCCACCCTTTGAGCAGGTAAACAGCGCAGCGGCTCCAATTAATATGTTAACGTCAAGCACCTCCCTCTCTTGTGTTTAATTCATGCGACTCTCACACAGCTCCTGATGGAGCCACAAACAAACGTGTCATCCCCCCCCCCCCCCCGCTGCGATTTACACGTTAGGCGCAGGCGCAGGCGCCAGTAATCCCAGCTCTCGGTCCAAAATCTCTGCGGGTTTCCGGGTCGTAATCAAGTGTGGGATTTCAGTTTAATGCGCCAGCTTTGATGGATTTGTGGGCCATGGTCAACGCATACTGCCCCTCTTTCAATATTCCACAACAGTTGTCCAACATTCAGCAGAGAAAACAGGGATGCAACCACCAATTAATCATCTCATCTGTCAAAAATGAGTTCAACTATCAGATAATTAACCACAAAATATACGTTTGTCATATCACCCCAAAGGACGTGGTTTTGAGAAATCAATAGTAATAGAAATAGTGATGATGACAATGATGATGATAATAGTAATAAATACCTACATGTATATATGCACGCAGGAACAGAAAATCAACTTTATAATATATAATCAATTATATAATTATTATAATTTGTATAAATTTGGGGAATACACAGGGGGTACCGAAATAAGCATTTTGAGGTTAAGAATATGGAGCCGAAGAGCTGTGTTGCATGCAGATAACTGAAGACCATTCGATTTACTTCCATCTCAATGCCTGACCTAGTGGTCGAGGTAGGGTTGGTTCACTGACCTTGCAGAAAGCAATTAAACTCAGTTACCACGAGACCTGCCCACTCTGCGTTATACTTTCTGATCAACCTAACAACACGGGGAAAATAAACACATATGGCTTGTGTGTGCTAGGCTTGCTTGGGGCTACTAACCAGCCAGAGAGTATACTACTGTTAATAACTAAAATTATAAGTTAACAAAGGAAGCAAATATTAATCTTAAATTGCTCATTACAGTGTCCTAAATTACTAATAGAAATATTTCTAACTACGCCGAGGCCGCAGGCGTTGAGTTGAGGAAACCTACGAACAAAATAAAAATATTCATAGATATATTATATATTATCTTTTCCTTGGTCATCGGGCTGCGCTGTTCAGTTGTTGCCTTGCTTAGCATCAGTGTTGACAACATGACGACTTCTAAAAAACCACAACATTCTACATAAAGGAGGCAGTGGAAATAATGAATTAGATTACAACTTTTTCTAAACTTATTCATCTTTCGAGGAAACTGGAATATTTATTGTATAATTATTACAGTTTGAAATACTTACTCCTTGGACGAAGGAAGTGGGAATTAAACTATTCCTTACATTGTTTACGACAGGGCTATTGTTTGGATTTGAAACAGCTGACTAATGTAGGGAGAATTTGTGCTGTAATTTTCTTCTTGTTTTCTGTGGAATTTTGTACATAGCCCTAGGCAACCGTCGATGATTTCCAACCATTCAACAGAGATTCGTGGCCTACGAAGCTATGGATGTCGTCTCGTCCAGAACAGCTGTATCTTCTTCTGGACCCTGGTGGTAAAAATTTGAACTTTCTTGAAGTGGAATTGGCGGCATCTCTCGGGTGAGCTTCGAAATAACTCTTATTTCTTCATCTGACGTCATCATGTTGCAGCATGGGATCCAAATAAGGTATTTCAAAATTAACAATTCTTTCTCTATTAGCTCTGATGTATATTTTCTCCCGAATATTTTATATTTTATATTTCTCTGATGAAATCGTATGGAAAGTTACATTTCAGATGTTTCACTGAAAAACTGACAACTTTGCGAAGATTTATTCTGCGCTAACATAATGTGCCACATTATCCGCGAGTGTATATATATTTCTGAATATGTTTGACTCGGAGAGGGTGCGGCGAACCGTAGTTAAATACAACTTCTTCTGCCTCTGTGTATGTGTGTGTGTGCAGATTCAGTTCACAAGAGGATATCGAGAAGATCAAAGGAATGGACTGATTCGGTTTAGCCATTTTCAAATATGTGAGCATACCAGCGCCAGCCAGTTCTCCTGCTAACAACATTCTCTGTTCCATTCCTAGTGGACTAAATGCCGAAACCAAATGCCGGGAAACCAAACTGCAGCACAAAAGAACACCAATTAATTTTCTGCTGGTGTGGCCAAGATCAAAAGCGAGGCAAGCGTTACAAAATCAAACGAGAGAACAAATGTTTCCTTTCTATTTCATTTCCACCCTCTGAATCCTCAAATTCATAACGTTATTAATTTCCTTCCCCTCTAAATTAACTCAATTTACCTACATTTATTTCTCTCTATTTACAGTTATCTTTGTTCACACAGTAACAGACTCCCTGACAGACTGATGTTTATATAATTTACGAAGGGTTTTATGTGTTCAATTCATGAAAATATCATTCTCTATCCATTCTTCAACAAACTGTTCTTTAAAAGTCAGACGCGTTGCACTCACATGACTTTCTCTACTCTTGTACTAACTATTCACTTCTATATCTTCTTCGTGTTAGCTGAGATAAACATTTCTACAAATTATCTTATTTCCTTGTAGCTACAAGGGGAATATTAGAATACAGTAGGCTTTGAGCGATAGGTGACTCTTCTAGGTTGCCCTTTTTGCTTAGCTGGATCGATGAATATTTTTATCTCAGGGTGTGCGTGGGTTTTGTGAAAATATGACACTGATGTATCACTTTTAAATACTTTTGTGAACAAATATGCCAAATAATGAGTAGTTCTGCAGCTATAACCAACAATCCAACCTAATATTTATACTTCTCACTTTCCTTTAAGTGTTAAGTTTTAAGATTACCCTCTCTTTTGCTGGTTTTCTCCTTATATTTATTTAAAATCGTTATTGTTACTATTTTATTTGTATTTTAATTTAATTAATTAATCTTTTTAAGCTAATTATGAATCTCGTTATCAATAGGTACTTTCTCTATGAGGTAGTGGTGGAGAAAGTAAGAATAGATGGCTTTCCCGGGTGTTTTGCTTTACGCGCACAATCCACAGAGAGCTAGTACGTGACATGGGATGCAGATTGGAAGTGCTTCTAAGCGAGGAACATTTCATATTAGAATTTCAATGCATCCCAGCCTAAGATGTCTCCAGGGACGCATTAGTTCAGCATTATCTTATCATGTATAGCACGTCGAAACAGATATCGATCCGAGAGAGAGAGAGAGAGAACCTTCATCCTGTGCTAATGCGTCTACTTCTCAATTATTCTAACATATGCTCCGCAAGTAGTTGAGTAATCCAATTACATATACAGCAGCAAATAGTAGAGCCAATGTACTAGCGTTGGGCTAGTCCCTTGTTATACTGTTCGGCACCAATCCATGAATTGGGATATTTGAGATGTTCTGAATTGTATAAATTATTATTTTTTTACAATTTATACTGTAGTGTTTTTATAAGAAAAGAAGCAAAATCCATGCAACCGCAGTCAAATCATACGCCATCATCATCCACGCTTGCCATCACACCGATTATTTTACGTGGGCCCTCCCCGTCCTTTACCACGGGTTCATTTGACTGCGGTTGCCGAGACTCGAACTCACGACCTCAGGCTTTGAATGCATGACTAGTCCACTACGTGTTGCCTTAACGGTCATGGCTATTCAAGACGGTTTAAATTACAGATGTGATAAAATAAAAGTGAATAAAATTATTTTAAAGGTTTGCATGATCCTTAAGCAGAAATAATGACTTAAAAACCTTCCGGAAAGTGTTTAGCATAATGGGTCATGTATATCATATTTGTTTAGTCATCTTCACAACTATACAAGTTCTGTTGGTATTATAAAGCTATTTACACAAGCAATTGGGCTAGAATATTTACATTAGACTTTTCTTACGCTGTAGTATGTTAGCAATTACTTTTACTAGGTCTTAGGAAACTATCTGAAAATACTTTAACACACTCGAAGAAGCCAACAAAATAGAAACAAAATAAAAGTATCTGCGTTAGCCACCCATTCCGTGGAAGTCATGTAGTACAACAGAGTTATCTGCCATCTACCGTCAAAGTGCTGTTACTACTTATACCTACCGATCACAATGGCTCAGTGATCTTCATGGGGAAAAGTCCCACAAAAATCGGTATAAATAAATGGGCATTTTCTACTTTAGAGAGCATTTTCATCTTTTGCCACGCCCCTGCAGAGTGCAGAAGTTTAATTATGATATAATTAACATAACTCCAGCCATATGGTAGCTAAGCAGATGTTGCTTCATTTGTTTCAACAGTTATATAGGAAAATGGAAGGTTATATTATAACTGTTGAAAATACGGATTGTATTTCGTTTGACATTTTGAACGAAAACAATCAAAAGCTATTTACGAAAAAGAATATGAGAAGTTTTGTGGATAGAGAAATGATAAATGGCGATTGCATGTTTTCTTACAGGCACATTGTAGAAAATTATATTGTAGACGTAATTACGTCATTCCTGCTTTGTTGCCATGATAATTACGTCATTCAGTTTCTTGCACTAAAGAGGGTAATTTTGCATGATTTATGCCGTCATAATTAGCCGTTTTAATGCAAGGATTACATAAAATTAATTTATGACTATGCCCTTCTCTTATGAGACAAAGTCTAAGCGTTTGGATTTACTAATGTCTGTTTCTCACTTCTTTAATTGTTGTCTAACTGGATTACGACGAAATACAAACCGTTATTGTAAAGTAATAGAAATGAATGTTTTGTACTGAATAGAACAAACAAGAGACGCAATGCAGGAGGTACGTGCTTCTTGTTTCATTCACAGCAGTCCACGTGTGTGTGTGTAATCTAAACGGACAGTCGACAGGGAAGGGCCGAAATTCCAAAATCTCCAACGTATTCATAGACTCCATTATGACTCACACTATGCAGCGGGTAATGGAAACTGAAACCCATGATTACCACAACAATAATTTGCTGGAAACTATTCAAAACCTCTGAAACTCGTGCACGAATTACTTATGCATCACATACAAAACCCTTGTATTAAACAGAGTAATTATTTAAATTTAGCTTTTACTTTCTCTACCAGGAGAGGCAGTTGCCCCTTATTTTGCAGTTTTATGTAATCCGCATGTTATACCCTAACATGAAAACCTCGAGCCCTATGCTAGATTCCACCCCAAAAGGGATTTATTTATCTTCGTTTATCTCTGAAGTTACTATATAGTTCAGTTGGAACATGTTCTGTAAAGGTGCTTCGAATGATTATTTATAAAGATGTTATTTGAATTTGTAGTTCTTTTATTTCTACTTTGTGATATTGCTATTATATGAGGATATGCTGAGTGGCTTGTGCATTAGTTCTTGCTTCTCCAAAAATCAAAGGCATATCAACGTACTTGTCTGTCGAATACATGGTGAAAGACTAGCACCAAATATCGTGCGACAGCTTACACGTGGAGAATGAAGGAAATCAGCATTCATACTACCACGCCAGTCCTATGGGACAGAAGTCATTACACCTATTCTATTACAAGAGTAGAGAAAATAATGTGACTGCAACATGTGAGATCATTTTATTTTTCTATCCCTTACCTATAGAAAATAAAACAAGATATTCAATCAAAAAATTCCATATCAAGCTTTCAGCAAAAACACGTTTGGAGGTCCCTGAATCCGAGAAAAGCATTTTAAAAATATGTCCGATATATTCACATGACTTTCTCTTCTCATTCGACTGAGAATTGCTTGAAAACCTGTTGCTTTCACAGTAATTAGCAAGAAAAGTTTAAAAATCTGGCTATAAATATATGTTATATCATAATATTCATTTAAAAATGATCCTTAAATCCAAGCGTGCTTCTGATAAGGAGTAATTTAATTTAAGTAACACGTGTTTACTTACAACGTGTGAAAATTGGATTCCATGGTTTATTTTTTGTAAAAATCTGTTGAGGCAAAATTCACTCAAAGTGCAGAGAGCTTCTGAGGTCATTAATAGAAAATTCAGGATCTATATTTTTTAAACCTTAATCAAAATTGTTAATCATTTTTATAAAGTAAAAAAAAAAAAATTGAAATATGTTCCAAGGATAGCCTGTGGAAGGGAGGTTTTCTTGAAAATCGTGTTGCATCCTTGGAAGATGTCTTTGGTTAGATAAGAAGTTTGCCTGGCATCGAACCCGGGCCGTTTTGGTGAGAAGCGAATGGTCTAACTACTCGGCTACGGCGCGACTACGCATAGCCATTAGATAACAGTAAGGTATTACGAAATAGTTCTACAAGAAATATATCTTCCACAGCGGAAGATTCAGACAGAATTATTTGTAGGTAGCAGACACGAAACGTCTGTTTACGTTCATGGGAAATACTACTCTGCAAGAGAAATTGAAACATGTTTTCGTCATGTCCAAAGTTTTTAAATGGTTTTGAAAGTAAAAGTAACACCACCACTACCACGAATCAGCAAACACTACAGCGTTGCCAACATGACTGCTTTATATTCTCGAAAAACGTAAACTCTATCCGCACGAAATGGACATAGAACTAAATGTAAATTAGAAAATGTGCTGCAGATAATGAGATTAAGTAATTAAAATTAACTTAAGAGTACAGAATGACTATAATGCAAGGAGAATTTAATAGACTAATTAATCGTTACCCTTCAGAGGTACTTTTACATTTGTAAAATCGAGTGTGCGTTTATGGTTAATTACAGCAATTACTTTAAGATGTAATCTTGGCCTTTGGGCTGTTTTTGCTCGTCAGGTTCAGCGTGAAGGAGCTCTCTGTTTAATAAACTTAACCATCCCCCATATGGTACACAAACGCGATTTTTCATTTCTCCATAATGATAAATCGCACAGCCCTAGAGAAAAATTCGTTATTGTGTTCGGTCGAGATAAGGGCATTTTTTCACCATCATTTTTATACTCGCTTCATTTTTTTCTCTTCTCGTGGTAATGAAGATCTATGCAGTTTGCAAGAGCACTGGGAAACAAATGTGTACTGCAAGAATGGCCAAAGAGTAATTAGAATATCAATTCCATTAACTCGCGGTTTTTTACTGCAGCGCTGGAGGAGTTAAGGAAGTCTTATGTTATGGATTAGACTTGCTTAATGAAAATAATAATGAGTTGATGTCGAGGCAATTAGTGGGTGAATAAGTTATATTTTAATTCTTTTTAGAAATATGTTGCTTTTTGCTTACGCTACTATGTAGAGAAACTATTATATTCGACCCCAAATTTCGATGTCGGAATGTTTTGATATCCCCTGAATTCCAAAAAAGCATTTTTAGAAAAAGGTGTTAGCGTTACTGAAAAATGAAAACTAGGCTATAAACCAAATTTGGTATTTAACTTTAATATATTTCAAGAATGCATCACGAAGATTTTAAACTACCCTTTATATTGGAAAACGTTTTGAAATTTTTATTTTCTCTGACTATTTTAATTAAAATGCCAGTTTAAGGCATTTTTGTGGCAAATGAAATTAATATTTTGAATTTTCTGGTTATAGCTTACATATACAATGGTAGCTTCGTATACAGAAGTTGTTTTTCGTCTACGAGGAAACCATAACCACAAACTTCTCAATGATTTTTTGGGTGACTGCTCCAGTCGTATTCTTACGTCAACAATAACCGTAGGAAGCCTAGATGAAGGACGTTTGCCTTGTTCACTCACCAGATATTCTTGTGTTTCTAATTTCTTTACGAGTCCCAGTGTTGTGTTTCTTTGGGGAGGATTCCGAACATGAAATTCTCTCTGGCGTTCCCCTTTGAGCAGCTGTAATCCAACTCGTAATCTAGTACTGCTTTAAAAGGAAGAGTCAATATAATCATAATATTAACACTAATTAAAATAAACCTAATAACCGCGATAGTAATGCTATTATGACCATATTAGTTATAACTACAAAAATAGGTATAAATATTTAAGAACCAAAATAATAACACTAATAATGATAAACATAATAATTTTAATAAATTTAATAAAAATAGTTAATAATAAACTAATTACAAACTAAAAATAATATTAATTACAAACGAGCACTTATCAATGAAGTATTACGTACCCTCATGTTTGTATGAATTTTGTTACGGAAATTTACAATCTGTAATCCGTAACGTTACGAAATACACAGCAATGAGTTTATTCCCTGGAAAATTAAGTCCTTGTAAGTAAAGGACCGTTCTTGTCCATTATCACGGACTACACACGATAGTTCAAGCTTGTATTCCCATATAAGCAGAACAAAGTTGGCACCCGCTGCATAGGAATTGCGCCGTCGAGTTCTGCAACTCGAAGGGTTATCTACATACGCTAAAGGCGGTTTGTGTGGGTCCCCTGGCGCATATTACGTCACAGTTATGGTACAAATTTAAGAAACCTGGCATTATTAGTTCACGCAAAAATGAGTATCAAAGGTCTCGCTATACGCGTTTTCATAATTACCTTTCTTTATTTCGAGAGACAAAAAGAACGCGGGTTAATTGTAGTCAAAAGTATGTTGGTACATATGCATAAAATTAGGGAAGGAAAATCCTCGTGGTGCAGAGCGAGGGTTAAGTGGCAAGACTAAACATTCTATTAGCAGAAGGGAAGAGAAGGTGTTCGTGCCTATTTTTCCACCTTGAGAGGGGGAGAGACCACTAAATTCAGGTGTAAGGCGGATGCAGATTGTTCCCGCAGGGGGTATTCGCGAGATGATTGCCGCCCCCCCCCCCCGCCACCCCAGACAAGGAATGCGCCTCACGTTAGTCCCATTAGCGCCACACATTTTCGAATTCCTGAGATTCCATGATCCCCGGCGCTGCCACCACCCTTACTGACCTTTATTCACGCCCCTCTACTACCCTTATGGCAAACATTTCTCCGCTAAATAACTTCTCGCTCTGGCTGGCTGCATTTTCATTTAGGGCAGCTTTTGACGTCACACTTTAGGCAAAGCTTTGTCATTATTTCTTAACCCCGGGTAATCCTGAGTGAAGACAACAAATGGGGCACAGTAGCTGTAAGGGCGCAACCCCTACTGATTTAGTGAAGTACGGTACAACCCCATAGCGTGTGTTCCCAACATTACTAGCTACTGGACTAAATTTTAAGGTTCAATTTAAAGATTGCATAAATTCCACTTCTGACACCAGTGTGAGAAAAAATGACAAAATCAGTCCAATTACTTTTTCTCGCTTTATTTTCTTTTGAACAACTAATTTTCTTCTACTGCCGCTGACACAGTCCTTATTCTAGTGATATTACAACTCACAACTGTTTTCTTCTCGCAGCCCTGACTCACTCCTTTCACTGTCTCTATTCAGCTTTTCTGTCCCTCATACACTAGATCTTGACGATACAATAATTCAGTACTCATTAAACCTTCTTCACTTCCAGGCGAGCTATCTTTCACAACAATACGACACACACGGCTGTCTCACACTCACTAAAACATTAACCAACTGGTGTATACAACCAGCCTCTGGTTTCTTTATTCAAACACTGTTTTCGCCTGGTACCCCGCTTAGAGCCAAAATTTCCACATCTAGGTGTTACTAAAACCAAAATTTATGAACAATAAAAATTTTGTGACATTAAACATTTCCTAGATATTTCTTGTTATTGGTTTGAAATTTGAAACACTTTTTTCTCAAGAAAAAAGATCGCTGTTCTCTCTGTTCATAAAAAGAGAAGGAATTTCAAGGCAATCACATAGTGACCACGTTTAAAAGATTTGACTATCGCTCAAAGCCTACTGTATTCCCATATTCCCCTTGTACCTACAAGGAAATAAGCAATAAGATAATTTGTACAAATGTTTATCTCAACTAACACGAAGAAGATGTAGGAATAAGAGTTTGTAAGAATGGTTAGTACAACAGTAGAGAAAGTCATGTGAGTGCAGCACTTCAGATTTTTATTTCAGGAAGTCGTAGGCTATTTCGCACTTCTTCTTTAATTGGTTAATGAAATGAACAAACTAAAAGTATTATTTGAGAAAGGTTATTTCCATATCTTACTCTGTAAAGAGGTTAGAATTTGCATTGCAAGCTTGCCAACTTGGGTAGGTGAAGTGTGAACAAAAGAAGGTAGGTAGCTGTGAGAAACAGCTGAGGTGAGGAAAGCGAATGTTTTGTGGAACCTCAATAGCACGAAAGGCTGGCTGTGTAATAGAGATTCCAATATGAATATGAGAAGTGCCGTGCCTCGGCCCGGGGGGGGGGGGGGAGGGGGGGGCGGACATAGGTCCTTGGGGATCCTTATAAGATCCTTTCCTTCTCCTTCTCCTTCTTCTTCCACCACCAAATAAAATATTAGAGCGATAAAAGGTAATATTTGTCCAGCACGGTAGATGTGTCACTTTCCAAGACGTTTAATCATAAATCTTTTTAACGCTTTTTCCACCTCCTTGAAAATATTTGTATTCGTCTATCTCTTTAAGGAAGTCTTCCATCTCACAGGAGTTTGTTACACGCCGCAATTAGCCAGTGGAATAGCTAATACATTCATATGACTCTCTCGCTTTATTATTAGCTTCACCTGTATGTGTGTGTGCGTGCGTACGTGTGTGCGTGTGTGTGCGTGAGTCTGTGTATGTGCGTGCGGGCGTGTGTATGTCTGTGTGTGCGTGCGTGCGTGTGTGCGTGTGTGTATGTGTGTGCGTGCGTACGTGTGTGCGTGTGTATGTGCGTGCGTACGTGTGTGCGTGTGTGTGTGCGTGTGTGTGCGTGAGTCTGTGTATGTGCGTGCGGGCGTGTGTATGTCTGTGTGTGCGTGCGTGTGTGCGTGTGTGTGTGCATGTCTGTATGTGCGTGCGGGCGTGTGTATGTATGTGTGTGCGTGCGTACGTCTGTGTGTGTGTGCGTGTGTGTGTGCATGTCTATGTGTGTAACGGAATCTTTCGACGTAATTTTCACCACCTTAGAGTCATGTAACTGACTTGAAATTTTGCACGTGTGTCGAGGAACAATGACAATATTATAATAATGGCATGAATTTGTCCTAATGTCCTCACCAGGATCATCAGGATAAAAAATCACTTAGATACATTTATCAATGTAACAGAACCTCACGCTTTTTTACAATAAAATGTATTATTTTGTTAATATAAATTACTTTTTATTTTAAACTTGTCAATACATTTTGAAATATAATAAGCTAGTTGGCTTTATATCGATATAGAACAAACTTTTTACACTTAAAATTATTTTCCAGTTCGGTTTCTTATAAAAGCGATAGTTTTTTTAAACTATAATTGATTTCAAATACAGCTCTAATGATTTTGATTATAATATACAAGCTTACGTATTTTAATAATACCGTCAGTTTAGAATATTTTCACGATAAATTACATTCATAACCTGATAAGGAAGGACATTTTATCAGTTTTGTCTAGGGATAAAGCGTAACAGATAAACAAAAGCGTAGGTATTAAACCAAAATTGTTAAACGCTTCAAAGCTGCAATTTATTCGAAGAGTATCTTCTTTGGCGTTAGCCATACCCGAGGTATGTCTACATTGGTTTTTATTTTTGAATGCATTGACGTTCTTTGACTATTTCGCGTTTTTCGCAATGTTGTGAAATGAAAGTATGAGAGCATGGGTTCAGTACCAGTCTTAGCCATTATGCTGTCTCTTTATAAACTTCCCCTACTTTAATATACGCAGTAGAGAAAGTAAAATTGTGTCTATTAATAGGGTGGTGGTTGTGAGGGGTAGGGCGCGTGAAGCGAGGGCGGGCGACAGTTTCTGCCTTATCACCCTGGGCCGTCCTGGTGCGCTTTAATTAGTTTCTTTGAAACGCCGATAGGGGCTTGTCTCTCTACAGAAAACAACACCTCGGAGCGAGTGTCATAGATGAATCTCCTGTCAAACTGGACGTGCTTTAAAATTACTTGAAATTAATATTATCAGTTTTGATTTGATATCAGAATATTCTTAAGTCAATTCCCATTTGCAAACATTTTTACCTTATTGACATTTTTTAACTTCGTCTATTCACTGTAAGTATTAAAGTATTGTATTCCAGCCAAAACTTTGATGTCGAGATTTCAACACAAACATGTTTTGAGGCCCCCTGAATCCAGAAAAAAAAACAGACTGTGTGTGTGTGTGTGTGTCGTCGATTAAAACCAAATTTGGTATTTAAGTTTAATATCTTTCAAGGACACAACACGAAAATTTTCAAGAAAATTGCTCCACGCAAAACTACCCTTTGCATGAAACATTTTTTGAAAATTTTGATTTTCTCGAAAATGGCTCAAACGATTTTCAATAAAATGTTTAAGATATTTTTATGGCAAATGAAGTGTATATTTTGAATTTTCTGGCTATAGCCCAAATAGTCCTGTTTACTCTTGATGACTCCATTCTACTGGGAACTCACTTAAGAATAACGTTATACATTGTCGTCTGAACTTGATTATTCCTACAGGGGCAGTGATAATTTAATAACAACTTCTTGCAGATGTAACAAACGCGTCTAACGATGTTCTAGAAGGTGAAAAAGCACTGTTGTGATTGAGGTATTGTAATTCCGATACTACCCGAGGGTGGGGGACGACCCTCCCTTGAGCGCAAGCGCATGTTTCAATTCGCCGGCGGATAATTTAATTAATTTACTGAAACATGCCCTTTTGGGCGGCATGCGTGCACTACACAGAGACCCATCGATGATGACAGATGTCACGAGAAAGGTAGAGATAGACAGATACGATTATTTTAGTTATTGCTCTGCTCCCAATTCTACTGCACATTAATCTCAGCCCTTAACATGGGCGATTGATCCCGTGCCAGGTGAATTGACAACCTAAGCAGGTTTTTATGCAGTTTTATAATGTGTTATTTACTCTAATTTTACACGCATAATAAATTGCTTACCCCCAGAGAGTATGGTTGGATTATTAAAGGAAAACTTAAACTATAAAATTACACTCAAAACGTTGCCACATAAAATAACTTCTAGGTTAGAAACTATAGTCAAATTATAAGTTAGGTTAGTAATTGCTCCTTCCACTTTAAGCCGACTTTGCCACGCACTCAAACGTGCATTGTGCTGCAGTGGCGGTTCACTTATTTCTAGGTTATGTTTGGTTTACGAAACCACTTTCAAATTTTATGCGATAAACATCTCTTCATTATCGACTTGCTTACGTTTAAGAAATCTCTCAATATTTCGCTGACAAAGTCGAAGCCTTAGAAGATACACAAAGTGTTCGAAAGATCCGAGGTTCAAATCCCGGTTATGGCATTACATTTTTCAATCTGTTCTTTCCAGTATTACAATTACTTTAAATTTACGCCACCAATATTGCTACAGCCCTCCAGTATATATTATTATTTTCAGATCACACATATTTGAATTCAGTTCTATTTATATTGCTTTCAAATTTTCACAGAATATTCATTACAAATGCAATTTGACTTTCAAAATATAATGGTGGTGTTATTTAACAAAATAGTTACTTCACTGTTTGTTAGTCGTTTTTTACAAGTTTTTAAATTGCTGCTGCATACAGATTTAAAATTATCTCGTGTTTGAAAATATTTTTGTTAGTCATGTCGCGCTATGTTGTAAATAATTAACGAAAAGCGCACAATATGCAAAGAGAAAGTTGTATAATTGAATAAATATGCTAGAGACAGTTTTATTATTGAGGTTTCCCTCGTTTTGGACATTTGTGCGTTGTATCTTGCACAGTTCACATGTCAATTTCGATATCGAATTTTTGGGTGAAATACCGTAGTAGAGAAATTAAAAATCTGATGTGTTGCACTCACATGACTTTCTCTACTCTTGTACTAACCATTCTTACAAACTCTTATTCCTATATCTTCTTCGTGTTAGTTGAGATAAACATTTGTACAAATTATCTTATTGCTTATTTCCTTGTAGGTACAAGGGGAATATTGGAATACAGTAGCCTTTGTGCGATAGTCAAATGTCTTTGCACACTTAACGTATAAAAAAAATGAACAATGATGATCCTTTTCACGAAAGTTATGTTTTCCAAAACTCACACATATAAAAAGGTATATCTCCGAAATGGTTCACCCTACAAGAAAATTTATTGAGACATAAATTGTGTATTTTAGCAAGATATACATTTTTTGTATAGTATAATTTGGTCCATCTTTAACGGTTTACCAGTTATGCAAAACTCGTCCAGAGTAAATACAACTACAGGGGCTATAGTTAGAAAATTCAAGATATACATTTCATTTGTCATCAAAATATCTCAAACATATGACATTTTAATCAAAATCGTTAGAGCCATTTTCAAGAAAATCAAAATTTTCGAAAAATTTTCCATGTAAAGGGTAGTTTAGGGTGGGGCTATTTTCTTCAAAATCCTCGTGTCACATCCTTCAAAGACATTAAACTTAAATACCAACTTTGGTTTTCAACCGACTTTTCGTTTTTGAGTTATGCTGTCCACAGACTGACACACAGACACACACACGAACCTTTTTCTGAAAATGCTTTTTTTGGATTCAGGGGGTCTCAAAACATATATTTCCGGTGAAATCTCGACATCGAATTTTTGGGTGGAACACAATACTTACCCTACTTACCAGTAGAGAAAGTAAAAATGCATATAAAATTTACATTGTGGTAATAGCCTTTGTTCTTGAGTCACCACAAAAAAACGTCTCTCGTAAATCGCCCACAGTTTGTGGTTAAAGGTAAACTCACACAAATATACTCGTATATATAGTGTCCTGGCAAAGCAACTTCATGTGCTTGTCAAATATTGTTAATTCCGAGTCTGTTGTAGCGGTGACAGTTGGTAACAATAAAAATAATGAGACAAAACAGTGTGTGGAAGTGATTGGACATGGCGACAAACACGTGGACAAGTGTAAAGCGGGTAATTATCCTGTATACAGACAGCAGCAAACAGTAATTGAGATCTTTATTAGTTCTCCGCTATCACATCAAGTCACACAACGTCAAAATCCATTATTTCAATCCATTCATTAAACAATACTGCGCGATCGAAGATAAACCACAATTAGCTTAAATCGGATTACGAGTTTAAGAGGGGGGGAACTTCCATTCTATAGTCACATTAAATCATAATGGACGCTGCATTTGATTACCAAGTATTTATGGCAAACTCCACTGCTATTGCCAACTTCACAGCTATAAAAGACACATGCACGAGATTGACACAAAGTGCATCGTAATCATTGATTAATTATGCTGTATCAATTATGTTGGCACTCACAACAAATCACTCTACAAAGTTTGCTGTTCAACAGGAGTCTTCAGTGTTAAATTGAACCAATTGATCACACGCAATGTCACAAGACGTGTGATCTAACCTATAAATTTTCTAGTGGAGCGAGTCAGACCGTCGAATGTCATTTATCTGGACTATTTCGTAAATAAAATAGTAACTTAAATAATATATCACAAAGTTTTGACCTGGCTGCCCCGTGGCACAGTTGGTAGAGCACCTGCCTGCTGTGCTAGAGGTCCCGGGTTCAATTCCCGGCAGGGGGTAGAAATTTTTTTCCAGCCAAGACTATTCCTCATCCTTCCCCGAGTCTGAAGTATGAACGAACGTGTATAAAAAAGCCCAAAAACCGAAAAATCCACTGTTAAACGAGTAACACCAATAGGCAAGGCTGCCGATATGACCTCTGAAGTTAAAGGTGGAGTATAAATGGAACAATTAAAAAAAAGAAAAAGATTTAACCTCAAAATATTAAATTCTATAATACATAACCTAAAATAGTGTAGTTGGACTTACTGAGCGCTGCCAACTGAGGAAAACTGAACCCATGAATGCGCGTATTTCGATCTTCTCTGGTTGTTATAACAATCTGGAAAAAAATACATTGTTTATTATAAAAAAGCAATTATTCAAAACACAACTCTCAAATTGAAATGGAGTGCTTATTTTGATTGTTAATCGATTGTAATGTTTAATCGATTGTTTGTTAGCGATTTATGGGATGCAATTGGCGACACTGCTGAACTTAAGAATGAGTTATAATTTATATGCGATAATTTAATAGTCTACAAGTCGATTTATCTGTACACACACACACACACACACACACACACACACACACACACACACACACACACACACACACACACACACACACACACACACACACACACACACACACACACACACACACACACACACACACACATAGTCTAATATTAGAGCCAATTCAGGCGGTGAAACCCGTTTTCCATGCAAGGCATACGATTGGTCCATACATTCTACTTTAATTCTCTGAGTACATACATGCAATTCTCTGCGGAAAATTGTGAATAATCCAGCGTTGTCTAAATTAAAATCACAGAGAAAATAAAGCGTTTGTATGTGATTCTACCGCTATGTATGTCGAGGAACGAAAACACTGCACTTGAAAACCGTCTGGTCTGCAAAACTTATTGATGATGATGATTATTATTATTATTATTATTATTATTATTATTATTATTATTATTATTATTATTATTATTATTATTATTATTATTATTATTATTATTATTATTATTATTATTATTATTATTGTGTGTCATAATGAACCAGTTATTCATGGTATTCAAATAAAATGAATTTAACAAATGTGTTTGATATTGTAACAGGAGTTGGGATTAGGAAAACCGTGGATAAATGCACGTTCTTTGAAGAAGTCTGCCCATCTGGCTCTCAGTCTACCACGATGTCTTCTGCGTGTGCATGAATCCCAGATGGTTACTGTTATCGTCCGTCACCCGAAAGCCCTCACCACTTTCATTTTTTCCTAACTGCTAGGTCCACATTTTGGAGAGTGACCAAAACTTCTGGAGAAAGTTCCAAAACATATTCCTAACCATAACTCAACATCCGATAGAGTACGAAAACAAATAACTGTGAGGCATTTTACTTGTCTTGAGTATTTACACCAGGCAATGGACTTTATCCAACGGATGGATTGGTCAAAGAGATCTAGTAGTATGGCCTCCCCATTTACCGGACTTCAATCCATTGGCGTTTAGTAACTTCGTTATAACGCAACAGATTGCATCAGTGTCGACATTCATGTTTGCTTAAAGGATATCAGTTTCTAGTTTAGAGTGACGTCATCTTGTAGTTTTTGGTGTGCAGACTTAGGACTTGACGTTACACGCAGGCGCAGTTGTAGAGACAGAACAGAGCCGGAGGGAGGGAAGGAGAGATGGAGTGAGTCTGACTTAGTTGTGCACAGGCAACATATAAACGTAGTAAATTAATCCTGCTTCAGCTCGTTAGTGGAAATAACGATGTTGCCAAATTAATCGCAACTGAAGTCCCCTGTTAACTCTTTCGGCCTGAAGCGCAAAAGAGAAGGCTGCAACACAATCTGACTCAAGTAACCGGAGAGAGCCTTTCTGCAACAACATACTCCCTACGCTTATTGAGTAATTACTTCGAGCATAAGATTAGTATATGAATATTCCCAGATATGTATAAAAATTTGATCTCTTTTCGTGCCCGCCCATGTTTATTGTGATATTTAACCTATAAATTATTCATACAAAAGGCCTATACTTGTATTTATGAGATCTAAATTATAATAAATGTATTGGAAATGACTTAAACACAATTTTATATCAGGTACTGCGTGAGCAGTAGGTTGGGTGGCCCACTCATTGGCCACTGTGATGTACTAGAAATTCAGAGATCTTCGAATTTAGTAATAAAAATTCTAAATCTGCTACGTACAATTTTAAAAAGGTCATTTTACTCCTTCCATTCCCGTCATGTCCACAGGAGCATAACGCCGTGTGAGAAAAACGACAAAAGTCCAACAATTCGATGTCAAGATTTCAGCGGAAATATATGTTTTGAGACCTCCTGAATCCAGAAAAAGACGCTTAAAAACCAAATTTAGTATTTAAGTTTAATGTCGTCCAAGAATGCGAGACTAAGATTTTGAACAAAATAGCCCCAGCCTAAACCACCCTCTACATAGAAACTTTTTCAAAAAATTTGATTTTCTTGAAAATGCCTCTAGCGATTTTGATTAAAATGTCATATGTTTGCGATATTTTTATGACAAATAAAATGTATATGTTGAATTTTCTGGCTATAGCCCCTGTAGTCGTATTTACTCTGGATGACTTTTGCATAACTGGTAAACCGTTAGAGATAGACCAAATCATACTATACAAAAAATGTAGATCTTGCTAAGATACACAATTTATGCCTCAATAAATTTTCTTGTAGGGTGAACCACTTCGGAGATATTCCTTGTTATGTGTGTGAGTTTTGGAAAACTTAAAACTTTCGTGAAATGGAACATCGTTGTTCATTTTTTATATGTTAAGCGAGCAAAGAGAACGGGATCTGAAAGCTTTAAAAGATTTGACTATCGCACAAAGCCTACTGTATTCTAATATGCCCCTTGTACCTACAAGGAAATAAGCAATAAGATAATTTTTAGAAATGTTTATCTCAACTAACACGAAGATTTTTATCACTGTATTGTCCTCTAAAATGTTTGCATAAAAACGCAGATCTCTTCTTCTGAGGTTAAAACAGGCTACAGTATTTAATTATGTTTCTCTGTTGTGCACCGCGCCCGACGTCACAATATTTTACATGTTGGTCACCATTTGGAGCTAGTGTTTAGTTCCCCAATAGATATAAAGTGAAAGTTAGATTGGATTAAAATTATTATTATTGTGGCTGTAGATGTTGAATATATTTAGAACCTTAATTTCTGCCTGAAAGCCAAGAAGCCGTTGAAAAAGCGGTAGGCTGGAAGTTTTCTAACGTTTCACTCGAAAGAAGTCTTACCTATACATACGCAACTCTGAAATTCTCAATTTCACCTGCCCCTTCTGTTTTTGGTCAAAGCAAACCCATACGTGGTCACGGCGGTCCGTAGAACAAATGGGCATCGCCCGTTAACAATAAAAGGGGAATATTTGCCTTCCATTGGGAGTATTTTCAAAGTGCCCTTTCCTCCGGAGTATAAAGCAAAAGGAAAACCTTTAATCGGCGGTTGCTATATACATTTCGTTACGGCTGTGCGGGCCTGCTGTTATGTAAATACCTCTATAACCACAATCTGGAACACGCAGGGGCTGGTTCCATGTACTCTAAGGCTTCCTTCACTGCTCGCCACCAATATTAATGGGCTTTCTTTACTCCTGCCATATACTGCTATAGTAAACATTCCAATCCAATGAATAAACACAATGATTTCAACCAGTCCACCTCGCGTAGTGAATAATCAAAATTAGAGGACCTAGTAAGGCATAATATTGCCTAAAAATAACTTTCTCTACGACGTATAGTGGAGGAAGTATTGTATTCCATCCAAAAGTTCCATTTTTAGAAAAAGGTTCGTGTGTGTGTCTGTGTCAGTCTGTGGACAGTATAACTCAAAAACTAAAAGTCGCTTAAAAGCCAAAGTTGGTATTTAAATTTAATGTCTTTCAAAGATGCGACACAAAGATTTTGAAGAAAATATCCCCACCCTAAACTACCCTTTACATGGAACATTTTTCAAAAAATGTGATTTTCTTGAAAATTGCTGTAATGATTTTGGTCAAAATGCCATATGTTTGAGATATTTCTATGACAAATGAAATGTATATGTTGAATTTTCTGGCTATAGCCCCTGTAGTCGTATTTACTCTGGACGACTTTTGAATAACTCGTAAACCGTAAGAGATACACAAAATCGTACTCTACAGAAAATATAGATCTCACTAAAACACACAATTTATGTCTCAATAAATTTTTTTGTAGAGTGAACCATTTCGGAGATATTGCTCGATATTTGTGTGAGTTTCGGAAAACTTAAAAACTTTGGTGAAATGGAACATCGTTGTTCAAATTTTTATTTGTTAAAGGTGCAAAGAGAACGAGATGTCAAAGATTTAAAAGATTTGACTATCGCACAAAGCCTACTGTATTCTAATATTCCCTTTGTACCTACAAGGAAATAAGCAATAAGAGCTTGTAAGAAAGTTAGTTTTAGATTACAAACCATAAGGCAAAGACCAAGAAAGAACCGTGAAATGTTGATAATGGATATGCAATAAAGTGTATAGTTAGAGGGACTGTACCCAAAAACGTGTTGTTTTGGAGGGAGAAGCCCCACTTAGTGCCCTGGTCGGCCTGAAGCGTTGCCAAAGCCAGGAAAGTTATTTTTTTGCGGAGAGAAAATATGCGACCCAGTTTTGTAGGAAATAAAAACAGGGCAGTAAATCTGAAGCCTAGGACATGACAGAGTGAAGAGGTTAGAGAGTGGGGGGGGGGGGGGGGAGGGGGGGAGAAAGGCCGTCTCGCCCTTTTTGTACGTCTATCTTCTCTTTTGAGGTCAATTCATTTTGAAGTTTCTCGCCAATACTCAAGAGCGATACACTGTGGCGACTTTCCTCTCTGTTTACCATCCTTTTAACGTTTTCATTATCACGTCAAGTCGCCTGATGTTTCTATCGCTGCGTCATTCCGTTGTTGAAAACTATTTTCCCTGATAAGTTCGTACATAAAATACATTTTGTGTGATAGTGCAAAATAATTATCCGGGTTTGTGGGCTGTGGTCGAGTAGAAAATCTCCTTCCTCGGTCAAACTTGACCCGGCTCGGAAAGTTCTACTCTGCCAGTCTGAGTGCAGACATGCCCATATTCGTTGTTTAGTTAGTCGAATGTTTAAGAGGACTTCTCTAATGGAGCTATTAATTTGGATTCTTACGTAGCGATTTTTGGCTAAGCAGATATTTTGATATTAAAGAATAGTTAATTTTTGCGAAGCCTTAGGCGTAGTTTATATATACTGGGCGATATTTCCTGTATTAATTTTAGTGATTCTTGTTCCTTTTTTGTTCACTTTATTTATCTAATTATTTAATATTTTCAGGCTTTCTCTAATTGTGTGTATTTCATGAGTGATTTATTTTGCGGTACCACTAGAGTTATTTAATAGCCCTGTTTAATGGTTTAATGTTATATATTTTATTTAAATTAATTCACTCAATTGTTTGCTCTGTAATAATTATGTGACTTGTGTAAAATCATATAACATAATGCTTTTCCAAAATTTGTGAGCGTATTCAAATCCAAAATTTAATATTATTTGAACCCCAAATTTGTTTTTGTAAACGAATGCTATTCGTTTAAAACCATTTTCTATTAATGCATACCTTAACGAAATAATCCTATAACAAACAAACATTCATTTTAAAAAAACATCTGATGTGTTGCACTCACATGACTTTCTCTACTCTTGTACCAACCATTTTTACAAACTCTTATTCCTATATATTCTTCGTGTTAGTTGAGATAACATTTGTACAAATTATCTTATTGCTTATTTCCTTATAGGTACAGGGTCAGAGATCCCGTTCTCTTTGCACGCTTAACATATAAAAAATGAATAACCATGTTCCATTTCACGAAAGTTTTTAAGTTTTTAGAAACTCACACACATGACAACGAATATCTCCGAAATGGTTCACCCTACAAGAAAATTTATTCGAACATAAATTGTGTATTTTAGCAAGAACTACATTTTTTGTAGAGTAATATTTTGTCTATCTCTTACGATTTACGAGTTATTCAAAAGTCATCCAGAGTAAATAGGACTTCATGGGCTATAGCTAGAAAATTGAAGATATACATTTCATTTTTCATACAGATGTCTTAAACATGACACTTTAGTCAAAATCGTTACAGCCATTTAAAAAAAATCAAAATTTTCAAAAAAATTTTCCATGTAAAGGGTAGTTTAGGGTGGGGCTATTTGTCTCAATGTTCGTGTCACATCCTTCAAAGATATTAAACTTATAGACCAACTTTGGTTTTTAAACAACTTTTCGTTTTTGAGTTATGCTGTCCACACACACACACACACACACACACACACGCACACACACACTAAAATCTCTCTCTCTGTTTTTTTTTTTTTTTTTTTTTTTTTTTTTTTTTTTTTTTTTTTATGAGTTGCATTTCTTACTGTTTAGTTACTGTTATTGATTACTACTCTCGTGGAATCTTTTGTGTGGGTCACCCTGTGTCTTGGATAATGTTCTTGCTCCAGCTACAGCGGATGTAGGGAAATTAAGTGTCTTGTGCTGGGAAAGTTTGTTACTTCCATTATGATTCAATTGGATGGGCGCATAGTGTTATAAAATGCTGGGAAAGCAGCAGAAGTACGATATATCGGAAGAAAGGGATTAGCGGGGCGGGGGGGGGGGTGCACTAATTGTGTTTGTTCCGGTCGACCCAGGAGGCGTCGCTCATCACTTGTTAAAACGTTCACCTCAAGAGAAACTTTGCTGAAAGCAAACTTGGGGCAAACTTGCAGCTTCAATCTCCCGCCCGCCCCTGTGACCATTTTCAATTACGCCACATATTTATATTAATACTTGCTTCCAAGTTCACAAAGTTGGACGCATCAAGCTCTGATCAAATCCGTCTTGCTCCTAATTCAGTAAATATTGCCCCACGTTGCACTTTACCTCCCGTATCTGTACTTACATCCCGAAGCCGAGAAACTGTGGCAGCATCTGTGAAATTTCGATATCGAATTTTTGGATGGAAGCAATACTTTCTGTATAGTGAAAATAAGGGTAGTAATAAGGGTAGGAAAATCAGCATATACCTTTGGATAACTTAAAGGAGCAGATTACAGAATTATTGCAACCAATCAAAGAGAACTATTCATAACTCTCACAAAAGTTCATTGTAATATAATCGATGTATATCTGCTATGAATTACGAAATTATAATGGTAGCAAGTAAGGGAATACCGAAGTAGTATTTTAACCTCTTTGATAAAAAAAATCGTTTTTGGATTTTAATAGAAAAAAATACGCCATGCCTTAAATAACATATCTGCAACGTTTTAATCTCCTAGGGAAGGGGGAAGACATATTTTGGACGTATTTTAAAATGGAGGGCATCTGCCTATGCCTTTTAAATGGGCATGTCTGCACCTTCCGATCTTTCTCCCACAAATATCTATCTAGAAATCTAAAACTTTTTCCAACACAGTTCAAAATATCGGTAATAAAACGTCTATTAGAATTTTGATACTGTTTATACCTTTGTTTTAAAAATAATATAATAATGCGGTGTTTTGTGGCAGTTTTACACTTTGAGGTATTTAAAAAATTTAAGAAAAACTATTCACTATAAGAAAATGTTCTTCCTTTAAAATGTTAGAAACGTAATAAGAAATACAATTTTTAAAATCAGCCTTGTTGTTCAATATTATGTTGGAGGAGAATGATTTTTATTGTTTCCAATAAAACTGATATAAGCTAATATATGAGTAATGTCATTAGATATTGGAATTCAATTTAAAACATAATTTTCTTTAGTTTTTAGTAATACCTGTGCAAAAAATGCCAATTTCTAATTTTCATACGAGCATTTTACTTACCATTACAGTCAAGTTTCATATTATTGGAGCACGTGTTTAACTTTATTATGTTCTTACCTGAGTCAAAAAATGCGTACTTTATTCTGAACATTTAATTTCACATAGACCAGAAAATGACGGAAAGGAAATGCGGCACTCGTTTGCTGAACAGGGAAACCCGTGAAAAACCCAGCTCAGAAAGGGCAGTCGACTGGAAACGACCTGGGGACCTTACAAGTCCCAGCCCCACACGTTATTTAGGAATACTTTGTACCCCCCCCCCCCTCAGAGACTACCCCTAGACATACCTTCGTTGAATGATGGAGTTTATTTTAACATTGGAGTGCGTTTCTCTCTACGTAGAGGGAAAAAATGCCCCCAAGGGAGATTACGTGCAGTTGAAGTTGCGGTGGACGAAAACTCTGCTATTGGAGCACCTCCCCATCGGTATTCACCCTCCAAACTTTGTTGTAAATAAGAGGACGCCGTAGTTGAGCGTTATACTGGGGATGGAAAGAATTTCTGATGCTGCTTTGGACAAACGTTCTGAAGAAAACAACGAGGATCAATATCTTCAACAGAACTCCAACTGAATCTTTGTTTTCTTCAAGGTAATTTTAACAAAAATGTATTATTTTAATGTGTGTGTGTATTATCACAATTTTGACTCTCATTATTGGACCAATTTTGACGAAACTTGGCAAATATCACTTTTGATCCAAGGCAAAAATTATTTTGTAGAGGATAATGATAGTAACTTGGACTTTGCCAACAAAAGAATTATTACCTGCGGGTTTACGGCCTTACTAATTAACAAAGGAACAGCACTACTGTCCGGTGCACCAAACTTTCCGAAATGTTTGCGCACTTCAAATGACATGTATAGTATAACGACAATATATTCAACAAAGCTTATTCTTGCGACCGACCGCTTGTCCTTCTCCCCGGTTCCCGAAACCGAACCTCAGAGTTAACACATCAAACAAATGAACGACGCACACAGCCAGTAGATGGTGGTGACAATCGTTCCGCTCGGATTAAATTCCTCCCCTTGCATTACGCACCTCATGCACGCCCCTTGTTCATCGGTCATTGCTTGTGTTATTGCACTTTGATACAAACCAATAAGAGATTAGCACAGCTAGGACTGGTGGAAGGGTTATGCCAACATTAAATGAAGTAACACACAGGGGCGATAACACAACGCGCTAGGGGCAAAATTATATTTGTAAGGGAGTAAATTAACAGCAGTAGGAGCACAAGAAGACAAGATGCTGAGACAGTTGACAAATGAGGCAGTCGATCAGCTGCACCTACTTGACAAATTGCAGGCAGCATGTTATATCAAACTTCACATGTCCGTCCGTCCGTCCGTCCGTCCGTCCGCCTATCAGGCGCGTCATCCTGTGCCTTAAAGCAGATGAGGTGACGTAAATTGCTTCCTCGACTGTCAACGTTGAACAGAGCTTTTATCGGAAATACATTTGCACGCGATGGATGAAGAAGAATGGAGCCTTCGTGAATAACCTATTCCCAGCTTCGCTTCAAAATAGCAACATACCATAATCACAACTATAGCATATCACACTTCCAAGTTAGTCGCAAGCATCGAGCATATAACTACAGGATGTATCAGAATAACATTCATAATGTGATACTCCTCGTTTAACAAGTCCTAGATCCATTAGGTGAACCAAAAACACAAGGTCACTGTTCGTGGACCAGTTCGGTGTGTAAACGTTGGCCTACCTGGGCACAGATACCTGAGCACTGGATCAATATTCACCTTCGATATTTGCGTGGTTTTAAAGTGTTCTGCACGACTTTTGTTGTTGACTTTGAGACCTCGCAGAAGCCACACATCTACACGCGACAAGTATTAGTGTAAATTGCACTTGCAGCGTGCTCAACGAGTAAAATGGGAACTAATTAAATAACGCGCATAATAATGCTGAGAAATAGAAACAAATGTTCATTTCAGTATTGCTTTTATTTTCTCTTACCTAAAGTACTTATAAGAATATGGAATTCCCTTAAAAGTTCGATACACGTTTTGAATCACCATCAATAAACAAGGAAATTTTTTTTCTAGACGATTAAATGGCGTATTTGTTCTTAATTTCAGGAATATTTTCAACCAAAGTCCCACCCCATAATGGACAATGCTTGAAAAAGTTTATTTTCTCAAAATGTAATATCTGTACTGCGTATTTTTATGGCATACGAAATGCACATATATTTTGAATGTCCTTCAAATAAATTCTTTTGAATCTGAATGGCTTCACATAACAGATAATTGGTAAACTTTAACAAATATCTCTGTATATCTCGTAAAAGGGCACCATAATTATGTAATATAATATTTTTGTGGGTTTAACCATTTCAGTGGTTTCAACTTTCAAATAGTTATTTCTTTATAAAATGTAAAGTTGTTATTCACCTTTTACTGTCTCTACTGGTGAGTAGGGGAAGTATTGTATTTCATCGAAAAATTCAATGTCGATATTTCACCGAAAATATGTCTTGAGACCCCTTGAATCCAAAAAAAGAGCATTTTTAGAAAAAGATAGCAAGATTTGAACTATCCCTTACGGTTTACGAGTTATTCAAAAGTCACCCAGAGTAAATACGACTCCCGGGGATATAGCCAGAAAATTGAAAATATACATTTAATCTGTTATACAAATATCTCAAACATATGACATTTTAATCAAAATCATTGGAGCCATTTTTAAGAGTTAAAATTTACGAAAGATGTTCCATGTAAAGGGTAGTTTAGGGTGGAGCTATTTTCTTCAAAATCTTCGTGTCGCATCCTTGAAAGACATTAAACTTAAATACCAACTTTGGTTTTTAACCGACTTTTCGTTTTTGAGTTATGCTGCCCACACACTTTTTCTAAAACTGCTTTTTTTTATTCACAGGGCCTCGAAACATACTTCTGGTGAAATGTTCACATTGAATTTTTGGATGGGATAGAATCCTTCCTCTACTTTACTGTACGCAATAGAAAAAATACAAACGAGCGCGGGACGTCCCCTGGAAATTCCGCATACCCGCCATGTAGTAACGTCAGAGAAGTTGCCGAACAATCGGGCGCATTGGTTCTGTCGAAGGAAAAAAACTATTTTGTTGTTTAAGGATGCTGTCAATCGCCAGGTTCACGTCAGCGTCGCCGGTGTGCTGGAATTTTGTCCTGTACATCCTTAATTTCGATAGGATAAAGAACATGAATCATTTCTAACCAAGATTTTCGTAAAAGTATGTGAAGCCCTTTCTTAACAGAGTGATTTTTAATTTTCACAGCATCTTGTGGCAACTTCGGTACTTCTCACTCCAGATTCCTTAATTTACCGTGAATTCAAAACTATCGATGTGTGATTTCCCAGCACAACACAACTAGAATGTCGTATAATATCTCCGTATTAACAAATCACTAAATTTGACTACAGTTCCAGTGTATATACTACCGGATTGTGAAGTGATAACAGGTGCAGAGGAGGAATTCCCTACTATTATCTTGCGAGATCATGCAGTTAGATGTTTATATTTTCTTCCAACTGAAGGAATAGTATAGCGACATCCAGCCTGCGTAATTGGACACTAAAGATGTAGATGGTGTCTTGTTAAAAACAATTTGCTACTGCTTTTAAGTGATTTGTGTGAAAATTATTTCAAAAATGTTTCGTTTATGCCATTTTTGTGTAATTTATGTGAATATCCGAAAATATTTATTAATATAGACGCCACAAGCTAAGGAACATGATAATAACACTTAGAGAGAATGGCTTCACTCTGTAGCAATACAAGAAACAGTAAACAGTGGATGATTGTTTATCCCATCGTGAGTTGTAAATCCCAAGATGATCAACCCACGTGTAACAGATCGATATCTATAAACTTACCGTCCAATATTATAAAGAGAAATATGGTCGGAGCTAGAACGACAATCATAAGGCTTCTTTCTTAGTTCTAATGTGAAACATTCTAAAGAAACAGAAACTGAAGAAAATACTCTTGTCTATACTAAAAAACTCCTCTTAATCCTTAAACTCCACTTATACAACAATCGTTTTTACACGATAACTCAAAAACGAAAAGTTGGTTAAAAACCAAAGTTCGTATTTAAGTTTAATGTCTTTCAGGGACGCGACACCAAGATTTTGAAGAAAATAGCCCCACCCTAAACTACCCTTTACATGCAAAATTTTTCGAAAATTTTGATTTTCTTGAATATGGCTCCACCGATTTTGATTAAAATGTCATATGTTTGAGATATTTTTATGACAAATGAAATGCATATTTTGAATTTTCTGGCTATAACCTATGTAGTCCTGTTTACTCTTGATGACTTGTATAACTGGTAAACCGTAAGAGATAGACCAAATCTTACTATACAAAAAATGTAGATCTTCCTAAAATACACAATTTATGTCTCAATAAATTTTCTTGTAGGGTGAACCATTTCGGAGATATTCCTTGTTATGTGTGTGAGTTTCGGTAAACTTAAAAACTTTCGTGAAATGGAACATCGTGCCAAGAGAACGGAATCTCAAAGCATTAAAATATTTGACTATCGTTCAAAACCTACTGTATTCTAATATTCCCCTTGCACCTATAAGGAAATGAGCAATAAGATAATTTGTACAAATGTTTATCTCAACTAACACGAAGAAGATATAGGAACAAGAGTTTGTAAGAATGGTTAGTACAAGAGTAGAGAAAGTCATGTGAGTGCAACACATGTTTATACTTACGGAAGTCTCTTACTGGAACTGGCTAAAGAGAGACGTGAGTGACCTGCCCTCTAGTATCTAAAAGGAGAACTCTTTTCTTTGAAAACGCATCCGTACCATCTGTCCGGCACCGCCACACGCTACAAAACCTACAAGGTCGAGAAGGTAACAAGTGATAGCAAGGAAATTATGTCAGATAAGAAACCTAACCTGAAACTGCCTCCCTATAAGACACCCCCGGTGAAAAGATCGGTCAACCCTGCAAGCCTCACCCGTTACCAGGGAGTCCTCTCACTGTTGTTCTGTTTTCTCCTCATCTTGACAAAATTAATGAACCTTGTGCTCCTGGCGTCTGAAACGAAGGGTCTGACTCCTAGTGCCCAGAGAAACATTTTGTTATTTGCTTTAGCAGTTTGATTTATGAACCAGCTGTTACTATTCACAAAACGAGAAAATAATTTTCTTTCTGTTACACGGTAACTATAAAATATGCTCTTGTTTTACGACTATGGTAATTATGTAGAACATTTCTCTGAAGGAAATGACGTCGAGCATCCTTCAGTGAATATACAATTCTCTAAGTCTAGCTGCACTCCCAGAGAAAGACTGGAGGCTTTTAGACCTGAAGAACAAGATCACTTGGCATAGTCTACGATAAAAAAGGCGTCTCTACTTTTTACTTTCTCTACTGTTAAGTGGGGGTAGTATTGTATTCCACCCAAAAATTGAATGTCGAGATTTCACCGGAAGTATATGTTTTGAGACACCCTGAATCCAAAAAACATTTTTAGAAAAAGAGAGAGAGTGTGTGTGTGTGTGGTGTGTGGTGTGTGTGGTGTGTGTGTGTGGTGTGTGTGGTGTGTGTGTGTGTGGTGTGTGTGTGTGTGTGGTGTGTGTGGTGTGTGTGTTGTGTGTATGTGTGTTGTGTGTGTGGTGTGTGTGTGGTGTGTGTGTGTGGTGTGTGTGTGGTGTGTGTGTGTGGTGTGTGTGGTGTGTGTGTGTGGTGTATGGTGTGGTGTGTGTGGTGTGTGTGTGTGGGGTGTGTGGTGTGTGTGATGGTGTGTGTGTGGTGTGTGTGGTGTGTGTGGTGTGTGTGGGGTGTGTGGTGTGTGTGATGGTGTGTGTGTAGTGTGTGTGTGTGGTGTGTGTGTGGTGTGTGTGGTGTGTGTGTGTGTGGTGTGTGTGTGGTGTGTGTGTGTGTGGTGTGTGGTGTGTGTGTGTGGTGTGTGTGGTGTGTGTGTGGTGTGTGTGTGGTGTGTGTGTGTGTCAGTTGTATTTTTATAAACAGAAGTTTGTCCTCCGTAGTCTAGAACTAGCATGCTAGCCTCTGGTTCCTGAGGTCGCGGTTCAAACCCGGCGGAAGGCGATGGAATTTTTCCACCGTGACTTTCTTCGGAAGAGAAGTAAAGTCGGTGGCCCGATGCCGTAAATTTACGGCACGTAAAAGAATCTTAAGCTGATAAAAAGACATCTGGCCAAAATTAAGGGGTATTTTACGCCCAATATGGAGTGTGACGCTGAAAACTATACAACAGGCATGGTCACGAGAGGAGAGTTAGTGATTGAACTTCCCTTACTCACTCCACATTCTCTTGCCGAGTGAAAAAAGTTGTTTTAATACAACACGTGCAGTGTACCAATAATTTCTATGCTGTATTAACCGTTTTTTTATATATAAAACAAATTGAAATCAACATATTACACAACAAATTTTTCTGTGTTTGTAACTTACAAAAAATTCTATTAGCCACTCTTCATGAAACAGACGTACCATACTCGGCACTGCAAGAACGTGGCTCTTTTGAAGCAATTTTGCCCATGCCTGCCGTAGACATTAAATAACATCCATAAATAAACATTCAGTTTCATTTTCTAAACAGAGACTGTAAAAATTTTTTCACACAAGGAAACTTAAATGTTCAGTGTTTTCTGTATTTTAAGTAATAGCTCTTATGCTTTGGATTAAATTCATGCATTCAGCACATTTACATCAAAACTAAAGTATATATTTTGAATTTTTTCGGAAATACCCCCTGAAGTCCTCTTAATTCCAAGAAAGCTTATACAACTTTTCTATAGTATTTAGGTAAACCATAAGAGATAGAGAAAAACGCAGTGAAATAATTGTAGTAATATTCTGATAAATACCTATGCTCTTGCTAACTTCATTTAAATTTGTGTGATTGTTAAAAAAATATAGATCTCTTTAAAACGCAGTTAGAGGTGCTTAAAAAGTGTCCAATATTGCAACAGCAGTTGGGATTGGTCAAAATAAGAATACATTCCCCTATAAACATATGTCTGGAAAGAAATACGTGTTCAGATATGAGCAATTTTACTAAACTGTGGAACATATCCATACTTTTGATGGGTTTGCGTATACCAATGTTTTTAGATGTCTCTATAGCCTGAAATCCAATGGATTGAGGACCGGCGAACGCGGAGGCCATGCTACTGGACCTCCTCGACCAATCCATCGTCTATTAAATGTTAAGTTTAAGTATCATGATCGCTTTAGTCTCAATTTGTGGGCAGGAATTTTGGGTGACAGACTTCTAGGACCGAACAGATTAGCAGGTGAGTCCTGTGCGATGAGTTATCCGTGCTTTTTGAGGAGTTGTATTTGTGGAAAAGCGACGCAGGGGGTTTATGCATGGGGAGGCACTACCACATCTTGTACGCATTGTGCGACAATACTTAAACCAAACTTTTAATGAACGATGGATTGGTGGATGAGGTCCAGTAAAATGGCCTCCCCGCTCGCCGGACCTCAATCTATTAGGTTTCTAGCTATGGAACATTTAAAGACGTTGAAATATGTCAAATCAATCAAAAATAAATTGCACATTTTTCTAAAATTATTCATTTGTTTTTGGATATATGTTTACAGGAACGTTTATTCTAGTTTTGACCAATATCGGACATTTCTTTTAAACACCTGTATATTTTAAACAGTATTTTCTGGCATTAGCCATCTGTAGCATATCAGTTATTTTATTTGTGAATGTTTATCTTTTAAAGCGCTGTAGCTACGGCTGTTTTTCACGATGTCATGGAAAAAAATAAAATTATAACGAATATGACGAAAACTGAACTTTAATTGGATAAAGGAATAAACTTTTAAAGATAGCTTGTAGACGGTGTATAGAAATAAACGATAGTTGGTGGAAACTTTTTAAAAATATAATTTGAGCTTAGGAAGGTAGGTATGTGCATAATCGGCGGACTGGACGATGGCTTTAAACGGACTAAAAATCTCAGCTTTAACCGAGATATCTGCAGTAAATTATATGCCTGATAGCGGCAATTCCGCCGGTTTACGGCCCTAAACCAAGATCATCTCTCCTGATATCTGTTTTATAAAGGGTTAGTCCTAGATTGTGTTTTCACACTTGCCGCCATAACCTGCAGGCTACCTACCTACCTACCCCAAAGGCTCCCTTTACAGCCCTCTGTGCCTGTCGAAAGCAGAAATTGCAAAGCCCACTTCTATACGTTTTTACTTTCTCTACTGGTAAGTAGAAGGAAGTATTGTATTCCACTCAAAAATTCGATGTCGAGATGTTATCGGAAATATATGTATTGAGACCCCCTGAATACAAAAAAAGCATTTTTAGAAAAAAGTTCGCGCGTGTGTGTGTCTGTGTGTCAGTCTGTGAACAGCATAACTCAAAAACGAAAAGACGGTTAAAAACCATAGTTGGTATTTAAGTTTAATGTCTTTCAAGGATGCGACACGAAGATTTTAAAGAATATAGCCCCACCCTAAACTACCCTTTACATGGAAATTTTTTCAAAACTTCTGATCTTCTTGAAAATGGCTCTAACGATTTTGATGAAAATGTCATATGTTTGAGATATTTTTATGACAAATGAAATGTATATCTTGAATTTTCTGGCTGTAGCCCCTGTAGTCGTATTTACTATGGAGGGCTTTTGTATATCTGGTAAACCGTTAGAGATAGACCAAATCATACTATACAAAAAATGTAGATATTGCTAAAATATACAATTTATGTATCTATAACTTTTCATGTAGGGTGAACGATTTCGGAGATATTTCTTGTTATTTATGTCAGTTTCGGAAAACAAAACTTTCGTTCTTATTATTAATAAATATGTGCAACATATTCAAAAATAATTAAAATCTACTAATTTTGTGAATGTTCAGTAACTTATTAAGCAGCCTGTAGATAAAATCACAAGCCTTAGTGACACATCAGAATTTGTGGGTTAATACTACTATATCTTGAGAAAGTGATCTTCAACTATATTTGTAAGCAGCATCTTTGTAATTTCCTGTACGTCACGGAAGAAACATTTTTGGACAATAGAAGGGTCCATTATAAGATTTAAGCACTCCAAATGAATGCTCCAGGCCTTAAACGTCCTATGCCAGTTATATGCATGAAGGCAGTTTGATGGATAGCATCATAGGGAACTGACGTAGGGGCCATCTGTTACAACAATGGAGCGAAAAATTTAAACTCTTATGAGCAACGTTGGTGGAAAATATGTTGAGAGACTCCTAAATATAGGTACCAAAAGCTATCCGTGTTTACAAAAGAAATTATACCAGTTGTTATTTGTCAAATGCTTTCCTGGGCACTAATACAAGGTGCACTCCCACAGAGGAGTAAGAAGTAACAACAGGGCGCTGTTCTGGGACCCATCACAATGTAAGTATAGGACCAGGCCTTATTGCAAGTCCACTCAGGCCTGCCAGTGTTCACAATAACACTTCTTCGGAACTGCAGCAATTCAGGAGCTCCAAATTTTCAACTTGCATTGTAAATTTAGCAATTTAGGCTGGCTTATCACCGCTCCATGGTCACCTTTTTAAATAGCAGTGACAATTTAATTTTATTAATCTCATTTACTTCCCTCTTTATGAAATTATTATCTTATAATCTAGGGCTTCTTGATAGTCAATCTTCCTCTTTAACCCCTAATTTTAATTTCGTACATTTGCGATTTTTCCAAATAATGAATGAAAAATCATATGTTCACAGAATAGTATATATTGCGTTATAAGGATAGTAAGTTCTTTCATGCTATTAGCCATTTCCGAGATATTTCTTGCTAGTTGATTTTCGTTATTTATCGTGATCAAGCGAAGAACATAGATTTTGGGACTCGTTACGTAGCCAGCTTGTGTTTAAAAATCTGACTCGCTATAACCTGTATTCTTCTTCTTTAACATACAACGAAATGTGTCACTCTGCAATCAATTAGAAGTGAATAAAAGAAAAGCTTTTGTGGAAATAGTTTTCGGATCAGAGAGGAGAGAAAATCATGTGAATGCAACACATCAGACACCTTCCAACTAGAGTAGAGCTATTTTCTGCAGAAAACAGGCCCATTCGATTCCATACAGCGGGATAAATTCATGATTACCTGGCAGATGGCAGCATCTGCTTCCTTTCACAGTGTATTTTGTATAAAATAAACTGTACTCAAATTGCTTGATATTTGCAACGGTGGAGAGCTTCCTGATATTTCAGTTTTATTGCTCCAGTTTATATGACTCTTCCCAGTTCTCGAAATAACAAATACACGCTAGCTAAACACAGGAAAGAGGTAGTCATCAGGCACGTGACCACAGAGGATGCTCTTATTAACCTATTATTTGCATTGTTTCTTCAAATTTTATGAAATGGATACTCCATTATGCACATCAACAGGTTCCCCAGTAGACACAATTTGAGTTGTACACCTTTTAAGGAACTGCGCATGCGCCACGTTATTAAGTTATGCGGTCATGCACACTAGAAGAAATGCAACACTGGGCAAAGATTTTCTCCGCTCTGTTTCGACACCGTCCTAGTTTTGTGTCAATGCCACTAGATGGCAACACGCTGCGGCTAAAATTCAGTGACTCTCAAAAGAAGGTAATGTTTACAAACACGGAAATTCCCCCCCCCCCCCCCCCCCCATTTTTCACACTCTCCCTAATATCAAATGTCATTGAAGGTATGCGCGTAAAAACGGTCTAGCTCTCATTTTTCAAAACTGAAAAAATAAGAGTTTTGCATATAAAAAATCTGATGTGTTTCACTCACATGGCTTTCTCTACTCTTGTACTAACCATTCTTACAAACTCTTATTCCTATATCTTCTTCGTGTTAGTTGAGATAAACATTTGTACAAATTACCTTATTGCTTATTTCCTTGTAGGTACAAGGGAAATATTAGAATACAGTATCCTTTGTGCGATAGTCAAATCTTTTAAGGCTTTGAGATTGTGTTCTCTTTGTACGCTTAACATATAAAAAAATGAACAACGATGATCCATTTCACGAAAGTTTTAAGTTTTGCAAAATTCACACACATAACAAGGAATATCTCCGAAATGGTTCACCCTACAAGAAAATTTATTGAGACATAAATTCTGTATTTTAGCAAGATCTACATTTTTTGTATATTATGATTTGGTCTATCTCTAACGGTTTACCAGTTATGCGAAAGTCATCCAGAGTAAATACGACTACAGGGACTATAGCCAGAAAATTCAAAATATACATTTCATTTGTCATACAAATATCTCAAACATATGTCATTTTAATCAAAATCATTAGGACCATTTTTAAGAAAATCAGAATTTTCGAAAAATTTTCCATGTAAATGGTAGTTCAGGCTTAGGAACGCAGTGTGTGTTGCATAGCTACACGGCGAAAAGTTCACGAATCACACGGGTTCATTAATCCCCGTTTGCTCAGCGCAGTGTTAGTGTACCATAGGATGGAAAGCAAGCCTCTCGAGTTCTATCTGGACTAGGTAGTCCCGGGTTCTCTCCCATTTGCAGTATTATTCAGAAGGGTAGGGAATATGCGGCATAAAAAGGCAGGCTAGTAATGTTTACTAATCGACCCTTATCACAGTAGGTGAGATAATCTTGTTGCTGTTTGTAATTTGATGGAGCCTGGAGTGAAGGAACATTAGGAAGTTAACGGGGCGGGGGGGGGGCTACGTCAGGTCGCAGCAATTTTCATCATCGACCACTACGGGCTCCAAACGTGCCAAGAATTTTAAAACAGCGCCACCTTCTCCCCAGTTTAAGACGTGTGAGTTGGGGATTGCTGCTCGTCGAAAGGGTGTGGGGGGGGGGGGTTGGAATTTCTTTTTTTGCACGTACACTCATGGCCCACAAACCTGACATTTTATCTTCCTTAACCTCTTATTCATCGACTCGCTTTGTTCCTTCCCCCGTCCCGTCCTCGTTTAAGAAAATGAATCGCCGGCTCTGAAAGGCGAGCATGTCCAGAAAGGGTAATTTTGAGAGGTCAAGTTGGCTATATGAGTAGTCGGTACCTTCGCGACCTGGTTACTGGAATGTGCACATAACCATGGCTCCGCGATAGCGTGTGAGGCTCGCAGTCGGGAAGTCGTCCGTTCGATTCCCGTGGCCAGCGTTCCTAGCCCAGGGATTTTTTCTTCGAAAGTTTCTCTGGGTCTCTAGGAGAATACCTGAAAATATAGGACACCTTCGTATTTCCTGTCCGTTCCTTTCACCTCGCCTCTCATTTCACCTGGCCTCTCATTTCACCTCGCCTCTCATTTCACCTCGCCTCTCACTTCACCTCGCCTCTCATTTCACCTCACCTCTCATTTCACCTGGCCTCTCATTTCACCTCGCCTCTCATTTCACCTCGCCTCTCATTTCACCTCGCCTCTCATTTCACCTGGCCTCTCATTTCACCTCCCCTCTCATTTCACCTCGCCTCTCATTTCACCTCGTCTCTCATTTCACCTCCCCTCTCATTTCACCTCCCCTCTCATTTCACCTCCCCTCTCATTTCACCTCGCCTCTCATTTCAACTCGCCTCTCATTTCACCTCGCCTCTCATTTCACCTCCCCTCTCATTTCACCTCGCCTCTCATTTCACCTCGCCTCTCATTTCACCTCGCCTCTCACTTCACCTCGGCTCTCACTTCACCTCGCCTCTCATTTCACCTCGCCTCTCATTTCACCTCGCCTCTCATTTCACCTCGCCTCTCATTTCACCTCGGCTCTCATTTCACCTCGCCTCTCCTTTCACCTCGCCCCTCCTTTCACCTCGCCCCTCATTTCACCTCGCCTCTCACTTCACCTGGCCTCTCATTTCACCTCGCCTCTCATTTCACCTCGCCTCTCACTTCACCTCGCCTCTCACTTCACCCCGCCTCTCATTTCACCTCGCCTCTCACTTCACCTCGCCTCTCACTTCACCTCGCCTCTCATTTCACCTCGCCTCTCACTTCACCTCGCCTCTCACTTCACCTCGCCTCTCATTTCACCTCGCCTCTCATTTCACCTCGCCTCTCAAGATTTGTTTAATGAATGACCTTTGCATAACCGATAAAGCTAAACGACCTTTCTACGCAAAAAATATAAATCTCGTAAAAGCACGAAATTTATATTAAATGTATATTTTGTGAAGTAAACCATTTCCGACATGTTCCTTGTTATAGGTTTGAAACGGGGAAGTCATTTGTTCCTCTCACTCTCCCTCTCACGCTCTGTCTCGCTCTCTCTCCCTCTCTCTACCTCTCCCTCTCACTTTCTCTCACTGTTATCGGTCTTTGTGGCTCAATTGGTTAGGCGCTGGCCTAATTTAAGGTCACGTGTTCAGATCTGGCAAAATTCGCTCAGATTGAAGAGTAATTTAATTAGTGTAGAAAATATCTTAAACATGCGATTTCCGTGAAACCTCGATTAGAGAAATTAATAGATAAATTTTATTTCCTATCGGACTAATGGGATTCCCATGCAAACATCTCAATCGGCTTTTGGTTCTGTTTTATTTGCTTTTTAAAACAAATTTAATGGAAAAAAGTATCAATTATTTTCTTCAAAAAATTATCACTTATAGGACAACCTGAAGAATTACTTTCTGGAAGGAATGAGTTGGTTTGAAACCGATGAGTTCTTTGTTCCAGAGAAGTGAGTGCCTATTGAATGTCAAATGAGGAGACAGACGAACGTTAAAGCAGAAGCCATTTTCTTAGCAGGGAATCTTGTTTGCGCGATCAATGGTCGCCCATTTCCATAGGGAATCGTTAGGCAAGCATGCAAGGTGCGGGAGATTGTTGAATTGCTTCTAGGAAGTCTAAAAGCTTTTCTGTGCTTAGGTTTGAATGTTTATGTACAGTTTTAAATGGATTAAAGCTTTCTTGTTCCGCCATTATTCTTTCACAAATGAGGCTTGCCTCTTCAGACAAATTTCCTACTTAAAACGTGTTTTATGTGTTAGCTTGCTTCAACAAGGAAATAATGTAACAGTAGCATTACAGTAGCTTATTATGACGGCATAAACTGTGCCAAATTACCATGGCAATGATGTCATAACCACCTCAACATAACTTTCTCCAATGTGCCTGTAAGAAAATGTGAAACCGTCACTCTCGAAAAGTAATGCATTTTTCGTTTCTCCATCATAAAAACTAATGTTTTTCCCGAGTGCAACCATTAAAAATGTTTAATGAGAGCTAAAACAGCATTAAACAATATATTTCTCTCAGTAGAACTTAACTTTATAGAATCACAACATGGTGCTGTCTAATAGAAACCATTTTAATATTTAAAAATGACTAAACTAAACAAGAATTTTTCATCTTCAGCTTTAGTTGATCACATTACATAAACTACAAATTAAGTTTGCAGAAATGTCCTGACCTCTACTTCTTCTCGCGTCTTCCCTGTTATATCATGCTGTAATGTCTTACGGTCAGCGATTTTATGAAGGTTCTAACATCTTCGAAGAATAAAGGACTGTTTCTCTGCCGTGATTGGCTGACAAAATATGAAATTATTCGTAAAAAATGGCAACTTCAATATCTTTTGGCAACCTTCCAGACACCATCTTATAAACTGCTCCTGGCTGCCGAAATGTAGGGATTGTTATGTTTTGGTATTTTCAGACTTAGAAATTATTGTGAAGTTATGACGTCTAGTATTGAAACAATTGCAACACCAGGGTAAAAACTGTGAGGTGTTGTACTCACATGACTTTCTCTACTCTTATTCCTATATCTTCTTCGTGTTAGTTGAGATAAACATTTGTACAAATTATCTTATTGCTTATTTCCTTGTAGGTACAAGGGGAATATTAGAATACAGTAGGCTTTGTGCGATAGTCAAATCTTTTAAAGCTTTGAGATTCCATTCTCTTTGCACGCTTAACATATAAAAAATGAACAACAATATTCCATTGCACGAAAGTTAAGTTTTTCGAAACTCACACACATAACAAGGGATATCTCCGAAAGGGTTCACCCTACAAGAAAATTTATTTAGACATAAATTGTGTATTTTACCAAGATCTACATTTTTTGTACAGTAAGATTTGGTCTATCTCTAATAGTTTACCAGTTATGCAAAACTCGCCCAGAGTAAATACGACTACAGGGGCTATAGCCACAAAATTCAAGATATACATTTCATTTGTCATCAAAATATCTCAAACATATGACATTTTAATCAAAATCGTTAGAGCCATTTTCAAGAAAATCAACATTTTCGAAAAATATTCCATGTAAAGGGTAGTTTAGGGTGGGGCTATTTTCCTCAAACTCTTCGTGTCTCATCCTTGAAAGACATTAAACTTAAATACCAACTTTAGTTTTTAACCTAGTTTTCGTTTTTGAGTTATGGTGTCCACAGACTGACAGACACACACGCGGACCTTCTTCTAAAAATAGTTTTTTTAATTCAGGGGGTTTCAAAACATATGCTTCTGGTGAAATCTTGACATCCAATTTTTGGGTGGAATACAAACATAAAATAGGTGTAAAGTTAAAGGAAAAATTCCGGTTTATAAGATTATACTAAGAGTAAAGTTGTAATAAAATTTTAATACGTTCCTTTTAAGTACTGATACTGCAGACTCCTTGGCACTGAAGTAAATTTGACCCAGATAGCAATTCTATGCACAGACGTTCAGACATGCTCAACGAAGATTCCAGAACGTACCCTCTCTTAGTCATAGATATATCAGCTATTAGTGTTTGCACACAAAACAAAGACATATAATGGAAATAGCTCACAGCTGATGACGTAATCACTAATTGCTTCCTGCTGCAACGGTTGGAGAAGACAGAGTCGGGGTTTAGGTTATACATTGTTCACCTCACGAGTAACAGATCCACAGTATTTCGCTATTCAGCTGTTATACAGGGTGGAGGGGAAGTTACTACATCCCTTCTAATATGTGCTTCGTAGAAGCATTAGAAACGAAAAAGTCTAATGGGGTTTTGTTTTTTGATCAACCGATTTTGAAAAAAATAAATGGTTTTTGTTCCTACTTGGATGAGTAATTTCACAAAAATGGACGAAAATAACAGTTTGTTTGTGATAAAGCTTCGGTAGTAATTATGTTAAGGCTGCAATCCGCAGGACAAGATTTTCAGAGCGCATTTGTTTCCCTCGCGTGCTGCTGCCGCGGCGATCGCCGACGCTTCCAACTCTGGAAGATACCGAACCGGATAAAGGTGAATAAAATCATTGTGACTGAATGGAGGAATAGCAAATTTGCAATACATTTAAATCCTTCCCAATATTTGCCTGTCGACCGGGAGAAACCACCCTGTACACGGAAAATGTTTCGAAATATTTGATTTTCTATAAAATACCTCTACAGTTTTAATTAAAATAACATTTTTAAGTTGCTTACATGGCAAATAAGAGGTAAATCTTCAATTTTCTAGGAGTAGCCTCTTGAAAGATATGTATCATTAATTCTGTAATAAAGTTAAACCATAATAAATGAACAAAAATTACAAGAACAATAAAATTGCCGAAAGAAGGAGAACAGAGGAGGTAAGTAGATGATAAAGGCTTGACGTAGTGAAATGATATGCAAATGTACCAGGTACATACATATGTAGGGCGATGTCCTGGACGTAAAAAAGACGGTAGGGGTCAGTGTGCCAGGGAGCATAATGGAAGAAAGGGGAGGGGAGAGAAGTAGATAAAGATGACGAAGATGAAGATGGCGTTTAGCGCCCGGTGGTCTCCCACAGCGTTATCTGGGTCTCCCACGCCCATCCTGCAGACCAATCTAGAGCTGCACAATCTCGCAATACGTCATTCTTCCCTCCCTCCTTCCTTCTGTTCCAGTTACGAGATCAGAGGTGAAGATGGCAAGTGAAAGTAAAAAACGAGCCGTCTAATAAATCCAACAGGGATGGAGCTCACTTATTTATTACAACTGTCAACCACTTGTTTTATCATAAGTTCAATTTTCGATAACTTTATTGCTTTCTCTAATACGTATAGCAAATAGGGAAAATATTGTACTCCAACAAAATTTCGATGTCGAAATTTCGCCGGAAACAGGTTTTGATTTTGATTAAAATGTTATATGTTTAAGACATTTTTATGACAAATGAAGTGTATATCTTGAATTTTCTGGCTATAGCCCCTGTAGTCGTATTTACTCTGGACGACTTTTGCATAACTGGTAAACCGTTAGAGATAGACCAAATCTTAATGTATAAAAAATGTAGATCTCGCTAAAACAAGCAATTTATGTCAGAATAAACTTTTTTGTAGAGTGAACCATTTCGGAGATATTCCTTGTTAAGTGTGTGATTTTCGAAAAACTTAAAATTTTCGTGAAATGGAGAAGAGAACGCCTACCTATAAAATGTTTTGAAATTCCATATAGAAATGTGTGATATTCAATAACTATCGGGTCGATATCATCAATGACACACTTGATTCATCGACTGTTGGAGTAGGGGATGTTAATATTGATTGCTTGATCCTGTAGGGTAGTTAACCCTCGCTCTGTGGTCTCCGACCTCGGTCTGTGCAATATAATTAAAATCATGTTTGGCAATAGAATGCTCCTGTTTACCACGGTAATTAAACTTCAGGTTCCTACGCGAACCCCTAGGGCAAGATCAACCTCATTGCCCACTAATTCTATAAAAAACGCAAATTAGTGGTTCAGCCTGAAGATTAGTAGGTAATTGTTTGTGATTAATGAAAATGTTGGTGTACTTTCGAGAAACAAGCTTTATCGAACAATTAACGAGCTTGGAATTAACCTAAAAACAAACTTTCAAAGAATGTGGTAGTAAAGGCGGTTTACTCTACAAAGTTACCCAGTCGCTGTGTCACTAGAATGTCAGCCTTCTTGTTCTTCTTCTTCCTCACAAGGTTTAAGCCAGGCATGGGCACGAGAGGGGAGGCAGTGATTGAACTTGCCTTACCCACCCAAAATTTTCTTGCCGAGTGTTTCGATACAACACTTGCAGAGGTGACTTCGTTCCTCCTGCGCAGTCGTAGTAGTTTCTATGCTCTTATTAAATATTTTGTTTATATTAAACATGTTTGCAGATGTTTTCTTACTTCTAGTAACTCCACCAATGATATTAGAAACCTAATGACGTGTAATCCTTCTCCGGCAAGTCACGGCATTTATGTCCCTGCGCCGAACGTCCTCCTTCACTGAGATCGCAAGCCAGAAGAAAGCACGCTGTCGGTGTCGAAGGCCTGGTAACGTCCAAGATGAATTTTCGGGCTATGCGCATGCGCCGGAGGTTCGGCAAGTTGCCGTAGGAGAGCAGCTAATTCGCCGGGTGACTATGCGACTCTGCTGACCACCTGGAGGTAACGGCGCAGTATATTCCTTTTCGAATTTGATGCAAGAACTAAGATTATTGTAGATGCTTTAAATTGAGCGTCATATAACGGCTCAATGTTGAGCGGGACCAACATAAATAAGATTAAGGTTTTGTAAGAAACGTTTGTTGAAGAATGTGTAGAGAAAATGATGTGAAAGTAAGAAATGTTTTTTAATGAAACATGTGGTTTTAAAGAATGTGAAAATTATAACTTCATATTACATTTTCATCCTGTCTATTGTGTTGTATTTACCCTATTGCCATATGTAAGTAATGTTCAACTGTTATATGGAAATTGTCACATGATTAGGCAGTACTTGAGGCTCCCATATCCGGGTCTGCCCTGGCGAGCCGCGGTTCCAGGGGCCATAGACCCGGCCGGGTGTGGGGGTGGGGGGGGAGGTTGGTGGAGGTTCGGTTGAACGTAATCAGACTAGAGCTCCGAAGCGCTCCGCCACGCGCGAGAGGAAAATAAAAGATGGCAGCAAGAAGCGACATATACCAGAGAAGGAAACTTGAGGGAACAATTGCACCAAGAATTTAAAGTGACAAGAGAGATACTAGTGCTGCTGAGAAAAAGTCGCAGAAAGTCTTCAAAACACTAGTTTGAAGAGCTTGTGGAATAAAGAAGACAGAGAACGTTACTGGAGTAATAAAGCAGGCGCTGACGGTGATTTCAAAAGCAAGCTGTCAGCCCTCCCGACCTCAGAATGCTAATTTCAACATACGATATGAGGCGGAAAATAAGATGTTTCAACAAAGTGTTTCCAACAATAACTGGCAACTATGCTGTCAGCCTTAGACAGCATAACGAAAAGTCGGTTAAAAGCCAAAGTTGGTATTTAAGTTTAATGTCTTTCAAGGATACGACACAAAGATTTTGAAGAAAACAGCCCCATCCTAAACTACCCTTTACATGGAAAATTTTTTGAAAATTTTGATTTTCTTGAAAATGGCTCTTATGATTTTGATTAAAATGACATATGTTTGAGATATTTTTGTGGCAAATAAAATGTATATCTTGAATTTTCTAGCTATAGCCCGTGAATTCCTATTTACTCTGGATAACTTTTGAATAACTGGTAAACCGTAAGAGATAGACCAAATCTTACTATACAAAAAATGTAGATCGTATTAAAATAAACAATTTATATCTCAATACATTTTTTTTCTAGAGTGAACCATTTTGGAGGTATTCCTTGTTATTTGTGTCAGATTCGGAAAACTTGAAACTTTCGTGAAATGAAACATTGTTGTTCATTTTTTTTATATGTTAAGTGTGCAAAGAGGACAGAATCTCAAAGCTTTAAAACATTTGACTATCGCTCAAAGCCATGCACACTCCCTTGGAGACCCGAGATTCGCAGAGTTCTCCCGATCCGGGGGACGAGCATTTATATAGAGAAAAGCATCTGATATACACGCTAAAGTTTCCGGCGCTTGAAAATTTGAGACAGCCAAACAGGATGAAACGTGAAGTGGATGAGTGGGGGGGGAGGTGGTGGAGGGAGTGGGGGGGGGACATAAAGCAAAACTTTCTAACATAAGGACTCTTATATAGCTTTAGCATCAAGAAACTTCAGTGTTTATATGTATAGAACTAAAATAAAGGTTATTCAGAGATAGCAAATACCAAATAAATAAACATAACATTTGTGTTCTGTGTGCTGAAATGGTACATTATGGCTACTTGTATACGTTCCTTGCAAAAACAATGAACTTTATTTTTATTTTCTGCTAAGTAGAGTATAATATTCTGTTCAGCGTGAGTGTGTCCGCCTATAACTTAAATGTGGTCCAAGGACTTCGAGGATCCCTTTGTTGTACGATTTTGTCTACCTGCTAGGTTTGCCACTTAAGCAAACAGCGCAGCGGCGCGTCTCGTGAGCGTAAACAAATACTATGTTATGTCCTTTCGCTTTTACTGTGCGAGTATTTACATCCAGAAGCCGGTTCAGATCCCTGAACAAGCTCAACGCAACGTTGCCGAGTTACTGCTCTGAATTTTCCGTTAATTTTTTTAAGTTATTAATTATTTCGAAGGCCTGTGTGATGTATTACTATAGAAATTATGTCAGAAATAATTTACTCTATGAAACGTACAAGTAAAAAAGTATTATTTTCGTATATTCTTTTCCAGTGTGTGGCGCGTATGAAGTTTGATACGTAAATCGTGCTGCAGGTCGACAAAGCGTTGCATCAGGAGTTACTTAGGCACTTTGTTCCATCGAGCTGAGTTATGCCTTTATGCTTAAACAAAATGTAACGAACCTACCCCAAGTTTGCCCAAATAGCGTTTCTTTATGGAGTGCAAACACCACTAGCCGGATATAAAATAGTCTCTCTTGGTATAAAACAGTCAACTGATGGTTTGCTATATACAGCCTTTAACAAACACTTTGTGCTTTGTGTTTTCATTTTCATGCGTCCCTTCACCTCATCTTCATCGCTCTTCCTCTGTTTTAAATGCGCCCCTTTCCTCACTTTTTGCGTTTAAATTGCCACCTATTGTATGTAAAGTACCGGAACAAATGGAGCGAGTTATTCCTTTGTAGCCTTTAGGAGCGATTGTATCGCCTCTTTACGGCTTCACCTCACGTCCCAAATGTAGATACATACACTCATTCAAACTCGGCGATTAAGGTACCGCCCGACCGCGTTATTTTCCACTCAGTTTTGTTATGTAAACGTGTCGCTCTAACCTAAACGTCATGTCCGTTTGCAAATCACCTTTCTCCTGCACTTTCACTTGCAATAGATGCCCTGCTTTACTTTTTGGTTTATCACTTAGAACATAACTTGATATAAACACATGACGTCACCGTAATACGCAGGGAACCAAAGCATATAGTTCCTATACGAGGGCTGATGTTGCACTCACATGACTTTCTCTACTCTTGTACTAACCATTCTTACAAACTCTTATTCCTATATCTTCTTTGTGTTAGTTAAGATAAGCATTTGTAGAAATTATCTTATTATTTCCTTGTAGGTACAAGGGGAATACACGCTTAACATATAAAAAAATAAAAAACGATGATCCATTTCACGAAAGTTTAGTTTTCCTAATCTGATACAAATGACAAGGAATATCTCCGAAATGGTTCACCCTACAAGAAAATTTATTGAGACATAAATTGTGTATTTTAGCAAGATCTACATTTTTGTACAGTAAGATTTTGTCTATCTCTAACGGTTTACCAGTTACGCAAAAGTCGTCCAGAGTAAATACGACTACAGGGGCTATAGCCAGAAAATTCAAAATATACATTTCATTTGTCATAAAAATATCTTAAACATATCACATTTTAATCAAAATATTTACAGCCATTTTCCAGAAAATCAAAATTTTCGAAAAATTTTCCATGTAAAGGATAGTTTAGAGTGGGGTATTTTCTTCAAAATCTTCGTGTCGCATCCTTGAAAGACATTAAAGTTAAATACCAACTCTGGTTTTTAACCGACTTTTCGTTTTTGAGTTACGCTGTCCACAGACTGACACACAGACACACACGGACCTTTTTCTAAAAATGCTTTTTTTGGATTCAGGGGGCCTCAAAACATATTTCCGGTGAAATCTCGACATCGAATTTTTGGGTGGAATACAATACTTCCCCTACTTATCAGTAGAGAAAGTAAAAATGAACAACGATCTTCCATTTCACGAAAGTTGTTTTCCTAATCTGACACAAATGACAAGAAATATCTTCAAAATGGTTCACCCTACAAGAAAATTTATTGAGACATAAATTATGTATTTTAGCAAGATCTACATTTTTTGTACAGTAAGATTTTGTCTATCTCTAACGGTTTACCAGTTATGCAAAAGTCGTCCAGAGTAAAGACGACTACAGGGGCTATAGTCAGAAAATTCAACATATGCATTTCATTTGTCATACAAATATCTTAAACATATCACATTTTAATCAAAATATTTACTGCCATTTTCCAGAAAATCAAAATTTTCGAAAAATTTTCCATGTAAAGGGTAGTTTAGGGTGGGGCTATTTTTTTCAAAATCTTCGTGTCGCATCCTTGAACGACATTAAACTTAAATACCAATTTTGATTTTTAACCGACTTTTCGTTTTTGAGTTATGCTGTTCACAGGTTGACAGACACACACACGGACCTTTTTCTAAAAATGCTTTTGGTTGCAATACAATACTTCCCCTACATACTAGAAGCAAGGCATAAGCAAGGACGGAGGGAAATGTATTTCTAACTTGTGCTAACATCCAATGTTCTATTTAATTACATTTGAAACACTGTGTAATGAATCACTCGGCACCAACAATCACCATTACAGCCTGTCCAATAAATGCATTAAGGAAAATTTATGACGTTGCAAGGACCTTTAACATTTAAAGATCTCTCACACGAGAAACAAAATCTTCACTCGTTGAAAAAGGGCAGGAGGGGGTGGGGGGGGGGTGCGAGGCAACTTCCTCCAACTACATCTCGAACTCCGGGCGCACAGAACCAAAAGCAAAAAACAGTAATCGAATCTCGACGGTGCTGCATTGCACGTCACGATAGCGGAAAACAGCAACAGCTCCTGCCATTGAAGATAAAATCTTATGTAAAATGTTTTGCTTTCAATTACTTCATTCTGGTCTATGTAGATCAAAGAGATTTTATTTATTTATTTCTCTACCACGTTCCAAATATGTAAGGGAAGAATTACATTCCACCCATAAATTCAACATCAAGATTTTCGCGTAAATGCATATTTTTTAGATATTCTGTACCCAAAACATCACTTTTACAAAAGCTTCCGCCCATATGTGTCCGCGAACAGCAAAACACAAAAAGAAAATTTCGGATATACATCTTACATCCAATTTAACTTTAAAACTAAAAATTAACCCCTAGCGCAAGAGCCCTAGTGTTCCAAGGCTTACCGCCCAACCGCTGCGTCCCCCCCTCTGTCCACTAAAAGCATCATAAGTGGGGTGCAGTACTGGAGGGTGGGACGTGGTCTGCGCCCCGAGCCCTCCCGGCCGGTTATGTGGTCTTTGCAACCTTGGGCCACTATTTATCAAGCAACTCCTGAATTGGCCTCTCAGGGAACTAACAAGGCTGAGTGTATCCCGTTACAGACCTCCCAGAGGGGGAAAAATCGCCACGCTGGTACCGAGGATCCAACCCGGGTCCTCCGCACCAGAGTTAGCGGACGGTACATTGAAATATGAGATTGAGTGAGTCAGTGAAAGGGGGGGGGGGGTGGACTTTAAGGGCCCGTCAGTAACAAGGTTACTTGACTGAAAGATTTTCGATAAAGTGGAACTTCTCAGAAATAACAAACGATTTTGGCTAATAAAATATATATCTTGAATTATTTGGGAATATACTGCGTTAACTCTTCTTTTAATAGGAATTTTGTATGCATTTATATAACCGTAAACAACAAGAGACAGACAAAAGCTTACTTATGTGTGCTTTTTGTATTGTGACAAAGTAACAAATCCCACTTCTGACACCAGTATTTTTCTTTTTTCATTTCTTTCACTTGTCTGTGCTGTCCAATCACAACCTAGGCACATTTTTCACGGTCTTTCAGTTCTTTCTGCCACTTTTATCTCCGTATGCCATTGCGATAAGGAATAAATGAGCTTCAGTTTAGCACCATCACTTTTGAACTACCCTGAATATGCATGTCCTTATTTAAAACAAACGGATTTGTTTAGGCACCATGAAATGGTTTTTCACTATAGTTAATGAAACGATTATCTGAAATAGGTTGACAAGTAAAGGAACAAAAAATGATACTCGATGCTTGTAACCACATTGACTACGATGCATAAGCCTATCACTTCTAATAACCCTGGCCAATTCACATTCATGCTCCCGCCCGTGCCGATATAATGCGGAAGTTATATTGGTAAGAAAATACTGAACCGCCACTGCCTCGCTGCACATATGGTACTTTTCTTTTACTTCGACCCTAAGCCGAACTTTGTTATTGCTTCTAGTTTGAGTGATACACTTGTCCTGAATCACCAGTGTATTTTGGAAATATCGACTTGTGTAAACCGCACTGCAGCATGTGTTCCACAAATGCACTCAATCATTTTGTCCATGACTGTACCACATTGGGAAATTTTTGCAAGGTCCTCCGCTGATAAAATTTAATCTTATCCGTCAGTAAGTTAAGTGACTGTTATTTTCTTCCATGTTTTGTCACACGGAGCTCCTGTTTATTTTGAAGCACGTAATTAAATACTGAACATCCATAATGACGTCACTCTGTCTTGGCAGCTGAAGATCGCACAGCCGGCAGTATTTCCTTCACTTAGACAACAATGTACGGAATGTTGCCTTGCAACAAATACCAGAAATATCGTCCTGCTTCATTGTTCCGATACCTTGGTATTTTAATCAAGACTGCTAGAGTTAGTATTTAGGAAAGAAAATATAACAGCGATTATTCATGAAAATCTCAGCATGAGCTACGGGAACTTTGTCTGGAAACATTGACACAGCATTCTTAGCAGGGTTAATAACGGATTGTTACACTGTCTACTAGTGTTCAGTCAGTAGAGGAAATGTTGAACTCGGAGATAAAAACAAAAAATCTGTGTTGCACTCACATAACTTTCTGTATCTTGTAACCATTCTTACAAACACTTATTAGTCTGTCTTCATATTAATCGAGATAAACATTTGTAGTAATTATATTATTGCTAATTTTCCTGTACCTGCAACGGGAATAAAGTGACTTAAGCTCCTATCAGCTTCTGCACTCCATTCAGGCGAGCAAGCACGTGACAAGATTGAGTGCGACACGTCATAAAGGGCTTTTCCAAGTCATTCGAGAAAAATCCGGTGGCCAGCTTTCCTGTAGATGTTCGAGAAAGATCTGGCTACCATACAGAAAGACATCGGTTAAGGCTACGAGAAGAAAACAGTTGTGAGCTGTAAAATACCAAAGACTGTTTTAACGCTAGTGGAAGAGAAATGTGGTTTATGCAAACGTTTTAGAAGAAAACATAGTGACAAAAAAGCAGTTGGACAGGATTTTGTCATATTTGCTGCACTGGTGTCAGGAGTGGGATTCGTCAATTTGCCGATTTGTTAAATTTCAAAATGGAATTTTTATTAAAATGGTAGATAAAACAAATTTAGCGAATTGCCTTATACAATATTTTTTGTGGTTTTCTCTTTAACAGTAACTAGTGTTCATGGTTTGATACTAAAGCTCAATAAAGAGGAAATGAATGTTAATGAGAGAGAGATCGAGATACATATTATAACAAGTGCATTGGGGGGAGGTTGCAAAAACAACATTTTTATGTGGAATGTTTGTACTCTGACCAATGAGACAGCTGGGGAAGGATCGACGTGCTGTGCGTCCACCACATTCATCACGTGATAAAGCGGGTTCCTGACAGGACACGAAGCAAGTAGAGCCGACAACGGCAAAACAAATGTCAAGAAACGGGCGTGATGAATCCAAAATAACATACACACACACACACACACACACACACACACGGCCGGAATTGTGATGATGGCTGTTTGTTGCAACATCGACTGCTTCGGCTTTCCAAATGATTTACCCCTGAGGGATGCTGACCTCTTCTGCCTCGAGGCAAGTGCAACACCACACTCGTCATTTGTTAATTTCTGTTCTCTGTGGAAATCAGTTTACATTGTTCAAAATAAATAATTTGTACCTTATCTACTAGGCATAACCTCAATATGTTATTTCGAAAATTCAATGCCGAAATTTGTTCATCTCACCACTGTCTATTGCCCTTTGCATCTGCACCTAATCCCGTGACTGTCTTGTAGACTTCCGTTTTAAATCACCTCCCATCTGGAGACAAAATTAAATGCTCTATAAACTATTTTTTTAATTTTTATCAGTGCACTAATTGGGTACTCGTAAGTTAAACAAATAAAATAATAGCACAACATTTAAATTATGGACATACGGTGTCATTTTACACTGAGGTGCCATCTATGTTTGATTCGCAAACTACGTGAATGCCACTATACCTGTGTTACTGCTAAGAGGAAGCCAAAGAACGGCTTTATAAGGATAACACCATTCCAGTCAAAACATTCACATATAACTTAACAATAGAACAATCATGAAAAGAAAAAAACTTTGAGTGTTCACCTTTAGGGTTATCTACAAGAATGAAGCTTGTAGACTTCCACCATTAACATAGAATCAGTGTTGCCAATTCACCGTTCCTTTTTTTTTTTTTTTTTTAATTAACGTCCTCCAACATTGTGTCATATCGGACGAATTAATGAAATGAAATGGGTGAAATGATGCTCAAATGAGCCCGAGGTCCATGGAGCTTTAAGTTACCCGACATTCGTCTTCTCAGGGTAGGGAAAACCTCGGAAAAAAACCTTACCCGGATAACTTACCCTAAGCGAGATTCGAACTCGCGACCTCTTGAACGTGAGGCAGACACGCTAACCATCACGCTACCGAGGCGGGCAAATTCACCGTTCCCAATAATACAGTACAAATGATGTCGCCACTTTCGTTTACTCTAAACCATAGCTATGTCATTTTATACCGCTGTCCCCTATATTTTGCGACCCCCTGAATACAAAAAACATTTTTTTTAAAAAGATCTTTGTGTCTGTGTGTCAGTCTGTGGACACCATAACTCAAAATCGAAAACTCGGTTAAAAACCAACTTTAATGTCTTTCAAGGATGCGGTACGAAAATTTTAAAGAAAATATCTTGATCCTAAACTACCCTTTACAGTAGAATTTTTCGAAAATTTTTATTTTCTTCAAAATGGCTGTAAAGATTTTGGTTAAAATGCGATATGTTTGAGATATTTTCATTACAAATGAAACGTATATCTTGAATTTTCTGGCTATAGCCCCTGTAGTCGTATTTACTCTGGACGACTTTTGCATAACTGGTAAACCGTTAGAGATAGACCAAATCATACTATACAAAAAATGTAGATCTTGCTAAAATACACAATTTATGTCTCAATAAATTTTCTTGTAGGGTGAACCATTTCGGAGATATTTCTTGTTATTTTTGTCATTTTCAGAAAACTTAAATCAATGTGAAATGGAACATCGTTGTTCATTTTTTATATGTTAAGTGTGCAAATAGAACGGGATCTCAAAGCTTTGAAAGATTTGACTATCGCACGAAGTCTACTGTATTCTAATATTCCCCTTGTACCTACAAGGAAATAAGCAATAAGATAATTTGTACAAATGTTTATCTCAACTAACACGAAGAAGATATAGGAATAAGAGTTTGTAAGAATGGTTAGTACAAGAGTAGAGAAAGTCATGTGAGTGCAACACATCAGATTCCTGGTTATTTGTTTCAATTTTACAATAGTTATACTTTTCTCAAATGCGAAGTCGTTATTCTCTTTTTTATCTGCCGTGCAAAGCCCACTTTATCCCCATATTCCCACTATACCTATAACAGGATTATGAATAAGATAATATCTCCAAATGTTTATCTCAGTTAACATGAAGCAAGAATAAATAATTATAAAAATACTTTGTACGAGATAGTCATGCTCCTGAAACAGATGTTAAATATCTAAACGCACCCGTGTGACGTCAGATTAAAGTTGTACTTTGTGCAATGAAGCATTTAGTTGGCTCCAATACTTCCCCTACCCTCGGGTACAAAACACGACGATTCTGCAATAGTTGCTGCTATCTCTTCAACTATATTTATATATCTAATAAGCATATCCTAAATTTAATTGATGAATGCTTGTTCCGGGTTCATATCCGGGAGGAGGCAGGGGGATTTTTGCTCGTTCTGAATTGCCAGTTTCATCCGGAAACTTCCAAATAATTATCCGGGAAATTATTTGGAATGTACGTAACAACTATTTCCTAAAGCGGAAGTAGGAAGCTTTTCTAATACCCCCCCTCCCACTCAACATCGACAAGCTCGGATACATCATCGCCCCAGTGCGAGCCGGACTTGTTAGTTTTCCGAAACTCACACACACAACAAGGAATACCTCCGAAATGGTTCACCCTACAAGAAAATTTATTGAGACATAAATTGTATATTTTAGCAGGATCTACATTTTTTGTATAGTATGATTTGGTCTATCTCTAACGGTTTACCAGTTATGTAAAAGTCGTCCAGAGTAAATACGACTACAGGGGCTATAACCATAAAATTAAAGATATACATTTTATTTGCAATAAAAATATCTCAAACATGTGACATTTTAAGCAAAATCGTTGAAGCCATTTTCAAGAAAATCAGAATTTTCGAAAAATGTTCCATGTAAAGGGTAGTTTAGAGTGGGGCTATTTTCTTCAAAATCTTTGTGTGGCTTCCTTAAAAGACGTTAAGCTTAAACACCAACTTTGGTTTTTAACTGAGTTTTCATTTCTGAGCTATGCTGTCTGCACACCCACAGACACACACGGACCTTTTTCTACAAATGCTTTCTTTGGATTTAGGGGGCCTCAAAACATATATTTCCGGTGAAATAGAGAATAGATAGAGGAATAAAGCACTCTTAGGAATATTTGGTAGACGAGCGAGTAGAGAAAGAGTGTAATGGTTCTGAGATGACGTCTGGAACAAAGAAATGTTGCTTTACTGTTTACTGTGGAGCCCTCTGATGTACGTAAAGTGAAGTTTATGTGTGTCTAACGTGACTCAGTCCACGTATGACATGACTATGTTGGTAAGCCTGGCTTATCGACCCATGCTGCTGCCGAAACTTGTTTCCATCCCACAACATATGTATGTATGTTTCAACACCCCCCGTACCGTCCTCACATTTATGAATTCGCTCGTAGGTGCTGCCGTCTAGGGATAAATCAACTTACTGCACCTGCAAATTCGAGCAAAACGCAAGCTAAGCTAAGCTAAGCTATCCCTAAGCTAAACTTTTGCGGTGGCCCTGGACTGAGCAAACATAACGGCCATGCACAGGAACCGTTCACATAAATCACCCCCTCAATGAACTTCCTGCCAGAATTGGGACAATGTTGCTCGTCATTTATTCTCTATTTTCCCTTAGTCTCTTCAGAAAATAAACCTCAGCATAAATTAAGGGATGGAGCAAATTATAGACTCCCCTTGTGTGTGGGCGTATGTGCATTTATATTGCGTATTTGCAGTAAGCAGAGAAAGTATTATTTATGCCCCAAAAATTGATTTGTGTGTATGTGCGCAAGCGCGTGTGTGTGTGTCGGTGCGTGCGTATGATTGTAATTCTGTCTATAAAAGCTTAACTCAAGAAACACTGACTTAAATATGTAATTTGATATTTTAATTTACGTTTATATTTTCGAAACAATCCCCCAATTCCAAACTACCCTTCACTTGAAACATTTTTTTATATTTTTCCCTCTATAAAAATGGATCTAAGCATACTTATTGAACACCATAGATTTAAGATATTGTGACACCGGGCGCGGCGGAGAGCAAAGGACGAGCGTAAATAAGCTACTTCACATCCCATACCAGGCCGACAAGCAAACAAATGCGCCCAAGGTCAGGCTGCCTCGCGTGACTGTTTGTGTGTCCGTGACTAACAACCAGAGTGACAGAACCAGAAGTGGTTTTCTCCGTAGCGTTCCAGAAAGATTTCATCACCGACGTGTTTGAAGGAGTTCGTGAAAGGTCCGTGTGACGTCATACCCGCTATATAAGAAGTCGGTCAGTGTGTCACTGAATGTAACATAGCTGTGTGTGTGTGTGTGTGTGTGTGTGTGTGTGTGTGTGTGTAATGCAGTTTATGTGGAGTGAACCATTCTTTTTTTTGTGCATTTTGTAATATTTATACCCTTCTCAAATGCGAAATTTTAATTTATCTCTTGGCCATGCAAAGAAAAAGAAATTCCAGTGCTGTCTCAGACGTGCATTAAGTCGACAATGTTCCGTTGAAGTTGGTCAGGGAATTGACCTAGCTCGGGCGCTTTCGCTTTCATGTAACGGAAGGGCACGGGAGGGTATATGTTTATGTTCTCAAGACGCACCGTTACGTTGTTTGTTTACGTACTAAGATTTCAGTATCAAATACTTTAATGGAACGCAATACTTCCACTATTTATGAGTAGAGAAAGTAAAAATGAAATGTCTGTGTTAGTACGTTCTGAATGCCCCGATTAACTATAACGTCGCTTGTTCATGTGGGATTGTATGTAACTTGAATTCACTTGCAAGCCTATGCTGTACATGGCCACAAAACTCCCGCCTCGTCTCTCCCAGAAGGGAACATGCCCCGACATTGCTCCTTACTGACTTGGAAATTCCTGTCGAGAATTATACAGTGGTCTTGCCTCACACTATTGTTTGCTACACGGGAAATGACGTCATTCAGATGAACTCGGGTAAGATTTCACATGTCTGCAAAATGCATTCAGCTGCCAAGTTTAGATTATTGTACCAGTGTTGTAAAGAATATTTCTACTTCATCTACCACATAACTAGTAGACAGAGCTAATGAGGTTTTACAGTAAATAAATGTTTTGTAGCCCATTGAATAAAATATATGCACACCATAGATGACTCAGAAAAGATCTGATGTGTGGCTTTCACATGAGTTTCTCTACTCTGATAAACATTTGCCGAAATTATCTTATTGCTTATTTCCTCGTAGGTACAAGGGGAATATTAGAATACAGTAGGCTTTGTGCGATAGTCAAATATTTTAAAGCTTTGAGATTCCGTTCTCTTTGCACGCTTAATATATAAAAAATGAACAACGATGTTCCATTTCACAAAAGCTTTGTTTTCCGAAACAAACACAAATAACAAGGAATATCTCCGAAATGGTTCATTCTACAAAAACATTTACTCAGACACAAATTGTGTGTTTTAGCAAGAGCTACATTTTTTGTATAGTATGATTTGGTCTATCTCTTACGGTTTACCAGTTATGCAAAAGTCGTGCAGAGTAAATACGACTACAGGGGCTATAGCCAGAAAATTCAAGATATACATTTTATTTTTCATGCAAATATCTCAAACATATCACATTTTAATCAAAATCGTTAGAGCCATTTTCAAGAAAATCAATTTTTTTGAAAAATGTTCCATGTAAAGGGTAGTTTAGGGTGGGGCTATTTTCTTCAAAATCTTGGTGTCGCATCGCTAAAAGACATTAAACTTAAATACCAACTTTGGTTTCTAAGTGACTTTTCTTTTTTGAGTTATGCTGTCCACAGACTGACAGACACACAAGGACCATTTTCTAAAAATGCTTTTTTTATTATTCAGGGAGTCTCAAAACATATATTTCTACTGAAATCCCGACATCGAATTTTTGTGTGAAATACAATACTTCCTCTACTTACCAGTAGACAAAGTAAAAGGTAAAAACCAGAAGTAGGTTAGAAACCAAAGTTGGTATTTATGTTTAATGTCTTTGAACGAAGCGACACGACGATTTTGAACAAAATGTTCCTACCCTAAACTATCCTTTACTTGGAAACATTTTCAAAAATTCTGAGTTCCTTGAAATTGGCTCTAACGATTTTGATTAAAATGTCATATTTTTAGATATTTTTATGACAAATGATATATATATGTTGAATTTTTTTACTATAGCCTATTTACGCTGCATGACTTTTGTAAATATGATACAGTATAAGAGTTAGACCAAATGTTATTACAGAAAAAAATGTAGATGTTGCTAAAACACACAACTTATGTTCTAATATTTTTTTTTTTCAGAGTTAACCATTTCGGAGATATTCTCGCTATTTGCATGAATTTCGGAGAAGTTACAACTTTCATGAAATGGAACATCGTTGTTCATTTTTTATATGTTAACTGTGCAAAGAGAATAGGATCTCAAAGCTTTAAAAGATTTGACTATCGCTCAAAGCCTACTGTATTCTAATATTCCCCTTGTACCTACAAGGAAATAAGCAATAAGATAATTTGTACAAATGTTTATCTCAATTAACACGAAGAAGATATAGGAATAAGAGTTTGTAAGAATGGTTCGTACTAAGAGTAGAGAAAGTCATGTGAGTGTAACACATCAGATTTTTCATTCAGTCTTCCTTAAGAATAACATGGAGAAAACTGTGATATGAAAATATTATTATTATTCTTCTCACTGACCTGATGAACAAAAAACTAACATTGTTTTCACACACAGGACGGGCGTTTTTTAATATACACATTAAACTGATATGTTACAATAAAAACAAAAGGGAAAGTGAAGCATTAATTTATTTGGTTGTTGCTGGACACAACAGTGTCATTTGCAGAGCAGTTATCACTGTTTTTTATCCCTTTTCCCTCTTGCGTATTTTGTAGAGGACAGCTTCACAATTTAATGCCGTGATAGGAATCTAGCAAATAAAACATTATGTTCCAAGAGGAGACTTAAATGTAAGAAGTGTTACCAGCTTTCATCTGTTTGCTTTACTTAACCCACATGTGGACTAGGCAGATTTGAAGATTCCTGCGGAAGACGCCACGACAATGAAGACGCTCTGATCACGTGAAAGTGAACAAAGCTAGGAAATAGGCGTATATAGACACTGTCTAGACAGCATAGGGGTAGCATTAAAAATCTTCTGTATGGGTTGGGGGTTGAGAAGGAGTGAAAACTCAAGGTGTATTCCTTTTTGGGAGTAAAATAAACCACATTTCCCTTGTCCAACTGGAACGATCGAGATCAGATTTGGAGCTCACCTGATTTTCTTAACTCATTAACGAGCGGGAGGGGCACAGAAAGCGTGGCGCAGAGTGGGAAGGGGTCACAGTAACGAATGTTTCTTGGTTTCATGTTAGAATACTTTCTGCAAGGTTTCGCAATAGCTAGATCAGTGGATAGTCTCTACTGAACGATGTTGTTCATTTTACGCTGATTAATGGCCGTACAAAAAACTTCAGGCGATTGGTTTATGTGGAAGCTGTTATAGGAAGATAAAAACAACTAACACAAGTGTCCGGCTGTCAGTCTATCTGTGTGGTTGGCTGTCTATCTGGTTATCTGTCTGGCTGTCTGTCTGGCTGTCTGTCTGGCTGTTTGTCTGCCTGTCTGTCTGGCTGTCAGTCTATCTGTGTGGTTGGCTGTCTATCTGGTTATCTGTCTGGCTGTCTGTCTGGCTGTTTGTCTGCCTGTCTGTCTGCCTGTCTGTCCGGCTGTCAGTCTATCTGTGTGGTTGGCCGTCTGTCTGGTTATCTGTCTGGCTGTCTGTCTGGCTGTTTGTCTGCCTGTCTGTATGGCTGTCTGTCCGGGTGTCAGTCTATCTGTGTGGTTGGCTGTCTGTCTGGTTATTTGTCTGGCTGTCTGTCTGGCTGTCTGTCTGGCTGTTTGTCTGCCTGTCTGTCTACCTGTCTGTCCGGCTGTCAGTCTATCTGTGTGGTTGGCTGTCTATCTGGTTATCTGTCTGGCTGTCTGTCTGGCTGTTTGTCTGCCTGTCTGTCTGTCTGCCTGTCTGTCCGGCTGTCAGTCTATCTGTGTGGTTGGCTGTCTATCTGGTTATCTATCTGGCTGTCTGTCTGGCTGTTTGTCTGCCTGTCTGTCTGCCTGTCTGTCCGGCTGTCAGTCTATCTGTGTGGTTGGCCGTCTGTCTGGTTATTTGTCTGTCTGTCTGGCTGTCTGTCCGGCTGTCAGTCTATCTGTGTGGTTGGCTGTCTGTCTGGTTATTTGTCTGGCTGTCTGTCTGGCTGTTTGTCTGCCTGTCTGTCTGGCTGTCTGTCCGGGTGTCAGTCTATCTGTGTGGTTGGTGGTTGGCTGTCTGTCTGGTTATCTGTCTGGCTGTCTGTCTGGCTGTTTGTCTGCCTGTCTGTCTGTCCGGGTGTCAGTCTATCTGTGTGGTTGGCTGTCTGTCTGGTTATCTGTCTGGCTGTCTGTCTGGCTGGCTGTCTGCCTGTCTGCCTGCCTGTCTGGCTGTCTGTCTGCCTGTCTGTCCGGCTGTCAGTCTATCTGTGTGGTTGGCCGTCTGTCTGGTTATTTGTCTGTCTGTCTGGCTGTTTGTCTGCCTGTCTGTCTGCCTGTCTGTCCGGCTGTCAGTCTATCTGTGTGGTTGGCTGTCTGTCTGGTTATTTGTCTGGCTGTCTGTCTGGCTGTTTGTCTGCCTGTCTGTCTGTCTGGCTGTCTGTCCGGGTGTCAGTCTATCTGTGTGGTTGGTGGTTGGCTGTCTGTCTGGTTATCTGTCTGGCTGTCTGTCTGCCTGTCTGTCTGTCTGGCTGTCTGTCCGGGTGTCAGTCTATCTGTGTGGTTGGCTGTCTGTCTGGTTATCTGTCTGGCTGTCTGTCTGGCTGTCTGTCTACCTGTCTGCCTGCCTGTCTGGCTGTCTGTCTGCCTGTCTGTCTGTCTGCCTGTCTGCTTGGCTATCTGTCTGTAAAATGTTCACATAATGGGTAGTTTGATGTGCAGGATTTTGTTTAAAATCTCTATGTCAAATCGCTGCAGAGATGAACTTAAAACACCAAGTAAAACGGGACAGTCAAGGAATTTAAGAATGTAACGCAACTTCCCTTACTCTCTGCAGAGGGTAAAAGCAATAAGTCAATAAAACATATACGATATGGTTCATCTTACGAGATACGATAGCAGAAATAAAACGGTCCGCTTGAGATAGATCGCTCGCTGCAGTGATTCTAAAAAATGGACGCCATTTCCCTTCCCCAACCCTTCTTGTGTTTACACATAATATGCATAATAATTTTAGTCGTCACCCCATCCGTGACGCAATCCACCCCATGAAACATTCAGTCGGTTGACATTACCAGCGAATGCAATTAAGTGAAAATAAACACCACGCCAAAATAAAATGGTACGCAAGTAAACACTGCCACAATAAAGTAAATAGCATTTATATTGCTTTCCCTCCCCCACCCCCCCCCCCCAAAAAAAAAAGAGGCACTCTGCAATATTACTACATGTTTCAGCGCATATTTGCTGTTGGAAATTTTCACAATAAATTAAAAATATGATAGCGAGTGAAGCCGTTATTGGGGAAAATATGGCTGAGCAAAAATTAGAGCGACGCACATATGAGTGAAATAGATTTGCTTTTGGCAAAATTTATTTCTAAATCGTATACACTTATAATGATTCTGTTTAATATCACGCTACAAATCATTTTCTATTTTCTGTGGTGGTAGAATAATTGTGATAAATGACTAAATGATAAGGAATGACGCAAAACATTCCCAAATTGAAAGCCTAAAAAATTTGGATAAATATCATTCAACGTTTTATGACGAACTAATAAGTGCATATGCTTTCAGCATTAATGTTAAAGGAAAATGATTTAAACTAGTGACTGAAAAATGTATGACGAAAGCCAAACAAAATATAATCGTCGGTAGCAAAAGAAAACCTAATGAAAATACAACTAATTTATTTTATTTTTCTACACTACAGAATGCTCCTTATATACAAAATATTTAGTTACTTTTTATTTTCTCAAAATGTTCATAAAAATTCTAATTAACTTTTTAAAAATATTACTTACATGTTTAAGACCAGCAATGTCCAACCTTGTCCCTGAGGAGACGCTTACGTAAGTAACTGCTGCTTCACCACCCCCAAACTTCATCACAACCAGGCAGTCAGTATCCAGTGACGGACAGACTTTCTGAAAATGCCATTCTTGATGAGTTTTGCATAAATGGTGAACAAAAGAAAGTCAAAAGTCTGATGTGTTACACTCACATGACTTTCTCTACTCTTGTACTAACCATTCTTACAAACTCTTATTCCTATATCTTCTTCGTGTTAGTTGAGATAAACATTTGTAGAAATTAGCTTATTGCTTATTTCCTTGTAGGTGCAAGGGGAATATTAGAATACACTAGGCTTTCTGCGATAGTCAAATCTTTTAAAGCTTTGAGATTCCGTTCTCTTTGCACTTAACATATAAAAAAGAGAACGATGATCCTTTTCACGAAAGTTTTAAGTTTTCCGAAACTAACACCAACAACAAGGAATATCTCTGAAATGGTTCACCCTACAAGAAAATTTATTGAGACATAAATTGTGTGTTTTAGCAAGATCTACATTTTTTGTACAGTATAATTTGGTCTATCTCTAACGGTTTACCAGTTATGCAAAAGTCGTCCAGAGTAAATACGACTACAGGGGCTATAGCCAGGAAATTCAAGATATACATTTCATTTGTCATAAAAATATCTCAAACATATGACATTTTAATGAAAATCGTTAAAGCCATTTTCAAGAAAATCGAAATTTTCGAAAAATTTTCCATGTAAAGGGTAGTTTAGCGTGGGGCTATTTTCTTCAAAATCTTCGTGTCGCGTCCTTGAAAGACATTAAACTTAAATACCAAATTTGGTTTGTAACGGACTTTTCGTTTTTGAGTTATGCTGTCCACAGACACACACACACACACACACACACACACACACACACACACACACACACACACACACACACACACAGACGCACACACACAGGGACATTTTTCTAAAAATGCTTTTTTTTTGGATTCAGTGAGACTTAAAACATATATTTCAGGTGAAATCTTGGCATCGAACCAAAACGTCCCAATTTTTCTGTTTGAGATAGTGCAACGCTTTCCTATCGCTGCAGCTAGACCGATAGATAGACAGACAGACAGACAGACAGACAGACAGACAGACAGACAAGACAGACAGACAGACAAGACAGTTATGGTAATGATGTACGTTTTCGCCTTAGTGAAGATAATGAAAGTAAATAAACGTCTGTCAGGTGGAAAGATATTTCTGCCGTTCATGACAGCGGCGGCAGACGGCGAATTTAACAATGAGAGGGGGGGGGGGGGGGTGCAGGGATGATGATCACAATGCGGACGATTTGCACCATTGCATTGCGGTTTACTTTATGGGTGTCATTGTATTTACACAACACCAGGGTGTGTGTGTCTGTGAGTGTGTGTGTGTCTGTGCGTGTGTGTGTGTCTGTGTGTGTGTGTGTGTTTTACGGTCTGCCAAGTCTGAGAAAATCTATCTGCCTGCACGACCCCCTCTATTTGTATAGGCTTCAGCAAAAATTGCATTTAAAATACAAAAGCAGCCTTATTTATTTACAGGGCTGCAAGGGACACTAACGAGGTAGCATACGTAAACGAGGAAGATAATGAAATGGAAAATCTAAAATTTATGGCTTCATTCGTTTGGCATCTACTAAAACTGTTTCAAAGTTTCTGCTACTGTCGACAAAAGACAGGGCTTATGGGGAAAGTACAGGCTGTTCAGAAATTGAGTTCTTAGAGCTTCTACAGGAACGGAAGACATCTGAAAAAATCTGATGTGTTGCACTCACATGACTTTCTCTACTCTTGTACCAACCATTCTTACAAACCCTTCTTCGTGTTAGTTGAGATAAATATTTGCAGAAATTATCTTATTGCTAATTATCTTGTAGCTGTAAGGGCCTGGAGTAAGCTTTAAGCGGTGTTCAAATATTTTAAGAGCTGGTCGCTGTCTGAGGGCTTTGGAATTCCATTCTTCTTGCACGACCAGGAGATATAAACAGGAATATATCTACAGAAAGTTATGTTTATAACTTTTAGCGAGCTCTGCGTAGAGAATTCGTATTTCCATAGAAACAGTGGTAACCTGGCGAGTCTTTTTTCAAATGTGTTACTAGCCTGCCATCTGTCTGTCAATTCATAAATTAAAAGAAACCATAGGTTATAAAGGTTAAGAATCAAGTGTTCAGATGACACGCTAGATGGCACTGAGGAGCTCGCCCAATCACCTCACGCCTTGGCCACGCCCATAAGTGCCCATAAGTAGTAAGACTCGCTCTTAAGATTATTCCAGGGTTGTTACGGAAGTAACCTACCTGCATTTTTTATGTAATAAGACTTTGTATATATTTTAAGGTTTAGCAGTTATGCAGCAGTCATTCAAACTGAGAAGCACTTTCGAGGTAGTCTAAGAAAAATCGAGATATGCATTTCAATTGTCATAAAAAAATTTCAAATATATATTTTAATCGAAATGGTTACAATCAGTTTTGATAAAATCAGAATTTTTGGAAGCTCTTCCGTTCAAAAGGTAGCCTGGGGTGTGTGTACGGGGGCGGGGGGGGGGGCGCGGAGGGGGGGATTTCCTTGACAATCTTAACTGACGCTGAACTTAAATGCTAATCACTGGCAAGAATTGTGTTTATATATAAATAAATACTCTCAAATTCACAGTTTCGCTTTCGAAAAGGACATTCTACTGACTTACAGCTTCTCAGAATAACAGATGACTTAACAGAGCAATTTAACAACGGGGTTTCAACGTTGGCGCTATTTCTGGACGTAGAAGCCGCATTCGACCGGTGCTGGCATAATGGTCTTATCTATAAACTGCACCAAAATTTCCCGGCACTTCAAAATTATCTACATCTGCTGCACAATTTCTTAGAAAGACGGAAGTTCTACGTCCAAGTGGGCCGCTCCTCTTCTCGACAGCGAGTGATGCGGGCTGACGTCCCACAAGGGGCAATAATGTCCCCTTTCTTGTACATATTATTCACCAATGATTTCCCAGTGGACGCCAGATGTAAGGTCGCCATGTATGCCGACGACACTGCAATATACAACCACCATAGAAATCCACGATTCGGTCTTGCAGAAATGCAACGCTATGTCAACAACTTCCTCTCATGGCAACATGACTGTAAAATCAAAATTAATCCCGACAAATGCCAGCTGATCCAGTTTTCTAAGCGGCATCACACTTCGGCAATGGACCTAACGGTCGGTGGTCAGATATTGCACTGTCGTCGGCAAGTTAAATATTTAGGGGTGACCTTGGACCGCACAATGTGCTGGTCCACCCCCATAAAAAATAGCGCCAACAAAGGCAGACAGGGGCTAAAGTTATGCGCCCCCATCTTCCGCAGCAAACAGCTGCAATTGAAGTCCAAACTCGTCCTGTATAAAGCTTTTATCCTTTCGGTGGTTCTATACGCGTGTGTGGCCTGGGCAAACGCCTCGAAAACCGCCCTGAAACAGCTCCAAACCCTCCAAAACCTCTCCCTTCGAAAAATCCTCTCTGCTCCTCTCCTAACCACTAACCAAACCCTTCACCAGGAAACCCAGATACCATCCATTCCTGAGGCAATAACGAAGAGAGCCACCGTCGCGTGGGCGCGCATCAGAAACCACGAAAATTACGTCATTGCCAATATCGCCAAAGGTGAGCCGAAACATCGAAAACACGCAAGAATTAAGATGTTTTAGACGTCACTCGGCTCACCGACTGATGTGCGTCCACACTAACAAGGGCCCCAGGCCGCACACACGCTACCTCAGAGGCCTGCACCCCAGGGAACCAGTCAGGAGCTGCAACCTGCCCGCCCAGGAAAACCGCGGAAATGTGTAAATAGCGTGTGTAAATAGTGTTTTTAATGTGCGTGTGTGTGCGTATGCGTGTGTGTGTGTGTGTGTGTGAGGGCATATCTCACGATATGCCAGAGTGAATGCGGGAGTGAATGCGTATAAATAAGGAAACAAAGTGTAAATATGTATATAAGCAAAAAACAATATCAAAAACACTATAAACATTACAAGAGGGAACTGTTGTCGGTGGCCCAAAGACAGCCACTGTATGGGTTTCCTAGAAAAACCACTGTATATAGCATGCAAACCAAACAATTGTATATAAAAATGATAATGTTAGTCTGTAAGCTGGGCCCGTTGTACCAGCACCAGACACAATTGGTTAATAAACAAACAAACATTGTAGCGTGGCATAGTTAAATAACAAACCAAGGAGGAACATATCAGGAGAGGCCTAGTGAGGTGTTCTTTGTCGGGTCCCCCACATTTCCTGAAATGTCTCCGCAGCCCAATTTGCAGAGAAGACAGTTGACTACTAACACAGAGGGGAGGGGGCGCGGCGTCACGTCGGAAACAAATAATATGTGAGCGTCGGCCGGCGTTCCCTTGTATGTTTACAGAGGGCGTCTTCTCGCGGTGGAGGAGAATTTATCACCTTGTTTACCCCCCCCCCCCCCCCCCGCACTCTACAACCTCTTGCGGCGGCCTTCTCGGTCCCTTGCCCACAAACCAAAACTAGCTTGCCACAGCACTTAGTCGCTTGATAAGGTGCGTGCGCCCTTTAAACACTTAGCTCAATTTCTAGTATTTATTATATCCCGAGAAAGTGCAGCAGAAAGACAAAATCTGACTCACATGACTTTCTCTACTCATGTACTAACCATTCCTACAAACTCGTATTCCTATATCTTCTTCGTGTTAGTTGAGATAAACAGCTGCTTATTTTCTTGTAGGTATAAGGTTAGTGCAAGAGTAGAGAAAGTCATGTGAGTGCAACACAGGATCCTGATTTACATCGAGCACTTTTTTACTTTCTCTACTGGTAAGTAGAAGTATTGTATTCCACCCAAAAATTCGATGTCGAGATTTCACCGGAAATATATGTTTTGAGACCCCCTGAAACCAAAACAAGCATTTTTAGAAAAAGGTCCGTGTGTGTGTCTGTCTGTCAGTCTGTGAACAGCATAGCTCGAAAACCAAAAGTCGGTTAAAAACCAAAGTTGGTATTTAAGTTTAATGTCTTTCAAGGATGTGACACGAAGATTTTGAGGAAAATAGCCCCACCCTAAACTACCCTTTACATGGAAAATGTTTCGAAAATTTTGATTTGCTTGAAAATGGCTCTAACGATTTTGATTAAAATGTCATATGTTTGAGATATTTTGATGAAAAATGAAATGTATATCTTGAATTTTCTGGCTATAGCCCCTGTATTCGTATTTACTCTGGACGACTTTTGCATAACTAGTAAACCGTTAGAGATAGACCAAATTTTACTATACAAAAAATGTAGATCTTGCTAAAATACACAATTTATGTCTCAATAAATTTTCTTGTAGGGTGAACCATTTCGGAGATATTCCTTGTTATGTGTGTGACTTTCGGAAAAATTAAAACTTTAGTGAAATGGATCATCGTTGTTCATTTTTCTATATGTTAAGTGTGCAAAGACAACAAAATCTCAAAGCTTTAAAACATTTGACTATCGCACAAAGCCTACTGTATTCTAATATTCCCCTTGTACCTACAAGGAAATAAGTAATAAGATAATTTGTACAAATGTTTATCTCAACTAACACGAAGAAGATATAGGAATAAGAGTTTGTAAGAATTGTTAGTACAAGAGTAGAGAAAGTCATGTGAGTGTAAGACATCAGATTTTTCACGATACGACTATTTAGGTTATTCTTATTCTTAAAGGTATCTGGAAAATGTAGTTTGGATTGCTGTTCGATCGTCTCAAAGAACACAATCTTCAATATTTAAAAGGTTTTTTTCTTTTGTACTGGTAACGTCTTGCTTTTTTATTTTCCTTATTTATTGCTGTTGATCTTTCCTTATTCATTGTTCTTTGTGCATTTTTCAAGTCGTATCCCATATCCCGCTGCTCACAAGAACAGAAATTGCATTCCACACAAAGAAAGAACACGTGTGTGTGTGTGTGTGTGTGTGTGTGTGTGTGTGTGTGTGTGTGTGTGTGTGTGTGTGTGTGTCTATGTATGCCAAACAAAAACTCGGTTTTGCCCTGATTTGAATTTTTCAGGCTGAGAGTGGGATACCATATGGTAATGTGAGTTATCCCTTCCCATCTGAACGTGATCCATGCGAAAATATCGATAAAAAGCGCATAAACATGTTGGTTTTAAGTGTGATTTACCCAGCCACCCTCGGCCACGCCAAAAGGAATCCTAGCATTATTCCTTCACTTATGAAACTCCTACAGCAGCAAAGAACATTTTGATGGATTTATAGCACAGCCTTCTTTGTTTCACAATCTTATAACAAAGGAGCGACGTTAACATCTGCCTGACAAGAACAAACTGTGTTGCTGTTCAGTATTCTTGCAAGAGTAGAAACAAATCTACACTCACATGACTTTCTCTACTCTTGTACTAACCATTCTTACAAACTCTTATTCCTATATCTTCTTCGTGTTAGTTGAGATAAACATTTGTACAAATTATCTTATTGCTTATTTCCGTGTAGGTACAAGGGGAACATTAGAATACAGTAGACTTTGTGGGATAGTCAATTCTTTGAGATTTCATCCTCTTTGCACGCTTAACATATAAAAAAAATTAATGATGTTCCATTTCACTACAGTTCTAAGTTTTCCTAAACTTGCACACATTAAAAGGAATATCTCCGAAATGGATCACCCTACAAGAAAATTTATTTAGATATTAAGTGTGTATTTTAGCAAGATCTACCTATTTTGTATAGTATGATTTGGTCTATCTCTAATGGTTTACAAATTATGCCAAAGTCGTCCAGAGTAAATACGACTACAGAGGCTATAGCCAGAAAATTCAAGATATACATTTAATTTATCATTAAAATATCTCAAACATATGGCATTTTAATCAAAATCGCTGGAGCCATTTCCAAGAAAATCAAAATTTTTTTAAAAATTTTCTATGTAAAGGGTAGTTTAGGGTGGGGCTATTTTCTTCAAACTTTTTGTGCGGCATCCTAGAAAGACATTGAACTTAAATACCAGCTTTGGTTTTTAACCGACTTTTCGTTTTTGAGTTATGCTGTCCACAGACTGACAGACACACAGACACGCACAAGGACCTTTTTCTAAAAATTCCTTTTTTTGGATTCAGGGGCCTCAAAACATGTATTTCCGGTGAAATCTCGACATCGAATTTTTGGGTGGAATACAATACTTCCCCTACTTACCAGTAGAGAGAGTAAAAATGAACAACTATGTTCCATTTCACTAAAGTTTATAGTTTTCCTAGACTCACGCATATTAAAAGGAATATCTCCGAAATGGTTCACCCTACAAGAAAATTTATTGAGACATAAATTGTGTATTTTAGCAAGATTTACATTTTTTGTATAGTATGATTTGGTCTATCTCTAACGGTTTACGAGTTATGCAAAAGTCGTCGAGAGTAAATACGACTACAGGGGCTATAGCCAGAAAATTCAAGATATATATTTCATTTGTCATAAAAATATCTCAAACATATGACATTTTAATCAAAATCCATGGAGTCATTTTCAAGAAAATCAACATTTTCGAAAAAATTTCCATGTGAAGGGTAGGTTAGGGTGCGGCTATTTTCTTCAAAATCTTGCTTTTGCATCCTTGAAAGACATTAAACTTAAATACCCACTTTTGTTTTTAACCAACTTTTAGTTTTTGAGTTATGCTTCTGCATAGTATCTTTCCGGTGTTTTTTTTAATTTTTTTTTTATTTATTTTAATTTTTGTTCCTCGTACTATAATAGGACTTTTAAATAACTTTTTGTTTAAACGATTAAGTAATAGTTCTTAAATGACTCCAAACATAAGGCAAGCGTAAAGAAAGCCTAATAGTTGTAGAGATAAATGGTGTAAGTATATTACCGTGCCTAACGAGACAGGGGAAATATTATAATAAATGTGCTAATACAGACATTCTAACAAGGTCAGGAACAAACGGTGTTGTGTCTGTGCCACTAGGGATTAAAGCTGAAACAAATTATCATTCCGTCACAGAATGTTCAAGTCCTCATCAAAACTGTGTTTAATTTTCACTGTTACGCACATCGCTGTCACGAACTGCAATTCACGCTTAATTACATGAGAGTGCAGGTAAATTTACGCCTCTCAGCTCCCACCCTCCCTCATTTTCTGTTGAACCATGCATGAGCTATGAAACGTGAAACACTAGTGTAAATGCAATATACTATATACAAATTACATACACACACCACACAAAAAGAGTGGGATAAGAGCCAACAATAATACACAAAATGGCATTTTGAGGTTAGGTGTCATCTTCCTCACACATACAACTTGTATTTATTTGTCATATATTTACATGTACAGAGGAAGCGCTAGTATTGACAGTCTTCTTGATCAGTCACACGTGGCAATTTTTGTAACTAATTTTTGAAATATTACTAACTATAAATTTCTCCCCAGTGTTTCAACAGTGTAGAATAATACAAATTACATTATTTAAAAGGTGGAATCAGAACTAAAAATGTAATGTCGTAGCCGGGATTTGAACCATGGATCTTCTTATCGAGCGGCTGCTCTAACCACATTACCAACTTGCCAGTATGGGCCGGTCTCGTGATAACGAGTGGTGTACCGGAACTGAGTTTGAATGCTTTCTACAAAGCCAATGACCACATATCTAGGCTTATTGCTGACGCAGAGAGGTGTGAAGCAAAACGGATAGTCCATACGACAGGCGTTGTGGATATCGCGGCGCAGTTACGACCATGCACAAAGCATCAAGTAGTATGACTTTTGTGCAAGAACTTACACGAAGAGAATAAATCCTAATCAATAGAAAGTAAGATAGCAATTATTGAACTACCTGTAGTTATACGCCTAATACCTGTTATACCGGGTGGAAGAAAAGTGACATATCTCGGTATTTGGAACACATTTTGTATTTTACGTTTTTGTCTCTATCCATTCCCTACGGAAATATTTCAGTTTTGCCGAAAACAAGCTGGCAAAACTGCAGATTGTGTGTGTGTCACTTTCACTAGGTGAGTACTTAAACAAACACCGTAGTGTAGTGTCTCGTGAATGTAAACAAATACCATGTCGTTACCTTCCATATTTACTCTGCGAGTGTAGGCCAATCAGAAACATTAGCTCCGAAAACATTATACCACCCTGTAAGTGACCAACCTCTTTACCTCCAGAAACCGGTTCAGTCCCCTGAGCAACCTCAGTACTACTGCTCGGAGTAGTCGTTCAATTATAAATGATTAATTATTCCGAAACCCTGTGTGACTTCCACCCTGTGTCTTTATAGGGTCGCGGGCAAGGCCGGGTATTTCAGCTATTGTATAATTAAAAGTAGACATTTCTAGCGCTCCCCAAATAAACCTTTGGATGCAATACAACAGCTAAAGAAAGTGAAAATATTTGTAAGTTGAATATTACCACTTTCTTGACCATTACCAAATTAATTGCTCCAAATGCAGTGTTTAGGGGTTGTGTATGCAGTAAACAGTTGGGGCTCACGCAGCGCCCAGCCTGTTGGTTGTGTACAGTTAGGGAACTATTGATACCGTGTGAAGCAAACACCAGTCCAACGTCGAGGGCAAACCTCTCAGATTATGTTTATGTTACGTTCGTCCACAAGAGCCTTGTCTGTCTATGTGCACAACATAATCTGATGATAACAGAACCAATGGACGCAGGGCCAATAGTATGTGCACGATCCGTGATAAGCTATGTTCTGTGGTTAAATGCAATATCAGCGTTTCACTGTAAAATAAAAAAGATTAAAAACATCACTAATATCGCGAATTTCGCTTCTCTTTTGGGTTACAAGTCGCCATTGCGCATGCTCTGTAGAGGAAAATGATCATATATGTTGATTATTTTACTGTGTAAGCAAAGGTACCTACAATGCACAACATCACAACACTAAGAAATTATTTCATTCTCTTTAATCAGAACAACGTACTTTATATTATAAAGTGAATTATGAACATATTAAGGTCGTACGTTCGCTTCGCTCAAGTGATTTGCTATGATCAGTGCGTGCTAATTAAACTCAAGGACACTATTTCCAGAGGTTGTTGTTCCTTACGGAAGATGCTCCATTATGAAGGAAAAATTCTTATTGATCTGCATTTTTCATCTATCTCATTTGCTCTTATAATAGTTACTATCATTTGTTGTATAATATTCTAATTATTTTTGCTCTCTAGCACTATTTGCACAAAGTATATTTTTAAGAGGTTGATTCAGAAACTGAAAAATTCAATGCCATAGCCGGGATTTGAACCACGGATCTTCCGCTTATCGAGTGGCTGCTTTAACCACTAAGCTACCATGGCCAACTTGCCAGTATGACATTAAATTCCCCAACCGATCCGTACTTTCCCGGTTAGACCACAAGGGAATCTCACATCAGACATAAATACCCCAAGGGCGAACACCAATTAATATTAATGGATAGGTGAACCACTGAGTACATATAGGCATGACTTTATGCACTGGATTGTACACGGTAGTGATCTAAGGAATACGTATTTATACCTTTGATTTTGAGAAACGGCACAAATGTGGCAATTTTTGGAATCGCACTCTATAAACCTTTTATATATATATATTTCCCCATCGAACTTTTTTTACATTGTGACAATAATAATGTGACAAATTCCACTTCTGACACCATGTGACAAAAACGACAACAAAGATTAATTACTTTTCCTGTCATTTTATTTTCTTTTAAAACTGAAGGAAAAAAGATTATTTTGTTTTAACGTCCATAACAAACAGTCTACAGTTCTTCGTGACCTTGCAACTCACAGCGGTTCTGTCCAATCGTTGCCTTGACACACATACTTATCTGTCTTTCAGTTTTCTCTGGCTAACCAACTACATGATTCGACGACCATGCTCCCTAAAACTGTTTTCAACAACAAAAACTCCGACGCGACGTATCCCAAACTCTCAGACGATAGATGAATTGAGAAGTCGTCAGCGCAGCAACGATTAATCGATTATCGAATAGAAATACTGTAATATTTAACTGTGAAATGCTACCAAAAGGCAATAGATTGTTATTAGTGGTTCAAAGAGACAAATTTGTCATAGACCTCACATCGATCCGCTACCACGATCCTTTGAAGAGTATCACAGCTAAATCGAGGCATTTCAGGAAGTCTCTACCAATCTACTACAAGTTCTACCTATACGTGGGATTACATAAAATAAGCTGAACTAATAGTTCACTCATAAGTCAAATTAGTCAGCTGAACCCATTAGTCGGTCTGGCTGGCTCAGTTGGTTAGACCCTGGACTATTGATACAGACCGATGGTTTTTTAGTGTGCTTAAAAACAACAGCTCCATGTCAGTAGACTTACTGGCACGTAAAAGAACTCCTGCAGTTAAAAATTTCGGCACACCAGCAACGCTGACAGTGTCGTAAAACAACAAAATTTATTTTAAACCCACTACATTATGGGTGAGAATGATGTAGCACGGATTTATCTGGAAATTCATATTTTCTCCTATGTTACACAAGCAAGCCAAGAGCCGGAAGTCTCGCGAACGTTCTAGAAACTCTTAGTGCTGCCACGCTCATTGTTAGGTGTTTACTCGCCGCCGGTGGAGTGAGGTTACATGTTCAGCACAATAAACTCGGCACGCTGGTTGCCAGATTTTCAGAGACAGCTGCACATCGCTGGCGCTCACGTCCAACAAATGCGATATTCACGGCGCGCGCTTTGGAGGAAAGTATTTTTAAGTGGCTGAATCAGTCGAGCCGTTGCAACAAAGTACCTACCGTCTAAGTTTTTCCATTAAATGGACGATAACCCACTCTCGTCTTCTTTGGGAAGGAAAATTGCTTCCATTAAGTTGCTGATTACGTTATCGCAGTTCAAACAACCCCCCCCCCCCCCCCCGCTTCCCCTGCCAGCCTATCTGCATGCCCCGCGCACCACCTCCTTACATCCTACTTTACTGCTTTGCTCGCAATTTACATGACCTACTAAGTTATTTTCGCTTTCGCTTTAAAACGTATTGAGTCACCAAGTTTTAAATTAAATATTTGTGCTCTGCTACATCCCTTGCCGTAAAATCTCATCCTGACAAACTGGGGCATGGAATGTGCGTGAATTTTTAACATGAAACATTGGAAGTCACAACTCCACAAGGAGAAGGAAAAGAAAATTAGAAACTCTGCCTTGTCTAGATTCGAGATGGAAGAAACATTTTGTTAAGGTCAAACTTTACTTAATTACTTATTTTACGTTTTTTTTTTTTTTTTTTTTGTTTATTTTTTTTTTAATCTTTACAGTGGTGGTGTTAGTCCGGTACCGCCGAAGCAAACCGGATGATTGTGGGTAATGTTAAAGTCGGGTCGTTGGCTTAGGCAGGTCAAGTATCATGGCGTTGCCCTGACACTGACCTGCGGTTTGGGGTAAAGTGGGGTCGTGCTGAAGGACCGGGTGGAGGACCGAGTGGAGGTCTGGGGAGTGTCAGTCGATTCAAAATCTGATTAAGTGAGTCCTGTAGTGATAATGTGTGTCCTTGTAGAATCTCTTCCAATGTCTTATGGACCTTCTGAATGCGTGAGTCGCTGGTATAATTAATCACTTTCTCCAGTAGCTTGTTGAAGTAGTCACGGAGGCTATTGTTGTCTTGATGAACTGTGGCAGGTAGTGTTGTTTGCAGATTATGGGTGACATCCTTAACGTCCTCGAGAGCACGAGTCAGGGCTGTCTCCCATGCTGCAATCCGGTCGGTGAGAGTCTGAAGTGTGTCTTGTATCTTCTGTAGTGCGGCGGTGTTGTGGAGTACTGCGGTGAGAAGTTGGTTGTCTGCAGCGTCGTGTTGGTCGGCGGTTTGGCGGTTAGTCGTGGTATGTTGGTGTGTGACGGTGAAGGTCTGCGAGGCGGAGAGTGGTTGTTGCGTAGGCAGCTTGTGAACTGCAGGCGTCTGACGGCGTGGGTTCCTGGGGCACGCCGCCTGGCCCGTGAAGTGGCCAATGCAGTTGCACGTGGCACAATACACGGGGCGACGTGTCAGGTCGTGGCTGGTGCAGGATGTGGTGAAGGTAGTGGCAGCGTGGGGGGTCGGCGCAGGTATCGGCGGTGTGACCATACTGGCAGCAGCGTCGGCAGGGAATAGGGCGTACACCACGGCTAGCCTCGACTGGGAGGGGCAGGAAGCCCGTCCTTCAAAGCAGCGCGGTAATCTGCCCCATCCCAAAACTCCAGGCGCACCAGCGGCGACGGTCCTCTGGCTGTGATGATGCGCGTCGCTTTCATGAGAGAAGGCCAGCGACGTCGGGCCGCGCTGAGGAGGAGAGAGTCCGGAAGCTGCCGATGTACTCCGCGCACAACTGCGCTGTAGCTCTGCAGCCTCGTGAGGTTAGGATGACTCTCTCTGGACGTTTGATATTCAACCTCTGGCTGTGTCGGCTGTGTGCGGTGGATGGTTGATGTCGGCGTGGTGTCGCAGGCTGAGATACCTTGGTCAGGCGGCGTAGATGGAGGTGGAGTTGGCGAGGAGGCTGGCTGTGAGGCAGGGACGGCGCTGGCGTTTTCAGTCTCCCCAGAAGGTTCTTCGGAGGCTCCTTGGACTGCTGCGGCGGCTCGCTTCTTCTTTCTTCCTGCCATGTTGTCTCTGCGGCGGCTGTGGCTGGACTCCAACCTCCACTTATTTTACGTGTTTGCAGAATGAGCTTTATAAATTTTCCCATTGTGTCAAATGCACGGTCATCTGTTTATTTTAGCTCTACAGCCGTTGTAAAAATACTGGGGCACTAAAATTGCATATACACAACCCTTAACAGGCAATTTCCACCTTTGCAGTAGAAAATCTGACAAGATTTACTACTTTCAGCTATTTTAATTTCAAATATTACACGGAAATTATCACTTCTTGTGCCTGCTGCCATCTGGCTGAAATTTTGTACGTTAACATGTCCACAGAGACCATTATATCAAAGAAGTTTCGTAATTCCAAATTTAATATTCGGATATTCATTTATTTTTGTTCCTTTCGCACAATATTTCGCATGGAAACTATTTTTCATTTTATAGGCGCACTATTTGTTTTAGATTTTGAATTAAGACAGTTTCTTTCAAAAATTGCTGCAGATGAGCGAAAAACTCGAATAAGTAGATCTCTATGGTGCTGGAATGTTTTGAAACACGTATTTATCAAGAGTGCTTTGCCACAATTGCTTTCAAACTTTGTACACATTTAGCAAAATTATTTAATAGTTGATATACATTCTGAAATACAAGCTAAGTAGTTGTTAATGTTTTAAGGTGAATAGCCAGACGTGATATATAAGCTTTAAATTGAAATTATTTTCACGAGATGAAATTTAATCATTATTAATTATTAAATTATTGTTGCATAACTGTTAAACCCTAAAATATACAAAAAATGGCGTATAAAAATGCTAATCTCGTTGAACTACAGAATTTATTTAATTCGTTTGAGTCAAATATTTCTGAGGTGTTCCTTTTTATGGTTTCGAATTTTCCAATATTTATAATTTTCAAATGGAAGTCGTTATTACCTTTTTTCATGGAAATATAATGGAATTTCAAATCTTGAAAAATTTGGTTATCCCTTATGGCTACTATGGTTGTTCATCCCCATTGTATTTGAGACAAAATATGTAATAAAACAATTTGTACAAATGATTGTCTCCATTAACTTCTACTAGACTGAATAGCAAGCGTTTGTAACAATGGTATATACAAAAGTGAGCAGGAAAAGTCTTGTGTCATTGGTTACTAGTTATGCCTCACCCCTAAGACAATAACAAACTGAGAGATCCTCCGGAATATTTTACTAAATTCACTTTCTGTGCATAGAAGAGTAAGTTTGTGTTAATATTCCTTGTAGACAAGTGTGTGTGTGTGTGTGTGTGTGTGTGTGTGTGTGTGTGTGTGTGTGTGTGTGTGTGTGTGTGTGTGTGTGTGTTTGTCAGACTGTGGACAGCATAACTCAAAGACGAAAAGTCGATTAAAAACCAATGTTGGTATTTAAGTTTAATGTCTTTCAAGGAATTGACACGAAGATTTTGAAGAAAATATCCCCACCCTAAACTACCCTTTACATGGAACATTTTTTGCAAATTTTGATTTTCTTGAAAATGGCTTTAACGATTTTGATTAAAATGTTATATGTTTGAGATATTTTTATGACAAATGAAATGTATATTTTGAATTTTGTGGCTATAGCCCCTGTAGTCGTATGTACTCTGGAGGACTTTTGCATAACTGGTAAACCGTTAGAGATAGACCAAATCATACTATACAAAAAATGTAGATCTTGTTAAAATACACAATTTATGTCTGAATAAATTTTCTTGTAGAGTGAACCATTTCGGAGATATTCCTTGTTATTTGCGTCAGTTTCGGAATCGAGAAATGCAATATCGTTGTTCATTCCTTTATATGTTAAGAGTGCAAAGAGAAAGCTTGAAAAGATTGACTGTCGCTCAAAGCCTGTTGTATTCTAATAGAAGATGGAGGCACAATAGTAGAGAAAGTCATGTGAGGGTAACACTCAGATGTTTTTATTCAAGTATATGAAAGTTTGAGTATGGAAGTGTATTTTGAAGAGGTTGTGTTGGTAGTTGTTGCCGAAAGTGACGTCAGGAGCGTAAGTCACAAAGCCAGTGGTTGTTTTACTGCTCGCTGATAGCGCCAAGCATAGATTACTGCTACAAGCTATGGCAGTAAGGAAGGCATGATAAATTAACCCGCTCCTTATCGTCCTCACGAACAGGACCACCAGGAAATTAGGTCGGCTAGGGGAAATTTGTGAGATTAAGGATTCTAAAATACAGGAAGACATCTCAGACCACAAATGAGAGGAGTAGGGGTGGGGGAGAGAGAGAGACGTCAAGAGATAATAAAGGATAGCGAACGCCAAGGCAGCAAAAAGAAATTAAATGATTGCAAAGAGCCCTGCATATACCGAAGATAGCAGAAATCGGTGCTGACATTTCTCAAGAGGGTAGGAGAGGGGTGGGGGGTGGGGGTGGTGAGCCAATTACAATCAAGTATTGGATGTGCATCTTCACGGCTCGCTCAGTCTAATGCATTGCCCAGTCACTCGGAAAATTGCGCCTACAACACCACCAGCAGCAGCACCCAGTGAGCCGGCGAAACGGTCCGGTAACAAGTGAAGTGTCTTAATTTGGGCAATGCACGCTCCACTGTCGTGTCACCACCATCGCCATCCAAAATGTGCAGTAGAATTAATACTTGTAACGGGGTTGGTACCGGATTTAGGTAGGCGTGAGTGGGATATTTCTCAGGCGCGAGGTAAGATGACAAACACAGCACAGACGTTTACTAATTTTATTCTCCACCACTTCATTGCCTCGAAGTGCCGGCGCGAAAATATCTATCATATTCGTGATACCGGTTCACCCTCGTAGCGACCTCGCAACAAACAGACAGCGCCGTTCTCTTCCAAGTTTTCCTATTTATATCTCACCCCCGCACTTTCTCTCTAGTCCCGTTATGGGGGAGGGGTGTATTTTCCCCAGCTGTGTCCTTGGACTTAGGCAAAACATGCCTGGGCGCAAGATGACAAAAGACGTTTTTGTCCTCTGGCCTTCAGAAATGTGCTCAGGTCAACATATTTTCAAGAGGCAGCTTCTTTACTCAGTTTATAATACAAATCATACTTATACCTAAAAGTCTTATATATATGTACATTCTTAATCTAAAATTACAAACATATATACATAGAAGTCCCCGCCTCAAATGCGGGGACTAAACAGATTCAACTGCATATTTAGGGCTGGCAGTTTAAGCAGTGGTATAGCACTTTGCTTGGCAGCGAAAGGTTTAATGCCCAACATTCTGAGCTATACAGCAACATGGGTACCGCCATTACGTTATAAAATTTTAATTTACTTGCTTTCCTATTTATCTGAAGTTTCCTTTTGTTTTTCCACACATGTAGCTGCATTTATTAACCTTAATTATAAAATCGTCATTTTAAAATATGCAACATTGCAGCCAAAACAATTAAAACTATTTACTTTCTTGTAAAATAATTTTATCTCTGATTGTATTAGACCCTTGGAATGCAAGAACATATGTTTTTGCTATAGATATGTTGTAACGCGTAACTTTTACTTAGATTATTTTATGCATACGGCGTTTTACTTTCTCTACCGGTAAGTAGAGGAAGTGTTGTATTCCACCCAAAAATTCGATGTCGAGATTTCACGGGAAATATATGTTTTGAGGCCCCCTGAATCCAAAAAAAGCATTTTTAGAAAAAGGTCCGTGTGTGTGTCAGTCTGTCAGTCTGTGGACAGCTTAACTCAAAAACCAAAAGTCGGTTAAAAACCAAAGTTGGTATTTAAGTTTAATGTCTTTGAAGGATGCGACACAAACATTTTGAAGAACATAGCCCCAACCTAAACTACCCTTTACATGTAAAATTTTTCGAAAATTTTGATTTTCTTGAAAATGGCTCTAACGATTTTGATTAAAATGTCATATGTTTGAGATATTTTGATGACAAATGAAATGTATATCTTGAATTTCCTGGCTATAGCCCCTGTAGTCGTATTTACTCTGGACAACTTTTGCATAACTGGTAAACCGTTAGAGATAGACCAAATCTTACTATACAAAAAATGTAGATCTTGCTAAAATACACAATTTATGTCTCAATAAATTTTCTTGTAGGGTGAAGCATTTCGGAGATATTCCTTGTTAAGTGCGTGAGTTTCGGAAAACTTAGAACTTTCGTGAAATGGGTCATCGTTGTTAATTTTTATATATGTTAAGTGTGCAAAGACAACAGAATCTCAAACATTTGACTATCGCACAAGGCCTACTGTATTCTAATATTCCCCTTGTACCTACAAGGAAATAAGCAATAAGATAATTTGTACAAATGTTTATCTCAACTAACACGAAGAAGATATAGGAATAAGAGTTCGTAAGAATGGTTAGTACAAGAGTAGAGAAAGTCATGTGAGTGCAACACATCAGATTTGTTCATTCTTTAATGACATTGTCAATATATTGCCTAGTGTTCAGTGATTTATCCTGTAAATGGTGGAATTAATCGACTTAAATGAAATGCTTGCCACAATTGGTGTAATGTTGGGTTCCTCTGAGAGATTGGCGCGCAGTGCACTCCATAGAGTAGAGACAGAGTAACTTGGGCGATAACGGGAAACTGTGATAGGATTAATAAAGTAAACATTACACAGTTCTGTGTGTGGGATTCAACTCCCGGCTGGAAGGTATCCCATTACCAGCAATGCACAGAAATCGATAGCGGCCCTTTTTCCTGCCCAGGAAAAGTAAATATTTCACTCGCATCATAAGCAAAGCGCCGAATATGTGCATTTTTTAAACATGAACGCACCCAACCTCGTGCACACGCTTAAAATTCTACAATTTTCCTTTTTGAAATTCAACATCAAAGTCACCGGATGCTGCCTGCCTAAACAAAACAAACAAAGAGAGTTCTGTTTTGCTTATGCGCCGAGCCAGAGGGAAGGCAGTCATCACGGCGGTGCTATTTGCCCATCCATATGCCTGCCCTTTTTTATAAATGACCATTAACCTTTCGTGCTCACTCAACCTGCAGTGTTTCGTCAGTCTGTTATCTCTGCGTGTGCAATGTGGTCTTGCCTCCCCCCCCCCATCCCCCACTGGGCTTACACCAGCACCCCCTAGTTGTCATTAATGCAAATATTAACATATCTGAGTTGTTAAACTCCGCTTCAATTTCCTAGTTCATTGTGAACAAGTCATACATTATAAACACACAACTGCAAAGGAAATTGTAACAAAAATAATTAGGGAAAGTTTTAGAATATTACAATAGTGGTCTCTATTGTTTTCATATTATATTGACATTAACAATAAAATAAAAAATCCTATATGTTGCACTCACATGACTATAGCCCCTGTAGTCGTATTTTCTCTGGACGACTTTTGCATAACTGGTAAACCGTTAGAGATAGACCAAATCATACTATACAAAATATGTAGATCTTGCTAAAATACACAATTTATGTCTCAATAAGTTTTCTTGTAGCGTGAACCATTTCGGAGATATTCCTTGTTAAGTCTCTGAGTTTCGGAAAACTTAAAACTTTCTGAAATGCAATATTGTTAATTTTTACTTTCTCTACTGGTAATTAGAGGAAGTATTGCATTCCACCCAAACATTCTATGTCGAGATTTCACCAGAAATATATGTTTTGAGACCCCCTGAATAAAAAAAAAGCATTTTTAGAAAAAACTCCGTGTGTGTGTCTGTGTGTCAGTCTGTCAGTCTGTGGACAGCATAGCTCAAAAACGAAAAGTCGGTTAAAAACCAAAATTGGTATTTAAGTTTAATGTCTTTCAAGGATGCGACACGAAGATTTTGAAGAAAATCGCTCCACCCTAAACTACCCTTTACATGGAAAATTTTTCGAAAATTTAGATTTTCTTCAAAATGGCTCAAACGATTTTGATTAAAATGCCATATGTTTGAGATATTTTGATGACAAATGAAATGTATATCTTGAATTTTCTGGCTATAGCCCCTGTAGTCGTATTTACTCTGGACGACTTTTGAATAACTTGTAAACCGTTAGAGATAGAGCAAATCGTACTATACAAAAAATGTAGATCTTGTTAAAATGCACAATTTATGTCTCAATAAATTTTCTTGTAGGGTGAACCATTTCGGAGATATTCCTCGTTATGTGTGTGAGTTTCGGAAAACTTAGGACTTTCGTGAAATGCAATATTGTTGTTAATTTTTTATATGTTAAGTATGCAAAGAGAACGGAATCTCAAAGCTCTAAAACATTTGACTATCGCTGAAAACCTACTACACGAAGAAGATATAGGAATAAGAGTTTGTAAGAATGGTTAGTACAAGAGTAGAGAAAGTCATGTGAGTGCAACACATCAGATTTTTTGTGTAGCTGCGCAGTTGGCGAGTTCAGTAACCTTATGTGTTTGATGGGAACGTAAACACGGGATTAGTTAAATAGATTGGAAGGTTCATTTATTTAATTATTAAATGCCGAGCTCGTGCCAATATTCACAAACCATTAATGTTAATGTGAACTATTATATTTGATTGCATTTCATTAATTTTGTGCCATTGTTTGTTATTGCGTAACTTTCGTGGGCAACGTAACACAAGCAGTGCTAACTTGCATACAAAACCTACGTATATTAAACATTTTATTCAAACTGTCGATATCTTCCTGTTTTTATTCAATTAAGGAAAGATTGCATATCTGTTCATTCGCTGAAATTTTACCTCCCTATTTCCTTGGAAACTTTAAATTGAACTTTTGGTCGATAATGCTGGTAACTATCTCTTCTTCGCGGCCCTAAAATGCTGATATGAAGATTACGTATCCAATTCTCTGCGGGAATTCCTCTAATTTAAGCACTGACTTCCCAGAATCGTATTCAGGAGAGACTTCCAGGCAAGAATCTAAAAGAAATAATTCAGCATGCAAGACTTTTTTGTTTTCTTTACTTTTCAGACAAACTCCCATTCCAAAATACTCTGATTATAGCTACTACATAAATATTACATAACTGGTAGCCTGAGAGGCTCTGATAAATAATTATCGCCGTGACAGCTTAAAATTTTTTATGGAAAAATGCACGTCAGTTTTTATTATTTCCAAATTAGCTTACTGATTTTCATTGACATATGTTGAAGCAAATTTGTTGGAAATAAAATGTATATTTTTAATGTTTGGGAATCACCCCTCTAGTTTGAATGAATTTAATTTATTTTGAAGTCTGTCTTGAGACATCAGGCAATTTCGAAATATTTGTTGTTATCCGTTTAAATATTTTTCGTATTTTGACTATGTCACTATTCGGTTGTTTCTCCCAGTCATGGAAAAAGTAGGGAATTTTAACTCCAAAATATTGTGATGAATGACACTTTCAGGTACTTTGTCATTTTATTTTACTTCTAAAACTGAATGTAAAAAACATTAACACAAATTAAACGACTTCACATCCTTTAATTAATAGCTTTACTGTCCGATGAACCATAGCAGACGTTTCCCTCTCTTTGCTCGCACTGTCTCACAAACAGCTGGCTTCGACGATACACTCACTCAACATTCCTACTGTATAGCTCAACGCTTAAAGGCAAAATAACATTATTTGTAATCACTGCGTTCAATCTGAAGGTTAGTATACTTAAAGGAGCTTTCAAATGTTTTTGAGGACACTGATGTTTCGTGGGTTAAGTGGCCTTTTATATACTCTCAGTTTTGACAAGGTTCAAAGGTCAATAGTTTCGGTTTCTAGAAGAATCTGGTAAAAATGATCAGAAAACGTAAAAGAACACCATAAATATGAGTTAATACACCTAACGTACAGGTAATGTGGGTATGTTGTTAACTGACCAACTCCAATAGTTGTATAGTTCTACAACATGCGTACATAGGCCAGGACAACTGTCGGTGAAATCCCTGAAAAAAAGACATTTTGTCGAAACTTATAGTGAAGATGCTCGGTAGACATAACGCAGCGAAAGCCTGCCAACGAGAGCTACGCGAAACTTTAGTACTAATCGGATAAAATCGAGTTATTTCTTTCAATTGAAGGCCACATGACATTTCCAGTCCCCGTATTGTTCCTGCCAGTCCCAATGTCCATTTCCCCTAATTTACTGCGATATGCACACCTCGAGAAGTTGTTAGAAAGCGAAACCTACAATAGGGATAACTAACTGTATGTTTACCAAAGTATTCTTCTGCGTATCCTGCAGATTGGGAAGCTGTACTTGCGCCAGCTCTAACTAAACGGTTTCTACGACGGCCTGGAATAGCTTTGTTCTGCCGCGCTGGTTATCGTTGTTGTAACCGGCGGCGTGCGTTACAGTATAAACCTGGATTAACCTCCCCCTCTGCCCTAAAGTGTGCATTCAGATTATTTCTACAACATGAAACAGACAGAAAAGTGACCTTTTTAACAATAGTTGTAGAAGAGATGTAATATAGGCGACCAACAGAGGACAAACTTAATTAAACCTGCATTATCAGCTAGAGTGTAAAACGCAAGTTCTTAAATAAACCGAAAGGGTATAAAGCATTACAGTGTAAAAAACTGAACATGCGACATGGGTTTCAAACGTTAGCGTGTGTGGTCCGTATTCAAATCCCGTGTATCGACCAATCATCCGACACTTTTGTCTTTTTTCTGGTGGACACTGTCCGGCGTCGCACTGATTACATCTAGGTACACGGGGTGTATAAATAAAGGGTAACTGTGAAACTTTGGACTCCAATGCACACGTTCTGTTTTTCTTTACAATGAAATAAACAAAGTTGACAACTCGCGTATGAAACCTTAAACACAAGATGCAGAATTTAGTGATTATGGTTTAATATTAACGTTTGATATTATTGTTCCTTTTGGTAATATCATTTGTAGGTGGCATAATTGTAACCACACATCGGAATGTTCTTGTAAATTAAATAGTAGTAGATTACAGCAGATATCAAATAATAATATAGACATAATCAGTTAAACATGTGTGCGGTGGGCGAGTCAAGAACTAGCAATTCCAACAATGTGGAGGGCGTGAAGAAAACGTCACCGACGGAGTGGCAAGAAATAGATGAACCACTTGACTGCATATACAACATTCACAATTTGTGTTATGAAAACTTCAGTTACTCTTTAAGTTATAACTGAAAATATCCGCTTACCAGGAGGGTGTTTGTTCAGCTCTAATTCTACCTCTCATAGCAGTTTGTTGGCATAAATAAATAACAATAATTATTATCGTATTTATTTCCATGAACAATTTAATTTTATTTCGTTGCAGTGATTGCAGTTAAATTGCTGGCTTGTTTAACAATTTTCTCCACAATTATAGGAGTCGATTAACATATAAAATTCTAATTATTTAATAATTCTCTCCATTTACAGTCTGGCAGAGGACAAATCGAAACACAAATTCTTTTTGAACATTTTCATTCACTGCTCGCGTTATATCTATACATACCTTCTGTTTCTCATTTCCACTCTTCCATATTAGCAAGCCTCCTAACAGGGACTTTCATTTCAAATTTCCCAGCAAAAGGTACTCAAGTGAAGAGAGATCTGTTCCCATAGCAACGAAAAAAAGAGACAAAATTGTTCATTTAACTAAATGAGAGGTAGGCACCTTTCAGAAAAAAATATGTTGGCATTTAAAACCTTTGTCGATGACGTCACACCTGCTTGCGAAGCTTTATTTCTTGTTTTTTAAATTGTCCTTTCAAAGTTTATATTAAACGTGTGAGCCCTTGCTAGGTGAAATAACATTGTATGAATAATTGTTCGCAGAAGACGGAGTAGAGGACAGTAGTAAATGTGTTATGTAAAAGGGATGCTGGTAGAGAAAGTCGTGTGAATGTCATAGGTTGCATTTCTATTTCAAAGATATTTGTATGAATTGTACCAAGAAGAGTGAATGGAGAAGGATATGTGAATGTGTTAAGTAAAAGAAAAGTGAGTAGAGAAAACTATGTGAATTTAATACACTGTATAGTAAAACAGATATCGTACTAACCTTCTCCATTAAAAAATGCACACATATAACGAAGTTCGGGGTGATGGCTCAAGTGGTTTTAGAGTTTACCGCTTCCTTGTACAATTTATTTGTCAATTCCCATACTAACGAGGCTAAAACTGGTCTTTGACACTTACGATACCACTAGGAAATGAGCTAACACCCAACAACACACTAACCTAAAAAATCTGATGTGTTGCACTCACATGGCTTTCTCTACTCCTGTACTAACCATTCTAACAAACCATTATTCCTATATCTTCTTCATGTTAGTTGAGATAAACATTTGTACAAATTATCTTACTGCTTATGTCCTTGTAGGTACAAGGGGAATATTAGAATACAGAAGGCTTTGTGCGACAGTCAAATCTATTTTACCTTGGAGATTCCGTTCCCTTTGCACGATTAACATAAAAAAATGAACAACGATGACCCATTTCATGAAAGTTCAAAGTTTTCCGAAACTCACACACACAACAAGGAATATCTCCGAAATGGTTCACCCTACAAGAAAATTTATTGAGACATAAATTGTGTATTTTAGCAAGATCTACATTTTTTGTACAGTATGATTTGGTCAATCTCTAACGGTTTACGAGTTATATAAAAGTCGTCCAGAGTAAATACGACTATAGGGGCTATAGCCAGAAAATTCAAGATATACATTTCATTTTTCATCAAAATATCTCAAACATATGACATTTTAATAAAAATCGTTAGAGCCATTTTCAAGAAAATTAAAATTTTCGAAACATTTTCCATGTAAAGCGTAGTTTAGGGTGGGTCTATTTTCTTCAAAATCTTTGTGTCACATCCTTGGAAGATATTAAACTTAAATACCAACTTTGGTTTTTAAACTACTTTCCGTTTTTGAGTTATGCTGTCCACAGACTGACAGACAGACACACACACGGACCTTTTTCTAAAAATGCTTTTTTTTTTATTCAGGGGGCCTCAAAACATGTATTTCCGGTGAAATCGCGACATCGAATTTTTGGGTGGAATAAAATACTTCCCCTACTTAACAGTAGAGAAAGCAAAAATCAATTACTAATGACTTCTTAGCAAAATATACGAACGTATGAATTATTTATTGATTAAAATATTAAATTTAAAATTGGATATATTGTTAACATAAAAAGCGATTCAGTTGTCTTTATTTCTTCAGTAATCTTGAGGTTACTTCAAGTGAAGAATTTATTGCAAAATTCATTAACAAGCGGAAGACTTTACCCGTATAATTTATATGTAGATTTTCATTTGTGTGCGCGTGCGTGTGTGTGTGTATGTGCGTGCGTGTGTGTGTGTATGCGCGTGCGTGTGTGTGTGTATGCGCGTGCGTGTGTGTGTGTGTGTATGTGCGTGCGTGTGTGTGTGTATGCGCGTGCGTGCGTGTGTGTGTGTTCAAATGATTAACTTCATGAATTCTCTAATGGAATACTGTATTTTTAATTCACAGTTTGCTGCAGCGATGTAAACATTTACATACACGATGTTTGGTAAATGAATGTGCGGTAGAATTTACATTAACGGATCCATTAAAAGTTTTCCAACTTACGTTGTCCTTATTGCCTTTTAGTGCAAGTTTTCATCTTTTGCTGCAGAGGCGCGATGATTCCGGTCAGGAAAGTCCTACAAAGATTCTAAAGTTTCGAGTCTTAATGTTGGTCTGGAAAGTTTATGCTGAAATCTATTATCTAGCGAACGCGTAGTGTTAATGAAGCTTCCTCAGTTGCAGATGAAACTCGGGGGGGGGGGGGGGCCAAGGACGAACCTGGTCACCAACAATCACTTGGGGTTTCATCATCAAAGTTTCAGGAATTGGTGTCTGGCGTATTCCAGGCGTAGAGAGAAAGAAAGAACGAGCGGATTTCGTTTTATTGGTCCGTCGTTCACTTCAAATGACTGGGCCCGTATAAAAGCCGTCTCCAAATGACTCCCCCCCTCCGCCCCCAAACACGTGCTCAATAAAGGAGATGTAGGGTAAAGCAAGCTTAAACGTCTTAAGACGGCGCATTACCCTTTTCCTCAAATTTCGTTTTTGGCACTGAGCCCTGAACATATCTCTGTTCTTGTCTAGCAGCTGTAATAGCTACAAGTAACATGCTGCTAAGTATTCATTTCAAATTTTATGTTTCTTAAGCAAATAATTTAATTCCTTTAGCAGCTAGCTAGATACTATTAAAGGACTTAGAAATTTTAGACAAATATATGAACCAGCTTTTAAGAAACAAAATGATTTTTTTTTTCACCTCGGTACAAAAACAGCTCCCTACGGTGCAGTTTACAACAGTTTGTAACAAAATTTCAGATTTATATCCATTATATGCATTGAAATGTCAAGGAATTTTACATTTTAGTTCCATATACACATAAACATTCAATTTTAATATTGAAAATAAGAAGACAGCCGCTAAAGTGGTTCAAGATTAAGCTACCTCATACCACTCGGCGGTCAGCAGAAGGATGCAATGAGCGCGGGAGCACAAAGCGTTTCCAGACCGTTCGAGAAACTTTAAACTGCTGACTTGTTTGAAAAGTGTCAAGAAAAGGTGAATTTCGGCACAAATCCCTGCTACGTAATTCTTGCGTACATAAATGAATAGAAACGCAGCCAGTTTTTAGTTCTGCGGAGTGTCAAGTAGTGAGAGAGCTGTCAAAAGTTAGTTTTAAGTGTTTGTAGAATCACTGTTGAGAGAATGTCTGTGTATATCGTCAGAGACAATTGTAAACACTAAAACGTCGCGTTGGAGTTGAGCAGGTCAACAATTCAGCTCTCATACCTCAGACGCTTCTCGACTTCTTCTGATAGTTGCACCTAAACCTCTGTGACGGAAAAGTGGTAGCAGACAAGCCTTAATTACATTACTTCAAACTTCCCGCCAAATAAGGAGCATTTCGATATTTTTTATTTGTGCACAAGCTCCATTACAGTGGTATATAACCACTACATCATAGATAGGGAGAACTGACACAATATGTAATTTCTCCTAAATCGTAGTTTTAACCCCGTCCACTCTGCTACACACTTACAAAATGAGCCTAGGACTTCCATGTGGTTAATACTTGCATTATAACGCAGAAAGTGCATTGTGAATGTAAAAGACACACACAAGCACATCTTATAATTGTTCCGAAGATAAAAGCCGCGTTGCGTACTGGCTTTAATAAAGAAACTCGTTAACAACAAATGCAAATAGAGAGAGTGTAATAATGGGAATATGGAGACAACTTCGTTAGACCCAGACTGGGGCAAAAAATTCCGCACGCTATTATAAAATTACGTGTCCCGCCCGCCCACCCGCCCGCTCGCGTGATGATGATGATGAAATAAAATCCGTGCTGTGGGAATATGTGAGCCCCTGAATACCAACAAGTTCTCCACTTTCTAATCAGCGTGTTGTTTGTTGCACCGGACACGCAGTCAGTTCCATCATTATTGAACGAAACCGATTCTAACATGTAAGAATGTGACGAAACATTTTAGATAGGTATTTACTAGTTACGTGCACTGAAGAAAATACATCAGTCAGGGAAGACAGTCCCAGCGGGATTTGTACCGCAGAATTCACGAGTCTGTGCACTCACATGACTTTCTCTACTCTTGTACTAACCATTCTTACAAACTCTTATTCCTATATCTTCTTCAAAATAAACATTTGTATAAATTATCTTATTGCTTATTTCCTTGTAGGTACAAGGGGAATATTAGAGTACAGTAGGCTTTGTGTGATAGTCAAATCTTTTAAAGTTCTGAGATTCCGTTCCCTTTGCACGGCTAACATATAAAAAATGAACTACGTTGTTGCAGTTCGCTAAAGTTCTAAGTTTTCCGAAACTCACACACATAACAAGAAATATCTCCGAAATGGTTCACTCTACAAGAAAATTTATTGAGACATAAATTGTGTATTTTAGCAAGATCTACATTTTTTGTATAGTATGATTTGGTCTATCTCTAACGGTTTACCAGTTATGCTGAAGTCGTCCAGAGTAAATACGACTACAGGGGCTATAGCCAGAAAATTCAAGATATACATTTCATTTGTCATACAAATATCTCAAACATATGACATTTTAAGCAAAATCGTTAGAGCCATTTTCAAGAATATCAAAATTTTCGAAAAATCTTCCATGTAAAGGGTAGTTTAGGGTGGGGCTATTTTCTTCAAAATCTTCGTGTCGCATCCTTGAAAGACATTAAACTTAAATGCCAACTTTGGATTTTAACCGACTTTGCGTTTTTGAGTTACACTGCCCCCCCCCCCACACACACATGGGCCTTTTTCTAAAAGTACTTCTTTTTCGATACAGGGGGCCTCAAAACATGTATTTTCGGTGAAATGTCGACATGGAATGTTTGGGTGGAATACAATACTTCCTCTACTTGCTATGCATAGTACAGAAAGTAAAAAAAAGTGGTCATACTTTGGGTATATTCCCGCGATTGCGTCACTTTACGTAAACGAAAATACCAATAGGTTAATATATTTTGAATGACAATCACAATTTGTACCGCGTGATGTTTTTGCATAGTTGTAAATGCACCGAGAAAGAACAACGCCTGTAAGATAGACTATCCAGTTTGCTTCACACCCCAATGCGCAACGTACTAGCCTAGATAATTTGATGTAATTGTTTGAAATACTACTCTTGTGACTTTGTTCAGTTGTCACCATCGTTTCTTTAAGTTTCCAATGCCACTTCACTAATCTAGTTCAATTCATAACCTCACTTCACTAACTAAAGTAATTTAATTTTACCTATCACTTCATTTTTTCTTCTCAACGTAGTGACGTAATGAAATACGGTCCTCCTTCCGCTTCATTTGATAGGTATTAGTACACAGGACGTCTCTAATCTCTCGCGGACGCACTACTCATTGTATCTTACAATAATTTGTCACCACAGATTCACTCGTGGAACTGCTTTTCATGTTGCGTCAGAAATGTTATGTCACTCACTCTTATATAGTGCTGGAGTTTTCGAGAGAGTTCTAAAATGTCTTGGGAGCGAAGAGAGAGCTGCGAGGAGCAGAGTCCTCTACTCTAGTACCAGGGAGGGTAGTAATGTCTCCATGACTGTTTCCATTAAAGTAACACGTTGAGTGTAAGGAGCCCTCCCCCCCTTACGCACTAAGTAAGGTTGATGGCGACGCGCCTCCCAGCTCACTAGGCAGGTATTGAATAACACTGAGGAGGTATCTCACAAGTCAGCCTGGTAAAACCCACACAGACCTGCCCCGTCGAGCCCAATCCCAACTATAAAATTACAACAAATAAATCTATTTTCTCAAACTTCACTAAAAGACTAATATATTTGTTCTGAAACAAATGTAACTTGAAACGGACATAATATTGCAAATGAAAACAAAAACCATGCTTTATCATAACTCTGATATGGTAGAAGAATTGATTCATTGATTTTCTTTGAGGTTTGTATTGAATCTGTAAGAAATATTAATGTTGATTTATTCATTGCACCGATTATTTTATGGTTTTGGTAAATTGAGACACAACGTATTCTTTCTTTTTCCTTAATATGTTTATATATTACTAAATGTTAATTAAATGTAACAAGAAACTATAAATTAGCAAAAGTGCATATTATCACAGATGGTCATTTCGGCATATAAACGTATACAAAGGAAAGGCTAAAGCGAAGGATGGTCTGTTAAGAACCCTAGCGTCACAAGGTGGTCTCTCTGAGGGCAGGCCTCACTCGCCGTCCACTGGCCTGATCTTCCCTACATCCTGAACCTGTATAATTACTAAGCTTTTGTCCGTCTCTTACTGTTTACCATTTATGCAAAGATCGTGGAAAATAAAAGAGGTATTCCAAGGATATTGCCAGAAAATGGAATCGCTTACCTGTGTCCGTCATTGGATACTGACTGTCTGGTGTGCTTTTACATATCAAAAGTACTAGTTAAGCGGCAGGTAATATCCTGCACTTTGGTATGTAATTTTCAAGGTTTCCTCCTAATTTCTGTTGTCCAAAGCATCTCTGCATTATTGAATATTATGGGATGTCTAAAGACTTCACCCTCGAGGGGAGGTAATTTGTAACCCTTTAGAACGTGCGCCATTTGCAGATGTCCCTGAAGCAATCTCTCTCTCTCTCCAAGAGCCAAGAGCCAAGAGCCAAATCAGGTCGCTCGGGTTTACCCGAGCGGGATATATGCCCACGGTACCTATCCATTTAGTATGGATTTACCCGTGAGGTATGAAAGATGTAGTCATTATACAAGCTATTTTTGTCAGTGTCAGCCAATGGTGATGATTGGTTACTCTCTCTTGCTATAGACTAGGGATATGAGTGCCAGTTAGAATGTCTACCCATCCTGGGGCACCCATGCCCCTCTGCTCACTTAGCAAAGGTCAGCTTGTCTAACCAGCAAGTCAAGCAGTGTCAATTTAGCGAGAAACCGAATGCATTGGAATGTTTGGTGAAATGAGGAAGCAGCGAAGCTAATTAGCCCAAGACATCCTTGGGTAAACGATAGCTTTTGCGCCTCCTGGGAAGATGGGGATCATATTGTCCCAGGGTATTCACCAGCTGGTTAGGGTGTGGTGTAAGTTTCGCATATATAGAGCGGGCTCTATCTCGCACAACGTCCACAATGTATGGAATGCCAGAATGAGTGTGGAGAATATGGGAAGAAAATCTACGGTCAGTATCGTAGATCATCCTAAGGGCCCTGTTCTGCACGACTTGCAGTCTGCGGATGGTGGTTTGAGCCACGAATCCCCATGCCTCGCATCCATACAGGATCAGGGCTCTCTCTCTCAGAACAATGTAAAAGCCCTTCATGTCATTCCCACAATCATTCGAGAAGCATTCACTCCAAAGATAGACGCAGAATCCGCTAAATACACAAAGCTCTGTGAAAAATTAGTCTCATCTGTGACAGTTTGTGTGATTGCCCTTCTACATGTTCAACGAGTTGTGCAAATCTTCGGAAACAAAAAGCAGCGTGCCTTTGAGAATTATGCATGAGGGTGGTTGGCTCAGTGTTTCCATCTGGTGGTGGTTGCCGTAGTTTGCTTCACAAGTTCTTCATCCTTTGGGAGATGTTTGGAAAATACTCCGGGATGAGTAAACGAGACTTATGCAGGTTAAACAAGGCTGCGACTCAACCCTGGGCCCTCGAGGGGGGGGGGTCACACACGCGCCGACCATTATCCTCCACTCTTTAAACATATAACTCATAAAAATGGCAAATACTGTTCCTGCAATTTTTAAATTGAATCATTAATTCTGGAAACGACCCATCTTTTATAAATGCCAGATTATAACAGTCCTTTGTTACCCAATATTTCATTTAAACGTCCTTTTGAATCTCTATAGTGACTTACGTAAAGTGAACTTGCAGTTCATTTTGGAAAAGTAGTAAGAACATCTTTCGGTGAATATTTGGCACACAATTTCCTGAAATTCTAATGGGAATTAGTTTTTTTATGTCATTTTTAATCTTAAAGTTAACGAAATACAATCTTATTCACAGTTAGAATAATGTGTGTGTCTGTGTGTGTGTGTGTGTGTGTGTGTGTGTGTGTATGTGTGTACTGCATAACTCAAAAACGAAAAGTCGATTAAAAACCAAAGTTGGTATTTAAGTTTAACGTGTTTCAAGGATACAACACGAAGATTTTGAAGAAAACAGTCCCACGCTAAACTACCCTTTACATGGAAAATTTTTTGAGAATTTTTATTTTCTTGAAAATGGCTCTAACGAATTTAATTAAAATTACATATGTTTAAGATATTTTTATAAGAAATGAAATGTATATCTTGAATTTTCTGGCTATAGCCTATGTAGTCCTGTTTACTCTGGATGAATTTTGAATAACTCGTAAACTGTAAGAAATACACAAAATCTTACTATACAAAAAATGTAGATCTTGCTAAACCACACAATTTATGTCTGAATAAATTTTTTTGTAGAGTGAAGCATTTCGGAGATATTCCTTGTTATTTGTGACAGTTTTGAAAAACTTAAAACTTTCGTGAAATGGAACATCATTGTTCATTTTTTATATGTTAACCGCGCAAAGGGAACGGAGTTAGAAAGCGAAGAAGATATACGAATAAGAGTTTGTAAGAATGGTTAGAACAAGAGTAGAGAAAGTCATGTGACTGCAACACATCAGATTTTTTGTCCACGGATGCACATATAACCAAACCGCCACTGAAATACGATTGTTAAAGAGTGGCTAATTCCGTTTATAGTGGATGGAGGTAAATCCAAACTCTCCTCCTTCGCATACGTCAGATATCGCTGATCTACAGTAACCTATGGCAGTTTTACAACTGTAATCGAGAATATCAAAACATCCATACTAAAATTATCTAAAGCTCCAAAATAAACGAGGAGGACCCTCCAGACAATAACACGTCATGGACAAAGTTTGTGCAGGAGTCTTTGTACGTGAGGTAATTTAAACAGTTGAAATATGGCTACTACACCTCCCGAACACAGCCCTGGAAAATAACAGCGATCAGTTATTCGCAGAGACCAACTGAAAGTGCAATATGTTGCAGCTATATTTATCATAAAGGAGTATTGCCTGCTTCAATTTAACAAATGATAGAAATGAATGCGAGGGAGCGCCATCGTGCAATATTTCACTGAAAGAAATAAAGTTGTCAGCCAGCTGCAAGTTTGTCCACTACACTGGTAACATAGCCTACATGTTGTCCAAATGCTTCTAATCCTATCTTTGAAAAAAAAAATAATAATAAATTTGGATGAATACACTCATTTGGACTATATTACCGAGCACTTAAAGATACTTTCTCTACTGGTAAATAGGGGAAGTATTGTATTCCACCCAAAAATTCACTTTTAGAAAAAGTGCGTGTGCGTGCGTGTGTGTGTGTGTGTGTGTGTGTGTGTGTGTGTGTGTGTGTGTGTGTGTGTGTGTGTGTGTGTGTGTCTGTGTCTGTCAGTCTGTGGGCAGCATAACTCAAAAACGAAAAGTCGGTTAAAAACCAAAGTTGGTATTTAAGTTTAATGCCTTTCAAGGATACGACACGAAGATTTTGAAGAAAATAGCCCCACCCTAAACTACCCCTTACACGAAAATTTTTTTGAAAATTTTGATTTTCTTGAAAATAGCTCTATCGATTTTGATTAAAATGTCATATGTCGAAGATATTTGTGTGAAAAATGAAATGTATATCTTGAATTTTCTAGCTATAGCCTATGTAGTCCAGTTTACTCTGGATGACTTTTAAATAACTCGTAAACCGTAAGAGATAGCCAAAATCTTACTAAAGAAACAATGTAGATCTTGCTAAAATACACAATTTATATCGAAATAAATCTTTTTGTAGAGTGAACAATTTCGGAGATATTCCTTGTTATTTGTGTGAGTTTTGGATAACTTAAAACTTTGGTGAAATGGAACATCGTTGTTCATTTTTTTGTATGTTAAGGGTGCAAGAGAACAGAAGCTCAAAGCCTATTGTATTCTAATATTCCCCTTGTACCCACAAGGAAATAAGCAATAAGATAATTTGTACAAATGTTTATCTCAACTAACACGAAGAAGATATAGGAATAAGAGTTTGTAAGAATGGTTAGTACAAGAGTAGAGAAAGTCATGTGAGTGCAACACATCAGATTTTTTGTATAGTAAGATTTTGTCTATCTCTTACGGTTTATTAGTTATACTAAAAGTCATTCGAGTAAATACGACTATAGGGGCTATAGCCTGAAAATTGAAGGTATAGATTTCGTTTTTCTTAAAAATACCTCAGGGTACAGGAATTTCCTTAATATAATAACTAAATAGTAGCTTTGACTTTTAATCTAATTTTCGTTTTTGAGTTATGGGTCCATACACACACACACACACACACACACACACACACACACACACACACACACACACACACACACACACACACACACTTTGTTCTAAAAGCTCTTTTGGCGGATTCTGGGAGTCTTAAATCGTGTATTTTCAATGAATACTATACTTAAACACATAGGAGCGAAATTAAAGGGATTTCGTAAGAATGGTTTGAGCTGATGATAATAAGAATTTGAAATGAGTGAAGACAGCGCCAGTACTATGTAAGCGGCGAGGAAGGGAATTAAAGTTCTTTCTTTGAGGCGTGTCTTGAGGTGAAGTAAGTGCTCTAGAGGTGTGAGCAAACACTCCACAAGAGTCGAGCACTTGAACACCTATGTGCTGGGAATGTTTGCCAGTAAGTAAGGAGAACCTCCGACTGAGATACACGCTGATGTAAGCAAGCTGCGTTATTGAGGCTGCATTCAGAGCATGCCCCTGGGAGGCGACCCCTCTTGTGTAAGGGAAACTACGCCCCATTGTTGTAATCCTCTTCCTTTACCGCCCTCCAAACGAAAGTGCGTTCAGCTCCTCTGGATCAAAATACAAGTTCTCTGTTTACAAAACAGCTACACACGTGTGTGAGAAATACTGCCACATACAAATCTGCTCTTACATTCATGTTACTTTCTCTACCCAGTGCATGAGGTATTACTTTCCATAAAAAATTTGATGACTTTCTCTACTCTTGTATTAACCATTCTTACAAACTCTATCTTCTTCATTTTAGTTGAGTTAACATTCCTAGAAATTATGTTATTAATAATTTCCTTGTAGGTACAAGGGAAATATGTTGTTAGCTAATGCTGGATTTCTGACAATGAAGTCATTAATCCTCTTGCTCTCCAATATTTTTCACTGATATTGAAGAGAGCAATAGCAGTAATAGTAACCGTTTTTTAGAGAGCACCATATTTTTATGTTTTGGCGGCCACATCGCTCTCTCACAACCACCAGAATGTCTGGAGGACCACACCTGTCGTTGGTTTACGGGACTCACTGACCTGACCGGGAGAATTATCAAAATAAATTCACCGACCATATCCTCTGATTACCAATCAGAAGACGTATTACATGCCATGACAGGTCAGCATGTTAGGAGTTAAGATTTTATAGAGAAATGGAGAGTTGGAAAAATGACTCCCTAGCCCTCGGGAACCCTAATAGCATCGGGGTCAGAAGAGAACAAGAGATGACCAAGGTAAGATCAGATAGAAAAGTTACAGTGAGGAGCAAAACACCAGTAAGTGGAAGTAATGTTCTGCTCAGCTTGGGAAATATGGAATACATTAGACGAGCGATCTTTTAAATTTTGATTTTGATTTTCTAGAAGATGGCTCTAACGATTTTGATATTTTGAATTTTCTTGCTATAGCCTATGTAGTCCTGTTTGCTCTGGATGACTTTTGAATAACTCGTATACCGTAAGAGATAGACCAAATCTTACTATACAGAAAATGTACCTCTTCCTAAAACACAATTTATGTCCAAATAAATGTTTTTTTGTAGTGTGAAGCACTTCGGAGATATTCCTTGTCATTTGTGACAGTTTCGAAAAACTAAACTTTCGTGAAATGGAACATCGTTCATTTTTTATATGTTAATCGTGCAAAGAGAACGGGATCTCAAAGCTTTTAAAGATTGACTATAGCTTAAAGCCTACTGTATTGTAATATTCCTCTTGCACCTACAAGGAAATAAGCAATAAGATAATTTGTACAAATAACATGAAGAAGATATAGGAATAAGAGTTTGTAAGAATGGTTAGTACAAGAGTAGAGAAAGTCATGTGAGATTTTTATAATTTGAGCCTTTTAAAAGTATATATTTAGAGGTTGGAATTGCCTATTGTTTAAGGTTAGAAAATGATAGGTCTTCAGACTCCTGACCCTCGTAATGAGATTCCTTCAATGTGAAAGTAATATGAAATGTCTCTATAAAACTGTATAACTAAATCTGTCACGAAAACAATCTCATGGAAATACGAGAGTTGTGCAAAAGCGTGAAGAACGTAGCGAATTGAAGGAGTAAAGTTTTCTACTCTCTGTCTCTCTCTCTCTGTCTCATTAATTTACTCTGTAGCACTTGTAGCAGTGATATTCCCACGATGCATCGTGTCTGCATCCTTGTGTTTCCCAGCACGAAAAGTTACAAGTAACTTGAGTAGGAAAAACTGCCAATTAATTATCTTACGCTACTGCCTAACATAAAATAAAATCCTAATTAAGGAAAGCCTCTCTAAGATAATGAATAATCCAGCCCATCCTGCTGCTGCTGGAACATTTGCATATAAATCCTATTCTTATATGATGATAAGGTCTAACTACGTGCTAAATTATCCTTTGTAAAACCGGGACATTAATTTATGGGGAAGAGGGCGATAACAGAAGTGAAACAAAACGGAAGTGCTCCCCAAGAAGCACCCACCACAAAGGGCACAACTCGACTGTACGTACTCACATGAGGAGTGTATGCCCCAGCTTTTGTTGCTTGCTTGCTTGCTTGCAGCCAAGTTTGTTTTCTCAGCACTTCACCACATCCTACATAACTTGAGTACATCAGTGTCCCTGCGCCGGCGCCCGCGCCCGCCTTTTTCAGCTCGCTTTCCAACTTGCTAACTCTAACTCTAACTAGACTACTATATCAGCCAGCTAGCGCACTTCATTTGTTACATAAAGGTGGGGCTAAACACCCTTAAGGAGCAATTTCCAACTTTTGGTAATTTAAAAGCTATTTACTTGAAATTTTCAACTCCTAGAGGTTAGGCACACTATAAAATTAAAAAAAAAAAAAAGATCTAATTTTAAAAATAGGTTATAATATGACAACTGCACAAATCCCACTTCTGACACCAGAGTGACAAAACGACAGAAGTCCCAGTCCAAGCCGCGCCATTCTGCCCGGCACTGGCAACATTACAGACGTGAAAGATGATAAGGAAATAGAATGAAGAGAAATGATGTAAAGGAAACCGTGGCATGAAATAACGCACACCAGCATTCGCCAAAGTGACATGGGGAAACCACGGAAAAAAAAAAATGTAAGAGTGCGTGGCCACATGGATGGAACCCGCGACCTCCCGAAAGCGGGCCACGGACATTACCGCCTGAGCATTCCACTCGGACTCCGATCCATATTATCGACTATTGGACACTCTTGAATTACTACTGGCATTTGTAGGGGCCCTTGTCTAGGAAGGTCCCTTACGTACGTGATACAAATCAAAATCAACACCAATTAAAGTCAAAATGTGACTTTGATTAAATTATTTGTTGTTTTAATAACGCTCTCAATTGCCAGGATCACATCAGCGTCGCCGATGTGCCGGAATTTCGTCCCGCAGTAGTTTTTTAACATACCAGTAAATCTACTGACATAAAGCTGTCGTTTTTAAGCACACTTAAAAACCATCGGTCTGGGCCAGATTTGAACTCGCGACCTTGGCAGCAGCAGGCCAGCGTCTAACCAACTGCGCCACCCAAACTGACTCAAAATCTGACGGATAGACTTCTGCAATTGGAGATTGAACAGTTCAGGTGGAACTTTGCTAGTGACTAAATTTTGTTTATAAACCATTCATGCACTTCAGAAGATGATCTCAAATAAATAACGAGAAGTAAAACCGACTATATTTACTTACGTTCAGGTTTTGTGATGTTCTATAAATTAATATTGGTTCCAAACACAAGATGCCAGCACTAGCTATAACATTTTCTTCCACCTTACACATTCATTATATCTTTTACTCGTGGAACTCTGTACTTTTCAGCCACAAGCTTAAAACTAAATTATGTTGATAATTGCTGTATGTCGTGTGGAATAACATTTTCGTCACTTTCAGAGCTACGGTATTGAATTTAAATTTATTAAACTTATAAGAACTATAGAAAGGCGATCATATAGATGCTTGTTTATTTATTACTATTTCGTATTTGCACTACAACGGTCTCTAGCGTTCTAAGTTTTCACTAAGTCGATTCCTACTAACTGGAAAGAAATGTGTATGTAACTTTTATATAAAGCTTCAACTTGCGAGTTTAAGAGAACAAGAATTCCTCCTCCTGTTTTCTATACTTGCATAAATGATGACGTCATGACAGGAGATACTAGAGAAAAAATGAACTGAACTACCTTAGTAATGCCATATGTTTAAGATATTTTTATGACAAATGAAATGTATATCTTGAATTTTCTGGCTACAGCCCTTGTAGTCGTAGTTACTATACAAAAAATGTAGATCTTGCTAAAACACACAATTTATATCTGAATAAATTTTTTTGTAAGGTGAACCATTTCGGAGATATTCCTTGTTATATGTGTGAGTTTCGGAAAACTTAAAACTTTCTTGAAATGGAACATCGTTGTTCATTTTTCTATATGTTAAGTGTGCAAATAGAACGGAAGGAAATAAGTAATAAGATAATTTGTACAAATGTTTATCTCAACTAACACGAAGAAGATATAGGAATAAGAGTTTGTAAGAATGGTTCGTACAAGAGTAGAGAAAGTCATGTGAGTGTAACATATCAGAATGTTTTTTTCTTTGAAGATCGTGGTTTCCTTCATAAACAAATGAATGTTTAAAAAACGTGTTCACGGTCAATACGATTATCTGCACGTTAAGGGTTAATATTTGTTTAGTTGAGTGATTGTGGAACTCTCGCTTGGTCTTTGATAGTGTTTGTTGCAGTTGAATGAATGTAACTGACTGTGTGGAGGGAGGGAGGGAGGGAGGTAGGGAGAGAGGGAGGGATGGAGAGAAGGAGGGAGGGATGGAGGTATGGAGAGAGGGAGGGATGGAGAGAGGGAGGGATGGAGGTATGGAGAGAGGGAGGGATGGAGAGAGGGAGGGATGGAGGGATGGAGAGAGGGAGAGAGGGGGGATGGAGAGAGGGAGGGATAGACAGACGGAGGTAAGTGTGTTTTGAAACACGATGTAGCTGTAGCACTTGGAACTGCGGGGCTGCCTGTGTCTCCTAGCAACTGCAGACAACTTTCCCACGCCAGCTTAGCGCGCGCAGGTAGAAACAAACAGTTGGCTTCATCTCAACCGAAAGCGGATGGAATTAAATTTTATACTTCGACACACATCAGTCCCGTTCTTGTTTTATCATTTTCATCTAAAACTGCTTAATAGCACTTGACTGAGGTACAATGCTTCAATCTGTAGGGTTACTTACAGACTATACGTCACTCAGTCAGTCAGTCAGTTCAGAGAGAGCTCTGATAAAATTATTAAAATTACATTTATACCTCATTCTCTCTCTCTTATCCCTCCCCCTCCGTCGCCCTTAGTGCTGTAGTGCTAACATGATGCCTCTGGTTCCGGAGCACGTCGGTTAAACTTACATATTTTTCTGCGATGTGCAATATAATTATAAATCATAACTTAAACTGAAGAGTAGCTGTGAAATGTTTTAATTCAATACAATCAGATCCAAACGAGGGTTGTCTTTGTAAAGAAAAGGACACCTGGTATCAAATGAGAATGTGGAGAGAATCAGAACAGGTTTAGGGACCGGTTCTAGAGAAGCTGTGCGGCGGGCGAGTCGAGAACTGGCAATTCCAACAATGAAGGAAAGTATTAAAGGTGTCACTGCTGCCTGGAGACCTAGCTCAGTTGAAACGAGGATTATTGTAGTGATATAATTACTTACACCAGATATGCTAAAGTCAATGTGATAAGAAATGCAATATACTTTGTTGTGTCAGAAATAGATAGGATATTTTCTATCCTAACTTGTAGTTTTCTCTCAATGTTAGCTATGATACAAAAGTATTTTTCATACCACAGAGAAAATAGACATTCTAGAATCATTTGTGTATACCCTATACTGAAGTTTCCAAGTTTAATAGTTTACAGGATAGGATTAGGATTATTATTGACTGCAAGTGTTCAATAAGTAGCAACAGCTAGAGGTATAGAACACAAGGAGAAGATTCCACACTGAGCCGAAGAAGAAGGGATGAAGTGACAAACCCGGGCGAGTAGCTCGAGCCAGTGTGAGGGTCCCTAACGTGTGCTGGAGATTCTTCGACACTAAGGCTCACCAAGCAGCCTTTGGCCAGGCAATTACTCGTACAACGCGAGCCATCCACGGAAAACAAGAGCTACAGTTTGCAAAGTCCTCACACAGCAGCGCCAAACTCGCCCATCGTTAATACTTTCGACTCTGATGAACCAGATTGAAATGAAATGAATCTACAGGAACTTCCGGGAATGTAAATATCCTTCCCAGCATTTGCCTAGTCGACCCAGAAAAACTCCCGAAAAAACTCGTAGGTCAGGAAGGCGGTAATCGAACCCATGACCTCCCGAATGCGAGTTTCTCACGTTACCCGAAGGCATGTAATGTTTTATTTCGAACAATATAAATTTCATATCAGAATTAAATGAACTTAAGCCACTTGAGTAATAAGTTACCATTAATATCTTTCCCCGAAATCTGTATGAAGATATACGAGCAACATACTGTTGTCCAGTGTTCATTGTGAACTGGTCAGCGTAACTTCAACACAGAGAGGTCGTCACAGAATGTAGCATTTTTTGACGAGTTTAATTTTCATAAAAATTGCTGAACCGGAAATGACGTTCCACGCTTTGTGTATGCGCGCTAGTGTCAGGCAGCACGTGCGAATTTGGTTAACTTGCTTTTTTTTATTAATTCTTTTTTTACGCTTTAGGTTCGAGCAGCGTAAAAAATGGAAGCTACCGAGCACTTTATTGATAGTATGTAATTTTAGTTACAGTGACATTTCGAGCATGTTTGAAGCGATTGATGGCTAATGCACTTTAGTGGATCGGCAGAGCGATTGGTTCCACCGAGGAAAATAACAAAAATGTGAATAACCCTAATGGGACGCTAAAATAAATATCTGAAGTGTTGCACTCACATGACTTTCTCTACTCTTGTACTAACCATTCTTACAAACTCTTATTGCTATATCTTCTTCGTGTTAGTTGAGATAAACATTTGTACAAATTATCTTATTGCTTATTTCCGTGTAGGTACAAGGGGAATATTAGAATACAGTAGGCTTTGTGCGATAGTCAAATGTTTGAGATTCTGTTGTCTTTGCACACTTAATATATAAAAAAAATGAACAACGATGATCCATTTCAAGAAAGTTCTAAGTTTTCCGAAACTCACACACATAACAAGGAATATCTCCGAAATGGTTCACCCTACAAGAAAATTTATTGAGACATAAATTGTGTATTTTAGCAAGATCCACATTTTTTGTATAGTACGATTTGGTCTATCTCTTACGGTTTACCAGTTATGCAAAAGTCGTCCAGAGCAAATACGACTACAGGGGCTATAGCCTTAAAATTCAAGATATACATTTCATTTGTAGGTAATACAAATATGTCAAACATATGACATTTTAATCAAAATCGTTAGAGCCATTTTCAAGAAAATCAAAATTTTCGAAAAATTTTCCATGTAAAAGGTAGTTTAGGGAGGGGCTATTTTCTTCAAAATCTTCGTGTCGCATCCTTTAAACACATTAAACTTAAATACCAGCTTTGGTTTTTAACCGACTTTTCGTTTGAGCTATGCTGTCCACAGAATGACACAGACACACACACGGACCTTTTTCTAAAAATGTTTTTTATTTTTTTTTTATTCAGGGGGTCTCAAAACATATATTTCCGGTGAAATCTCGACATCGAATTTTTAGGTGGAATACAATACTTCCCCTACTTACCAGTAGAGAAAGTAAAAATCTGATGTGTTGCACTCACATGACTTTCTCTACTCTTGTACTAACCATTCTTACAAACTCTTATTCCTATATCTTCTTCGTGTTAGTTGAGATAAACATTTGTACAAATTCTTATTACTTATTTCCTTGTAGGTACAAGGGGAATATTAGAATACAGTAGGCTTTGTGCGATAGTCAAATCTTTTAAAGCTTTGAGATTATGTTCTCTTTGCACACTTAACATATAAAAAATGAACAACGATGTTCCATTTCACGAAAGTTTTAAGTTTTCCAAAACTCACACATAACAAGGAATATCTCCGAAATGGTTCACTCTACAAGAAAATTTATTAGACATAAATTATGTATTTTAGCAAGATCTACATTTTTTGTGTAGTAAGATTTGGTCTATCTCTAACGGTTTAGCAGTTTGGGTTGGAAAAATACAACGTTCCAACTCACCAAGCTTGATGATAAATACCCAAAAAGGAACATGAACATTTTCATTAGAGGACGCATTTGATGAGCAGATAATATGAGTAATTGCTGGTAATGACATTTGAGGTGAAACTGCTGCTGTCACAAATGGAATGAATGACTATGCGTATGATTGTACATAGAACAAATTAAATAAAATTATTCTGTGATGCCTTGAAGCTTACCTTTGAAGCTTTGCTTGCTGCCGGTAATAATTACGTGGAGGTAATTAAAGAGCATTGTTGTGGAATGAAAATCACTGTAGAGGTGCGCGCGTTTATTCGTTATTTATTGCTTGTCTGTTGGGGATGGCTAATTTAGAGAGGAAATTTTATCACCTACCACTTCGGTGAACATCGCATCGGATCGCGTCGGATCCCGTCGAGTCGATCTGATACAACGAGCTGAGTGTAAATCGAAACTTCTTCTGCAGGCTCCAGAACAGAAGAGGGATTAATATAAGCACTTGCAGCTACAAAGGAAAAGAAAAATAGAGTTGTGGAGGAGAATCTAGAAAGAATGCGTCCATGGGATAGAGTGGAAGGATAAAGTTCTACAATAAAAAAGGGAATGGTATGTATTCGTTTGATGTGTTTATCACCACTAACATTTTCCCACGCTTTTACATTTATCTTGTATTCTAATCCTGACACATTATGTGACAAAATGACAAATCCAGTTCTATCGCATTATTTTTCTTCTAAACTTTTGCACAAAAACATAATTCACTTCTACTGAGTTAACACACTCTGAAGTCTTTCGTGATATTACAACTCCCAACTGTTTTCTTCTTGTAGCCTTGACCCACTCCTTTCACTGTATTTTTTTCACTTTCTCTGACGATAGAATCACTCGACGTCTTCGGTTGAACTCTGTTTTTGCCTCGCCTCCTTATATAGCAGGGATGACGTAACTCTTTCTGGAATCACTACAAACAAGCCGGCTATCGGACCATCCTCGGACGCTGTAGAAACAGTTTGTGTTGTCGCTTGATTGTTATTAGTCACGTGAGTGGTGTGAGGAAGCTCGAGCGCCCTGTTACGTGCCGCACCATGAGTTGGGTAACCCGGCCCCGACCGTCATTGTTGTGTTGCTGCTGCCGTGGACCGGTGTCCAATATGTATTGTTCTAAATAAAAAAATAAAATAAGGAATTCGGGTATGTTAAAACATACCCAGGCTGCTTAGGAGGTTATTCCTCTTCAGCCGAGATGTGGTTCTTAAATTTTTGTGGGCTGAGCTTTCGGCGGTTGCGTCACGGCTGGCGGCGGTTGCGTCACGACTGGTCAATTGAGTTCTGAAGTAAGTGTCCAATATATACGAGGGCTATTTTTTCAATCTCCGATGGGACACGAGTTTAAAATCAATATGAATAGCAAAATGGTTTTGTTGACGAGACGTCGCTACAGCCTTAGGCTAACCTCCTGTGTCAGGAGTTTAACAATGCTCACTGCAAAAGCACTTGCGCCAGTCTGGACAACACTGAACTTCCCTCAACAAACAGTTGTTCAGCTGTGTTAGAGATGGAAGTCCTCGGTGCTAGGTGTAGACTGCAGGAGGGAGTTAGCTGCACCACATCAGAGCTCGCACACAAAAAAAGAACAGTCTTTACAATTAAGAAAACAAATCACCCAGAGGGAGTTCGAGTCGAACGGATTAGGGAGATAAGGTGCTCTGAAGTACGGAGATTACACATTAGTGCAGTGATTTCCAATACAAGTTTTTCAAGGAGCCCCTAATGGGTTGCTCTACTGACACGAGCGCTTTAAATTCTTAATTTCTAGATTACAATATTACAAATAGAATAATCTGAGTTATATTCGTAAGTAATTTATATCTGTTTTTACAGTCAACTTGCACTAGCTCAATCTAGCACCAATATTAGGTACTAGTACCTAGTAGTTCTGCCAATTTCCGTTAGATGGTACATACGTTTGATACGTGTTTCGACTACTGGTCATTTTGATGTTTGCCTATTCAGCTGTTTGAAAATGTTGTTTTTTCATGTGGACTACTGCGCATAACAGCAGATGATATTTTCACGGCATTGAATGGCTTTTTAGTAAGCATGACATTGCCTGGAGGAAGTTAATGGGTTTGTCTCCAGATGGGGCAAAATCCATGTTAGGGCTAAAACAGGTCTTCAAGCTCGTTGTATTCATCGAGAGGTTTAAGTAGCCAAAATATTGCCTCAAGAGTAAAATGAAGAGTATATCCTCAATATGTGCTTCATTCACAAACTTATCATTTTGCTTATTTACAGTTATTATTTTGAGTGTTTTTAGTATCTCATAGTAGACGTAATACAAAAAAACCACACAGAGTGGGCCGGTCTGGTAATAACAAATGGTGTACCGGAACACAGTTCCAACACTTTCTGTAAGGCCAAAGATCTCACAATACCTAGGCCAGTAGGTCATACATTGAGGTGTGAAGCAAAATAGATAATCTATAGGGAAGGGGTTGTTCACTTCGCGGGTTGTTCACTAATTATCAAAATATGTATATGTTTAACTTTTATAAGTTTGAATATTAATTATTACAGAATCCTTTAAAAGTTGGATACAAATATTCTCAAATTGTTTTTATTACATGAACTAGTTTAGCAGCAATTAATAATGGGCGTCTGAATGGAAAAGCCACTAAATTATCATTACATTTTCATTAGTATGTGCACATTAATGGGTTAAGTTTGTTTTTCTCTAATGTAACGCAAAATGGCAAATGTTTGAAATGGTGCTACCAAAGGAGCCAAGAATAGAAGAGCGGATGAGTAATTATTATTGACTGGCTTATTTAGCAATATATTCTGAAATGAAACCAAATAATTGAACGCCAACATACATACTTGTGGAAATACCAGTAGTTGACCGGGGCTTTCACGGTTGTGCTAAAACATTAATATTTCCAAAATTTATTTACATTTTAATAAATTAAACCGACTACAGAATTCCTATTTTATATTTTAATTCAATTACCTCTTCCTTATTACGATAAAATTAACACTTCTATTGAAAACCCCACATATTCACTCTGTTCAAAACTTTTTCAATCACATATATATTTTTTTTTTTTTTTTGTTTCTCTACTTGTAAGTAGGGGATGAATTGTGTTCCACCCAAAATTCGATCACGAGATTTCACCGGAAATATATGTTCTGAGATAGCCTGAATCAAAAAGGGAAAAAAATGGTTCTAGAAAATGGTCCGCCCGCACGTTTTTCAATCTGTTTGTGAACAATATAACGCAAAAACGTAAAGTCCTTTAAAAACTGGTGTTTGGCTTAATATCTTTGAAGGATGCGACATGGCGATTTCGAAAAAAATGTCTCCACCCTAAACTACACTTTACATAGAAAATTTTGCTTGTTTACAACCCAAGTAGTCCTGCTTAATTGATGACTACTAAACCGTAAGAAATATACCAAATCTCATTTTACAAAAAATTTACATCTCGTTAAAACACACAATGTCTTAATTAATATATTTTTTAGAGTGAACCATTTCCGAGATATTCCTTGTTATTTGTGTGAGTTTTGCAATACTTACAGTTTTCTCAAATGGAAGGTTGTTGTTTAATTTTTTATCTCTTGTCTTGCAAATACAATGGAATTACAAAGCCCACATATAGCGACCAGCTTTAAAATAGTTGGCTATCGCTCAAAGCCTACTGTATTCCCATATACGAGAAAATCAGAAATAAGATAAATTCTGCAAATGTTTATTTCAACTAAAGTGAAGAAGATGAGTGAGGGTTTGTAAGAATGGTTAGTACAAGAGTAGAGAAAGTCATGTGAGTGCAACACATCAGATTTTCTTATGTTGTGATCAGATTAGAGAATCTAGCTGCACTGCCCTACATATAGGAAACAGTTTGTGTAATTTGAGGCAACAGAGCCACTAGATTTAAATGTCAAAAATGGCCGAATCTCACTTCAGTGAAGTATCTAATGCTTAAGTAGATGAAATAATTCCAAGAGAGAAACCTCAGAATGCAGAATACAACAGGAAATATGGTTGGAATCAGTCTGACAAATTTTAAAATCCATAAATTGCGTGTGCAAATAGGATAGTAATTACAAATGACTCTTCATGGGGTATAGCATCCTTTAATTTATGAAATACTCTTAATAGATGCAACTCGTGATAACTAAAGTCTGTAGATAAACTAAAAATCACTCTGGAGTTATTTATGAAAGCAAGTAACGCTTTATGTAGAGTATTTTCAGTATTCAGGAACCCAGAGCTTGACTTTGTCTTCATTATTACGTAGACGTGAGCTCTGTGGTTTCCATGCACTATATGTATGGCAGCGCCCTTTTTGAAACAGCGGCGAGCGCAGACAAGGGACAAGGGGAAAGAATGAGGTCGACTTTGTTACAGGCGAAATAATTAAAGAGGCAGGCGGGCAGACTGAAATAGCTGCCTGCGTCTCATGATGGCTGTTGGGAGGTACGATACGATACGATACGATACGAAGATCAAAGTTTGATGTCGGCGGCCTCAGCCGTCTATCTCCATCACAACGTAACCCTACAGGCAAACAGCTTTGCACATGACGTCACGTGCATTAGCTACAAGATAGAGCGATTTCCTTTATGCTCCACGTAAACCCATTCTACTGGCCGCTTCCTCTACCTCAAATATCAGCAAATGTACTACTTTTGTTTTGTTTCTTTGTTAACGATATTGTCAGCGCCGTCGGTGTGTCGGAATTTCGTGTCGCAGTGTTGTTTACATTCCAATAAATCTACTGACATGAGCCGTCACACTTTAAAACCCATGTGTCTGGGCCGGATTTGAACCCGGAACCTTGGTGTCAGTGCATCGATCTGTGGTTCAAATCCCAGAAGTGACATTGAATTTTCCAGTTGCACTTCTCATACAGTTCTCTGTTTTATTCGTGACTTTGCAATTCACAGCTGTTTTGTTTTATGGTAACCTTGACCCAAATATTGCTCACTGTTATACACAACAAACAACTCCAATAATTAACTGCCTCTGTCGATTCACTCACTCAAACTCTGTCTCAACACACTTAAACCCTGGCTTCTCTGTTCGTACAAGTTGCTTATATAGCCGAGAATTAAGATGCCGCCAATTTTCTTGGAAATCCTCCTAAAAGCCGGCAGACGCAAGCTTCTCGAAGCATCTAGAATCGGTTTTTTTTTTCGGCACGAATATTCCTGTCCTTTACCAGCCGTGTGTTTTCTAGCAGCGTAGTGGTGTGAGGTACTTTATGCGTCCCTTTAAGCTTGTGGCCGCTACCACTTCATTTAACTGCCAAAAGAACTTCCTTATACCTATATATTACACCATATATATTTGATTTGACATAAATTACAAAATTAGAACTTTATCCTGGTGGATGGCCAGGGCTAGAGAACACGTAAATGAGATATCATGATTCCGATGGTTCACCATTCATTTCTGGCACTAGATCTTGTATTTGGTAGAGTAGACCTATTGACCCATTTCTCTGAATATATAAGACCTTATGAAGAATGCTTGGAAGTGAGTATCACGTGACTCAAATATGCCAGTAGCTGCCATTTTAAATTTGCCCCTTCAAAGACGTTCATCATCAATAAATGAAAGTCAGGTGTTCTGGAGAGAGGACAATGGTAACTTGCAGCTTATCGTGCACTTCTTAAGAGGAAGATCAATCCAAGACATCCAGTTGCAGAAAAACAATAGAACTAGCCATAAATAACCATAAACTTCAAGACATAAAAAACTGCTATCCTTTGTGGGAATGAAATGGTGATGTGCCTTTTTATGTCCCTCTCACTCTGTCTGTGGAGGGAAACACATATTCCAACAGATGAAAAACAGTAACATATTTTAGAAGAGAAAATTGATGAACCAAGGTGCTAACTAAATTTAGTTCAAATAATTAAAGATAAATATGTAAGAGTATTGCATCTTACCGTCCGATATGACATTAGATTGGAGGACGTTAATCCCCCCCCCCCCAAAGTATTGCATGTCACCCAAAAATTGGAAACCAAGATTTCACTGGAAATGGGCTTCGAGACTGTCTAACTCAAAAACCCTTTTAGAAAAACGGTGTGGGGGTATGGGTGCGCTTGTGAATGTGAATGTGCGCGCGCATGTGTGTGTGTGCGTGAATGAAAAGAACATAACTCAAAAATCTTACGTTGGTTAAACACTTAATTAGTATCTTCCAACGATGCTCGAACATTTTTTTAGCAATCTAAGTGCCTTTTATATGAAAGATGTTTGTTATTACCTACTTATTTCTTTAAAATTTGTTAATATTAATAAACACCCTATTCTTAAAATACTCGCATGACAATCAAATGTCAAACAGTTTTGTAGCGTTAACCATTTTTTAGATATTCTTTGTTATGTTGGTTACTTTGTAAGTTAGGTTACAAATGGCACTTCATTTCTTCCGGTAGCTATGGCATTGTGACGCCGGCAGACGGCAGCGGAAACACAACAAAGACTCGGATCCGGGCTGCCCCAGACCACAGGTGGTACGTGCATCAGAGGTTGAAGGTCAGGCTGCCTCGCGTGACTGTTTGTGAACACATGGAAATAATGAGCGCCGTACGGGAAAGGGGTTTTCGAATTTATTCAAGAAGTGTTTGACGGCCGGCGTATTTGTAGAAGTTCCAGGAAGGTAAAGTTCGAGAAAGTTCTGTGCTCAGTCATCTTAGTTATATAAGGAGGTGAGGCAATCACTCAGTTTCTAGCTTTAGAGCGTGTGTGTCGGCTGTGGTGTGCAAGATCGCGTCGAAAGGAAGATACTGCAGCAGTTAATGAGTGTTGAATGATTGGTTAGTCTTAGTCAGATGTCTGAGAGACAGGGAAAGTGAAGAAAAACAGAAAATTGTATGTTTAGGGATACAAAAGGAAAACAGTTGTTAGAAAATGTCACGCAGGCTAGACTGTGTTAACCAAGAGAAATAAGTTTTAGAAGAAGATTAGTGAGAATGGACTTTGTCGTTCTGTCACCATGGTGTCAGAAGTGGGATTTGTTGAATTGTCATTTTCTTACAGTATCTTAAAGCCATCATATGGTGATCCGGTTTTTATAAAATCTGACAATACCTTCAGTCTACTGCGTTCTTGTGTTACCCACAAAGAAGTGTAATGGAAGTTCATCTGCATTTAGAAGAAGCAGATATAATAATAAGCTTTTGTTTGAACATGCTGCAGTAGAGTGAGTGAAAGTTAATAAATGGAATACATAAGATTTTTTCCATTAACATCTTGTTTACAAAGCATGAAAAATAAAAAGTAAGAATGTTGCGGAACGTATCCAATACGCAGGAGAGACACAAAAACGTTAAATCTGAGGTTACATCTCGAGGCTGGAGTGCTTCCAAATCCCAAATGAATGCCTTGGAGGTAAAGCACCCCCCCCCCCCTCCTGGCCGCCTACATGCAAGCTACAGTCGCATTTATTGACCTCACAACACAGAGGTCGGAGTTATTGCCCTGTTTCACTTTTACCGTGCTTCCCTGGTCTTAATGCTCGCGTTAATTGCCCCTCGGTTGTTATGGGAGAAATACGAGGAGCTGTTTCTGGAAACAAAATGGCACAGAGCAGCCCAAAGAATCCTTCGACACGTAGCTCCAATTACACACAGTGACTGGAGGGTGTCTCTTCGACTCTGAATTAGAATTTATTTCTGTTCATCAGATATAAAGGCGTGTTCTGGGCGCAGGTGGCGCAGAATGTTAAGATGCAGTTCGTATTTAGTTTTCGTGAAAAAAAAAGTGGTTTTGTTGTTTAACGACGCTGTCAATTGCTAGGATCACATCAGCGCCGTATTTAGTTTCCTTAACCCCTTTATGCCTTATTACACAAGATGATGATTAATTCATAATTTATTTTTCCTTAATTGTTTCTTGTTCTTTATTAGCGACACCAGTCAGGTTATCTTCGACGACTTTTGTGAATTCGTGACAACAATTAGAGCGGCAGAAGCAAAAAGTGTTTTCGAGATCATTCGAGAAATATCCGGCGGCCGGTGTGCTTGTAGAAGCTCGAAAAATCACCGTATTACGTCATCTCGGATATATAAGGAGGTATGATGGTGGAAGACAGCCAGTTCAGCTTTTAGTTTTAGTGTATGTTTGTGTGTGTGTGTGTGTGTGTGTGTACGTGAGAGAACTGACATGTGTTGGAGAAGATAACGATGCAGTTAATGAGTGTTGAGTGATTGTATCGTCAAAGTCAGCTGTTTGAGAGGCAGAGAAAGTGACGAAGCACAGAAAGGAGTGAGTCAAGGATACGAAACTAAAACAGTTGAGAGTTGTAATATCACGAAGAACTGAAGACTTTCTTGACGTCAGTAAGAGAAGTGTGTGTTTGTGAAAATGTTTCGAAGGACAGAACATTGAGAAAATGTAACTGGACTGGTGTATTGGCATTTTGTCGCTTTTTTTTTTTAAGAAAAAGATTAAGTTCGATTGACTCTGCGGCCGATAGGTCAGCGTTATCGCTTCTTAATACAGAGGTACCCAGTTTGATTCTTGGTTGGGTTAGACATTTATTTCTAACCAGATTAATTCCCTATCACCCACAGAGTCTATAAGTATGAATGTGGAAGTGAATGTGAGGGTGTTTAATGTTAAAAATATTACATATGAACGTCGAAACTTAAATGAAACAACTTTAAAAATGTTTAAGTTGTGATTATGATTATTTATCTTATGCTTTAGTTATACTCACATTTGTAGTTTCTGTATTGATAATCACAGCAAGTGTTTTGGTTATTCGAAATAAGCTTCATAACTATTTATATTCATAAGCAACTATTTATATTCTGTGGACAACAAGTGCTATTTGTTTCTACTCTATGACATTCGTGCACAATGGAGAGAAGTTTCTATCTATTCCTATAACTGACGCAGTTGGTATGACTGAGTTAGATAAACCTGTATCTCTTGCTATCCAGTATGATGACCGACACGTGGAGATTTCAAAGTGTTAGCTATCTTACTTAAATTAGAGCTAGCTATACAAAATGTTGTTGTTTCTTGTACATATGGGATAGTACAGATACAATCCATCATTTAGATTTAGATTTGTTTGTTCGAGGAATATTCGGCCTGGTGCCGGTACATTGGACCCGGCTTAGTTCTTCTGCTCGCTTAGTCCTTCTTTCGCCCTCTCGAACTCCTCTGGCGGTTAGTTTCGAATATGAACCTTTCTAGGCTTCCTCTGCGCCTCGAAGTCCTTGGCCAACTTGGCCGCTAAGAACCTCATGACGGCGATATGGTTCGGGAAAGAGTCTACTATTATTGGCGGAATCTTTGTGGCCTTCTTGGATAGGGGTGTTTGTTCGGGTCCTTGTGGGGGTTGCAGGGAGCTCTGAGTTGGTTTCTTTTTCCTTCTCCGCTCTACGACAGTGAAGCCGTCCTCTTGAGCGATGTCGTCCTCTTGTGATCCTGTCTCAGATAGTAGTGGTTTCAGGGAACGGTGGCAAGGGCACTACTCGCTGAAAGGCCATGGCCGTCCTCTTGGAGCCCCAGCGGGTTCTACCACTTCAGGATATGCCATCGCGGTTTTTATCGGACTGTCCGCATAGGACCGGATTCCCTTAGAGGAGACGCCTGTAGGAGTCATATCCAGAGGCTCCAGAGGCAGTTCGAGTCGAGTGGGGAAGCTTTTCCCCCACCCGGGCTCCGGGTACCAGACTAAAAATCCTGACCCTTGGCTTTGGCCTTGCGGACCCACTGTCAAGTAGTGTGACGTAACAGAAACAAAGATGAAAGTAAGAGAGGAGTAAGAAACGGGTTGGTTCCAGCTATCAAAGCTTCTATTGGCTCTTTTCGGAGCGATGATGTAAGCAGCTCATGCGCTGGGCGGCAAGCTAGAAGAGGGCCAGTGCCCACTGCTTGCCGCTGGGATGAACCTTACAACTGCTCCGTAGAGGGGCGGATGGCGCCAGTTCCGACTCTGATAGAGTACACCTGTGTGCTATTATCTGGCTGAAATGGTCTAGCCGCTCCACCACAGTCGTTGCGGAACTCATACTGCTCCCTGGCGAGGTATCTTGGAAACTGCAGTTACATCAGTGACCAAGCGTCATGAATTTTCAGATACAAGGACCACAATAACCAATGGGTACGAAAGAATGACATTCACTTTCTTAGGGAAGGAAACAAATACTTGTCAATCCAGGACAGCCAAATGTTCATCAGCCACTTGTAAATGGTGACAAAATTCCGTGGGTCGACCAATCTGACTGGGATTGTTTCTGATTTTCCTCAGTCGCCAAGGTAAATGCAGTATTGTGTATTTAATACCACGACCCAAAGTTCCACCTTGTCGAAAACAATAGTATAAATGAGAAATGGGTGGTAATAACGAATGCTGTGCCATCTATCCACAGGCAATGTAAGCAGAGGCAGAGATACGGTTGCCCTCTGTTGCTCCCTCTCTGGACTACTGACGAAGAAGGCTTGTTCTGTTTTAGATGAATTTGGGGTTCAGAAGGAAGTTTGTTGTTCCTTGACAGCTGTCCCAGTTGATGGGGATAATTTTGAGAGCGAAGCAGCAGATTAAATGTGGGTCTCAGCTTTAACTGCTAGTGGAATTGCTCATGCGCTGTTTGGTGTGCTTGGAAGCCATATTACCTAAAGCGGCACATTCTGGGACTATAGTCCCCAGAGACCTAATCAGGGCACTTTTATGTGTTGCTAAACTGGCGTAGAATTTTGCTGCCTGACGCCTAATTTCATTCTCCACGCATGGAAGGGATGAGGCTTCGTGCAGTAGTCTCACGGGGAAAGGGAGGGAAACAATTGACGGACGGACCGGAGTCCTTTGTTTTGTAGCCACAGAATTCAGCTGTCTGTGGCCAGGCCTTAGGTCTCGCAGGCCTAAAGGATGAGAAGAACAATTAGCGCCCGGAAAAGGTGTAACGGGCATCCGGGGGTAATAACTCGGGGCCTCTCCAATTTCTATCTACCTTAACATGATGCTAACGTGAGGTACATAGGCGCATGAAAGCCCTCAACGCGATGAGAAAGCAAGCTTTGAAAAGAATTTTTGATAAGCACAATACTATATTTAAGAGTAGAAAATGTCGAATTTTTTAAATTTATTTCTATATCCCTTTTTAACTTCTATGTCATAACGGGAGCTTGACTTTAGAAACTTCTAACTCCTTGATTGGACTGCTTCCATACTCTGCGAAGGAAGGGGAATAACTGTAATTAAAGAAAAATTCCACGTCTATACTTTCTGCAGCATTAAACCTTTCTCAAGTATTCATTGTTAATATTCTAGTTTTTCTAGAGCATTTCGTTTTATTGCACGTGTGGCGTTCATGTGTTACAAGTACATACTTTTATCGTCTCTGGAATATTTGCAATTTTCTACGTTTCTTCGTTTCGCTAGATAGTTGCTCGAAACGCACGTGAGCACTTTATTCTTGTTACTTACTATTTTCTGCTGCTGGTTCTTATTTCTCACTGCAGCCTGTTCGCATTTACAATTTCCATTTATTGCTGTGGCTCTGCTCTGCTACACTTCTGTTCTGTTCCCAGTGTATCTATTTCCATGTTAATGGCTTTGCAAAAAGTGCTGCTTTTATTACAGTTTCTTGTGGGAGGAGCCTTCATGCATATCGATGGAACCTTTGCCTCATCGGCAATGATGTTTAGCCGCTTGCTAATCTTTCGGTTACTGATAACGCTGTGACGCCGGTTCACGACAGCGGCAACACAACAAACGACGGTCAGGGCGGGCTACTCCACACCACTGACGTGAGCGAACATGTGACCAACAACATTCAAGCGGCAACAGAGCATTCGAGGAGTGTCCGGCAGCAGGCTTCTTTGTAGAGTTCGAGAACGACCTTGCTACGTCATCGCCGGTATAAAAACTTGCGGAGCGCAAGGGAGGCAGTTTTTGAGTCGATCAGTGTGTCAGGGAGTTCGAGGCAGCTGTGAAAGGTACGTCGTGTCGAAGTGAAGAAGTTTTAATGAGTGTTGAGTGATTGTATCGTCGCAGTTAATGTCTAAGAAATAGGAAAAGTGAAGGAAGATGGTGAAAGGAGTGAGTCAAGGTTACGAGGAGAAAACAGTTGTGCGTTGAAATATTGTACACTGTATTAACGTCAGTGGAGAACTGTGCTTCTTTGCAAAACTTTAAAAGAAAAATAAACCGAGAAAAGAGAATTTGGACTAGAATTTTGTTGATTTTGTTATAATACTAATATTAATAACAGTAATAAATACTAATAATCTTTGGTTATTACATAGCATTTACACAGACAGTGCATTCGTCACCCCACACAGTCAGAAGTGCACAAGGTACAAATGGAAAGTTCTGAGGTTGTTCGACATTTGTCTGACATCTCTTCTTGATAGTTCTAGTGTGTGGGTTTCTCCTGGATCTGGGCAAGCTACTCGTTTGGAATAAATTGACTCACAAGTTGATTCTATTTCAATGAGTTTATTATTACTACTTCCTCGTTGTTACACTAGCCACCGTGTGTGTGTGTGTGTGTGTGTGTGTGTGTGTGTGTGTGTGTGTGTGTGTGTGTGTGGACAGCAACGAAATGAAACGTCGGTTACAAACCAAAGTTGGTATTGTCTTTCAAGGATACGACACGAAGATTTTGAAGAAAATAGCCCCACGCTAAACTACCCTTTACATGGAAAATTGTTCGAAAATTTTGATTTTCTTGAAAATGGCTCTAACGATTTTGATTAAAATGACATGTTTGACATATTTGTGTGACAAATGAAATGTATATCTTGAATTTTCTGGCTATTCCCTATGTAGTCCTGTTTACTCTGGATTACTTTTCAATAACTCGTAAACTGTAAGAGTTAGATAAAATGTTACTTAATAAAAATGTATATCTCGCTAAAACCGACAATTTATGTTCGAATAAATTTCTTTGTATAGTGAACCATTTCGGAGATATTCCTTGTTATGTGTGCCAGTTTTGGAAAGCTTAAAACTTTCGTGAAATGGAATATCGTTTCTCATTTTTGTATATCTTAAGTGTGCAAAGAGAACGGAATCTCAAAGCTTTAAAATATTTGACTATCGCACAAAGCCTACTGTATTCTAATATTCCCCTTGTACCTACAAGGAAATAAGCAATAAGATAATTTGTACAAATGTTTATCTCAACTAACACGAAGAAGATATAGGAATAAGAGTTTGTAAGAATGGTTAGTACAAGAGTAGAGAAAGTCATGTGAGTGCAGGACTTCGAATCTTATTTAGTAGTCAGTAGCTCAATTACTGTGTAAATATTGGATTACACTGTTGTATACACACACTTACAAGTGTAATACGAAAGTTTCTGACACTGAGTTTAGCAATGCTCGTGACCGGCAAGTCCAGTAAGAGGTGCCAGGATTGTGAGCCTTTTCATGGCTGCGGTGTGGCTGCCCTGTACCATTTCAATAATTCCATCTGATATGGGATCGGGGTGAAGGAGGGTGAATTAGTACGGGCCCGACCGTAGCTTTTTATCTCTGTTGATTCAGTGTGGCATAGGATTAATGTTAGCACAATAAGGGGATTCCCCCTCATATCGACTGCTCTTCTTCAAGCTGCGATCATCCACCCTAATAGTCCGCCGCTATTCAATTGTTTCATCCCCCTCTGTATAAAGGCAAAGGAGCGCTCGTTCATTTGTTTCAATTACTGCATAGAGGGCAAATGGTTTATTGTAGTGCAAAGTAACTATGCACCCCCCCTCACCCCAACTACCACCACCTTACTGGTTTTAACTTATTAATGGGTGCACCAAGAGCTTGGAACTAGTTGCACCTGCTTAGGGAAAATTTATGACTTAACGTTTTCATTACGGTCGTGTGTTCCTTTAGGAATATTAACTTTACCTTTGGAGATGAGGAGCTAATTTTAGCTTCATTTTAATATCCACTGCTAGTTTCCAATAATAGCAGAGTCGCATAAAAACACGTTTCCTATCTGTTTAATACTCTAGTGCAGATGTCCACGGTCCAACTTAAACAGTGCATATTTCTTGGGATATTTGCAAGTTTTTAAGAGCATATTTGCATGCATATTTCAGTGTTTTTAGGGCAAGAACTTCCGAGCCCTAGTAATGAGAGTATGCGCAGAGAGTTTGGCTGACCTCGGCAACATATAAGAGCTCGCGCGACTATCTCCAGTTATTATAATCACTTATGTTGAACATAACCTCAAACATACAATAGTTCCTCGAGATGAAACATCTCAGACATAAAGGAGGGCCAGCGACTGTGCATGAATACACAAACAGTTAAGTTGAAACTTTATACGCTTACTTTCTAAAAGAAATATTTAAATTTAAATTTACAGAGCTGAAGAAGTTTAATGTAGATTCTTTTTCGTGCTACATATATGATGAAGTTGGCAGATTTTATTACGCCGTTCAATTTTATCACCGTATGCCACTGAGCTGAAGCGACACGCGACTTTTTTGATAATGGGACAAATAATTGATTGTTCTGTATTTGCTAGCTCGTGTTCATTAATGTCAGATATACGATCCAGCCTGGAATAATAATGGCTGCATTCGCCGTATCGTAAAATGATGGACGAATGACAATCGATAAGATGATAAAGTGTTATGCGCTACCTGGGGAATAAAACGAGTCAGCTTCGTTTCCGGGAATCTATACATTGGTAAAAGTTACAGGAAACATCTTCTGTTGCCTTTTGTGCAGCATGTCGTAGTAAATACATGTAATAAAGAGGAAACATTGAATATAAATAAAATAAACTTCAGCAATATTAAAACGAACTGCTTCTGAGGTAGAAAGGTGAGCGTCCTGGCTTTTTCAGTTCACAGATGTTTCAATTGTCGGCTGGGTTGGGAATTTCTCCTTAACCACAATGATTCTGTGTCCACAATAGAGTCTGGAAGTGGAGATGTGAGTGTGTTTAATGGTCACAATAATAAAAACAACGTCAAGAAACCCTACAGTTCAGCGGACAATAATGTGTGATCTTTCTCATGTCAAAGCCCCCCCCCCTCCCCCATATGATCAGAGAAGTTAAAGGGGGCTATACAAATGAAAGAAAAAGGTAGTATTTGTAATTTTCCATACATATGAGGTACAATATTGCACCCGCTTTGTTGGTTAAACCTTACTTTCTCTCTTTCTCTCTCTCTCTTTCTCATATTGTGTGTGTATGTATATATGACGGCGATTTCTTAAGTCTGAAGCATAACCTCCTGAATCACTGGTAACTAAAGCGCGTTCCACCCTTAGAAGACAGTACACGTTAAATGGAGCGCAGTGTTGCAACATGTACTAGTTGCGAATCTTTCTCCGCGCGCGCGCGATCCCGAGGTGGCCGAGTCCTGCACTTAGTCCTTCAATTGCTGCCTGACGAGATGGGCACTTTTAACTTTGGTATAAACAACTGATTTCCCCTGGTCCCTAAACCTTTTTACGTCTTTTAGATATTTATGTCGCCATCTGATGATATCGATATCGTCTCTTTCTATTAATATGCACTTGTTACCCCTTCTTTCATATTCGAACCCCAAATCATGTAAGAACCGACTAAGAGTGGCCCTTGAGAAATTTGGTTGGGTCTCATCACTGTTGACCCGTGACAAAATTATATTCAGCCTGGGTGGAATATTTGCAAACAGTAAAGAATGAACAATTCGCCGCACTCCACATTGCACTATTCACTATATACTTCTTTTTTCCGCCCTTTTTGCTTTCTTTTTCGATGGCGTTCTTAGAGGTCCTTTCATTACTTCCTTTTTAATCCTATACACTACTGCTTCTGAACACCCGATAGCCTTAGCTGTTTCTTTTACTGCCTTACTTACACGCATTTCACTTGAAAAATAATCTAACACATTCATAATTATTTGGCGTTCCTTACTTCTTAATTTACCAACACATCGTCTCTTCCTAGCTTCCCCCTGCATAACTACAAATATTTACGAAACTATTAAACAAATAACGCAATAACAGCTCACAGTTACACACACGGCTTCTTTCGAACTAATGTTAGTGCTGCTCCTTATACTATCTTGTGTGTCAGGCCTGGCGCGAGAATACGCTGAATAGATTAATACCTTTTGTTTGCCCTAATCGATGAAAGAAAGAGGTTACTGCCTTTTGATTTATCTTAAAAACTTTCTCCAACGTTCGTCAACATTTGTTCTCGCTGGTTCCCTGATGTAAACTCAATAACAAAAACGTTTCACACTGCGTAACTTTTGCAGTGCACAGGTATAAATTTTTCCGAAAACATTTAATTTACAAATTGTAACACTTAACTGAGTAAACATAGAGAATTCAAAGTAGGCAGGTAGTAGCACTATAGTTTACTCTACCTAAGAAAAAAATATAGATCCATTCTAGCAGTTATTTGTTAGTTAGTGCGTGATGAGTGTAGAAACAGCAAATATCGGACTTCTATTGAAATTTTTAAGAAATATGGGCCTATAGAAATGTATAATGACTCTAAAAAGGATATAAACTAATAGAGAAAAAAATTATCCGTAGGATAATGTGTTCAAACCTGAAATGTATAACAAGTGAATATTTATACCATGCTATTAGGAACCTGGCAACAGCACGAGGTTAGAAAAGGACGCGGCTAATGGCAACTTGTATGCGCTAGATAGAGACAGATATATCCCATTTAACTCCATACTGTCTTCTAAGAATGGAACAAGGTATAGAGGAAGTATTGTATTCCACCTAAAAATTCCATTTAGAGTTTTCACCGGAAGTATGTTTTGTGGTCCCCTGAATTCAAAAAAGCATTTATAGAAAAAGGTTCTTGTGTCTTTGTATGTCGCTGTCTATGAACAGCATAACTCAAAAGAAAAAGTCGATTAAAAACCAAATTTGGCATTTAATATCTTTGAAGGATGTGATACAAATGGAAGATCGGCAATAATATAATTTCTGTAAATGTTTATCTCGAATAAATGAAGGTAGAGGAATAAGTGTATGTAAGAATAGTTGGTACAAGAGTAGAGAAAGTCATGTGAGTTCAATATATGAGAAGTCGTTTAAATATATATATATAATTTTTTATAGATAGTAAAATAATAAAGTTTGCTATCCAATATTAAACAGTTTTATTTTGTGATTATTTAATACAGTGCTATTTATTCATTTCAATTGCTTGTGGACACTCAGTAAAGCGTTTTAGGAGGAATTTACCAGAGTGACTGAGTGAGTGAGTGATGCATCATGTATACAAATCAATTAAACCTGGACATGGTTGACGTTTCGTTCACGCAGATTTTTTAATCCCCCCTTGCCTCCCCTTCCCCCCCCCCCCAACATGTGATGATATACGCAGACAGGATCTGCCTCTCGCGTTGAAATGCTAGGTAACACCATCTGTGACGCATTCGTTCATGTTTTTTACGCCCTACTTCTCTCGATATAGATATCCCACTGCGCAGGCTCGCTACTGCAATATAATATTATTTAAAGCTTTTATCAAAGCAGTAATTTAATTGATTCTATAAAAAAGCCCTAACAGCTTTAGGCTTAAAGCTTCCTGTTCCAAAACTCCGGTCGGCGCGTGTTTGAAATATATAGAAGAAGCCGAAAATACTCAAATTCACTCAGCTGTCCACAGACTGACTGGCTGATCACTATGGATATCATAATTGTTTTTATTTTTGATCATACAATTAATACAGGGTGGAAGGGAAGTCACTACATTAATTTAAACCAGTGATAGATCGCATTTTGTATGTTAGGTTTTTGTCTGCGACCATTTCCCATGGAGATATTTTAGTTCTATCTAAAACAAGCTGGCAACACTGCAGATTGTGTGTGTGTGTGTCACTTTCCCTAGATCAGTACATGAACAAACAGCGTAACGGTACGATTTGAAAACAAACCCATACCCTGCCTTGTCCTTCCGTGTTTGCGGCGCGAGTATAGGCCAATCACAAGCGTTAGCTCCTAAATGATACAAATAGAGAGGAAACGAATTACATTCACACTGCTTTATCTACTCGCTTTTCTTTTACATGACACACTCAAATGTCTCTCTACTCGCTCTTCAATATACAATTCATACAAGTTTCTGTGTTATTGAAATACAAATGTAGCGTATTACATTCACAGGGTTTTCACTACCCACTTTTCTTCTTTTGGTACTTGTGTTTATTCAACAGTGCTTTTGCATAGCGCTTTCCCGGTGTTTTATGTATTTATTGTATTTGTTTTTGTTCTTTATAGTATCCTAAAAGTCTAATTAACTCTGTCGAAGTTTTAAGTAGTATTTTTAAATATCTCCAAAGAAACACAAAAATATTGGGCATGTGGAACCTAACCCTAAAAGTTGTAAGGATATATCGTCAAACCACGGACAACGCCGCGTATATCAGCTAGTAACCCGCGTGTTCTATTTGTGGTGGACAAAGCGGCGTCTTTAATAAGCTTATTTATCTGTTGATATAAGTAAGAATCAAACCAGTTGTAATCAGTGGACGCGTTTTTTCCGGGTTCTCCGATTTCCCCGTCATCTATTCCACCAACTGCTCCATCATTACCTTTCCCATCATCCTTTTTGCCTGCATTTCATATCATCCTCTTCCTCTCTCTGATAACACTCACTTCCAGGTGTTCACTCTGTGTGGTCTGCTCCCCGACCGACCCTAGACACTGGCTTGTAGGTCCTAGGGGTTCAGATTTCCTTGTTCCCTTAAGCACTGTATAATTAAGAAGGTATATGGGGGTTATTGATAAATATGTTTTGGAGTCTATAATTGGCAGTGGAGTGAATCTCCGAACTTACAGATTGTGTGAGTTTCAGAAAACTTACAACTTTCCTGACGTGGAACATCGTTGTTCATTTTTATGTCTTAGTCATACAAAGAGAGCGGAATCTTTATGCTTTAAAAGATTTGACTATCGCTCAAAGCCTACTGTATTCTAATATTCCCCTTGTACCTACAAGGAAATAAGCAATAAGATAATTTGTACAAATGTTTATCTCAACTAACACGAAGAAGATATAGGAATAAGAGTTTGTAAGAATGGTTAGTACAAGAGTAGAGAAAGTCATGTGAGTGCAGCACAGCACTGTCATGGGGTACGTATTGGGCAGACACCCTGTGGTGAGTCGCGAACTCTGGTGTGCAGAGCGTGAACGTAAAATATTAGCGTACTTACAGACTGTTTTGCATCAGAGTCGGTGCTACTCTTTCATCAACGTGGCCCGCACAAACCGAGGGAACGCATTTACAGGCAAACCTGAACCTGCAATGGCAGAGTTACCAACTGCTAAATATGAATCCTGCTCCCCGCACTCATTACTTCATACGCTCTCGTCATCACCAAAGAACTGGGGTGTCCAACTATTCTTCCAAAAAGTTCTGTCCATTGCTTTTATCAACATGAACTTTGATTAAAAGGTTATTTATTTTAGAATAGAGAAAAAGAACACTTAATTATTCTGTTGTTTTACTGCGCCATCTCATTCCTATATCTTCTTCGTGTTAGTTGAGATAAACATTTGTACAAATTATCTTATTGCTTATTTCCTTGTAGGTACAAGGGGAATATTAGAATACAGTAGGCTTTGAACCATTGTCACATCCAATAAAGCTGGTCGCATTATCAGGTCTCTGTGAAATTCCGTTCAGTTTACTTGGCCAAGATATAAAAAGTGTTCACAAAAATGCATTTGAACATAAACAGGGTAAAAAACACTAAATTGGCTATAGCCGGAAAAAATTCAAAATATGCATTTCATTTTCATAACAATATCTTAAACCTATGGCATTTTAATCCACATGGTTGCTGCCCGGTAGAGCTGCTGCCTGTTGTGTAAGGGGTCCCGGGTTCGATTCCTGGCGTGGGGGTAAGAATTTTATTCCAGCCCAAATTATTCCTCATTACTTCCTGAGTGTGGAAGTATAATGGCGGCGCCGTGGCTGAGTGGTTAGAGCGGGTTTTCTCCGGTTTCCCCCGCCACTCATTCCACCAATTGCTCCATTATCACCCTTCCAATCATCCATTTCGCCTGCATTTGATATCATCCTCTTCCTCACTATCATACCTGACCACCCGCTTCCAGGTCTTCACTCTGTCAGGTACAGAGGTCCCTCTGCTCCCCGACAGACAGGCGTCTGACCCTATATTAATATAATTAAGGCTTTACCAATTATGCAGTAAATTAGCTCTTCGTCGCCATATATCAACTACAATAATAATAGTAATAGAATATAGAACTATAAAACAGTAAATTTTTGGCAGTTGTATCGCAATCACATGTTCTTTCCCCTACTTCATATGTAGGGCCAGAGTATAGAAACAGGGGAAGCACCGTTATTCACTTGTTTTCCTGGCACTTGAGCTTGTTCTCTTTGGGATAACAATTGACGTGATACGTCAAGTTGTCAAGATATCCCCCCAGAAATTTATTGTAATAATATCAGCGCGGTCCGGCTGCCAGCGGTCGCTGGTTGACACAATGACTGACGTAAACCACGCACAGTTTGTGTTTTTAGGAGGCGTGTCATGAAATATTTACAACCTCGTCGTCAAAGAGTGGCTTTGACGTTATTCTGCGGTCACAATCGCGCAGGCAATGCCTTAATTATTATTATTACTGTTTTACTCTTGCTTCATGCAAACACAACACAACGATTTACATTCACGGAGGAATATTCATTCTGGTTACAAAGTGAAATTCTACAGCAATATTAGCACTCGCTTTAAAACACTTTGGGTTCGTTGTTAAGCTAAAGGCATAGTACGAAATTTTACCCAAAGTAACACAAGTTCGAAACTTTCAGTCACATTTTCCATTTTAGACACGTAAAATATCACTTAATAGGATAACCAACCTTATGCCTATTTTTTCGCCTTTTTTTATTTCTCTACTGGTAAGTAGGGGAAGTATTGTATTTCACCCAAAAATTCGACGTCGAGATTTCACCGGAAATATGTTTTGAGACCCCCTGAATCCAAAAAAAGCATTTTTAGATAAAAGTCCGTGTGTGTCTGTGTGCCTGTGCACAGCATAACTTAAAAACCAAAGTTGGTATTTAAGTTTAATGTCTTTGAAGGATGCGACACTAAGATTTTGAAGAAAATAGTCCCACCCTAAACTACCAGATTTTGAAAATTTTGACTTTGATGAAAATGGTTCCAACGATTTTGATTAAAATGTCATATGTTTTAGATATTTTTATGACAAATGAAATGTATATCTTGAATTTTCTGGCTATAGTCCCTGACTTTTCAATAACTCGTAAACCGTAAGAGATAGACATAATCTTTCTATACAAAACATATACATCTTGCTAAAACACGGAGTCGGTCTATGGCGAGAATCCTTTTGAGATGCAGGCTTTTCTAGAAGTTTGGTCTTAGAATGCGCTGAAACCTAGACCATACACTAAACACGCTATCACTGTGATAGAAATAACAGCCTCTGTGAGAACGCTGGCAGCACCACGTGCATAACATCAGTGACAGTTCGGCATATTGATTTTATGAAAGTTTTAACGGTATCTAAAGCCATCAATATTGTGAAGTGGTGATAATGGAAGCGTTACTATTAAACATTGCTGCCAACAACTGCATATTAAATGCGACAGGATTATATAAAATATGGACGCAGCGACAAACGGGCAATTATAGCGGTTTTAGCCTTAAAATAAATATGTTCCACATTGGAATATCAGTATTTGCCAACATTAGCTATATTTACTCTCCCTTTTAGCAGGTTAGGTCATCAGTGCAATAAAATTGTGAACGTTAAACGATCTGTATTGTCAACATGTGTGTGAATTAAATCTTTGGGTCTAACTGCTCGGCCATGGCGCCGTCTTCATAATATTCTTATTATTATAAACTGTTTTTCTGTTATAGAAAGAAGAGAAGATCGAAGTTTGGTTTGTTCAGTTGGCAGTGCTGTTATAAGTCGAACTGCACTAAATCAATATATTTTAGGTTATTTTTTTATAGAATTTAACATTTTCTGGTTAAATTTTTGCGCTAGAGTACATTAATTCGTATTTTATTTATGAAATAGTCCAGATAAACACCATACAAAGTCCTAACGTTCCTGTTCTCGCATTCAGCTCGGGAATCCTTTAGAACAGAACTCTTATATTACTTGTGATAAATTTATTTAATGTTCCCGCTATATAAGAACATAATGTTGGCAAAGAGCAGTAATATTTGAGAAACTGTATCCTACTCGCCGTCATTTAGTACTAAAACAGCTCTTTTTAAAGAACGCACCATAATTTGGCCCTAACCTAAAACTTAAAACGCTAGAATATTTACCATAAAACGTTAGGAGTTGACGTGAGTACTTTTAGAGTCTGCGACCCAAGCACCGACCCCTTTTACGATGCTTTCTTTAATAGCAAAATTATGTGTAAGGCCAACCTTATATTGTTGACGCTCGCGAAATTCACAGTTGTGAAAATATGAGTATAAAGAACGGTCGTGCCTTAAACCGCAAGTCAGGATGGTTCTTAGCAGTAGAACAGTGAGGAATCCGACTACAGCAAAGTGTAGCTAGCCCGAAAATCTGTCGAGCTTATTATTTTATTGTTAATTTTCTTGCAGATACAAGGGGAATATGGAGATATAGTAGGCTTTGAGTGATAGTCAAATGTTTTAAAGCTAGTCGCTTTGAAGTTCCATTTCTTTTGCATAGCCAAGAGATAAAAAAATAAATAACGGCGCCCCATTGGAGGTAGCTATAAATATTGCAAAACATACAAATGAAATAGAAAAATAAAAGCGCGTCTTGAATTCTTTTGTTGCTTGTGTTCTACATAATATTTAAACAACAAAGACAAAAATCTTCTACTCATAAGCCTGATAACACACAACTGTTGACTCTTGATGTTAACTAAGTGAAAATGAACGAACCGGAATAACATGTTTGAGGCTTGAATTCAGGACACCCTGGATTTAAACCCCTTGGGCCGACCAATCTGACTTGCTTTTCTATTTTCTGTTTCTTTTCCTTTATTTAATGCTACGACCTGAAGTTCCACCTGAAGTCTAAATCAACAGTATAAATGAAAAATATCTGGTAATAGCAATGCTGTGACATCTATCCACAGATGACCTAAACAGGTGGACTGGATGAGAGCCTAATGCCATCTGGCGTCGCAGAGAGTATCATGATGGATCATGACTTCCTATACCGACAATGTGTAACGAAAATGTCTGCATTAACAAGAAGCAACTGAAATAATTACCTAGAATAATGGGCAAATAAATCTCAATTAATGTTTAGGATTAACAAACAACGTTTCTTATCATAAAATACAGTAATTGTTAAAGAAGCCAACTGTTAAAGACACAGTTCTCAAATTTATATGGAGCGCTATTTTGATCGTTGGCCCATTGTTGTGAAATAAATTGTTTTCTGTTAGCGTTACGGTTGGCGACACTGATTAAACAAAAGAATCACCTAGTGATAATTTATACAATACAAAAGGATGTTGTAGATTCTCTTTGTGTTTCATTTCTCTTTGGTAGAATCGTTAAGGTTATTTTGAGAGTTTTAAAATATTGCTACCGAATGTGGAAATTCAGTTTAGAATTTTTACTGCGGCAGATGTAAACGACTTTCTCAAGGCTGGTTACGTAAAATTCAAGCTTTTGTTCTTGAAAACAGTGTAATTTCAATACTTCGCAAATAAGATACTTGCTAAAGTAACAGAAGTGGACGAAATGTTTACACACATCCATTGTAACAGAAGGCAACCGAATCCTTCAGTTTACTATTGCAAATCTATGTCGCAAGTGATGCAACATCCAACACCTGGGCAGAGTTCAACGTTTCAACAACCAATGCTGGCAAATCATCAGAATCATCAGAAATATGTTTTAAGGTCCCTGAATCAAAAAAGAAAGCATTTTTAGGGAAAGGTCTTTGAATGAGGCAAAAGAATCGCTAAAAAGGCATTCATTGTCGTAAATACGCCAAAAGTTTTCAGTCTCGTAAATTTTGTGGATAGCTCGTAAAAGTGTGATAACATATTAAGTTATAGCTTGAGTGACGTAATAAATAGGCAAGAGCCTGTTATGAACGTAGACGTTGTAAACACGTGTAGCATTGTTCCCTGATGCAGATATTACAAAAGTTGCACAATATGAAGAGGGAATTATGTGAATGTATTGGAAAAGAGATTCCTGCTGTCGAGAATAAAGGATTTTACTCCCCGTAGTTTGCAAAAGACTTGGAATCCAAGAGAGGAGAATTATGTTTTCAAGGGCTGATGGAGGGTGTGACGTCACACACACACACGTTCGTCTACTTTCCGATCATTGACACGCCTAAGCCTGTCTTCAAGCCCCCACTTTGTCTTCGCGAGTCTTCCTCATGACGCTCGTCCTAATATTTCAATATTTAATGCGCTTTCTTCACGGATTTTCTCTTTGTAGCGTAAAAACAAAAACACATTAGGCCCCGTGCCAGTCTTCCCTTCCACAAGAACTTGTTTCAAACTCCTCTTCAATCTTTGTTTTTGTTTTCATCCCAAAATAAGATGGAAGGGAGGGGGAGGGGCATTGTTGCTGATGTTTGGATAGCTCCCGTGCGAATTCACTTCTCGTGAAATATGTACCATCGAATTTGGCTACATTCAGAAAAAAGTGGGTCGCTGTTTCTTCCTGGGGGGAAGGGAAGTGGGAAAGATGTCTGGTAGTAAGAGTTACTGCCCAGAAATCCGTCAACTCCACGTGGGGGTGTGGTGGAATGACATGAAATACTTTGGCAGCGTTCTGAGGAAATAATGTAGTAGATAAATAAATGAGGAATATCGTTTCAAAACGCGAAAAGTCCGCAAATAACAATTTTACAGGAAAGCCGAAAATGTAATAACTCCTAAAGTAAACAATACTTTTTAAATATAATTATGTCGTTGTGATGTAAAAAATAAGCGTATAACATGGCGATGAGTGTCAAAAATCACAGCCTTAATGTAAAGCTGTAATGGCGGGTAAAAATATGAAAAATGGTGGACTTGTCTTGTTTTGCACGGAATAGATGGACATAAAGCTTTTTGAACCGTTCTTCCATATAAACAATGTTAATTTCAGTAAATTACTTTATTGCAGATTTTTAACTCTTACATGACATTGTAATTTACAACACATGTTTTCTGTTCTTAATGTGTTGTCTAGGACACTAACTCTTTCGACTGCTTGAAACAATACAATTTTGAAAACCAATTCAATGTAATAATTATGCATATTAGAAGCAGACATGCAGAAAATCCTGATTAACGATCATGTGTTCTGAATAGTAATGTGTTATAACACCACTATATTTGATCAAACGTAAAGGAAAAATCTATTCCATTCTATGAATGCTCTTAAAAATTCTAACACTTGTGACTGGTAGTTATCAGGGTGAAACAAAACTAGTTTAATGATAAACTTTGAGACAGCTCTCAAATGGAATTAAAACCATGTTGTTCTTCCAATCACAATCTTCATTCTCACTTCCCTCCTCCATTTCTTGTGCATCATCTTCGTGCTGAATTAACCTTGCATAAAATTTTAGCTCATTATTACTGTACCATTCTCCAAAACGTTTTTTAAAAAGCTTGTACAAATCATTCTTTTTTTCTAATTTGATGGGCTGTTCCAAAGGCAGAACTGGGGGCTCTACTAGTTGTTCGACTGCTATTCCTCGTTTAAGCATGGAGACAAATTTCTTGGATTAATTATTCAGTCTGTACGACATTTCCATTTTCAGAGAAACGTAAAATTTATTCCCCTTAAGCTTCTCTTTTTAACATGACCCTTTTCATCTCCTTTATACCATCTGGCTTTTTTAAGTAATTGCAAAGCGTCTTAAAGTCATGCACATGCCAATCCTTGCCCAGTTGGTGAACAGTACCAACCTTAGAATATGTTTCAACATACTTCTCTGGAGTTAATATCTCAGACTGTTTTCTAAGATCCTTTTCCAAAACTCCAAACATGCGGTCCACAGGTAAGAAAGAATGGTATCTCACAGGAAATATCATGCATATTTGCTTAAGATAATCTGCAGACTTTTTCAAAAGCCACCAATAGAGTGCGTGGACCACGTGGGCATTTCTATTTTGGCCAGCGCAGCCATCAGAGAAGAGCCTTAATTTGGGTACACCATCCTCAAATTGCTGTTTGCTTAGAAATTTTATTAACGCAGAAGCAACTTCAATAGCTCCACGGCCTGCTTGATTTATTCTCTGTCAGTTATGCACAGAGCATACAATGATAGATGGCGAGCATAATAGGCTTCACCTATAGCAAGCTTAGGCAATGGTTGCCTACACCTGCTGCAAATGGAAGCATAAGGACATGGTAGCTGAGTCCTTTTCTCTCATCATTTTGTGGAATGCCTTTATGTGCAGGGAGTTCACCTTGTAACTCGTTCTTTCTATGCGAATTTTCCATGACTTGCAGTTCATGTTTTGTCCCACTGCAATAACTGCAAACATGTACAGCTGGTTCACCAAAACCCAAGTTAAATTTATCAGAAAAAATAGTGTGGAAGAACCACTTCTTTACTTTTAGTGATTCAGCATTGTACATTTGGAATAACTTGTTCGCACTTAACTCTGGAGGAAGGTAGAGGTGCTTGCTTTTTTGTCTTGAGTAATTACTCTCTCTAGCTTTTAGCTTGGATAAAAACTAATTACCGATTCCTTCTTTTGGGCATATTGTTTGGCTTTTCGGTCACCTCCCCTTCTTTCCATTATTGGTTTACCTGCTATTACAGAAGCTGCTATGTCGTTTACTCTTGTTGTGCCAATGCTAAAAAGAGCTCGAAAGAACTTAGAACAAAGCGGAATAGTTTCATTGTTTACTCTAACAAGATATTTTATAACGACTGCGTTGATCTGTTCTGATTTTCTTGATCTGCGCCTTTTGGGACATGATACAGACATCATTGTTGCCAGAAGCCTCTCTTGTTGTGATTTGTTTCTGTAGTTATAGGTACACTAATTTTCTTGCTCTGATGAGATGATAGGCAGGAATGGTACAGCATTTAAATCTACCCTCTGTGTGTGCACATGGAGGCTCGAACTCCAGCATGTTAGGATCTTTGTCAGAATACCTGAAACACACCAGTGGATGATGTGGTAAGAGCTATATTAATCACAACGTGGTTCTGAACACATTCCTGTATAACTAGTTTCGCTAAATAATACCGATAATTATTCTTCTAATAGTATTTACCTTTCTTCTTGTTCCCTTTTCCTTTTTGTCATACTCTTTTGCCTCCTTCTGGAAGGAGGAACGCTCACCTACAACTACGCTTTCTTCCACGCTCATAGATACAACTGCACGAAACTCACAATAATAGCAAGTCTCTGTAGACTAGACAGTGCAATCTGGTCAAACAATGAGGGAGAATGAGAGACAGATGTTTTTCTGATGCCGTGACAAAACAGGCGGAAATTCCTACGCGCGAGTCCGACAATGTGCGTAAGAAAGTGGACTCCTCGCGCTTTGATCCGGTCAAGCCACTGGACATAACGCATTTTGCACCAAACCCACATTTTCGTTCTCGATTTTAAGGGGTTTAAAACGTGCTTTGAAGCAAACAGGAACGTAAGTCCGATGCAGGGCATGCTAAAGTGTTGAAATTCCCTTCAAACTAATTTTCGATCGCGAGTGGACTTTTCGCGTTTTGAAACGATACTCCTCACATATAACAAGGAATATGTCCGAAATGGCTCACCCTACAAGAAAATTTATTTAGACCTAAATTGTGTGTTTTAGCAAGATATATATTTTTTGTACAGTACGATTTTGTTTATCTCTTACGATTTACGAGTTATTGAAAAGTTGCCCAGAGTAAATACGACTACAGGGGCTATAGCCAGAAAATTCAAAATATACATTTCATTTGTCATACAAATATCTCAAACATACGGCATTTTAATCAAAATCGTTACAGCCATTTTAAATAAAATCAAAATTTTGGAAAAATGTTCCATATAAAGGGTAGTTTAGGGTAGGGCTATTTTCTTCAAAATGTTCGTGTTGCATCCTTGAAAGATATTAAACTTAAATACCAAATTTGGTTTTTAACTGACTTTTCGTTTTTGTGTTATGCTGTCCACAGACTGACAGACACAGACACACACACACACACACACACACACACACACACACACACACACACACACACACACACACACACACACACACTGATGCTGATAAACTATAAATTACTGATATTTAATTTATAGTGCAAACATTTCCTACAGAATGTTTTTCCATGGACGTAAAATTAGTATTTATATTATTTTAAAGCTGGTAATTACGCGGGGAGCAAAGCGTTTGTTGAACTATTTGATGCAATGTGTAGAGAGCAGGGGAGAGGCATAAAAAGTGCCAATGTTTTGTGAATATTAATTACAGCTAGTCCAATTACTGGACTCTACGTTTCACAAATAACTAATATACACACTCTTAGCAATAATGTTTCATTCAACGCCATTATAGGCACCAATAAAGCTAATATATTACCATTATGGAGAGGATATCATTGCAAATAGCTAAATATGATTCCTAGGCCGGTATTTTTGCAAATGCGATGCACTTTCGTTATTCATTACATGAAACTCACTGTATATACACTTAACACCGGGCTCGGCGCACAACAATGGACGGACGAGGACTGGCGAGGAAAAAAAAAACACATCAAACTTGCAACACCACTAGCGTGAACGAACACGTGATTAATAATACAAGTCAAGAAGGTTTTTGAAACTGGAAAGGGAAGTATTGGATTTAATTACAAGTAATTAATGATTACATTGCTGAAAACAATGTTTCTATCAACGCAGGTAAAAAACTTGCTTCTATCTTTTTTTCCCCAAAGCGTGTAGTTGCAGTGAAATCTAGGTATAGAGAACAACAGTTGCTGCATATGTATGTAGGTTGTGTAGAAGGTAAATATGCTAAATGACGCTAGAATGTCTGACGAAGCAGACGGGGGTGAAAAGCTTTTGTTTCCAGGGGCTATTGAGGACATGTGAAATAATGAAGTCAGATCGATGAATGGCTAGGGTAGCTGGGTAATCTGTGAAACAAAAACTGAGTGTTGTATGATAAACATGCACTCTAATGATTACCTACAGAGCGAGTCACAGTCACAGCCAGCCGACTGACTATATGGACTGTGACGATGAATGACACCAACGCACATTATCATCCTACTCTACCTTTAATTAGCAGCGCGAAAATCCTCATCACGAGCAACAGGTGGTCCTATATATGCTCCAGTCTATAGTGTTGCAGCCGTCTGCCCTGCAGCCAGCCAGCGAGCCTAACCTTTTATACACTCTTCAGCAAATACTTAACCCCTTCAGGCCTTAACGTGTCAACATTGCACCGTAGCACAACTTCTGGAGCGAGTAAAATAGTGAAGCGCGATTGGAAATAGTTCATTATTACTACCAGATCAAGGATGGAGTTTTTCCCATTCTGAAGTCGAAGTATCACTGAAACTGTTGCTTCCATCTCTTTCTGGGCCGTCCTCTTGGCTTATATAAAACTACTTGCAGCGGTAGACGCTCAGGGAACATTCTGTGCACATCGCCCCTGATATCCTCTCACTGTCATTCTGTTCTTTATCTTCTCTAATTTCTTGACTTCTTCTTTGGTGTCTAAGAATTGCCCCTCTTTCACTTCCACACATCAAGCTTCTATTTGAGGCGATGTTATGTAATCGAGTCTAGATTTCTTTAACAGACAAACAAGCTATTTGCAAGTGAATTTTAATTACAGAATTTGGATTAAACGTTTTATATTTTTCAGTATAATATTACTTTATATTTATAATCCTTAAAATCACAAAAATGTGTAAAGTTTTTCTTTAACACCGAAACCTTTAATTTAATAAATTCTGCTTATTTTAAGCAACGTTTACAAAATTTTCCATAATAGGCAATAAGAATTTGGAAATAAATCTAAGGAACATTAAAACAGGGCTTCTCTACGAGGCCAGGTGTATCTACCCTCCCACCTCCCCTTTGTTCTCACGCTCCTAGCCCCGTATTGCAGCTGTCATTGGTCACTAGTTATTCCTCACCCGCTGCGAGACGATAAGAAACTGAGGGAAGGTCCCAAAATTCAGTTTGTGTACCTGTGTTATTGAGAGTATTGTGGTGAAATTTCGATATCGAATTTCCAGGTGGAAGGTAATGAAAGATATATTGACACTAGTATAGAAAGCAATATATGATTGACAGACAAAAAAATGAATAATATTTTCTCTTGATCCAATATAGTGCTTGTGAAAGCTTTCCTCTGAGTTTAATGTAAGTGAAGTTAGCTGTAGTCTGAATGAAGATATGAGGTTTCCATACTGTAAACTTTATGTGGGAGCGGAATTACATTAGCCTTTTTAATTTAATCTTGTGGAGAGAGTGAGAGAGCGCGACAGACTTCCACTTTTGGCAATGCGAATCACAAGTGACGGCTTCTAATGTAATGCCTTCCTTCAGGAGCACCACAAACTGAAATTAATATCACAAACTGCGCCTACTACTACTACTTAACCCTAAATTTGATTCTCTATCTCTCTCTCTTAAAAGATGGAATTATTAATACAAAAAATCTCGCTTCTAAAATTCATATCACTGTCTACTAAATCTATTAAAGTACTAAAAATTATTATTATTCTAGCTGCTGCTTGTTAAAGCAGGTAAACTTTCATTTCAGATTTAGTTCTTGACAAGTGGAATTTTTAAATGTGAGGTTAGGTGCGAGTCACTTACCTTTACGTAGCAGCACAAACGACAGTCAGATGTTGAGTACGTCGCTCGCATCTTTCTGCAATGAAGAAGTACAATACAAATTATCACGCTTCCAGTGACGTCATCTATATGTATTACTCTATCCATCTCTGTAACTGGTTACACTTAATTTGGTTACTCTTCGAAACATAACCTAGAAAAGTAGAGTTGTTTAACGAACTATTTGCTAACCTGTTTAATAAACATAGGCTAGTTGACGGTGCCTTCGCTGAATGGTTGACGAACCTTACTCTGCAAGTGTGAAAACATTCCCCTACTTCTCCTCCCTTTGTAATCATCAATCCTTGTAGGTACAACGGGAATATTAGAATACAGTAGGCTTTGTGCGATAGTCATATATTTTAAAGCTTTGAGATTCCGTTCTCTTTGTACACGTAACATATAAAAAAATGAACAACGATGACCCATTTCACGAAAGTTCCAAGTTTTCCGAAACTCACACACATAATAAGGTATATCTCCGAAATGGTTCACCCTACAAGAAAATTTATTGAGACATAAATTGTGTATTTTAGCAAGATCTACATTTTTTGTATAGTATAATTTCGTCTATCTCTAACGGTTTACCAGTTATGCAAAGTCGTCCAGAGTAAATACGACTACAGGGGCTATAGCCAGAAAATTCAAGATATACATTTCATTTGTCATAACAATATCTCAAACATATGACATTTTAATCAAAATCGTTAGAGCCATTTTCAAGAAAATCAAAATTTTCGAAAAATTTTCCATGTAAAGGGTGGTTTAGGTTGGGGCTATTTTCTTCAAAATCTTCGTGTCACATCTTTGAACGACATTAAACTTAAATACCAACTTTGGTTTTTAACCGACTTTTCGTTTTTGAGCTATGCTGTCCACAGACTGACACACAGACACACACACACACAGACACACACGGACCATTTTTCTAAAAATGCTTTTTTTGGATTCAGGGGGCCTCAAAACATGTATTTCCGGTGAAATCTCGACTTCGAATTTTTGGGTGGAATACAATACTTCCCCTACTTACCAGTAGAGAAAGTAAAACGTGAAAACCACTTCACACCTGCTGAGTAAGGTTAATCAGCCCTGGTCTAGAACAAACGAGCAGCATATACCCATTCCTTTGTGCTATATATTTAGTAAAGTGATTATCACATTCTTATACACGCTATCAAATTCCATACGTTATCCATAGGAATTATTAGAATACAACGGCCGAAAATTAGGGTTAAAAACTCTTTATTACACAGTTAGAATCAAGCTAGAAATTATTAATTACATTAAAACTGCACTTTAACCATTAAAGTCATTAAGATTAAGCAGGAACAAAATAATTTTAGAAATATGAACACTAGGCTCCAAGACGCGACGGTACAGCAACCCCTAACCCACGAACAAGTAACACGCCGAAATAGCACCACCGTTGTGGTGAATATCCAAACCATTAGGCAAAATACATCCATATTTACGAGATAAAATAATAGTATGTGGCGGATTAAGAAAATCTGCTGCAACGAGGGGAAAAAGACTAAACAGAACAACGATTTCCCATTTGTTAAAAGTGTAAGCATTAAAAATGTCAAAGTATTTGATTCAATAAACGATTCTATTACTGTCAATATTATTTTCATGAATGTCTTAAACAATTTATTAACACTTAAAAATCGTCAACCTCCTCATGAAACACTTTTACAATTTTCTCGCTAAACATGGCGGACTTCGACGCTAAAGAACAAAATGGCTAGGCACAACCAACGATTGTGAAAAGTAAATATTCTTTTCTAAACTCCCTACACTTGATTGATCTCAATATCACTGACCATATCGTTCCTTTTCATGATGACAAAACTTCAGAATTAATTATTAACGATTCGATGTATAATTAGTATTTTTCGCTGTTATAATATTTTTACTTTCTCTACTGGTAAGTAGGGGAAGTATTGTATTCCACCCAAAAACTCTATGTCGAGATTTCACCGGAAATACATGTTTTGAGGCCCCCTGAATCAAAAAAAAATTTAGAAAAAGGTCCGTGTGTGTCTGTGTGTGTGTCAGTCTGTCAGTCTGTGGACAGCATAACTCAAAAACGAAAAGTCGGTTAAAAACCAAAGTTGGTATTTAAGTTTAATGTCGTTCAAGGATGCGACAGAAAGATTTTGAAGAAAATAGCCGCACCCTAAACTACCCTTTACATGGAAAATTTTTCGAAAATTTTGATTTTCTTGAAAATGGCTCTAACGATTTTGATTAAAATTTCATATGTTTGAGATATTTTTATGAAAAATGAAATGCATATCTTGAATTTTCTGGCTATAGCCCCTGTAGTCCTATTTACTCTGGACGACTTTTGCATAACTGGTAAACCGTTAGAGATAGACCAAATCATACTATACAAAAAATTTAGATCTTGCTGAAATACACAATTTATGCCTCAATAAATTTTCTTGTAGGGTGAACCATTTCGGAGATATTCCTTGTTATGTGTGTGAGTTTCGGAAAACTTGGAACTTTCGTGAAATGGATCATCGTTGTTCACATTTGTTTGTATGTTACGTGTGCAAAGAGAACGGAATCTCAAAGCTTTAAAAGATTTGACTGTCGCACAAAGCCTACTGTATTCTAATATTCCCCTTGCACCTACAAGGAAATAAGCAATAAGATAATTTGTACAAATGTTTATTTTAACTAACATGAAGAAGATATAGGAATAAGAGTTTGTAAGAAAGGTTAGTACAAGAGTAGAGAAAGTCATGTGAGTGCAACACATGTTTTTTTCTCCCCTGAGTTACTCTTACGACACAATAAGTTAAAGAGATGCGTGCGCCTGACGTCATTACTGCAGACTCGCGTGTTTGGTTAAACACACATCCCCTGGGACACAAGAGATCAGATGGAAAATGCCGGATTTAATCAATTATTCAGGCTGAGTGAAATATCGAAACGTTGCAATGCGCGGAGGGATACTTTTTACAGGCTGCACAAGAGTCGGCAGTGTTTAATAACTTTTAAAAGCATCCCCCTAGTGACATATTTATGGTACTGGGTCGAGTTGTTGTAATATGGACATTGTTGCTGCTGCTTTAATTTTACAAGCGCTCGCACGCGCACGCATGCGCAGTGGAGCAGTAACAATTGAGTTGGCTGTAGCGAAAGCCCTGTCTGTCATTCGCGCGCCAGGCCGGTGTCACAAGGCTCCAAGTAAATTAAATTGTGTGTCAACTGCAAGTTCGACTCATATCGCCGCCCCCCCCCCCCCCGCCACCCCTGCCCAAGCGCTGTGTTCCAAAAAATATAGGCACTAATTTACATTAGGTATGGGCCATCCAAACCTTTATCGTTATAATATGCGTCTGCGTTTAAGAGGGTTTAATACAATTTATGTGTTTAGCTGAATAATACCACACGATGCTCAATGTGCTGGCTTGTGGAAGGAGAATTATACCCACTTGTGAGCTGGCAACGATACAATTTGGGAACTTTTTCAGCAAAATGAGGTTAAGTATTCCTCAGTAAATCACTTCCATTTCCCTACAGAGAGATATTTATTAACAATTATTAGAATACAGAAACAGAATAATAATAAAAATCAATCTTTAAAAAACCTGATGTGTTACACTCACATGACTTTCTCTACTCTTGTACTAACCATTCTTACAAACTCTTATTCCTATATCTTCTTCGTGTTAGTTGAGATAAACATTTGTACAAATTATCTTATTGCTTATATCCTTGTAGGTACAAGGGGAATATTAGAATACAGTATGCTTTGTGCGATAGTCGAATCCTTTAAAGCTTTGAGATTCCGTTCTCTTTGTACACTTAACATATAAACAAATGTGAACAACGACGATCCATTTCACGAAAGTTCCAAGTTTTCCGAAACTCACACACATAACAAGGAATATCTCTGAAATGGTTCACTCTACAAGAAAATTTATTTGGACATAAATTGTGTATTTTAGCAAGATCTACATTTTTTGTATAGTAAGATTTGGTCTATCTCTAACGGTTTACCAGTTATGCAAAAGTCGTCCAGAGTAAATACGACTACAGGGGCTATAGCCAGAAAATTCAAGATATACATTTCATTTGTCATAAAATATCTCAAACATATGACATGTTAATCAAAGTATTGTATTCCACCCAAAAATTTGATGTCGAGATTTCAGCGGAAATATATGTTTTGAAATCCCCTGAATAAAAAAAAATGATTTTATAAAAAGGTCCGTGTGTGTGTGTGTGTGTGTGTGTGTGTGTGTGTGTGTGTGTGTGTGTGTGTGTGTGTGTGTGTGTGTGTGTGTGTTTGTGTCTGTGTGTCTCTGGACAGCATAACTCAAAAACGAAAAGTAGTTTAAAAACCAAAGTTGGTATTTAAGTTTAATGTCTTTCAATGATGCGACACGAAGATTTTGAAGAAAATAGTCCCACCCTAAACTACCCTTTACATGGAACATTTTTCGTAAATTTTGATTTTCTTGAAAATGACTAACGATTTTGATGTTGGAGATATTTTTGTAAAAAATGAAATACATATTTTATTACCTACATCATCCATCTGTGATATCTGATAAATTATAATTTTTCATTTAGCAGATTTATTAAGAACTTTTTACGAAGTTGTAATAGAATGTCATAAAACTTTGTACAATTGTTTCATTGTGACGTTATATAGTAGTTATATAAATAACTATTTTTTTTCCTCCTGTATATTTTGAAATCATTTTCTCGGTTTCTTAAAAAGGCTTATATTTTCTTTCTCTTTTCCTGCAAATGTCACCTAGCCTGTTATTTTCTGTTAATTTTTAAATTAGTTGCCCAACTTGAACCCTACAAACTTGCTTCTTGTTACTTTAAGCGCTGTTTCAGTAACTAATCTTATTCTAGATTCAGAACCAATACTACCTTTCCTCTTTCTTGGCACTCTCCCCATGTAAGTTTGGTCAACTTCTTATGCTGTTGTTATTGGTAAACCCAAAACTTTCTTACAGAACCTCCTGAGGATAAAATTTACAACTTCCCATTCACTTTCAAGACCTTATATCTCAGTACTGTGACGTTGGGTGTGGCACACAACAAAAGACGGTCGGGGCAAAGCTACTCAAAGACGCTTACGATCAACCTTTCCCATACCACTCACGTGCTAATAGTAGCCAAGCAGCAACACAAACGCCTCCCAGAACTTTCGAGGGGCATCCGGTGTCCGGCGTGTTCGGCAAAGTCGAGAATGGTCCAAGTTACGTCATCTTCGCTTTATAAGGAGGCGAGGAAATAGCAGAACATACACTTACAGACATGAATCGGTCAGTGTGTCAGTGAGTCTGAACCAGCTCTGTGCGCGTGCGTGCGGTACTGTCGTGAAAGCTAAGTCGCGTCGAAGCGAAGGAGTTTTAATGAGTTTTAAATTATTGTGTCGTCAGAGTTAAAGTATGAGAGACAGAGAAGAGAACAAAGACAGTGAAAGGATTGAGTCAAGGTTATGAGAGGTAAATAATTGTGAGTTGTTATACTACGACTGTGTTCACGTCGGAAAGAAAGGGCTGGAGTTTGCCATTTTGTCACATTGGTGGCAGAAGTGGGACTCGTCGAATTGTCAAATTGTTACGATATCACATTTTACTCTTGCCTCGACTACCAATTCCAAGTCTTTCCAACCATTTTATCTCCATCTCTGTCATTTTAAATAAGCTTCCTCTCACTGCGATCATTGCTGATTTTTCTTTTAATGCTGGTAAACTCTTTATCAACTTATAGTCCTTGCTTCGTTGCTTCTATTTGTCGTGTTTACTCAATCAGATCTTTTCTCTGTTTTCCCCATTTTAAACAGTAAGGTCAGTCTGTGACAACTGATAACTTAATAACTTCCCATGTGGAGTCCTTGAGGATTGCGAGAGTAAATTTTTTTATTTTATTCGTTAAAGAACAAAAGTGGAGTTTTCTTTCAGACTGCGTTGTTGAAGTTTTCCGTCACCAGCCTATAAAAAGCACTCGACTCGACTCGGAACATCTCATAAAGTGAGTCTACCTTTTCCCAAGGTTTCTTTGAGGGTAGTTTTCTGTTTTAACACGCTAGAATCTGAATGGCTCTTCAGACTCAATCGCGGCAGTGCTCGACTTTAATTAAAAATTTCGCAATCACATCGTCGTCCGGGGCCCGTAGGTCGAATTTGAACCGTGCATGAGGAAGTCCTGGAAAGCTCTTGAGGAAACGTGTGCGTGAGGTAAGTCCATACCAACCCCCCGCGCCCCCCCCCCCCCACACACACACACACTACCTCTCTAAACTTTATGTCAAGAAAGAAATATTAAACAAACTGCGGCATCGAGACAGCGTTTCCAGAGAGAAACAACTGAGAAACCAAACTTCTTTGGCTAAAATTATTTCGTAAAGCATTTTACATCTAAGCCACATCAAAGTATAGCAACCAAGGTGAATTTACTAAGTCTTTATACTAAATACTACTGCATTCATGAATGTTTTTCAAAAATCTTATTCTTTTTTCCTAAAAATGGCTCTAATTATTTACATTCAATTACATAATTTTAACACATTGATGACAAAATATATACCTTGAATTTTCTGGAAACAGCCGCTGAAATCCTATTCTTTATAAAAAAATTTAATATAACTGGTAAACCGAGAGAGATGACATATGCAGATTTCTTAAACCACACGATTTATGACAAAACATTCTGTTGAGTTAACCATTTCCTAGATATTGCTTGTTATCGGTTTCAATTTTCTAGTACGTGCACTTTTATGAACTGAGAAGTCGTTATTCGTCTATTTTTTTTCTTGCTTTTAGTACCACATACGTATTAAAAAGAGACGGTATTGCACTCCAGCCAAATATTCACTACCGACATTTTACTACAAATACGCGTTTTAACGCCCTCTGAATACAAAATGTGATTTTGGAAAAAGATTCGTGTGTGTAGGTATGAACAACACGACTCAAATTAAATAGCATACTTGGTAATTAAGTTCAGTATTTCAATGGAACAAAATTAAGGTGTTCAAAAGGTTCTCCATCTCATACTACCCTTACATGGAAAATTTTTGGAAAATTTTGATTTACTTGAAAATGGCTCTAACGATTTTGATTAAAATGTCATATGTTTGAGATATTTTTATGACAAATGAAATGTATATCTTGAATTTTCTGGCTATAGCCCCTGTAGTCGTATTTACTCTGGACGACTTTTGTATAACTGGTAAACCGTTAGAGATAGACCAAAACATATTTCACAAAAAATGTAGATCTTGCTAAAATACACAACTTATGTCTCAATAAATTTTCTTGTAGGGTGAACCATTTCGGAGATATTCCTTTTTAGGTGTGTAAGTTTCAGAAAACTTAAAACTTTCGTGAAATGGAACATCATTGTTCATTTTTTATATGTTAGGTGTGCAAAGCTTTAAAATACTTTACTATCGCAAAAAGCCTACTGTATTCTAACATTCCCCTTGTATCTAAAAGGAAATAAGCAATAAGATAATTTGTACAAATGTTTATCTCAACTAACACGAAGAAGATATAGGAATAAGAGTTTGTAAGAATGGTTAGTACAAGAGTAGAGAAAGTCATGTGAGTGCGACACATATTTTTGTAATTTAGGCTCGTCTAAAATGACAAAGGTGGAATTGTTTTATTGCATTTAAGCTTAAATAAACAAAAACCACGAAAGCTCCGGGGTATTTCTGCTAATACGTTTATTACTGTTCTGCATTTTAAATTTGATCACTTTTTTCTGAGGGAAGAAACCAATTGGAAGATTAATTGTAATTTTGAATGGTAATTTACAATTTCACAGAGCGTGGGGTATACAAATTAAAAGTAAAAACAAATATTCAGTAAAAAGCAATTACTTTTAATGTCATATCTGTACGATTTGCATTTTTGAAGGAAATCAAATAACCAGTTACTTCTATTTGTAGATTTTGGGACAAAAACAGTTACAATATTGACAAAAGCCTCTCGCAAGAACAATTATCAGGGATGTGCGCTCACAACAATGTGAAATGCGCGTAAGGGTCAACACGTTTAGCCGAATGATGATGACTGACAAGTTATCAGTTGTTATTCTCGATATTTGTTTGCGAGGCTTGTATGTTATGGTAACGAGGGGTAATTTAAATACAGGGTGACAAATTGATAACGCCGCCGCCGCCGTCGCCTACTCCTCTTTTTCATCTGTAATTCAATTAGAAGCGCAGTGCATAATGAATGTTGGGTTGTTATAACATTCAGTTACTGACACGTAATTAAATTTAACATGTGCAGCGTTTTAAATCATGAATAATTTGATACTATATATGTACTAAGTTTGGGATGAAAACGCGTTTATTGTGAATATTCGCACATGAATATGAAGGTAGACAACGTTGCTGTCTGAATCTCCTGACGTGTTGCACTCACATGACTTTCTCTACTCTTGTACTAACCATTCTTACAAACTCTTGTTCCTATATCTTCTTCATGTTAGTTGACATAAACATTTGTACAATGTCTTTGCACACTTGACATATGAAAAAATGAACAATGATGTTCCATTTCACGAAAGTTCTAACTTTTCCGAAAGTCACACATAAAAAGGAATATCTCCGAAATGGTTCACCCTACAAGAAAATTTATTGAGACATAAATTGTGTATTTTAGCAAGATCTACATTTTTTGTACAGTAAGATTTGGTCTATCTCTAACGGTTTACCAGTTATGCAAAAGTCGTCCAGAGTAAATACGACTACAGGGGCTATAGCCAGAAAATTCAAGATATACATTTCATTTGTCATAAAAATATCTCAAACATATGACATTTTAATCAAAATCGTTAGAGCCATTTTCAAGAAAATCAAAATTTTCCAAAAAATGTTCCATGTAAAGGGTAGTTTAGGGTGGGGCTATTTTCTTCAAAATCTTCGTGTCGCATCCTTGAACGACATTAAACTTAAATACCAACTTTGCTTTCTAACCGACTTTTCGTTTTTGAGTTATGCTGCCCACAGACTGACAGACACACAGACACACACACACGGACCTTTTTCTAAAAATGCTTTTTTTGGATTCAGGGGGCCTCAAAGCATTTCCGGTGAAATCTCGACATAGAATTTTTGGGTGGAATACAATACTTCCCCTACTTACCAGTAGAGAAACTAAAAATTAACAACGATGTTCCATTTCACGAAAGTTTTCTTTTGCGAAACTCACACACATAACAAAGAATATCGCTGAAATGGCTCACTCTATGGTTGGTTCAGGCTCTTATCTGTACATAAACAATGTAATTATTGGATGGCACTGCGTGTTAAGGTCAGTGCGACCCCAGCCAGGATCGGAGTTCAACATTGTTTAATTGGACCAATAAATTATCGCGACTGTGTGGGAGGGAGGGAGAGGGGGAGGGAGGGAAGGAGGGAGGGAGAGGGGGAGGGTGGGAGGGCTCGAGCAAGAGTCAGTCCGTTTATTAACTACAAGCACTGACGCGGATCCGTCCGCAGTAAACACCCAAGTTGTGGTTCTATTGTGAGCAGATTCCGCACCGTTAAACTGCGCACAAATATTTATTCTATATCTCTTTGTGTCTTTGAATAAGGATAGGGTCACCAAAAGTTCCGCTGTTTTACCCTCAATTATATATTCTAGGTCAATGACTTCAATATTCAAATGTCTGTCTTTATTCTAATTCTCTCAATAATTGTGACATCGGTGCTCTTTCCTTTGGTACATATTGCCTATAGGCAACACGTTTTGCGTTATTTGTTCTTTAGATAACGCAACATTCACACTTTCCAGCCAGCAGTCGAACCCGGACCCCTTCGCACAATAAGCAGCTACACTATAAACTTCCGTGGTTTTCTCAAGAGTAAAATTTCTATTTCACTTTTCTTTTCATGGCCGGGTAAAGAGACTGGAATTTTAAAGCCCTTGCAGAGCGATCAGCTCTTAAAAGACGACTATTAAATCCAATATATTTCGCTAATTTCCTTGTTTCTACACGAACTTATGGAATAAAGCAATTTCCCCGAAAGTTTATCTCCATTATCATTAACTAAGTAGTAATATATTACTTGTAATAGTTTGGTGAACAATGGGCATATAAATTCTATGTCGAGGTTTCACCGGAAATATATGTTTTGAGGCCTCCTGAATCCAAAAAAAAGCATTTTTATAAAAAGGTCCGTGTGTGCGTCTGTGTGTCAGTCTGTGGACAGCATAACTCAAAAACGAAAAGTCCGTTAAAAACCAAAGTTGGTATTTAAGTTTAATGTCTTTCAAGGATGCGACATGAAGATTTTGAAGAAAATAGCCCCACCCTAAACTACCCTTTACATGGAACATTTTTCGAAAATTTTGATTTTCTTGAAAATGGCTCTAACGATTTTGATTAAAATGTCATATGTTTGTGATATTTTGATGAACCAATGAAATGTATATCTTGAATTTTCTGGCTATAGCCCCTGTAGTCGTATTTACTCTGGACGACTTTTGCATAACTGGTAAACCGTTAGAGATAGACCAAATTATACTGTACAGAAAATATAGATCTTACTAAAATACACAATTTATGTCTATACAAATTTTCTTGTAGGGTGAACCATTTCGGAGATATTCCTTGTTAGGTGTGTGAGTTTCGGAAAACTTGGAACTTTAGCGAAATGCAACAACGTTGTTAATTTTTTTATGTGTTAATCGTGCAAAGAGAACGGAATCTCAAAGGTCAAAAATATTTGACTATCGCACAAAGCCTTCTGTATTCTAATATTGCCCTTGTACCTACAAGGAAATAAGCAATAAGATAATTTGTACAAATGTTTATCTCAACTAACACGAAGAAGATATAGGAATAAGAGTTTGTAAGAATGGTTAGTACAAGAGTAGAGAAAGTCATGTGAGTGCAACACATCAGACTTTTTTTTCGTTTGTTTACCCAAAGCTATACGCTTTTATCAGCAGGTTCTAATCTATGACGAAAAGTATTTAATAGACGAGGAAGGTGTTACAAGGATTTGACATTTTGTGAAGAAGACGACGACAACTGTGTGGATATTGACGTTCTGGTCTCTGACGGGAGGATTAAGTAATATCACGCCATGACAGTGACTCTCAAATTGAGAGTGATGAAAACATTTCCTTTGATACGGGAGTTAATTTTTATTGCTAGAGACAAACAAGCGAAATGGATGAATATTGACAAGTATAAAAACATCCCGTACAGTTTAAAGTACGTAAATATGTTTTCAGCGCTGATAAGGATTCACGATACTAAGTTTGACAACCGATGTTTGCGTCGCTCTGAACTTAAAGATGCGCGCGCACACACAGTCATGGAAAGCACGTGGTATTGCAGCACCGTTTACACAAGTCGATATTTCCAACATGTAGCTGAGTTTATTGATAGTCTCCATACCATATGTTATCGACTCTCTCTTGAATCTCCACTCACAATTGTATTGAGTATAAATACAACTGCGTAAACTTATATAATAAAAGTAAACCTAACCTAAATTCTGATGAATCAGAAACATAAGTTTATATAAATAGTGTTAAGAGGGAAGTGAGCCGCTTTGGTGCAACCACTGGTTGTTAAATGACGTACGTTTATAATTTTTTTTTTAAACTAAACCTAAGCGAATCTCTCATGAATCAGAAACCTAAATAATCTAGGATTATTCAGGAAAGCACCCTTCTAGGAAACGTCATGGCGTCTCTATATATTTAGAACATTTTACACGTTTTTTAACTTTAAAAAATTCATTACAAAATGAACGACAAAAACAACGCAAGCTTGTGTCTATATATGCAACATTTATTTCAGCCAGGAAAATAAATAAAAGGATAGTATAAACTAGCATACAAATTAACATACTAATTAACATTTTAGTTTCCCTGATCAACGCTAGAGCAAAAAGAAGAAATCAGATGTGTTGTTTAATATATATAAGTAGCTTCATTGCACATTTACACATGTCCTTTGCACGAGGATGCGAAAAATTAATCATAGAGGAGTGAGATGTGACTATCGCTCAAAGCCTACTGTATTCCTCTTGTACTTACAAGAAAATTACCAACAATATAAGTTCTGCAAATGTTTATGTCCACTAACACGAGGAAGACATGTTGGAATACTCTGCACATGAGTAGAGAAAGCAATGTGAGTGCAACACATCAGACTTTTTCAATGAACTTTGTTTAAATACCCATACAGCTGATATTAAAGCATGGATATTATCTTGTGTTCACTGTTTAGTTGTGAACTCCATACAAACAGAGGAATACATACTTTGCGTGGAATCACAATATAAATCATAAAAGCCAACATACGCTGCCCACGACATAATTGTTGGCTAAGTGAGATTTATTGAATTTTGCCTACAGATGGTGCCCCAACATTTTATGTATTTATGTACATACGTCACAGCCTCAGAGCATAATAAGTTGGACTGCATTGGAAACATTATTTATGCCATTTGCATTTCAAAGAAGGTGCAAATATTCAAATGAATATTGATAAGTTTGCTATAATTCGACATTTTCGTTAAGCAATTAGTCAATATGCGGCGTGCAGTATCACGTGATTTAATAGCACATGTCAAGGGGCACCACCATAACAATTATTTACGGAGCCACTGTACGATTTTATGAAAACGCCAGGGATATTAAATTGGCCTAACTGGCGTTTTTATTGAAGGGCCTAAATGGGTTAGAATGTTCAACTGTAACTGGACGAAGTGGATCATTTATTTTAATGCTAGAACTAACTTTTCAATTGGGCGATACGAGTGTTTCATTCTAATACATTTAATTGTAATAATATCCTTAAATTTACGCAATAGTAGCAAAAAATAGTTCCATTATATTGCCTAATTATCATAAATAAAAATGTGATGTGTTACACTCACATGACTTTCTCTACTCTTGTACTAACCATTCTTACAAACTCTTATTCCTGTATCTTCTTCGTGTTAGTTGAGATAAACATTTGTACAAATTATCTTATTGCTTATTTCCTTGTAGGTACAAGGGGAATATTAGAATACAGTAGGCTTTGTGTGATAGTCAAATATTTTAAAGCTTTGAGATTCTGTTGTCTTTGCACACTTAACATGTAAAAAAATGAACAACGATGTTCCATTTCACAAAAGTTGTAAGTTTTCCGAAACTCACACACATAACAAAGAATATCCCCGAAATGGTTCACCCTACAAGAAAATTTGTTGAGACATAAATTGTGTATTTTAGCAAGATCTACATTTTTTGTATAGTATGATTTGGTCTATCTCTAACGATTTACCAGTTATGCAAAAGTCGTCCAGAGTAAATACGACTACAGGGGCTATAGCCAGAAAATTCAAGATATACATTTCATTTGTCATAAAAATATCTCAAAAATATGACATTTTAATAAAAATCGTTAGAGCCATTTTCAAGAAAATCAAAATTTTCCAAAAATTTTCCAAGTAAAGGGTAGTGTAGGGTGGGGCTATTTTCTTCAAAATCTTTATGTCGCATCCTTGAAATACATTAAACTTAAATACCAACTTTGGTTTTTAACCGACTTTTCGTTTTTGAGTTATGCTGTCCACAGACACACACACGGACCTTTTTCTAAAAATGCTTCTTTTTATTCAGGGAGCCCCAAAACATATATTTCCAATGAAATCTCGATATCGAATTTTTGGGTGGAATACAGTACTTCCCCTACTTACCAGTACAGAAAGTAAAAAAGAACTTGACGCATAAGTCGTATGACTTAGTGTTATAAAATGTTCGTTGAAATAACAAGGATATTTTCGTTTCAGGAGCCATCTTCACGGAGGACCAGAAGGACAGCAGCGCCGAGCTTGCCTTCAAGTACGCCGTCTACCGCATCAACAAGGATAAGGACCTTCTTCCCAACACGACACTCGTGTACGACATTCAATATGTACCTCGGGACGACAGCTTCAGAACGTCCAAGAAGGGTGAGTCGTTTCCACTTTATTCCTCTCCACAACTCCAAGTTTTGTATGAAACATTCCTTGCAATTCATAACAGTAATGTCTGGCTCGTTTACACTGGATTGGTTTTCGGGCAACACTGTTTTACTCAATTTTGACATCATTTTGGAAGTAAGATTTTGCCGGGAAGTAGGTGGGGTTCCACGTGAGCACCCTTGTTAGTGGTCCTACCAGGTAATATCTGCGCACTCATGTGCATATCGGGCATTTGATGTCAGCTGTGCTTTGTTGAGAATTCGTCAAGTTTTCATCAAACTATTCTCTTCTGTATGAAGTATTCTTTGGGTTCACTGAGGTTGTTATTGTGAGACTTTGTGGTTTAACTGTTATTTTATTGATCAGGAGTTGTTGGGTGCATGTATTCGTCTGTAGGAAGCCTTCAGTTAGGTGACAGCGTCCAGTTGGCTGCTGACAGCTGACCATGGAGGTGCGGTGACGTGTTTCACAATGGCGATGTCTTCATCTAGCTTGCCCAGACACCTGTACCACTGTGCACTGACCATGTGCCGGCTGTCTGTTGTACGGAGCAGTCAAGGATCACCCGCCATATTATCGCCGGAAAGAGGTTGTACATTTGAACATAATCTCCTTATCGTGCACCGACCGTGCTATCAGGATAAATGACCAAAAACGGCCACAGTACGTGATCAATAAACACATAGGACTTTTGTTCCGTAATGATACAAATGCACTTATGTGTGAGGTTTAACTTAAAATATTGATATTTTTTCTGCTACCTGACTATCCTGGAGTCCAGTAATAACGATCAGAGTTAACTGAGCTGAATGTATACAGTCTGCACATCAACATTATGATAACATTATCTTGTGGGCTCATGTAGCTTGAGAAAGCAGGATGTTTGTTTTCTTCCAACGAAGGAACATATCAGTTTTTCCAATTGGGTGGTGACTTAACAATAATTCTACTGCTGCTTTTATGTGATAAGTTTCGCTTATGCGACTTTTGTGTAATTTATGTGAATATCCAAGAATATTTATTTACATAACAAAATCAGAAAATGTGTTTTCATGTGCAATAAAACTTCAACTATTTGCTATGGTGTAAATATCCAGAATATTAAACGTCAATCAATGACAATTGTTCTTTAACACTAGTCTCCTAGGGGTTTACGAGTGCGAGTAAGTTGGAGAACTTAATTTCGTGTCGACATGTTGCCGTGGTAGCTGTGTGCTTAGAGCAGTTGGAGGGAGACTGGAACATCCATGGTTCAAATTCTGGTTATAGTCTCACTCTACCCCTTCACAACCTTACTGCTGTGCATGAATTATAGAATACTTCAAGTCAATATGATGTTCAAATTTCATATGAGAAAACAAAATTAATGGTTTTTATACGAATAAACCATATCAGAGCAAACATCTGTATAAAAAAAAGTATCCGACAACAAAGTGATTTTAACTATCTTGGATATATGGTGCCTTTTAACATGTGGTACATTAAAATAGTTATTTATTATACAAAAGTTAAAAGGAGTGGCTGTGATTCCGCGACTCGCCGGGAATATATCTTGGGCTGCCAGCCACCAAAGGGAAGGGATGAGGTGAAGGGAGACCCCAGACGTGACAGAGGACGGAGTTAGGGAAGCACAGAGACGCACAGAAGCCCCTATCTTCTGGCGCACCACAAAGTGCGATGAGGCAATCCTTGCGGTCCGAGCAGCAACTTCCAGGAAGGGCCAAGGATGAAGGTTTTTACAGAGCGCACACACCTGTGCCATCTGTCCGCATTCCCCGGAAACCTACCGCGCTATCAAACGAATATGGATACTGATAAGGGAGTGACACGAGAAAGGAAGGGATTGGATTGGATTTGGTTTAAGGGCGCTCAACTTCTAGGTCATCAGCGCCCTGAGAAAGGAAGGGAAACCATGGGGTAGAGAATGCACCCCAGTATACACATAGTGACAAAGAGAAACCATGGAAAACCCCAAATCAGAAGGGTTGTTCGACGGGGATCGAACCCGGGACGAAACAAATGGAAGTCGCACACGTTGTTGTGGTGCCCCTCGCTCCTCCTGTTCCTCCTCATCATGATTATTGTTGTTGCTGTTGTGACGTCGGGCCTGGCACTCAACAAAGGACGGATGGGACGGTCCAAGCTACTTCACACCGTATACCGTGCCAGCGAGTGGGCAAAGACGGGCCGCCTCGCGAGACTACTGTGTTTACGCGACTGTCAACAATCGAAGCGCCAGAAACGAAAGGTGTACCACAAAAGTTCGGGAAACCGCTAGCTGAGTCATTTCCGGTATGGGTGTTTAACTTGAGAAACGTCTGTGTGAGGTCATCACCAGTATGTAAGGATGCCTGACAAGAATAGTTGTGAGTGAGCTTTGAGTTGAACTATGGACATTAGTCTGTCAGTGGTGTGAGTGCGAGACAACTGTGTGTGTGTCGTCATGAGAAGATTCAACGAGCGTCGGAGTGATTGTACCGTCATAATTACGGTATGAGAGATTAGGAACTGAAGAAACACACTAAAAGGACTGAGAAAGGTTATGAGAAGTAAAAATTGCGAGTTGTGATAGCCCGAAAGACAGTAAACTGTGTTAACGACAAGCAGAAAACTGTGTATTTGTGGTAACATTTTAGAAGATACTAAAGTGTTAAAAAGCAACCGGACGCATAAAAATAAACGAGTAGAGAAAGCATATATTTCTATCGTAGGTCAGAAGAAAACTTGACAGGGTAACTACTGGTTTTCATGGGCGATTTCGAGGTAGAAGTGTTAATATTGATTCCTGACAGGAACTATCACAGCTCGCCTTTAGGACTTCAACATGAAGAAATCGCGTCATGAAGCTTTAAACGTCAGTGATTGTATTTACCTCTATGTTGAGTTAGATGTTCCGCCCTGTGACGTGGAGAGTTTATAAGTGCAGCATATGTTTATGTTGGTATAATGTTTGCTTATGAAACGTTACTCGGAGCACTTAGGTCGTCGTCGTCATTACAACTTGTATTAATTCTCCGCTATTTACGGTTCCACTAGCTCCGCAATTGCACAACAGAGTTCGCTCAGGGCAGCGTTTTATCCCCAAGCGCCCTCTAACACTGCACTGCAGATAATAACTTAGACAAGCTTCTGGTTCCCTTGCCATTACTCAATGCACCAACACTGCAACGTGTCTTGTCAAGCGATCCTGCAATTATGTGTCGATTTATTACACCTATTAGCACTATTATTATTATTATTATTATTATTATTATTATTATTATTATTATTATTATTATTATTATTATTATTATTAGTAGTAGTAGTAGTAGTAGTAGTAGTAGTAGTAGTAGTAGTAGTAGTAGTAGTAGTAGTAGTAGTAGTATTAGTATTATTATTATTAGTATTATTATTAGTATTATTATTATTATTAGTATTATTATTAGTATTAGTAGTATTAGTAGTATTATTTATTTAATTATGTATTTAATTATTTACTTAATTATGTATTTAATTATTTATTTAATTATTGTGACTTTGGTTGGGTGTAAAGTAAAGAAGACAGATGTAGTCGAGATAAAGAAATACTTTTATTTCCGTAAACAGTAACTTTGTACACTCGTTGCAACAGCAAGAAACTCTTTTCCGATTCACCAACAGCACGGCTCCGAATTCGTCACAAAACTTTCCCTTCTCACATTTTACCGCTATTTATATCTCCCAGGCACTATTCTGGAAAGTTCAGTTATTGCGGTGAAATACAAAGCAGAAAATTCCAGAAGTCTCTATCCCTTTCCTTCGGCAAGCGCCCCAACAATGCGGCCATTCTCTGTCTCTTCCCTTCGGCTCCTTTGCGCTAGTGCCGACAATAATGCGATGGGCGACATTATTTATTTATTTATTTATTTATTTATTTATTATTACTATTTTATTACTATTTATTGTTGTAACAAAATGGAAGTCCAATTACTTTTTCCTGTCACTTTATTACTCTTTAAAACTAAAGTATAAAAACAGTTCCTTTTTATCGTTAATAAATCTACAATTCGCCGTGATCTGCAACTCACAGCTGTTTCGGTGCGTGTCGCGAAAAAAGCGGTCAGTGAAGCGCAAATGTTTTCAACACTTCTAGAACTTACCTAATGTTAAAATTCCAAAAGAGAAGAACTGTGAACATCGCAATGTTATTTACAGAGTAACTTCCTGGCGTTTGTGCCTTCAGTCAGTCACCTCTTCCACAGAAGAGCGTCCTAATATAATTCTTCTGGGATAAGATTATCCAAGCTACTTAAATCTTGTGCTCTGTAGCAAGTTTCGAGTAGAAGGATTACGTAAAAGAGGAGCAAGAGCGAAAACAAATACTAGTACATTAAGATGAGAAGATGAAAGAGATCCCTTCTGTGCATTAGCTCTGCTTGGAACAAACAATGTTTATATTGAGTTAAAGAGCATCTTCCCAAAAATGGCTTGTCTTAGCTACCCGAAAAGAAATCAGGGAACAAGTGAGTGTTGAACTGATGTCTACGTCATTGCCACTACGCTCAGATCAACGATGATCCATTTCACGAAAGTTTTGTTTTCCGAAACTCACACACATAACAAGGAATATCTCCGAAATGGTTCACCCTACAAGAAAATTTATTGAGACATAAATTGTGTATTTTAGCAAGATCTACATTTTTTGTATAGTATGATTTTGTCTCTCTCTAACGGTTTACCAGTTATGCAAAAGTCGTCCAGAGTAAATACGACTACAGGGGCTATAGCCAGAAAATTCAAGATATACATTTCGTTTGTCATGAAAATATCTCAAACATATGACATTTTAATCAAAATCTTTAGATGTCACAATTTTTTGAAAACTTCACATGTAAAGGGTAGTTAAGAGAAAATTTAAGAGATGCGTAATATCTTTCTGCTGCATTTTTTTTTTTTTTTTTTTTTTTTTTTTTTTTTTATTTAAACTTAACTAATTTACTTCTGTGGTGACTCTGTTTATTTTTTAATTTTTTACAGTGGTGGAGTTGGTCCGGTACCGCCGAAGCAAACCGAATGTTTGTGGGTAATGTTAAGGTCGGGTCGTTGGCTTAGGCAGGTCAAGTGTAATGGCGGTGCCCTGACACTGACCTGCGGTTTGGGGGGGGATCGGGTCGTACTGAAGGACCGGGTGGAGGACCGAGTACATTTCTGAGGAGTGTCAGTCGATTCAAAATTTGATTCAGTAAGTCCTGTAGTATAAATGTGTGTCCTTGTAGAATTTCTTCTAGTGTCTTATGGACCTTGTGAATACGTGTGTCGTTGATGTAGGTGACCACTTTCTCCAGCTGCTTGTTGAAGTGGTCACGGAGGCTGTTGTTGTCTTGATGGACTGTGGCAGGTAGCGTTGTTTGCAGGTTATGGGTGACATCCTTAACGTCCTCGAGAGCACGTGTCAGGGCTGTCTCCCATGCTGCAACCCGGTCGGTGAGAGTCTGAAGTGTGTCTTGTATCTTCTGTAGTGCGGCGGTGTTGTGGAGTACAGTGGTGAGAAGTTGACTGTCTGCAGCGTCGTGTTGGTCGGCGGATAGGCGGTTGGTCGTGGTATGTTGGTGTGTGACGGTGAAGGTCTGCGAGGCGGAGAGTGGTTGTTGCGTAGGTAGCCTGTGAACTGCAGGCGTCTGACGGCGTGGGTTCCTGGGGCACGCCGCCTGGCCCGTGAAGTGGCCAATGCAGTTGCACGTGGCACAATACACTGGGCGACGTGTCAGGTCGTGGCTGGTGCAGGATGTGGTGTAGGTGCCGGCGCCACAGTAGTGGCAGCGTGGGGGGTCGGCGCAGGTATCGGCGGTGTGACCATACTGGCAGCAGCGTCGGCAGGGAATAGGGCGTACACCACGGCTAGCCTCGACTGGGAGCACCTGCCCGAGGGCAGGAAGCCCGTCCTTCAAAGCAGCGCGGTAATCTGCCCCATCCCAGAACTCCAGGCGCACCAGCGGCGACGGTCCTCTGGCTGTGATGATGCGCGTCGCTTTCATGAGAGAAGGCCAGCGACGTCGGGCTGCGTTGAGGAGGAGAGAGTCCGGAAGCTGCCGATGTACTCCGCGCACAACTGCGCTGAAACTCTGCAGCCTCGTGAGGTTAGGATGACTCTCTCTGGACGTTTGATATTCAGCCTCTGGCTGTGTCGGCTGTGTGCGGTGGGTGGTTGATGTCGGCGTGGTGTCGCAGGCTGAGATACCTTGGTCAGGCGGCGTAGATGGAGGAGTTGGCGAGGAGGCTGGCTGTGAGGCAGGGACGGCGCTGGCGTTTTCAGTCTCCCCAGAAGGTTCTTCGGAGGCTCCTTGGACTGCTGCGGCGGCTCGCTTCTTCTTTCTTCCTGCCATGTTGTCTCTGCGGCGGCTGTGGCTGGACTCCCCTCTGCTGCACATGACTTTTCGTGTTTGAGTTATGCTGTTCACAGACTGACAGGCAGGCTTACAGACACATACACACGGACCTTTTTCTAAAAATGTTTTTCTGGATTCATGGGACCTCAAAACATATATTTCCGGTGAAATCTCGGCATCGAATTTTTGGGTGGAATGCAATATTTCCTCTACTATACGTAGTAGAGAAAGTAAAATGAGAAATACATGGCAATAGTGAATGCTGTGCCATCTAGATGCAGGTGATGAAAAGCGGATATGGTAGATGGAACACCAGCGCCATCTATCGGTAACAGAGGTTACTGTGCACTGACCTGTGTGTGCTGGTGACGAAGCAAGATGGCATGTGCAGGGATGAGACCTTGAAGACTAACTGCCCGTCATACACCGGTTTACAAGGTACAGATCCGTCCCGATATGACCTCATAGTTACAGTAAAATAAATAGAAGGGAAACATTGCACATTCACTTCAAACTGCACGGTCTTTGTTTCAACCAATAGACGCGAAGTGTTTCTGCAAGGTTCATGACTGTGTTCCGTTGTGATAGAACTGTTATAATCCCAAAATTACCTTATATTTTAGCACGCAGAATCTTCAAGAGGGTCACAAAACGAGACAGAGGGTGTAATGAGAATGCCTCGGAAGTTGCTAACGCTCGCGCTAGTAGCTATTGGAGATTAATGAGTACAAATTTTCTTAAAACATGTCTCATTAACAACAAATGTCCAAAATTACTGATGTCTTTCAGTACTCTGAAGCGTTCTTATTCCCGATCTTAGGAACACAAGCACAATATCTTCACTTGTTTGTTTTCTCTTGTATCGTTTGTGGTTGAATTAACATAAACCTGTGAAGGAGTGCGAACAACAGAAGGCGTGCTCATGGAGAGCGGCTCTTGAACCACCCTTATCGCTGTTGCAGTAACGATGCCCATCATCCCTGATGGATTTACGGTCGCTGTGCAACCTATTGCACATTTCAAACAGAGATTATTGGAGACGGTGTTATCGGCAAACACTGCCGCCATAGTCCGACAGTCTTTGATGGATTCCTTCACAAGATATTCTGCAACAACACTGCCCTATTTACCACTAAGGAGCGCTCATGTAAAACTCTTAGTCTAATGTTCTAATTAACACTGGTTTACTCTTTCTATAAGCCGAAACACATATCAATATTTTAGACTACTTCTGGGACACTAAATATATTTCTAAATAATTTTATAGCAGTTTTAATGCGGTTTGTACTTAATTTTAAATTATTTACGGCCATTTAGTAAAATACACAATATCCTAAGCCAGTAACCAAAACACTGATCAATTTAGCTTTAATATATATGGATAAGATCCCCAAATATGGCCTCCATTTTTACTACTGTTTATAAATCTGACATTTCTTGCATAAAAAGCAATGTATGCTTTGTTATTTGCTCCTGCAAGGCTGCAATTAGATATAAGGTCACTATAATAATAATAATAATAATAATAATAATAATAATAATAATAATAATAATAATAATAATAATAATAATAATAATAATAATAATAATAATAATAATAATAATAATAATAATAATAATAATAATAATAATAATAATAATAATAATAATAATAATAATAATAATAATAATAATAATAATAATAATAATAATAATAATAATCATCATCATCATCATCATTATAATAATAATAATTTGATTTCGAGGCTAACACTAACAGTTGCAAATAAATGCAGTTTTACGATAAAAGGAAGAATCCTGGGCTTCTGTGGTGCAAACAGTGGTTTATAATAGTTATACTTCGTGCTTTGTGAGTGCGCCACTTGCTGGAGCGTTTATATACGATGGCCATATTAGGAAGGGGGCATATATGGGCCCCTTGCCTTAAGTGGATTAAAACAAATGAGAATCAATGCATTAAAAATAAATTAGGATTGGGATACAGTGATTAATTTCTCTCCCATGTGGATAGTGAGTAGAGAGAAATCCTTCAAATGCGGAATATGTTAGTTTTTTCTAAAAACAACTAAGCATTCTGGTTAAAGTGCCACATATTTAAAATGTTTAAGATATTTACTGGCGGGAGCATACTGAAGTCCATCCACCTGAGGCGGCTAAGAGAAGGCTGCCGTGCCGTCCGGTAGGTCTGAAAACTATTGAACTATAGCAAGGATTTGTGCCATCTGTCCGTCATAGCACGTACTACATAGTCCCTAAGGCTACCTGTAAACGTAAGGTGAAACGAGATGATGGGAAATGAAGGAAATTCGTTGTAGAAGAGAAACCACCCAGCATTCACCAGAGAAAGCGCACGTCACCGCGGAGTTATGTCGCTCGATAACAGAGTTAAGAAATAGCAATGAATGTCTCATTCTGAAATTTCATTACAAGAATAATATACATTTCTTTAAAACAAACAATTTGTCGCACAAATGTAGATTATTCTTATAGTCAGCTTTCAGAAGGGGGAGATTTTCATAAGAACTTGCAAGAGCTTCAATATGTACATTTTATTACTATATTTTGATCACTGTGCATACCAAAAAGCTTGGGAACGTCAACATCGTTCTTTTGTGTGTGGATAGTTCAGGAAAAGATGATTTTATTGAAAATCCTTAGGTTGAACATTTGGAAGACACCCTCCAGTACTGCACCCCGCCAATGGCGCCTGTAGTACGCAGAGGTGGGGAACGCAGCGGCTGGGCGGCAAGCTTTGACTCTTCATGGGACTTGAGCTTTACTTTTACTATATTTATATTCATTATAAGTTTATATTAATTCGTATTTATACAGTATAGGCATTTGTATAATTTTTTGATGGAGATAAGCATTTCCGAGATATTCTTTGTTATTCGTGTCTTTATGCCTCGGCCAAGGAAATACAATGAAGTGCCAAAGCCATCACACAGCGATCAACTCTTAAAATATTGGATAATTGCTTCAGGTGAGTTTATGCTTCTATTACCATGGTACCTATATTATTATTATTATTATTATTATTATTATTATTATTATTATTATTATTATTATTATTATTATTATTATTATTATTATTATTATTATTATTATTATTATTATTATTATTGTTATTATTATTATTATTATTATTATTATTATTATTATTATTATTATTATTATTATTATTATTATTATTATTATTATTATTATTATTATTATTGCAGTGTGCACGAGTGGACATTTATGTGTTGAGGGTTGCTGCAGGTGATTGTTGAAGAAGAGGAGCATTATTTGAAAGGAGTGCGGTTACGAGCAGGTCCTTGTTAACAAACCTTGTTACAAAGTTGGGCTAAGTCCCTGCTCACAGGACCTCAAAGTAACTGGAGATCGCCTCGTGTCCCGGAATGAGAGAAAATGAGAGAGGTCGCGTAATCACTATTGAGTGGGGAACAAAGCACCACTTTAGTAATACATGTCTGTAATGACGTCACCAAAATTATCATCTACCCACTGCATGCACATCATTAAAGAGCATTGCAAGCTCACCAACAGAATGTGTTAACATAACCTCAAACGCACAATGTTCCAATGACAATTGCTCTGTACTAAACTATCTCCTTGAGGGGAAAGGTGCAGTTTGAAAGTTTAAAAGAACATTCTTTGGAAATAATTTAATAAATATCTGAAAATTATTTAAAATATAATATAGTAATAAACCAAAAAAAAATTATTCAACAGGTGTTAGAATTGCGCTATTTAGATATTCCAATAATAATAATAAGAACAATAATAATAATAATAATAATAATAATAATAATAATAATAATAATAATAATAATAATAATAATAATAATAATAATAATAATAATATTTAAATTCATTGTAAACTTCATGATATGTTTCCTCCTTTTTTTCCTCAATGTTTAGTCGCGATATGACTTTTATGTTGAAGCGACTTCAAATAATAAATAAATTTTAAAAAAAATAATAATAAGCACCAAACATTTAAATGGACAAGTGAAAATACGGGCCGATAAAGCAGTGTAGATATCAATATACTGTGACGTTGATAATTTTGGTAAACTTTTATTACCTAAGGATAAACTTATAGATTTATACATTCGGAACAAATTCGCACATGCAATTTCCTGTTCACAGACGCGGAAGTCGTGTCCTGAAAGAACACGTTGTATGGTAAGCTTATGAACCGGCCATAAGTATTTAGGAGGCATTGCCATGCTCCGGTCTTTAGCCCGATCAGCTGAGCTGAGGCAAGCACTGAGGTTTGAGGTATTTAAACTCCTAATTCTGGCCACACGGAGGGGTCGATTTTGCCTTGCCACTCGATTCTGCGATATTCATGAAGACATCTTTGAACAATGGAGCATTGTCAGAACCTCTTGTCAGGCAACACTTACAGCCGTTCTGTTCTAACTCCTGTTGGAACACTTTTACCTTTGTATCTCTTTTACTTTTGACTGCCTTGTTGCTACCTCGGCATGCATGGCACCCAAAAAATAATATTTTGCCAGAATAATAATTATAGACTTATATTATGATAATGGAAAATGGGTAGAAAAATTGTGAACGTAACATTTGATAATATTCCTTTCTCTGTTATGTATATATGTAGCGGAAGTGCTGCATTCGACCCAAAAATTCCATTTAAAAATGTCTCCAGAAATATACACTTTGAGACCCTCTGGATCCAAAAAGACCAATTTTAGAGAAAGGTCCGTGTGTGTGTGTGTGTGTGTGTGTGTGTGTGTGTGTGTGTGTGTGTGTGTGTGTGTGTGTGTGTGTGTGTGTGTGTGTGTGTGTGTGTCGGTGAAAAACAAAATTGCTATTTAAGTTTAATATCTTTTAAGGATTCGACACGAGGCTTTTGGACAAACTTCATCTCTAAACTAACCTTTATATTAAATTTTTTGGAGCATTTTTATTTTCTCAAAAATGGCTAAGGATTTTGATTAAAATGTTATGTCTTTAGTGCAAACCTAATGCACATTTATGGCTATAGCCTATGTAGTCCTGTTTACTGTGGATGATCTTGCATAACTGGTAAAGCGTAAGATATAGATCAAATCTTACTACACAAAAATTTAAATCCTTTTTTTTTTTTCTTTTTTTTTGGGGGGGGGGGGATTTCGGAGATATTTCTTACTAGTATTTGAGCCTACTGTATTCTAACATTCCCCTTGTATCTACAAGGAAATAAGCAATAAGATAATTTGTACAAATGTTTATCTCAACTAACACGAAGAAGATAGAGGAATAAGAGTTTGTAAGAATGGTTAGTACAAGAGTAGAGAAAGTCATGTGACTGCAACCCATTCGATTTTTTATTCGATTAGTTTTCAGTGAAAAATTGTCGATATATCTAATACTGAACCATCGTTCCTATGTGTTGTATAAACCAATGAAATTGCGTATTCCTGTGTATGTTTTTTACACTGAGAAAGAAGGTTCTGCTCATGTTTGCTTCTGGCTAAAACTTCTCGTGAAGTTTCTAAAGTTCACATTAGCTCCAATACAATACAATATGTTGAAGGGGTTAGAACCTAGTTCGGAAACACATACATACATACCGGGCGCTGGGATTTACTCTAATCACTTTTCTGTTTCATTATGATTACACTTTAAAACTTTTGTGATCGGCTTTACGGCATGGAAAATACAGAGCCACAAGATTATATCGCGTACATTGTTTGGGAATCCCCGATTAAAGCGGCTCGCGCGCGTTAATGATTCAAAGCACTGTATTAAAGCACTTGTCAACATGCGGCGTTGTTTATGATCGGCATCGCATTACCAACTTAACATGCACATTATACCTAACCTTTATGAAAAGAACTAATTTTAGCCCTATCATATCCAATATCAAAGTTCTGTATTTGAACAACGCTGTCCCAGCCAGAAACAAAACACGCTCAACGGGCGATTTCAAAAGTCATGATTCCCACTACGACATTCTAATAATATTAGTACCGATAATACCAACAATAATAATAATTTTACCATGCATTTTTTTGTGGAGTGGACTATTTCCGAGATATGCCTTGTTATTTGTATGAGTTTGCAGCACTTAAACTTTTTGCAAATAGAAGGCCATTATTCCCTTTTTTTGTGTCTTGGTCGTGCCAGAAAAGGGGATTTCGAAGTCATCATATAACAACCATCTTTAAAACATTTGATATCGTGCAAAAACTACTATATTCCCGTATTGCTCTTGTACCTGCAAGAAATTTAGCAAGAAGGTATTTTCTGCAAATGTTTATCTCGACTAACATAAAGGTATAGGAGTAAGAGTTTGTAAAAACAGTACACAAGTAGAGAAAATCATGTGAGTGTAACACATCAATAACTAAAACTGTTAGTCTGCAGATCATATAAATATTTATGTAACGTACATTACACCATCCTGACTTACCACTACAAATACCTGCATTTGTGCTCTTTGTTTCATGAAATTATCATTACTAACATTAAACCCTTAGCATTATTGTTGCGTGGCCATTATAGTATTAGCGTGTTTAAAGAAACTCGAGAAAAAAACCTTTTTTTCATCACCGTGTGTAATTTATTCGTTTCGTGCAAACAAGACCCAAATATAAAACTTGGAGGCAAAAGGAACGTGGATTATACAACACACAGAGATATAAAAACATGGAGCCACTTTCGTTCTATATTCTATTCCGCAGCAATTAGTGTTTCTCTGTGGCAACGAAAAGTAAAACAAACCACTATGGTAAAATGAACTGAAATATTCATTCACAGTTTCATTCTTAAAATGCCTCTCTCTATTTCACAAATATTTTACACTGAATGTTCGTATTGTGGCTCTTGCTTGTGAAGAAACCGTCTACCAGGACGTCTGACTATGAAACAATACACAAAATAAACCATGTAGAACAATATAAGGCATCGAACTGAAAAAATTGAAGATATACATTTCATTTGCCATAAAAATATCTCAAACATATGACATTTTAATCAAAATCGTTAGAGCCATTTTCAAGAAAATCAAAATTTTCGAAAAATTTTCCATGTAAAGGGTAGTTTAGGGTGGGGCTATTTTCTTCAAAATCTTTGTGTCACATCCTTGAACGACATTAAACTTAAATACCAACTTTGGTTTTTAACCGACTTTTCGTTTTTGAGTAATGCTGTCCACAGACTGACTGACACACAGACACACACACGGACCTTTTTCTAAAAATGCTTTTTTTGGATTTAGGGGGCCTCAAAACATATACTTCCGGTGAAATCTCGACATCGAATTTTTGGGTCGAATACTATACTTCCCCTACTTACCAGTAGAGAAAATAGAAATATCTACACTTATACCCCTAAGAGCCCGTGTGTGTATTTTAGAAATCTTGTGTTTTCGCAGTTGCCAACAGTGGTATGGTTTGGTGACGTCGTGTATGTGCCGAGGAGAATTTCAGAACGCGCCCATCCATCAGTGTTTGTATAACTCCAGGTTGTATTACAATACATAATATTATTGTGTTACGTAATCCTGGGGAGAGTACTTACCTACAGTTAGACGCGCACAATAAAGCGTGGTGCCTGAGGTAGGTATGAGATTAATGCACGTGTTTACAGTGGGAGTACATATCAAAGGTGTTCCACTATTAAATTGCGCAGATATACTAACGATTTAGGTGAAATACCCTGCTGTTTATTCATTACAAGTACTGGATGCGTTATGTTTATCTATATTCCTAGCAGAAATACTCAGTGTTTGGTGAAACATTACAAATTAAAGAACACAGTATTGCTTTTAAGTCCTACATAAGAGGAGGGTAGAAAAGAGATCGCAAAAGTCGGCCTTTTAGCTGTTCACGACAGTATTAAACTATAAAATTCTTCCACTCAGTTCTTTAAAGCTTTCTAACAATACTTAATACGTAAGTTAATCATTGGTAACACATATTTGGTAGCGTAAGCTAAATTTACAATTCATCTATCAATGACCACGGAACAAGGCTAAACTGGCCATTTATATTAGCTATACTAGAAGGAAGTGACGTCACACCCAACAGTATACTAACCCAAAAATAAGTTATTAATGAATCCTTAGCAAAATAAACAAGCGTATGAATTATTTATTGATTGCATTATTAAATGAGCACTAGGCATTAAGAAGCGATTTAATTCTTTTTATTTCTTCAGTACTTGTCGAAGTGAAACCTGGATTTTCACATGAAAAATACAAATTATTAGGCGTATCTACACAACGAATTGTTACCCAAAATATCAAGAAACCAATACGACATTACATACAACAGGTTCCTCGACTGTTGCAAGGTAAAAACGTACAAAATATATCCTACTTACTGTAACTGGTTTGTTAGCATTCTCTGAAGAAAAAGCTAAAATATGGGCATGTTCAACATTGTGGGCAAACTACATAATGATAAAGTTGTGTCTTAATGTAAACAATAACCACGATATCAGTAAATACTATTTACTTATAGCATTTTTGGAACGCATGCCTCCTGCTTGGTAGATTCGTGCGCAGATTTCAGTATTATTAAACGCCATGGTGGTTCGAAATCAACGACGTTGGTCTGTGTACAAAATTACATAGAAAACAAGAAGAAAATTGCTGCACAAATTTTCACTACATTAGTCAACTGTTTCAAATCCAAACAATGGCCCTATCGTAAATCATATAACCAATAATTCAATTCCCACTTCCTCCGCCCAAAGAATAAACATTTCAAACTATAATAATTATGCAATAAACATTTAGTTTTTCTCAGAGTATGAGTAAGTTTAAAAAAGCTTCTAATCTATTAATTAATTACATTTTTATTGCGTCATTTTTATCACTTCCACTGCCTCCCTTATCTAGAACGTTGTGCTTTTGTAAAATGCGTTAAGTTGTCAACACTGATACTAAGCAAGGCAACAACTGAATATCGCTGTAATACACGTGTTATTTTGTTCATAGGTTTCCTGAACTGCTCGACCTGCGGCCTCGTTTCGAAATGACACCTACGCACAAAATAAAATCTTCTTTTTAACTCTTGTATCATAAATTCCTTTATCCCGAAAATTATAAAAGTTACAGGGCTCAATTTTTCGCACGTATGTGAGATAATTAATTACATACAGTGAACTAGAGTTATATTTTTTAGTGTGATAAATCTTTAACAGTTGAATACACTGCTTCAGAAATCTAAATCTAAATTTTGTTTCATTTTCCTTACGGCAAAACATGTTAGAACAAAAATTATTTAGGAAATTATTTCTGAAATTAAACTTTTTGTCATATTTTTCCTGTGTCTATCAATCACTACTGGATATTAGGAGCGAGGTTTGTGGTTTTGTTGGCTATTTCTAATAAATGTAACTGGCAATTTTGGACGTTCATGGAAACGCCGCAGGTGTTTGTTACGAACTGATTCCTGATACCGCTTACGATAGTTTTCCTTCCTTAGATGCAATATAAACTTTATCCCTTCTACAGTATCATTTAGATCAGGTAATAGTCTAGCTGTGATAATGCTGTGATTGTTGAAGCGGCTACCTCCTTTATTGTTGGAGGTTAATTTACATTTCTCTATGTAAACAAGCAGCAGTAGCGAGGGAGGTCAGTTCCAAGCTGCAAAAGCAGAGCCATTCCCATGCTGTGATGGTTCTCGTTATATCATTTGTATTCCAGAAGATAATGCAATTCCCTCACCAATGACCCATTCAGAGCGCTCGCCCGCCCGCTCTTCCATGCATATTCTGCAAGCCTTATATGCAATGCAGAACGTATTCTGATCACTAGATTCAATGAAAAATATGAATGGAATATATTTCATCAAACTGTGATACATAGACATAACCAACATGGCTAAGCCGGAGGATAATTTCGTTATGGCGTTGTTATAAGAGAACTTTGCTGCTGGAACACTTTTTCTATTCACATTTTATGTTAAATCGTGGAAACATCTCCATTACATCCATTGATAGGTTATTCTATTTCGAAATTACTCGATATGCAATCTATTACAAGACAATATGGCGACAGAAAGAAGCACGTAATATGGTTGCTAAGCATAAGTTGCTTCATTTGTTTCAACATTTATAGAGGAAAATTTAAGGTTATGATAAAAACTATTGAAAATATGGATTGTATTCCTTTTGAACACTTGAAATAAGCCAAGACTAATGAGAATTTATTAATTCCACAAATATCAAAAGACCTTTACGAAAAAAAATATGGATAGTTTTGTGGATGAACAAAAAAAAATGCGTTATTTTGCGAGAGTGACGATATAAGGTTTCACATTGCAGAAAATTATGTTGTGGCGATAGTGACGTCATTGCTGTCTTGTTGCTCATTTTCTGGCACTGCTGCCGGAAAGAACATAATTTATCACCACTTATGCCGTCATAATAGATCGTTTTAATGCTAGCAATTGCATTAAAAGAATTTTAAAATTCAAACAAATCCATGTTTTGGGTCTGTGGATTTTTGTATAACTAATCCCAAATTACCAATTATATGAGATGTGTATAAGTTATTCTGAATGAAGAGCACTTTGAAAGCCATTCCTAGAACATTAGAGAGACACATTTCATTGGTCATTAAATAACTTAAATATAAATAATTTAATGAAAACAGTTACAGCTATTTTGAAAAAATAAAAATCTTTAAAACGTTGTTCAAGTGGAAGTTTGAGATGGGGGATTATTCTGAAAATGTTTGTGTAGCATCCTTGAAATATTCTGAATCTGAAATTTGGTATTTAACTGAGTTTTCTTTCTGAGATATAGTGGCCACATAAAGATACATATGGGGGAAATTTTAAAGACTTTTTAGATTTTAGGGATTTTCGAAAGATATATTTGTGATAAATCGAATTTTTGAGTGTAATAAACTTGTTCCTGTGCCTGTAAGTGCTAGAGAAATTAGCGTTAGTTGAAGTAAAATGTTAATAAATGCATTGTTATATTAACAAAGTGTTAATTTGCGAGTAAACACTGCGATTCTTGAGAATAGTGGGCGCTGTGTGTGTGCGTGTGTGTGTGCGTGTGCGCGCGCGCGTGTGTGTGTGTGTGTGTGCGTGTGTGTGTGTGTGTGTGTGCGTGTGTGTGTGTGTGTGTGTGTGTGTGTGCGTGTGTGTGTGTGTGTGTGTGTGCGTGTGTGTGTGTGTGCGTGTGTGTGTGTGTGTGTGTGTGTGTGTGCGTGTGTGTGTGTGTGTGTGTGTGGGTGTGTGTGTGGGTGTGTGTGTGTGTGTGTGGGTGGGTGTGTGGGTGGGTGTGTGTGTGGGTGTGTATGTGTGTGTGTGTGCACGTGTGTGTGTGTGTGTGTGTGTGTGTGTGTGTGTGTGTGTGTGTGTGTGTGTGTGTGTGTGTGTGTGTGCCAGTTCCCACGTATGTAGCGGTACATATTAAGGGAGGTGAAAGCCGCAGTCCGGAAATGTGTGCATATTCTGTGCAAGCTCAATCTGCACTCCATTATTAATGCGACCGTTGATTCGCTTGGGGAATGTGGCGAGGTTCCCGCCTCAGAGACCGCAGTTCGATTCCCTAAAATAACCTAACCACATGTCCCCATCACCAAATAGTCACAGTGGGAATTGAGCCACAATGGCGAATCCCCGGCTGCTCGTTCAACATGCAGTTTTTGCTAAAAGTGATCGCTTCCCAGACAATTTATGTTGCCACCTTGTTGTTGTTGTTGTTGTGCCAGAAACTAGAGCATGACAAACACGTGCTGCATCTTCCCTCCCTCCCCCGAGCGCTCTTTTCCGTCTAATACCCGCTCTTCCTTTCTTTCCTTCTCTGTTTTTATACTTCCCATCTTCTGGAGCGCTTGGGGAGAAGTCATCATGCCAAATCACCATCCAAATAAACTGAAGGTCAGCAATGTGTGTCAAAAACAGTATCTCAAGATACTTTCACATGTAAATTGCAAGCGTAATCTGGTAGAAAACAAAGCAATAAGGGCTTAGTATTTCCAATATACTAGATATTTGAACCTAAGATCGTTTAACCCTTTGCCCTCTTTCTTCCCCAATCACATTTATGACCCCTACTTACTTTATCTTTTCAAAAATGGATAATATATATTAAAAAAATAATAAACGTGAAACTATTTCATCACAGTTGTCTTCAGAGTCAATAATGTCGGAAAACTCTTCCTTACTTTCAATATTATAACTTGTTCCATCACTTGCATTACTCACAGTACATACGCCTTCTTTTCCTAAATCTTCCAGCATTTGTTCCTCACTGTCACCCTTAGCGTATCAATCACCATATCTGAGTAGAATATTATACAAACTGAATAACACCAACAAAGCACGTTACCAACAATGGTCTGGAGAATATACAACACTTTCCAATTTTCAAACATGAAAGTAACAGTGTTACCATCTGGATAAATCTAAAAACAGCAAAAATCCTAGGAGCTTATAAATTGAAAAATATCGTAAATCCTTTAAGGGGTATTTTATGATCCTATATCAATAATTACTTGTTTATTATGAAGGCATCATAGGTTAAAACGTGACTATTTATTTAAGGGACATAAAAAGATTCAGAAAGGCGTATCTATACCGTTAAGATTCTGCAAATAGAATAGTGCATATTAAATAAGTTTATGGTTACAATGGCATCAGGAATGATCCCAAACAGGGTACAAAGGTTAACGCATAGCAATCCGTATGTTGCAACTTGACAATTCCACGAAAATATTACTTGCTATAAAATAAATAAATCTATAGCAGAAGAATAAGAATAAGAAACTGTAATCACGAGTCAATTTCAATTCAACCCAGAAAAATCTCTTGATCATGTAAACAGCATAGAGTTTCAAAGATAACACATAATGACAGGCTGTTTAAGTATATGTAGGTTTGGCAAACGAGAATAATCCAGTCCGGTTATTTTTCCATCACTTTACTGTCTTCTAAAATTTTGTCACAAATATACAGTTTTCTTCTCGTCGTTAACACAGTTTACATTCTTTCGTTTTATCACAACTCACAAATTTTACTTTCGTAACCTTGCCCAGACCTTTTAGTGTCTTATTTCACTTCCTATGTCTCTCGCGAAGCTCGAATCTCCTTACGACGTACTAACACGACAACACACACGCACAGCTGTCTCACACTCACTAAGACACTGACCAACTCATGTCCCTAACTCAACTAGGTCTGTTCTCCCCCCCCCCCTCAAGTGGAGGAAATGTTCTCTTTTCTTCGAAGTATTATTGATGACGTCAAATGGACCTTTCTTGAGTTAAACACACACGCATCAAAAATGACGCCCTAGAAGTCTCGCGAACGTTCCCGAAACCCCTTTTGTTTCTGCTGCTCCGATTGTTGACAATCACTTGCGCGAGATAGCCTGGCTTTGAACGTTTTCGCCTGCTTGCCAGCACGGCATCTGCTGTGAAGTAATTTGGCCCCGTCCGTCCTTTGTTGTGCACCGAGCCCTACGTAATAATTCATACAAAAAATTGTGTAATTGTGTAAAGAAACTTTATCTGAGTTAAGAACAAGATAAGAAGTGTTTGGAACAATAGTACTATGTAGAAGAGTGAGTAGATAAATTCATGTGAATTCAACAAATTAACTTTTTAATCGTGGTTTACAGAATATGTGTGCTAAATTTGGTGGAAGAGTGTAGGAGCTTACAAGGAGCGTTTACACACACGCACACACACACACACGCACACACACATACACACACGCACACACACGCACACACACACGCACACACACATACACACACACATACACACACACACGCACACACACACACGCACACACACTTACACACACACACACACAGATTCGGATCAGATATCCACCATGACATTAGTTCACTATCTGCCACTCCCACAGGACTTCAATCTCTGTCCTTGATAACTATCTATTCCCATTTATTCAACTCAAATAAAACAACGGGGTTTAACCGCGTGGATAAATGAAGGGCTTTGATCATCATCATCATTTTGTGATTCTACACTCATCATTAACAACCACATTTTTATCTCTTTCACGTTTCGCTGATCTTGTAATCGAATTAGAAATGCTTGCTGATGTTGCTGGTGAGCTTTTCTCTATCACATGTTCCGCGTTCCCATCCAACATTCAAGAGATTCCCATCAACTCTATCCACGTTCTCTCCAAACGGTTTGAACTACCTCAGGAATATGTCATGGTGCATTTCTTTTATCTTAGACTTCCTCTTATTATCTTCTAGAACAGCTAAGTGGCATTAAATCGACGACGATGAATATGCTGGTCGTATTTTCTGAAATTAAAACCAAAGTTGGTATTTAAGGGTTATGTATTTCAAGGATGCGACAGACAGATTTTGAACAAAATTCCTCCACCCTAAACTAGCCTGTAAATGGAAAAATTTTCCAAAAAAAAGTGTTTTTCTTGAAAATGACTAACGATTTTGATTAGAATGTCCCATGTTTAAGATATCGGGCTCATTTGAGTATCATTTCACCCGTTTCACTCATTCACCGTCCGATATGACCCTAGGACGTTTACGTTGTACTAATTTACAGCTTTGCTACATGCCTTATACTGCTTATTCTTCATAAAAGAGGTAATCTAAGTAGTCTAATCGTTCATCACCTCAGTAATCGTCTGTAGATCTGAGATTAATAGGGTTAAATCATTAAAAAGGAACAATAGCTGTGATGCAAGATGTAGTTCCCGTACAGCTCAACAGATGTCAGCAGCTGCGTTTGTTGTATAGTAAATAGCATAAAATACTGTGAGGCAATCGAAGCTGGGTCGTATCTCACGACGTATACAAGAATTCATTAACAAATAATTTTTCCTTTATTATTACTGCTATGGGCTCGACTTGGCTGCAGTCGTGGCTTAAAGATTCTGTGGCATTCTCAGGGTGATGGTCTGGAAACGCAACTGTAGTACCTTAGGTCTGAAATTGGCACTGACTCACGATCGGTTTCAACTATTAATTTCTGTTTATATGTCTTGGATCATTAATGAACTCTTTAAACTATAGGTTACTGCTTTACCGCCATTATTGTTTTTATCATATGACAAGATGAAATTCTTGAGAAGAATTAAAGGTTGTACAGAAGTAGACTAGTTTCAAGTTTACATCTTATTCCTTCTGTAGGTCTATTTCACATCCAAGGTACCTGAAACTTGTTTTAAAGGTTGATCATCTGAAATACTTCAAGACCTTGTTTGCTCCTTACGCGAAAAAATATTTTAGTTTTGTTTTTGTTTTAGAAATCATCTTCACCTTTCTGTGTTAATACTATATAAGTCTGTATATAAAAAAAACAATCTTTGCTTGATTATTTAATCTCTTTTAATGCGCTTCCATGTTAGGAGAATATCATTAATATGTGCGTATGTGTATGTATAAATATATTAAATAAGGCGGGTGATAATGCACAACCTTGTGTAACTCCTCTATTGTTATGCCTTCAGTTTTTTCCTCAATTGTGTTTATAATTATATTTGAAACTTCATATAGGCTTCTTATCACTTTAATTAGATGTTCGAGGTTTCCATATTCCTCCATTATTTTCCACAATTTTTCTCTATTTACATTATCAAAAGCTTTTTGAAACTCTATAAATGATTTATGAGTTGGTAACATATTCTTTTTCCCCTCTAATATTTGCTGTATTATAAATGTATTATTATGGTATATCTTCCTCTACTAAAGACATTATGTTCTTTATTGTTGATTGGTTCGTTAACTAATGTACTTATATAGTAGTTTTCTTGCAACCCGGTATAACTGTTGACGGTGTGTATATTGCTAGTTTAGTGCACTTGTTGCTGTCAACATTACAATGCAAATAGCATAGTGGTGAAATGGAAAACAACATTTAGGTGCCAAGTTCATGTTAATTTGGAATGTTTGGTGTGAAAATGTCCGTAAACAGCGAACCACGTGTCTGCAGGGTGAATACTTGTGGGAAGTGCATTACAAGGGGGAGGTTCACCTGGGGGCAGGAGGACGAGGTGAGCGTGAAGATGAGGCACGAAGTTGTGAACTACGGTCTCATTAATCATTAAAACTCACCACTGCTGCACCCCAAGCAGCAGTTACCCAAGCCTCAGAAAGTTTCCCTCCCTGCTCGCTCGTATCGACTTGCCACCGATTAAGTATTCCAAAAGAGATCGGATTTCCAAGGGCTGAGATAGAGAGCTTACTGGAACCTCAGGTTTAACACCTTTCACAAAGATCCATCTTAATTTACACCTGCACTACAACGAGCTTACCGAGGTCGTTAAGGAACGTTCTCATGAACGGGAGGTCTGCAATTAAACAGGAAAATGTACTCAGACCCTTAGTAAGTTGAATTATCACTGTTTAGGAGTTATTTTATAAATCAGACTATTTAATCAAGGGTACGCGTACCCCTGGGGGTACGCGAAGGCGCCTTATGGGTATGTACAAATTAAAATACTCATATAGTCAGTATAATACGTTTCCTCAATGATCACAAATATAGTAAAAAATTGAAATTTAAAGGCCCTGAGAGAGTATTTATTTTGGATTAATTGCGTTAAGAAGGGAATATTACCAATTTTACAACTATATTGGAACACAGCGGACAAAATGAAGTTGGTATACCTGCTGGATCGTTGGAAATAATCAAATTCAAGCTACAAAAACTACAAACCTTTTAAAGTACTTTCTAGAATTTGAGAAAGACGGTAAATTAAATTATACTAAGTGGTACGTGATAAAGTAGAGTTCGTTAGTTATCTGATGTTTGCTCAAAGAGGGGAAAAAAGCTTAAACGCAGAAAAGAGGTAAGATTTGTTAATTCCTTGATCCCCCTTCTTTCTCCGAGAGAGGGGATGTGTGTAGGTTGTAGTGGTGGTCACCGTTATGTTTTTTGTTCTGCTGAGAGCTGATGCAGATTTGTAGGTCAGTAGTCGACGCAACCCGCATTGCTCTAGACCGCCTCAACAACACTTCTAGGGGAGAAGGAAAACGGCACATGACCACAAAATCACTTCACACTGTAAAGTTTCGTCTCTTAAGAGCAATAACTAACAGAAAATTCTAAACTTTTACACACACACACACACACACACACATACACGCACACACACAAACACACACACACACACACACACACACACACAAACACACACTTGTAGCTGACGTCTTGAAGCTCTAACCTGTAAAACTCTGCGCCTCCATTATAATTTTGCGAGTGAAGCCCAGAATGCGTAAAATCTTCAGTTCAGTAAATGTACAAAAATTGTAATTATAAACTGTAATTAATTTTAATAGGAATTCCACTTCATCAGAATCCCTAGTTCTCTCCTCTGTATTGTGGTGATACCACGGGAGGTCGGAAGTTAGAATCTCAGTTAGAGCGAGTTATCCAGATAAGTTATTTTACTGAGGTTTTCCCTTATCCTAAGAAGATAAATGTCGAATAACTTTCAGCTCTATGGACCTCGGGCTCATTTGAGCGTTATTTCACGTATTTTATTCATTGTGCTTTGCAACTAAAGCTAGGAAAATAAGATAGTTATTAATTTTTTTTAACTGTGGAAAGAGAAAGGAATTTGAAAGCTTTAAAACGTTTGACTATCGCTCTAAGCCTCCTGTATTCCCATATTCTCCTTGTACCTACAAGGAAATATACAATATTTCTGTAAATGTTTATCTCAACTAACACAAAGAAGATATAGGAGTAAGAGTTTGTAGGAATTGTTAGTACAACAGTAGAGAAAGTCATGTGAGTGCAACATATCCGAGTTTTAATATATATATTATTGTTGATACCGTATGTTGGTACTGAAACCGAAATTATAATGTCAATATATATAATTGATAATAGAAAGAAACAAAAGGAGATTCTAGTCGATAATTAAGGGGAAGACGTAATAAAGCTGAATAGATTAAAGTCTCAAGAATGGAAGCCTAGGCAGATTTAAATGAGTGATAAGGTTACAATTGTTGTACGTACAAAGCTCTAGCGATTCCGCGGGCTGATTCCTATCTTACCATGACGTGCTCTAAAGTTGGCCAATGGAAATCGCTTCCTTCGTGTCGCCCATACATAAACAAATGCAACGCAACACACACTCGTCTTGAATCGAGCCGAGAGAACGCACGTGCAATTTGGGATTTGTAAGTAAGCTAGCGCGTTGCGGTTGCTAAAGAGTGACGAAGTTAAAGTGTTATAATGTTGTAGTTGAAGTTACAAAGTTACATTTGAGGCGATATTATTTATAAGAAGCCTCCTAAAATAGTTAAAATTTGTGTTTATAGTGGTGGCAGAAAAAGGCCCCTAAAATTGTGAATCATTGTCCTAGTAGGCAATAATAGAGATGTTCAATTGTCTGATCTTGTTCATGTATTATTGGGATTGGCGTCATGTGGAAATCGCAAAGTCCGCGAAAAATTTTAAAAGTTATCGACATATAGTGTTTATTGGAAGAACAATGTGTTTTAAAAGTTAACAGGAGTAAAAATGCAGAGAACTGATATATAATTAGTAAGGCTGCATCAAAAGATAGAAGAAGATTACGAACTCGCAAGATTACGTAGTCCGTGTTCGGGTTGTGTGAACCCCGCAGGGCTTGAGACAAAGGACGCCAATGCAGAATATTTGTATTATTGTTTGTGATGTGAAGGAACAATAAATAAGTATACTAAAAGTATAAAAAGGAAATTTAATCATCCTTGTAAGACGTAGACCCATACCACTCCCTGAGGTACATCGAGAACTTCAATGAAAAGCTTCAAGAGTCTCATCGCTTCATTCACCGGTAAATTCTTCTGATCTTATTTGTTCCCGTCAACTTCCCCACTTTCCCATATCTTTGAAGAAGAAGGAAAAGCAAATAATCGTTCCACATTCTATTTAAATATCGTCGGCTGTTCAAATTTGCAAATAAAGTTAAATGTTGGTTAATTCTTTGTTTGGTTCCATTCCTACCACAACTTACGCATACCCTGTAGATTAGGACCTCTTGCTAGAGCTAGTCCGGACACCAAACAGGAGATCTTATAGGTCTTAAAGGCGACGTCTTCGACAGAGGAACGTTTGCGTCAGTGCCTTGTAGTGGTCTGCGAGCTGTTACAAAGAGGCACGATCAGAGCTTTGCAGAAGAGCGAATGTAATCTGGTGGAAGTCTGTAACGAGAATGTCTGTCGCCATCGTTATCTTGCTGTGAACGCGATTGAATGAGGAGCAGAAGCTTGGAGGTCACTTTGGCAGTGAACGGGGGGTGGGGGGGGGGTGGTAATGATGCACCCTTAACGAGCGTCTTTATGTCACGCGAGGGCTGTACCTAATGGTGCCGATTAGCGCCATATGTAGGTACCTATTCTTGTGACGTAACCATAAGGCAAAAAATAGCAGTAAGACGACTAGAGTAGGGTAGGGAAGCGATACGGCGCAGCTCTTGATGGGCTCCGTCATTTCCTCATCATTTGAGCCCAGCTTCACGCCAATGGGAACTGAGTTTACTTCAGGAAACCCATGCAGTGGGTTTGGACCACAATTATGCAGTCATCGGGGTCCGGGTGAACTTCCTACAAGTTATTAATCCTTGCGGCCTTGGACTGGACATGTAAACAAAACGTTTTGTATCCCTCCGCCTTAGCCTCGTGTTGTATCACCTGTGAGGAACAAAGAAACAAATGCCACATGGACTTACGTCTCCTGTTTTAGAGTTCAAACCAATGACAACATTTGTATGTGTCTCTTAGCATTAACCATTTATGCACAATGAAGAATACTTCAACGGCTATTCCCCAAAATTCATTTCATTTATCATGTAAAATCTTTTTCTGATAATTTAATTAAAAATCTTAAAGCCTTTTTTCACAAAGATGAAATTTTCAATAAATTGTTCACGTAAAGGGTAGTTTTCTTTTTCTCCCTTTTCATCTTGGTGTTGTCGCTCTGAAAGATACTAAACTTGAACGCCATCTTTGATATGTCACTGATTTTTCGTTTTTGAGACTTTTTTGGACACAGATATTTTTCTAATTTGGTACACGTTTGGTGGACACAGGTTCTCAAAACATTATTTTCGGTGATGTGTAGAAAAATAAAAACAAAAATCTGATGTGTTGCACTCACATGACTTTCTCTACTCTTGTACTAACCATTCTTACAAACTCTTATTCCTATATCTTCTTCGTGTTAGTTGAGATAAACATTTGTACAAATGAATACAAATCTCTTTGCACACTTAACATTTAAAAAAATGAACAACGATGTTCCATTTCGCGAAAGCTTTGTTTTCCGAAACTCACACACATAACAAGGAATATCTCCGAAATGCTTCAACGTACAAGAAAACTTCTTGAGACATAAATTGTGTATTTTAGCAGGATCTACATTTTTTGTATACTATGATTTGGTCTATCTCTAACGGTTTACAATTTGCGCAAAAGTCGTTCAGATTAAATACTACAGGGGCTATAGCCAGAAAATTCAAGATATACATTTAATTTGTCATAAAAATATCTCAAACATATGGCATTTTAATCAAAATCGCTAGAGCTATTTTCAAAAAAATCAAAATTTTCTAAATATCTTCCATATAAAGGGTAGTTTACGGTGGGGCTATTATCTTCAAACTCTTCGTGTCGCATCCTTGAAAGACATTAAACTTAAATACCAACTTTGATTTTTAACTGGCTTTTCGTTTTTGAGTTATGCTGTCCACAGACTGACACACAGACACACAAAAGGGGGTTTTTGTAAAAATGTTTTTTGGACTTAGGGGGACTCAAAACATACTTCCTGTGAAATCTTGACAACGAATTTTTGGGTGTAATACAATTCTTCTACTTACTATAAACAAAATAAAAGTGGGGGATTCGACTTCATCTGCTCTTTTCAAACAATTCCTCTATTTCGTTTTGCCTTTTGGAAAAGGTCCTCGAATATGAGGGCGTTCGTTGCATTGCTTGCTTCTCCTATCGGTGGGGGTTTGGTGTATATCATTTCTGCTGAAACTGCAGAGCCCCTGAATAACAAAGCAATTAAAAACAAAGGTGGAGCACGAACATCCCTCAGGAAGCGAGCGGTTCCTGGAGGCTCCGGTCGTTCCCTTGTGTTGGATACCCGTCCGTGTTCAACAAAATGGAAGGAAGCGCGGAGCTGGAGGGCAGTAATTAAATCATTAGCCAGAGGCATTACCAACCTCCACACACGTCCATTACTTCGTACCTACCTATATGATCATCCCTTCTACTATCTATGTTTACTCAAGCGCTCCCTCGCTCGCGACTCATCGACATTTTGGGCCCTCATTTTTAGCTCTAAAGCGACTTCAAATACCCAGAGTTCCACAAACGACTTCCTTTAAATATACATGTTCTGTGACTATTTCATACACTGAAACGTTCATTTATTATCTTGGGATCTTTATTTTGTACAAATTATCACATAATTCTTTTGTTCACTCAGAGTCGCTAACTGTATCCCATAAACTGCTTAAAACAATTTACTACACACTACAATCGATTAACAATCAAGATAGCATTCCATCTCAATTTTACTACTGTGTTTTTAACAATTGTTCCTTTAATAATTGATGCATACTGTCTGTGTGTCAGTCTGTGGACAGCACAACTCAAAAACGAAAAGTACGTTAAAAACTAAAGTTGGTATTTAAATTTAATGTATTTCAAGGATGCGACACAAAGATTTTGAAGAAAATAGCCCCACCCTAAACTACCCTTTACATGGAAAATTTTTGGAATTTTTTTACTTTCTTGAAAATAGCTCTAACGATTTTGATTAAAATGTCATATGTTTGAGATATTTTGATGACAAATTAAATGTATATCTTGAATTTTCTGGCTATAGCCCCTGTGGTCGTATTTACTCTGGACGACTTTTGCATAACTGGTAAACCGTTAGAGATAGACCAAATCTTACTCTACAAAAATGTAGATCTTGCTAAAATACACATTTTATGTCTGAATAAATTTTTTTGCAGGGTGAACCATTTCGGAGATATTCCTTGTTATGTGTGTGAGTTTCCGAAAACTAAAACTTTCGTTAAATGGAACATCGTTGTTCATTTTTTTATATATTAAGCGTGCAAAGAGAACGGGATCTCACACCTTTAAAATATTTGACTATCGCACAAAGCCTACTGTATTCTAATATTCCCCTTGTACCTATAAGGAAATAAGCAATAAGATAATTTGTACAAATGTTTATCTCAACTAACACGAAGAAGATATAGGAATAGGAGTTTGTAAGATGAGTTAGTACAAGAGTAGAGAAAGTCATGTGAGTGGAACACATCAGATTTTTTTTAAGAGAATGCAATGCTTCCGCCCCTTAGGGTGCTCAGATCGCGATGGATCTGTTAGGAAATACTCGTACAACGGTGTGTGGTGCACAGTTAGTCTAAAAAAAACAAAATTATTTTATTGTTTAACGACGCTGTCAATTGTCAGGATCACATCAGCGTCGTCGGTGTGCCAGAATTTTGTCCCGCAGGAGTTCTTTTACTTGCCAGTAAATCTACTGCCATGGGGCTGTCGTTTTTAACCATCGGTCTAAGTCGGATTTGAACCCGCGGCCTTTTGAGCCACCCAGACCGACAGGTAATCAATGTATCATCTCTATCTATACCACCTTGCTTCCTCACGTGTCCACAGGGCGCCACTGTACGTCTGCTCTGTGATTGTAGATGGCATTAGGGTGCCATCCACTCTATCTGCTTACATCAGCTGCGGATAGATGACACAGCCTTCCTAATTATCGTGTATTTTTACTTTCTCCGCTACGTATAGTAATTAGAGGAAGTATTGTATTCCACCCAAACGTTTGATGTAGTGATTTCACCGGAAATGTATCACTTATTTATGAAAGGCCTGTGGTCCACAAATGGTGAATTTTCAATTTAAAAAAAGATGGTATCCTAAAACCAAGGTACTTCATATAAGCAAGAAAAGTTCCTTGTTCGGCTTAGCCGTTATCAGTCATGGAAGTTCATAACCAAATTATATATTTGGCGCATAACGAAAATAGAAGCTTTGATGAGTCTTTTAGCTGTTGGTTGAAATGTTGGTGAAGTTTATTTTCATCAGATAAATCCCCGAGGTACAACAGGGGCAAACAACAAAATTTTTATGGAGAGATATGCTAACTGTTGTTGAGTAAACGCCAAAACGGGTGGGATTAGTTTGTGACTTGCGACATCACTTAATAAACTGCAGTAACAGTTAAACTGTATTTCCATTCTTGTGGGCTAGAAATTGCTGTGTTATTTCACCTCCTTGTGGCCCTGAAGACACTGGGAACATAGACCAGGTCCACACGGAGCCTTTGGTAGCAATTGCGGTGAATGTTATGCAAGGTTTTAATGCGTAGATTAAGCAGTATGGGGGAACATCTATGCAAATTATCAGCAAAGGGATTTTACGTCTATCTGGATTGGTGCCAGGAGAGGGGTTGCTGATAACAAACACACAATGCCCCGCTCCATTCAGCAGCCGGAACAACGGGGCCAACACAAGATAGCCAGCCCGTCGAGGCGTGCCCTTTATACTCCCAAGGGTGCACCCACCCCACAAATTAATTAGGGATGGTCATCTTGGAGAAGCTCATCTGCTGCGGGACGGTTTAAGCCTTGCTTAACTCGTTAAGGGCTGCTCATGAGCTTCAAGGGAAAGCTTCACAAATTAATAAGCTTTCGGCAGCTACCAAGTAGCTATCCTAGGGCAAGCAAGTCAATGAACACTTAGGAACATGCTCCTGCAAACACACGAGTCATTAGAAACATTCGTTATTCATTTAACATGCTGCTTAACTTACACATTCAATGGGAATTTACTCATTTATCTACTGCTTAGCTCCTGCAGCAATAGTAAGTAGAGGCAAATTGCACTTAACACAAAGAAAAAATCTGATGTGGTGCACTCACATGACTTTCTCTACTCTTGTACTAACTCATCTTACAAACTCTCATTCCTATATCTTCTTAATGTTGAGATAAACGTACAAATTATCTTATTGCTTATTTCCTTGTAGGTACAAGGGGAATATTACAATATCTACAGTAGGCTTTGTACGACAGTCAAATCTTTTTGACCTTTGAGACTCCGTTCTCTTTGCAATATTAAGATATAAAAAATGAACGACGTTGTTGCAATTCGCTAAACTTTGTATTGCAAGATTTGGTCTATCTCTAACGGTTTACCAGTTATGCAAAAGTCGTCCAGAGTAAATACGACTATAGGGGCTATAGCTGGAAAATTCAAGATATACATTTCATTTGCCATAAAAATATCTCAAACATATGACATTTTAATCAAAATCGTTAGAGCCATTTTCAAGAAAATAAAAGTTTTCGAAAAAGTTTCCATGTGAAAGGTAGTTTAGGGTGGGGCTATTTTCTTCAAAATATTCGTGTCGCAACCTTGAATGACAATAAACTTAAATGCCAACTTTGGTTTTTAACCGAGTTTTCGTTTTTGAGTTATGCTGTCCACAGACTGACAGACACACACACAGACACACACACACGGACCTCTTTCTAAAAATACTTTTTTTTGGATTTAGGGGGCCTCAAAACATGTATTTCCGGTGAAATATCGACATCGAATTTATAGGTGGAATACAATACTTCCCCTACTTACCAGTAGAGAAAGTAAAAATGAACAATGATGTTGGATTCCACGAACTTACACTTACACAAATAACAAGGAATATCTCCGAAATAGTTCACTCTACAACAAAGTTTATTCAGATATGAATTGTGTGTTTTAGCAAGAGCTACATTTTTGGTACAGTAAGATTTTTTCTATCTCTTACGATTTACGAGTTATTCAAAAGTAATCGAGAGTAAACACACGCTATAGCCAGAAAATTCAAAATATACATTTCATTTGCCATAAAAATATCTCAAATATTCCTATGGCAGATTAGTCAAAATTATTTGAGCCATTTTAGGAAAATTAAAATTTTCGAAATATTTTCCATGTAAAGAGTAGTTTAGCGTGGAGGAATTTTCATCAAAATCTTCGTGTGGGATTCTTGAAAGATATTAAACTTAAATACCAACTTTTATTTTTAACTAACATTTCGTTTTTTGAGTTATGTTGTCCACAAACTGACAGATACACAGACATAGACACACATATATGGACCTTTTTCTAAAAATGCTTTTTTTTATCCAGGGGGCTTGAAATATATATTTCGAGTGTAATCTTGACATCAAATTTTTGGACCGAATAGAATATTTCCCGTATTTACTATACGTATTAGACAAAGTAAAATAGGTTTATCATCGAGAATAGAGATAGATAAAACGTTAGAGACTCTCAATGGTGAAATTAGAATGGTCAATAAGTTTAAGTGTGTGTGTGTGTGTGTGTGTGTGTGTGTGTGTGTGAGAGAGAGAGAGAGAGAGAGAGAGAGAGAGAGAGAGATGTTAGAACTAGCCGAAGGGAGTGCAAGTAGAAAAAATGCTGGAATATTGCTGGGGATATTATGGAGCAGAAACGTTTTAAGTCAAAATAAGCAGAATACTTATAAATCAATAGTATAAGGTGTATTACTATAATGAGCGGAAAAGTTGGACAATAAATAGGCAACGTGAAAGAACATTATTAACAACAGAGACGAGTTTTTGGTGGACGTCTTCTCGAATCTCAAGAAAGGTTCACAAAGAGAGGAGAAAATAAATGTAAAAAATGAAAAACGTCTTGGAATTGATAGAAGAGGGAATATTAAAACTGCACGACACAGGAAAAGAATAGAAAATGACACAATAGTAAGAGTAGTGATAGAATGTGAAGCTGAAGGAAGCAGAGAACAATGCAGGTAGAGGATGAAGATTAGATGAAAAGTATGAGTGAGTTATAAGCATGCTGTATGGTAGAAAACTCCTAGACAAAAAATCAATGGCTTGGACGTCAGAGATTTAGCGTGGCATAAGGAAGGATGACGCAATTTTCAGTAGCTAGTGTATTTATGCAAGCGACGTGTCCCGATTGTCGTGAAATCAGTTCGGTTCGACAACTAGTGCGTGCCCAGAGTATTGTAACATCCAGGGATTCATAGATCATTGCAGTTGATAAACACAAGCTTCGCGGATACTGCGTTTAGGAAACTGTTTGGGTAATTGCTTATTCTTGACACGATCATTATCATTTTCTAATTCACTATTCCTAACTGAACTCATACGAGTTGCTTCTATAAAAATCTGACGTGTTACACTCACATGACTTTCTCTACTCTTGTACTAACAATTCTTACAAACTCTTACTCCTATATCTTCTACTTTTAAACCTGAAGGTTGGGAGTGTATAGGGCCTATTTATGCACGTCGCGCTGTCGCATTGTGAGCGAGACAATTGTGCCTGTTCCGTAAATTTGGAAAATCCAGATCTGTTGTTTCGATTTTTCAGTGTGCTTTCTGCTATCGCGTGTTGCAAGAATGGTCTGATTGTAGCCATTCAACTATTATTAAATACTACCTGAAATAACCGAAGTTTCTCGCGCTTTGCCGTTCTTATCCCTACAACTTTTAGACTTACATTGGAAGCTATGAAAACCCAAAATAAATAAAATAAAACCACCAGGAAAACACTATGAAAAAGAAGAGAACCCCAAATACTACAGAAGAAAAGTGAGTGGAGAAAGCTGTGTGAATGTAAGACGTTGCATTTGTGTGTCAATCATATATAAAATCGTATGAATTCTTTGTAGAAGAGAGAGTAGAGAAAGAAGTGTGATTGTGTTTCATGAAAGAAAAGTGTGTGAGGAAATGGTGCGAATGTAATGTGTTGCATTTCTATTTCAATCATAAATAATTGTACAAATTACATGTTCAAGGGGAATAACAAAGAAATGTGATCGAGCTTTGTAAAAGAAAACTGAGTTGAGAAAATTGTATGAATGTAATCTGTTTCAGCGATACAAAGTTGTGTGAATTGTATGTTGAAGGATTACCAGGGAAGAATGCGAATTTAATACGTCAATGAAGAGCAAAGAAATTATACTCACGTTATGCTCTGATTGGCAAAAAACCTCCCTTAAAAGAATCACTTAGATACACCAATTTCCATTATGATCGGTCAATCAATAGATTAAACGAATCATACATATATTGAGCAACTAGAGAAGAACGCGTGAACGTGTCACATAAAAAACTGAGTACACAAAATCCACTACTACCTTTTTTTACAAAACAAAACAATTTTAAATGTCAGAGATAGAGCTGTGGAACGATAAGTCAGCTACTAACGCCATCTATGGAAAGTAATCCGAAGTGGCAATCCAATACAAACTTGCCAGTTTGGAATTTTTCGACTTTGTGGTTGTTCCTTTGGGTTTATCATAACGTACTTTTTACTTCCTCTACTAAAAAGGAGGAATTATTGTATTGCATTAAAAAATTCGATGTCGAGATTTCACCGGAAAAATATGTTTTGAGAGCCCCTGAATCCAAAAAAGGTGTGTACGTGTCTGTCAGTCTGTGGACAGCATAACGTAAAAACGAAAAGTCGATTAAAAACCAAATTTGGTATTTAAGTTTAATGTTTTTCACGAATACTACACGAAGATTTTGAAGAAAATTGCTCCATCCTAAACTAGCCTTTACTAGAAAACTTTTCAAAAATTTTGATTTTCTTGATAATGGCTCTAACAATTTTGATTAAAATGACATGTGTTTGAGATATTTCTATGGAGAATGAAATGTATATATTGAATTTTCTGGCTGTAGCCTATGTAGTCGTATTTACTCTAGATGACTTTTGTATAACTCGTAAACCGTAAGAGGTAGACCAAATCTTACTACACAAAAATGTAGATTTTGTTAAAGCACACAATTTATGTCAAAATATGTTTTATTAGAGTGAATAATTTCAGTGGCTTTTATCATAGCCGCACAAAGAGAACGGAATTCGAATGCTCTAAAAGATTTGACTATCGCACAAAGCCTACTGTATTTTAATATTCCCCTTGTACCTACAAGGAAATAAGCAATAAGATAACTTGTACAAATGTTTATCTCAACTAACAAGAGGCTTCTAAACTGAGCATTTTGACATGAGGAACACTGGTCGGAAATGAATATTTCGGACACCAGGCGATCTTCGAAGTGGATATGAAGGACGTTTCTAACCTCAATTTTCATAAACTTTCTGGCCTTTTCATATATTTCTTGTTTTGTCTCACAAATTTTCTTGCAGTTTGATTTCTTATTTGTTTTGTTTACAATGTCGAAAATGGAGCGTTACTGTGCACAGGAATTTTGTTATATGAGTGTGTAAAGATTAAACGTTCAGGTATTGTTGTAAAAATGATATGTCGCTACCTGCACAAGAGGAATTAACAGTCTCAAAAGTAAATTTAGGTGGTTTAGTTATTAAAGTTTCAGATTTTCAATGAAGGAAAATACTGTGAACTTCAAAGCACTGAATTTATTCGTTACCGCAACAAACTGAAAGATCCTGGGAAATGCATAAGTGAACGAAAAACAGTAACAAGCTATGACTTAAACTTTTTTCGTCTGGTAAAGAATTCACAGAGTATGACAACCACTAGTGCATGCCGCACAACTCAAGCTGCTTACGATAAGTACAATTTTGGTATCGAACGCCCACCATTTGGCTACTTCTGTCAGCCTGAGCTTCATGGCTCACCAGAACCTAGGAAACCTGATGTTTACGAGGACTACACTCCATATTTGCCTGAAGACACTCCTAAACCATAAGTCAAATATGCCTCTCGTTTCCTCTGGTTTGAATGAAATTTCTATAAAGCGATATTATTGGAAAGTTATTGTAAATCTGAGAAAATTAACTGTTTTTCTCGAGTAAAAAAATATACGATGCGCCGGAATGTAGCACCGGAGAGCCGAAAGACAATACAGCTGCACCTGTTGTGGTGGTGTTTATTCGTAGCAAGCTGCTGTTCTATCCCCCCTCCACCGTTGCAGAGGGAGGAGGGAAGAAAAGCAGCTTCCACTATGTCTATGGGCACGGCTGTGGTATTCAAAACTTGTGCTGCTGATAAGATGATAATGAAGGTAACGATGTTTATTTGTGTTGAGTAATAACACATAAAATGTATATTTTTTTGGTTTTCTGGAACTGCTCACAATCTGTTGCTCTGAATGACGAATGCATCTTGTAGCACTGTACATAAAATCTGTTTGCTCTCACAACACCTACTGCGGCACACTCGTAAATTCTCCCAGAATTGCTCTGCTTTCTATAAAAGAGAGAATATTCGCACTTTCATTATAAATCACTATATTTTTTCTAGCTGGTCGGCGATAAAACGGAATAGCAAGACAGCCATTCTCTGTCAAATTCCCGTCCAACTTGGAAGACAAATGGTTATCATAAGACAATAGTCATTTGTAAATCCCCTAACTCATGAGCAATCTATAAGCAAACAGAGCCCGACATCTGGTGGCAAACTGACGAACTATTACGTAGAATACGAACAAATGTTTGTGTGGGAGTTCAACTAGTGTCCGGTAGAGGCTGTTATAAGCTCTCCTTAGTTTTGCATACATGTTAACCAAGACTGAAGGTTCTTCACAAATATTACTAACGCTGATACTTATAAAATTATTGTTTTACTCGTTAACTCCTTCAAATTTGTTAAAATGACTTCATATTGAAAGGCTTCATGGGGGAAAGAGGTTTATGCAGATACTGTCTTATACATTATGAACTCAGCTGCACAGTGGCAATACACGATGTGGTGGCAAGCCTACCGCCCGACCGCTGCGTCCACAATGGCGAGATGAGTGAGTGTATTACTTGAGGGTGGGACGTGGTTACTACTAAAGGTTCCTAATGGCCGATAAATGCGGTCTGCGCCAGTAAGAGCTGTTACTTTACCTCAAGCAGATGCTCAAAGCTCCCTCCTTCACTAAGTAGACTCTTGTACGGAGAGACATTTGTACAGAACCTTTTCCTTTAACTGATGAGTCAGAAGTGGAATGTGACACTTGTACGAAACGACCAAATGTAGCAGTGTTGCCAACTGTTTTATAACGACCTAGCAGGGAGACTGCTGATTGGTGCTAGTGTTTCCAGTATTGCCAATAGTAAAACTTACTGTCCGCAACAGATGTAAAAGTAATATTGAAACAGGATGGCGTGGTAACGAAGTTATTACATGAAAATAAAATTAAAAACCTGGACTTCAATGTTGTAAATTTAATATACATCATAGAGTTTCATTATTAAGATAATTTTGAGAATATATTTTCTGAAACTCTACGTTGCCAACAATAACCTTACTTTCCGCGAAACGTCAAGGTCAGAGATCCCATAGTTGTACCCCAGCCAGGGATCGAGCCCGGGATCTCTGGATAGAGAAACAACAATACTTGCTACACGTTCTTTATAAACAGTTACTTCCGCTGTAACTTCTTTGACTTGTGCAGTATCAAATATGTTGTGCTCATAAAATAATATAACAACATCCCACATCGTGTATAAAAACCTGAAATTAGAATTACATGATGTGTAAAAATCCCAAGTTGATCCCTCCGCGTCCCATCCGCTAATGAATTAGTTCCCGAAACTTCCCTCAGGTTACTATGTATTAAAATGTTCATAAAGATGCAGCCATTGAAGCGATAACCAGCGCATCTGTTCATATTCATTACCTGGGGCAAAGATGTAATTTAAATTAACACTGCAAAGTGTGGGAACAAAGTTTATGAACAGAACACGTGTTATCTTTATTACAGCTACATTGATCACAGAGGAATTCCATCAAAATCACAGGAAAAGATATAACTTTACATTAAATTAAAGGATATAACAATTTTAATCTCATATCCCACAGGAAAATAACACGAAACAGAAAATATTATTCTTAAAAATACATTATTTTGCAATTTACAACCCACATCCCCTCGACGGTTACTCTGAAATCGAGGGGAAAGAGTTGTAATCAGTGAACTAGCAGTACATACTCGTGGGAAATACGACGTATTGTTGATACTGTTGCTCTTGTTTTGGTACGGTGTCTGTCTGTCTGATAGATTGCTCGAACCAAGTCCCAGAAGGGACATACGTGAACTATCGCTCTCGTGTCCGTGGCACATACCAACTATCCTATTTTCAAAGTACAAAGGAAATTATTTTAGTTTCATCTAGAGTAGCTTCTAGCTCTGTTGTTATTAATTATATTAATACATTATTATTGTTATTATTACTATTATTGGTGGTGGCGGGGCGGTAGTGGTGGTGGCGGCGGTGGTGGTAGCGATAGTGAAATCTTTTAAGAGTTGGTAGCTATGCGATATCTTTGAAATTCTGTTCTCTTTGCAAGGTCAAGAAATGAAAAAAACGAATAACGTATTCCTATTTGCAAAAAGTGTAAGTATTGGCAAATTTAAACAAATAAGAAAGATTATCTCGTAAATTATTCATTCCAAAGATAAAAGAAGTATTTGACATAAATTGTATGTTTTAAAGAGATGCACATTTTTATTTAGTAACCTGTTCTCTGTCTTTTACTGTTTGCCATTTATGCAGAAATCATCCAGAAAGAAGAGGTCTTCTGAGAACATTCCCAGAAAATACAATGTATGACTTTTGTGTCCGTCAATGGATACTGACTGTGTCGAGCGTGGCATTGTCGCTCACTGCGTAAGGTTCTCCAAAGAGAGAAGGTTGGACACCTCAGCGACGTCACTGTTTGTTAGAACAAGTGAAGGGGTGTGTCGATAGGTACAAAGGTCGACTCACGGACATGGCCGCTGTAAGCCGACTTACTTATATCGCCTGTAAGATATACAATATGTATAACACAGTGTGGCTTTCTCTGAACAGCGCTCTCGTGTAAAATTCCCCATACATCTATCACTCGCTATATTGTCTCCGCTTTTTCTGCCTGTCACTTCCTTGAAATCTGAACATTTCCTTGCTGTTCTTCCCCACACATCCATTCATCATCATTCACCACGTCACATCCCCCCTATCCAAGTCAGAGACTGTTTGTTACTCGTGAACTTTGACAAAAATAACATTTGTACGTCCATTTCTTTCTCTGCGGTTAATTTAAATTACAAAAATGTGCTACTAACGCCCATTACTCCCTATTTGTCCAGCTTTGTTTAATGTTTCACCATCTGTTTTGTCTTACCGCCTCTTCTTCTTTAATATAAACAAATACCGAATAAAAAAGCAATTTCACGAAAAGGTATGTGTATGTCTGTGTGTGTACTTGCGTATGTAGGGTGAATTTTTCATCAGGAACAGTGCTTCTGTCTGCATGTGACACCTAGCATAATTTTTTGTAACTAACAAAGCCGCATCAACTTTTGCTGTAGTTTGGTGAGGTTGATTTTGTTAATTTCGTTTGTATAATCTGAACTATTTTGTTCTATTTCTATCGCAAGCACCCGTCCCTTTCTGCCGGGGGCCCATCAGGGACATATCACCCACCCAGGTCTCCCAGGGTAACAAAATCTCCACGCCGGTGCCGACAATCGAACCCCGATCTCCGGCGCAGCTCCATCGCGGCACTAACACTTCTGCAAGTGCCAAACAGATAACATTAGGCAGCCACACCATCTAAATGCCTTATTCGGCAAATAGATGGCAGACTATGCGCTGTTACCATCTATTTTTCGCGAATATCAAGGAATAGAACAGTTAATAAGTTTTTATAAGGATAGTTCATAAAGAATAATTTATAATAATGCAACACATCAGGATTTTCTTTCGGTTTAGCCCTATCTTTCTCATGAGTAAAAATACATATTTGTGTTTTAGTATGTTTTTATTCTTCTGTGCAAGATAAGCAAACACTGCAAAGTCATAACAACAGACAGGCAACTGCGAGGATCAAATTTTTCTTCAACACGTTTTGTGAAAGCATACCCATATAAATCTGGGCATAAATTCCTTTTAGTTAAGTTTTTCTTTTTCTACCAACGATGTAGGTACAACGTGACGCTCCTTCAGAAGCCCACTAAACCCTCGAAAACAATTTTTTATAAAGATAACCGTGGTATATATATTTATATACTTAAAGCATTGTAACAAATGATATAACTTTTATAATTAGTAGCCTGTGAAGAGTTTGTGGAATGACAAGTATTCAAATAACCGTAGGAATTATGTAGAACATATTGAAATGCAAAGCTTCTGAAATTTTATTCTAATACGTTTCCATGTCTCACATTTTTATGTGAACAACATGCTGGAAAGTTTGCGATTCTTCTTTTTACTTTCTCTACTGGTAAATAGAGGAGGTATTGTATTCTACCCAAAAATTCGATGTCGAAATTTCACCGGAAATATGTTTTGAGGTCCCTGAATCCAAGAGAAGCATTTTTAGAAAAGGTGTGTGTGTGTGTGTGTGTGTGTGTGTGTGTGTGTGTGTGTGTGTGTGTGTGTGTGTGTGTGTGTGTGTGTGTCAGTCTGTGGACCGCATAACTCAAAAACGAAAAGTCGGTTTTCTGGCTATAGCCCATGTAGTCCTATTTACTCTGCATGACTACTGCTTAATTGGTAAACCGTAAGCGATAGACCAAATCTTACTATACACAAATGTTGATCTGGCTAAAATGCACAATTTATGTGCCAATAAATTTTTTGTAGAGTTAACAATTTCGGAGATATTCCTTGTTATTTGTGTGAGTTTCAGAAAACATAGTTTCGTCAAATGCAACGCCTTTTTACACCCTATACATATTAGGTGGAAATTGGGAACTGTGCATAATAAAAACACTGGGACACAAAACAGGAATCAACACTCATTTCAAGGTCCTTGGTTTACAAAATCTGAATCACGAAGAGAGGTTATGTGAGTACACAAAATAGCAACGAGCATCCAACAGTCAGTAATACCAACTCAACGAGTAAGCGCCTAACCCTGCGGAAAGCGAATGTTAAACTATAGTTGCATGGCAAAGTTAGGCGAAAAGAGTAATGTACTAAACAGCGTTGATAATAAGCCTTACTGTCTGTTCTCCAGATCGTGATATTGCGGGACTGAGACGTTCCACACAGTGTAACCTGACTTTTGTAAACTTCACAGATAACGCTTCTGCTGCTGGTAACGTTGCCAACTTAACTCTGTTATTCTCGCTTTGTTTACTCCATAGGCCACGGTAAAATGAATAGTTAAAGAACTGTACATAATAGGTTGGGTAAACTTTCAGGAATTTCATGATATAATGCTCGAGGGCATATTACTTGTGACCAAAACGGGTTGTCAGGTTTTTGAAAACATAGAAAAGGTAGAATATGATCAGTGGGAGAAATAGTTAGTAACGGAAAATATCGTTTGTTTTATAACCTAAATATGTTGTAGGAACTAAAAATTACATTTAAGTTCCGCTATTTTGAGTTACTTCTTTGCTTTGATCTAGCGTGAATAAACGTTCCAAGGTTGGTACTAGTAGCGTAAGCGGGACCAGAAGCTGTTTACCTGGAATTGTTTACTGACGTCCTCACTTGCTGCATTCCTCCCAGAGACCATGAACTGGTGAACAAGCCGTACACCTGGTATACTGCAGTACATCCAACTGCTAAAAAGAAGGAAAGGAACAAATATCAAATATTTTTTGAAGGTAGTATAGGAATATGGCGTTTCAATTTCATTGCCCTGGTAACAGTGAAAGTGGAAGAGAACAATCCAGGAAGAACCGTTCTCAATCGTTTGAACCAGAATTTGGCCTATGTTGATGACGTTGACTGATGACTCGAACATTACAGGAAATGGACATTGTTCTGACTGGATTGCTAAGTGAGACAAGAGAGTTGAGAATAAAGGTCAGACTAGGAATACGGGGGAAAGTCAGTGTGTACAATTAAACGGAGTTACTCGTGAAAAATGCGAAAATTTCAGGTATCTTCGTACTTAAGTTAGCGCACACAATGATATAGGAATGGAGAATTGGTAGGAATGAAAAGGTTATGGTATTGTATAACAAGTCGGACATGGTGGTTGATATTAAAAGGCATACACTGAGATGGTTGGGACATGCCTGAGGATAGAGCAGTTGAGAAGATTGAAAGAACATCCCTGTGAAGACTTGAGGTTGAGGAGGATCTTGACAAGATGGATGGAAGGAAGTCTGAGAGTAGGGAAGAGTGGGTAAAGATTATATGAAAGTCCAAGGTCTTACAAGGGCTGTAGTGCCAAGGAGTAATTAAGTAAGCAGTAATACCACACTTATCACGTCACGTAACAACTTTATATATAGTTGGCAGGGCGTCTTGGATTTCAGATTGTGTGAACTAGATGTAAATAATGGAAGTTCGTCGAGAAATGTTAAGTAGTTGAAAGAGAACATTAATAAAGGGATGGAATGCACAGTGAATCAATCTTTGTAGAAAATAAAATCCATAATATATTAAAAAGTAAAACAGGAATATATAATAATATACGAAAATGATATCGACGAAGATACCTAAAAAGTCGAAACAAGCTGACAAACTGATATGCATGAAAGTAATCACAGTTCATAACCTCACTTCAATATAAACAGAGATGGTGCAGTAAATCTTAGAGAAGAAAAAAGAAACAGTTATAAACCAGAATGCAACAATTATACACACCACGGCACCGTGTTTACACAAATACAGATAAAAAATTGTAATGAAATTTCAAACTTATCGTATTTACATCCTGTTTGTTGGATTCACAAGGCATGGGTCATGGGTTCTTTACCCATGACAAACTATTTGGTGTGCCCATCAAAGAGCCTGAGAACATCTGTGTTAAAATTTTAAAGAATTGTGTGTCCATGTTAAATAATAATTTATATTGTGACTTTTGGTGGGTTGAAAAGTAAAGACGACAGATGTAGTCGAGATAAAGAAACACTTTTATTTCCGTAAGCAGTAACTTTTTACACTCGTTGCAACAGCAAGAAAGTCTTTTCCGATTCACTCACAGCACGGCTCCAAATTCGTCACAAAACTGTCCCTTCTCCGTCGGCACGAGTACTCAACGCTTCACATACGTTTGTCCCTCTCTGTCGCACTTTACCGCTATTTATATCTCCCAGGCACTATTCTGGAAAGTTCAGTTATTGCGGTGAAATACAAAGCAGAAGATTCCCGAAGTCTCTATCCTTTTCTCTCTTTCGGAAAGCGCCCCAACAATGCGGCCATTCTCTGTCTCTTTCCTTCGGCTCCTTTGCGGTAGTGCCGACAATAATGCGATGGGTGACACTGCTGTTGTCGGCAATTAGATACGGCGGGCGCGGTGACAATATGTACTCAACATTTTAAATGTTAAACGCAGTATAGTCATAGTGAAGTTACATTTTTTGCCATTAATATATTGCTTATTAGTGTTTATTATTATTATTATTATTATTATTATTATTATTATTATTATTATTATTATTATTATTATTATTATTATTATTATTATTAAACTTTTATTATTAGTTTTGGATTAATTGCTTAATTTCTTTGTTGCTTTTTAAATTATTTCTATATATGTTCTAGAAAAGTAAGTTATTTTACAGAACGGGATCATTTCGGACCCCAAAGTTTTGACTGAGTTAAGCTATGGGAAGTATTTTTCACAAGGATTTTTTTTTTTTTTTTTTTTTTTTTTTTTTTTTTTTTTTTTTTTGCCAATATCATTAGATGGAAGTATTAGGCCTTATACAATTTGCAATTATCGGGGAAAGCCTGTGAAAGGATTATAAATTATACTTGTACTTATTTTAGGATACTCTCTCCATGCAAATCCCAGTAGCTGGTGCGGCGAATGCAGAACTATTCAGAAGAAACAAGTAGAAGAAGAAATGAGTGAAAAAGTAAAAATTAAAGACGACCTTTGAATGGAAAAGAAAGAAAACTGAGAAGAGAACGTGCAAATATCACAAAAATTTGGGGAACACAATGTGAGGTTATAGGTGAAAATGGCAGGCATCATAAACTATTATTGAACTAATTTAAAAAGAAGAGAGAAGGGACCTAACTGCATTAATTACACTAAAGTGGATTACCATGGTGAACAAAGAGACACGTAGAGGAAAAGACAAATTGACTGTTTTAGCTTGGAATAGCATAACCGGCTGCGTGTGTGTGTTTCATGGCGGCGGTATTAGGAACAGATATGGTGGAAAGTTTGAGGTTATAAATTGGGAGTAGTGACATACATTGAGCACGATCAGCCACACGTGGGATAATCGCTTACCTACGGCTGCAGTAAACAGACGCCATCTTTGTCAGCAGCATGACGTGCGCAACAACCTAATAACAGCAGTCCGAACACGAACACAATTTTCCACCATTTCACATTACATCACTACCTGTTTAGTTGAAACTTGAATACCTGTGGATGTATCTAGAGTTTGTTCACCAGCTCATGGTCCCCGGCAGGAACGCAGCGAATCAGTAAACAATTCCAACAGATATCTGAGTCAGCAGTTGTCTTTAACCATGTTTACGACAAGGTGCCAACCTTGGAATGTGTATTCACGCTAGATTAAAGCAAACAACTCGCTCAAAATGGCACACTTGAAGTGTTGTTTACAGTTCATGGAGTATATTTAGCTTCTAAAACATAAACGATGTTTTCAACTACTCCGTCTTTTTCCCACTCATCATTTTCTGCCTTTCCTATAGTTTTCAAAAACCTTGCCAGTCTGAGAGAGCGTTTTTAAGCACACTTAAAAACCATCGGTCTGGTTCATATTTGAACCCGCGACAGGCAGAGGATTATCTGTTTGTATATTACTTTTACCATTACTTCCGATATAAAACTAACAATTTTACAACTAAAACTAAGAGAAACTTGCAGCGAGTAAACATAGCGCGAATACTATTTGAGGTAAGTTGACAAGGTAATCAGCACAACGTTTGCGCGGAAGTTTACAATACTCAGGTAACGCTACATGGAATAGATTTCAACTAGCCCATTTATACCCACGTATAACGTTTTGAATGTCTGGATATAATACTGTTGCAACGGCCTTACGCCAGGTTATAACCGCGCCTACTTTATGTTTCGCATGGACTTAACCATGACGACGCCTCTACCAGATGTGACGCAACAATGCGCCTATCACCACATGTGGCGTTGGTTAACGTTGCTCAGCGTCTCCATCAGATATTACTTTTTGGGCATCTTCAGAAAACGATAAGCTACCATGACTGGAAGGGAAGTACAGGAAGCGTGGCTCAATGTACTATTTAGTAGGGGTTGGAAATGTGGTGAAGGATTAACCCCAGAAGTCGACATGTAAGAACGTTTAATTTATACAATAATTTTAGTTAACACTATGAGTTGCGCAGCTGAAAGACACCTTTAAAGAACAAAGTGTCACAGATTTGTCCTAGCACGTGAAATTGACCTCACTAGGTCAAAATTTGGGTTTTGAATGCACAACACTTACTGTCATAGGTGCTTAGTGAAGCATTTGTCAGCACGCGTCAACTAAGCTAACTCCATAACATGGCACAAAACCTGTTGCTACAAGGTGAACTCCAGGAAATGACTTATCTATAACCAACGCACATTCAAATAATGTCCATCTCAAAATAAAATCTAAATTCTCGATTATAATATTCCCTTATAGTGCTCTTATTTTAGATTATTTTGAGGTTAACTGTTTTATCATTCTGGCTGTTTGTGGTATTGGTTAGTGACCTGTAACATTCGATTACTTATTTATTTAGCATCTGACATCTGAGAGATTTGGTTTTAGACAGCACTTTAAAATGATTATTATTTGTTAACGTCTGTTACATGTTTTTCATAGAAGAGTCTGAGTAAATCCATTCGAGGTTGGATATCATTAGATAGATTCTTTTAATCCCTTTGCAACTGTCTACATCATAAAATTATTTTTGAAAAGCATCTGATCTTGTTGTGTGCGTGCGTATGCGATTGCGCACGAACAGCAGTGTTGACAGATTTGGCCCTCTGTGCAGCCCCTGGGGGTAGAAAGAACGACTCAAAGTATAAAATATACATGAAAATGGTGACTGGGGTAATTGTAATACCCCTGTTGGTAGCACAAGGGTTAAAGTAATGTAAACCTTTCAAACCCATACTCAGAGACGGTCAAACACTCAACTAAAAACAACATACAAAGAAGCAGCAATGTTAAATTCCCTTCACGGAAGAGAAACATATAGTTTTCCTTCTGTACAGTTGAAGATTGCACTGAATCGAATTCACTTGGTGCTTTAGGACACTTACGTCTAGGATACGCTGGCTGAGATCGCTAACAAGGCGGCGGCGGCAGTGGCGGCGGCAGTGGCGGCAGCAGTGGCGGCGGCGGCAGTGGCGGCGGCGGCGGCAGTGGCGGCGGCGGCGGCGGCAGCGGCAGCGGCAGTAGCGGCGGTTACATTAAAGGGATTGAGTGTGTTGCTATCAGAGCACATAGATGGAAGATAACGCTTGTAATCATACAGAAGCAACTGTGCCAGTATATCAAACGAAAACAAGAACATCTGTAGTGTTTGGATAGAAAAGAATAACATTCCTACATTGTTCACAAAGTTACAGACGTTGTATCTCATACTGTGCAGTTTCTTAATCGAAACAAACGTATACAAGGAAGCCATTTCGTTGTATGTATAAGGCCTGGTAGTATAAAGGTCGTTTGGCTGGGAGATTTTATAAACCAAACCAAAAGTTAATCGCACTGTTTTGTAAATGTCTGGTTAGTTAGTCACAGAACTTTTAACTAAACCGAGTGTGGGGATGTTGGTATCCCGGAATAGCGAGAAAAGAAGACAATCGCTCATCTTCTTCTACCACAGCTATGGTGGCCGTAAAATTTAAGATCAGAATTTTTTAGTGCAATATACCTGTATGGTTTTAGTACACAACCATGAGTCTAACTGAAGAAAACTTGAAAAAATTTGACTTGATCTTGGTTTCATATCAAATCAGAACTTTTTGAGATTTTTAACAGTATTGGATACTTCGCACTTTAAGATCACAGGTTCAATTTCCTCTCTGCTTTCATGAAGTGTTGTATCTAAGAAAAGAACGCTTCAAAATAGCTGCTGAGTGGGGACAGAGTGTCTACTTCATATTGAAGAGGTACTTGTTCGAATCTCGGTAGGGGTGAGTTATCCGGATAAGGTCTTTACCTAAGTTTCCCTTATCCTGATAAAACAAGTCTCGGATAACATTAACCTCTAAGGAACTCTGGCTAATTTGAGCACTATTTCTCTCGTTTCATTCACCGTCCGATATGACTTACCAGCTTAATGACCTTAAACTTATAAAAAATACGTAAAACTAGCTGAGGATTTTCATTGCTTTGAAACACAGTAAACGTGAGTGTAAATAATTTAAGGTAGTTGGTTTATGCTTAGTGTGTCAACATCGAATTCAAAATCAGAAATTAGTTTTACTCTAATGAACCATTTAACAGAAACACTATAGATATAAAACCAGAGTTACGGGTGAGTAATTTTAATTATATATACTGTGATGTATAATTTCACCTTGAATTAAGAAAACATACAATTTAGGTTCTATCATTCATAAATACGAAATCGCAAAGGAGCGGAAAATTGTAATACATACAAAAAAATGAATCACTTGTTGCATTGTCAGAAGGCAAAAGAACAACAAAGATCACAACTACATTCTTTGAAGATCTGTGTCAAATAATGTTACCATTTTAGAAACCACACCATCCTGAGTTTAAAAACTTTATTGCAAAATATACTAAACTGACAAACAGACAGACAAATGAGAAGATAGAACAATATATAACTGTTTACATTTTTTGCAATACACATGCATCTGTAATACATATTTTTACTTTCTGTACCGCTAAGTAGAAGAAATATTGTATTCCACCCAACAATTAGATGTCGAGATTTCATAGCAAATATATATTTTGAGACCCCCTGATTCCAAAAAAAAGCATTTTTAGAAGAAGGTCTCTGTGTATCCGTCTGTGGGCAGCATAACTTAAAAACGAAAAGTCGGTTAAAAACCAAACCGAATATTTAACTGTAATGTCTTTCAAGGATGCGACACAAAGATTTTGAAGAAAATGGGGCCCTAAACTACGCTTTACATGAAACATTTTTCGAAAATTTTGATTTTTTTGAAAATGACTCTAACGATTTTGATTAAAATGTCATATGTTCAAGATATTTCTATGACAAATGAAATGTATATTTTGAATTTTCTGGCTATAACCTATATAGTCCTGTTTACTCTGTATGACTTTTGAATTACTCGTAAACCGTAAGAGATACAGAAAATCTTACTGTACAAAAAATGTAGATTTCGCCAAAACACACATATGTCCAAATACATTTTTTCGTAGAGTGAACCGTTTCGGAGATATTCCCTGTTATTTCTGTCACTTCGGAAAACTTAAAACTTTCGTAAAATGGAACATCGTTGTTCATTCTTTTATAGGTTAAGTGTGCAAAGAGAAGGGAATCTCAAAGCTTTAAAAGATTAAACTATCGCTCAAAGTCTACTGTATTCTAATATTCCCCTTGTACCTACAAGGAAATAAGCAATAAGATAATTTGTACAAATGTTTATCTCAACTAACAGGAAGAAGATATAGGAATAAGAGTTTGTAAGAATGGTTAGTACAAGAGTAGAGAAAGTCATGTGAGTGCAGCACGTCAGATTTACCGTTGCAGCCCTTATCAATACATACTCGCAGAGCGCACACGCTGCAGGCAAAACGATATTTGTCCTAGCTGTAGTGATTCAAAGTTCCGATTTTAATTATTGCATATTGAATGATGTCCAAAGGGTTTTACATCTTCGCTGCCAAGAGAAAAAAGCCCTAGAATATTGTTTAATTTTTTTCTTTATAATCTACAACTTAGAATTGCAGTATTTCGTTATTGTTATTACTGCCACAGACACCAAGAAGCCACAAGCTGTTTGTAATGGTGGGATTTCATAACAGATGTTGCCAGTACTTTAAGGTTATGTGTGTATGTGTTACTGTGCCATATTTTACAGTGAAATGTTTGTAATATTAGCTGACAAGTGTTGCCCAACCTTTTAGCATATAAAGGTACGTTTCGATGAGTCTCTCTCTCTCTGCTATCAACCCATAAATTCTCTACAACGTGAACCATAAGCCTCACTCACGCAACTTTTCAACAAAGTGTTTTTCTACAGGGGGGCGGGGGGCGGGGGTTACATCTCCATATATGAGGACGAAGGTATGCTGATATGCGTGAAGGGGAAGAGGGTTGGTCGCTATAAAAAATAGCGCCGCCCAGGGAAGGGATGTAGATGACGTCAGGGGTGTTTCCTGACTTATGGTCCGACAAGAGTATAATAAATATGGAGGTTGTGTTATAAAACCAGGGCGCAGTACTGTACGTATGTATGGGCGCGGGAGAAAGCATTTCTCCTGGGCGCACTGAACGAGTAGGAGGACCCACGCTGGGAATATTCGACGGGGGGGGGGGGGGGGGGGGGCGGCACGTGTATCTAATGTAAATGTCTTTTCAAGCGACTACTCTACATACTTGCACAGCTTAATTTGCTTCGAAGTAGCGTTGAGAAAAGCTTTACAGAGAGGAAAACCTTGTTTTGTGTCTCTATTTTTCTTCTTTCTCTATTTAGTTTCCTCCTTTTTATCGCCCTCTTATTTCCTTTTTATAGCAGCCCATTGAAAGCCTTTTTCGTCCTTGTAGCAGCCCTCCTCCTGCTGCTACTGCCGCTGCTGCTAGGAATTTTAAACTGCTTGTCTTACCTCACTGTTTAACTACAAATATAAACAGCCCTCTGTTTTATAAATACCTATTAAATCGAACAATAGTATATTTCATTGAAACAAATCATTTGACAAAGTAACAAAAAGACAAATAATATTACTAGTCAGTAGACAATCGTTAGAGTTTAGGTTTAACAGATGACGGTGTCGTCTACGAATCCCGTGATGCACAGGGGCAACGCATCTGCGCATATTAGTTTACCCTATTCCTGTAGCAGACTTTCTTCACTTAGCTCTTCGGTAGCTAAGTTTTAAATCGCTGGAGATAATAGCAATCCCTGCGTAACTCCTCTTCGCACATGAATAGGTTTTGTTTTACCTAAAGACGTCTCGACTTGTGTAGTGTTGTCTCTCTGTAAATTTAATATAAGGTTGTTAGTTCAGAGGGAATAGATTCGGCAAAGTTAGATCCAAATGGTGATGACCAACATTGTCAAAAGCTTTTGAAACGTCTGGTTGCTAAATCCTCTTTGGTGCTCCTTAACAGATACTTGTATTCTCTCTTTCTGTTGTACGTTGAAGATTTGATATCTTACTGTACGGTTTACCCTTATCTGCAAGGGGTTGTTATAGTATTTTATAGCAGGGTGTTTCAGGCCAAGAAGGAGTCGAATGGAACTATTCAGAAATTTTGAAAACTCATATATGAGTGTGTTGAATTCAGAATTGTTTTCAATGGCCGGGATAGAAAATTTGTTCCTCCACTCACGTAATTCTGATTTAAAGTTAACCTCTTCACTATCATCATGATGTTCATTACAAACACTGCCTGTTTCTGCTACATCGTGGCTACTTCATACACAGATACTATTTCGTTCTATTCAAACATTTTATATCGAGATTTCACAGTAAGTATACCTGCATTTTGACACCACTCTGCTGTGTTGCACTCGCATTATTTCTTGTATAAGCACGGGAAATAAAGGATAAAAAGTGAATAACGATCCTCCATTTGTGGAAAGTATAAGTATCACAAAACTCACACAAATAACAAAGAATATCTGCGAAATAGTTCACTCTAAAAAGGTATTTGGATATAACTTGTTTGTTTTAATCAGATCTACATTTTTGTATAGTAAGATTTGGTCTATCTCTTACGGCTTACCTGTTATATAACAGTCAGAGTAAATAGGACTACAGGGGCTATAGTCAGAAAAATAAAAATATACATTTCATTTGCATAAAAATACCTTAAGTATATGGCATTTCAATGAGAATTGTTAGAGCCACTTTCGATAAAATTAACTTACGGTGGAAGAATTTTCTTTAAAATATTCGTGTCACATCCTTGAAAAATATTACACTTAAATACCACATTTGGTTTTTAACCGGCTTTAGTTACGCAGTTCACATACATGCGCGCGCGTACTTTTTGGATTGAGGGGGCCTCAAAACATATATTTCCGGTGAAATCTCGACATCGAATTTTTGGGTGGGATACAATACTTTACGTAGTAGAGCAAGTAAAAATGTTACATTTATGTAAAGTGAAGTGAATGCAGGTCTCAGATATTTGAAATACCATGGATGTACTGCAAGATGCTGATGAATTGTATACATAACCTCAATAACCATTTCGTTATATCAATGCGAAATTAAAAGTAACGTCATATAAATAAGTAGCCCAGTGTTCTAAATTCCACACAGGGCAAAGTTTTTCCATAATTAAACTAAAAACAACGAATAAACTCATATAATGTGTATCTTTGCAACACTTGGGTACGAGATTATAACAAACTGAATTTTTCAGACAGTACGCTTCGTTAACGAATGTAAGGTTATGATTTGTTAAAAGAAAGGATACGTAAGAGTAAATAGTTTAGTATATTATCTATGAGGTTTCTTTACGGAATAAATAATACCATTATTATTTAATCAGTGAACGTATAAAAAGATGTAAATACGTTTTATAATCTTCACTAAAGCATTGTTAATTTTAGCACGGGGTATTTTGTTTCAAAATTATTTCATCAAGTGAAACTTGATAATGTATTTTATTTAAGTAATTAGGTGCTCCTGATTCCTGTATCGCGTATATCCTGGGAGATGCATCGTATCCTATTTCTGTGGAGTGGGATCCCGCGACTGTTAATCCTAGAGGAGAACTCTACCGCGTATTGGACTTGTCAAGGTTATGTTTCCGAACCAGAACTGCCATAGTTCCTAGACATTCGGAGTTTGTACAATTATTGAAGTGAACTCTCAATTTGCGTTTCTTTGAGTATCCTTACGTGTATCTAGTTGCGTCTTCACGTCTTGCCAACACGGCCGACCACAAAGCCTTTTAGTTACATCTTTGAGCCTCAGAGGTTCACCACTTACCACGCCAAAGAGCTGGTTCAGGCGTTGTCGAAATAATCGGTTTTGACTGGAAAAGAGAGTCTAACCTTCTACACGCTGTAAGGAGGAAACTGAGTTTGCGAGTTTGCCTCAAGTGCAATTAACCGTTTGAGAGAAGCACATGTTAGAGGTGCCCAGAGATGGGGGACACGCTGTCGATGTCTTAACATCCTGGGCTCCTGCTGGTGAGGTTCCCAGAGACCCACATCACTTACTCATCGCCCAACAACTGCAAAATAACAACTTTAAGGTATACGGGAAGATTTGCCCACTGCAGGAAGCACTCCTCAGATCGACATTATAGCGTGTGAAAATATATCTTAGTTGTGCAAAGAGAACGGAATCTCAAATCTAAAAATCTTAATAAAATCTAAAATAACTTTACTGTTGGAAGCGTAACAGTGAATGTTATTTTCAACTGCACAAGTCTATAGATTAGAAATGCTAAAAATATTTCCATTTGTACAGTTTTAGTTCATATATTGTTCCAGATGTTTCACACATAACCTAATCAAATATATTTTCTCATTTGATTTTCCTTCAGAGCTGTAATGAGATGACTCGTGTAATTAACCTACTAAATTTATACACGAAAATAGCTTTATATCACATGAACGCAATCCTGTAGTTTTTATTTTTCTGTGTTATCAAGGCTTTTTGTGCCTCTAAAACTGTATTGATGACTAATGTGAAGTAGCGAATTAATTAGCAGGGAATAAATAGCTGCAAGGTTTGTTTTGTATTACTGATAGGTGAATAGCTAACGGCGAGAGCTAACTCACTGTTTGTAACAGCTAATAACGTACGTATAAACCTCTCGGCAGTTTGAAGCCCTTCACAATCTCACAGCTAAATATGCAGTTTGTAACTGATTTTCAATCAGATGGCATCAGTATAAAATGACAGTACGAAAATTAAAATATTGGTAATAGTTTCATATGCAACTTACGAATATAATGCTGAAATGAGAGGATTTAAGGAACGAAAATGCACGTCACAGGGCTTAACACTTGGAAACCCTGGTTTCCGTGCACACGTTTTTGTATACAAAAATCATCACAAAATTGTAACATTTCAAACCATTTCACACACACAGACACACACACACACACACGGACCTTTTTCTAAAAATAATTTTGTGGATTCGGGGATCTCAAAACATATATTTCCGGTGAAGTCTCGACATCAAATTTTTGGGTGGAATACAATACTTCCTCTACTTACCAGTAGAGAAAGTAGAAATTAATCATTTATTGTCACCGTCGGAGAGTCTGGCTTCTGTTTATGTGCCTTTACGAAGGCCGCCAGACACTAGCGGAAACTTCCGGAAGCGTCGTGTGTCAGGTATCCCTTTCGAGAGGAGCGGAAGCCAAATATTTCGTATTGGATCTTCGTAAACAACACGAATCCAACACTCGTGGCAATTTTCTGCTTCATTCTCTTTCACCAGTGTGGCTCAAACTTTACTTGACATTCTTTGCATCCACACAAGGTAAAAGTAAAAAAATTAAATGAAACTTAGGCAGACACAAGAGAGAACTAGTACTACAAAACATAGTGTTCTGTTTTTAGACTTTGCTGTCTACAAAACTCTTGTTTTCTGATGGAATTTTTAACTCGCTGAAGTATTTAACAGACACCAGATCGTATTGTGTTAGTATAGAATGGGATTTTAAATATTTATAGTGCAATCTTGCGTCCACATTTGGGAGCAATAGCAGTTATAAGATGTCTCAAGTGTTCCACACGCAAGTGTAACTGGGTTGTACCTGGGGTTGGAATCATCAGGTGCAAGCGTCGTTTCGAATCATCTCTCAGCTCTGAGGAAGGTACGTACCTAATAATGTTCTTTCCCTAAGTGAACTACTGTGGCGTGTCAACATTAATATGCATAGAGTAGAAACTTGCCCCTGGCTCAGTGTTATAAGGGCACAAGGGCCATAAACGTGCGTGCGTGCACTACGTTCAATTAAATGACTTTCTCTCTCTCCTTCAACCCCTAAGCACTTTTGAAATAAACGTCGTTAACAAGGGACGCATTACAAGATAGTGACAGTAACCTGCATCGCTTTTCAAAAATGTTTTCAGGGTGAAACACAAAGTCGCCCAAGAGAATTTGACAACTTCGGATAAGATTATTATGCTCCAGAACACCTTTAATTATTTTCAAGAGGTCTAAAAAAAGTTGGAAATGAATCAGGACAAAGCACTCTGAAATTCACTATTTCACTGTAGCTACAAGAAATATTGGTCCGAAAACTGAGCTTCATACTTGCTTCATAATATTCATATAAATGAAGAACTGTAAAAAGTAAACCTATAATGATAGTAAAACTAAATATTTGTATGACTTGACATACATTGTGACAAAAACGATCAAATCCGTAGTTCTATTTTTCTATTAGTTTATTGTCTTCTAAACTTTTATCACAAATACAGTTTTTTTTCTTGTCATTAACACATTCTAATCTTTCGTGCTATCGCAACTTACAAATTTTACTTCCCGCAACCTTGCTCACTCCTTTCAGTGTCAATCATATTTACGACGACACAGGCACAGCTGACACGCACTCTCTGACACAGTAATCGACTCCTGTCTATAACCATAAGACTAGCTTACTGCTGCTTCTGGCCTCTTATACAGTGGGGATGACGTCACACGGACCTTTCTCGAACTCCACTCCTACTCCGGAGAAAGCCCCTTTCCTGTAGCCACTTCTATTGTTAGTCACTTATACATAAGAGCTGCGCGAGGTAGGCTAACCTTGAACGCTTTTGCACACATGTGATGTGAAACAGCCCGACCCTGACAGTCCTCTGTTTTGCGCCGAGCCTGGTGTCACAATTTTGATTTATGATAAAGTGAATACTTTGGTGCACAAAATTTATATTTCGTTGTAATAAAAATAAGAGGAATTAATCAGTGATTTCAAACAAAGGATTTAAAGTCTTGATTAGTAATCTCCTTAATTGTTTTAATTTTAATTGTGTTTATTTATTCAAGTGTCTTATATTAAACTATAACTCTGAAGATGTCATTGAGACACTTTTATGTTTAAATATATTTATAAAATTTTAAACTTTATTTTTAAAGTGAAAATATAATGTTTAAAATAAAACATTATAATAACGTGTATATGAGTAAATTATGTGCAGTTAAGACAAAAGTTATATAAAAACCTCGGGGTTTTGCTCTAATTTCTTAAGAGAATATCAGGAATTTTATTTATAAGTATGTTAATATGTGGTACTTTTTTTGTATATGATTTTATATGTAATTAATGAAAATTCCAATCCAACATTATTACTTTCTCGTCACTTTCTATAAACTTATCTTGCCAAATGTTCTACGTACTTATTTGTAATCGAGGTAAGCTTTCATTTCAAATTTACGAATTTCGTTGACGTCAGCGATCACGTGGTGCAGAGTTTGATTGTTTCCTTAATAACCCATATTATTGTATAACATCAAATTTTTAGATTCATACAGAAAAGTGAGAGTTTATTAAAACAAGGTAAAATTAAATAAGAGGATAAATCATTTCTGACGATAAATGAACCAGTTTCCTCAAGTTGGTTCCTCATTTAATGTTCGATGCATGTCCATTTTGTCTGCTATAGTCGTAATAGCACTGAGGAGACCAATTGCAACTCGTAGAAGTTCATTTTATCATTTTAACATTAAACACGCTCACGTTCATCCTACTAGAATCTGGAAATTATTCTGGATATGTCTCAGCCGGGAATTAAACCCGGACCTCTGAGGCAAGGAGCCAAAAACGCCTACCACTCACTCGCAGATGCAATCTACAAGATTTTGCAACAATAGACTGTAAAGGAAAGGCACCTGAACGTAAAATATAAGATGGTTTAAAACAGAGTTTACTGTATTATCCATGCAGAAATTATATTTACAGCATAACTACTGCAATCGCCTCGTGCTGTGTATGTAGTTTTAAATAAACTCAATTATCCCCTTGTTGGTCGCATGTGTGGGCAGACAGTCCTGTGTTTAGACGAGCGAGTTCACTGCAACTCGACAATTCTCTTTCCATTTATAGATAAAAGGGAGGATTAAGCAATTATCATCTCTATTTTCATACACGCTGTCAATTTACTTCCACTGTTTTAAAGCTGAATAAATAGTGCTTTTAATCTACTGAGATAAAATTGCAGCATCGAGAAAAGAAACAATGAAACAATACATTGTAGGCCAATGAAACCGTGGTATGTATCCAGTTCATTCACAAATTACTGTATACCTATATAACTTTTACATAATACTACATGGTTTCCCTTTCTTTCTGAATTACTAGAAGCACCACTCGCACAATCCCCTCCTCAGTGTTTTCAAGCAACGTTTTCGAGAAAAAAAAAGGGGGGGGGGGGAATTACGCGATAAAATACGGTATATATATATATATTAATGTACGCACACAAACCTTCTTCCTAAAAATGCTTTTGTTTAAATAAGGGGACTTAAAACATGTATTGCCTAGGAAAGCTGTAGATAGAATTTGTGCATGTAATAATGCAATGGTTTCCGCATCTACTAGGTTCGTGGTAGAGAAAGCAAACTCTGACAAACTGTATACCTACTCGTATTTCAGTGACATTTAAGTGCAGTTTATTTCCTATGGTTTACTGCCGGTTAAATGAAAAACACAAAGTTCCCCAGAACGAGGTTCCTGCCCGCGCATGCGCGTGAGTGGTCTCTAGGCGGATTGTGAAACCAGATAGTTTCAAACATTTATAGCTCTGTCGTTTATATCCTATTGCAATGAAACAAACATCGTTTTATTGAGCAACTAGTTACGTGAAATAGATTTGTTTGTTAAACTTTATGTTTGCAGCTGTCACATAAACTTATAGAGACAGCTAAACTCATTATTTTAAAACCATGTAGTAGCAACATAACCTATAAAGTTGATAACACACACACAATTCCTAAAATAAATGTCTGTTTCTATAAATTTCAAGTTAAACTTTAAAAGCTGGTCACCGTATGTGAAGTCAACTTTACAAAAACGCTTCTAGAAGTTTTGCAAGTAATCTGAGAAATGATACAAAGAGTCTGAACGTGTTACCACGCCCAACACTCGGGAAGATTTAAATTGTGTATGTTTCTCATTTTCTTTTCAATAATACCAATATTTACTTGAAAACTTTCCTAGAGAATTGAAAAAAATAATAAGCTGAAAATCCTAAATTGTAATTTTTGGTCAGTTTTTACCGATCGGCATCATTAAATACATTTGTTATGGTACTACTATACTACCAGAAATAATAAGTACAAAAATAATGCAGACTCGGTAATAAACAGAAGATGAGTTTAGACATTAAAATGTGAAAATCATTCAAGTTGGACGCAGATGGTAGCAATGTTTGAATCCGTGTGAATTAAGTTTCACACTTTCATATTACACAAAATCTGATGTTTGCACCCAAATGACTTTCTCTACTCACTCTAGTACATACTATTCTTAACTCCCCTTATTCTCCTATTTAATTCATGTTAATCGAGATAAACGTTTGATAAACCTAGTCGCTATGTGATGACTTTAACATTCCATTCTCTTTACATGCCTAGGGCATAAACAGCGAATAGCGACTTTGTTTGTGATTTCATCAAACCAATAACAAAGAATATCTCGAAATGGTTGTCTACGAAACCTGTATTTGACGGGAAGGAAGGAGGGAGGGAAGGAGTAAGGAAGGAGGGAGGGAAGGAGTAAGGAAGGAAGGAGGGAAGGAAGAAGGGAGGAAAGGGAGCGAGCGAGAGAGGAAGACAGGAAGAGAATAAGAGAGCGAGAGAGGAAGAGGGAAATAAATAAATTTAATAAATAAATTGAATTAATAAGAAAATAGGTATGTAAATAATAAAGACGAGTAGAAGAGTAACGCAGATTTATCAGTATTTTTTTCTCTGGCTGTTTCACGTCGCTTATGGTGTCTAGCGGACGACGGGCAGATGGCATTAGGGTGCCGTCCAGTTGGCTTACATTATCTGCAGATAGATGGCATAGCATTCGTTATTATCATCTACTTTTCATTTATATTATTGTTTTAGCCATAAGGTGGAACTTTGGGTCCTGGTATTAAATATCCAATTCGGTATTTACCTTGGGACTGAGCGAAACCAGGAAAAACTCCCAGTGAGATTAGTCGGCCCACGGGACTTGAACCCAAGACCACCCGGATGCGCTTTATCGGTATTAATGAGAAGAAGAAAGAAGCATTAAAGTTTACTCGTACGAATAGGTTTTAGAAGAGTATTTTTCTTACTAGATTAGAACCTTCCTCTAAATGGGGTAAAGGGTACAGACATAGGAAGAACACAATAAGTATAAATTACTAGATGGCTTCTATCAGAAACTTTGAACATTAGGTCACGCACATATCCACACTCTCATTCCTACTTGCAGACTCTGGGGAGTATAAGGAATAAGCACTCCCCAACTGGGAGTCGAACCTGGGGCCCCGTAGGTGCTCCGCTGTCTGAGTTACGGGGTTGCTTGTGACGATATTGTTGAGCTAATTTGTGCGTGTTTTACAGCTGGCTTAGGGTGAACAACACAAGGGGTACATTAACTTAAGCCACCCTGTGCTGCTCGCTTACATGGGGGTTATTTCCCTGCAAGTTGATACAATCATATCCTCATCTCTTTGAAGCAATTTCCTTTCTTGAGTTTGTGCCTTGAAGCAATATTACTGCTATCCTAAACAGCTGCTTCTCCTCTTTTCTATACGCTTTCCTCGTCACCAAACTTTCTCTGCACTATCTACCCTTTACGTCTTCTCTCCCCCTCTCCCTCCATTGCTACTCTTCCTTTCCTGTTCGTCTTTTCTTTTATAGAGACACTCCAAATATACCTCATTTTCATTTGAGTTTTCTGTTGTCTTAAGTTTAGCACTACTTATGAATGCCCATCTGCTTCAACTGCGGTTTCTTTTCATACGAAAGGTTTCCTAAATGCTAGGAGCAGGCATTCGAGCTTGTTCAGTTGCAGAACTACTGCTACATAAAGTGGTTCAAGCACAACAATTATCTAATATAAAAAAAAAACTTTGATGTGCTGTACGCAAATAAATGCCTATCCACTCATTCTTGCATATTTATTCTTATTATTTAATCTACTTCATATTAATCGAAATAAACATTGCAGAAAGTGCCTTATTGCATATTTTCCTGTAGGTACACAAAGCGAATTCAGTAATGTGCACTGTTTGGTATTACCCCGCACTTTCTTATCATCTTACGGGGGGTAGCAAGGGGTGAGCGACCAATGACAGTTGCAATATCGGGCAAGAGGCGTGGCAATGTAATGAGAAGAAGCAAAACTGGCGGTGGGGGCAGGGTAAGATGCACCTGGCCTTGTAAAACAACCACGTTTTAATTTTCTTTAGATTCTCCCCAAATCCTTAATGTCTTTTATGAAAAAGTTTGCAAGTTTTCCTTGAAATAAGCGACATTATTGAGTTAAACAACCCTTTATTATTAGAAAAACTGATTTTATGCTTAGAATCACCAAAACGTGTAAAGCGTTCGGTGTCTGCTGTCCGAAAATGCACGATTTGGACGCTGAAGAACGTCGAATTGTGGGATGAACGACCATAACATTCCTGCGCATGCGCTAAATTCCACCATAGAGCCCTTGGTGTCCATCGTGTTGTGTAGATTACACTATTGTAACGTTTTAACAGCAGCGCGACATGTACCAGTACACATGCTGAAATGGCCGACATGAGCTCCAGCACACTGATGTAAATGTGCGGAATCACCTCAACGTTGCGTATTCAGATTGATAGATTGGTGGAGATAGACATGGTCAGCACAGACGCCAGATATGACACGTTAAAGACCTTATGCCTAGAGTCCACGGAGAGATTGAAAATCTTCAAAGACAAGCGCACGTATTGGTTCAGGTGCATGAGGCGGATATAGGCTCTGTAATGACGTAGAAGGTACACAGTTCGAAGTCTGATTGTAACGTAGACAGCTCGATGTTGGGTTTATTGACGAAACCATCTCACACTTCGATGCGGCACAGCGCCCAAACTGTGCATTTCTGGAAAGCAGTTCCATTTTGAAAACCAATCAATTTCCCGTCCAGCGCAACATACTAAGCGTCGTCTGTGTTTTAGGACACCCTGTATATAAGTACCAATTATCAAAATACGTGCAGTTATGGCTGTAACAGCCTGTATGTATGTGTATGAGCCTATTACGAGTTAGAAACGCCGGGTAAATCGGCTGCTATGAAATGTAATCCATGCTGCAGCAATCAACAAAGGCTTTGCGGATGAAGATAGACGAGGTGCATGCTTTTTGTATAAACATTGTTGCAGAGATGAGAAGGGTCTTGGTGGGAAATCAAAACGCGAGAGAGCACCTACAACATAATTCCTCCAGGGCCTCCACACAAACAAATGTTTACACTCACTCTGCGGCGGATAGTTGAACCAACCAACAGTGCTACCAACCACAACATAGCCAACTACACTCTCCGATCTTCATAATTATTGTTTCTCATTAATTTTAATTACGAGAAACAATACATGAAACATATGCCAGCTTCCACATCAATTGCCAATTTCCGAGCAATTCATCAATGATAACATTTAAACTGTAAGAGTGTTTGGCAAGTCGACAATGCAAACAATACACTGTCTATATATGCACTTTATAATGTTTATTGCGTGTCTGTCTGTCTGGGAGGACATTGCTTTCTAAAATTCCTGATTTACAAGCCAATGTTGGCGATATCATTCAAATGTTAATTAAATACTAATTCCGTATTAAATGCAGACACGTTTTGGAAACCAAACTCGTGTCCAGCAACACGAACAATGAGGGGCACAAATGAGCCAGTTAACCTTTACTTATGTATACAATTAAAGACAGTGTAAGATCCAAAAATTCAGTGTCAAAATTTCACCAGAAATATGTTTTGAGGCCCCCTGAATGCAAAAAAAAAAAAATCATTTTTACAAAAAGGTTCCTGTGTGTGTGTGTGTGTGTGTGTGTGTGTGTGTGTGTGTGTGTGTGTGTGTGTGTGTGTGTGTGTGTGTGTGTGTGTGTGTGTGTGTGTGTGTGTCTGACTGTAGATAGCACAACTAAAAAACAGAAAATCGGCTAAAAACCAAAGCTGGTATTTAAGTTTAATGTCTCTCAAGGATCTGACACGAAGGTTTTGAAAAAAATTCCTCTAACCTAAACTATCCTTCATATGGAACATTTTTCGAAAAATTTCATTTTCTTGCAAAAATCTCTAACGAATTTGACTATAATGCCATATGTTTGTGATATTTTTATGACAAATGAAATGTATATCTTGAATTTTTTGGCTAAAGCCCCTGTAGTCGTATTTACTCTGGATGACTTTTGCATAACTGCTAAACCGTAAGGGATAGACTAAATTTTACTATAGAAAAAATGTACATCTTGCTAAAATACACAATTTATGTCTTGATAAATGTGTTTGTAGAGTGAACCATTTCGGAGATATTCCTTGTTAATAGTGTGAGTTTGGGAAAAGTTATACTTATGCCAAATATAACATCCTTATTCATTTTTTTATATGGTAAGCGTGCAAAGAGAATGGAATCTCAAAGCTTTAAAAGATTTTACTATCGCACAAAGTCTACTGTATTGTAATATTCTCCTTGTACCTGCAAGGAAATAAGCAATAAGATAATTTGTACAAATGTTTATCTCAACTAACACGAAGAAGATATAGGAATAAGAATGGTTAGTACAAGAGTAGAGAAAGTCATGTGAGTGCAACACATCAGATTTTTTTTCCAGACTTCCTGCTTGTCAGTAATCGTTTCATATGTTTGTGTCGATTCTCTGCTTTGTTCCACAAAACACAGGGTAACTTAAAAAAAATGTTTTGTGTTATTAACAGCGCTGTAATTTGATATTAATATAATATCGGCTGTCACTCTGTCCCTAACGGCGTCGATGTTTATTATATCATGTTTTGTTTTCTCGGAATATTAAACAGAAATAAATCGCGCTGCCAGCTAACGATGCCACATTTCTTGGAATTTCAGTTTTAACTGCATAAATAACAAACACGTGTATCGGAATTTTGTTTCCATTACACTTCCGATCCAATAACGAATATAAACAACAGAGTTTGTGGTTATGTTTGTATTTAGTAATACCTACGGGGAAAAAGTTGTGTTTTATATTTTTAAAATATCCCAATACTTTTAGTTTGGAAGAAGAGTGAAAGAAAGGAAATAGGAGAAAAGGGAGAAAAGAAACAATAGGGTGAGGGGAAAAAAGGGAAGAAAGAGGAATTGTGGGGGAAATTGTGTTCAGCTGATTTTGCAGGTATCGAAAACGCACAATTAGAAGGAAAATAAAATACCTTATGATGGAGTAGGTATACACGAAGCAAAACATCTGATAAACCAACTGAAATATAAACTCCAAGACAGAAGTTCGAATAATCAAGTAAACAATTAATTCTGTGTTCCTAGAACAGGTAACTCGTGAAGTAGATATCACATTAACTTAAAATTAGCTTCTGACGTGAACGTTTAACTGCTTATTGGGGATGCTAATTAAAGGGTTTACTCCATGAAGTACGAGGGTGAACTGTTACAACTTTTAATCACAGAAGAATTTAAAACTAACTTCGAAAAACACTCTCAATCTATAGAAGAAGTTTTAAAAGCAGAGTAAAGAGTTATGAAGTTTGAACTGGGTTGATGAACGGGAACTTAGAAAAGTTATATATTTTATTAATGCATTTGAACTTTTAGGAAGCTGCATTTTTCATAAAGTGAAGTTGTACTCTTACTTTTGAGGGTTTTCTTCAAGGGTAGTGTTTCTTTAGAGTGGAGCAACTTTCTGTTAAGTTTGAAGTTCGCGATTAACCTTACATCGGTTTTGAGCTATGCGGTCCACAAACACACACACACACGCGCGCGCGCGCACACGGACCTTCTTCTAAAAATGTTTGTTTTTGGATTCAGGGGGGTCTCAAAACATATATTTCCGATGAAATCTCGACATCGAATTTTTGAGTGGAATACAAGACTTCTACTCTAACAGTAGACCAAATAATACATATGTTTGTCATAAATAGTATGCTTTAGCAAAATTTGTATGTTTTATCCAAATTTTTTTCAAAAGTTCTTTATTTTGTTTTTGGCGGGGGGAATTCAAAGAGTCTCAAAACGTGTATTTTCATCGAATCCTATCTCTGTGTATGTAGGTGACAGTGAAAGTAATGAATGAGCTTGGCAAATTCAAGCCTAAACACCTGCGGAAAATGAAGCGAAACAAAAGAAAGGCGACGGTGTTCAATTAGGATCTCTGGAGAGTGACTCGTTTATTTTGGTAGACCGAGAGAGAGTGAGAGAGAGGTCGCAATGATCGATTGGCTCTTGTGGGAAGGGCATTACTTATTGTGTTGGTAATAGACTTTTTGATCCCCCTGTCCCTATATTGTTGGTCAAAGGAAACCCTTGTGCGCGTTTTACTTCAAGAGCTGGGCAGCGTTTTGACCAATTGTTCGGTAGAAATTACTTTCCACCTACTTGAATAATTCTATTAGAGAGGGAGTTTGATGACACACAAACAGAAAAACAGCGCACAACACAGACCCTGCTTTTGTTGATCTATAAACCCACTCTATACTTCTTGAAAATTACTCCCCTTAATTAACATTAATATTGCACGTTCTACGTCCCTCGTTACCTGTTCTTTTATTGTTACATTCTAGAGCTAGAAACGAACCCCAGGGCAACTACTCACAGAATGATTGAAGTGTTCAAATTGAAGTTACCCGATACAAAACGTCGCCACGCCGGTCGTGGTCACTATCAATTATTGTTATAAATAGCGAAAAAGTAACTTCACCGCTAGCTACCTATGAATCATGTAACATTGGATAATTCGAAGCAGAAGGGAGAAGAAAATATTCGAATTACAAACGTCATAACCTGACAGTTTAGCAATACAGGAACAATATCTATTCCTAAGTAACATTCCTCGTCGATATCAGGATTTTCCGGTTTTCCCATTGGTTTTCCGCTCCATTTTTATCTAAACATTTTCTCCTTATTCTTCGGATAAGTTCACAAACTATTCGCTAGCACTGTGCAGTCTTTCGCTATTTCAGATTTTGCGCAGAAGAAAGAGAAATCTCTACCTGTTGTGCTAATTTGAGAGTGGTTTATTCGATGGCCGTTCAAGATTCGCATCAATGTCATCAGTTTGTAATTACTTTTATTAGCAGAGAATGCTAAATAATTGGAAATATAGATAAACTGGTGACATCAGATTTCAGTAAATCCATATTTTATTATTAACAACCGAAATGATTACTTTTCTCGATAATTGCAGATTGTTGCAAAACATTTTTTTTTTCTTAGACCTGACAAAAAGTATAGTTTTTTGTAGATATAGTCATCCTGGGTAATAAGTGAACAGCAGAATTTTTTGATCATTTTCATTATTTCATTTTCTTCAGTATTTTTCGTAAATGGACAGTCAGAACAAGGAGATTGATAAAATACGAAGAAATTAATATAAAACAAATGTTGTAATCGTAAGTCGGGGATCTTTTAACGCTAAAATCGATTTCATCACCAGTTTTGGATTGAGGGTTGGTAACACTGTAATAATCACCCATTATTTCAACACGGATAAAAATGTTGCCGATAAGTGTTCCTAACAGGTTTGGCAGTGGGAAGTATTCCTGTTTTTTATTTATTTTTTAACGATGCTTTTAATTACCAGGATTACATCAGGTATCCCAGAATTTCGTCTTGCAGGAGTTTCTTTAATGCCAGTAAAAACTATAGAACTGACTGGGTTTGAACCCAAAACCATTGCTTCAGTCATAATTAATTCTCTTACGTACAAAAACGTTTGCATTTTTCCACCCTTACATTGATTCATCATGTTGCTTTCTGGCAAAATGCTATTCAGATTATACAAACTGTGACCTAGGATGTAGTTTAATTTTGTTTCGTTTCTGTCCACTAATATATGTAGAGTTTTACTCACTCTTATACACACTATTCTTGTAAATGTTTACTTCTCATGGCAAGCTTCTATATCTCGGCAACAGATGCCACCGTTCTTTCGAAATCTGTCTGAAAGTGTGTTTGGTTCGGTCGATATTCAAATTCCGTGAAATATGTAAGTGGAGTGCCTCTTATGTTGCTATATACTGGGTGGAAGTGAAATAATCCGTCACACTGAACGAGCTGAGAGAGAGTGGATGTAAATTTACAAAAAATTCCAATAACTTTTTTAATTAAAAGCATCGTTAACTAGATTAAAGGTGAGAATGTGTGTCTATCGGCGGATCAGTAAACTATTCTGACTATATAAATACAATGGCTATGTATCAAATTCAGACGTTTTGTCACTGCTACGTCAGACATTAGAAAACTGTGAAAAAGTGAGGTTATTGTTCACTGCCCCGAAAGAAAACATTACCTCAAATCGTATTACAAAGATTTCATTTGCTATGTTTAAGCATCTGAATATCTGCCGTATTCTGTTTCAGAGAATTACGCCATGATAAGATAACGACCTCACATGGAATTGGATTCTTCCTTTAAACGTCGCCCAAAATTGTTCCAACGCCGATTGCGATACCACAAGACGAAATGTACTTACTGCGCATGCGCACTGAGAAGAAGCGAGTTGCCTTATTGAATGTTAGGAACCTAACACGATATACGTAAAACTTGTCGTTTATTCAATTTTCTATGATTATAGCCATAAATTAATAAGCTTTAATCAATAATAATTCAGCCAGGTGATCGTAATTTTTTGGGATAAAAGTATTTCTTGTTATTTACAATAAGAGAAATTTGCTGTTAAAGAGTGATGGATTATTTCACTTCCTCCCTATATAGTATCAGACAACATGAATTTGTCACAAATAGCTGCTATGATTCCTTGGGACTATAAAATAGTCATTTATGTAACAATTTGCTTACAGGCACATTGGAGAAGTGGCAGTAGTGACGTCTTTGCTGTCTTGTTGCTGGGTAACTTTGAGCAAGTTATGCCGCCATAATAAGCCTTATTAATGCTGGAATTGCATAAACAATATTTGTATTGAATGTAGGACGTTGATGCAACAACGGTTTTAGCACTGTTCGAGTTAAACCCCGTGCAGGTTAGGCAACTTCTCCTCCACACATGTTGTGCGTTAGGTCCTTCCCCTTGGAGCTGACACCTTCAAACAACTGACAATCACATTACACACTTTGTAATGAACACTGTGTTGGAGGTTTAGCGACGTCATCATTTAATTTCAACCGTGGTCCCAAAATGACAAAAAAAATAGTCAAATCGTTTAAAGCTTTGTAATTCAGTTCTCTTTGCACGGCTAACATATACAAAACGAATAACGATCTTCTATTTGAGCAAAATTTAAGTATTCTAATACTCACACAAATAACAAGGAATACCTCCGAAATGATTCACTCCACAAAACATTTATTTGCACATTCGTTGTGTGCTATCCTTGAAATGTATTAAACTTAAACACCAAGTTTGGTTTTTAACCGACTCCTCGTTTTTCAGTTATGGTATCCACAGCCACGCGCACGCGCAAACACACACATACACGCCTCACTCCTTCTACAAAGTTCCCGACTCCAAGACTCGACTATTTCGACGGCGCCGGGCATGACGTCACACGTCCAACTATGTGACGTTTAATTCACGTCACCAATGGTCTCCGATGGTTGATCGCCTTGTGACTGCAATGCGGAAGGTTTTCCTGTCAGTCAGTTTGGTGAAGAAAGACAAGGGCTAGTGGGAGTCAAGTCAGTGCTAGCGGCGATTTCAACAGGTGGTTAGGAAGTTGTAAATGTTGTTTAAGAGCCACTCAAAGATATGGGAATGGATTTCAGGGCTTTTACCGATGTGTTAAACTTATATTCTGATAAATATGAAAAACTGATATTGACATTCAACTGAACTCAAATGTTTTCTGCGAAGAATAAAATATACTTTCTAAAACGAACTCTGCAAAATCCATAAGTGTTGTGTTTAAAAGGAACAGAAGCGTTATGTTAAATACATCTTGGAAACAAGTGTGAATACGGGTATAATTGTAATTTTGTAATCAGAATAAAGTTAACCGAAGTTACTATAGCTTTGCAATTTATATATTGCGCCTTATGACACACCTCAGCAAGTTTCCTTCCTCTAGATGTATTACATATCATCTTTGGAAAAAATATTTCAAACCCAAAGAAAACGCACCAAGAGAGCAAATAAAAATAAACAACGGTCCAAGGAAACTCCGCAATTAATTTTCCAAAGCGCCGATGTCAGTTTGTTTATCCCCCACCATACACGGGGGATTAAATAGGTTTAAAGTTTTAAATCGTACTTAATTATATTATATACACACAGACCCAAGTAAGATCACGTGCTTAAAACAAAATATGCGAGTCGTTCTTTTTAAAACCGTTTATTGGGGTACAGTCAGAACAAAAAGCTTTAATAGAATGGTGTGAATAAGAGAAAAGTGAAATTCCAACAGAGAAACAGCAGCAGAAGTTGAAAAAATCGATTGTGTTGCACTCACATGACTTTCTCTACCCTTTTCACTGTAAAGAATTTACTAAGATAAAAGTTAAAGTCAGTTAGTTTTTACAAGACATTATGAAAAGTATTGAAACATAGAAATAAACGAATAGCAGGAACATCTGAATAGAGTATTATAATAAATACAAATTAAACTTAAAAGAAAACAGTTTTACGTATTTGGTCTGTATATTTTGTACATTTTGTATTTTCTATATCTGCTTGTATATTTGTATAACACACTTCAATATGATGTCAATGACTGTCATATTTCACTGCTTGCGTCACAGAGAATATGGAGTCAATAGGTTAACAGTCAGGGCTTAGAGGTTTTGAGCGACTTCATTTGGAATCTGACGTCAGGCGCGACGCAAAACAAAAGACTGCCGAGGCTAAGTTATTTCATAGCACATGTCAGGCCGGCGAGCAAACATAGGCGCCTTAAGTTAGATGCCTCGTGCGACTGTTTGTGTATACGTACTAATAACAATCGAGCGGCAGAACCAAAAGGGCGTGACGTCATCTGCGCTATATAAGTTTCACTTACAGAAATGTCGTGTGTCAGTGAATGCGACATAGTGATTCAGAATTCCTAATGAGCGCTCAGTGATTTTATCGTGAGAGATAATGTATGAGAGACAGAGAAAGACACTGAAAGGATTGAGTGAAGGTTACCAGGAGAGAACAATTATGAGTTGTAATACCACGAAAGACTAACGTCAGCAGTAGACAACTGTGTTTTTGGGCAAACGTTTAGACGTAAAATAAACTGATAGAAAATCAATAAGACTAATTTTGTCACAATAGACCTCGTTTTTGTAAAGTTGAAATGCACATTTCGGAGACACGCTGTATAAGCCACGTCCCAAGGGGGAGAGCAGCAATAAGCGTAAACGAGGTTTATGGGGAACACTGTTAAGGGATTAGAGGGAATTGAGGAAATCCTGCACCATAAAGACCATGCAAGTTTGCGCACCTTTTAACACATGCAAAGCAAACTGGGGGCTAAGGGGAAGGGCCACTAACAGTTTTAAAGTTTAATCCTTTCGTGGGATGAACTTTAGAAGGCACAATGAAGAGAGGGATAAAAATCCCAGGAGTAGACACTGTGCCTCATAACAACCCTGCACAACTAACCACTTTTTTACCTCGAAGAGCGTTCTTTGCGTTCTTTGCCACTGTAGACTTATTCTCAGTCTCTCGCCATCTTAGTCAAGTGATGACTTGCCAGGACTGAGTAAAACTAGGAAAGACACTAGAGCACAATCCTGACGGAACACGAGTGCATGCCGTAACGACCTCGGCTATCCGTGACGGTTGGTTTGTGGTGCCCGTGGTAGGCGGCGCCTTCAGTACTCTTCCACAGGGAAAAAAACGTAATAGAAAATTAGAGGGGCAAGGTAAGACGATGACAGAAATCGTAGGCTCATGTTTAGATTAGCTTACTTGCCACTTGCCAGCCAGATTCCAAGTCCGAACTTACTTACTGCGCATGCGCCGACAGTAGTTTCACAATCGCCCACTAGGTTTCACTGCATGACTAGCAGACGATTTTCACATCTGCCAACATTGCTACAGAAAGTCTTTCCCTCTATCTGGTGAGTCTAACTGGAATTTTGTCACCTGTTTAAAACGGCCATTAATAATAACTAAAGTATAGATAACAGCTTTTAAAACTAAAACATAACATCTAGTTTATACGAAGATACTTGGTATAGTAAGGTTCGAATCGCCATAGCTCATCGAACTTCCAGCGAAAATTGAAACGCGCATGCGCACAACTCCCGGCATGCTTTGCGCGTAAAACGATATCATTTGCATTGCTAGTGTTGCAGTTTGCTGTTCACAGTGTTGGTTCAAAGTGTTTAAAACAATCAATGAGCCCATCGACTGTGAAATATTCGGTTTTTAACAGCAAGGAATGTTCCAGAGTGGACATTGATCGGCCGTGAATATCGGCGATTGACAATTTCCACTGATTATGTAGTTTTTATCCAACGACTATTTATCTTTATAGGAGGCAGACTTCTATGACGTCGGCATACAACGGTTGTAGAACGTTGTGTGTGTGTGTGTGTGTGTGTGTGTGTGTGTGTGTGTGTGTGTGTGTGTGAATAGCATAAATCAAAAGCCGAAATTCTGTTAAATGTCATCTTCCAAGGATACTAATAAAGATCTTCAAAAAAAATCATGCAACTCAAATTAACCTTTACATTGAGAATTTTTCAAAAATTTTAGCTTTCTCAAAAATAGCTCTTAACGATTTTGATTAAAATATCATGTTTAAAATATTTTCTTGACCAATGAAACATATCTTAAACTTTCTGAGAACAGCTTCTGCAACTCTCTTCATTCTGAAAGAATTTTGAACTGGTAAATTGTAAGATAAAATCACACTACACGGAAAATGTAGATCATGTTAAAATATACGTTTTCTGGAGTTACTAATTTCGGAGATATTCTTTGTTATTGATTTGAATGTTATGCTTTCCTCAAATGCGAAATCATTATTTTCTTCTCGTCCTTAGTTTTGTCTCCTGGTCTTGCAAAGAGGACATGATTTCAAAGCCATCACACAGCTACCAGCTCTTAAAACATTTGACTATCATTTAAGCTATTGTATTCCCATATTTCTATTGTACATATAAGGAATATGCAATAAAATTAGTTATATAGCTTCTACCTCGATTAACTTGAAGTAGATAGAAGAATGTACCTTTTTATAAATAGTCCGTTGCAGAATATATAAAATAGACATTTTGATTAAAATTTAAAATGAATCGACTTTGCCACATCCGCAATGGACAGTTTGTCGAATATTCTCATTTGATTATATGCTCATTTTCTAACTACTGCGTCACAGCGGTTAAGGCCCAACCTTATTGGGAGATCGGGGTCGGGTATTTGTAGAAGTAAATGAAGATAAGTAGAAGCGCTAGCGCTCTCACTCAGCATGAACACCAGAAGTTCTATCGATAATCCGAATCTTCTCGAAGTTTCTCTTCCTCCCGAAAGTGTGTCCAAAGGCATTCTAGAATATTCTGAGGTATCCTCCAGCGGCTTTATGAGTGAGTGAGTTTCTGGCAGGATAAAAAGTGCTATTCTCCGAGCGAGTTTATGACGTGCAGTTAGTGCTGCTATTGTAGGAGAGATTGGAGAACTCTGTTGTTCGACACATAGAAGGTGAAATAATATTGAACACTAAGTGAAATGACAGTGAAAATTGAACTAGGTGAATTAATGGTGTAACCTAAGCAGACTCATAGTAAAAATTGGAATTAGATCAAGTAAATAAGTAACATTGAGAGTTTAAAACTGGAAAATGCGCTCTCCTACTGCAATAAAAGCGCGGAGTATCCACTTTCTGAAGAAAGGGAGTGTAGATGTCTCAGGAGTGATCGTATATCGCCATATGTCTCAATCAGACACGCGTGTAATGTATCCAGGAAAGATGGGACCTGGAAACATCACAGTTCCTGTTCTCGTCGCAGACTTCCGAACTGACGGAGGGGACTTTCTACACGAGGTTATTTCAGGAAATAAGGTTACCGAATCAGTAGACCAAACTGCACAAAAGCACTACGACTTGTGCCTAAGCCAACAGAAAATATACCTCATTTACATATCCCTTTATGTATAACTTTTACAGACTATTCTTACAAAAACCGACTTTTCTGTCTATTTAACATTTTTCTCAACAATCCTTTACAAAAACACATCCCTTACATATTTTCTAGCACGTGCGAGGGGATGGGAATAAAACGGAAGTGATAGTCTGATGTTTAAAAGGGGGAAGCAATATGCTGGTGTTAAAATTCGTAGCGACAAAGAACAAAATTTCAAAAATTACAAAGTATTGAAAAATTCACACCAATAACTATTAATAGATATATTGGAAATTTCTAATGCCGTAAAACAGTTATATGAAGTAAAATATTTGTTTTAAGGAAATCAAAAATGTTTCTTGAGTAAGTTTTTCACTATTTCTTACGTTTTTCCGGTGATAATCTACTTTTACACAATTTAATATTTAATTATATGCTATTTAAATGTCCTAAATATCTATTTTAATTAAAATATATAGAGCACTCACATGACTTTCTCTACTCTTGTACTAACCATTCTAAAAAAACTCTTATACCTATATCTTCTTCGTGTTAGTTGAGACAATCATTTCTACAAATTATCTTATTGCTTATTTCCTTGTGGGTACAAGGGGAATATTAGAATACAGTAGGCTTTGTGCGATAGTCAAATATTTTAAAGCTTTGAGACTCCGTTCTCTTTGCACACTTAACATATAAAAAATGAACAACGATGTTCCATTTCGCGAAAGTTTTGTTTTCCGAAACTCACACACATAGCAAGGAATATCTCCGAAATGGTTCACCCCACAACAAAATTTATTGAGACATAAATTGTGTATTTTAGCAAGATCTACATTTTTTGTATAGTAAGATTTGGTGTATCTCTAACGGTTTACCAGTTATGCAAAACTCGTCCAGAGTAAATACGACTACAGGGGCTATAACCAGAAAATTCAAGATATACATTTCATTTTTCATGCAAATATCTCAAACATATGTCATTTTAATCAAAATCGTTAGAGCCATTTTCAACAAAATCAAAATTTTCGAAAAATTTTCCATGTAAAGGGTAGTTTAGGGTGGGTCTATTTTCTTCAAAATCTTCGTGTCGCATCCTTGAAAGACATTGAACTTAAATACCAACTTTGGCTTTTAACCCACATTTCGTTTTTGAGTTATGCTGTCCACAGACTAACAATAAATATGGAATATGGTGGAATATAATACTTTCTGTGCTTCAGTAAACTTAGTAGAGAAAGTAAAAATGGAGGTACAATGTCCATATTGTTCAAACAGCCTTCCGTGTTTGTTATGCACATACGATTGTAAGCGTGCCCATTCAGTTACAAAACACAAAGTTTAGTTCTCTTTTCATAGCCCTTCTCCATGGCTTCTACGTTTGAAATATTTATTATTGCAGCTTTTTTCTGGTTCCAACCGCCGCATATACCGACCGAGTCTTATCCCGCGGATTTAAAACTTATACAATACAGTCGTTTTACAGGCCGTGTCGTAAACACAGTCCGCTGCATCACGTTATTTTAATAAACTAACAGCTCATGAAGGGCCAAGGCTTGCAGGCGTCACTGGCGGGGTGCAGCACTGTAGGGTGGGACGTGGCCAGCGCCCAGAGCCCTCCTGGCCAGTTATGCGGCCTTCGCGAACTGTTTCCCTTCATTTGCTGTTCATATTAGTGTTACGTTTAACTGAAGGTATACATAGTGTCCCAAAATTACTTAAACTTTGGGAGCCGATAAAAAGCATTATTTTAAACAGTTTTTGTTAAGGAAAGTTTTTAGCTGCGGTTGTTCGTTTAAGCGCTAGACGAGCTAATATCATAGATTACTGCCTCCCGCCCAGGTTAAGTATTTACGGCAAAATCAACAATGCAATGTCTTAGTAAGGCACACAATCAATACAGGAAACAAACACAGAACGCATAAACAAAAGACAAACATCTCATTGTTTACAGTTAATCACAGCTTCACTATTCAAAGTAAATGTTGGAACGCACGCCCATTGTGATTATTAGAAAGAGTGTTGTGTTCTGTGTGGAACGAGTGGAGGTAAATTAAAAAAGATTTGTTAGTCATTCGAGTTTAAAAAGCTCACAGTAGAAATATAGGTAGACCTGCTGGTCTATTATAAAGTAGGAGTGTAGAATATGTTCGTGTTAGAGGTCGTTTTTTTCATTCCGTATACAAGATAATGAAATATCTGCGCTGCCCTGACTCCAGCAGATTGAAAAGATGGAAAGTAATTCTTGAGGAAGGGAACTCAGGTTTCCATTATGGACATAATTTCTCACGCCTTGCGCAGAAGGCATATGATAACAAAATTAAAGTACAGGAATTTGTTTTTTGTTTCGTGAGTTTGGTGGCAGGTTGGTTGATTTGTTTGTGGCGTGTGATGTCAGATTTCCTTCACCAGCCAGGTTTCCCCTTCCCCTCCCTCCCTCCCTCCCTCTCTGGATGAAATAGAAATAATCTTGATCAAGTTATTCTGGTCTCGTCGACCCACGTGATATAGTTACTGCAGTTCATCTTTCTGCTTCGCCGAGCACATGGGAGAAGAAGAAGAAGAAGAAGGGCATTGACGTTTCACCCTAGAGTTCTACACTTCCAACATTATCTGTATTCATTTGTACCTACTTCTGTTGGAGATATCGGTTCAGTACCAGGGAGTCACGTGTCCCACGCTCTTCTACTCACTTGAACCCAGGAGGACCACTTATACCTATTGCAAAAAATCTGATGTGTTGCACTCACATGACTTTCTCTACTCTTGTACTAACCATTCTTACAAACTCTTATTCCTATATCTTCTTCGTGTTAGTTGAGATAAACATTTGTACAAATTATCTTATTGCTTATTTCCTTGTAGGTACAAGGGGAATATTAGAATACACTAAGCTTTGAGCGTAGTCAAATATTTTAAAGCTTTGAGATTCTGTTCTCTTTGTATACTTAACCTATAAAAAAATGCACAACGATGATTCATTTCACGAAAGTTCTAAGTTTTCCGAAACTCACACACATAACAAGGAATATCTCCGACATGGTTCACCCTACAAGAAAATTTATTGAGACATAAATTGTGTATTTTAGCAAGATCTACATTTTTTGTATAGTAAGATTTGGTCTATCTCTAACGGTTTACCAGTTATGCAAAAGTCATCCAGAGTAAATACGACTACAGGAGCTATAGCCAGAAAATTCAAGATATACATTTCATTTGTCATCAAAATGTCTCAAACATATGACATTTTAATCAAAATCGTTAGAGCCATTTTCAAGAAAATCAAACTTTTCGAAAAATTTTCCATGTAAAGGGTAGTTTAGGGTGGGGCTATTTTCTTCAAAATCTAGGTGTCGCATCTTTGAAAAACATTAAACTTAAATACCAACTTTGGTTTTTAACCGACTTTTCCTTTTTGAGTTATGCTGTCCACAGACTGACAGACAAACACACTGACACACAGACACACACACGGACCTTTTTCTAAAAATGGATTCAGGGGGCCTCAAAACATGTATTTCCGGTGAAATCTCGACATCGAATTTTTGGGTGGAATTCAATACTTCCCCTACTTACCAGTAGAGAAAGTAAAAATGAACAACGATGTTCCATTTCACCAATTTTCCGAAACTCACACACTTAACAAGGAATATCTCTAAAATGGTTCACTCTACAAAAAACTTTATTGAGACATAAATTGTGTATTTTAGCAAGATCTACATTTTTTGTATAGTAAGATTTTGTCCATCTCTAACGGTTTACCAGTTATGCAAAAGTCGACCAGAGTAAATACGACTACAGGGGCTATAGCCACAAAATTCAAGATATACATTTCATTTGTCATAAAAATATCTCAAACATATGACATTTTAATTAAAATCGTTGGAGCCATTTTCAAGAAGAGCAAAATTTTTGAAAAATTTTCAATGTAAAGGGTAGTTTAGGGTGGGGCTATTTTCTTCAAAATCTTTGTGTCGCATACTTAAAAGACACTAAACTTAAATACCAACTTTATTAATTTGTGACGTGGTAAAGAAAGTAATAAGAAAAGGACGTATAGTATAATATATTAGAACTCATTTGACACGTAAACCAAAGCTGCATATCCTGAAAGTGAAGCGGATATTTTAATCTCCCTGTATTGGTTTAATCAATACGTAATTAGTCGCCGTGTAAGAGGGTAATTTATCCACAGAAATCAGAGAGGAAATAACATTGTCAGATATTTCCCTTCATCTCTTGCTGTCTCTGCTAATTTGGCTCGTTTAGAGAAATACTTCTTTATATTTCCTTTTACGGTTGACCGATCAAAAAGCTTTTGAGCTTGCTGGAACGGCAAAGAAAGAGGGACAAAGAAGGGGAATGTTTTCAGGCACACTAAAGGCAATTTGAGGTCGAGTGAACCACATAATGGCCTGCGTCAGATTGGACGGCGAATCGACTTAGGTCTATGATCCATATAAATGACACCAATTGGCTTTGAGGACCTTTGGGCATCTGAAGCGTTTTAACAAGCTGTAGCCAAAAACGTCAGACTACGTCGTGATCAAGCGATAAATCTTCCCTCTATTGCTCGGAATATCTAAGTAGGAAAGATGCCTTTTCAAACATTTATTTCCTTGGCAACATCAAACAGTAATGTACTGTAGCTATTAACGGTACAAAGTAATGCAAACATACGTAAAACTAACTTTACTTAGTTAAATTAAGTTAAATTACCCCTGCTCTTAAAGTTATCAATGGTTTTTCCTAGTATTTTTACTTTCTCTACTACGTAAAAAAACTTCGACATCGAGGTTTCACCGAAAATATAACTCAAAAACGAAAAGTTGCTTAAAAATCAAAATTGGTATTTAAGTTTAATGTCTTTCAAGGATTCATCACGAAGATTTTGAAGAAAATAGCCCCACCCTAAACTACCCTTTACATGGAAGATTTTTAGAAAATTTTAATTTTCTTGAAAATGGCTCTAATGAGTTTGATTAAAATGTCATATGTTTGAGATATTTTGATGAAAAATGAAATGTATATCTTGAATTTTCTGGCTATAGCCCCTGTAGTCGTATTTACTCTGGACGACTTTTGCATAACTGGTAAACCGTTAGAGATAGACCAAATTATACTATACAAAAAGTGTAGATCTTGCTAAAATACACAATTTACGTCTCAATAAATTTTTTTGTACAATGAACCATTTCGGAGATATTCCTTGTTGTGTGTGTGAGTTTCAGAAAACTTAAAACTTTCGTGAAATTCAACATCCTTGTTCATTTTTTTATATGTTAAGGGTGCAAGGAGAACGAAATATCAAAGCTTTAAAAGATTTGACTATCGCTCAAAGCCTACTGTATTCTAATATTCCCCTTGTACCTACAAGGAAATAAGCAATAAGATAATTTGTACAAATGTTTATCTCAACTAACACGAAGAAGATATAGGAATAAGAGTTTGTAAGAATAGTTAGTACAAGAGTAGAGAAAGTCATGTGAGTGCAAGACATGGTATTTTTAGGTTTACGATCGCAGCTTGACAATGAGTTGAGAGGAAATGTTGGCCCCGGGCACTCTAACCTACAACTTTGGGGGGATGTTGCCACTAAGTAGCCAGAAGCATTACATGTGGCGGCGGTGTCTGCCCTCTGAGACAGGTGCACTCTCACCTCCCTCTTGTCACAACTTACCCCCCCTCCTCGTGTCGCCGTCGCAACTTTCTCTATACTTAACATAATAACTTTACCACTTCACTTGAGAAGGTGTCACAGACATTTCTAAAGTCGCGAGAGATTTTCCACAGCGAGCAAAGAAAACTCTCACCATAAAAAATGTACATTAATGTAATCCCCGTTGTAAAAACTAATTTTCCTTCCCCAGCAACTTTTTTTCTCTCTCTCCTCTCAGACTCTAGTACGTTTTCAAACTTTTATGGAGTTGAGAAGTGGCGCGCATTAAACTGCAAAGACAAAGACGAAAAGTCATTAAAAAGTGCCTCTTGTATCGTAACGTCAGTGCTCCAATATTCCGCTAATTCGGCACAAATGCGCTGTTCAGCAGTGGATCTATAAGAACCGTTCTACACGTCACAGCGATGCAAACTGCAGTCGGCCATGATCTCAGAGAACACAAAACAACTGAAACTTTCTCTACCACGTATACAGAAAAATATCTTAAACCTGTGACATTTTAATCAAAATCGTTAGAGCCATTTTCGCAGAAATAAAAATTTTCGAAAAATGTTCCATGTAAAAGTTAATTTAGGGTGGAGAGATTTTCTTCAAAATCTTTGTGTCACATCTTTGAAATATATTAAACTTAAATACCAAATTTGGTTTTTGACCTATATTTTTTTTAGGGATTTAGGGGGGCTGCAAAACATATTGTCACCGCGCCCGCCGTATCTAATTGCCGACAACCGCAGTGTCACCCATCGCATTATTGTCGGCACTACCGCAAAGGAGCCGAAGGAAAGAGACGGAGAATGGCCGCATTGTTGGGCGCTTGCCGAAAGAGAGAAAGTGATAGAGGCTTCTAGAACTGTCTGCTTTGTGTTTCACCGCTAAATAAGTGAACGTTCCGGAAGCTTCCAGAATAGTGCCTGGGAGATATAAATAGCGGTAAAGTGTGACAGGAGGGAGTGAGACGTATGTGAGTTGAGTAGTCGTGCCGACGGAGACGGACAGACGATGTGAAGAGTTGTGCCGACGGAGAAGAGTTAGTTCTTTGTGTTACGAGTTCGGAGCCGTGCTGTTGAAGAATCGGAAAAGACTTTCTTGCTGTTGCAACGAGTGTACAAGTTACTGTTTACGGAAATAAAAGTGTTTCTTTATCTAGACTACATCTGTCTTCTTTACTTTACACCCACACCAAAAGTCACACTGGTGTCAGAAGTGGGATTCGTCGAATTGCTTCTAGTTTCGTTACATCGTCGTTAGAAGTTGCAACGTTAGAACCAAGATGGAGGGAGATTCGGAAACCAGGATGATGGCAATGATGAAAGAATTATTTGCCAAAATGGAAACGAGAAACGACAACCTCGCTGCCAAAATGGAAACGAGAAACGACATCCTCGTTGCCGAGCTGAAAGAAGAAATGAAGACGAGAAACAACCTCGTTGCCGCGCTGAAAGAAGAAATGAAGACGAGAAACAACCTCGCTGCCGAGCTGAAAGAAGAAATGAAGACGAGAAACAACCTCGCTGCCTAGCTGAAAGAGATGAAGACGGAGCTATCGGCGAAAATTGACGGCGAACTGATTGGCGTGACGGAAGACGTGGAAGAACTCGGCGAAAAGGTGGAAGACCTCTGCCAGCACGTGGACGTCGTGGAGGACGACGGGGAACGTCTTGGCGCCCTGGTAGTAAGAGTTGACGAGAGCGTCAAAGTACTGGATGCCAGGGGCAGACGGAATAGCGCGGAGCCGGAGAGGGAGCACCTAGTGGCCGAGGCGACAGTCGCGCCCGTTTCAGATGATATGAGGGAAGACGTGGAACAACTCGGCGAACTGATTGGCGTGAGGGAAGACGTGGAACAACTCGGCGAACTGATTGGCGTGACGGAAGACGTGGAACAACTCGGCGAACTGATTGGCGTGACGGAAGACGTGGAACAACTCGGCGAACTGATTGGCGTGACGGAAGACGTGGAACAACTCGGCGAACTGGTTGGCATGACGGAAGACGTCGAACAACTCGGCGAACTGATTGGCGTGACGGAAGACGTCGAACAACTCGGCGAACTGATTGGCGTGACGGAAGACGTCGAACAACTCGGCGAACTGATTGGCGTGACGGAAGACGAACAACTCGGCGAAAAGGTGGAAGACCTCTGCCAGCATGTGGACGTCGTGGAGGACGACTGGGAACGTCTTGGCGCCCTGGTAGTAAGAGTTGACGAGAGCGTCAAAGTACTGGATGCCAGGGGCAGACGGAATAGCGCGGACCCGGGGAGGAAGCACCTAGTGGCCGAGGCGACAGTTGCGCCCGTTTCAGATAACGAAAGTGTACGTCTCGGGGAAGACAAAGGGGCAGTTCAGGGACGTCGTCGGGGATCCTCTGGAGGAGTGTGTCGGGTACGTAACCAACCAGGATACGACGTGGAGGACGATCAGCAGGGAAGCGCACAAGCAAACGAGCATCACGCGAGAACCGACTTGGCATGTGACATGGGGGGACCGTCGGAGCCATCCAATCACCTGACGCATAGTGCCGTGAACGGAAGAAGGGTGGACATCATCGTGGACGGCAGGATACAGGAGAGGCCGTGCCGAGCACGAGTGAACACGAGTGCAGCGGTGGACGCGACTCGCGCGGATGTGGTGGGGTTTGTTGCCGGACCCATCGGAAGCAAGGTGGCTGCGAAGGTGCGCCAGAGATGTCGGCGGACACGGTACCCAATGAGCCGTTTCCAAGTGCGCAGGATGGCCCGTCAACACACCAGGAAGAAGGGCAACTGGACGAGGGCCCGCCAAGACCGGCGGTACTGTTGCAGAATTTCGAAGCAGGATGGCATACGTCGTCCTACCCGGACCAAGGGACACTATCCAACAGCGATACCTAGGATCGTGCCTCCTGGAGAAGAGGTTCGATGGGTTAGTCCACCGGGGCGCAAGGGAGATGCCGCAGTGATAGTGCTGGTCGGGACGACCAGCTCTGAGGAGGGAGCAGTGTCACCGCGCCCGCCGTATCTAATTGCCGACAACCGCAGTGTCACCCATCGCATTATTGTCGGCACTACCGCAAAGGAGCCGAAGGAAAGAGACGGAGAATGGCCGCATTGTTGGGCGCTTGCCGAAAGAGAGAAAGTGATAGAGGCTTCTAGAACTGTCTGCTTTGTGTTTCACCGCTAAATAAGTGAACGTTCCGGAAGCTTCCAGAATAGTGCCTGGGAGATATAAATAGCGGTAAAGTGTGAGAAGAGTCAGTCAGACGTATGTGAAGGTTGAGTAGTCGTGCCGACGGAGAGTCAGACGTATGTGAAGGTTGAGTAGTCGTGCCGACGGAGAGTCAGACGTATGTGAAGGTTGAGTAGTCGTGCCGACGGAGACGGACAGACGATGTGGAGAGTTGTGCCGACGGAGAAGAGTTAGTTCTTTGTGTTACGAGTTCGGAGCCGTGCTGTTGGAGAATCGGTAAAGACTTTCTTGTTGTTGCAACGAGTGTACAAAGTTACTGTTTACGGAAATAAAAGTGTTTCTTTATCTAGACTACATCTGTCTTCTTTACTTTACACCCACACCAAAAGTTACAATATATTTCTGGTGAAATCTCGAAATGGAATTTTGGAATGAAATACAATCTTAGCAAAGAAAGTAAAAACGAAAGTTAGCTAAATACTAAACTTGCTAATAGAACATCCCACATCAGACACCATGAATTACATGAAACATTTTTCGAAAAATTGTATCTTATCAAAAATGGCTCTAATGATTTAGATAAAAATACGTATGTTTAAGGTATTTTTACGAAAATTGAATTGTATATCTTGAATTTTATAGGATTTTTTTCTGTAGAATAGGATAATATTTGAAATTCTGTCAGTATCCATCCTGCGTAATTTTTTAGCCATTTTCTCTATATTCATAAACGATACTATTTATATCTTCAACTTTCAGTTTCTTTCGGATATCCTAATTGTATTTCGTATCCATTTTACTAAATCCAGTAATTGACTGAATTATCTACCTCTGCTTTTCATTGACTGTTTATTATTTATTCCTTTTCGCACTTTCACGGTGACAATTAGCTTCGCAGTTCAGGTGCCAATATAAAAATTTTAACTCTTTATAATATTAATATAAATAATACATATTTTAGCATTGCTACCGCATCATTTTCTGACACAGAATAATTTTTTATCACTAGTTCAGCAGCAGGACGAGTAATAAATACTTTTAAAATTTGCATATAGGTATTCGTAGGTGAAAATACGTACATAGTTTTCTTGTAGAAGGGGGACCGTCAGTTCCGAGTACTTCCTAGGTTATTAAAATTCAAACTCCGATAACACTCGACGCTTCCGAACTCATGCCTCTTTTTTCCATCATTACTTCTTGGTTCTTCACTTCTCCAATTACTTTTAACAAGCTGCACGGCGAGAAAGGGAGTGGGGAGTGTCTGCCGCACAGAGAACACTGTATTTGATCCAAATATTTCGTTAAAATGACGACATGATCAGAAGTAGAACAAGCAATTCCCAGGAGAGATGCATATAAGCAGATTATACTTCACCAGCAACACAACACATAAATCTTTCCTCCTATTCCAATCCCGAAGAAGAAGAAGAAGCTTATTTTTCACAATTTTGCAGCAAACTATTCTATTACACGAATTGGTATGGGGGGGGGGGGGTGCGGATGTTGCAGAATTCAGCCACAAACTTTTTGAGGACGGTGTTAAGCAAGCACTTGGATATAACACACTTAGGAACTTTGACAATGATAAACTTCCACCAAGTTGCTGCTAAGTTAGCGATTTCTTTGTGACGGGATAAATCTACCTAATAATAAAATTAGTAATATCATGCTGATAATAATCTCATCCTAGTAATGATATTAATAATAAGAAAATAATAATAATAATAAAATACTGAGAATTATAAAAGACAGACATCCGGTCGCTAAACAATGCAAACAAAAGGTCCGCCAATTATAAACAAAAACAGCCGTTAGAGGTCATTGTCGGTAACAAAAGGCACGACTCAGAAAGCGCGCGCTCCGCGTCTGTAAGACTTGCAACGTGTCTCTCTCCACAGAGTATTAGACTCTAACAGTCTTGAAAACTCACAAGGAAGCATAAATGCATAACACCTATAGGAAACACGATTTCTAAATCGATCGGGAAAGTCAGTTTCGTGAACGAATAATCTTCGCAAAAGTATATAGCTACAAGAAAGAAAATTAATCTATACATAACAACAATATATGTGGCATGAAAATAAAAGTTCGTAGAAGAAATTACTCCAGTTCATTATTTCATGAATGCTATGCAACCCACGAGATAAGAGTTTGCCAACTGCACTTTAGAAAGCGAATTATCTATATGTACATATGTATTACAATAATACATAATGGTTTCGGCGTATCGTGAGTTAATTGTTGGCTTATGTTTACATCAAGTTGGAAGTTAAGAGTGGAGCAATTATAGCTGATACGCAACAGCTGACGTAATTTGACACAATAGAGCCGCAATTCAAATGTAAGGTTAGAGGTCTTGTGCTTTATGAAAGGAAATACCGCCAGGTGGTGCTGCTGTAGCCATTTACTTGCACTCGATCAGATCTCCCACAGTGTTTGCGAACTAATGTTTTTATGTGTGTGTGTGTGTGTGTGTGTGTGTGTGTGTGTGTGGGTGTGTGTGTGGGTGGGTGGGTGAGTTACGGACAGTGATCAAAATCGCCTTGTAAACAAAGTGTCTGTTAATATTCATTGCAAATAAGCTTTGGTGTGGAGCGGGAACCGCTAACAACGTCTGTATTGTTTGTACATCGATTTACATACCACATGCAATTACAGAGCATGACGATGAAAACATTGTCTATATAATATCTACATATACCTACGCAGCAAAGTCAATAAAAAACAGTTCCGCAGAAAGGCTTCCAATTTGTAAACCCGAATGCTTTTGTACATTCGCGCGCGCGGTTTCCAGTGATTAAGCAAATATTTTGTGCAATTAAAAGACCAGTAATATGTATGACACAGGTAAACATCATTAAGGGCATGCGTATCGCTTCCAATCGAGTTTTAATAAAGCTTCAACTCTACACAAGTATTGACGCTCTTTTGACACTATTTCCATCATGAATTGATGTACATACATACATACACGCACGCACACACACACACATACATGACTGGTGAACGGTTTTCAGCTATTGCTAACACACAAGTAGCCTCACATAACCTCAATATTACACTTGTGGAACTTATACATAGATAAACTTTGTGCTTCGTAGAGTAAATTAATAAAACATCGATAGTATGTGAAAATACGCACTCGTTAATAGAGCTGTAAAAAATCTGATGTGTTGCACTCACATGACTTTCTCTACTCTTGTACTAACCATACTTACAAACTATTATTCCTATATCTTCTTCGTGTTAGTTGACATAAACACTTGTACAAATAGAACCGCAAAAAGTTCTTATGATAGTAACAGAAAATTTGAATTATATCGGGAAATGAAGAGATGAAATACAAGTGTTTCACATATGTATTAGTTGCGAACTCAATCTGAAGTGGAAGGTTGAACTCGCTCTGTATGTAGGAGAATAAAGTGAGTGTTGATTTGGTTAAGCAAACACCAGGAGCAGACAGAGATGTTTGTGTTTAACTGGACCGGATTCCACCAATTAGCAGATAGCTGAGCTCTGTGCGATATCCGGCCTAAGTCCTAAGCCAACATCCTAACACTGGCTTATACTATCATATCTCCTACTGCAAATACCACTAGTCTTACCCCCCCCCCCCTCCCCCAACAATTGTTCTGCAAGTATTTTTCAAGTCAGTATGTTCTGCCGTTATATAGCTCACAAAATGAACATTCTAATACAATAGATGCCTTCAGTTTTCGTCGTAAATGAAAAAAAAACCCTGTGTTGCACTCATATGACTTTCTCTACCCTTGTACTATTCTTAGAAACTCTTATTGGTCTATCTTCTTAATACACGTAAGGAATACTGTATATAAAAATGTCCATTGTAATGTCTTTAAAACTTAAATTTATCAACTTTCTTAACAATCTTAGCAGCGTAGCTGAAATACTGTACACGATGAAGATTTCAAAATATTGATACTTTTATAGATAAGTGCTTTTAAAGAATTTTTGAAACATAAACTTTCTGTAATGGTTTAGTTTATTAAATAAAAATTATTAACTTTGAAAAAAAAAATTTTTTTTTCGCAATTTTTATAATTTTTATAGAATCTTAGTTCTTTTTCAGATCATACTTGAACGTTTGAAGAAAATTGAAGGAAAGTGCATTTTGTTAGAAATGTCGAAATCCAATAAAACGCATTTAAAGTAAATATGGGTCATAAGTCCACGTGTTTTTCCATATTTCTTGAAATCTTTAACAAAACTAATGTTATACAATTGAAACTTAGGTTTCCTGTGGAATTTCAACGTTTCCTTAATTTTCTTCCTGTCCTCTCTTTTTAATGGAACTCTGTTTTTTTTAGACATACCACTTAAATTAAATTACTAGCAACAGAAATGGACCTCTGGCGGAGAACAGCGAGAACTTTCAGAAGAGGTAAAGTAAAAAATGCTATTAGCAATTTTATCGCAGTAAAATCAATTTTGGTTAGGAACATTCAAACAATTTCAATGTTACGGACATGCAAGAAAAATATCTGAAGACAGAGTACCGAAAAATTTATTTGGATAATAATGGTGGCGGTGATGCATCGATATATCGATGATATCGGTGATATTCGATAATCAATACCATTACAAATATTTTATGCAATTTATAACCCACATTCATAACTATATTTTATGTTTTAATTTTTAAAATGTATTACATTTATTGTTCTGTAAGTTACAACATAACCCTAATTTAGCCTTCTAGCAAAATAGCGTTTTAAGTTTTGGAGATTGAATAAATAAATACATAAGTAAATGTGTGCGGGCCGTTAGGTCACAGAGGCGACTGTTGTAAACATTGTTGAAATCATCGTATGCCACACAGCAAGTTGATATAGTAGTATAAGCACAGGATGTAGATGTTTTAGATGCACGTTTTGCACGCTCTTCAAATTACAGCTTATTTACACTCTTGTGATTGGAGTAGACAAAATGATATGGTACTGGGTGCACCAAAATGACAACGAGGGAAATTAAATTGGACATCCCTGGTTAGTCAATTAGCTGGCTACAGAATTATTGGAGTAGCGTTCGTTGTTGTAACTAGCTTATGCGTTATTAGCTTAGACGAGACTAACTTAATGCATTGCCTACTCTGTTTATTTGAGTTGGTCACAACATGGGTATGTCCCAATTAAGAATATCTCCAACAAGTGTGGAGGCCTTTTTTCACACCACACCACGCAACATTGTACCTACACACTGTTTTAAATTACATTCTTCACTTTTAATACATATTGTTTGTACGCCTTCTGCAAGAATGTGACGTCACACTATCTAGGCCGTGGCTAACCAAAAACACAGGCCGCGGCGCCAATCGGAGTTACGTAGAAATGGGCTACGATCTAGGCTTCTGGGTCACCTATTGAAGTGTGGAGCACAAAGGATAGTCTATCTCACAGGCACTGTTCATTTCGCGGCGCTGTTACATCATACAAAACAGCAACAGGTAGCAAACTTTGTCATTTGTTTGTAGGAATGCTGTTAGACAAAGAAAAAAGATAACTAATACATATTAAGGTACAGGCATGGAAAAAATAATTGAGTGCATTTGGAGTGCAGAATATTTCTAAGTCCTACGTACTGTTGCAGCGCGGTTTGCACAAGTCGAGATTTCCAACATGTAGCTGAGATTATACACATATGTGTGTCCAACAGACGATAACATACTCGTAACAGATAGCTACATATAAGTTAACTAAATAAGTATATTTATTTAACAAGCTTATTGCTGGTGTTTTAAACACACGAGCCGTGTCTTTAAAAGGTGCAATCACGACTAAAAAATGAAATACCATAGCGAAGATTTGAACCCGGATCTTCCGGTTATCCAGCAGGCTGCTTTAACCGCTAAGCTACCATGGCCAACTATGGAATATGACATTAAACTCCCCAGCCGATTCATACTTTTCCGGTAGACCACAGGGAAATCTCACATCAGAGATAAATATATCATAAATAAATACACATATCAATACAAATTGTAAGTCGCCCTTGGAGTATTTATCTCTGATATGAGATTCCCTTGTGGTCTACCGGCAGAGTACGACTCGGCTGGGGAAGTTAATGTCACACTAGCAACTTCACATTCAATTTGCCAGTCTTGATTCAACCTCTTAAATATACATTTATTTAAATTTCTATAATCATGTGCCTTACAGTTACCCGAAAATTAAGTTAAAAACATTTTTCGAAATAAATAGCAAAGTTTTCACATCTTTAACTTCACTTCTTTAAGAAATTAGTAGTGGTAGAGAGCTGAAATGTCTACTACAGATGACATTGTACCTCATACCACTAAACTAGAGGTAACTTCTTCATTTATTCTGTGTGCGTGTGCGCGTGCGCGTGCGCATGCGTGAACCTGGACCCACTGCCACCTCGATATGGATCCTTTGCGTGCTACTAATCAAAATGCCTAAGACAAAAAGTTAAATTGGCAACTCTGTATTGTCAATTGCTCGTTTGGTGTTGAATGTGCGGCTTGGCTGGTTTTAGAACGCTTGCTGCATAGAGTCCTCATGCAATAGGAAAACATTTGAGTGGCACTTTGCTAATAGGTTCACTAACGATGTAAACAGGCTATAATTTTAATGGGGATGTACTAAACCTGTTACCTTCTCTAACAGTGTAATGTGAAACCAGGCGCGGAATCATAACAGTAACAATAATTGAACCCATTTTGGGCGTGTGTGTGTATGTGTGTGTGTGTGTGTGTGTGTGTGTGTGTGTGTGTGTGTGTGTGTGTGTCTGCGATGTTCCCTTTGACGTCGCTTTAATATAATACCCAAACGTCATATTGCCCACACTTATCTAAACGTTTTCTACCGTTTTATTCAGCTAGAGGAGGAATTGCACTGGAGACAAGATTTGATATTGAAATTTTAAAGAGAATATACGTTTTGTGCCCCCAGTTTCACGAATACCCCCAAAACATTTATAAAGTTTCTCTATTCCCCTTCCTCCTTGCTTTTTGTTTAGATTTAACATCAACTTTTACTTCCCCTCCAATCCCCACTTCTGCTACTTCTTCAATTCACGTGACTTTCCCCACCATATGTTTATTTAGCATATATTATTTCCCAATATCGCTACATCTATAAGTATGAATAAGAGTGTTTATTTTATGTAATTTAATTCAAATACAAAGTTTAACACATGGTAAACCTATGTAAAGCAGTTATTGTTCCAAAGGTAAAATTCAGTCGACATAACCTCAAAAACTGAATCATGACAAATGCTATCACTCTATTGATGCACGCTGTGAATTGTTCCTGTGAATTAAACAAATGAACATGCATATAATCCTTTCTCTGTTTCGATTGTTAAAAAGAACTAAACAAGCAATAGGGATCTTGAATGTAAGAACAATCATTAAGAATTATGACATTGTTGTAACAATATAACATATAATATTGAAATACTGCTTACAGAAAAAGACAATAATTTGAACTGTTGGTCTTATTCTGTTTACGTCTTAACGAGAAGCTCCCCACTCCACAGCGCGATTAGATTTCTATATACATCGTCTTTAAGAAGCACAACTTTTCCTCCCAATTTTTAGTATAACCTGCTTGGAAGTAGAAAATGGTGAAAATTAACACCTTCAGTAAGCTGCTGTCGGCTTAAAACAAAAGAAACTAGAGGCAATCTTGGGGCGAAGGCTTTATTTATCTCCAATAACACGAAACAGGGAGGTTAAATAAATAGAAGTAGAGGTAAGTCCTTTGTGTGGAGGTGGTCGAGGAAAGAGTGTTATCAGAAGGTTTAATCCTACCGTACCATGTTCGATCAGCTTAACCTAAATCTCGTCTAGAGGCTGCAAGTTCACCCTCAGAATACACAACTACTTGTAAACTCTCTTTACGTGGTGCTTTCTTAATCTATCCCAAACTTTCACAAATCCTTGTCTTGCATTAACATCTTCATATCGTGTTCACACTCAACTCCCTTCTGGAGCATTAAAAAGAATCTCATGTGTGGCACTTGCATTACTTTCTCTCCTCACTCTTCTACAAGCCAATCTTACATAACCTTACACTTGTATTAGTTGATGTAATTTGAACGAATCCCACTCCTGACACCAGAGCGACAAAAGCGACAACAGTCCAGTGCAATTACTTTTTCCTTATTTTCTTCTCTCTCAATGTACAACAACACAGTTCTCTTTTACTGACGTTAATACAATCGTCAGTTCTTCGTGATCTTATAACCCACAGCTGTTTTTTCTCGTAACCTTGACTCACTCCATTCTATTTTTATTCACCTTCTCTGTCTCTTAAACGGCTGAGTCCGACGATACGATTACTCAATAGGCATTAAGTGTAAGTAAAGTAAAAGTAAAAACTGATTGAGACCCCGACGACTCGTGTAACTCACTGCTATGATCGTTGACTCACCTCCTTATTTAGCGAGTGTGACCTAAAATAGACCTTTCTCGAACTTCTAGAAATACGCCGCCTGCCGGATACTTCTCGAATAATCTCGAAACCCCCTTTTGTTCTGCCGCTCTGATTGTTGTCACGGGTTCAAAACAGTCGCACGAAACAGTGTAGCCTTTAGCGCCTTTGTTGCACGTACCCCCAGTGCTGTAAGACAGCCCGGCCCTGAGCCTTTGTCGAATAAACGTGTTTAATGTGTTTAAGATCCGTTTTTGTTCGCGACAGCGATGTCCAAACTTCTCTCTAATGCCCTTAGGGTGTCATCTTATTGCTCTAGCTCACCTCCTTCGTTTTGTGTTTTTTCTTCACCCATACAAGTAAGTAAGCTTTAGAAGGGTTCATTTTTGAGTCTCATGAATGCGTCACAGCTCGGCGAAAAGTATGCAGAGTCAAAACCACCCTCCCCTCGTTTGCATAAGGTTGGGCATCACTGTTCCCGACTCACTCGCCTTCTAGATCCTATTAAGCATACCCAAGACCTAACATGGTTCGGAGTCCATGTAAAAGCTCTAGGTTCTCTCGTTCCATCGCCATTCTCATCATTACCTTACCAGCGGAGGTAACGGTCTCCGCCCTCTGAAATGTGTCCCATCTTCGCTTGGAGGAATTGGTTACACCAAAGGACAATAAGGAGGGCGTTATAAAAAATCTGATGTGTTGCACTCACATGACTTTCTCTACTTTTGTACTAAGCATTCTTACAGACTATTATTCCTATATCTTCTTCGTGTTAGTTGAGATAAACATTTGTACAAATTATCTTACTGCTTATTTCCTTGTAGGTACAAGGGGAATATGAGAATACAGTAGGCTTTGTGCGATAGTCAAATCTTTTAAAGCTTTGAGATTCCGTTCTCTTTGCACGGCTAATATATGAGAAATAAATAACGATGTTTATTTTGGTGAAAGTTTCTGCTACACAACTGACACAAATAACAAGGAATATCTCTGAAATGGTTAACTCTACACACAAAATTTATTTGGACATACATTGTGTGTTTTAGCAAGAACTACATTTTTTGTACAGTAAGACTTGATCTATTTCTAATACACGTGCGAATTGAGGTAAAGTTTCCATTTTTATGGAGTTGGTAAAATGTGATGTTTTTCGGGGGGGGGGGGGGGGGGGGCGTCGTGTCGCGTGGCGTGCGGTATGGAAATTTGTACAAGCTGTTTCCACAAGCCCGCACTTCAGTTTATGGAGGTGGGGGGGGGGGGGGTATGAGGTGTGAGCAGGGAATTCATAACAAGTGCAACACGCCCGTAAAGTATACCCACCCAAAGTAGAGAACTGCACCTCGTACACAAGCTGATAAAACATAGCGTCCCTGGGGAACATTCGGTTCAGCAGGTAAAGGAAAATGTGCTTTGTGTGCATACAAATGTTAACCATACATACATATAAGGCTCTAAATTGTGCAATGTGCTCATATTTTGAGTCTCTTTACATAGAAGGGAACGCAGCCATTATTTCGCCAAGTTATGAACTATACAAGTCCATCTGCAAAAACAAACTATCTACCATACCCATTTATAAAAAAAATCTGATATGTTGCACTCACATGACTTTCTCTACTCTTGTATTAACCATTCTTACAAACTCTTATTCCTATATCTTCTTCGTGTTAGTTGAGATAAACATTTGTACAAATTATCTTATTGCTTATTTCCTTGTAGGTACAAGGGGAATATTAGAATATAGTAGACTTTGAGTGATAGTCAAATCGTTTAAAACTTTGAGGTTACGTTCTCTTTGCACACTTAACTTATAAAAAATGAACAACGATGCTGCATTTCACAGAAGTGTTACTTCTCCAAAATTCAAAAGGTTTACTCTAAAAATAGTTTATTGAGACAGAAATTGTGTATTTTAGCAAGATCTACATTTTTTGTGTAGTATGATTTGGTCTATCTCTAACGGTTTACCAGTTATGCAAAAGTCGTCCAGAGTAAACACGACTACAGGGGCTATAGCCAGAAAATTCAAGATATACATTTCATTTGTCATAAAAATATCTCAAAATGTTCTATGTAAAGCGTAATTTAGGTTAAAGCAATTATCTTCAAAATCTTCGTGTCAGATCCTTGAAAGACATTAAGCTTAAATACTTAAATACTTCGCTTCTTCGATTAAAATATTAATATGCTCCTACAATATTCGCCAAATATTTTGTACGCCATTTTTGAATGCCCGCTAATTGCTTTTAGTGGACATAGATGCTCCAAATGTTCAGAACGTAACAAAATGTTTAGGTTTGGAGAACCGCAAGGAGGAGGCGATATAATCAAAGCGATAATACCACGACTAAGAGATGATAATCCTGCGTGAGTAGAACAGTTAGTACAAATGTCTCTAATTATACCCCTAATAGGGACATAATATTGAGTGTGTGCGTGTGTGTGCGTGTCTGTCTGACTGTCTCTTTACCTGCCTGCCTACCTATCCTATCTCCTATCTGTCTATACCAGGTGAGTCAGCTGTCCCTTATTCTCGAGTTTTATGCAATCCTCATTTTATACCCCAACATGAAAACATCGACCCCATTACTAGGTTCTACCCGCGTATTTAACATGGATGTTAAACACTCGATGAAATTAGTACTAATATAGATGTTATCACATCGCCTTTTAATATATTCGTAATTAGACAGCTGACGTTTGTACTTCTGCAAATGTTCACTGGAACCAGCGAATATTACATCTTAAACGGAATGTTTACCTCACACGTTACTAGGTAGTTCAGTTGGAACGGGCGCAAGACTCCGAAGTAATCTGTCTGCTTTGAAGGTGGTTCGAATCACCTGCATATACCAATTTTTTTTTTATACCGTGCAATCCTCACAGCTTACAAACTATTATTCTGAAAACTGTTATTATATTCATTTTTATTGTTTTATTTATGTTTTATGAGCTTGTTTGGTGTTTCTTTATTGGTGAACTACAATTATGTAGTTGCTTAAACACACCTATACGTAGGTGCAATTGAAATAAGGATCATTCATACACATTTGAACACAGAAAGCAAGGAAATTACATTGACAGAGTTTAACATGGAAGTTAAACTCAATTTTGCACACAATGAATTATTGGGCTATTAAAAATACAGACAACCAAAAATGATTTAAATTATAATGTCCTAAACCCTCAGGGACTTCATAATTAGATTATTGTGAATTCGGTTTTCAAGTTTTGATGAACATAAAAAAAAAAAAGAAAAAAATATTTACAATGCTGAGACTCGAACCTGTGTCACTTGCGGTTAAGCGCAGAGGACCCGTCACAATCCTATTCAGCTATTTCGAGACTTCCTGAAAGCACGTACCCATGTCCAATAGATAGTAGGACTGGTATGCCTGGCACTATGTCATTGCCACCTCGTAAGTTTGCGTGCTTGATTTAACCTTTTAAGACAGTTTTAATCATTTACTGGGCGTTTTAATATTATTACTTAAATGGCAAAATGCAAATAAACTGTTGTTTAATAATATGTCCGTTTTGACTGTACGGGTCCATGATGGATGAGGCATGTCTAAATTTTTCCTAATTTTTGGCAGCCAATCCCTGCTCTAAGTACAAGAATCCACCATTTTCTTTTTAACTGACGTTGTTGGTGTACTCATATGATAGGTCCATATCTTCCGAGGCTTTTACTGAATTACGTTGCTATGTATACCCTAATAAAAAGTTTGTAAAATCGGCTGGAAACCGGAATTCGCTCTCAGTAAACGAGTCGTATGTTTTGACACACACAATCTGCAGTGATGCCAGCTTGTTTTCAACAAAACTAAAATAGCTCCGTAGGAAATGGTCAGAGACAAAAACGTAAGATACAAAATCAGTTCCAAATACCGAGATATTTCACTGGTTTAAATTAATGTAATGACTTCCGTACCACCCTGTATATATTTTTTGTTATTCAGCAAGACACAAAAGTGTATTTGCTGACATACCACGGCACGGAAGTGGAATGCGATAGTTCCTCTATAAATATGTAGTGGAGAACGTAATATGATTCTCTCTTCATACTCCTTGGGTAAAGTAAGATCTAAGAAGAGACATTGTTCAATATCTGGGAAGAGGCAAGAAGCGCTCCGCAGGTGCTCAGAAATGTATTTCATAGATTGAAAGTAATATGAGAAGCCCTCCCTTCCTTCCCAACCACTCATCCTCTTAATTCCCGCGAGAAAACGCCGCAGAGAAACGAAGAAATATGTCATTTTATGGATTCGTTAAATTAAAATATTCATAAGTCTGCCGCAGAAAACAATTAGCTTAGATCTCTCTTGTCTCTCAACTTTTATTATTCTGAATATTAAAATATTTGAAGCTATTGGGATTTCTTAAGGGAAAGACCTCACTCACTCCACGATGTAAAATGAGTGTCATTATTAATGCATTTTTGGTGCTGAGCAATTTCTCTTGCATGATTAATAACGTTTAATGAACCTCTCTGTCACCTTCATATGGAACACACGATGCAATCAACCAAAAACTCCATATCAGGATTTCACTGGAAGCAGTTTTACAAATATACGAATCCACCTGTAGCAAGAAGGAAAAGTTTGGTGAATAACTAATTATATTCAGGACATTCAATTGTTGTTATTGTTATTATTAGTATATTTTTACATTTATATTCCGTCTCTTAACCTCAATGATCAAATCGGCGACTTTTCGCCTTAGCAACATATTGTCTATATACATTATGTCTTGAGTCGTATAGAATACCTTTGAGTTTTTTCTGTACATTAGATCACCCACACACACATTTACACTTTCAGTCCAGGCTGAAGAGGATACCAAATAACCTTGGCTAGAGAGAAAGTCCCACTCTCCAGCCGGTAATCGAACCCGGAACCCCTGACGTAGTAGCTCTTCTCGTTTCTGTGTTTTCTTTTGTCATCTGCTTGTCTCGACCCACTGACATGATGCGGGCTACCACCCCTCTGGGGGAAGGGATGAGGGGAAGTGAGACTGTAGGTGAGCCAGCGAAGCCCAGAGACCTACATAAGTTCCTAATAGTTACAGATATTGACACTAGGCGCACAATTGAAGTGTTTCCTTCACCCAGGGAGAGGTGGCGATCCTTGCGGCCCAGGCAGCAACTTCCAGGGAGTGCAAAGAGAATGTTTCAGAGCTCAAGTAACTATGCCATCTGTCCGCAATCGCCGGAACGAACCTCGTTACTAAAACTTGAAAGATGATAAGGGAGGGAAATGAGAAATGAAGGGAAAGGAATCCGTGAAGCAGAGATCTAAGTGACATGGGAAGCCGAGGAGAAACCCATGTCAAGAGTGCGCGGCCACGGGGATCGAACCCGCGACCTACCGAGTGTAGGCAATGTAGCAAGAAGGTTTCCTGAGCCGCACCATTCAGTAACAAACACGTGCAGAAAGTCTTGCAAAGCGCCTAGCAATAGAAACATGAACAACGAACCGCTGGACGTAGAGTAAGCCATGTTCTTCTTAGGTCCCAGTGAATGTAGCGGAAGGAATCGTACAACACGCCACACTAGCTAGCTAGCTCTGCTGTTTTACTCTGCCTTTTGTAATAAATACGGATTACTACTTCGTCACGGACCATTACAACTTAAATGAACTGCCTCAAACGATCGTGTTGTGCACTTCTCTGGAATAGCAGGCAGCCTGCAGGTTAGCGGACGTCCAATCCAATCCAATCTGGGTCATTCCCTCTTCCCTTTGCTTACTTCTCACCACCATCACCCTTATACTTAACCCTTAGGAATTTAAACTCACTCTTTAATGTCCATATTTGAGGTGAATTTCAATAAACCAAAATTCGAAGGCACTTTCGTAGACATATACTTAATTAAGCGAAAATAATATGTTTCGAGGCCCACTTAATCCAAAAGAAGCATTTTTAGAAAAAGGTGTGCGTGCCTATCTGTGAATATCCAACACAAAAACGAAAAGTCGGTTAAAAACTAAAGGTACTATTTAAGATTAATATCTTTCAATGATACGACATAAAGAAGAAAGTTCCATCACACTAAACTACCCTTTATATCGAAAATTGCTTTAAAATGTTCAGTTTATCTATAATGGCTCAACGATTTTTTATTAAAATGTCATATATTTGGGTATTTTAATGTCAAATTAAATGTATAATTTGAATTTTATCACAACTGTAATGCTGATGACTTTTGAATTACTGGTAAACCGTAAGAGATAGACCAACTCTTACTATACAAAAATTTAGATTTCGTTAAAACATACAATTTATGTTCAAATGCATTTTTTTGGGGAGTGAAGCATTTCGGAGATTTTCCTTGTTATTTGTGTGACTTCTGCACTACTTAATATTTTCTCAAAAGCAAGGTCGTTATTCACATTTTCATCTCTTGGCTGTGCAAAGACAACTAATTTCAAAGCCTTCATTTAATGAGCAGCTGTAAAAGATTTCTCTATGGCTCAAAGTCTACTGCATTCTCATATTCCCCTTGTACCTTCTAGAAATGTTTATCTCGAGTAACATAAGGAAGATAGGGGAATAAGTTGTAAGAACACTTACTACAAGAGTAGAGAAACTAATGTGACTGTAATACATAAGATTTTTACCTTTTATGTAGACCTTATTTACAAATTTCTGTTTACTTTGATATACAGGATGTGCCTAGTTGATAATAATCCGATAACAGAAACCAATACGGAAACGGGAACGGAAAGCATAGTTTAAAATAGTGTAGTTACGCCTTGTGAAAGAAGAGATAGGTGCAGGAGACAAAGTGTGTACCTAGTTATTCCGGAGCACGCTCTTCTAACGCCACTTCTAATGCAAAGCAGGGTAAAATGTAAACTGCAGCACTAAAACTTCTAAATTGGCACAGTGGTGCGCTCTTACACAGACAAAACGAACAGCAAGATTGGGACAAAACAAATGAGCGTTTAATTTCCTCTTATCATGCATGGGTCAGTAATATTGCTGGCTCTGATCTGACTTGGCCACTACACATGAATAACCCACCCACCATTATCGCTGTTTAAAATACTCGTTACGGCAGCGCCGCACCGCGCCGCGCAGGGAAATTACATTCAAGGCTACAAATTACTACATGCTTCTATCCACTTGCTTTAGAATTACACTGATCCTCACCACAGCCAAATAACACATTCGGTTTATACTCTACGCTGCGCACGCAGGTAAGCATATCAACACAGAAAAGATATGATATTGTTTCATTATCACTCATTTTCATTACTAATATTCACTATAACGTACATAATAATCAGAAACGGTATACCATTCCATCAGACAGCAAATAGAGACATTTAAGGGTAAATTAACTTTTTGAGGCCTCCCCAATGCCAAGATAATATATTTAGAAAATTGTATTTATGTGTGTCTTGGTATATAATATCAGCATCTTCCAAGGATAACACTCCAGGCCCCAAACTACCCTTTATATGGAGAAAATTTGAAAACTTCGAATTCCTCAAGAATAACCAACGATTTTGATTAAAGTACCATAATATATTTTCGTGAAAAATGAAATATATTTGTCTATAAATTGCAGAGTATACCTCCTGGTCTTCTTCGCTCTGTATAACTGATAAACCGTAAGATATAACCCAAATCTTACTACATAAAAATCTGATGTGTTGCACTCACATGACTTTCTCTACTCTTGTACTAACCATTCTTACAAGCTCTTATTCCTATATCTTCTTCGTGTTAGTTGAGATAAACATTTGTACAAATTATCTTATTGCTTATTTCCTTGTAGGTACAAGGGGAATGTTAGAATACAGTACACTTTGTGCGATAGTCAAATCTTTTAAAGCTTTGAGATTCCGTTCTCTTTGCACGTTTAACACATAAAAAATGAACAACGACGATCCATTTCAGGAAAGTTTTAAGTTTTCCGAAACTGACACAAAGAACAAGATAGTTCACTGTACAAAAAATTTATTTCGACATAAATCGTGTGTTTTAGCAAGATCTATATTTTTTGTACAGTAAGATTTTGTCTATCTCTTACGCTTTACGAGTTATTCCAAAGTCATCCAGAGTAAACACGACTACATAGGATATAGTCAGAAAATTCAAAATATACTTTTCATTTGTTATACAAATACCTTAAACATATGGTATTTTAATCAAAATCATTACACCCATTTTAAAGAAAATCAAACTTTTCCAAAAATTTTCCATGTAAAGGATAGTTTAGAGTGGGACTATTTTCTTCAAAATCTTCGTGTCGCATCCTTGCAAGACATTAAATTTAAATATTAACTTTAGTTTTTAACCGACTTTTCGTTTTTGAGTTATGCTCTCCTCAGACTGACACACACACAAAAGCCCACGTGTACGCGTGGACTGTTTTCTAACCTAAATGTTTCTGAGTTCAGGTTTAAAAATATGTTTCCGGTGAAGTCTATACATCGAATTTTACATTAGAATACACCTATTTCCACAGTAGAGGAAGTAAACTGCAGTAAAAGTGATACAAAACCCTATTAGTACAATGATAGATCGTATTGTAGTGTTTTGCCTGCAGTAGAATTTTCTCAAGTTGAAGCTACTGAGTGGATAAGGCAAGCCCAGAGCTAGCTAGCTAGCTCCCTTGCCAAATCTGCATTTCGCAAGATTTAAACCATTAGCAGCTAATGAAAGCAGGCGTCCTTGATTCTTTCCGCACCTCTTGCTTGCTGTTTGCCTTTCTTCTTCACCGTTTGTTATTTTGCTGGGAGGAAAAGGGCACAGGGAAAGAAGGGCGTTTGAGGGGAAACCCTTTTTAGCGTAATCCTGTCTCCCCGTAAAACTGCCTAAAACTTTCGTTTGCTGTCTCCCAGCGAACTCTTCTCGTAGCCTGCAGGGGGAAAAAATTCCAACAAGAGAAGAACGAGATACAGACATTTGCCCCGCTTCATGGCCTTCTCTGGTCACTTGCTGTGTTATTATGCAAAGTACCTCTGCTTTACAGCTTACACTTTTAGCTTCCATTCACGGACGGACTTAAAACGACTGCCAGGAGGAAATGAAAAACAAGCGAATATGAGGTGCATGTGAAAAAGCAACAGCCCACAACAAAAACCCGCATTTCATTTGTTTATCAGCGGTAATCGCACTGCCATTTTGGTTCGTTCAGATGAAATCAAAATTTGGATAGCATTTAATTAAGTATACCACGAGTAGGGGAAGTATTGTATTTCACCCAAAAATTAGACGTTGAGATTTCACTGGAAATATATTTAAGCCCCCTGAATACAAAAACAAACCATTTTTAGAAAAAGGTCCGTGTGTGTGTGTGTGTGTGTGTGTGTGTGTGTGTGTGTGTGTGTGTGTGTGTGTGTATCTGTGGACAGCATAACTCAGAAAATAAAAGTGGATTAAAAACCAAATTTAGTATTTAAGTCCAATATCTTTAAGGACGCAAAATACAAATTTTGAAGAAAATTTCTCTACCCTAAATTACTCTTTACACAGAAATTTTTTTTTAAAATGGTTCTAACGATTTTGATTAAAATTCCATATGTTTGAGATATTTTTATGGCAAATGAAATGTATATCTACAGCCCATGTAGTCATGTTTACTCTTGATGACTTTTGAATAACTCGTAAACCGTAAAGAATAGACCAAATCTTACTATCCGTCTTGGTAAGTTATTTAATTTCTCTATATTTATTTTGAAATCCCAATGTAAACCTTTTATACGTTTATATGGCATCATCAAGCTATATTTTTAATTTTTTCCGGAAATTTAATGTAAATGTATTGTTAATAATGTTTGTAACATTAATGACCTTGTAGAAATATAAAATATTAAACTGATTATTTTTTTGTTTGATGGTTAAATGAACTAAATATTTAAATATTCAAAATTAGCCCTAGATTATATTTATTTGAAACATAATATTAGAGATATTTATATAACGGTGTACGTAAAATATCCGAAACAGACTAACAAAGCAATAGGTGTATCATTTCTTCATTTACAAACCACGTAAATTTAATTTTTAATTTAACTTATAATTTTACTTATTAAGAGTAGTATGTTTTCAGGATGGTTATACCGTTAAGTAGGAATGGTACAGAAAACATGACGCAGAGTGGGCAGAACCAATGCCTGAGTTCGAATGCTTGCTACAAGGCCAATGACCTCACATAATCTAGGCCAGGGGATCGCGCACTGAAGTGTGATGCACAGCGGTTAGTCTATCTTACGGGCGTTGTTTATTTCGCGGTGGAGTAAAAATATGATGCACTAAGCCTTGTGATTGGTTTGTTGGAAAACGATTAGACGAAGAGAAAAAAACAACCAACCACCAAACTAAATGCATATTAAGCTACCAAAATTATCAAAATATGTGCAGTTATACCTCTAAAAGTTTGTATACGCAAACGTCTATCTCCGTTATCATGAAAGAGAAGAATGAGTTAGTTTTGTGGATATAACATAGTAACAAATTACACTTTTCTCTCTCAGGATTGGATTGCCAGCGGAAGTTTGAGATGTATTGTGAGTTAGCGCCGTTACTTATAGGCAACTTCTCCTACAGCTATTGTAGCGTGTGGTCTACATGAAAGGCGCGCTCCGCCCTGATATTCTTCAACTTTCTTTGTATCCGGTCATTGCGTGCAGCCATTATAGATAATCATTCCCAACCATTCTTTGCGCTTTATAATGTAATTACTTACAACAAACCTCTCAATTTTCTTTCCTATAAATTCTGCAGCCTTTTTAAAGACAGTGATCATCTTTTCAAATACAAATGTGTGGTATTGATAATTTATTTATTAATTATATAGAAATACTTGACTCAAATATGTATGCTGTGTTTAAAAAGGAACTTTGATGTTAAATTGCTACAATTGAAACCTGGAAGCATGTGTTTAAGATAGGTTCATGATAATTGTCACTAGAAGTTTATAAAAATAACCTCTGAAGTAGTTTCATGTGGAATGGCATTTGCATAATGGTAAACCGTGAGAAATACACTATCTTCCTATACAAAAACTGAGATCTCGTTAAAAAAACACAATGTGCCAAATATTTTTTTCGAGTTAGGCAAGGTGTTCCTTGTTTTAAAATTTAAAATTATTTTGTTGTTTAACGACGCTGTCAATTGCCAGGATCACATAAGCGTCGCCAGTGTGCCGGAATTTTGTCCCGCAGGAGTTCTTTTACATGTCAGTAAATCTACTAGCATGGAGCTGTCGTTTTTAAGCACACTTAAAAACCATCGGTCTGGGCCGGGTTTGAACCCGCGACCTTGGGATCAGTAGGCCAGCGTCTAACCAACTGAGCCACCCAGACCGACGGTGTTCCTTGTTGGTTTGCACTTTTAAATACATATACTTTCCTTAAATAGGAAGTGGTTGTTTTTTCGCCTGAAACCAACACACTATCTGTTAAAGGCGTGTAACTTTTGAGTGACCCTGTATATACCTTATCCTTCAGCACATACAAAAGTCTAGAGCAAGTGCTTTCACTTTCCACTTTAGTTGAAAACGCTCTCATTTTCTGAGAATGTCATTAATTCCTCTAAACCTCCTTTCCTCATACATAATGAATGACAGACAATATGTACTGTTGGTAGGAAGGAGCTTTTAGGAGCTGCCAACAGATGTCAGGTTACAAACTCGAGTACTGAAAGGAAAGATATTCCACGAGAAAATGTGCACTAATCCATGTCGTGTTCTACTCACTGCATTCGTACTGAATTAAAAATACAAAACTCACGAGAAAAATACAATTAGAGAGCAGAAAAATATGTCGGAGAGATTTATAAATGTTTCCCAGACTAGTAGCCACATTCGACTTTGCTCCGTGACACCAAGTTATACAGAAAAACTGTGTTCCACTCGCATGATATTCTCTTCTCTCGGAGAAATTGAATCTGCAAACATATTTTTCTAATCTTTATGTTAATAAAGTATTACATTTCTGAAATTATTTTATTAACAGTTTCTTTGTAGGTGCAAGGGGATAGTCAAATCTGTCAAAGCTGGTCGTTGTGTGATGACTTTGAAATTCCTATCTCTTTGCATGGTCAAGAGACAAAAAATAACTAACAATTTCACATCTGAAAAAGTATAACTATTGTATAACAAGCAATATCTTCGAAATGGTTTACTCCACAAAAATGCATTGGTGCGCTTTAACAAGATCTATCCCTTTGGAGTTATCAGATATACAAACTGCAGAGAACCTGAGGACATTTCCAGAACATTAAAGATCTAGGTATAGATAAAGATAATAGTCTTTAGTCTTATATATACCGGGTGCAAGGGAAGTCTTTTCTTTGTTTCTCTGACTACTCCCCCTTATATTCCTTGTAAATGTGTTCATTTTACAATAGTTACATTTATCTCAAATAGGAAGTCCTGGGAAGTGATGTCATCATCATTGGTGCAACAGTTCTGTTCCAGCCTTGAAGCGATTTTTTCCATAGGATTCTGTCTGGAGCCTTCTCTCTGCACCTTCCTGTAAGATAGGCATGGGCACGACAGGAGAGGTAGCGATTGAACTTGCCTTACCCACCCCACTTTCTCTTGTCGATTGAAAAAGGTTGTTTTGATACAACATGTGCAGTGGTGGGTTCGTTCTACTTGTGAGGAAGTAATAATTGTGTTTATATTAATCATATTTTGCACACAATAATTATTGCAGCCACCTACTCTGGTTACGCACTTGCACAATCTTCAAGTTTATAACCTTCCTCATCTTTTACACCTAATATCGTTACTCTGCCTAATGATAAACATACTAAATTGTTTCTCTTTCACAATAAATAAAGCAGTACAGTTCCATTGCCATTATTTTAAAACTATTTGTTCAACATATTAAATTTCTTGGTTTTAAACTTAATATTATGTTCAAACTGTGAAACACGAAGTACATGTTTATTTTAAATAAACTAATAAGAAACTAAACCACTAAACAATTGAAACATATCGTCCCTTTTATATGTTTACAAATACGAGTATTCAAAAAGTACCTTTTGAAATTGTAAATAAACACCTGTAAGATCACAAAAGTTTGATCGAGGTGGCGTTTCATATTGTAACCTTTATATTTGCAAATTAAAATCCGCGTATGTACCACTCTTCATGAAGCAGCCATACTCGCCACTGAACGAGGCGTGTCGCATCGTTGACAGCAGTGCAGGGAAGGTATGGCGGGTGGAGTGAGGCAAGAACGTGGCCCAGTTGAGCCGATTGTGCCCATGCCTGTTCTAAGGTCCTCTTCCACACAATCGAGCCATCTATTTGGTGGTTGTCCAAGTCTCCTAAGGGTCTTCTTTTCAAAACCTTTATATTTTATTTTCATTATGTGGTCGTCCATGTTTCAGATCCATACGATAAAACAGGTTTTATCAGTGTTTTGATATTTTACACTCTGTCTTTACATTTATATTATGTGATTAAAAATGTTTCCGTAGGTCAAAGTAACATGTCAGTTCCTCTCATTCTGTGTTGTATTCTAATATCCAATTTGTTACTAGCGTTCACCATACTACCCAGGCATTTAAATTCTGATTTTTTTTTCTATGTTGTAATTGCCAATATTCATTAATTCTCTATATGGTTGGGTATGGAATGACATCTGCTGTTTTGATTTGTTCAGTATTGTTGCTTCTTTTAATTTTCTTTTCTTTTTTGCTATGTTCACTTTAATTAATATTAACTAACAACGAAGGTTTATCCTGCTTTACGATAAGTAGATAGAAGTTAACCTTTTGTAAGAATGTTTGGTATAAAAGTGAATAGCGAAAGTCATGTATTACACCACTTCAGACTTTTGTTCTGTGCATTTGCATTAATATTTTACTTGAGCAACTGCACTGTTGGGAGATATACGCTACAAGATATCTTTACTAAAATGCACATTTCAGTTGCCTTGATACAGAACAGGCACCCCCCCCCCTCCCTGGCCGCTGCCCGCTCGTCTATTGTTATCCACGCCAGAAGCTAAAGTCCGTCCTTAGCTGTAATCTAACAGCAGAACCAAGCATTTAGACGAAACTTTTAAAAAGAAACTTCCATTTCCATGTTTATCTCTGTTTTAACATTCTTGAAGATTCCTTTCCTTGAAATGGTTGTGAAAATGCCCTTGTGAAGCGACCCAGTGCACTCGCTCTCTAACGTTTATTCCCTTGTTGTCTCAACTTTCCCACCCACCCATTCTCTTCTCTATGTTTCAGTTCTTTTTTTACTCTTGCGGCTCTATTGTTTTATGTATGCACTCGCTGTTTTTGCTGAGCGCTTTTTATCTATTTTCTGGAACGCAAATGCGAGTAAAATCTCTCTGGTAGCTCCAAATCTCTTTTTTCCCTCAAGTATTATAATGTACTATGGAGATATAATGCCACAACTATTTAAAACTGAAAATGAGCTTCCCAGTTTACATGGTCTAATTACCCAAAACATTAGCTACTTGTAAGTTAAAACACATCCTTAAGTACTGCCAATGCACGAAGGCAATTCAAAACTAACCTCTCTTTGGGCTTAAATACAACATATAAATAGAAAACAACGTAACAAAACGACAAAATCAGTCCGGTTACTTTTCTATCACTTTATTGCTGTTTATACTTTTGCACAAATACAGTTTTGTTCTCGTCTAGTCTTTCGTGATGTCACAACCCACAACTTTTACTTTGCTAACCTTGGCTCAGTCCTTTCAGTGTCTCTCTTCACCTTCTCTGTCTCTCATACACTAACTCCGACAATGCGATCACTCGACGCTCGTTAAATCTTCTTCACGACGACCGTGCCACAGACAGACTCAACACTGGTAACTTTCTGTCGTTTCCTCGCCGTCTTATATAACGAAGATCAGCTCAAATGAACCTTTCTCGAACTTCTTCAAACACACCGGTGCACCTGTAGCCAGTTTATTCTCGAAGGCTCCGGAGAAAACCCCCTTTAGGTTCCACCGCTCAATTGTTAGTGACGTATACACAAACAGTCGCGCGAGGAAGCCTGGTCTTGGCGCTTTCGTTTGCTCGCCAGCCTGGTAGGTGGAGTAAAGTACCTTAGTCCCACCCGCCCGTCTTTTTTTTTTTTTTTTTTTTTAACTTTCTCTATTACAATTGTTAAAGTAGGGAAAGTATTGTATTCCACCCGAAAAATCGATATCGAGATTTTACCGGAAATATATGTTTTGAGTCCCCCTGAATCAAAAAAGCACTTTTAGAAAAAGATACGTGTGTGTGTGTGTGTGTGTGTGTGTGTGTGTGTGTGTGTGCGTATGTGTCTGTGGACAGCATAACTCAAAAACGAAAAGTCGGTTAAAAACCAAAGTTGGTACTTAAATTTAATGTCTTTCAAGGATGCGACACGAAGATTTTGAAGAAACCTGCTCCACCATAAACTATCCGTTGCATGAAAAATCTTCCAAAAATTTTGATTTTCTTTAAAATAGCTCTAACGATTTTGATTAAAATGACATGTTTAAGATATTTTTATGACAAATGAAATGTATATCTTGAATTTTCTGGTTACAGCCTGTGTACTCCTATTTATTCTGGATGACTCTTGCATAACTAGTAAACCATAAGAGATACACCAAATCTTATTATACAAAAAATGTAGATCTTGTTGAAACACGATTTATGTTTAAATATATATTTTTTTTCTTTGTAGTGTGAACCATTTTGGAGATACTCCTTGTTATTTGTGTGAGCTTTGGAGAACTTATAAAAAACTGAATAACGATGTTCCATTTAACAGAAGTATATGTTAACCGTTGAAAGAGAACGAAATTTGAAAACTTTAAAAGATTTGACTCTTGCTCCAAGCCTATAGTATTCCCATATTCACCTTGTACCTACAAGGAAATAAGCAATAAGATAATTTGTACAAATGTTTATCTCAACTAACACGAAGAAGATATAGGAATAAGAGTTTGTAGGAATGGTTAGTACAAGAGTAGAGAAAGTCATGTGAGTTCAACAACAGATTTTTTCAAAAGTTATAGCATTTATAGTGGTATGAAAGTGGAGTATAATGGCGATTGAGATGCTGGTATGAATATTATAAAACTCAGTACCCACATTTCATAAAATATACTGCATCTTGATTGCTGTTATTGCATATAATCCTATAAACACACCCACATTCGCTCCCACATTCATGTTTAGACTCTATGGGGATGGACAATATTACTGTGGTTAAAGAAAACTCGCCAACCCCAGCCGGGAATCAAACCCGATACCTCTGGGTTGAGCAGTCCGAACGCTGATCGCAGAGGCAATATCAATGCTTCAATCCCTTAAATAATGTGCTGCGAATGTGTAGGTAATGAGGACTCGGAAATGCGACTTACGTTCTTGGAACAGATAATACCATGAACTACCCTTTCATTGCAAGAAAGAGCCTCAAAGTCATGATTCCTGAAATGGCATTAGGGACTTCCTAATGAACCTGGTTGACGCGACGGGACGCGACCGATCTGTGGCTCGGGGCGTATTTCCCAGTAATCCTTCTTTATTTTCATCACGACATCCGCAGAAAGAGAGAAGCATACAAATTTGGTGACTGTATCAGCTCCTACATGGTGTACCCCAATAAATTTGCCTTTCATATTTCTGTGAGGAAGGCAGGCAGGCAAGCAGATCCGCCTGGCTGAGATACGGCGGCGAACAGGAGTAGACGGGCAAAAGAATAAGAGGCTTTCTTTCTCTCTTTAAATTGTACCTTGGGGAAAGCTTGTTATCCTATTTGCTGGAAGATGCTCGCTCGGTGAATAAAGCAAGTCGCTACCAGAAGGAACTGCACCTCTTCACGCTGACCCTCTTTATTCCGCAACCTTTATTGATGGTAATTGTTCCTTCATAGTAACCGTGTACAGGCAAATTGAACAAACTCTTTTTACAAAACCGTATTCTTCTATTTACTTCAAGTTAATTAAGATAAATGTTTAGATAAATAGTTTCATTATACTGTGTTACAGTTACTTTTGTCACTTTATTTCCTCTAAAACTGCATCACAATACATACTTCGTGATTGAGAGTTCATTACTTCCTATTCGGCCTGTGTCGAGGCACTCTTACAGTCGAGAATTATCGCAACGATTCTGGGAAAAGAAGTTTTTCGAAGTATTCCAAGTATTTGTTTGTCTTACAATTTATCCGTTATACAAAATTACACAAATTACTTCCGAATAAGGGGTCTTACAGCTATTCCCAGAAAATTCAAGATACTCATTTTGTTATATTATTTAATCAATATCTATACAGTAAGTTTTAAGAAAAACAAAAGTATCATACAAAAAAGTTGAAAGTAGCTACGTGTACATATATCCAGATGTGTTAAGCTGCTTATTTTCAAGGCTAATTCAAGATCAAGGATTCTTCAGGATAATTTATCTCGATAGAATCAGTCATGAGTATCGCTGGTATAAGTGTGAGTATTAGCAACAATTTGTATCTTTCTTTCACTCTATAATACTTAAAATACAATTGAACCACAAAACACTGCCACCTATAACATCCGTGGCCTGCCATATCGCAGTGGGTTGAAAACAATTGCCGAAGCGCAACCAACAGAGCTTAACCTAACTTAAGTTTGAACAACCTAACCCAAGAAACCCATGACATTTAATACCCAGCCTAGCTATGCATCAGTTATGCTATCTACTCCGAAAAATAAAGTAGGAAGCGCTAATCACTGAATCTCACAATGGACTTACAGTTAAAGACTATGCCATGGCAATAAGTAAACTAACCAATTCAAGCAATTTCAGTATATAGCATGCGTTTTCAATTCCAGAATATGTGTCTATCTCTTAAGTGTCAAATTGGCCGAAAATTTAACATCGAAACACACTGTAATACAAGTTAAGAGTATCTCTTGACAACTAAGATCGCTAATAATATCACGTAAGAAGGTTTTACCCACAAACATGTGCCCCATCGTACCTAATAATACAAACTAATGACTATTGAGTGAAACCAGTGTCCAGTATTACCTATATAAGAACAGAAATCAACAAACCTGGGTTTCCTGACTTTACCAAGTTACCCCCTAGCTTTAACATAACCTATGACGGTACAAACTATTGGATTTACGCCACTTCCGACACACATACACACCTGCTTTTCATCCAAACGAAAAGAGCACCTGATTAAATATTGCAAGCATGATTCCTGTCTGCCATGTGATTTAGCAGTTTCCACAGAAAACATCTGCTGTGTTGCAAAATTCTGGCAAATGACAAGGAACATCTCCGAAATGCTTCACTTCACCAGAAAGGTCATTTGACATAAATTTTGTTTAAACGAGATGTACAGTTTTGTGTGCTAAGATTTGGTCTATCTCTTATGTTTTACCAGTCATGCAAAAGTCATTAAGAGTGAACAAGGCTACATGGGCCATAGCCAAAAAGAAATTCAAAATGTGCATTTCATTTTCTATCAAAATATCTTAAGCATATGGCATCTTAAAATCGTTTAGAGCCATTTTTGAGAGAATGAAAATTTTTGAAATATTTTGCATGAGTTTAGAGTGGATGAGTTTTCTTCAAAACCTTCGTGTCGTATCCTTGAAGGACGGTAAATCTAAATATCAACTTTGGCTTCTAACCGACTTTTCGCTTGAGTTATGCTGTTCACGGACTCTCTCTCTCTCTCTCTCTCTCTCTCTCTCACACACACACACACACACACACACACACACACACAAACAGATACACACACAAATGGGCCTTTTTCTAAAATAAAAAAGGGCTGCTTAGGATTCAGGGGGCTTCAAAACATGTATTTTCGGTAAAATCTCGACATCGAATTTTTTGGGTCAAAACAATAGTTGCCCTACTTAGTATACGTGGTGTAATTATATTTAAACGTACTAAAATGTGCCATAAATGGGAACCCCATATGTTTTTGTAATACTTAATTACCTATTTGAGTATATTTCACGTGATAGTTTGTTACTGAGGCACAAGCAGTAGTGCCTTGTGGTTGTTGCCCAACTGGAAGCATTCCCAAAGAAATGTTCGGGAAATCTGTCACGCGAAAGGAAGGGCATGCGAGGAACCGGATCCAATTGAGAGGATCAGAGAGCCGCCGGGCTCCCACTGGGACCCGTAAGCATTTCTACGGATTCGATTATTTCCGTACGGGCCTCCTGAGCCCACTGGGCTTGTCCTTCACACTCCTAAAACAAGGTACCATGTGCTGCTCTCCAGGTCATCACTTCTACACCAGTAACAAAATACTCGTAGCTTCTGCATTTCCATCTTATTTGCACAAAAACAATCACATGACTTTCTCTACTCTTGTACTAACCATTCTTACAAACTCTTATTCCTATATCTTCTTCGTGTTAGTTGAGATAAACATTTGCAGGAATTATTGTTAATTTTCGTGTAGGTGCAAGGGATATATTGCAATACAATAGGCTTTAAGTGATAGTTAAATGTTTTAAAGCTGGTCGCTTTGATGGATGTCAAAGTCCGTTCTCTTCACATGGCCAAAAGGTAATAAACATAAAGCCACCACTGACTTACCTCTGCACTACTTATTTTGAATATCAATCATGATTTTGACTAACAGAGCCCGCAATAACTTTGAAAAAAGATTTTATAAGAATAAAGTTTGTTCGATTTTAACAAAGGATTATGAATAGTCTTGGAAGGAAAAAGTAAATAAATAGTAGGAACCGCTGAAAACAGTAATAAATACTAACTAAACCTTTGGTTTAATGGTAACCCTTGAAGTTCAATGCGCTGGTGGGCACTTCCCAAAATATATCCTAAATTGCCTTACTACAAATTCCTACATTCCTAATTGAATGCAACTAAAAATACCATAGCTATACCTAGCGAAAACCGCATTCAAGTGTTTCCGCCGTGGTAACTAGCTATTCCGACCAAAAGAAGTAAAGGAGAAACAAAGAAACAAGAACTTCTCGGAAATGGTGAATTCCACAAAGAAAATGAGTATGAAATAAATTCTGTTTTAACGAGATCTATATTTATATGTATCTATAGTTATGCAAATGTCACCAATAGTAAGCAGGACTACATATGCTATAGCCAGAAAATTCAAAATATAAATTTAATTTTTCATAAAAATACATTAAACATGACACTTCAAAATCGATTCAGCCATTTTTGAAAAAATCAGAAGTTTTGCACATTTAGAGTTCAGAATGGAGGAATTTTATTTCTATGTGAGGTCATTGACTACGAGAAGAAAACGAGAGACCCACTACTCCAAAAAGGTATAAGTACTTTACAATTCAAATCAATAATAAGGAATATTTCAGAAATAGCTAGCGCCACAAAAATATTTTGCATAAATTGTGTTTTAACAATATCTATATTGTGTAATAAACGTTTTGTTTCTCTCCTAGAGTTTACTTAGGGTTTACAGAACTTTGATTCAGAACAAAGAGGACTTCACAAACTATTTGTTTTTCACATTTAGTTGCCCTAGTAAGTGTTAAGGCCGTATTTTCCCCCTCTTCACTTAGAAGAATGCTTCGTATTACATTCCGAGGCTTCCTTTTCTCATGTTATTTCCTTTGTCATCTTCCAGGTTCAGTTGTCAGCGAACTGATTTGGGCAACTGCGGGCAGATGGTGCGGTTGCTTGCGCTTTGTAAATCGTTCTCCCCTGGCGCCGAATGTGGTAGCTATAGGGTCGCTTCGACGCCCTCTCTAAGCAGCGTTGAGAAGTTTCAGATCATGTACCCTGTCGCTCACTGTTAACTGTGAGGGATTCCCACGCTTCTCTGTGACACTGTCTTCGCCGTCCTGTGCTAAGGTTGTGGTCTCCCTTCACCTCATCTATTCCTCCTAGGAGGAGGGTGGCCTGGAACAGACCCGTGCCTATTCGCGTTAGACGTGTCCCTCATACCTCGAGTGTTAAGACTTTGAGGCTTTCTCTTCTACTTTCCTGGCAATAAATACACTATAATAAAAACTAACAGAAAAGTCTAAAAAAGATAGAGCTCTAACGTGTGTTGTAGATTCTGCATCTCAATACTAGGGTTCGCTGAGTAGCCCTCGGCCACTGAGTTTCGAAATCGGTCCCCCCTCCAGCAAGTCAGGCGACTACAATGCCACCCTACGTCGAAAACAGCAGTTACAGCTCTCTAAGTCCCCAAAAGCAGCACCAAACTCGCTCATTGCCAACACTTGCTACTCAAAGTCCGGATTGAAATGAAGGTGAAATGAAATGACGGGAAGGAAAATGAAGGGAAGGGGGATATAATTTGCATAATGACCTGGGAAAAACTGCAGAAAAAAAATCATGGGTTAGGAAGCTCGGCCACAGGACTCGAACCCACGACCTTTCAAATGTGGGCTACGGACGCTACCGCCTGAGCCATCCCTCTCGGTAGAAGCGGATCAAAAGATACTATCATTGAAAAATGTTATGTTTACTGCACATAATGTACATTACGTATGTTCTAATCTGCTAGCGAATAGACTAAATTTGTAATGCCTTATACAATATGTGTTTCTGTTGCAGCTTGTCGACAAATGGAGTATGGAATCCAAGCGATCTTTGGACCTTCTGACCCACTTCTGGGAGCACACATTCAGTCTATCTGCGAGGCCCTTGACATTCCTCACGTCGAGGCACGAATCGACTTCGAGCCATCCTTCAAGGAGTTCTCGATAAACCTGCACCCTTCTCAGGAGCACATGAACCATGCCTTCAAGGACGTCATGACCTTCCTCAACTGGACCAAAGTCGCTATCGTCTATGAGGAAGATTATGGTGAGTTGACCGAAACATTCATTGCCACATCAACATTCTCCTACGGATGAGTAAGCGTTGGGAACATCTTAAATTCAAAAACTCTCAAAATGCTGCAGTACACAATGATGGACTCGACCTCTTTAAATAATACCTGTATAATTAAATTACACATATTACTTTATGGATATAAAATTATAAACAAATTAAATGTAAATAATACTTGTATTAAATTCTGCCTTAACAAGCTAAGTCTGTAAATTCTTTCACAGCGACTATTTCAAATCCTAAACTATACTTATAAAATTAAAACAACAATAAAGAAAAATAAGAATTATAATATTAATAACATACATAAATAGCATCTGTCAGGATTATTAACGCAAAATAGAGAAATAAAACAAATGTATAAATAAAAATTAAGGATGTAATATAGTTTGTAAGACAACGGTTTAAAAAGCAGAATTAATAACACAGGCTGGTGAATTGTCACTCAAATTTGTATTAAAGTTATGCTAAATATGTAGTTGTTTTGAATGCCGCCCCGTAGCGCTGCAATAGTGTTGTTATCGTATAGTAGAGTACGGCCATCTTTGCGCCGCAAATGCTGCCATTTGCCATCTAATAGCAAGCGCATTTATTCTAATGCGAATTGCCTTATCATTTTCATCTAAATGCCTGGCTTTGGTGCAGTGGGCTGTCCCAGTTCCTCCGAATACGTATACAGATATAATTGCCTAAAGGAAAACCAAATGAAGAGCGAATAAAAGTATGGATTACAAACATTGGCACAACAATCATTGCATTCATAGACAAGGTAAAAGAACTTCACGTTAATGCCAATGTCCCAGGGTCCAACATTTTGGTCCAAAGCATTGTATACAACAAAAGAGCATCGTGGGACATCAAGAGTTGGATACAATTTCTATCCTATTTCTTTATCCAAACTATTTGTATACAATGCGATTAAGTTGCACCTACTGTTTTCATCCACCAATCAGCGTCTGTAACGTAACAATATGGCGGACTGCGCAGGCAACATGAAGTCAGCTGTTGCGTATGCACGGCTCGTGGCACTTTTAATGTAATTAGTATTTCAATAAAACGTTTGTGTTGTGCGTGTTTTGGGTTAATCTTGCACGTTTTTCCCCCCGCCTTAAGACGGTTTCTTCCGTTTTTCTACTTTTCGGGGAGGGAAATGAATTTTTGACGCAAAATGTAATTAGCAATGTTCTGACAGATTGCACTACTGTGTAACCATGTGCTTATTTCGAGAACGTTGGTAACAGCAACAAAATACAGTTGGCTATTCTGTACTGCGAGAACGGACATGCGCACATGGTTCATTCTTATCTTCTTGTCCTTGTATTTAATACTTACAGCTGGAAGTTGGACATGTTTATTTCTAGCGCAAACCGTAGAACCAAGCAAACTCTTAAATGAAGAACAAAACTACATTTCTAATATATGCAAGGTTAAGGTAAGCAATAAGTATATGCTTAGAACAGAAGTGCTGTAGAGAGCACCAAAGTTATTAAACATTCACGAATACATTGTTTTATCAAACCGAGTTAATTTTATATTTCGATTGTTGCTTCAGTCGTTTAATTTGCGAAATGAATGCATTTTCACTAATGTGAGAAACAGATGCACTAAGGAATTGATTGAATCTGAATTACAGGTGATTGTAACCCTTCCATATCCATGTAAATAACTTTTTAAAATTGCAAAACTGATGCAAAGTTGCTTAAAAGAAACAAAATATGAAAATAAATACCAACAATAAAAGTGTTCATGACCAAAATGAGTCTCGCAAATTCTAGTTTGGCGTTTTGTTGTGGCGGTAAAAAGATCTTCCATTTTATCTAAAAAAAAAGATCGAAAATCTTCCTTTTTATCGTAAACAAACTTGGTAACCAAAATGCCTCAGCAATTTTTAAAATAATTTTATTTTAAAATTGGGTATTATATCTTCTAAGGCTATAAAGATAATATTTAACATTCTTTAACTATTCCTTTTCTACTTTTTAAACGAACCACATTATACCGAAGGGACAGTGCTTTATGGCTAACCTTGACATTTCATTGTTTCTCACAAAGACCAACAATGAAAATTCTGAAACAATCACGCAACTCATATTAGAAACAGTGATTGACAATAACTATTAACTGCATGGCTTTAATCACAATACTGAAGGACAGAACTTAGAAAAGGTGGGAATAAGGTACCCCCTTGGTAATGCTAGGGTTAATTTAAATTAGGAAACTGGATTATGATTGCTCCAGAATCACCAGTATTAACGCTATATGACCGTCTCTGTGGTCTGATGGTTTGCATGCTAACCTTCAAATCCCGGGTTCGATTCCCGGCTGAAGCGTGGGAAGTATTCACCGTCCTTTGTAGAGTCTGGAAGTATGAATGTGTGTGTGTCTGTGAATTTAATATAATAACCCAAAGATTAAAACCACTGTAAAGCGAGTGAATATAATTACTATTGAGTAATCCTTCCAAGAGGTTAAAAGCCGCTGAAATGACCGTAGGTGTTAAAGGTGGCATATAAATGGAATATTTAAAAAAGATTATATGTAATCTGTGAACCAAAACAAAAGCCGCATGGTGTAATACTTAATTTCACTTTTAGCTTCCGAGTATAAAATTCCATAGAAAATAATTAAAGTTACTCATTATTTTCATTGCAGGTTTGCGTGATTATTATTTTAACTAAAGAATAATTTACTTTAATCCGTAATGCAGACTTTCTCTGCCCATAAACAGCGATTTCTCGAATTTCTAAAAAGCTTTTGAAAATGTATTGTGTTCTTGCTTGCTAAATAAAACATAAAATATTTTAAATGCTTCACACATGTTGTGTAACTAGAGCTAAAATTAATATCTAACTGCAGTCCATCATTTGTTTTTGTTAGCTTGCCTGCAATTTGCAGAGAATGTTGTGGCATTAAGCTTTACTCGTACTAAAGAGAAAAGGCTAACGATGTGAGAACAATGCACTGGCTACATGACATGCTGATATGGGCTTTTCTGCTCTTTTTATCCTTTGTACTGCACAGATAAAAGCGCTATTAATTGCAAATCGATGAAAACTGATCAAAAACCTTTGTGTTTAGTGCATCATTCTTCACGATCAGTTAACCCTCTGCAGCTTTTCAAAACTCATCCAAAAATACTGAGAGTGAACTTCTTTAGTTCGTTTTATTTATATTATTTAAATATAAACTTAACAGGGAACCAGATATAATTAAAAAAAGCGAAAACATTTAAGAATGTATTATTGAAAATTTGAAATTCTGAACTAATAGTACTAGTTTTTTTTATTTATATCACAAGTGAATGTAATTCAAACCTGTTACATTCTAAATGTCATGCATTTTGCTCTAATGGTTTAGAAATGATGATCATATTTATTTATTTTAGTTGTGTCAGTGTAAAAGTCCCTCATCACAAAAATTTTAAATTTTACTGCAATGTTTAAGTTCTAGGTTCAAAATAAATCTACTTTTTAAAGCTGCCCTAAGTTTCTCTGTTCAGTTTAAGATTAGAAATATTTGTTTTGCTTAAAGTTGTACTTTGTGTTTCAAAATTAAAAATACGTGTTTAGATACATCTGAGAATAAAATGTAAGGCAATTTTTGTTTTATGTCACTGTGAATACGTGTAGCAAATTTCATTAGTACAATACAAAAATAGAAAAATGTTGTAAACATCAATAGCGAGAAAACGGCTAATGTATAGCTAACATTAGAATCCACGCGACAGTTAATCAAGTAGTGCATTTAAAAAGGCATCTGGAAGCAAATTATGGATTTTTCGCATTCATAAATGTCTCGCTTGTTTTATATAATTAAAATAAAAAGGTTTCTTTGTCGATTTCCATGAAATTTTAGTCATATATACTTAAAGTCTATTTAAAATCTATTACAGTTCTTATATTTAACAAAAACTGGTAAATTGGACGTAGTTTACACAAGCGTCTCATACACTGCAATAAAAGTCCCCATCTTATTCGTTTACATCTGTTTGGAACACGCATTTGCTATAAGGTAATACAAATAGAAACACTAGGTAAATGTAACGACTGTTGTAGAACGGTTTCAGATAAACAACCTAGGTCGAGTTGTGCAGTTCCAATGTACCTAATACAAAATGGGACACATTTTGCATTCCAAAACGCAAGGGTTGCATAATAACTAATGTTCAGGTCAGAGTGCGGTGTGCTATGGTATTCCACACCACAGAAGGATACCTAGTATCTCTGCCCCGCTGCCGATGTTTTAGCGGATTTCTTAATGTTGGAAACACTGTCAAACTGAAAACAACTTTATGCAAAATTAGCGTTTGTGTCGTTTTAGATTTTTCTCAGGTTATGTAGGTGCAGAAGAATCAACAGCAACTAATTATGCAAGTAAATAACACAACTACAACGTATATTAAGTTTCACTTGAGATGGATTAAGTTTGTTGCAAAATGCTCCGTGTTAGAATTAGCAATGACAAATTATAAAATACATTTCCAAGTTCTTCAAATCTTCCCTATAATAATATTGTTACCCAGACACGATCAAAAGTGAGTAGCAGATAAAAATATATTTTGTTACATGAGTTATTTGAGTTTTTTAGAAATGGTCTAACATAAAGACAGAAAGGAAGTATCCACAACACATTGATTCCTTGTCAGGAAATATCACAACACAATGGCGACATTCTTTTGTCGCAGACCAAGAGGAAAGACCAGAAAAGTGCCATGACTGTGAGGGAAGGGGTCGACATTGTTCTGCATTCACTTGCTTTATGAACTTGTTCGCTAGGAAAGTAGAAACCATTTGATATCTTCACAAAGCTAAAGAAACTTCCTGCTGCCAAGATAAAGGAGAGCTGCCAGTGAAAACAAAACAGGCACACACGGTGTTTTACAATCGCGTCCACTTTATTCGCTTCTTAGCAAACACAACCACAAAAGTGCATTAAGCTGCTGGTTTAGTGCTGTCTGCCCACCAGAAGAAGGCGAGAGTGATCTGAGAGGGCTTCACTGTTAATCTGCTCATGCATTCCATTTGTTTTCTACAAAATGTGTGTATGTGACAGTGTTGCCAACTCAAGTGGCTTGTCGCTAGATCTGGAGTCTGTTTATAGTCTCAAATAAACCTCTCTTGGTTTTTAACAATAACAAATAACCTTTCTTCTCTAAAAGTACATTAATTATTAAAATAAAAATTGCTAAGTACATAGTTCTCAATTTGAAATGGAGTGTTATTTTGATTATTTATCGATTGTAATGTGTAATAAATTATTTTCAGCGATTTATGGCACAAAGTTGGCGACACTAACTGAACAAAAGAATGACCTGGAGGTAATTTGTACAAGAATGACCAGGTGATCAATCACATATGTTAATTTAACACCTCTAAGTATGAAATAATCTTTCTTACATCATAACCTTAATCAGAAATAAAATACACAACATTGAGTACTCAGATGTTTTATGCTGGCAGCTTAATAGGACTTCCTTGGTGCTTAATTTAAACATTTATCTACTCCCCTCACCACTTTCTCTAGCTGGTCAAACATAATGAATGCAGAACAACTGGGATTCCCTTTCCGCTGGCCTTTTATTTAAACAGTTGACTTTAGGTTAACCACAGATATGTTGTTGGTATAAATTAATGGCTTTTCATTGTGAATGAGCAAGCTTCATGGTAATTGACTGTGTTATTCGTATGTATGTATGTGTCAGTGTGTTAAATGTTCTACGGGGTGGAAAATGTTTTGGGCCAGTTCTAAACTACCTATTATAAAACATTGCAATAAAAAACTAAGAGAGTTACAGAACATATTTTAAGTATAAGAGTATACCGCATGTGTATGTTGTTATGTAAAAGAACAAATGTGCATTTAATAACGATGGTCTTCCATAAAAACATTAACATAGATGTAGCACTACTGTTTCCAACTTTAAAACTTATTCCATTCCGTTTAGAACATTTACCTACCTTCAATGTTTAACGTAATAAATGGTTATGATAGGTGACAAAACATGACGAGTCTATTCTCAGATGTTTATTCCTTCCTGTGTGCCTGGCTAGACATAAAATGTACACAAAAACTACCATTGGTGCAGCTTAGTTCGAATACAAAACAACAAATTTTAATTTTATATCTCTGAAAATGTGTACCTAAAACTGCAATGTAATACAGAGTCTTCGTTTGGACGCATGGCCGGCCTAACATAATTGTTTTGCCGGGAAGCACGCTGTTTGTCTTCGGAGTCGAATTTCCATACTCCTTAAAGTTAACTGCACAGATTTCTATGGAAGTTATAACTACTGCTAACACACACCATCCTAAAAGATGTTGGAAATGATATCCATTTGCCGCCATACGTTTCATATCTTTTAAGGAAAGTTACATTAACACTCATTAATTGTTCATGACCAGGTAACTAAAAGCATGCAAGCATGCAACTAAAAGTCCGTAAAAAGAAAATTAAAAGCGGGTCAATAAATTAACCAAGACACAGGCATTAAAGCTACGGCATTATTGCGTGGTTGCAATTCGTGAAATAGTTATGGATAGTTTTAATAGTAAAAGTTTGGTGGCATTCCAAACCAATGTTTGTAAAATTCCCAATTCCTATGCAAACTTTCTCAGAGATTTCTTTAGCCTTAGTTCTAAGTGTTCTGTAATGACATTGAATTTTTTCTTTGTATGAACAAGCGAATTAATTTTCGGGTTCTTCTCAACAATAGGCCCCTTTTTCTTAATCTACTCACAAGATTACGAAACTTGTCTGTATGAATTTGTCTTTAAATGGTGGTCTCATTTCTTATACAACAATTTTCTTTGTGATGAAGTATACAGACCTTTTGGCATTATAACGACACTAAAAGACTATAACATGTGGCCTCGCAATGCATCATCCTCTGTACAGCACAGGCTTCCCGTCAACTGATTAGTCAGCATACGGAGAGGAGAGAAATGGGGAGGGCAGAACCGATCAGAATCAGTACAGCGCAGTGCAGAGCAAGCAATACCCCGCAATACGGCCATGCGTCCAAACGAAGCTCTATATACTCGTAGTACGAGTTAAGACCGTTATGTTCTGTCACAATCTGCATGAATTAAATATATATTTAAAGCTAAATTTGAATATTTTGTTATACATGTATTTGTTTTCTTCCAGCGGAGCTCGTCGGTGCTAAAGGTTAGAATTACTCTCAAGATTAACAATTAAAGTAATATTAACAGCATCAAAAGCTTTATATACAGTAGCGTTTGTATATATGATCCCCGAACACCTCTGTAAATATAAACCCCTGTAGTCTTTAACATACACGCTGTAGGTATTGTAGGAAATAATTGCAGCTCATTTATGGGTTTGTTTCTTTCCTTTGCAATGCTTGAATACCTCACTATATAAAGTGCTGCATATTAATTATACTCGTAGGTAGGAAGTATTGAAGTTATTTCGCTGCATATTTTGGAAGTATACAGAAACCACACTTGTTTTCAAGCTCGCAGTTCCATTCACTCTTCCTTACCTCCCTTCCCTAACCCTCCCTCCTTCCTTCCCTCGCACTTCTCTCCTTCTTTCTTCCCTCCCACTTCCTCCATTCTTCTCCCTCCTTCCTTCCCTCCCTATTTACTCCCTTTTTCCCTCCCTCATTCCCTCCCCATCCCTCACCCTTCCCTCTCTCCTTCCCTGCTTCCTGCCTTCTATGCTTCCTTCCCTCCCTCCCTACCTCCTTTCCTCCCTTCCTCTCTCCCTCCTTCGTTCCCTTCCTCCCTCCTTTCTTTCATATGTTCACAGAATGAGAGTGTTTTTTCCTATGGTGACAGGGAAAATTCGTACTAACATTTTAGTAGAACAGACTTAGGGACGAAAATGCACTGTTGAGGATTTGTACTCAAAATTACAGAGCGAAGCAGTGCAGTGCATTATTAGTATGATAAACTGGCTTACTTCGTTTATTTACAGGGGCGGCCCCGTCCACATGGGCCGGATCATTATCATAAGTAATACCACGACTGATTGTCAAATTATCGACCACTTCGTGATTCGAGAGTTTATCTAGAGAATTTCTCTATATCGATTAGCATTTATTAAGGCCATTAACGAATTAAAGGATGATAAAGGCAATGGCATTTTATTTAAATACTGTATTGTGATTAGTAACGTCTTAATAGAAATATGCAGAAGGCATACATACATAACTGTCCACTGGCACGGCTTACAAAAGTATAATATTGATGCTCCAAACCTTTAAGATGTCGGCAATGTCAGTATTTGGAATATTTGCTGTTAATTGATAATTTCGTTCAATACAAAATGTGTAAAACTATTTGCAAACATATTTCCTGTTGTATTGTATGTTCTGAGGTTTCTCTCTTCGAATTATTTCATGTATTTCAGCATTAGATGCTTCACGGAAGCGAGAGTCACCTATTTTTGACATTTGAACCTAAGGACTCTGTTGCATCGAATAGTGTAAGCTATTGCGCATGTGCAGCTAGATTGTCTAACATGATCATAACATTAGAAAAGTAGAGGAGATGAGAATTAAAATTCAGAGCATGTGATAATGAAAACTGATAGGTAACTAAAGGCCGGAGACGTGTGCGTTTTCCCATAGGTACACTGCACATGGACTTCACTGTTATCGCTCGCGCATGTAAACAAGTGCAGGTCGGTACAGCCTGACCATGACACCGCCGCACTGCAACACAACCTACAAGCGTCATTAACTATGCATTCTGGAGTTGCACTTAAGTTCTGTTATTTATTAACTATAATATCGCCACAGAGTGTATTACACTGGCTACAATGTACATTCGTTAGTTATTAAATGTGAAATTTCGACGCAGTTTTTAAACAGTGAAAAACGTCTTTCTACGTCACACGATGTCAGAGGTGCAAATGTAAAGAATTCCACTCTGTCGTCTGGCGTGTTTTCCTTCTTACTCATTTTCAAAATTTCACACCTAGCTTGAAGAACACTATTGTTTACAATTTCTGGAATTTAGCTTTCACTTTTTCGATACCTGGCACAAGAGGTATCATATTAATTAGCTAAGTCTTCTATTATGCTGATGCTCTTGGACATTTCCAAACCCGATTTGCCTAACTACTTAATAGCTTTGGGTAACACTGCAAAATTGTGGATATGAACTGAAGATAGTTCATACGATATGCTGCACCTTGACCTTGTGTCTGCATACACTTGCAAGACAATGCTTCACTAGTTTCCAGAGTACTGCGTTACGTTGTTTTCGACTCTTGCTTGCAGTGACAGTTGTTTGCACATTTGATGACCGTGCTGTGCTTTTGACGTCATCCATACTCTGCGTTCAGCTAACCTGTATCGTATTTGAGCGCACATCCCTCCGGCCTTTACTGATAAATTTTTCTCGGACGAAGGTAATTTACGGTGCAGGAATTTTCTTCAAGTCGTGTCGTATCTTTAAAAGATATTAAACTTACATACCCACTTTGGTTTTTAACCGACTTTTCGTTTTTAAGTTATGCTGTCCACACACACGTGAAATCTCGACAATACAATACTTCACCTACTCACTATACGTGGTAGAGAAAGTAAAAAAGTGAGATGGCTCTGAAATACATTTCTCAATATATCAGCATGGAATGGAAACAATGTACAATGATTTCCCTTCGAGAAAAGTATAAAATAGTTAAATATTCAAACTAATAAAAATATGTTGGAAGTTATAAATACCACAAAAAGTATTTGATATAAAGTTAGTGCTTTAACGAGATGTAGAGTTTGGCATAGGAAGAATTTCTCTCTCTTACGGTTCACCAGTTATACAAATATCATTGAGAATAATGAGGGCTTCACAGGCTATTCCTGGCAGGTTCAAGATGTAGGTACATGGATATAGCTTAAACATGCTTAATCAAAATTGTGGAAGCTAGTTTTGAGAAATTTAAAAATAACGAAAACTTATTCTATATAAAGGACATTTAATACTGGGCAGATTTTATCCAACATTTTCGTGTTGCATCTCTTGACTCCTTGTTTTACATTTAAACGACTTTTCGTTTGAGTTCTCTTGTCCACAGACAGACAGACAGACAGACAGACAGACAGACAGACAGACAGACGTGTACTTACACACACGCACCCTCTCTGTCGCGCGCGCGCGTGCACACACACACACACACACACATACACACACATACACGCACACACACTTTTTCTACGAATGCTTTGGCTTCAGGGGGCCTCAAAGCATGTATTTCCGATGAAATCTCCGGATCTAATTTTTGGACAGAACACAATACTTCCTCTACTTGCAATAAGAATGTAGTAAAGAACATAAAATATATATTTGAAAATTAAAATCAATAACAAAGAATATCTCGTAAGTGATTAAAGACAGAACAGATTGCATTGGATATAAGCTGTGTTATTTAAGAGATGTACGTTTTTTGTATATTAAGATTTTGTTTACCTCTTACGCTTTACGGCCTCTGGCGCGGAGGACCCGAGTTCGATATCCGGTACCGGCATGGGATTTTTCCCTGCTGGGAGGTCTGGCACGGGGTGCACTCAGCCTCGTTAGTTCCCTGAGGGGCCAATCGAGGATCTATCCTGATAGAAAGGTAGCATTCCTAAAAGGTCAAGTAGTCGTCTTACGTCGGGGGAATCGGCGTGCTGACCCCCTCCACCCCCAACCTGCACTCCAGCCGCACTTGGCTGCGGCTGGAGGACACAGTGGCCGGGTCATGAGGGTAACCCCTGCATAGGAGAGACGCCCTAAGGATTATTCATCCAAGTCACCCAAGTATCTTAAATCGTGAATCAGATTCTTAGAGCCATTTTTTAGAGAATAAGAGATATCGAAATATTTTCCATATAAGGGAGTGTTGTTGTTGTTATTATTATTGTTATTATTATTGTCGTTGTTATTATTATTATTATTATTATTATTATTATTATTATTATTATTATTATTATTATTATTATTATTATTATTATTATTATTATTATTATTATTATTATTATTATTATTATTATTATTATTATTATTATTATTATTATTATTATTATTATTCAGGGCATTATATTCAGGGCATCGTACATTTATTTCTAAATAAGTCATTGTATTGAATTTTTGGTTGGAATGCAACACATCCTCTTCTGATTATATCTCTAAGTTTCCCTAATGTAAATGCAAGATGAGGTACATAGCTTGTAAACAGCCGTTGTAATACGAACAAACCCTCTACAGATGGATAAGAGGTAAGAAATGGAAAAGACTGTCTGGACTGGACTTCAGTTAGAATGTGTTTGTTCAGGGCCGAAGATGTTGCTTGTTAGTACTGCTCGCACACAAAAAGAAAGAAAAAAACAACCCAGGCCGGAAAACAATGAACAAGAGGAGAAGGAAAATTACTCTTACGCGAGTCTTTTGTCATTATACAAAATAAAAACACTTCCAACGCCGGACCTTCTTTGACGTGCGAGATAAATTGGGGAATTTAATGGAGTTTTGCCCCAGGGAACTGCTTCATCATAATTAAAAGCGTTACTTGCACTTGGAAACTGAAGGGACGTTATCACAGTGAATAATTCCACGACAGCTTTAATAATATAGCAGCAATGTTTCATTAACTTGTGTAGGTATATAGCACAAATAAAAAGCAAAACCATGTTTATGTAGCCATTCCACATTGTTTATATACATCGTATACATTTTTATCTCCAAAATATATTTATCAAGGCTGCATGTTATATACCGATCACTTTGTCGCCACATTTTCATATTTTTTTTCTAAATATTGTGGGAACAGGCCCAATGTTTCATCACTGCCCACGAAGTTTACAATATTTATGTACGTCACCGTCAAGCTCTGCAGATTAAACAAACAGCCATTGATTTAAATACACTATACACTCACTCTTTGATAAATAAATCGATATCTTTGGAACAAAATGACAGAATTACAATTTTGCCCATTAACGTATTGTAATGCTTTCTCAACAGGTGTCAGTCATTTATATGTCCAAAGTGACAGTATCAGCAGTTGTGTAGCCCTGAATAAATGTTGAGCAAACCACGGATATGAGTATGTCCGGTGTGACGACTGCGCGGGATTTGAATCGCTGATGTTTCCGTTGCTCTAACCCAGAGCTGACGAACGTTACTCAGGAGGTGTGAAGAGAGGAGTCCCCCCTTCCATAACTACAGTAGGTACCCCACTTTAGCAAGAACCGGTTTTCGCTTTGTTTCGCCCGATTTTCCGCTGTTGTGGTCAGGAAGGGAGGTACTCGTACGTACTCGTATTTACTCGATCACTTTTGCATAACTGGTAAACCCTAAGAGATAGACAAAATATTACTACACAAAAACGTAGATCTTGCTAAACACGAAATCTATGTCCAAATGATCTTTTTTTTTTTTTTTTTTTTTTTCCCCCTTTTTGAGTGAACCATTTCGAAGATAGTCCTTGTTATTTGTGTGATTTTTGCAATACTTAAACTTTCCTCAAATGGAAATTCGTTATTAATTTTTTTTATCTTAGCCGTGTAAAGAGAACGGAATCTCAAAGCTTTAAAACATTTAACTATCGCTCGAAGCCTACTGTATTCTCCTATTCCCGTTGCACGTGCAAGAAAACGAGCAATAGGATAGTTTCTGCATATGTTTATCTCAACTAACACGAAGAAGATAGGAGAATAAGAGTTTGTAAGAATGGTTAGTACAAGAGTAGAGAAAGTCATGTGAGTGCAACACATCAGATTTTTGTATATTAAGATTTAATCTGTTACAGCTTGCCAGTTATGCAAAAGTCTTTAAAAGTAAACATGATTATGTGTGCTATAGCAAGAAAATTCGAAATATAAATTTAATTTTCCATAAAAATATCTTATACGTATGGTATTTTAGTCGAAATCATTAGTCATTTTTGAGAAAATCAAAATTTTCAAAAACTTTTCCATGTAAAGAGTAATTTTAGGTAGAGGAATTTTCATCAAAATCTTCGCGTAGCATCCTTGAAAGATATTAAACTTGGTAACTTTGGTTTTTAACCGAATTTTTTGTTTTGAGTTACGCCATTCACAGGCCCCCCCTCCCACACACACATACACAAATACAAACACATGGACGTTTTTCTAAAAATACTTTTTTGGATTCAGGGAGTTTCAAAACATATATTTCCGGTGAAATTTCGACACCGAAATTTTGGGTCAAATACAATACTTTGCCTACTTATAGGCAGAAGAGAAGGTAAAAGTGTACTTATCTAAGCTACAAATGTTTTCATGAACAAAAGCAATATCATGGTTTTAGGACACACTCTATGGGTGCATTTGTTGAGAGATACTTCACGCAGCATTGGTTTGGTTGGCAGCAGTGTCGCGATCCATTAAACCCCATACATACGCACTGCTATTTATTGCCCACCCATTCTGTGTTGCTCATCATGGCACCCTTTCACATTTGCTTTTAACTTGTTCCAATTTTGAGATGGCTACTTACCAGTTGTATTTAAAATATATGTACTACATAGTTCACCGAATGAGATGGCTCCGCGGATAAAGGGGAGGGGGCGCATTCGGGAGTTCCCAGTTCGATTCCCAGTGACCGCCTTCTCTACCCCGTAGTTTTCCCGGGTTGCTAGGCAAATGCCGGGTTGTTTCTCTTCTGCTGTCCCTGATTGCCTTCGCTGTCACCTCTTTCGGGGCTGAAGGACCAGCCGATGGTGTTGAATATGTTGCGGCTGCTTGATGGAGCTTCCTGACTTACTTAGTGACTTTATTAAAGTCACGCCCTTGGGTGCTCTTGCCCCTCGAGGGTACGATGCTTGGGTGATAGGAGGCATTCGAGCTGGAAATGTTGGGGAACCCGTCCATTCTTGGGAGGAAGAACCCGAAAGAGCGGGTGCTCTGCTTCTGCTGTGGGGGTCCCTCCTTATATTTAACTAGCTGGTACATAGGCCCCTGTGCACAACAAGGCCCAAAGTCGGTGACAGATATACTTCATGTTAATCGCGATAAACATTTGCAGAAATTCCCTTATTGCTTATTTCCTTATAGGAGCAAGAGGAATGTGGGAGTACAATAGGCTTTGTGCGAGAGTCATATGTTTGAAGGCTGGTCGCTTCACCATGGCGGTATCTTTGTGTAGAGATAAACAACTGAATAACAACTTTCCATTTCAGAAAAAAAGTACTAAGTATCCAAAAATTCAGACAAATAAAAATTGAAGAAGGTCTCTGTGAGCGAATGGCATAAATTTAAAACTAAAGGTCTCATAAACGCCAGTCTTCAGATTTAGGATTAATATTTTCAAGGATGCAAAAATCTACTCACCGCAAACTATTCTTTAAATGCAAGATTTTTCAAAATGTTGGATCTTCCCAGAAATGGCTCTAATGATTTTAATTAAAATATCATATGTTTAAGCTATTTACATGAGAAATAAAATGTATATCTTGAATTGTGTGGAAATAGCCTTTTATGTCTTCTTTATTAGGAAGGAATTCTATACAAATTTGTTTTCTGATAAAATATGAGAGGTAGACAAAATTTTACTGTACAAAAGAGAGCAAATAATTTATTTTACATAACCTTTATGTGGCAACAGTCGTTTCCGATATATTATTGGTTTCAATTGTCAACACTTTGTAACTTGTTTTGCAGCTGCTCAGTTGTTTCTCATTAGTCGTGGAGAACATGGGATTTCTAGACCGGAATATGAGTCGGTTTTTAAGCATTTGCTCTACTCATTTTGTAGCGTCAATGACATCGATGACATTATTTCTGCAAAGATATCTTTGTTAACATGAAGTAGAAAATAAGCTTTCGGAAGAATAAGCAATATAAAAACAAAAAGGACGGCAGTAAATGAAAGAAGGTGAGAAAATAGTGTGTCAACCAAGATTGGTGATACATAGGAAGAGATAGAGAATACGAGAAGAGGCCAAAAGAGGAGAGAGGCTAATGCGTAATCTAAGCATTACTGAGACAGCAGGCAGAGCGAATTTCTTATGTTGCGACTAACAAGAAAGTCTAACACCAAAATGTTGAAAAGTTTGTACTTTTCTAGAAAAAATATGTTTATCAAAAAATTTACCATCACCTGGCTGAATTATTATTGATTGAAGGTTCTTGATTTATGGTTATTTTCGTAAAAAACTGAATAAACAACAACTTTTTCCTTTGGCGTATTTCAATATATTCAACGGTTTTTGTGTAAATTAAATTTAAAATTTGTTGCTTTTTTGTTGCAATAAATTTTGGGTTTTTAAAATTTAATTATTATTATTATTATTATTATTATTATTATTATTATTATTATTATTATTATTATTATTATTATTATTATTATTATTATTATTATTATTATTATTATTATTATTATTAGTACTAGTACTAGTACTAGTACTAGTACTAGTACTAGTACTAGTACTAGTACTAGTACTAGTACTAGTACTAGTACTATTACTATTACTATTACTATTACTATTACTATTACTATTACTATTACTATTACTATTACTATTATTATTATTATTATTATTATTATTATTATTATTATTATTATTATTATTATTATTATTATTATTATTATTATTATTATTATTATTATTATTATTATTATTATTATTATTATTGCCCTTTTACGTTATTACAGGAGGATTTTAAGCATTTTATTGAGTACAAGAATATTATAGCGGCTATTACAAATATGAGATAATAGAGATAATACAAAAGGCTTGTTTATATGGAATGAATTACGCCTGCAGTCCACTCCACCACAGTCGCTCCCCTGATGACGTAGAGGTAATAAATCTCGCCTCACTTCATGTGCCTACTCGACGCTATAACATAAGCAGCATCTTTGTTATTGTTAGCATTTTATAAGTAGCTACATATTAATCAATTTTATCCTCCTCTTGTTTATACTAGAAATAGAAACCATTGTATTCCTCTCGAACATTTGATATCAAGATTTCATCGGAAATGTGCTTTATCACTTATTCCCAGAAAATTTAAAATATACATGTTATTTGTCATGTAAACTTCTTTACCTAAAACGTGATATTGTAACAAAATGACAAAAGTACAGTCCAGTTATTTTTTTATTACTTTATTTTCTTCTTACTGAATGTACAACAACACAGTTCTCTTTTAGTGACGTTAACACAGTCTGTGGTCTTTCGTGATATTACAACTCAACTGTTTTCTTCTCTTAGGCTTGACTCACTCCTTTCTGTCTTCATGTTCTGTCTCTCAAACAGCTGATTCTCACAATACAATCACTCGACGCTCATTAACTGCGTCGCTATCTTTCTTTCGACACGATGACACACGCACACACACACACACACATTAAAACTAAAAATTGACCTACTCATGTCTATAATTCACTACTAACCGATTCCTCTTTGTCTCGCCTCCTTATATAGCGAGGATGGCGTAACATGGTTTCTCTAACTTCTACAAGTACGTCGGCTGCCAGATACTTTTCGAATAATCTCGAAATCCCCTTTTGTTCTGTCGCTCTGATTGTTGTCACAACAGTCGCGCGACACAGTCACACCTTGAGCGCCTTTGTTTCACGCACCACTAGTGCTATGAGGCAATCCGGCCCCGAGCCTTTGCTGTTGCCGCTGCCGTCAGCCGGCGTCACGATACATTATTCAAGTTGTTTGAGCCATGTCAGAGAAAATATATGTATCAATTTTTCATGTAAAGGGTATTTTGATTTTGGAGAATTTTCTTCATGTCGTATCTTCGGCAGTTGTTGAACTTATCAGGCATGGTAACCAAACTTTACTTTTCGAGTTGTTCTGTCTCTTTCTATAGGATGTCCCAAAATTAGACCGACAAAATTTGGGAGCTGATAGATAACACTTTTTGTTAAAGAAAGTTTTTAGCTGCGGTGCTTCGTTTAAGCGCTAGACGAGTAATGTCATAGATTACTGCCTCACACCCAGTTTAAGTATTTACGGCAAAATCAACAATGCAAATTAGTATTGCATTTATCTTAGTAAGGCACACAATGTTAACCCAAGAAACAAACACAAACATTTCATTGCTTAAAGTTAATCATAGCTTTACTATTCACAATTAGACCGTCAAATGAAGAAATGGCTGATGTCTTTGTGAGAGTATGGCTGAATAGAGCACGTCCTTGCACTCTTTGTTAATCGCAATGGGCGTGCGTTCCAACATTTACTTTTAATAATGGAGTTTTCTCCTGGACTGCTGACGTTGTTTCAGCAGTTAAACAGATGACTAAGCAGTACTTTGCTCCTAGTAGCACCAGATATGTTGGAGCACTTTGTGCCCTGTTTCTCCCGAACACCAAGTTAAGCGCTGCCCGGCAAGAAGTTGAATACATAATATAAGGTAGAGAGGATCACTTTGAAGTGCAGAGCTGCCTGCTGTATCATGAGGGTAATTAAATTCGCTTGTGGCGGAGGGTTGTTCCCCACATCCGCCACACTAGGCACATTCCAGCCAAGCCTCATTATTTATTCACAGCTCGACAGATTAATTATGACTTAGATGTAATTAACAGTTGTCACAGCTTCCTGTCTTCAATTCAAGTCTGTTTTCAATAAGGTGTGGAGGCGCATTAATGCTAATTTATGTAAATTTCACAGCTACAGTTAACGAAAATGTTTGGTCGTTCTCTCTCTCTCTTCAAAATTTGTCCATTTTTTGTCCATCATATCTCAGTCTAACAAATCTACTGTAAAGAGTCTTCTCCATCCAAGCATTCTTACGAGTTTGTTAATTTAATCAGAACAACTATTATTAAGGGTAGATGTAGATAAAATTATTATTCAAAAACTGCAATTTTGTTTTTATTTAAATTAAAAATAGCTTACAGCATTGAGATTATATTCCTGAAGTTTTACGATTCTATCATAGCTCTAAATATTAAAAAAACAATTTCAATACAAATGAATCTTACTGTGCCACGCCCTCTTTTTACTTCCTCATTAAAACAGTTCACAGTTTTTTCCCCTGCTGTTTTGACTGTCAGTTTCCTAAGTACTGTTTGTGCGCTTTTCAAAAGCTGTAAACAAAGTGGCAAAATGCCTTTATTGAGCTCACTTTGTTTTGCAACTCCTGTAGAACAGACTTTCAATAAACATTTGTGTTAAACGTGGGTGAAATTTTACTCGAGTGGATTTTCAATAAATATGCCAAAGTAACAATATATTATTTTCCATCTCAAAAACGATAATAAAAAAATCTGACGCGTTGCACTCACATGACTTTCTCTACTCTTATACTAACCATTCTTACAAAATCTTATTCCTATATCTTCATGTTACTTGAGATAAACATTTGTACAAATTATCTTATTGCTTATTTCCTTGTAGGTACAAGGGGAATATTAGAATACAGTACGCTTTGTGCGATAGTCAAATCTTTTAAAGCTTTGAGATCCCGTTCCCTTTGCACGCTTAACATATAAAAAAATGAACAACGATGTTCCAGTTCACGAAAGTTGTAAGTTTTCCGAAACTGACACAAATAACAAGAAATATCTCCGAAATGGTTCACTCTACAAAAATGTTTATTCAGACATAAATTGTGTGTTTTAGCGAGATCTACCGTTTGGTACAGTAATATTTTGTCTATCTCTTACGGTTTACGAGTTATTCAAAAGTCATCCAGAGTAGACAGGACTACATAGGTTATAGCCAGAAAATTCTAAATATACATTTCATTTGTCATACAAATATCTTAAACATAAGGCAGTTTAATCAAAATCGTTAATCATTTTCAAGAAAATAAAAATGTTGTCGTATCACAATATGTTACCTACGTGACGATGAGTTGGTGTATCTTCTAAGGCTATGCACGTGCACTTTGTCTCCAAATATTGATGGACTTGTTGAATGTAAGCAGTACCAAAGAAGTCGCCAATCAACAGTTGTTTATCGCATAAGATTTGAAAGTGATTTTGTTAATCAAACGCAACGGATATATAACCAAACCGCCACTGAAATGCAACGCATGTGCGAGTAGCAAAGCCTGTAGTGGAAGGAGGTACATCCAACCTCGCCTCTTTCGCAAACTTTGGAGAGCGCTGGCTAAGCGATAGCCAGGTGGATCAGTTATACGGATGCCAGGGCTATCATGCATGTAATGTACAACTGCTTCCAAATGTTTTCCGGCGCACGTGGGACTCGTGGAGAAGGACAACAGCACTATCACAAAATGTCAACATTGAACACCTGGGAAAAGGATGCACAGGTTTCTTTTGTTTGTACACAATAATTAAGTATAGAACAAAGTTGTTTCTTGTTCCCTCACCAGAAACTACCCCGCTTGCTTCACCTTGGGCGACTGCATGCAAATGTAAATAAGCACGTGCACTAACACTGCCAACAGGACAGGCACAACTACTCGATAAGAAAATTCTCCTTCTGTTTCCCCTCAACACCTTTCGCCCATCGGACAACATTTGGAGCCGGCTGCACATTTGTAGTTCCGTTTCATGCGCTTGTGTTGCCGATCACCTGGGAGCAGTGTGGCACGAGATCGGATCTGGGCGCCAAGTAACTCCTCCAAATGCAACTGGAGAAGCCGGATTGTACGAACCACTCGGCAACTCTCGCAGTAATCCATCCATACGAACACTGCGTTTCAAGAATCGCTGAATCTTGGTTTTAAATACGCCACCCCTAATTTGTTTTGGATCCCGCACCATGACTAAGGGTAGAGCAGCGGTTCCGGTCTTGCAATTCACCCGGGTTCGATTCCGTCCATAGGTACGCAGGTTTTAAGTCCTGGACATAGGACTGGTGTCCACTCAGCCTTCTGAAAGAAATTGAGGAGCTGCCATAAGCAGAAATTCCGGACGTTCCGAGTGGGGATGCATGATACTCTCCTATCCATGTCGACTGGATTATAACCCACCACTACTGTACGAATGTGCGCGTGAGGTCGGTAGTCAGGATGGTAAGCCGGGATTCAAACGTGAAGTAGCGCCTACAAGCTGCTTATTATATTTATCATCATCAATTATTACTACTACTATTTGCTGATCATTCCAGAAAACAGCATGGCTCTTCAAAAAGAACATCAATTTTCCAAGGCACAATGAGCTTGCAGTAGTGACGCCGTAAGCCGGTGAAGTTTAGGCATCTGAATTGACCTGTGAAATATGCTCGTTTATCTACGTCTGTATCTAGTGTGAATATATGGCGAGCAGCTCAAACATGAGGTACAATAGCACAGTGGTCACAGAGCTCACAAGGACAAGGACAGGGACAAATGTCAACACTACTCAAGTGGAGACGTCGATCGATCGATCGATAGATGTAAATGTGATCAAGCCTAACCTGTGGCTCAATGTCGCTGTGAAGCAAAGAGATGCCTATTCCTCCCACGTGTCTTGTAGCTCAAAGCCAGTAAGAAATGCATAAATATCTTGTTTTATGATCAACCGCAAATAAAAATTTATTCAAGGTCTCCTTCGAGAAGGAGATGAAGAAAAATGGAGAACACAGACACTATAAGAATAAGAAAAGCCACAAAATCCTTCAAAGGCAAGGACTTCCAAGCCCCGATAGCGTTAGCTCAATTTTACACACGGGGTGAGAATTCTAAGCTCTGTTAGTATTTTGTTCTAAACATAAAATGGTAGTTTGCCATTCTTTCCTGTTTCTGGCTAGTCGTGTCCACTGTGGTCCAATCGCTTCAGTGAAGTCCTTCTTGGTGTCCCCCTACTTCTTTTCCCTCTTCTTGGGTCCCACATGGGCCCATTCTGGCCACATGTCCTCCCCATTTCCATTTGAGTCTTCTTGTCGGTTTGTGTGCGTCTTCGAATCCACTTCGTAATCTCGGTTCTTCATCCCTTACTTTGTCTTGTAGTTCAATTTCTAAGATTTTTCTTTTCATTTTGCGCTGGTATATTTGTATCTAGTGTTCTTGTTGTTTTGTCGGCGTCCAAGTTTGGCTGCCATATGTTAGCACCGATATCATACATCTGTGTAAGGTTTACAATCTTAATTGAATGTTAATATCTTGTCTGGGAGTGTAGGAATTTTAGTCCCAGAATTTTCCCCCTTGATTGAATTATTCTTCCTCGAAGTTCTTTCTCCCCTTTTTCTCTTAGGCTGAATCATCATTATCTGGCGTTACAGCTCGAGTGAGCTTTGGCTTCTACAACAGTTTTCCATCTTTCTGGATCAATTTTAAATACATTAATGGTGTAAATTTGAGATATTCTGATAGCCCTTAATCAATTAGGAAGCCTTTGTAAAAACATGTTTTTTGTAAACTGAAAACTTTAGAATTCACAAAGTATTGAAACTTTATTTAACAGTATCATATTTATTCTCTAAGCTTGTATGTATAAGATATTATACACATAATAAGGAAAACACTGTTTATATCACATAACAGCGTATGCCGCGACAGCAGCCAATCAGATACGACTAGTGCAAGAGGTGAAGGTATATGGAACAGAGTTAATACAACAAAAATGTAAGCATCATTAAAGCACACAATTTGTTAAAATGTTGTGACGTCAACCATTGATAAAAATTCTTTATCATTGTTTTGAATTTGCAGATATTTATATATTTTTTCTTCAATTTTTAAGTTGCTATTCAATTGTTCTTATTGCCATAAAAAACGTGTAATTTTAAAGCAAGCGTATTGCGATCTGGCTTTTATTATCTCCACTACGTAAAGTAGAGCAAATATTGTATTCCACCCAAAAATTCGATGTCGAGATTTATCCGGAAATATGTTTTGAGGCCTCCTGAATAAAAAAAAAAAAAACCATTTTTAGAAAAAGGTCCGTGTGTGTGTCTGTCTGTGTGTCTGTCAGTCTGTGGACAGCATAACTCAAAAACTAAAAGTTAGTTAAAAACCAAAGTTGGTATTTAAGTTTAATCTCTTTCAAGGATGCGACACTAAGATTTTCAAGGAAATAACCCCACCCTAAACTACCCTTTACATGGAAAATTTTTAGAAAACTTTGATTTTCTTGAAAATGACTAACGATTTTGATTAAAATGCCATATGTTTGAGATATTTTTATGAGAAATGAAATGTATATCTTGAATTTTCTGGCTATAGCCCCTGTAGTCGTATTTACTCTGGATGACTTTTGCATAACTGGTAAACCGTTAGAGATAGACCAAATTTTACTAGACAAAAAATTTAGATCTAGTTTTTTTTTTGCAGGGTAAACCCTTTCGGATGTATTCCCTGTTACTTGTATGAGGAAGTGTGAGGAAACTTGAAAGCTTTAAAAGATTTGACTATCGCACAAAGCCTACTGTATTCCCATATTCCCCTTGCACCTTTAGGGAAATAAGCAATAAGATAATTTGTACGAATGTTTATGTCAACTAACACGAAGAAGATATAGGAATAAGAGTTTGTAAGAATGGTTAGTACAAGAGTAGAGAAAGTCATGTGAGTGTAACATATCAGATTTTTAGAGATAGTTTGTAGAGAAAGTCATTTGAATGCAACACATAAGATTGTTTTGTTGCTTTTCGCTGCGTTTGATTGTTCGGATGGCTGTAGCTTTTTGCAGAGTGGAAAGGTAGGCTAGAAATCAGTGGCGGGATCTACTGTAAAGCCATTGCTCTTGTTACAAATCACTGAAATCGATGATTTGGCTGCATGAATAAATCTCCTGACCAACAACAATAACGACGGGCTTAGTATGGAAGCACCCCACACAAGATCGCTTTGACACAACATAGTACGTGATACCGCTTAATCTTATGCACACATGCACACATACATGCGCACACACACACACACACACACACACACACACACACACACACACACACACACAATGATGGCGAAATAAACGTTCGTTTCCCGTCCAATCCTGGGTTAACCTGCTATAGATGTGTATCCGAGCGTGATGGAAAACCAGTTCACCAATGCATTCTTTTACAACCATTGCAAATGAGATCACAGATATTTGGTAACGCCTATGAGAAGCTTTCTAACATGGTGATAAGCATTAAATATCCATTTGCAACTTACCCTAACGATTTACTAGACTCATTTTGAAAATGGACTTACACAACAAGGCTAAAAGAATTTTGTGTGTTCCATTGAAATGGCCTTCTGAGTAATCAATGGGCTGATCATATGCATCCTTAATATTGTTATAAAATGTATAAATTTAAAAGAATAATTAGCTGAATGCTTTGCAGTTAAGTAACCCCTAGTTTGTAGCAATAGAAATATACTTAGCAATTATTTAGTTTATATTGTCACCGCGCCCGCCGGATCTAATTGCCGACAACAGCAGTGTCCCCATCACATTATTGTCGGCACTACCGCAAAGGAGCCGAAGGAAAGAGACAGAGAATGGCCGCATTGTTGGGGCGCTTGCCGAAAGAGAGAAAAGGATAGCAGCTTCTGGAATCTTCCGCTTTGTATTCCACCGCAATAACTGAACTTTCCAGAATAGTGCCTGGGAGATATAAATAGCGGTAAAAAGTGTGACAGGGAGAGAGTCAGACGTATGTGAAGCGTTGAGTAGTCGTGCCGACGGAAAGAAGAGACGTATGCGCAGCCTTGAGGAGTCGTGCCGACGGAGAAGGGACAGTTTTGTGACGAATTTGGAGCCGTGCTGTTGGAGAATCGGAAAAGACTTTCTTGCTGTTGCAACGAGTGTACAAAGTTACTGTTTACGGAAATAAAAGTGTTTCTTTATCTCGACTACATCTGTCTTCTTTACTTCACACCCAACCAAAAAGTCACAGTGGTGTCAGAAGTGGGATCCGTCGAATTGCTTCTAGTTTCGTTACATCGTCGTTAGAAGTTGCAACGTTAGAACCAAGATGGAGGGAGATTCGGAAACCAGGATGATGGCAATGATGAAAGAATTATTCGCCGAAATGAAGACGGCAAACGACGACCTCGCTGCCAAAATGGAAACGTCATACGACAACCTCGCTGCCAAAATGGAAACGTCATACGACAACCTCGCTGCCGAGCTGAAAGAGATGAAGACGGCAAACGACAACCTCGCTGCCAAAATGGAAACGTCAAACGACAACCTCGTTGCCGAGCTGAAAGAGATGAAGATGGAACAACTCGGCGAACTGACTGGCGTGACGGAAGACGTGGAAGAACTTGGCGAAAAGGTGGAAGACCTCTGCCAGCATGTGGACGTCGTGGAGGACGACGGGGAACGTCTTCGCGTCCTGGTAGTAAGAGTTGACGAGAGCGTCAAAGTACTGGATGCCAGGGGCAGACGGAATAGCGCGGAGCCGGGGAGGGAGCACCTAGTGGCCGAGGCGACAGTTGCGCCCGTTTCAGATGATATGAGGGAAGACGTGGAACAACTCGGCGAACTGATTGGCGTGACGGAAGACGTGGAACAACTCGGCGAACTGATTGGCGTGACGGAAGACGTGGAACAACTCGGCGAACTGATTGGCGTGACGGAAGACGTGGAAGAACTCGGCGAAAAGGTGGAAGACCTCTGCCAGCATGTGGACGTCTTGGAGGACGACGGGGAACGTCTTGGCGCCCTGGTAGTAAGAGTTGACGAGAGCGTCAAAGTACTGGATGCCAGGGGCAGACGGAATAGCGCGGACCCGGGGAGGGAGCACCTAGTGGCCGAGGCGACGGTTGCGCCCGTTTCAGATAACGAAAGTGTACGTCTCGGGGAAGACAAAGGGGCAGTTCAGGGACGTCGTCGAGGATCCTCTGGAGGAGTGTGTCGGGTACGTAACCAACCAGGATATGACGTGGAGGACGATCAGCAGGGAAGCGCACAAGCAAACGAGCAACACGCGAGAACCGACTTGGCGTGTGACATGGGGGGACCGTCGGAGTCCTCCAATCACCTGACGCATAGTGCCGTGAACGGAAGAATGGTGGACATCATCTTGGACGGCAGGATACAGGAGAGGCCGTGCCGAGCACGAGTGAACACGAGTGCAGCGGTGGACGCGACTCGCGCGGATGTGGCGGGGTTTGTTGCCGGACCCATCGGAAGCAAGGTGGCTGCGAAGGTGCGCCAGAGAGGTCGGCGGACATGGTACCCAGTGAGCCGTTTCCAAGTGCGCAGGATGGCCCGTCAACACACCAGGAAGAAGGGCAACTGGACGAGGGACCGTCAAGACAGGCGGTACTGTTGCAGAATTTCGAAGCAGGATGGCATACGTCGTCCTACCCAGACCAAGGGACACTATCCAACAGCGATACCTAGGATCGTGCCTCCTGGAGAAGAGGTTCGATGGGTTAGTCCACCGGGGCGCAAGGGAGATGCCGCAGTGATAGTGCTGGTCGGGACGCCCAGCTCTGAGGAGGGAGCAGTGTCACCGCGCCCGCCGGATCTAATTGCCGACAACAGCAGTGTCACCCATCGCATTATTGTCGGCACTACCGCAAAGGAGCCGAAGGAAAGAGACAGAGAATGGCCGCATTGTTGGGGCGCTTGCCGAAAGAGAGAAAAGGATAGAAGCTTCTGGAATCTTCCGCTTTGTATTCCACCGCAATAACTGAACTTTCCAGAGTAGTGCCTGGGAGATATAAATAGCAGTAAAAAGTGTGACAGGGAGAGAGTCAGACGTATGTGAAGCGTTGAGTAGTCGTGCCGACGGAAAGAAGAGACGTATGCGCAGCCTTGAGGAGTCGTGCCGACGGAGAAGGGACAGTTTTGTGACGAATTTGGAGCCGTGCTGTTGGAGAATCGGAAAAGACTTTCTTGCTGTGCAACGAGTGTAAAAAGTTACTGTTTACGGAAATAAAAGTGTTTCTTTATCTCGACTACATCTGTCTTCTTTACTTCACACCCATCCAAAAAGTCACAATATGTTAGAAAATGTTTAATGTTTACTGATGAAAGTTGAATAACATTAATTTTCACTTTAGCTATAGATCATAGATGAGAAGAACTGACAGTTGGTGTTATTCCTCGCTGAACTGTAGGGTTTGTTAACGTTTATTTTAATAATTTGTAACATGAAACACACTCGCATTTTCTCAGACATTCATACTTGCATACTCTGTGGGGGATAGGGAGTTATTCTGGTAAAATAAAACTTCCCAACCCCAGCCGGGAATCGAACCCGGAACGCTGACCACTAGACTGTAGAGGCAGTCTAATACTAATGTGTTAACGAAGCTGTCAATTTGCCAGGTTTATATCAGCGCCGCCGGTGTGCCGGATTTTCCTATGGCATTAGTTCTAGATGCCAGTAAATCTATTGACCTGGGGTTGTCGCTTTTAGGCATACAAAAACAGTCGGACTGGACAGAGTTTGAACCCGCGACCTTTGGAATCAGTAGGTCGGCGCCTAACCAACTGAGTCACTCAGGACAGACACACATTCCCTGTAGATATCAGATGAACACATTAGTCAGATATTTAAAACTGGTCGCTAATTGTTGGCTTTCAAATGCCACACTTTTTGCATCTCCACGAGAAACATCTGATGTGTTACATTGAAATGATTTCCTCTATTCACTGTTCTAGACACATACACACATTCCCTGTAGATATCAGATGAACACATTAGTCAGATATTTAAAACTGGTCGCTAATTGTTGGCTTTGAAATGATTTCCTCTGTTCACTGTTCTAGACTTATTTTTCCATTACACATACACACATTCGTTGTAGGTATAAGGCGCGTGGCTGTATGATAGCTTTGAAGCTCGTGCTCTTTGATGTCCACGAGAAGAAACGAATAGTATCTTACCTCCTGAGAGAAGTATAGATACTTGAAACTTTAAACCAACGGCAAAGAATGTCTCGAAAATGGTTAACGCCACCGAAAGATTTATTTTATATAAACTGTAAACTTTGCAGTAGCATTTTGTCTTTCCCTTGCGGTTTACAGTTACACAAAAGAAAATGATGTTCTTCGCAGAAAATTCAAAATATAAACCTTATTTTCCATGCAAATATCTTACACAAATAGTATTTTAATAAAAACCATTAGAGTTGTATTTTTAAAAAAAAAATGAAAATTTTCGGAAATGTTTCCTTGCAAAGGGTGATTTGGAAGATTTTGAACTTATAACATGTTTGGTACTATTAGATTTTTCGTTTTTGAGATTTACTGTTTCCTCTCTCTCTGTGTGTGTGTGTGTGTGTGTGTGTGTGTGTGTGTGTGTGTGTGTGTGTGTGTGTGTGTCTTCCACTGCACGCACACGCAACAAATACACATACACGCACTTTATCTACTGCTTGCCTTTAGTAGACAGAGGAAGTATTACATACCAGACAGAACTCTTGACTCCCACATTTCATTGGAAATACACATTTTGAGTCTACCTAAATAAAACAAATCATTTTTTAAAAAATCTAAGTCTAATAAGTCCAAATTAGGTATTTATATACATTATACTTCAAAAATGTGACGTGCATGTTCATGAAAATCCTTCCAACCCAAACTGCCGTTTACATTGAACATTATTTTGAAATGTTTAACTTTCTCAAAAATGGCTCCAATGATTTCGATTACAACGACAGTAAGATATTTATATGATAAATAAAACCTATTTCTTTGAATTTTCTTGTAATACCTGGTGAAGCTCTCTTCATTTAGAAGGAACTCTTATAAATAAGTTAACCATAAGACATGTGAATACTATAGAAACATACCGATAATTTAAACATTCACTTTAATTTAGCCATTTTTTGTTATTGGTTTGTATTTTCAATACTTTGTGATTGTAAGTGATGTAGCTTTGCAGTTGTTTCTCGTGATCATGGTATTTCTCGGATGTAGCGTACATGTATCCAGGTTTTAAACATCCGAGCATCCATTTGTTATCTTCTTAAGCCTTGCTTTCCTCTAGTCTGAAAACTGAACTGAATTTAAAACTGAAAAGTCAGCAGTTCAGTTTTCAGTTATGCTTTCCTAGGAAATTCGACTGAAAACTTAACACTGAACTGAAAACACCATAGAATTGGTAAAATGTCAGAAATGTGGTTGAGCAAGCTGCATGGCAGTGAAGAAAGTGAGTTGGAGTTGGATACTTAGATGTTTACATTTATTTTGGTCAATGAATTAACATATAATACTGATGATAAGCAAAGTTGTGGAAACCCTCTAAAGTACATATCATGTTTGCTAATTGCAGTTCAGAAGGGGCTATGAGATTTTGGTTAGAGGCACCTGAAACACAAAAGTTGGTGGAGTGCTTCAGATTACCACCAAAATTAAATCCAGTGTCAATATTACCTACGCTAGACATAGAAAAACGAACTTTAATCAGTTCCAGAAAGCACTGGCATAACCTAGTGTGTCTTTATATCAACATGTCTATATATTGTATTAGTACAACATAACTAAAGTTACAAAACGCTCAACTTCGCTTATTGCGTACATATAGCGTTATATTACACAACTTGTAGCATTACACGTAGGTAATTGATAATAATTCCCACTCGGGTTACCTACATTTCTACATGTAGTTACAAATAGGCATATGTGCTTGAACTAAAGCTATATAAATCAGGTCACTTAGGGACGGTGGGTGGCTCTTACAGGGCATAATTATGTTGATGAAACCGTTCTTTTAGCAGATACGCAATCTTTACAAAATTGCTGCCTACATGACGGGGTTATACCCACCAAGGCTACTCTGTTCTGCTGCACTTCTTCCAGAATCTTTGCACGTTTTTTTAGAGTAGAAACAATTATACATTATCTAGAAATAGTTAATCTTGTTTACTTACGAATGTACTTGATTTCCCTGATTCTTTTGTTTCCTTTCAAGAGTAGCTACATTTCTGTACTCTGCATGCTGCAGCTAGTATATAAGCTGATTCTGAAGAAACAAACCATTAATTCTTTCCTCTTCACTGTTTGAGAACTTTCGTTTTCCACTCATTATGTCCAATTTGCAAAATAAACAAGCCAATACCGCTACCATAACCTCACTTCAGTTGGCCCAAGCTCAACTGAACTGAACTGAAGAAATGACTGCCATCGTAATTCTCGACGTCTAGATTTCTGGTGGAAAACTTAAAAATCTAGTGACAAACGAATAAGAAGAGATACGGTCACCAGCTTCAGATAAGTTCTCGGCCGGAGGAAAGCACTTCCATAATAAACTAGACGCCCATTCATGATCACGTGACCTTCAACTGAAAAATGTTTAGTTCTATATAGCGTTTCATTCTTAGAAGACAGTATGGAGTTAAATGGGATATATCTGTCTTTATCTAGCGCATACAAGTTGCCATTAGCCGCGTCCTTTTCCACTCTCGCGCTGTTGCCAGGTTCCTAATAGCATGGTATAAATATTCATTTGTTATAAATTTCAGGCTTGAACACATTATCCTATGCAGAATTTTTTTCTCTATCAGGTTATATCCTTTTCAGAGTCATTATACATTTCTATAGGTCCAAATTTCTTCAGAAAACGTTTTTTTCAATAGAAGTCCGATATTTGCTGTTTCTACACTCATCACGCACTAACTAACAAACTAACTGCTAGAATGCGTCTATATTTGTTTCTTAGGTAGAGTAAACTATAGTGCTACTACCTGCCTACTTTGAATTCTCTATGTTTACCCAGTTAAGTGTTATAATTTTTTAAATTAAATGTTTTCGGAAAATTTTATATATGTGCACTGCAAAAGTTACGCAGTGTGAAACTTTTTTGTTATTGAGTTTACATCAGGGAACCAGCGAGAACAAATGTTGAGGAAGGTTGGAGAAAGTTTTTAAAATAAACCAAAAGGCAGTAACCTCTTTCTTTTATCCAGTAAGGCAAACAAAAGGTATTCATCTATTCAGCGTCAGGCCTGACACAGAAGATAGTATAAGGAGCAGCACTAACATTAGTTCGAAAGAAGCCGTGTGTGTAACTGTGAGCTGTTATTGCGTTATTTGTTTAATATTTTTGTAAATATTTGTAGTTATGGAGGGTGAAGCTAGGAAGGGACGATATGTTGGTAAATAAAGAAGTAAGGAACGCCAAATAATTATGAATGTGTTAGATTATTTTTAAGTAAAATGCGTGTAAGTAAGGCGGTAAAAGAAACAGCTAAGGCTATCGGGTGTTCAGAAGCAGTAGTGTGTAGGATTAAAAAGGAAGTAATGAAAGGACCTCTAAGAACGCCATCGAAAAAGAAAGCAAAAAGGGCGGGACTACACAAAACGCTAGGTTAACGCAATATGATTGAATAGTGCAAGGTGGAGTGCGGCGAATTGTTCATTCTTTACTGTTTGCAAATATTCCACCCACGCTGAATATAATTTTGTCACGGGTCAACAGTGATGAGACCCTACCAAATTTCTCAAGGGCCACTCTTAGTCGGTTCTTACATGATTTGGGGTTGGAATATGAAAGAAGGGGTAACAAGTGCATATTAATAGAAAGAGACGATATCGATATCATCAGATGGCGACATAAATATCTAAAAGACATAAAAGGTTTAGGGACCAGGGGAAATCAATTGTTTATACAGACGAGTCATTTGTAAATTTAGGTCATACAGTAACAAAGGCGTGGAGGGATACCAAAGTTAAAAGTGCCCGTCTCGTCAAGCAGCAATTGAAGGACTAAGTACTGGACTCTGGTCACCTCGAGTCGCTCGCGGAGAAAGATTCGCAACTAGTACATGTTGCAACACTGCGCTCCATTTAACGTGTACTGTCTTTTAAGGGTGGAACGCGCTTTAGTTCAGTTCAGTTTTCAGATTGGAGGACAGCATGGCTTAAGCCCCTTATACCTTCAACGAAATTTGGAATCAATCTATTTCTGCAAAAAGTATCTCGTATAACGTGAAGTAGATGGAAATATAGGCTTTCTTAATAATATCAGATATATGTATATAGAAATACAATAGTAGGTAAAGAAAATCATATGAATGTACATTTTTGTGTTCATGCAAGTAGAGCGGAATATAAAAACCATCACACAGCGATAGGGGTTCGAAAAATTTGACTATTGCCTAGCATATAGTGTTCCTTTATACCTACAAAAAATATGTATATAACAAAGGTATTTGTGCAAATTTTACTTTAATTTTTACAAAGTAGGTAGAATAATTGACGCTTGTAAATATTGTTTGTAGGATAGTAGTGAATAGAGGTCATGTGAATGTTACACATCAAACGCTTCTTAAAATTCAGAGGCATCAAAACGTGTATTATGGCTGGAATCCTGGCTTCGAAGTTTTGAGTGGGATACAATATTTCCTCGAATCCACTTTAGGTAGTTGGTACAGAAAGTAAATAACAGATATCTCGGAAATGGGTGATCCTACAGAAAAGGTTATGTGAAATTAAGTTTGAGCATTACGTTTTTGTCTATATCTTATAGTTCACTAATTATTAGAAAGCGTTAAGGGTCTGAGCGCGCAGACTTTGACGGCGACTTCTTGGCGTTAAGCTGAAATATAAGTTCCTCTGCCATTTCCCTCTATAGTATATGGTTGAATAAATAAATAAAAATGAAAGTGGTCGAATGTTTGAATGCCAATATATCACCACTTCATCATTCATCATTTATCGACGTAGAGCTTCGAAAAAACTATCTGCCTGAGTACTGCTCGGAAAGCTTGAAAGAATGTTGCTCCTCCCCTCGTTACTTGCAGTATCTGATTGATAACTGTTAACAGACAAACGCACACATGGCGGAACCAATTTTTGTTGGCAGACTGTGCAGATAATGTATTCAATAATGTTCAGTTATAGATGAATTTGAATTCACTATCACGGAAATCTGTGCAGTCATACCTCTAACATCCTGTATCAAACAAGGTTAAGACAACTCAAGATGTATATTTATCGTGATTTGGAGATCAACACACACACATGCACACACACAAACACAGTGTTCGTAAACAGATTGTTTTTATTCAGGGGCATCAACACATAGATTTCCGGTGAGACCTCCAAATAGAATTTTTATCTTATCTGCCTACCTCACGTAAGTGGTAGTTAAAGTAACAATTTAAACCTGTAACAAACGTTCCACTTAAGTAATAGTGGTCTAATGGTTGTGAATAGCGATACTGATGCCACAATAATTATGACGGTTCTAGAGTAGTTATGGGAGCATTAGATCGCATATAGTGCAATCGTGAATGATCAGGGCAGATTACGTGATTATAGCAAGATGAGCATCGCAATGCAACAGGTATAGTTCATGTTGGCACCTCCAAGTTCATGTCCTCAGCATGTTTAAGGAGCAATACAAATTCCGCCATCGGTTTATCTTGTATTTTCCCTTCTCATTCTTTAACAAACCATATTACAAAAGCATATCCTTCTGTATACTCCATGCTAATAGAGAAAAAACATTAATTACAGAAATGGTCTTATTACATAATTCCTTGCACGTATCAGGAGAATACAGTAGCCTAAGCGATGTTAAGAGCTGGTCGATATGAGGGCTTGTAAATTTCATTTTATTTCTATGTTCAAAGGAAAAAATTAAATGACTTTCCATTTGAGAAAAGTTAACCATGCCAAATTTTAAAGTTATAACCAGAAATACCTCACAAATGATTTGACATTTGAAAAAGAGGACAGCAACCATACACACCGATAGCCAAATAACAATGTTCTCAGTAAACAGCCCTAAAATCTATAAAATCTTAATACTTACCATACGAAGTGGACTAAAGAAACTGGCAGATCAAGTTAAAATGGATAAAGGCACATGTAGGGCATCAGGGAAACGAAATAGCGGATAAACTTGCAAAGAATACCGCAAGCGACAATAGACTACAACAGAATGCCGAAAAGTGAAATAATTAGAAGACTAAAGCTCTCAAGTTTTGAAAAATGGCAAGAAGAATGGTAACAGACATCAAAAGGGAAAACTACAAAATCCTCTTTTCCCAACATTAGTGACCGAACGAGAACTCAACTGAAATTAACGGCACTATTATCAGGTCATGAGAAAACTAAAGCCTATTACTATCGTTTCAAAATAAATAACAATCTAATGTGTAACTGTAGCTAAAATGAACAAATTGTAGACCATGTAATTTTTTAGTGTAGTCTGTTAGACAGGATCCTCAAAAAAGCAATAACAATGGCAGGTGGAAATTAGACACTCAACAAAAAAGAACTTATAAACATACAAAAAGTTTTACTAGATTCATAGATAGTATAAATTTTTACTTTCTCTACTGGTAAGTAGGGGAAGTATTGTATTCCACCCAAAAATTCGATGTCGAGATTTCACCGTAAATATATGTTTTGAGGCCCCCTGAATAAAAAAAAAGCATTTTTAAAAAAAAGGTCCGTGTGTGTCTGTGTGTCAGTCTGTGGACAGCATAACTCAAAAACGAAAAGTCGGTTAAAAACCAAAGTTGGTATTTAAGTTTAATGTCGTTCAAGGATGCGACACGAAGATTTTGAAGAAAATAGCCCCACCCTAAACTACCCTTTACATGGAAGATTTTTCGAAAATTTTGATTTTCTTGAAAATGGCTCAAACGATTTTCATTAAAATGTCATATGTTTGAGATATTTTGATGACAAATGAAATGTATATCTTGAATTTTGTTGTTATAGCCCCTGTAGTCGTATTTGCTCTGGACGACTTTTGCATAACTGGTAAACCGTTAGAGATAGACCAAATTATACTGTACAAAAAATGTAGATCTTGCTAAAATACACAATTTATGTGTCAATAAATTTTCTTGTAGGGTGAACCATTTCGGAGATATTCCTTGTTATGTGTGTGAGTTTCGGAAAACTTAAAACTTTCGTGAAATGGAACAACGTTGTTCATTTTTTTATATGTTAATCGTGCAAAGAGAACGGAATCTCAAAAGTCAAAAAGATTTGACTGTCGCAACAAGCCTTCTGTATTCTAATATTCCCCTTGTAGCTACAAGGAAATAAGCAATAAGATAATTTGTACGAATGTTTATCTTAACTAACACGAAGAAGATATAGGAATAAGAGTTTGTAAGAATGGTTAGTACAAGAGTAGAGAAAGTCATGTGAGTGCAACACGTCAGATTTTTATAATTTGTAAACGCATATATTAATGCAAATTTTCAACAATGTGTAACTGTGTACCCAAGCACATATTATTACTCGCTATGTAATGGACATATACACATACTGACATAGACCTTTTTCTAAAAATGCCTTTTTTGGGTTCTAGAGAACGCAAAACATATTTTCGTTGAAATCACATCGTATTTTTGGATGGAATACAATATTTCCTCTATTTACTATACGTAGTGGAGAATGTAAAAATATTTAGTGAGTATAAGAGAGTTAAAATGGTAAGTGAGAAGTGAGAAGTAGGTAAGTAAACAGTGTCCGGTACATAAGCCTCTGAGAAACAGTTGAGTTCTCGTGAGCTGTTTAACATGAAGTAAAACACTAGAAGAGCGCCGGCAGCCGGCAGCCAGATGCCAGATGGTGATCGGAAATGCTTGCATAAAGTACCTGCTGCCTGCATATTGATGACCGTCAATTAGAGGCGGTCGTGATTAACAAACTAACATCGCTAACTCCCAACGGTGTGGCTTCAAAAGGAAAGAAAAAACTGAACCATTCGTTCCCTTTAAACAAGCAAATTGCCGTAATGATGGCTACCGATTACCTGCCATGCAACCGTTTCACTTTGTTGAACTTCCATGCCTCTACGTTCAAAAGGGCTTCCAATATGTGGTAAGCATTTTTTGTATCATAAACTCAATATAAATCATAACTTTCTATAATTGTGTTCGTTCATTCACTTACCACAATGATGCTTCTCCAATAATCTATAACATTCTGACACTGTCCTAGTTCGTGACCTCTAAGGCATATTTCGGAATATTTCCAACATGGTTCACTCTAGAAACAAAATTATTTGAACATAAATTGTGTGTTTTTGCAAGATCTAAATTTTATATACAGTAAAATTTGGTCTATGTGTTATGGTTTCCCAGTTATGCAAAAGTGGTCAAGAGTGACCTACAGACAGAAAGTTCAAAATATACATTTCATTTTCCATAAAAATATTTCAAACATATGGTATTTTAATCAAAATAATTATACTCATTTTAGAGAAACTCAAAATTTTCGAAAAAATTTTTCATGTAAAGGCTAGAGTGCAGTAATTTTCCTCCAAATCTTCGTGTCGTATCCTTGAAAGATATTTAAATACCAAATTTCTTTAAGCGACATTGTTTTTTGTGTTACGCTGTTCACAAACACACACCCGCACACCCGGACCTTTTGCTAAAAATGCTTTTTTTGGATTCAGGGTCTTTAAACATGTATTTCTGGAGAAATCTCAACGTGGAATTCTTGGGTGGAATATGTGCAATACTTCCTCTACTCACTCTACGTAATAGAGCAAGTAAAAAGGAATAATGACTTTCTCTTTGAAAAAATTATGACTATTTAAAACTGTAAGTTAATAACAAGGAATATTTCCGAAATGGTTGACTCCACAAAACAATATAAATAAAAACAAAAAGGTGTCTATCTGTTATAGTTTACCAGTTATGCAAAAGTTATTCAAAATGAAGAGTACTTGCTGGGCTATTCCTAGAACGTTCAAGATAGCACACCAAAATGTCAACAGAGGTACACTTTTGAGGTCCCTAAATCAAGAAATCACTTTTAGAAAGCGTATCCTGAACACATAACTCTGAAATGATAGTGCCCGCTTCCAATTCACTAGGTAGCAGCCTATGCAAATGGTTGTCAGAGAGAGAGAGAGAAGTAAAATAATCGAAAATATGAGAGATATGTTCTGCTGCAACTCCCCTTTGGTAATGAAAATTCAAGTGAAGCCAAAAATCAATAGTACTGACTTCTCAAATCACCATAAAATGGAGGAAAGGGAATGATAGAGGGAGGGAGGGGGAAGGGAAGCACAAACCTGCTCTATTGAATATATTCTGGTAGAAGTTGAAGAATGCTTCTGAAATTTAATTATTACTTGTCTGCTCACCCTGCATTTGAAAACTGGTTGCATAAGAATGTTACCCCCTCCCCCTCCCCCTCCACCGTGTAATCATTGCTTGCTTTCATACTTCTCTTTCCCAATATGAGAGCAATCATTCTACCTGCCATCGCTACAGTGTTAGGAGCGTGATTGCAGTGTGATTCCTCTCCCAAGTACGGATTATCCGAGTCATGCTCATCTGCCTACGTCCAATATTTTATTTTAATGCATTACTGTTAGACATGCTACCGAATAATGGTTGATATCAATTTCCTGCGTGACGTCCTATTCATGCCATCTCGGTCTTCTACGAATCTGCTGCCACCTGCTCCAGTGATGAACTATGACATCTTGTTCTCCGTGTATGCAGGGGTGGATGCGAGAATAAACAACGCCAGTTAAACTGAACGATAAATTTAATGAGAATAATAATATTTTCGAAACGACTTGCCTTGTGCTTGAAGTTGAAGAATTGAGCTGTTTCCGAACCTTGGTACTATTAAATTGTATCTCCTAACTTCTGACCTTGTGGTTTGAAAATAATTCTTTCCGTTACAACCGTGACGAGCGTAAGTTGCCGTGCGTCGCAGAAATGCTAATCGGAAAATTGCCTTGCGCCGACCGCTAAATCTGTACAACTTGAGCGCGGTCTTTAGGTGCTACGGACTGCCGATAATCGATCACAGTTAATACTTCTGTAACACTGTAAAACACGAAAGAAAAGACGCGAATCTCTATCAACAACATTGCTACTGATGTTGTCACCTCGAAGCTTCACATTCACGTATCAAACACTACGGTGCCTTGTGAGTATTTACTCGTACACGACCTAAACCTTCAGCTAATGAATTCCCCAAACTCTTAATTACCTTAGTTTCATTGGCGTAACCAGTTTATTTTCCTTAACATGTAATTCGCTAATGTTCCCTCCAACTCCTTGAGGGAGGTTGTACCTCTCGTTGGTTACATTATGCATAGATTTTAACACACGGAAATAATTTTTGCAACTCCCTAACTCGCTATCAGTTCTTTATAAAAATATTAATCTTGTCAGTCAATAATTGCAGTATCAAACTCTAACGCTGTCATAAGAAACTGATACATAAAATGAAACAATTTTCTCAATGCAGTGCTTGTTTAAAAGAAGAATTTTCACAACAGAAACTATAGTGTTACAACTCGCATAACGTACTCTACTCCTTATCTACGAACTACTCTTACAAAAATGTATCCATCTACAACTCGACCTGATGTGGACTGAGAGACTGTCGAGTTTTATGAAATAAAGGGTCTGTTATTCATGAGTCATAACATAACACTGCAAATTACATAAATACATATTCTTACACAATATAGAAAACAAAAACATAACATATTCTAAAATGTATTATGAATTAATATGGTCCCCTTTGTCCGGTGTCTTTAACATATCCATTTAATTTCTATTGTCATGTTATCTTATCTTCCACAGACTGACACACACACACACACACACACACACACTTTTTACATTCTTTACTGGTAAGTAGGGGAAGTATTGTATTCCACACAAAAATTCCATGTCTATATTTCACTGGAAATATATGTTTTGAGACCCTTTGAATAAAACAAGAAGCATTTTTAGGAAAAGGTGCGCGCGCGTGTGTGTCTGTCTTTGTGTCTGTGCCTGTGGACAGCATAAATCAAAAACGAAAAGTAAGTTAAAAATCAAAATTGGCATTTAAGTTTAATGTCTCTGGATGCGACACGAAGATTTTGAAGAAAATAGCCCCACCCTAAACTACCCTTTACTTTTCTTGAAAGTAGCTCTAACGATTTTGGTTAAAATGTCATATGTTTGAAATATTTTTATGACAAATGAAATGTATATCTTGAATTTTCTGGCTATAGCCCCTGTAGTCGTATTTACTCTGGACGAGTTTTACATAACTGGTAAACCGTTACAGATAGACCAAATCATACTATACAAAAAATGTAGATCTTGCTAAAATACACAATTTATGTCTAAATAAATTTTCTTGTAGGGTGAACCATTTCGGAGATATACCTTGTTGTGTGTGTGAGTTTCGGAAAACAAAACTTTCGTGAAATGGAGCATCGTTAATTTTTGTATATGTTAAGCGTGCAAAGAGAACGGAATCTCAAAGCTTTAAAAGATTTGACTATCGCACAAAGCCTACTGTATTCTAATATTCCCCTTGTACCTACAAGGAAATAAGCAATAAGATAATTTGTACAAATGTTTATCTCAACTAACACGAAGAAGATATAGGAATAAGAGTTTGTAACAATGGTTAGTACAAGAGTAGAGAAAGTCATGTGAGTGCAACACATCAGATTTTTAGGCATGTATTTTGGCTTGCTTTAGTTTCAGTTCCATTTTCTTGAATAATTTCACCAAGGTATTTGAATTGTGTAACTCGTTTAATTTTTACATATTTGGTTTCTATGTATTTTGGTGCCTGTGTGTTACATGACATGTATTCAGTTTTTTAGAAGATATCTGCAAACTGACTCTGCAATTTCTTTTAATAAGTAATTCAATCTAATTTTGAGCTTTTACTACATCACAAGTTCAGATTGCTAGATCATGCGCATATACCAGGTAATTAATTTTCCTCTGCCTAATATGATAGGTTAATCAGTTTTTGGGATTACTTTCTGTTTACGCCATTCTTGTATTAGGCAATTATTATTATTATTTTATTATTATTATTATTATTATTATTATTATTATTATTATTATTATTATTATTATTATTATTATTATTATTATTATTATTATTATTATTATTATTATTATTATTATTACTAGATGCAATAATATTAACCGGGCTTGTGGGCCGTGGTCTATTGGGTTCCTTCTTCTTCCCAAACGTTTCGTCTGCGACTACGGCAGACATCATCAGTGGCGGCGAGGTCGAAGTTTCCTGGTGGAGGTCTCAGCCCGGTTAATATTATTGCATCTAGTATTGACACCGGCCGTGAAAGCCTTAGAATTTTGATTATTATTATTATTATTATTATTATTATTATTATCATTATTATTATTATCATTATCATTATTATTAATTATTATTGTTATTGTTTGTTGTTATTGTTATTGTTTGTTGTTATTGTTATTGTTTGTTGTTGTTATTATTATTATTATTATTATTATTATTATTATTATTATTATTATTATTATTATTATTATTATTATTATTATTATTATTATTATTATTATTATTATTATTATTATTATTATTATTATTATTATTATTATTATTATTATTATTATTATTATTATTATTATTATTATTATTATTATTATTATTATTATTACTGAAATAACACACACTTCTGTTGCACTAGATATAAACACGTGAGACGAGTCCACGTGGAGTTTGTTTATGTTTGTTGCTCACAGTTGATTGGAACACGCGGTTAGTGTGTTGTTTTGTTTACGTCGGGTCCGGTTCTAAGGCTGGGTCGATATAGCTGACCACGCGAGCATGTCGAGGTGATTGTCAGTACGACCCCCGGTCCAATGATTCAACACTGCAGCCAGGTGGGACGGTGGCCTCCTGTGGTGAAAACCGCAAATGTAGTAGTCGAAAGAGAATCTTTATATCGACCGCACATAACATTGCTAGCATTATAATAAGTATGCTACAAAAGCAAATATTTAAATAATTATATATTCAAAAGGTTGTCCATTTACGATCTTGCAATGTTAAAGACTCCATCTTAACATAACAGATATCCCAATTCTCCATTTTCACTTCAAAGCGTTGTTCAAAAAATCACATGACTTTCTCTACTCTTGTACTAACCATTCTTACAAACTCTTATTCCTATATCTTCTTCGTGTTAGTTGAGATAAACATTTGTACAAATTATCTTATTGCTTATTTCCTTGTAGGTACAAGGGGAGTATTAGAATACAGTAGGCTTTGTGCGATAGTCAAATGTTTTAAAGCTTTCAAATTCCGTTCTCTTTGCACGGCTAGCATTAAAAAATGAATAACGAAGTGGAAAGTATAAGTATTCTAAAACTCGCACAAATAGCAAGGAAAATGTTCGAAATGGTTCTCTCCACCAAAACAAATATCACTTGGACATAAATTGTGTTTTAACGAGATCTACACTTTTCATGGTAAGATTTGGTCTATCTCTTACGGTTTACGACTAATTTAAAAGTCATGAAGAGTAAGCAGGACTACATAAGCTATGGCCAAAAAATTTAAAATATACATTTAATTTGTGATAAAAATATCTTAAACATGTGGCATTATAGTAAAAAATCGTTAGTCATTTTTCAGAAAATCAGAACTTTCCACTTAAAGGGTAGTGTAGGGTGGAGAAATTTTCTTCAAAATCTTCGTGTCGCATCCTTAAAAATTATTAAACTTAAATACCAGAATTCGACATGGAATTTTTGGGTCGAACACAATACTTCCTCTGCCTACTGTACGTAGTAGAGAAAGTGAAAACACGGAAACGAGCTTATACTCATCATATGTCTAATTCCTCATTTCCCTGGATTAAGCGTCCTATTGTATTATTTGTGGTGCCAACTGTAAAAATCTGATGTGTTGCACTCACACGACTTTCTCTACTCTTGTACTAACCATTCTTACAAACTCTTATTCCTATATCTTCTTCGTGTTAGTTGAGATAAACATTTGTACAAATTATCTTATTGCTTATTTCCTTGTAGGTACAAGGGGAATATTAGAATACAGTAGGCTTTGTGCGATAGTCAAATCTTTTATAGCTTTGAGATTCCGTTCTCTTTGTACACGTAACATATAAAAAAATGAACAACGATGTCCCATTTCACGAAAGTTTTAAGTTTTCCGAAACTCACACACATAACAAGGAATATCTCCGAAATGGTTCACCCTACAAGAAAATTTATTGAGACATAAATTGTGTATTTTAGCAAGATCTACATTTTTTGTATAGTATAATTTGGTCTATCTCTAACGGTTTACCAGTTATGCAAAAGTCGTCCAGAGTAAATACGACTACAGGGGCTATAGCCAGAAAATTCAAGATATACATTACATTTGTCATAAAAATATCTCAAACATATGACATTTTAATCAGTATCGTTAGAGCCATTTTCAAGAAAATCAAAATTTTCGAAAAATTTTCCATGTAAAGGGTAGTTTAGGGTGGGGGTATTTTCTTCAAAATCTTCGTGTCACATCCTTGAACGACATTAAACTTAAATACCAACTTTGGTTTTTAACCGACTTTTCGTTTTTGAGCTATGCTGTCCACAGACTGACAGACACACAGACACACACACGGACCTTTTTCTAAAAATGCTTTTTTTGGATTCAGGGGGCCTCAAAACATGTATTTCCGGTGAAATCTCGACTTCGAATTTTTGGGTGGAAAAATACAATACTTCCCCTACTTACCAGTAGAGAAAGTAATAAATCTTAATTAAAAGGTATGGGTGTGATATTAAGTTGTAAGTTGTTTACTTTTAAAGCACTATTAATATTAAATGAATGTATTACAAATTATTCTGCGGAATACTACTACAAACAAACAAGACTCGCGCTTGGCGCTCCATGATTACCGTCATATGACACCATCTTGTGGTATATCACACAAGTGTGCAAAATGTGAGGCATGTAGCAGGAGAATAGAATAGTCGGTAATGTTGCCGAATATGGACCCCGCATAACGAAGCGTGCCAACATATGAGAAATGAAAGTAGCCAGTGGTAGTAGCACATTGTTGCACGATATGGAATTGTGTAGTTGTAGTTGGCAATGCGCATCACATCACAATGAAGGTAACATCCGGCAATACGTCTACATAGATGATTAAGAAGGCAGGAAACTATTCTTGTTAAGGGAATAAGGAGAAAGGAGATCTCCAGTTGAAAACACTTTCTGCTAATGTTATGTGTCATTTATGTATATCATTGCACTGTTTAGTTGGTGCTTCTGTTTCATTGTTTCAGTTTTAGAGAAATGATAAGCTCGTGCAGTTGTACAGTAGACAGGCAACCTTAAATGGGAATAGATTTCGTAAATATACGGTTATAAAAATACAAAGTTTAAAAGAGTTGCATCTAGCAGGTGATTGACAAACGAAATGCTTTAAACGTCGAATTTCACTGGAACTAATTGTCACAGATTACTGGTGATTCCAACGTTGCGCATTTGCATTAATAATAACAGCTAAAGGAAAAAGGAAATATTAACTTCCTAATAGTTTCCACAAACGTTATGTCTCCTTTATTTACATTATTCCACTATCAGTTTCACGCTTGCTTCTTTCCATTGTTTCAGTTTTAGATCACACTTCCATACAATTACTCGTGTTGCTCTGTGATTCGTACTTGCCAACCTCTTTGTCCAGTAATATATTTCTTTATGTCAAGTTGGCATGGTTTAGCGAGATTGCGCATTTTTGTCATTTTACACTAGCCACTCCCAAAAGTTTCTGTTGGAAAGATTAGATTACATTATCATCTACTTTAATCACCTCTCCTAGAGTTGCACTCTACCAGAACTGCAGACCGCTAGTTTTGGTACAGTAGGTGCATAAATGACGTAGTAAACGGTAGAATTACCAGTAGTATTGGAAGCATTGGTAGGGAAAGAAATATAATACGAAATTCAAACATAATGATCACTAAAAACTGTACCTTTGGTTCAAAATAATATTACTAGTTATATAATATAGTGATATATAATATCCAGGTTTCTAGAGGCGTCTAGTAAAACATGATCAAGAAAGGTAAACAATCCGGTGCATGTGATGTAACGCCTGATAGTTCTGCAACACAACTAACAGTAATGCGAGTAGGTTCTTAACTGACCAATTTTACTTCGAAAGCTACCTTACTTACAATATCCCGTGGTAGATTTACAACTGCAGCCTCTCCCCTCCTTCATGACTGTGAAAGTCTTTTTTCAATTCCTATTTTTGTTTCAGAGATATTTGTGACGGTAGTTTTAAGTGAACTCGTGTGTATTTACATTATTTGTATTGCGTTCTCATCCCGCAGTTTGTTGCTGCCCAGTGTTTACTAACACAAATATAGTTGGTTGAGCAGTACATACTTGCAGCTTTGAACTGTAAGCAGTAAATTGGTTCCAAGTATAAACATTGTCCCTTGCTTCTTCAATTCTAGCTACATATAGCTACAGTTTCACTCTATTTTTACGCATTTTGCATCTGCTTGCGCTGTAAATACGCTTGTTCTTGTAGTTTGGTGACGTGTGAAGGTTGTGAATGTGTAAGATGGAGTAACAGAGACAGATGCCTGTTTCAGGATTGTTCAAGCTGCAGGACCTGGTGAAGGTGCCTCCAGCCATGAGGACAGAGATGTACATCCGACAAGCCTCGCCCAGCACCTACCGCCAGGTGCTCAGAGAGATCCGCCAGAAGGAGATATTCAAGCTCATTGTCGACACCAATCCTCGACACATGTACCAGTTCTTCAGAGCGGTATGTGTTATTCTTATTATCATCATTTACCAAACTTCGTACATAATGACCTAGGTATATCGAGGACAATGGCATCTTGAACAGTGAAAGACGCACATAGCTGTGTAAATACTCTTTGTTAGTGCAAGTTTGTTCCTTAAAAATGCAGCGTTCTTTCCCTTCTAACAGAATCAATGCCATTCCTTTCCTACAACAACATCTTCAGAGCAAATTTAACCTTGCTCATTCCCAGCTGAGGAACAATGAACATGAGCCTTGGAAGTGTAATGGTAAGGGATCCCTAAAAGGGGGAAGTAAATGCATTACGCAAGTACATTGCTACTTTAATATTAATTTTAACTCACTGACCAATTTAAAATTACTTATATCAGTAACATCTACAACCTCTCAAGTTATTTCGGTGTAATTCATTAACACCTGTATATACAGGGCGGAAGGTACTGCTACGGCCATACGTTAACCACGGATTCCACAGAACCGTTCGCCGAAAACAAATAATTTGTGTAAAACATTTGTAGCCATCTAACTTTTTATCGAATGGATATAAATGGTTTATTACTTGACTAACTGCCGCACAATCATTGTTTCACCAATGCTGTAATGCATGTATACCTTAATTTGAATGAATTTAGTCACAATTTAATGTTAAAATGTTATACAAAGTTTAATTTATAACAGAGACTTGGCAACGTCACATTAACATTAAATTGTGACTAAATTCATTCAAATTAATGTAGAAATGTATTCCAGCATTGTTTACGCAAGGTCTACGCGTCACAACTCACTCACTCTAAGAACTGTTTGGCCCGTCGACAACTAGGTCATTAGGGGCCGAAATAGTTCTTAGAAATACTTATTTCTCTATCTACTTCATGTTAAGAGAGATAAACATTTATAGAACAATTGCTAATTTCCTTGTAGGTGCAAAGGGAATATGGGAATACAGTAGACTTTGAACGATAGTCAAATCTTTTAAAACTGGTCGCTATATGAAAGACTTGAAATTCCGTTCTCTTTGCACGGCCAAGAGACAAAAAAAATGAATACCGACCTTCCATTTGACAAAAATTTAAGTATTGCAAAACTCACAAAAATAACAAGGAATATCTCCAAAATGATTCAATCCACAAAAATGCATTTAAACATAAATTGTATGTTTTAACGAGATCTGCATTTTTGTATAGTAAGATTTGGTCTATCTCTTACGATTTACTAGTTTTGGAAAAGTCATCAAAAGTAAACAGGACTACATGAGCTATAACCAGAAAATTCAAAATATACATTTCATTTACCACAAAACTATTTCAAACATATTGCATTTTAATCAAAATCTTTAGAGCCGTCTTTGAGAAAATAAAAATTTTTTAAAAATTTTTCCATGTAAAAGATAGTTTAGGTTAGAGGAATTTTTTTTCAAAATCTTCGTGTCGCATCCCCAAAAGATATTAACAGACACACACAACACGAACCTTTTATCTAAAAATGCCTTTTCTTGATTAGAGGCCCTCAAAACATATATTTGTGGTAAAATCTCGACCTTGTTGGGTCAAATGCAGTACTTTCCCTATTTACTGTACGTAGCAGAGAAAGTAAAAAAGTCACGTGAGTGCAACATGAGATTTTTTCACACTGAATTAAGTATGTGTTTAAGGGGAAACACAAGAGTAAAGATTGCCTGATAAGTTTGTGGAATCATTAAGCCTTTGAGACTTGTTCCTTCCTATACACCAAGCAGTAGACTCGCTTCTTACCCATCTTGTTTAGGAAACAATTTTGTTTTTGGCGTCATAAGAGCAGCAACATTTCTTTCCGTTCCGCTGAGGTCCCAAAAGACACTTTCATCCTTTCCTTCTTCGCGTTTCACTTCATTGATTTCACTTAACCGACCTTTTTGCTTCTTTTCTTTAAAAAGCAGTGGGGATGAGGGAGAAGTCCAAGTGAAAGAAGGATTGGTGGAAGTACGAGTATTTTTGTTGGAGCGTGGGACAGTAGCGTTATCAAGATGAGTCAATGGGGTGAGGGGTGGGAGGGGGGGGACGTCATCACTATCATGGCGGCGGAACTAGGGTCACATACACCCCAACAATGGCGGCACCAACGGGTTGAGCGGAAGGATAAGAAGGAACGGCACGACGCTTGTCGCTCGCGCGATAAAGATGTCGCGGACAACCTATTACGGACCAGTGGCGGATTGCTCTAAGCAAAAACTGCCTTCCTAAGTGAAAATGTCAAATGAGATTCTCTGTCCTACTTTCCTCGCTCCACGTTTCTTTTGCTAAATCGACTTTCAGTCCAACAGACATCTACTTTCACGCCATTAGGTTCTTCATTACTGCATTCCAAATCTGTTAAGGACGCTTTGAGGGGATATCCAAGCGAAAAACACTGTTTCCTATAAGAAAAAACTCTTCCGTATTGCATTCATAAAACTTTCCCTGCTCATTTACAAACTCATTCTATCTACTGTTTTTCTTCTTTTCTTTCTGTTTATTTTGTAGCCATAACACGAGGAATCAATGTGTGGTGGACAGTGAACCTTCAAGGTCCCATACTACCTTACTACGTGCCCACACAGACCTTAGTGCTAGGCAACTGTACATCTGCTTCTTCGCGTGCCAGACAGATGGCACCTCATTCTATATTACCATTTTTTCAGTTTCATGATTGTTTTAGACTTAAGGTGGAAGTTTGGGTCGTGATACTAAACATATAATCAGCCATTCACCTTACGTCTATTCAAATCACGAAGAAAAAACAAAGAACAGATTGGTACATCCCCAGGATTTGATCCTAGGACGTCCCGATTGCGCGCCACAGGTGATACAGCCGAGTCATCCCTTCTACATCTTTTAATTTAGATAAATGTTAAATTCTTAGGGTCTGGTAATATAAATAGCCCGATTTAAGTCGCGTAATACGGCGTCGCTGTTCGCGCATGCGCAATATTAGTGTACAACGAAATGTGCAAATACAGAATCCGGCAGAAGGTATTGTAGGATATAAACAGAACAGAACTTCGAAACTAATTGATAAATTTATTGAACACAGGGCATGTGCCATTTTATCACAAAATCGGTATTACTCGGTTTTGAATATGCCACCAGTAGATGGTCGCATTCCTGCAGCCGATGAAAGAAGGGATTTCTGTATTGTGATGGGAGACTCGTTATTTTTGAAATAAGCCTCTAGGGCAAATTGCGATACTCTGAACTCCACAAGACTATAATTACAATGATAGTCCTCCAATACTCGCTAGGGGCCTAATAGGCCCTCGCTATATTTTTCTACTTATATGCTTGCATTTATTTTTACTTGTATTTTCTTTCATTCTCACGTTTAGCTTCATTCAGCTTAAACATACATGGTTTTATTAGCGTTATCTTACTAGATTGATCAAAGATAAATAAAACGTACTATTAAATAAACGTACGGGGTCTACCAGGCCCTTAGCGACCAACGGAGGGTTACAGAACGTGTTGCTTTGTGATATATTTGAAATTCCATGCTCTTCGCATAACCAACGAGAAACAGATACTTTCCAGTTGAGAAAAATATAAATGTTTGAAAATTAAACCCAATAACAAAGAATATTTCGGAAGCGGTTAACAATATACACTTTTATTTCACATGAAGTATGGGCTTTGGCGAGATCTACATGGTTTGTGTGTTACGATTTTGTCTATCTCTTACAGCTTACCAATTATTTTAGTTACGTAAAAAGGTTATTCTTAGAAAATTTAAGAAGCGGCATTTTATCCAAAATCCTTAGACATTTCTCAGAAAAATAGAGCATTCGAAGCATTCCATGCAAAGAGTGATTTGGGGTGGGGAATTTTCTGAAAACGTTCATGCTTGAAAGATATAAAACTTAAAATATATCAGAGTTCGTTTATAGACATATTGTTAACACACACACACGCACGCACGCACGCGCGCACACACACACACACAGGGTCGCTATGATGTATGAGTATTGCAGGGTTCATATTGTGTAAAAGATTTTACTTTTCTTAAAATATAATGAAGTGCATACTGGTATTTAAATTGTCAGATTATGGTAAATGTTCATTTCATGTGAGTGTGGAGCCTTGATTTCCGTATTTTACTGAATACAAATCCAGCTTTTCACGCACTGTTTTACTTCTTACAAGAGCCAACGTAAGGCAGCCCGCCTCTCCTTTCAAGAATTTAATTTCCGCTGCTTGAGTATTTCTTTTCTTTATCCTTCTTTTATAAAACTCAAATCCAGTTTCACTTACTTCACTTTCTTTTCAGCTTTTGCAATGTGTTTCGCGAGTTTTGTACTCTGTTCTCGTTAACACCTTCATAAATTTGACCGGAAATACACGCTCTGAGATTCCCTGAATCCAAAAAACAACATTCATATAAAATGTCTGTTTGTAAACAACATACTCAAAAACCAAAACTTCGTATCTAAGTTCATTCATCTTTCAAGAATACATCAAGATTTTCATGAAAATCCCAGCACTCGAACTATCCTTTACATGTAACATTTTTTCAAAATTTTCAGTTTTCTCAAAAAACAGCCCTAATGATTTTGATTAAAATAACGTAAGTTTAAGATATTGTGACAATACTCAATATCCCGTTACTTATTTTCTCGAACTTGTACAATTGGTATGTCCTCACATACACCAATTTACCACAATTACCCACACCCAAACTTTACTTAAACTTCCACAGTCAATCTTGGCTCACTCAACATAAATGTACTAAATTAAACTCTTAAACTCCTTTTTTAACTTAAACTTTCTTGCTTGGGCTTAAAAAGCTTTTTTTTCTGTTATTCACTGCTTCCCTAGCAATGATTACATCCAAAGAATATCAACTATATGGCACGCTTTCTCCAGAGATTTTAACCAATGTTACAGTATTTTTATGGCAAATGAAAGATATATACTTCTGGGGACAGCCCCCGAGTCTTCTTAATTCTAGATGGATTTTGGATAACTAGTTAACCGTAAGAGATAGACAACATACACTACAGCACAAAAAATATCTATTTAAAGCACATATTTTTTCTGTGAAATATGTCATATGCTGTAATTAGTCTATGGATGTAACCATTTCCGAGATATTACTCGTTATTAGTTGATATTTTCAAATAGCAAGTTATTACACGTTATGTTATACTTCGGGGTTACAAAGAGAACGGAATTACAGAACCCTTGCCTATCATAGAACATCTGACATCGCTTGAACACTACTGTAATTCCCTGCTACCCTTCTACCTACAAAGAAGTGCATAATAAAATAATGTCTACAAATTTCAATCTCGAGTAACATGAAGTACATACAAGAATAAGCCATGTCAATGCAACACTTTTCTTTTTTCTTTTTCTTTTTTTCACATTAGCTTTTCTTCTTTAATTAACGGCCAAAATAAATGTAAACAATGCTAAATTTCGACTGCCCCTGCAGCATATTAACCTTCAAAACCAGAGGTTTCGGGTTCGATTCCCAATTGGGAATTTTTCTCTAGACACAGTTATTCCAAAGAGTTCGTAAGTATGAATGAAAGTGAATTTGCTAGTGACCTTAATCAATAATAGCATTAAATAAACAATTTAACAAAGTAACAGCACTCAGTTGTAAAACGAGTTAACATTGGTTACAAGCTAACGGCCACGCCACGGGTAGCACGTGAGGTGTTAAAAGTGGCAGATAAATGGAACAAAAATGTTCCATGTTATTTAAAAATTAGGACATAAACTATATGTGAATAAACATGTGTGCCTATATCTGTATTAATATTATAAGAGAGAACATTTGTATGACCAACTGATTTTGATAGTTGCTCCGCCGTCAAAAAGCCCAATTTTTTTCTGATGGACATGGTCTGTAAACTAAGTTCCTGAAAAAGTTTGCTAAGAGAAAATATCAGGCCTTGAATCTAGGTTTCTCTTACACACCCCTGAAACAATCCTTAATTTCTCATGAAAAAAGTGAATCAGTCATCCGAAGTTTTAAATGTGGTGTTGGAATAGTTCAGAAAAGCACCTATCGGGACATCATAGATAAGTTCAGAGTTCAGAGGAAGCTTTTGATCATTGTTGGATACAGAGCTGTTCCAAGCCACACAAGTGCTCTAGCATTTGGACTAGAAGTATAGAATCCCTTTCTCAAACATTATTCATTATGTCCTTAGTGACAGTACTAATTGTCTAAGAAGTGTCACTCATTCTTCACATCATCATGCTCAGATAAGTCCAGGTCAAATTTCAGTTGCTACTCCCTTGTATTTGCGTGTTCAAATCTGTTTAAGGAAATTCGTATCAGCATTTTGCCAACGTTCGTTCGCTCGCTCGCTCGACTTCTTCTGTTCCAAAGGTTCAGTGAAATGAAAATGCTCCAAGCTGTTCTCTTCCATACCCGCAGCTTGCAAGTGATCTCAAGAGACTCGGCTTTTCCTCTCTTACCATTTTATCCCCAGTCCTCCCATTTCTCCTTCACAATCCTAGTTTGCCTTCCTTCCTTCCAATCCTACGATTAAAATCTTTTACCTATATATCATGTTATATTACTGCAATAAAAAGTGTTGCCTTTACTTAACTTTCCATCTCACTAAAGCTTGTTACTTTCTCTACCACGTATAGTATGTAGAGGAAGTATTGTACTCCATCCAAAAATTCTATGTAGTGATTTCACCGAAAATATGTTTTGAGACCCTCTGAATAAAAAAATCACTTCAGAAAAAGGTTCGTCTGTGTATATATGTGCGTGTGTGCATACGTGCGTGCATGTGTGTGTGTCGGTCAGTCATAATTCAAAAACGAAAAATCGGTTACCTTAAATATATGTTGTCAATTTTCTGATGCAACAATTAGTATTGAAGAAATGTGAAACGAGTATTTAATGCAACTCTTGTTGTGTGTTTCAGATACTTCAGTTGCAGATGAACGACTATCGATATCACTACATGTTCACCACATTTGTAAGTAGTCACTCTTCTTACACAATATTTGTATACGTTTATATAAACTTCTGTAGTACGCAACACTGATTCATGACGTATTATTTCTGTTAGACATTGTATGGTTAGTATTGGTGTGGTGAGAGCCATGGAATTCTTCCTCTTCCTCAGGTCAGGCTTAGAGAAGAGAATAAAGTAGAAATGTTGAAAATTAAATACGCATGCGCGCTCATTCTTCAAATTGATAGTATTTCGCTTTTTGTTTGCTGATGCAAATACAAATAACTACAATCCATCACATTGTCTTGTGATATGACGCTATTTCTGCAATGCAATTCGTATCCCTTTTTTACGTTTTCTTACAAAGAGATGTTTAAGCTACTGGTGTAAACAATAATTACAGCTTCCATTTATAATTAGGTAGCTTAGAGATGTGATCATGTTCACTAGGCAGTTGCGATAATGAATGGTGAATTATTAACATTGGCTGTGCAAAATCATAAAAAGTTGTATAATAATCCACACGCCAACTATCATAATAGTTACACCGTGAAAACCCTTCTTAGGGTCTTCTCGCAACTGTGGAAAAAAATGTGATGTGTTGCACTCACATGACTTTCTCTACTCTTGTACTAACCATTCTTACAAACTCTTATTCCTATATCTTCTTCATGTTAGTTGAGATAAACACGAGTCCATGACTCGACGAGTGCAGGTATGTCTAGAAGCAAGAGGGGGACATTTCGAGTATTTACTACCTATGAATTTTGTGTTGAACAGCTCCTAACAAGAAAACAAAGCATATTCATATGAACTTTTGTCCTTGTTGTGATGTAAGGAACCCATGCCTGAAGTTTGTAAATGCATTTCTGATAGGTACACCTGTAAATATTCCCCAACCCAACAGTTATCAATCGGTAGTGAAATTTGTTAGATTCAGCCATTTTTAAAGGTCTAGAGCAGTCTTTAAATGCCATGTGCATGCGTTTAAACGCCCCTTTTCTGCTTAAATTTTCGGTGGTATTTGAACAAACTATGGGCCAAAAGTAGCTAAAAAAGAATGAAATTCAGCAGAAAAAGGCGTTTATGCTATGAATCTAAGGAGAAAAGCCCCTAAACATAAGAGGGGACATGATATTGTGACGTATGCAGCAGGGCAGTTTTAGACCAAAGAGGTAATCTGAATCATGATATGATGCACGTGTGTGGAAAAATTGGTTTTTCTCAATTTTACATTTTAATACACTATGTGCCCCAAGCATGTTCTACTCTGTGCTATACTCCTAGAATTTTTTCAGCATGTGCCCCATTTATGTGGCTTCAGTTTTTGGTTTCAAAATCTGAACATTTAGTTAGCTTTAAAAAATTTAATAACCTAAAAAGTTTTTAAAAATATTTTTAATGTCCATCAAAGCAAAGAAGTTAATTATCTTAATTACTTTATCTTCCTGCCAGAGACTAATGGTATTTGTTGGGGAATTAGACTTTATAAAATAACAAAACTGTTGCGATATTTTAGTCTTGATGCGCATAGAGTATTTTGAATATAAGATATTTTCGCATTGTGAGTCAATTAAATGTTTAATTCCGTCAAAACTATAAAACAGATTGTGCTGGAACTTCGTGTGGTAGTTTATAACAAAAACACCCTTAAGTGTGTGCAATGTATTGATTTCATACCTACAAAAATATATAAAATTCAAATTCCGATAATATGAGAGCTATCATGAATTTAAATACAGCTACAATAGTTATTTAATTTTGAATAATGTTGTGGAGGTGATTGATATAGTTTGAATGCTATGACATTTTTAACTTGTGCTACCGAAAGATAGAGAACCTATAGCCTAGGAATAACGTTGCCCTCCATCATCTCTCAAATTTAGAATCACAAGACATAAAAACTTTGATTAAGAATGGAAAAGGAAACTTGTGACAACTATGATACTGTTGGGGGAAGAAAGAGTTATATTACCGCACGATTCTTAAACACATTTAAAACATCCGAGTGACTTCCCTTTTTACTGCTCCCCAAGTTCCCAAGTTTTTAATAAAATATGAAAACGTTTGAGAAATTAACCAGCCGGAAGAGCAAACGAGCATAATGGGGGATTCCAACGTCGGAAGTCAGTGAGCCCATGCATGTACATCCAAAGTTTTGAAATAACATTGAAGCAGCTAACGCTAGAGATGTGGAAAGATAATTCCTTGCCTCAGTGCCAAAAGGACGTATCTACAATTTCAGCTAGTCCTATTGTTGATGTGCATGTATGAACGGAACTGAACGAAATTCTAAAGTAAGAACAAATTAGAAACTAATAGCTTTGAGAATGAGTTGGAGACAACTTGAAACCCAGGGTCAGCAAAAAGAACTGCAACATTACTAAGATAAGTGAAGTTTTTAGTTTCAAATTTGTTCTTACTTTAGAATATTGTTACTTCACTGTTAATAGCTTCAATTTTTTCTTATTTAACTGAACGAAATGTTGGATAAATATTGTAACAAATGGCAATTTAATAAATCCCACTCCTGACACCATTGTGACAAATGACAATAAAATCCGATTACTTTCTCCATCATTTTATTTTTGTTCTCAAACTTTTGCACAACAACACAGTTCTGTTTTACCGTCGATAACACAATCTACAGTTTATCGTGGTATACAACTCACAGCTGCTGTGTCTTCCCGTAAGCTTGACACACATTTTTCTGCCCTTCTTTACTTTCTCAGGAAGGCATGTGAAGGCAACATACTCATTTTTATTCCAAAGTTTGCAGTAAATGAGTGTAATGCTTGCCAGTGAAATAGTCTTCTTAGGTTCGAATTTGTTTGGCAAATTAGTTGAGAATACCAGGGACCAAGTGGGTAATCTCATTCCCATGCTAAAGGCGCATTTGCTGAGCATCCAAAATAAACGTATAAAATCCCTATAATATAATTTCTCCTTAATGCCTCTAATTTCACGTACCTAGTATTCTGAAAATGCTGACGGGGCCCGAAGTGACAGGAATGTTACTGGCTGGCGTTTAAAGAACACGATATTGCTATTTGCCCTACTTGGAAACAGCCTCTTTTTGTATGTGAACGCAAAACAAGGAATTGGAGAAACCCTCGTAAACGAGAAAGCGGAGAGGAACCAAAGTCTCAAAGAAATAACGTAAACGCCCAAGTATATGTAATATGACGCAGCAGTTGGAGTACTAGTGCTTATTAAACCAATCTTACTTTCCTTGCTACTTACAATACAAAGTTTTCATCCGAAATATGTATTTTGCGGCTTCTTATATCAAGAAAAGATAGTTTTAGAAAGAGGTCTATCTCTCCCCCCTCCCCCCCCCCCCCCACACACACACACACAAACGCGCGCGCGGACGTTTATCTAAAACTGCCCTTTTTGGATTCAGGGGGTCTCAAAACATATATTTCCGGTGAAATCTTGACATCGAAATTTTGTGTCCAATAGATTACTTCCCCTTCTTAGTGTGCATTCTTTCGCTAGTTAAAAGTATTTAATTCTGTTATCTGAGAAACGAGCTAGAACATTGAGGTTTTCCAAGTCGTTTCTTTATTTAGTCATATCAAATGTGCCGATTCTCAAGTAAACAGACGTAATCTTGAAAAAGTTAGAAAATTGAGTCCCAGTGCCCCTAACTGTAGCTGACACGATGTATGCAAATATTGCGGAGGTGCATCGGGGAAGAATTGTGTGTATGTGGGAAGGCAATTTGCCATTTGAAAACATCGCTCGAAGTTATATGTTCATATGTGAATAATTGACAACTGTGCAGGTAAAACAGAACGCCACTGGCACTGCATGCACGAAAAGGTAAAGTAATACACACACCAGCTCCTGCTTGCTATACACACTCAAACTTTGAAAAACTCAAACGAGCATGTTATGGAGAATTTAAAGGAAGTAGCAGAGTGGAGTGGTTCTCGCTACTTAGTAATACCTAGAACTGAAGAAGGTAAGAAGTTTACGTCGGTAAATCATCAATATTCTGTCTACAATTTCATTATAAAATAAGGTGAACCATTCTAGGGCGGTGGGGCTGGTTTGTCTGTCTGTCTGTCTGTCTTGTTACGGAGGGGATTCAGGCACATCAGCCGATGCATATTGTGTGTGAGACCCTTGGGGGCAGGATGAATGAGAGTACCGTCCAGGCGACCAGAGCGCATCGCAGGCAGAACTACTACGGTGGGTCCCTAACAGATGCAGCTAGTTCTTCAGTCCTACGGAGTTCCAGGCCGCCCCGTAAGGCGTGTCACCACCCAGATCCGGCTGGGCTTACAGTCCCTCTGGCGGCGACTAGCCAACCAGAGCGCCTCCCCTCAGCCGAACACCATATTCAAGAGCGTGAGCTCACCGCAGTACATCCTACCGCGACCCCGCTGACACTTTCAACTAGGAAAGACTGAATAGAGAAAATGAAATGAAAGAGAATGAAGCTTGGGGGAATATAAGGGAAATATCCTTCCTGTCATTCGCCTGAGTGTACTAGAAGCAGTTTAGATACTTTCTGCGCGGCCATTGACCTCACAATACCTAGACCAGAAGATCGCACGTTGAGCTGTGAAGCAAAACCGGTAGTATATATGACGGGCGTTCATTTCGTGGCGTGGTTAACGAACAACATCAGGTAGTAAACTTAGTGATTGGTTTGTGGAAAGGTGTTAGACGAAGAGACGCCGAAGTGGCTACATATTAAGGTACCAAGTATCAAAATGTGTTTAGTGATATCCTAACATTATGTACAGGGAGAAGATAGCCCTTGTAATAATGCAACTGAAAGTGTGCGTTTTATTGGCGTTAAATATGAAAAATGTCCACATGAAGCCTTACTTTTGTATTGTCTGTCGTCTGTGTGTCAGGAAATAGGCACCCAAAGAGGAAACTAGGCAGATGTGGGATTATATACGAGAGAAAGTTGTAGGTATAGTGGTTCAAGTGCAGGCCTTGGAGCGGCGGAAACCTTACTTGACAAGCACACAGGCCTACTGATTCCAACTTAGGAAAGCTAATTTCCTGGCCAGGTACGTACAAGATCACAAGATCATTGTGCTACGGCGTCGTGTGTAACCTTGATTCCACACCAACATACTTAGCTCTTATTCATAGTAATTTGTGTTTTTAAATAGATAACAAATTAAAATGGTGTTCGTCACTGTAGAACTTATTACTGTCGCCTTCCTTTTTGTCTCTCTACCACATAATTTTATGGCCTAAAACCTCTTCAAATATGCATGCATTTATGCTCTAAAATTACCAAAATATAACCTAAAATCCTGAAAGTATGATTTAAAAGCTGTATTTACTGTTAATAGTTACACATGAAATAGTTCATACCTCTGATAAACTTGAACTTTCGTCAGTTGTTGAAAATCTTCTCAATCTCACAGTAGTTTATGCAATAGTAGTTTACATCTTCAAGCCCCGTATGTTAAAATTGTAAGCCTGGAAGGAAATAAAAGAAAACATTCAACTGATATGACATTTAGGGTACTTTAGAAGAAAAACCTTTTCATTTACGTTTTTAACCACGTTAAAAGAAACTTTTTTCCATAAGTTTCAAATTTGGTTTGAATCTACCAAATTAAGGCAGTTTTATAGAAAACCTACTAAAAGTTTTAACAGTTTGTGAATGTTTCTCAGAATATACCTAACATGGTGGTTAAACTAGCGTTGCAGGGTTAGCTTTTCAGCTAGAATGACCAATTAATCTGAGTTATCTCCGTCCTTTACTTGTGGACTTATTAGCCATTGATTTGCAAGATTGCATGGGGAATCCTTCCTTTAAACCTTTATAATTATTGTATTTTCGTATACCCGAGTTAATATTGGATGTCCAATTTCCTGCTATTCAAGCAAAACGAAGTGAAACATGGGAATAAATGAGGTTTTTGTTCATTTCATGTTTAGAGTATGTTCTTCCGAATGTACTAGAAAGTTGTTGTTAGCTAATGCTGGATTTCTGACCATGAAGTCATTAATCCTCTTGCTCTCCAATATTTTTCACTGATGGATGGGGCACTAGAAGTGGCCGGGCATATTTGAAGGTGGTCTCGATCCATTTCCTCTTGCAGATCACGTAGAGGACAGAGTGGTGAAGAATATATCCCAATTCTGTTTAAATGTTTTGCCAGACAATCATGTCCTGTAATCAACCTGAAGGTTGCAACTGCTGTTTTTCGAGGATACTCAGGAATTACTGTTTGAATGTTTGGTAGTTCCCATCTTTTATTCTTTGATTTTTCATAGTAATATTTTGCAATAATGTTTTTTATTCAGAGTTGACTAATCTTTTAACTGCATAAAATGGTAGATTAACTATAGATTTTTGTGCACCGCTGGTACTAGAAAGTGGATTTGCCTATAAATAGGAACTTCCAGCCGTTATCTAGTTTGTATGTACTACTGCATTTTGTAAACTCTTAGAACAACTTTAGGCTTTCTAGTGTATGAAAGAACAGCTTTCAATATTCATTATAATGTAACGATAGCTGCTGTTTGTAACTTACAACTAAAATGTTGTTATGCATTTATTTATTATCATTAGAACATGTTCTAACAAGTAACAATTAGTGTTTTCATGAAATTCACATAATTAAAGTAATTAAGTGCAACAGCACTTCCATGCCAAACTATCAGTTTTCGTTAAATGTAGTAAATTATGTAGCACGTGTATGTTGACGTATGTACAGTGTGTGCTCATGTGGGGCACACTGTAGTTGCAAACACTCGCATACATTTGTTTTGTTGCTTGCATTGTTTCAGGATATCGAGACATTTGACCTCGAGGACTTCAAGTACAATTCGGTGAACATTACTGCCTTTAGACTGGTGGATGTGGAGGACTCTCGCGTCATGGAGACATTGGAGCAGATGGAGAGGTTCCAGCCAATTGGACACGCCATCCTCAACAGGAGTGGGATAATACAGGTCACGCTGCACTTGTCACTCTGTCCACCATGATACAGTCACGAAGTTCGAGCAGCTGCTGCGATTACGGCGCTCCTAACGGAGTGACTTTAACATCAGTATTAACTTGCAATTCCAGATAAAACACTTGTATTTAAGTAAAATAGTCCTTAAAATAATAATAATAATAATAATAATAATAATAATAATAATAATAATAATAATAATAATAATAATAATAATAATAATAATAATAATAATAATAATAATAATGTGACACAACGGAGAGACTTTTGTACATCTACAAATTGCACTAAGAATAGAAATAGAGGCCAGATTTGCACTACTTAGTTAATGGCAAAATATGTGAATGAAAACAACTGTTCAGGTTCCTCTAAATATCATAATGCCTATAAACTTAAAACAACAATTATGGCTATTATTTCTTTTATGTTCTTGGTTTATGGTGGAATTTACCGAACGGAATAACTCACGTGACCCGCATTCGGGAGGTCACAGATTCGATTCCCATAGCCGACCTTCCTGCCACATGGATTTTTTCGGAGGTTTCCCCGGGTCACCAGCTGAATGCTGGGAAGGATTTCCATATCCTCCGAATTGCCTATCCCTTCATTTCGTTACATAAATCATTTCATTTCACCCTTCATCTCGTTAGGTTTCCTTCAAGGTTGGAAGCGTCGGCGAACTTGCTGTACCAGCAAGGCAGAGGGAACAAATGCGCTCTGAAAATCTTCTCCGGATTGGAAGGCGAGCCGCTGGTTTCCGACCTCCCCCCATGGGATGGTACAATCCCGAGGTTGGGAGGAGAGCTAAGCCAGCCTCCGCCGGGGTGCTTCCTACTGGGAGAAAGTAGGGACCCTACCCTCTGCCCTGTCGATGCAATGTTCTGGTCTTCCTTAGGCTCCATTCCCCTCATCCATCCTCCCAGCAGGTACTCCGTCAAGGGCACAGGCACAAAAGATCGCCTCTCGATCGAGGTGCTAAGTCCTCCTTCGCAATTTGTCATTGAGTCATAGTTGTTGTTAGCTAATGCTGGATTTCTGACAATGAAGTCATTAATCCTCTTGCTCTACAACATTTTTCACTCATAGAGCAATAGCAGTATAGTAACCGCTTTTTAGAGAGCACCATATTTTTATGTTTTGGCGGTTACATCGCTCTCTCACAACCCCCAGAATGTCTGGAGGACCACACCTGTCGTTGGTTTACGGGTCTCACCGACCTGACCGGGAGAATTATCAAAATAAATTCACCGACCATATCCTCTGATTACCAGTCAGAGTACGTATTACATGCCATGACAGGTCAGCATGTTAGGGGTTAAGATTTTATAGAGAAATGGAGAGATTGGAAAAATAAAGACTCAAGTTGAGAATGAGTTGGAGTCAACTTGAAACTCGAATCAGTGTTTGAAAAAATAACTTGCAACATTACTAAGATAAGTGAACTTGTTAGTTTCTAATTTGTTGTTACTTTAGAATGCTCTATAGTGTTCAAATAATTGCAGGAGAAGATTTATTTCTCAAGAGAACAGAAAGGAGTGGGTATATTTTGTTGTCAGCTGAGGTGGTCCTAGCAGCTAGCCACCAGGAGCGCTAGTATCAAACCAATGAATGTATTTTCTCCACATGTAGAGCTTCGTGGCTGTATTTATTAGATTCTACTAGTAGTGTAGTGTGGAAATGTCGAATTGCTTATCGATTAGGCATGCCTGGTTGTTAACCTGGCAAAAAATCAGTCAGTTGCAACTCACACTTAGTTTCCATAAATGAATTGAATTATAAGTGAACATCAACAAATAAAAACATCCGGCTACGATTTAAATCAGGGGAGGATAGGTAGTGCTGGTGTGACGTCAGCTCGAACTGAGAACAAGTGCAGTGTGTTATGTCACCACGGTCTAATATTGCTGCCGCAGGGGAAGAGAGAATACCTTGACGCTTGCGCAAATGTAGCAAAGACAGGAAATATATCTGGTGTTAATAATGCGACTAACATGTTCGGTGTTGTAATATCAATGTTGACTTTTAATTACATAATTGGTCAGAGATTATAAACAATTACATTTCGGCTCTATGCTATGAGAAAATATATAACAATTATAGTTTATATTCAGCATAATCGTATTATGAAGTATGTTTCATGCTTACTGGAGCAAAATATACCTAATAATTTACTCGCTGTTTTTAATTAAAGACTTCTACATATTATTTATCATTATTTTTTGCTAAGCTGCCCTTATACGAGGAAAATGGCCGTTAATGGATTAAATCGTTATGTTATAAACATCTACGTTCCAATAAACAGTATAGATATTAGCAATTCTAACATTTTACTAAAAGCGTTGGGATTTTGAACTTCTTTATTGTCATTTCAGGCTGAACCTGCGCTTATGTACGATTCCGTACACGTTTTCGCTAAGGGGTTGGCAGCCTTGGATAGAAGCCACGTTCTCAGGCCTGCAAACCTTTCCTGCGAGTTGGAACAGCCTTGGGACGACGGTCTAAGCCTTTATAATTACATCAACTCTGTAAGTGTTCAAACTTCACTTTACTTTAAATTTACTATAAGACTGTTTACAAATGTATACAGATATGTGGAGATATTACTGTATTTTAAACCATTGGTATCTACACACTAAGCAAGTAAACCTTATTCCATTTACGATTGATGTTTGGGAACAGTTAAGCGGTGACATATTGAATGGATGTTTGCTTGTGAATATTTACATCGTGTACCTGCTACTGTGCTAAAGTCTGTAGCTGACAAAAGAACAACCACACGAAAGCTTTGTTACCTATAGTGATACCACGGAGTATTTTTCACTTTAACTCCGCAACCTTTTGTTTCCTGTATGAAGATTCGGTCCCTAGACATCGGTAACCATAAGTTTCCTTGGAAACACGCATATGCACGAGTGAAAATATATCGGAACGATGCAGAAAACATAAGATCATACAGAAAAGTACTCTACATGCATTTAGGGCCACACATATTTTGCTGTAATAACACATATTGTCTTAAAAATGGGTTTTAACCTTGGGCAGGAAAATATGTCAACGTGTAAAAAAGTTATCAACGCGTTATTGAACGTCCTCATTTTAACGACTTCACAAAATATTTATTTCTCCGTGAAATCCATCCATAACTCACGAATGTATGTCAGGTATATAAAAATGTACTCTGCTAAATGTCTATAAAATAATGTTAGGCATTAAAATGGCATATTATGGCGGAATATAGAATCGTAAATCGCACGAGATTACCCTCTTTCTGGGACCAGAGCGGAAAATGAATATCCTAATTACCATGGCAACAATGACGTCATCACCACCGCGACATAATTTCCTCAAACGTGCCTTTAAGAAAACCTGAACTTTTCACTCTCGCAAGTGCCGCAACATTCAAGCGGAATAAAATGCATATTTTCAATAGCTTTATCATTACCTTCCATTTTCCTCTATAAGTGTAGAAACAAATGAAACAACATCTGCTTAGCTACCATATTACGTCATACATCTCTGATCTCTGATACATTATAATTTTTATTTAGCAAACTTGCTAATTATTTTAATTAGTATTTTTATTATTTTGAATAAAACGTATGTGTATAACGCGAGTATATTCTTTTCATTGTGCACATATACTCGTGTTACAATCAATCAGATTATATACTACTTACATAAATAACTATTTTTAATGTTCCATTTAACACCGAAGGACATATCGGCAGCTTTTAAACTTTCGCAACAATTGCTCAACAGTAATAGTGTCCATTCGCTTAAAGGTGGTTTTCATCTTTGGATTAATTTCTACATTAAATTGATACCCATATTTACAATCCTATTCATACTTCCAGACTCTAAGAAGGATGGAGAATAATCCTACTGGAAGAAACATTCCCACACTTCCAGCCGGGAATCAAACCCGAGACCCCTTACACAGCAGCCAGATGCTCTACCGACTGAGTTACGGGGCCAACCAAATGACTACTGTAAATACCATTCGAGAAAAGTTGAAAAAACTAAGTTGGTTTCAAAAAATGATAAACCTAGCAAAATGAAAAATTTGGTAAAGCGCAGAATATATAAAATATGTCATTATTATTTCCACACATTAAAACTTAGAAATTTTTCTCCATTTATTTGTTGCTAAAATTGTCTTTCAAATGAAGACGAACAGCTTTCGGAAACACTGGCTACATCTAATATTTATCCTAAACGTTAATACAAGAAATGATAAATGACAAATACAACATGATGTAATACAACCGTTAAAGCACATTAGCTACGACAATGATAACCGGTCGCACATCGGAAGATGCTACCTCACACCACTGGGTGGCGAGTAAGCAAATAACAATGAGCGCGGTAGAACAAAGTTTCCAGAACGTTTGCGAGACTTCTGACTGCTGGCTTGTTTAGGCGTGTAGCATACAGTCGTCGTGAGTCAAGTGCATGTGTTGACAGACACAGTTTCAGACATTGATACGTCGCGTCGGAGTTATTGTTGTGAGAAGCAGTTTTAGTGAGTGTAATCACCAAAGCCAGCAGTTTGTTAGACAGAGAGAAGTAAAAGATAGAACTGAACAGCTGTGAGTTACAAGGTCACGAAGAGCTGTAGACTGTGTTTTATGCTTCGGTTTTAGGGGAAAAAAAGATAAAGTGACAGAAAAAGTACCTGAACTTTGTCATTTTGTCACAATATGTACAATGAAGTCATAAGTAATAAGCACAAATAATGTAAATAAAGTAACAGTGATAACTGTTAACAATACAATGAACCGATAAATGACAAACATAATACTGAATATAACAGTTAAAACAATTGAGCCGGCACAGTAACAGTTATAGCTGTTAGATGTAGCTGTAGAGGAAGATCGGAACCTTCATATTTTTCTATGAAAAACGCCGAGTGATGTAAGAATGAGTCGTGACGGTTTTGCTTGCACGTTCTTATAGTCTGCCTCTACCTTCTCCGTATGTCAGCCGCAGATTGGATATTGTTATGGTTATAGGAAATCGTTAAAACCTCCAGGGAAAGTGCCGCACGATTTTACATAACAGTAATTTATGCCGATGCACAGATATTTATAGTAAAATGAAGTGTAATTTAATACATTCCACGCTCTCATTCTACCTGTACGCTCCCCTAGTCTCCGAGAGAACACAGCTATCTATCCAAACATAAAACAGTCACAAACAACAAAACAAATAAACGATGAGCATTGACATAGCTTTCCACAAACATCAAACAAATAAATATAAAACATGCACAAGTTTCTCATCTACTGGAAATTGATATCCACGCAAAGAAACATCATTTTATATTATCCATCATAAACACGTGTCCAGAAATACTTCCAGATTAGATAATGCATTATAAAACACAGGATGTAAATGCAACATTCAATTGTTATACCACGTGAGACTAGAGAAAAACGAAAACGGAGAGTCACACAATGTTTAAATATGTTAAAGTGATGGGATCTAAAGTAGAATTGAACCTCAGAAAGTCTAAATACACAACAACGAAAACGTTAAGGACGAAAAAAGTTGCATAATGTCTATATCTAAATTTTATAATGTTTATTATTTTGATACAGTAAAGCCTTGTCTATCTTCCTCTTTTTTCTAATCAAATTAAATTCTATGTAAATTTATTTTCAAGATTATAATCTTAACGATATTATACCCCAAATTCTAAATATACATTATATTCGTCCCGCCAATATCTCGAACATATATTTCACTCAAAATCATTTTGACCTTATTAGAAAGCAGAAAAAAAGGAAAAGAAAAGAAAAAATCGTATGTGTTTTACTCACATGACTTTCTCTACTCTTGTACTAACCATTCTTACAAACTCTTATTCCTATATCTTCTTCGTGTTAGTTGAGATAAACATTTGTACAAATTATCTTATTGCTTATTTCCTTGTAGGTACAAGGGGAATGTTGGAATACAGTAGGCTTTGTGCGATAGTCAAATCTTTTAAAGCTTTGAGATTCCGTTCTCTTTGTACACGTAACATATAAAAAAATGAACAACGATGACCCATTTCACGAAGGTTCCAAGTTTTCCGAAACTCACACACATAACAAGGTATATCTCCGAAATGGTTCACCCTACAAGAAAATTTATTGAGATATAAATTGTGTATTTTAGCAAGATCTACATTTTTTGTATAGTATAATTTGGTCTATCTCTAACGGTTTACCAGTTATGCAAAAGTCGTCCAGAGTAAATACGACTACAGGGGCTATAGCCAGAAAATTCAAGATATACATTTCATTTGTCATAAAAATATCTCAAACATATGACATTTTAATCAAAATCGTTAGAGCCATTTTCAAAAAAATCAAAATTTTCGAAAAATTTTCCATGTAAAGGGTAGTTTAGGGTGGGGCTATTTTCTTCAAAATCTTCGTGTGGTATCCTTGAAAGACATTAAACTTAAATACCAACTTTGGTTTTTAACCGACTTTTCGTTTTTGAGCTATGCTGTCCACAGACTGACAGACACACAGACACACACGGACCTTTTTCTAAAAATGCTTTTTTTGGATTCAGGGGGCCTCAAAACATGTATTTCCGGTGAAATCTCGACTTCGAATTTTTGGGTGGAATACAATACTTCCCCTACTTACCAGTAGAGAAAGTAAAAAAGGGGGGGGGGGGATAGCCAGATAAAATGTTCTTACCGAATACAACAATAATATTTTAACACTTCTCCAGGAGCGCACACTCGTGTGTCGGATAAGGGTCAAAATTGGATTTATAATCCAATTCAATAATATTCTCCTCTTTCCAAACTACACTTAATATGAAAAATCGTTATCTATTTTCTCAAAAATGAATATTTCGAATACAGTACCAAATGTTTGAGATATATACAAGGAAAGATGTATATATACATATTTATTTTCTGCAAATAGCCAATGAATTCCTCGTCATTATGCATGATTTTGTGTAACAAATAATTCTTAAGAGATTGAGAAAAACTTGTTGCATGTAATACATGGAATCAATAATAGATAATGGTAAAAAAGAATTTCTGCATAACGTTTGTAATATGTCCTGTAATGTATATTCCCTGTTCCGTTGTAAACCGTCCCATGGCCGCAAGAAACAAAACACGTAATCAAAATGGTCCTATGACTACCAGACGTCCGCAAATTCTCGGACATGCCCTATATTTAACCATTTGTCCGGTGTCCGGGGGGGGGGGGACTTTTGAAAAGTCTGTAATGTCCTATAGTTTCAGAAACAAGCAATGTTCGTTAGAAAATGAATGAACTGGCAACTGCGAAAATAGGAATTAATTGGTTATTACCACAAATGCAACTCGATATGGCAACAGAGCACACCGGGTACGGTCCTCGGGTATACTCGTGCATAGTAACAGTGAAGGAGAGGTTGGCAACGCAACATTTGCACTCCGAGGCAAAAGTTGGTATTCTGTGGAGGCAAAGCAACACAATGCTAATGTTGAAAGAGTAGTTTCACTAATAAGAGCACAGTGGACAGATTAAGGAACAGATTATGTATTGATTAGTTAGAGGTATGTTTTAGGGAATTGTGTGGAATTTGTTGATTATATTTCAAAGAAGCTAGAGGTTTCGCGCAAGATTACTGACTGTTCCTCATCACATTTAACACTGCATGTTTCAGGATTTTAAGAAAATATAAGTGCATGTCCCTATGGGTATATAAATAGCATTTAAATTATAAACTTACATTATTTTTGCATTGACCACAAATGTTTTTACCATTGTGTTCTGTATTTTTGTCAATGTCCTATATTTTTACTATAATATCATACATTTCCATAAAATTATCTGTTAACCATACCTATGACAACAATAAAACAGTGGCACGCAATTAAAAATTGGTATACCTAATGACTCCCCCCCCCCCCCTAAAGGGTAAGGGGTAAAGGAGTATATACACCAACAGAACACCTCGCACTCCTCGACCTGCGCAGATCTATTGTGCGCTAATACCCCCAGGAGGTAGGAGTGAAGTGAGGGAACCGAAGGTGCCTCACAGGGTCGCAGTCAGACAAGCCACAGAGACGCTCGGCAGTCCGTAACAAGTGCTGAGATCTCTTCATCCCGGTGCCAGGCCCCACGTAGCGGCCATCAGACCGCGGGTCCGGAACCGCCCAAGCGTCCCCCCTCCCGACGGAAGACGCTGCCCGCCCAACTCCATTTACCTCCGAGAACAGCAGTTACCATGCTCAAGCATCCGCGCCATCTGCCCGGCACCGCCTGAAAGATGATAAGAAATTGAATGAAGGGAAATGATGGAAAGGAAACCCTGGTATGAAATAATGCACCGCAGTATTGTCCTAAGTGACAGGAAAGCCATAATGCGCGGTCGCCGGGGATCGAACCCGGGATGCGAGTCGCACACGTTGCCGCATCGCCATCTCGTTCACTTGCCCCCCCCCCCCCCCCATACGTCGTATGGGTGCTTGCCAACATAGAATAAACTCCACTCTGAATTTACCCACTGTGATGGAATGGAATAATCTGAGTGTAGAGTAGGGTAACAATTGGTGCATCCCAACCAAACATGGCAGAGTGCTTGTCTTGCAAACAGTCACTTGGACAATCGAGGAAATGTACAAGAGTTAGCTCCGTCGAACTCAGCGCTGTCGGTCGGGCGGTCGCTAGAGAGGGGCCGGGACAAGGCAAGACGGGATGCTGGATATTTGTCTGTGAACGGCGGCGCGATCCATCACATTTTATCTTCAGTTTGTCAGCAGATAATGGATGGCCTTGGGTTTGATTCTGTGTGGCGTCAGTTGTTTGAGTGGATCTTTAATTTTCTATAGCACATACAGCTTCAATTTTGAACTATCATTTAACATGATTTGTTTCATTTTCATGCACTCTAAAATTGCAATTATTGAACTATTATTCCTTAGTAATAGTGTTGTACAAAAGTCTAAAGGGAATACGGGAGATTTACCTACTTTATAAAAAAACATATTTTCCCTTAGAATTACTCATAACAAGAACAAGTTACAATTTGTATTCTTGTTTATCTACATAGGCAAATCAATCAACAAGCTTTTATATCATATAAATTGTGTAATGTAATAAACTGATGGATTTGGTTTAATTTATAGTTTCTTTTCTTCTTTTTAGACCACTTAAATAAAAGCTTCTTTTTAAAAATCTTTTTATCACTTTCTCTAAAACATACAGTATAGTAGAGGAAGTGTTGTATTCCATCCAAAAATTCGATGTCGAGATTTCACCAGAAATATGTTTTGAGACCCCCTGATTCCAAAAAGCATTTTTAGAGAAAGGTCCGTGTGTGTGTGCGTGCGTGTGTGTGTGTGTGTGTGTGTGTGTGTGTGTGTGTGTGTGTGTGGACAGCATAACTCAAAAACGAAAAGTCGGTATTTAAGTTTAATGTCTTTCAAGGATGCGACACAAAGATTTTGAGGAAAATAGCCCTACCCTAAACTACCCTTTACATGGAACATTTTTCGAAAAATTTTATTTTCATGTTAATGACTAATGATTTTGATTAAAATGCCATATGTTTAAGATATTTGTATGACAAATGAAATGTATATGTTTAATTTTCTGCTATAGCCTATGTAGTCCTGTTTACTCTGGATGACTTTTGAATAATTCGTAAACCGTAAGAACTAGACAAAAAGATACTCTACAAAAATGTAGATATCGCTAAAACACAATTTATGTCTGAATAAACTTTTTGGTAGAGTGAACCATTTCGGAGATATTCCTTGTTATGTGTGTCGGTTTCGAAAAAAACTTAAAACTTTGGTGAAATGGAACATCGTTGTTCAGTTTTTTTTTATATGTTAAACGTGCAAAGAGAACGGGATCTCAAAGCTTTAAAAGATTTGACTATCACACAAAGCCTACTGTATTCTAATATTCCCCTTGTACCTACAAGGAAATAAGCAATAAGATAATCTCTGTATATGTTTGTCTCAAGTAACAGGAAGAAAATTTAGGAATAAGAGTTTGTAAAAATGGTTAGTACAAGAGTAGAGAAAGTCATGTGAGTGCAACACATCAGATTTTTTAAACTGTGCTGTTCTCAAACATACGCAGAATCGTTTCCTAAAATGCTTCTTCCTATTCAGAGAGTCTCAAAACATATATTTTCGGTGAAAGCTGACTGGGAATGTTTGGAAATAAATTCCTCCTCCATTTACTAGTACATGATAGAGAAATAAATATAAATAGTACTGAACATTTTGGGGCGATTCAGTTGATTTTATTCGTGAAATAGCGTTACAGAAAATGCTACTCTTGATTTCCAAGTCATCTATCATTTTGTGACTCGCGAATTGATTGATCACTCGTGGCAATACTATGATAACATAATTTGTTTTATTATGAGTCAATCCAAATGATTTAGCTGCAGAAAGCATGGGAGTATTTCCCCAACTGCAACTCCCTTCTCTGAGATAAAATCGATGGCAGCTCCTCAGAAAAAGAAGGCAGAAATTAAAGTGACACGCAGAACTTCTGATACCGTTAATAAACTTGTGACTTGCATCAGTCCTAGATTAAATTTCTTCTTTCTTGTTTGTTGTTGTAGTGTTTAACGCCCGCTTTTACTACTACGGCACCGCAGGCGGTGACACTGATGATACATGGAATGAAGATGGAGCACCGGTGGAATGAGATGGCGGGGGAAACCGGAGCACCCGGAGAAAACCCGCCCTGACGCCGCTTCGTCCACCACGAATACCACATGCGGGTCCCTGGGATCGAACCCGGGCCATTCTTCTTCTTTCTTGCAGAGCCTTCTTGTTGACCCCGAAGAACTAATTTTATCAAGGAAGTTTGCTCTAATTTATTGCTTCTGTGATTAATCCCATATAAGTCGATGAAGATGGGATTGGAAAGAAGAATTGGGGACATAAATTATACGCTATATGAAACAAAGTTGAAAACTGCGAATTGGGATAAAAGCTAGAAATTCATCTAGCGATGAGGAATTGCGAACGTTAAAAAAAAAAGGTATCCGGTGCCAACATCTTCATTTTTTCTCCAATACGCTGAAGGAGGAGACAGGTCAATTAGAAGGAAGAAAGAATTGGCTTCTGGACTAATTTATTCCTTGGAAATATTAAGATGTCAGGAGAAGAAAGGCATAAGACAAAATGATATCTTATATAACGCAGATGTAGCTCCTCTTAGTAAATGGGATATCTTCACTGAAGTTGGGGACGAAGACCACGTGTGTCTTTTTGGACATTTTCTAGGGCTTGTACTTTATTACATAAACCAATATTACATAAAATGAATATGTGTGAGTTTATGTGTAATTGTATTATCGGTTTTCAACAATCATTCTACTTTCATTTTCATCAAGGGGAGACAAAACATTGGTTAAGATAGCTGTACGCTTCTCTATTGTCGAATAGTGAACTCTAGTTTAACACAAAGGGTCCGGGTTCGATTCCTGATAGAGCGGGGAATTTTTGTTAACATAATGATCCTCTAACTTCCACAAGAGTATGGAAATATAAATGTGGCAGTGAATGTGAGTGTTTTTGTCGTAGAAACAATTAGGGGAGTGAGGTCACATTTGCATCGTAGCCGTAGCCGTGGTCGCTGGAGCGTATGTCTTTGGCGCTCCACCACGCAGAGAGTCGCGGGTTCGTGTACCGCCTTCAGCTGTGTGTATGTGACACAGTAGAAAAGGAAAAACAGAAAAATAAAACATATCAGATTTAAAGAACAAATTATAAAGATAAAAACTATAACCATAAAAGTTAAATATGGCTATACAAATAGAAAAAGTGATGTGTTGCAATCACATGACTTTCTTTACTTTCCTATTAAGTATTCTTGCAAAATATTATTATTCTATATAGTTTTTATTAATTCAGTTAAACTTTCAATATCCATCGTTATACGATACAGTAGATAAAGCGATAGTCAGATTTTAAGAGCATGTCCCTATATGATGGTCTTGAAATTCCATGCTCTTTGAATGACGAGAAATGAGCTAATAGCGACTTATGACGTGGAAAAGTTTAAGTAGGTATTTCTTCTTCTTCTTCTTCTTCTTCTTCTTCTTCTTCTTCTTCTTCTTCTTCTTCTTCTTCTTCTTCTTCTTCCACTTCACGGCTGGCGCATTCAACCCGTTGCGGCTCCAAATTGCTCATGTCATCCAAAAATCAGTCCGGCTGGTTTCATTTCTTTGGAGCTTATGAGTAAAAGATTATAAATAAATTAGGTATTTGAAAATTTAAATCAACAATGAACAACATCTCGCAAATGTTTAAAGCTACAAAAATGTACCTGACATAAATTGTATGCTTTAACGAGCTTTACATTTTATTTAGTAAGATTATTAAAAAACTAGATTTTATTACAAAATATTCAATGCTCTCAGCAGCAGTAGAATAGGGAATGAAGGATATTAACTTCATCAGCCATCTTGTATAAAACTGTCCCTTGAGATATCTGCGGCTTGTTATATTGTGACAAAATGACACGTTCAGTTACTTTTTCTGTCACTTTATTTTCCTTGTAATGGAACCAAGAAACACAGTTCTCTATTTTGTCGTCGTTAACACAATCTACAATTGAGCACGCGTGTGCAATAATGGGGTAAATTTGGTTACCGTATTAATGCTGAGTGTTCTGCAATAAGGGTCACCGCTGTAGTTCTATGAAGCAACCGATAGATGGTAGCACTTGTTTTCTTAGAAGGTTGCATGACTTTTACCAGTTTTGCACTCGCATGTTACTGTCCATTAGCTGATTGTTTATTAAAATATACGCAGTATAAGTAGTAGTAAGAAAATGAGCTCAGATTCAGATTTTGTTGATGACTTGTCCCTTGCTGAAGAAAAAGTCAAAAGAAAGGAAGGAAATGGGTAGCACATCCGAGACTTTGGAAACAACTAGGAAATGAGGTAAGCACGTGCGTTTTAGAAGTGACTTGTGAACTATACGCTTCCAAATGTTCGTGTTAAGAAACCCAAATTGGACGATAAAAAATACATACCTACACGTGTGGAATTTCACGTGATCGGTCAAGTGGTTGACTGCATAAAGGTCAAACATCCCAAGTGGCAATTCCCATTCAAAATTACCAATTTCGATTTTTTCGATTTTTGTCTGTTCCTTTAGGTTTTTTTTTTTTTTTTTTTTTTTTTTTTTTTTTTTTTTTTTTTTTTTTTTCCCAATGTTCTTTTCTTTAAACCATTCCAGTATTGAGACGAACAAAACAAAAACGATATTATCGAAATCGGTGGAGCCGTTTTCGAATTTTTGCGAGACGAATGCAAGGCAATCCATATACTGATATACAGTTCCTTACACGCCCTTCAACATACAATTCACACAATTTTCTATCACTGAAATAGAAATGCTACGAATTACATTTACACAGTTTTCTTGACTCACTTTTCTTTTATCAAATACGATTGCATGTCTTTCTCTATTCTTTTTCAACATACAGTTTATACAATTATTTATGATTGAAATAAAAATGCAATACATAGCCACACGACTTTCTCTACACACCTTTCTTTTATGAAACACAATTACACTTCTTTCTCTTTTCCCTCTTCTAGAAACAATTCATACAATTTTCCAAATGCAACGTCTCACATTCATAGGGCTTTCTCTACTCATTTTTCTTCCTCTGGTATTTGCGGTTGTTGAACGCTACTTTTGCATTGTGTTTTTCCGATGTTTTTATTTATTTATTTATTTTGCTTTGCGTTCTTTATAGTGTAATAATGATGATGATGATGACGATAATAAATCTGGAAGCTGCAGGAGACCTGGGAGGTGGTGCAGACATTCCTGTCGCAGGGAAAGGGAAATTGCTGTTCACGTAGCGACCCCGGAGCCAGGAAAGATGAGAAATTTTAAACGGTAGAAAGGGGAACGCAGCGCTCTGAGACAAGAAACATTTGCAAGTTTCTTTAAGTCCACTCATTTGCTAAGAGCTCCAAGAACAATTCCACTCCTGCTAAGCAAATAACGCTCTTAACAATATCGCCGAATTGGAAGCTGCACAAAGACAGGCAGACAGACAAGCAGGGTAAAACTTTCAGCCAAAATCAGCAATTGCAGCTCCTTCAAAACGATTATCACGATGTGTCTGTCGTATGCGTGTACAGGGAAAATTAGAGCTATTTAAATAGGAAGAATGGGAAACAGCGGGCACAACATGCAACTACGTTAGAAAATCACAACCACACGCTTGCACAATAACTCGACCCAATGTGGACTGAGTGTGTCCAGTTACCGAAATATCGAGGCTTACGGAATAAGGTGTCTGTTATTACAACTCAATATACTACTCAAATTACATAAATACATACTCTAGCACAATACAGGAATCAAAAGTATAACATATTCTAAAATGTATTAGGTATTAATATACTGAAAGTTTAGCTTGTCACGTACAGGGGTATTTTTAGTTGTGGTCAATGACCTTGCTAGGATGTGCGCGAGTGACACCATACAAATTGATGATGGTGGTAATGTCTATGTTTCCTTCCTTGAAATAAACATGATACTGCTGATAATGCAAGATGGCAGTGTACTCAATCAAGCACGGGCCGGGATGTTTATGTACTGCACGGAAATCGGAAAGACAACCTGACTTATGATCTTATAAATACAAAAGTGGAGTCGATCGTAAACTACTGCGCAATTCGCCACGTCTAAAACTACCTTTGTACTGGGTAGAGCAATAAACCTCGAAACCTTCCTAACAGTGTTTGTGCTATGTATCCACAGAGCGGCAAGCTTTTGGTTTCGTGACAATGGACTGTCGGCTGCATATGCTCTGACTAGGTATCCAAGGTCAATACGCGGTCAGCCCTTTGGACACTGTGAGGGAGAATGCGACAGTTTGTAGATGTATACTAATTAAAATTTACCTATAGTATTCATACCGTATAGAAAATAAAAATTATTACAATCAAGTTTCACGATAAAAAATATAAAAAAGGTATTTGAGTTATACGGAATGGATTCCACTCTACTGCATTCCATTCAAAACGTCGATATCGAGATTTTACCAAAAATGCACATCTTGAGGCCTCCATATAAAAATAAAGCATTTTTCGAAAAAGTTTGCACGCATTGGTGAGTATTTGTGTAAACCGCATAAGTCAAAAAGCATGGATAAATACCAAGCTCGTTGTACGGAGCGTTCGGGGTATGAGGGGACACATGTTGGGTGATTGTAGATTTAAATATGACAAGTAAAAAAGTCCTTAACAGATTCTTCTATTGTGAAACGTAAAGAAGTTCATCGTAATTGAACGTTATTGGATACATTATCTGCACAGTCTGGCAACAAGAGTAGGACTAAACAGGCAAATGTTTTAATCCGGGCTTCATGGGTGATCAGCCGTGTTAGATTTATGAGCATCGAGCTTTCGGCCATTCCATACTCCGTGGCCTTCTTCAGGAAAGGCCGAAAGCTCGATGTTCATAAATCTCCTGATTAATAAGGCCCGGCGTGAAAGCTTCAAATCTTACATCAGGCAAATGCTTTGTTCACTAACGTAAGTTTGCTAGTATGCATACGTTCACAAGTGAAAGTTTAAAGTAGGCCAGAGCTCGAAAACTGGTTTCTCTCTTCTTTTTTGAACAGTAACCTCCTCCAACGTGATATGTTGTATCAGATAGTGAATTACTGAAATTAGTGAAATGTTGCTTAAATGAGACCGAGGTCCATAGAGCTTAAAGTTACCCGACATTTGTCTTTCCAAGATAAGAGAAAACCTCGGGAAAAATCCTTATCCGGATAACTTACCCTAACCGAGACTCGAACTCGTGACGTTTGTGTGTGTGTGTGTGTGTGTGTGTGTGTGTGTGTGTGTGTGTGTGTGTGTGTGTGTGTGTGTGTGTGTGTGTGTGTGTGTTATCAACTACTGCGAGTAATCAGGAGAGAGGTGGCTTTCTTCCAAAGTTTCCGAGTAGGTGGTTTTTATTGTCAATATTTCTGACCTTCCACTCTACACACACGTTAAAGTTGCACGATTTTGTCAAACGTATGTCCACAAATGTGTTCCAACAAACAGGCACAATTCTAATTATTTAACACGTATAATTTTGTGACTAAACGACTCATTTTAGTAACAAATGGAAAAGACATGAATTACGCGTATTTTAAATATCTACCTCTCTCTGCTAATTGCAGAAATAGAAACGACAAAGGAATAGTGAAACTTTCGCAATCGAACATTCGACCAATTATTGTGTTTTCATTTATGCAGCCATACACTATAGAGGAAAATGTTGGAGGCAGTTATGTTTCAGTTTAACGTCAAGAAGTCTGCTCACGCGTCCATTTATACTTTGTATATGTTCAATATCTTCCAATATATTGTCATTAGACAAACGTTGGAGTTACGGATTCAAAATTATATTTATTAAAATACCACCTTTAAAGATATTTATATGACAAATTACAAAACTATAAATTGAACGGGGTAATAAGGAGACATTTTGTTATACAGATGACAGATATAAAACTAAGATTATGTGATATCACATCAAAAACTGCTCTCAGATACGGAAGTGAAATTTGTATTTTAAATAACAGAAATTCACCTAAACTTGAAGTAGCCCAAACGCGTTGCTTGCGATCACTGTTACTAGATTGGACCACCAAAGCAATATGGACATCAGAAAAAACCTTTGAGCACTAAGAGACAGAAAGATACCAACGAGAATGGAAAAATCATTTGATGAGAATGGAGAGAACTAAATTTCTAAAAATTACCATTCCACTACGTTCCAGCTGGTCACATGGACCAAGAAAGACCAAGACCCTCTTCGCTACGTTTATCGTTACAGGCCACGTGGCCTAAAATGAACTTTTTCATGATGATATGACAAATAAAATGTATAGGTATCTTGAATTTTCTGAGAATAGCATATGAAATCCTCGTCATTGTGAGTGACTTTTCTATAAATAGTAAAATAGTATAGCGATCACAAAATGTTACTACGGATAAAGATAGATCTTATTAAATTACATAATTTAAGTCACATAAAATGTTTCAATAATTTGTGACATATTTTTTATTGTTGGTTGGATGTTTCAATTACTTATATTTTATTCAAGTAGCAAGTCACTATTCGTATTTTTTTCTCGTGGTTATACAAAGAGCGTGATATTTCAAAGCCAATACATAGCCATCTGCTCTTTAAACATCTAAATATTGTTTCAGCCTATTCTATCCTTATGAGCATCTAGAACGAAATTTGTAAATGAGTAATGAACGTTTATCTCGATTAACAAAAAGTAAATAGACGAATAGTTTGTAGAAAACCGAGTAGAAAATCTTAGCTGAATGTGAAACATTAATTTTTTTCTTTAATGATACTTTGAACATTTTCTGTGCATTACAAACAATACTACATTTAGAAAGAGTAAATGCCACAGGGATGTTTGTTCGTATGTTGCCTGTTTCACTCACTCACTCTCCAATGTGGCAGGCATGGTGACGCCTGTTGCACTAACGTTGTTGATAGACTCTGCATTTGTACACAAGGCCACTGTTGTTAATTCCCACACAAATGAATGTTGTAAAGTATCGAACTAATAGGGATAGTACTGATGTAAACAACCCTCGTTGTCTGTAGATATAGTGCACATTATGAAACAGCTAATACACTGGCTATAATTAGTAAACAACACTTAACTAATGAATACTTTTTGTCGCAATTTACGCTTTGTTTATCCAAAGTCTCTTCCCGGCCACCACAGGCCACTCAGTAAACAAACGGTTTCCAGACATAGGTTCATAAATGAAATATGATAACCTGGCACACCTGTTTACTATCGACCCTTGTAGTGTGATTTTTTACTTTATCTACTACGTATACCAAGTAGAGGAAGTATTGTATTCTACCCAAAATTTGGATGTCGACATTTTAAAGGAAATGTATCTTTTGAGGGCCACTGAATAAAAAAAGAGCATTTTTAGAAAAAAAAAATCCACACGTGTGCGGATGTGTGTGTGTGTGTGTGTGTGTGTGTGTGTGTGTGTGTGTGTGTGTGTGTGTGTGTGTGTGTGTGTGTGTATGAAAAGTCGTTAAAAACCAAAGTTGGTATTTTTCGTGGAATGAACCATTTCGGAAATATTCCTTGTTTTTTGTGTGAGTTTTGTAATACTTATGCTAATCTCAAATAGAAGGTTGATATTCAATTGTTATGCCTTAACTGTGCAAAGACAACAGAATTTCAAACCTTACGGGTAGTAGGCTATGAAATATTTGACTATCGCTCAAAGCCTACTGTATTCTAGTATTCCCCTTGTACCTACAAGGAAATAAGCAATAAGATAATTTGTACAAATGTTTATCTCAACTAACACGAAGAAGATATAGGAATAAGAGTTTGTAAGAATGGTTAGTACAAGAGTAGAGAAAGTCATGTGAGTGTAACACATCAGATTTTCTGAACAATCTTCCCGCAAGAATGATGTTAAAAGACAGGTAGAACCTCGCGCTGCACACGACAGCAAATACAAAATGGAAAGCGTAGGTATGCCACATTTTGCAGTTACGCCTAAAGGGCAAGATACGGCCCCATTTTGATCCAGTACAGAGACGTGAAAAGAACTGAGATTTTGTGTGGAGAGAGTGAGAGAGTGAGAACGTATATCTCTTTTATTCTCCCCTGTTCTCGCACCAAGTTACAGTTTCTCCTTGCTATGGGGAAGCGAACCAACCTTCCCTTGTTTATGGCTGTCATAGACTTTTATCGCTCCCCTCCCCTCCCCTTCAACTGCAGTCTTCTTTTTCTTGAGATTCCTACCTACCTACAGAAATGATTTTCGAACCACGTCGCTCGCATGTTAACGTCGGCGGTTTTCTTGCGTTTCCACAGGAATCTATGTCACTGGCCACTTGTGGGTTATTCTCAACTATGTACCTGACAGTTGGTGCATTTACACCTCGTTTGTTTAACTCAACTGGAGTTGTACCTTAAGTATGTCTCAAGTATGTACCTGACAGTTGGTGCATTTGCACCTCGTTTGTTTAACTCAACTGGAGTTGTACCTTAAGTATGTCTCAAGTATGTACCTGACAGTTGGTGCATTTGCACCTCGTTTGTTTAACTCAACTGGAGTTGTACCTTAAGTATGTCTCAAGTATGTACCTGACAGTTGGTGCATTTGCACCTCGTTTGTTTAACTCAACTGGAGTTGTACCTTAAGTATGTCTCAAGTATGTACCTGACAGTTGGTGCATTTGCACCTCGTTTGTTTAACTCAACTGGAGTTGTACCTTAAGTATGTCTCAAGTATGTACCTGACAGTTGGTGCATTTGCACCTCGTTTGTTTAACTCAACTGGAGTTGTACCTTAAGTATGTCTCAAGTATGTACCTGACAGTTGGTGCATTTGCACCTCGTTTGTTTAACTCAACTGGAGTTGTACCTTAAGTATGTCTCAAGTATGTACCTGACAGTTGGTGCATTTGCACCTCGTTTGTTTAACTCAACTGGAGTTGTACCTTAAGTATGTCTCAAGTATGTACCTGACAGTTGGTGCATTTACACCTCGTTTGTTTAACTCAACTGGAGTTGTACCTTAAGTATGTCTCAAGTATGTACCTGACAGTTGGTGCATTTACACCTCGTTTGTTTAACTCAACTGGTGTTGTACCTCAAGTACGTCTCAACTATGTACCTGACAGTTGGTGCATTTGCACCTCGTTTGTTTAACTCAACTGGTGTTGTACCTCAAGTACGTCTCAACTATGTACCTGACAGTACGTGCATTTGCACCTCGTTTGTTTAACTCAACTGGTGTTGTACCTCAAGTACGTCTCAACTATGTACCTGACAGTACGTGCATTTGAACCTCGTTTGTTTAACTCAACTGGTGTTGTACCTCAAGTACGTCTCAACTATGTACCTGACAGTACGTGCATTTGAACCTCGTTTGTTTAACTCAACTGGTGTTGTACCTCAAGTACGTCTCTACTGCATTGCTTCGACGTCATCAACAATTATTGTATTTAAGAGAGAAAAAGTAACCGTTGCGTTGAACAGGTAAGCCATGTTAATTACTTGGGGAGTGATGTAGGTTGTGATAAGTAATAAAATACGCATATTTCAAAGAGCATGTTAAACAATTAATAGAACATTTATAAGAGAGACCTAATAACAAATGAAAGTATAACAGAAGAGTTAGGAATGTTTAATATAAATGAAAGGTTCAAATATTTCAAGCAAACTTGGAAAGAACACGTTGACAGTGAGTGACTAGGCATATGACAACATTGTGTATTCCTTGGGAAAAAATCCGATAAGTTGCACTCACATGACTTTCTCTACTCCTGTACTAACCATTCTTACAAACTCTTATTCCTATATCTTCTTCGTGTTAGTTGAGATAAACATTTGTACAAATTATCTTATTGCTTATTTCCTTGTAGGTACAAGGGGAATATTAGAATACAGTAGGCTTTGTGCGATAGTCAAATATTTTAAAGCTTTGAGATCCCATTCTCTTTGCACGCCTAACATAAAAAAAAATGAACGATGTTCCATTTCACCAAAGTTTTAAGTTTTCCGAAACTCGCACACATAACAAGGAATATCTCTAAAATGGTTCACTCTACAAAAAAAAAATTATTCAGACATAAATTCTGTGTTTTAGCGAATCTACATTTTTTGTGTATCTCTAACGGTTTACCAGTTATGCAAAAGTCGTCCAGAGTAAATACGACTACAGGGGCTATAGCCAGAAAATTCAAGATATACATTTCATTTGTCATAAAAATATCTCAAACATATGACATTTTAATCAAAATCGTTAGAGCCATTTTCAATAAAATCAAAATTTTTCGTGTAAAGTGTAGTTTAGGGTGGGGCTATTTTCTTCAAAATCTTCGTGTCGCATCCTTGAAAGACATTAAACTTAAATACCAACTTTGATTCTTAACCAACTTTCCGTATTTGAGTTATGCTGTCCACAAACTGACAGACACACAGACTGACACACACACGGACCTTTTTCTAAAAATGCTTTTCTTTTTATTCAGGGGATCTCAAAACATATATTTCCGGTGAAATGTCGACATCGAATTTTTGGGTGGCATACAATACTGCCTTCTACTTATGAGAAAGTAAAGAACAAAAGGCAACGCTGCCAGGTTCAAAGGTTGCTTCACGCTGAGGTAATTGTATTATGTTTAATACAGCATTAACTACTTTAATCACTGGCATCAAGTTCTTGTAACGGTGCATTTTTATCATCAGTGGCAACCCATTTTCTTCCGTGTGGTACATAGTACACTAAATTCATTTGTCTTCTATCTTTTGAGTATTATCTCGCATAGTATGATATCTCTGTCGTATTACTGTATAAATGAAATCATGCTGAGGAATTTCATTTTTTTAAATAATTATTGTATATTCTTGTGCCTGCAACATTTCGTGCGTGTTGATATTTTCTAACATGAACAAGATATAATGCTTTCTTACATCCATAGTAAGCTAACTAAGCATTGACAGTGCACGACGGAACTAAATTCTTTAATATGGTAATAACCGTTACATTTACAGAGAATTGTATCTGAATGCTGGTACTTAAAAGAAAATATTATATATTAATTTCTGGAAGAATGGCTGACAGTTGAAGCAGGCGAATTCCCTGCTTTATCTGCAGCAATTGTAATCAATATATTTTAAAGCTTCCAGTTGTAAATTTCAATCGTATTGCAGGAATGTGATAATATTGTAGTACAGTTGGCATAGGTTATATAAATAATGTTCCCTTTAAGACAGAAAGTAAGGGGGGGGGGGGGGGGATTCGATCCACGTTCACGGAGCCACTGAGTCCGCAGCAAGGTGTTTTAACGCTTTCAGCTAGCACTGACTGCAGCAATTGTGTGTGCATTGTTAAGCTTACCTTGGTACGCAAACAGCTCAACACTGGCATCGTGTTTTACTTCTGGTCCTCTCCTTAATCACAACTCAACAGTAACATTTTCTGCACATGTGGTAACACTGAATTTGCAATATTTACGCGTTAATTTAGAGTGACTGATGAAATGTTGCTTTTCAAAGTTGCGAGGTGAGCCAATGGTTGTCATCCTCTGTGAACAGCAAGGGATATTTTCTCAAGTGGTAAATTGCTATCCGCAAGAAATATTGAATTCCAAACCCATTACATAGCGATTTGACTATTGCTTAACTTACATTTTCTTACACTCGCAATAAATGTGCAAATTTGTAATGAGGGTTTATTTGTACACTGAAAATAAGGTAAAATTGACCAGAAACAACATTTTTAGTTTTATAACTAAAAAAAAAATTTAAATTTTCAGGTATATAAAAGTCTTTATTTTTTCCTTACGATCATTTGAAGCCCTTCAGTTATCATAAGTAATGTCACGAGTAATTGTCAATTTATCTAGAACATTTGACTATCACGAGTTGCATTTATTGAGACTATTTCACGAATTAAAGGTTGATATAGTATATGAAATGTTGTGTTGTAATTAGTAACCTCCTAGGAGAAATATGAAGCAGGGATACATCATCAGCGTCCATTGGCACGGCCTACAACATTATCATATTAATGCTCCAACTTTTTAGCATGTTGGTAATGTTAGAAGTTGGAGTATTTGCTGTTGATTTATAATTTCGTTCAACACAAAATTTGTCAAACTCATTCCAAACATATTTCCTGTTGTATTGTCTTCTGAGGCGTCCCTCTTCGAATTGTTTCATCTTTTTCAGCGACAAAGCGAGAGCCAGACATATTTGACATTTGAATAGCGACTCTGTTTCGTCAAATTACGTCAGCTGTTGCGCATTGCTGCTTGATTCTCTAATCTAATCACAACATAACAAAAGCAGAGGGAGGAGGTGATAATGAAATATTTTTTTTCTCTCTCTAATGAAGACTGTAATTGCATTAAGAATGGTGCACTTTAGCATATAGTGCATACTTCACAATGTAATGTCAATGTTATTGCACGAATGTTTCCCACCGTCTCTGTGGGATAGACTTTCGTCACATTTCCATATCCTGCGGAATCATAACGAGGGGATACAACAACCGCGTTATTTCGGGATTCTACTCTACTTTCTCTGCCTGGCTTAGGCTAGACGACGTAAAACTCACTGTACTTAAATACCGTACCTAATTGTACGTTAATCGCTTTACGTAACTTGATGTTAATTTGTGGGTATATTTTGTTCGGAGCGCAAGTACTGAAGGACTCGTCACACTGTCGACCTGCGACATCGGGGGAGTAAATGCCACATCAGTGTGATATTCCGGTAATTTAACTTGACTTCTACATACCTCACAATAACATTATCCGATGAAATCAATTGTTAATTAAAGGCAACTGATGTAGTAATAACGATATTGACAATCGCTGGTTTTCATTAAATGAAAGTGGCTTATTTAATGACATAGAGTGTTGGAAGTGCACACGTTCATCCATTAGGGATATGGTACACCGTCATAAAGCATCTAAACCTGCAATGTCATTGGTAAGTGCACACATAACCTTACATTTCAAGCGTTTACTTCTCGTGGCTCTTTGTGTGTAGGTATCACTGCCTCCTCATCGTCTGCAAAAGGACTTATCTACTACTTACTCTAGCATTTTATAATGTAACATTGTCGCGCCGGCAATACGTAATACATTCACAAGTTCTTCTCTGCTCCGTCAACATGATTCATACAATCTACTGGTTAACCCGTCACCATGAAAATTGGCACATCTAAGTGTTTCTTCATGGAGGGTTTATGTTATTCATTTTACTATGCAACTTATTACATTTACATAGTTTTCTCTTCTCACTTTTTTTTTACGTAACTCATTCACATGTCCTCTACTCGTCCTTCAACTTAAAATGCATACAACTTTCTGTGATTGAAATAGAAGTGAAACATATTACATTCATACGATTTTCTCTACACAGTCACACGTGTTTCCCTACTCCCTCTTCTACAAGCAATTCATACAATTTTTCATGTGTTGTATATAGAAATGGAACGTCTTACATTCATACAGCTTTCTCCACTTGGCGTTCTTCCTGTGATATTTGTGGTTGTTCAACAGTGCTTTTGCATTGTGTTTTCCCGGTGTTTTTATTCATTTCTTTTGTTTATTTTGGATCCTTTATAGTATCCAACGTAAGTGTAAGTCTAAAATTGTAGCGATAAAATCGTAAACCACGGGCTACGTCGGGTATTTCAGTTAGATCTTGGAATAAAATGTTACCTAAGTCAGTAGAATAAGGGTCCTTGAGTTTTTATGGACTGTTACAATGGTACGGACGTGTCAACCGAATGCATGAGGAGACATGGACCAGGACATTTCTGGAACAGGAGGAGGAAGGGGGAACCACCTAGGGCGTTATGGAACTTCTATGTTAATCATATGATCAGAGAGAGAGAGACCTACAACATGGGGATTGGGCTGACCGAGAAAGATGGAACTAAGTAACCACTGACAAGTGGAGAAGCTCTCAAAGTAAAGCAAGACTTTTTATGAAACTTCTCCATATAAATTCCTCAGATTTCAACCGAATTTGAAATGTGCCTACAAATACAAACATATTTCAGCTCTGTATATACAGCATGTCTGGACCAGAATGCCACCGTTTTGAAAATTCGGCAGAAATGAAGTTGGTTCTCAAGTGACGTATGTGCCTACTCACTCCTTGGGACGAATTGATCCCAAACTCGCTGGCAGAAATGGACTTGAGTAGCAGAGAGATGCGTGAGAAATGTACACAGACTCCCAACAATACACGCACGCATAATGGAGATAAAATATACACATTTACGTACATTGCAAATCATAATGCAACAATATGCAACAGTTAGTTTTGTAGATGACGGTAGTAGACATTCGATATTGTTTTCATGAGATCCGACAAACAACACCAAAGATATCGTCGATTTGTGAAGAAAAAAAAAAAAAAAAAAAAAACTTTGGCAGTCTGATTAAAAGGTACGTGATAAAAGGGCAGACATTTCTATCTTCTGCAGGTTTTGAAGCATCATTTGAGAAAAAGTTCTTAAAGCGTCCTTGACAATTGCTAGTGTTACACCTGTTCTTTTTTCTTCCTTTCTTCTATCTATATAGGAACGAATTTTCTAACACATTGAAGCTTTGATCGATTTTGTTGGATCCCGTCATTATTTCAAGTCATAATTGGCTTATTAGAGAATAGGACACAGTTTTTGTCCATGTTGTTTGAACCCAAGTCAGAAGAATCAAAACATTCGTGTTTATGACGTATGTGATAATTGAAACAAGGATGTGCTTTGCTCTTATGTTCACAATGAATTGCAACACATATAGTTGGAACTCAAACTCTTCAGTTTAACCAAAAGTCTCATCTTGAAATTAATCAACATGGAAAATGTGAGAAGCTTTCAAAAAGGTCATGATAAAACAAAGTGGTTTACATTGATAAATGCTATGGCGAATAATATAAAATATGTTTATTATCATTTGCATACATTCTCTTTCGTAAGTTTGAAATACTGTTTAAATTTAATCACTACCAACTGAAATTTAATATATACTTGTTGGCTAACGTAGTGGTTTATTTTTACTTTCCCTACGACCAACTGAGTAGATAGAAAACGCATTGCATTCCACCCAAAGAAACACATGTTTTGGGGTAAGTTTGTTCAAAAAAGCCTTTTTGTAAAAAACATTCCGATGTGTGTCTGTCACCAGCATAACTCAAAACTCAGTATTTCAAAAACTCAAAAGTATTTCACTAACTCAAAATCTTGGTATTTAAGTGCAATAGCTCCCAAAGATCCGACGTGAAGATTTTCAGGAACAACCCCCACTCCAAACTACTCTTTAAATTTAACTTCAAGTTTTTTATTCTCTCAGAAATATATCTAACAATTTTGATTAAAATGCCACACATTTAGGTTATTTACTTTACAAATAAAGTATTGGAAAGATGAAATTTGCCTAAAGATGTCCCCACCCGGAGACGATGTAGTCATTTGGACTTCAGGCTCTTCAAAAAAACCTGAATTAATTAAAGACAGAATAGAAACAGCCCTAAACAAAGTACATGAATGGAGCTCCAAAAACCTCATGACTATCAATGTGGAAAAAACAAATTATGAATTATTTACACTAAAATACAAACCAGTTAATGTTAGCATAAATTATAATGGTAAACCACTCAAAGCAGTTGATGATGCCAAATACTTAGGCATCACTTTCGACAGAAAGCTAAGTTGGAAAAAACATATAACAAACATCTCAGAAAAGGTTGAAAAGAAATTGCAAATCCTGAAAAGGTTAGCTGGTGCTAAATGGGGCTGCTCAAGGAGAGTCCTTAACACAACATACAAAATGTATATTAAACCAAACCTCTTGTACTGTTCTGAAGCTTTAATAACAGCAGCAAATGCTAACATCAATAAACTTGAACAAATACAAAATCAGGCTCTTCGCCTAATCACTGGAGCAGTTAAATCCACACCTATTGATGCCATGCTTGCCTTAACACGGACCCCATCAATAACAACAAAAATAGAAGAACAAGCATTGCTCCAACACGAGAAAATGTTACGACTGCCAAACTCTAAATGGACAGAAGAGAACCTCCCCCCTTCAATCCTTAAAACTCATAGTACTTTCCTAGAAAAGGTAACACAGATTAAATCCAAATTGAACATTCCTAACACCAGAGAAAATCTACTTATAAGAGAAAATCCATTGGAATTATTGCAACCTACCTTCAATTTGGAATTAATAGAGGAAATAAGTAAATCAGACACACCAAAAGAAATACAAAAACTTCTAGCTCTGGTAACAATCAATACTAGGTATCCCACAGAAGAATGGCTGCACATATATACTGATGGATCCTCGAAGGAAAACCTTACTGGAGCTGGAGTTACATGTTCACATTTTTCCTTTTATCATTCTGTTGGCAGAGACACAACAAATTATGATGGAGAAATAGAGGCTATACACATTGCTCTCCGACAATTATTAAATCTTCCCTTAAATAAATTTAACAAGGCAGTAATTCTTTCGGATTCTAAAGCTGCAATTCAGGGAATATGTTCAAATACTACAAAGAAGTCAACAAAAATTAGAGAATGCTACAAAATGTTAACACAACTCCAAAAAGTTAATAAGACTGTTCATCTCCAATGGATTCCAGCACACTGTGGAGTCATGGGGAACGAAGCTGCAGACTCACTTGCAAAGAAAGGCACAACAATAAAACAAAATTCTAAATTCAATTTCTCATATTCCTCAATAAAACGCTTGATCATAAAAAAATTTTGTCATTCATATCTACAAGAAATAGAAACAAATGCCAAAGATAAAAAATGGATTACACTACTTTCCAATCCAGATATAATCCCCCAGAGACCAAGGAAAACAGCTGTTGCAGCCTTCCGACTATTGACAAATCACGACTGCTTAGCAAGTCATCTCTACAGAATAGGTATCTCAGCCTCACCAATATGTGTCCTGTGTAACGATCCAGCAGAAATGAACGAAGACCACTTGGAGACCTGTGAAGCATTAAGATCAGAAGAAACTACAGTTCAAAAGTATTGGAAAGCACGAATGCTAATGGCTTCATTGCCAGATGCAAGGCACTAGAAAACAACAACTTTACAAATAAAATATGAACCTTAATTTTCTGGGAGTGATCTGTGAAATTCTTTTCTTTTGGGAGGAATTTTGTATACATAAATTTGTATAAGTGGAAAAGAGATAGAGATACTTATAGTTGAAAGATAGGAAGACGCTTACGAGTGCAACACAATAAATATAATGTCCTCAAAACACACAAAAGTACAATGATAAAACTAAAGGTGTCCTTGAATAAAAATAAGGATTTTAATACTTTGTCACCTTTAAATTTCTGTCGCTATTCAATTGTTTCTCGCAATATCATGGAGTATGGAATTTATAGGCCAGCATATAGCCACACACTGTCAATTCCGCTTCGTCAGTCCCTCTTGTACATACAATGTAATAAACAATGAAGTAATTTTAGCAAAGGTACAACTGGTTTAAAAATATTCTCTCATAAGGATAGTTGGTAGGAGCTAAATAAAAATAAATCATTGTGGGGGGAGAAAGGCATGTTGTTTTAATATACCTTTAAGGGTTGTTAACATTAAAAAGTCATATTTTACTTCCTTTATTCACATGATGGAATTATAAAGTTTAACTTATCAATCATCAGATCTTTGGGGGGCTCTAATGACCTAGCTGTCGACGGGCCCTTAAACCCTAACCACTCACTCACTCACTCACTCAGATCTTTGGCTAACGAGATTTTAAGAAATGTCCTTGGAAGTTGATATCGAGGAAGAACTGGTGTTAGCCACAAGAAACAAGAGAAAGGATGAAAAGGACATCAGCAACAGTAGCAGTAGGAGTAGCAAAAACAAGGCACTGCTTACGTACCTACGTTACGAGGACAAGGATTTGTAGATCATTAAATATGCATTTCTCAAAAGCTAGTCGCGGTGTAGACAAGTGACTTGCGGCCTTGTTGAGCTAAGACATGAAAAAAGCGAGTCAAGTAAAGGCAGCTGTCAAGTGTGAGAATACCTACGGAAACTTCTGCCAACACTTCTTACAAACTTAATCAAAATTTTAATTGATGTAATTTTCACTTCTCGGGAATGAAGTACGGAAATTGTGTTAAGAAATAAAGTCTGACATCGGAGGTGGCGAGGACGTAAGATGGAAAAAGAATGAAATGAAAATACAGGAAGGGAAGCTACGAACAACTGCGAAACAAGATGGCATTAAGAAAAAATGAAAAACATGTGAACTTTCTTTTACTTCAAAATTATTAATACGCTACCATCCAGCGACTACTTTTAATATGAACCTCTGATTACATAAAACTTAAATTGTTATTCCTGGAGCAGAGAAAGTAGCTGATGACTGAGTTAAAAACTTCTTCAACTCAGTTCATTTTTTATGCTTTTCTCGTATATGTGTCATAAATACACAGAGTGTAAACCAGAGTGGCGAGGACGAACAAAATATTGGGCAATCCTCAATTGCGTATACATTACAAAATAATAATTTTTTATTATTATTATTATTATTATTATTATTATTATTATTATTATTATTATTATTATTATTATTGTTGTTGTTGTTGTTATTATTATTGTTATTATTGTTATTATTATTATTATTATTATTATTATTATTAATTATTATTATTATTATTATTATTATTATTATTATTATTATTATTATTATTATTATTATTATTATTATTATTATTATTATTATTATTATTATTATTATTATTATTATTATTATTATTATTATAGCTGACCATAAAAACACATTTAATATATCATGTAAGATGATTCAAAATATGTGTATTTTTAACATATGATGTCTCACATTCATATGACTTTCTCTACCCGTTCTTCAAGAAACTAGTGAAAAATGTTATTCTTCTATTTGCTTCAAATTAATCGAGATCACTTTGTACAAATGCATTTCTTGCACATTTCCTTGTAGATTCAATAAGAATATGGAACACGGTGGGCTAAAGCGATAGTCAAATTGTTTAAGGGTTTAGTCACTTTGAAATTCCATTCTGTTTGGGTGATCGGAATAAAAATATGACGTGTTGCACTCGCATAACTTTCCCTACTCTTGCACAAACGCATCTACAAACCTTTGTTCTTCAATCTGTTTCATGTTTCTCGAGATAAAATTTGCAGAAATTGTTTTATTACATATTCCCTCACAGTTGCAAAGGGAATAGGGTATTACAATAGGCTTATGTAATTATCTTTGAAGTACTTGTTGCCCTGTGTTGGCTTCGACACCCCGTTCTCTTTTCAGAGCCAGAGAAAAAGCGAATAACGACTTCCTATTTGAGATAAAATTTGACATTCGCTCTGGTCTGCCTGACCCATGGTTATTCCCTGGGTCGCCAGGCGAACTCTGGGTAGACTACTTTCATCCCCCGATTTACCTCTCCCTCTATTTCACTTCACTAATCATATCACTCATCCCTTTGTCCGTTTGGTCTACTTCAGGGTAGAAAGTGTCAGCACCAGCTCAGGTGCAGTATGGTGGATACGAAATGCACTGAGTAACTGTGTTCGCTGTCAGGAAAGTCGGGCTCCGGATCGTGGCAGGCGGCGATCGGCGCGAACCGGCGGGGGACCGGGGTACTGGCTGATGTCGGGAAAATGTAGGGACCCTGCCCTCTGCTATATCTACTCTCCTGCTGTCTTGCCGCCCTCTGTCTCTCTCAGCTAATGCCTCCCTCCGCGGGGAGGGATGAGCCGAAGTTCCCCTCCCCATCTGCCTTACTCCTACTAACACGTCACATTTTTCAATGTGATAAATAAAATTGTTATTACTTTGTTCTCGTGCTCATCCAAGTACGCACTCTAATCTACCTTTTATATGGAACAGTTTTCAAAAATTAGGATCTTCTTGAAAATGGCTCTAACAATTTTGATTAAAATGTCATATGTTTGAGATATTTTTATGACAAATGAAATGTATATCTTCAATTTTCTGGCTATAGCCTCTGTAGTCGTATTTACTCTGGACGACTTTTGCATAACTGGTAAACCGTTAGAGATAGACCAAGTCATACTACACAAAAAATGTAAATCTTGCTAAAATACACAATTTATGTCTCAATAAATGTTCTTGCAGGGTGAACCATTTCGGAGATATTCCTTTTTATGTGTGTGAGTTTCGGAAAACTTAAAACTTTCGTGAAATGGAACATCGTTGTTCATTTTTTTATATGTTAAGTGTGCAAACAGAACGGGATCTCAAAGCTTTAAAAGGTTTGACTATCGCACAAAGCCTACTGTATAACATATCCCGTTGCACGTGCAAGAGAACAGCAATAATATTTCTGCAAATGTTTATCTCAACTAACACGAAGAAGATAGAAGAATAAGAGTTTGTAAGAATGGTTAGTACAGGAGTAGAGAAAGTCATGTGAGTGCAATACAGAATTTTTATTTGTGTCCTACATTTCCTTCAATAACTTGGTAAACCTAACCACAAAAATGGAACAAAGGTCATGTTTGTTTGGTACATTCTGTTGGAGGTACTTGTGTATTTATGTGTGTGATGGGAATTGGAAGTCTGTGATGATATTTATGACAAGTTTGAGAAGCGTTTAACTTTGCTCATGGAAGATGTGGTTGAGTGAGAGAGACAGACAGAGGGAGTTGTAATGGCAGATAGATGCTGGGGGAAACCATAGCATGCGGTTTTACGCATAGTTAGCTCGCTTGCTGTAACCAAATTGTCCTTCACTTGGTCCTGGCTGGGACAATTAAGCCAAGTCCATATACTTGTGGGCTGGCTGCTGGCTGCTAACTGAGCGGAACAACATTACCTACTTTTGTAAACAACTGTAAAACATTCGGGCTGCAAATATTCCTCAACATCAAGTTGCTCTTGAAACAGAAGGGAAAACAAACGCTTTACGGCTCTAAGACCTTATATTTTATTAATGAGTACAAACAATTCATTTGTTGGCCAGGAATTAAAAAATCTGAAATGTTGCACTTACATGACTTTCTCTACTCTTGTACTAACCATTCTTACAAACTCTTATTCCTCCATCTTGTTCGTGTTAGTTGAGATAAACATTTGTACAAATTATCTTGCTTCCTACGTGTTCTGGTAAAGCTTTTCAGAGTCTGCCAAGGTTCACCAACACACATGAAGATTAACAAGTTAACTGAGCACTTAAAAAGATAAGCCATCGAAGTTAAGTGGGACGTAGATGACCTCTAGAAGAAACATCAGGTGTGTTGTAATTACATGACATTCTCTACTCACTCTCCTTCAAACGTCAGAGAAAGTCATGAGAGTGCAACACATCAGATTTTCCTACGTTTAAGAATAGTCTTTTCTTTTAACGAAAGAACTTTCTACTGAATTAGTACACTCGTACGTGTATGTGTCTGAAAAAGTAACAAATATTTTAGTATAAATAGAACATGTTACTTTCTTGTAGTTCTCAATGTTTTACGTGTATCTTTTTTCACAGGTTTTTCGCAAAATTGCATTCTTATTGACATAACTGCAAAATGTGTGACTTTATTTAATGAAACGATGTTTACTAAGAAGTATTCAGGTCAAAATAGCCCGGAAATTGTTGTCGTTTTCAAGGAACATAAGATACCTTAAGAAAATGGCACGACCATGGTCTACATATGCATTAAAAATTCCAAAGCTTTAAAACTTAAAGTGTGACTTAGAGTGACTCATAAATACCTAACAGTCTGTAATAGAAAGTATGAATAATGTTTTCTTGGATATATTCAGTATATAACCTCTTAAGGTTATCCATCTATAAAATTTCTAAAATCTACAATTTCAGTTGCGTTAATTTGACATTTAAATTAAACATTTTTAAATAATTCCATTGATATTCATTTCTATTATTGCTTTTGCTGTTTAAAAAGACTTTACACGCAATGATTGTTTTTGAAAAAAAAAAATAGTATTGTTTTAATTCAACTCTTTAATATTATATTAATAAATTTTAAAAGTAAATTAAATTTTTATTATCTTACTAGTTTGGCTGAGAATAAGTGTTAAATATGATGCTTAAATGTATGCTTAACAATTTACACAATATATACATTATTGCTTAATAACTTCACAACTAAGTCTATTAATAAAAATTCATCTCATTATTGTTTTATCCAGTTATATGTAAAGAGATATAAATCATTTGGTTGATTTATAATTAAAATTACATCGGTGAAACAATTTAACAATGAGAATGTGGCGATTAATGAAAATCCTGGACAAGAGAGCTTAAAAATTATAACGCTAAAATAACATTGTTTATGTCTATTTTACTTAGTAATCGTTAAATACATATAAAGGACCTCCGTCTTTTTCTGCTCCCTGTAGCTAATTTAGTATTTGAAGATTCCCGAGGCCACTCTTAAGTTTGTTCACTTTAATGTAGTAAAAACGTGTCTTTTTACTGCAATTTTATAGGAAGTTAATGTTACAGGTCAATATTTAATCGCTCTATAACATACTTTAAAATGTGAGCAGTTATAAAAGCTACATAGAATTTAAAACATCAGTTTTGTAGGTTTAAAAACACTAAAATCCACATTTATCAATGTTCGCATTTTTTCCACAAATGAGCGTTGTATCATTACATTATTGTTACTGCTGAAATATTAAAGAGACATTGCACGTGAAATTCTCCAAGAAATAAGGTAAGCGAATAAATTTCAGTTCAGGCTGCCAACCGTTTACTGTAGAACGTACGTTTAAGCAATTCATGAAGATTGTTGAGGAGCCATTGTCAGTCTATGGAAATGTACCTCATCTGGATTAGTTAGTATGAGCGCTATTCATAAACTCATTTGCGTTTTGCTTAAACGAAAACATCAATGACTTCACGTAATTTATTTTACAATACTTTGAAACCGAAAGCTTTGTTTTATTTTAACGCATAGGTTTCAGATAAGATCAGGGTTTGTCAGAGTTGAACAAGCTTGGAAATCTGGTGTGATGAAATCCCGCCGCCTATGATGCTGGAATATGTCAAGAGTCAACGTGTTGTGATCCACGTGTCTGAAAAGACGGTAATGCTAGGCGCCAAATCAGGCTGTATGGACGGTGATCACACAATCCATAGTTGGACTTCGGCAGTTCGGCTACAATGGGCTGCCCCGGAAGTGGGCGGCTGTCATGTAGAAAAACCACTGCAGAGATCAACGTGCTTTGAAACCTTGTTTTAAATGATACTTCGTAATTTTGCTAGTTTCTCACGGTAACGTTCAGCAGAGAAAGGGTTTACCTTTTCAAAAAATACCACAAGAAAAACTTCTCTTGTCTCAGAAGATATTTGCCAGAGGTTCTCTAGGAAATTGCTTTCAGATAGGAATATTTTTGACACTTAGAATGATCCCATGCCATTGATAGAAACTGTATCTCGCCTCCTGTTATGTTTTGATGTACAACTATGTCGCCTTCTCTATCGTAATATAAAAAAAGGACAATACTGACCACATTTGATGACCCTTGAATTTCAGAACGAAGTTTGGATACGCTACGAGAACAATTTTCCGGTAGGCTAAACCTTCTACAATCACTCTGCAAAGTAGAGTACGACAAACTTCCAAAAACTGATCAGAAAACTCCAAAGTGGGGAATAGGAAATTTCTGTAACCCTCTCGTCAGCATTCTAATCAGTTCTTCATTCACAATACCAGGTCGACCAGGTTACCCCCCACCCCTCCACCCCCCGTCCTTTGCTTCTTTCGTCCCTCCTCAAGGACATCGGTTTACCCAAGTTTAAAAATGGAGCACCGTTGCCTTACGTCGCCATCTCTAATGGTGTTTAGTCCATAAAATTCCCAAAGCTGCCGATGAATATATGTATATACCACCAGATATTTCTGACGCACATGCATATTCCAATACACCACAAAATACCGTCTTTATAATGTGCGTTTTCATTCTTCCTTTCTCTCTTGCACTATCATGAAGGAATAATTTTTGGTAGACACTCTAATTGTCACTTCAAACTGCTTGAGAGCATTGAAAGTGAAGAGTCAATGGCCGGTTTGTGTTTCAGGCAGGACTACATGGTCTCACGGGTCACATCGAGTTTAACGAAGGTAAAAGAAGCAACTTCAAGTTGGATCTATTGAAGTTGAAAAGAGAGGAAATACGAAAAGTTGGCCATTGGAGCCCCTCCTCTGGTATCAACATCACAGATCCCACAGCCTTCTATGAGAGCAGCGCCACAAACATTACTCTCGTTGTCATGACCAGAGAGGTAAGATTGCTTTTTATTGCTTAGTTTCGCATGAACTGTATACAAAGCTGTAATTTGTGTACTTTCGTCTCAGTTATATGTTATAGTTAATATCCAACGTAGGAAGAGCAAGAATTTTGGGCGTGTTCAACCAAATATTTTCCACTATTTTGTTCGTACAGTTGCCCAATCCAAATAGCTTTCAATATAAAATTAAATAATCATATTTGTAAATATGCAGGCTGTTAGGGGTATACGAGCAGGTAGTTTGATAATTGCTATCTTGGTAGATATGTATGCACTTCGTGTGATAGTGGTTCTTTCTACTCGTCTAAAAGTTTTCCCACAAACCAATCACAGCGTTTATCACCTGATGTTTTTGCATCTTCGTGACTGTCTCCTGAAATAAACAGACTATCCGTTTCGTTTCACATCTCAATACCTGGGCTAATACGAGGTCATTGACTTTGCAGATAGCGTTGGAAGTCGATTCCAGTACACCATTTGTTATCACACAGGTCCACTCTGTGCCATGCCTTACCACAGTATAGGTTTCTCATGTTAAGATGCAACTTTCCTTATGTAAATATTTACAATATAACACTTTATAACCGTTTTGCAGACGATCAGATCTCGCCGGCCAAAACCGAAGGTGAACCACAAAACATGACATATACATTGGACAAAATTGTACAAAATTTTAACACGAAAGTATCAACAGAGAAAACAAAAACATTGGCATTCAGAGGTATATACCCAGTCAGTTCCAAAATACTACTGCAAAATAGAATTCTGGAACAAGTGTCAACATTCAGTTTTCTTGGGAGTAAAATATCACACATCAATGAAGTAGATGTATACGGAAACCTAGACAAATTTAATTACATAATTGGGACATTAAGATGGACATTAACAAATAAGGCAACGCAAGAATCGATAATTAAATTGTATAAGTACATGGCGATACCCACAGTCACATATTGATCTGAAACATGGACCAATACAAACAATACCTACAGACGGCAGAAATGAGATTCCTGAGTTCTATACAAAAGAATAGAAAGATCAATGGTATTCGCGAAGAATTAAAAGTAAATGAAGTAAATAACATAATTAAGACATATAAAGAAGATAGGAAGTTACTCTTGGACATAACGCCAGACACCAAAATACCCAAAGTAACTATAAATTGTAAGCCACGAGGTAAAAGTAAATAAGGGAGACCAAAGAAACATGGTACCACCAATATGGAGCCGGAATGGGCTTCAGCACAAACCTTGAAGTAAAAGAAGATCATTTGTTTTTCTTAATGTTTCAAAAAGGAAAATGTTTTCTGGCATGTACAACTTTTGTTGACAAACCTGATCTCTGCCTACATAACAAGAGCGTCACATTACTTTCTCCATTAACACAGAACCCAAAACTTCAGTCTCACATTTCTCTCTGGAGATGGATTGAAAACAAGATAAACACTGCACTAAAAGCTCCGAAATTTCCACTTTAAGATCTTAGCAAGATTTAAAATCTCTGTTTCGTCATCCATAGCTTATGAAGTAGAAGGTTTTAATTCCGTCCTTCTAATTTCTTCCCTTGCCTTTCCAACTTGTGCAAGCTAAAACGAAAATATAACCCCGCCCTATTCATCATTCTTCCTTTCTTTTTTACTCCACGCCTTCATCTCCCGTTCTCAGCTTCTCACCGAGGTACTTGATATCTTATTAAAAATAAAACTCAAGGATGATGTATAGTACAATTAAAGCCGTTATTACTGGAGCGGAAATAGCACGAGAAAACGGAAGTTACGTCGCAAAGGACGCCATGTTTCTTCATTATAGTTTCACCCTTCGCGATTTCAACTACATAATTAGATGGAACAAGGATTTTATGAACAGTGGACTAAATTCTTAAACTTTGTCTTTCCATCAATTATTTTACGTAAACACCTATCTCAAGAAGTTTTCAAATTAAGTTCTGGTAGTTTTCACAGCTTTTCTCTTGTCAAGGCTGATTCGTATTTTGTCTTCTGTTTTTTTTTTTTTTTTTTTTTTTTGTTTCTTTTTGGCTTTTTTGTGTTTTACAGAGCTCGATTGTACTTGAAATAACACGCACAGATTCATTACATTGTAACAAAATGAGAACACCACTTACTGCTAGTCACTCTTTATTTACCCTGTAGTCGCTTAGCTAATGTTGCACTATTGCAGAAACTCAGAACAACAAAACTTAACTATCGAATCACTACTGAACTGTCACTACCAAATCGCAATTGCACTTGGCACGATTCCCAGTCGCTGTCCACTGAACGCTTCGTAAACATTTAATTGTTCGATTGTCTCAGTCCTTCACTTCACTTTTGATTACAACAACTCCAAAACTCGTCTCTGCGCACGAGCGAGTTCCTTATATAGTACTCGTTCACAATGGGATAGTTCTAGAAGTGAATTACTCGAGAATGCCGGAAAACGAACGGTCTGGGAGTCAGAACAATACACAATTGCGATTGTTTCTGTGTAGAAGTGAAACAACTTCCGGTAAACTGTGTAACTTCCTCTCGCGTATCTCGTCGCGAGAAGATTTTGGCTCGGTTGCGCATTGACTATTGCAATTTTAGTTATGGTTACCTATTTAAAAGGGACTCTGTTCCTCTTTGTCCACCGTGCGAGAACCTTTTGTCGGTTCGTCACGTGCTGCCAGAGTGTTTTTCTCTAGCGCACCTTCCAGACTCTCTGCAACTGCCTGTCAGACTTGCAGAGGACTTGGCGGACGATGAACAAGCGGTAGAAAAAATTTTGAAGTTTGAAGCAATGGTAAATATGAACTTAAAGATTTAGAACTTTAGATATAGAACTTTCATACTTTTTGGACCTTTTTATAATTTTATTTTATTCTGGCTTTTGCTGTTTTGTTTAGTATATTTCTGTATATTTGCTTTTTTAGTAGTATTTTTATTTTATGTTGAAATTTATCTCTGGCTTTAGCCACGATCCTTTTTACAAAGACGCTGATGACTAAGTGTTGGAGCGCCCTTCAAACCGCATCACATCACACATCTCTCATTCGCGAACGGATAATGAACAAACTTTTGTCTATTTCTAGTGTAAATTTTCAGCTGTGTCTTTCTAGCACATATCCAGATTGTCTTCCGATAGCACCAACTAACCATAATAATGGCACCATCCTCTGTCATATTCTGGTATGTTCTCTGTTATCATAGTCTCTCATAAACGAACTTTTGTCTGCTTCTGCGGCACTCTGAGCTCCATTTTAAGCATAATTTCTTTCAGCACATATCCAGATTTTCTAGTGACAGCATCAACAATTGCCACTATCGTCTGTCATATTCAGAAGTTTTCTGGTGTGTTCCTCAGGCAAACATTCATATCACGTGCTCAACCAATCAGTCCTGGGTCTTTCAGATAACTCTTTTTATCCTGCTCGCCGAAAACAATTATCGGACAGTTTTAAAGAACTTTGGGAGTGTAACTATCATCGCATTCATTTAATACAACGATCCTTATTGGTTTCCGGAACTTTCAGCGGGCGAAGTACAAAAACGTCACCTCTGACAGAATTTTAATTTGGCTTTAGACAACACAAAGGATCGACAGTATCAAGGAAATGGAATGGCAGTTTCATTTGAAACATTTGTAACAAAAGGCATTAAAATTGCTGGTCCAAAAGCTAATTTTCTCCTCTTTTTGAGTTGGTTGACGTAAAAGACACTACTAATGTATGATATTGCTCTGAACTTACAGGAGAAGCCTTACGTAATGGTGAAGGAGGACAGAAATCTGACAGGCAACGCGCGTTACGAAGGATTCTGCATCGATCTGCTCAAGTGGATAGCGGGCCAGGTCGGTTTCCAATACGCCATACGCCTCGTGCCGGACCACATGTATGGCGTCTACGATCCTGAAACCAAGGAGTGGAATGGCATCGTCAGAGAACTCATGGAGAAGGTAAACTTGAGAAGGAACCAACTTAGGTAATGGTGACCATCCATTAATTAGGAGATCAGTTTCCAAACTAGCAAGCTTGTGGTGAATGAAATGGCTACCTGCGCCCCTCACCTTCAATTACAGAGCTACCCTTTCAAACCTCTAGGTACCTACCATTAACCTTATACATAGATTCTCTTTTGAATTGAGCATGAACTTGCAGTATTGAGCGATAAAACCCTGTACTTCAGGCATAATTGTGGCACCTTATTGATCTATTAATTGGCATTATTATAGAGTAAACCCGTGATTGGTCAGGCGCAACATCGTAAATATGTAACGCTATATTTTTGCAGAAACTGCATTTACAACGGTTCTCTAATAAATATGAAATAGTATATTCTGCAACGAGAGCATAATGGGAACAACTAAAACGCAAGTTTATTTCACGAAACAAGCGACAGCAAGTTTCATAATATTCATACTCAGCACCTTAATTGCCGTATCTCAACTTTCATACACTATTTATGCTCGACTACGAGTCAAGTTTAAAACTTTTATAAAATGTGATTAAACATACTGTCCGGGCCTTTAGGTCGTAGTCTTGGGGGTTTACAGGTTTCCACGTTTCGCCAAGGACTACGCTTGGCATCTTCACAGGTGATTCGGTGGCTGGTCAGAGCTCGAATGTGTTTTCCGTTGAGGATAAATCACTTTTTGTATGAACGGTGGGCGGGCCTTGTCTAGTATCATGTCGTGATTGGTCAGCATGAATTGGCGGGTTGTCCAAAGGAATACTTTTTTTCTGGCCATTTTGTATCTTTTGTAGTCTTGTTAAAGTGAAGGATTTCTTCTTTGCGGTTGAAGCTATTCTTACTTTCTCTGCTACGTATAGTAATTAGAGGAAGTATTATATTCCACCAAAATTCGATATCGAAATTTCACCGGAAATATTTCTTTTGAGGCCCCTTGAAACGAAAAAAAAAAAAATAAAAAAAAAAAAACATTTTTAGAAAAAGGTCCATGTATGTGTGTGTCTCTGTCTGTCAGTCAGTCTCTGGACAGCATAACTCAAAAACGAAAAGTAGGTTAAAAGCCAAGGTTAGTATTTAAATTTAATATATTTTAAGGATGCGACACGAAGACTTTGAAGAAAATTCCTCCACCCTAAAGCACCATCATTTTCCATCATTCCATTTCTCTATCATCTTTCAGATGTACTTTCAGGCGTGTGGTGTTGGCAGTGCCGGGCAGATGGCGTGGTTCATTGCGCATGGTAACTGCTGTTCTCGGTGCTACGTGGTGTTTGGCCGGCGGGGGCGCGGCGCGGACGCTCAGTGCGATATAGGGACTTCCGCGTGTCTCTGTGGCCTGTCTAGCTGCGACCTTATGTGGCACTTTCGGTTCCCTATTTCATCCTTGCCTCCCGAGGGGCGGTAGCCACAATATATCTGTGTAGGTCGAAATGAGCGAGGTGTCCCCTCCTTTTACCCCTTTTTACCTGCACTATTACAGAACATATCAATCTATCGTATATTCTATCAAATGTATGAACCTTTCGCTACTTTTTATTACATCTGACCGATTGCTCATATTGAGAAATATCAGGACACCATCTAATTAAAATATAAGTGTTAAACATCTGATGTGTTATGTTCACATTGCCTTCTCTGCTCACAGTTACACGAACTATTCTTAGAAAACCTATTCTTCCATACTCATATACATACTTCTTTATAATCGAGATAAACTTACATTTCATACTTATAATTTTGTTGCAGGTATAAGAACACCTTAGGCTAAAGCGACAGACAGATTTTTAAAACACTGATCACCTTGTGGGTCGTCTGCTTAGCGTGGGAGACCGAGGTTGAGGTGCGGTACCGGTGCGGCGTGGGGGAGACCTGGACCGGGGTACACTCAGCCTCGTTAGGTCCCTGAAGTACCAATTGAGGACTTACTTGAGAAGTAAGACCGCTTAACCGGCGGGAGGGAGCGGGCCGTTAACCACGTCCCACCCTCCAGTACTGCACCCACTCATGACGCCTGTAGTGGGCCGAGATGGAGCATGCAGCGGGCGGGCGGTAAACCTTTGTTGTGCAGGGATTTTGGATTACTTCGACGGCTCTGAAATTTCATGCCCTTTGCATGACCACAAGAAAACAATATCACTTGGAAAACAAAGCTATTTGAAAATGCAAACCAATTATCTACATAGGACATCTTGAAAACAGTTAATGTATAGAAAGGTGTAATGGAGTGCTTTAACGAGACCCATATCCTGTTTTGTAAATTTTGTCTATTGTGTTTTACCAGTTATACAAAAGTAAGTCAAAATGAAGAACACTTTCTAGGCTACTCCAAAAAAATTCAAAATGTACCTACATTTTATTGGTCGGTCAAATATCTTAAACGTGTGGAATTTTAATTAAAATAGCGAAAATCAAAGTGACGTAAACGTTCCACATAAAAGGTAGTTTGGTGTGAGGGGATTTTATTGAAAATCTTCCTCTCGCAACCTTGGAATATACCGAAGATAAAGGTCAGGGTTTGGAATCTATCTGACCTTTCATTTTGGAGTTATGCTGTTCTCACACACACACACACACACACACACACACACACACACACACACACACACACACACACACACACACACACACACACACACAGAGAGAGAGAGAGAGAGAGAGTCATTTCCTAAAGATGCTGTATTGATTCAAGGGACCTCAAAACATGCATTTCCAGTAGGATCGTAACATGGGATTTCTGTTTTGATTGCAACACTTCCTGTGTTTGCTATAGTAAGTAGTAGAGAGAATAAAAATACTGTTTCACGGGCTTACCTACGTATATTTCAACTCATAGCTCGATAACGAATTTTTCGATGGAATGCAATAGATGCGGCAGAGCAGCTAAACAAAAGCGCATCGTTGTGCAAAGGAAGGTTCAGAAATAGAGAAGCTGGAGAAGGGCTTACTTTGCACATTCAACTGGCCGTTATAATATTATTCATAGAGATGCCTGTTAGGACAGAGTCATGAATCTAATACACAATGCGGGGGAATTAAAAGAGAGCGGGAGTCGGCATGGCTGACACAGTGCCTCTTTTGTTTTAATGGATGCATGCATGCGGCGGTGTGGGCGCCATCTGGGCCGCTGGATATTGCAACGTCGCCTGCCACCGCGACACATAATATTATATAATTGGTTTAACGTGGTCTAGCGGCTGGTGTCACAGATTACCTCTATCCTGCAAATAACAACACATGGCGATTACAACCTCGTCAAAACTTACCTTCTCACAGCCAATAAAAACCTTGAGAATATCTCAAACAAAAACTAGTAAGTACATGAATCAACGAAAGGTTTATTATTTGATCCATAACGGATAACAAATAAAAATGTCAATGCATTGCCACTATTGGGTTTCAACAGCATCGTCTTAATCCTGTCATCTCGTCAAAAGTCCAAAAATCGATCAATGAAATAGCTGCAATGATCTATTGTTTCATTTTGACTGTTAAACAGTGCAATAAACTTTAAATCAATTCTTTATGCATTTAGTTAAACGTGTATCTACGATAAGGGAGTTTACTTAGTGTTTCGTGTTCTTCCTTTTTTGTTTTACGCGTGATTTGTTACGTCTTAAATTTAAAGGCCGCAGTAATTCCTGAATTATTTTATATAAAGCTAATGTATTATGGAGACATCATTGCTTGTAAAAGTACTATTAATATTGAAATAGTTACTGCTTACTTATACGAGGGCGAATCAATAAAGACTGGTTTTTTTTTAAGCGCACACATCTTGGGGACCATGTTGTATGATGCCAATGGTTCACCTCTAATTGGTGGACAAAGCACACGCTCGCTTGCGCATGCGTCTGTACACGGGACGAACGCCTGCCGCCTACAGAGAAAATGGAGGTGTTACGCAAAGAACAATACGCTGCATTGAAGTTTTGCTTTCGTTTGCACAAATCCTGCATGGAAGCTTACAGAACGTTGCAGGAGACATATGGTGATGATGTTCTGCCACAGTCCACAGCACCTTGATGGTTCAAGGAATTTAAGGTGGGCTAGGTGTTCCAGCAACAGCAAGAAACGAAACCATGATTAACACAGCTGGCATCATTGTTCATGAAGACCGACAAATGACAATTGACAGACTTGCAGACATGTTACAGATTTCCCATGGCACATTTCAATCCTGCATAATCACTTACACATGAGACATGTTTGTGCGAGGTGGGTGCCAGGATTATTGACACCTGAACAGAAGTTGCTGCGGGTGGAAGTGAGTATGGACTGCAACGTCCAATAGAGCTGATGGGGGATGCATACCTGAACTGTCATTAACAAGTGATGAAAGCTGGCTTTGCCATTACGACCCGGAGTGCAAACAGGCCTCCTCAGTGTGGAAATCACCTGATTCTCCGATGCCAAAGAAAGCAAAGGTTGTTTGGTCAGCAGGAAAAATAATTGTGATTTCGTTCTTCGACTGCCGTGGAATGGTGTATCTGATACAAAGGTCGAGCATTACAAGTCTGTTTTGTATGTCCTTGCTAAACACATCCAACGAAAATGACCAGAGTTGCATCCCTTTGGTTGGCACCTGCACCATGACAATGTGTCCAACATTGTTACACAGTATTTGGTCGGGCCGCAGAAACATTGAATGTGTTCCCCATCCTCCATACTCTCCAGACTTGGTCCCCTGTGACTTTTATCTCTTTCCCTCTCTGAAAAAGGAACTAAAGGGAAAGCGTTTTGCTACTTCGGAGACGGTCGTGAAGAAGGCTGAGGCGGTTATAAAGATGATGTCAAAAGATGACTTCCAGCACGTGTTCCAGGACTGGCAGAAGTGTTGGGAAAAGTGCATTCAACTCAACGGAGAATACTTTGAGAAGACCACACCAATATGAACCAAGACGTGTGTGTTTTATGTGTAATAAAACATCCTCAGTCTTTATTGACTCGCCCTCGTATATGAGATTAAAATGCTCAAATCCAAGGGGTGTAAAGTCGACTTCTTTAAAAAAATTAACTTTTGAATGTTTAATGTTCCCTTTAACATCCAAGTCATATCGGCGGCATTTAACCTCTTGGAACAATCGCTGAACAGCGGTTTGAACTTTGGGTATCTAGACCGGGCATCGAGCCCTGCACACCTTGCACAGCAAAATAACTTGTCCTATGTCATTTTCTCTGAATCATTTAAGTGCATTTCCAATAGTAAAAAGGAAACGATCAAGTCAGTAATGAACAAAATTATATTGAACATACAACATGCTGATTGTTCTTTTTTTCTCTGTGATTTTAGAGGGCGGACTTGGCAGTAGCATCCATGACGATCAACTACGCCAGAGAAAGCGTCATCGACTTCACGAAGCCGTTTATGAACCTGGGCATCGGCATCTTGTTCAAGGTAGCTGCAAATAAACCCAAGGCTTTATCTGTATACTGTACCTAATTCAAGTGCACTTTTAGTTTTATTTTTAACAAATTCAACTATGCAGGGTTGATCAGAGAATGAAGCTATAAGTGTGACAAAAAAGGATAAACTAAAAATCTGAACATGAAGAAATATTTTAGTTAGTCGCTTTCAACTACGAGTATCTATAATAAGTGTAATAAATGCGTGAAAATATTGTCTATCCTGAATGAGGAAAATTATGTTAAGGAAATCCTATGGTGAAATTTTCAAATTTCTTTACCTTTAACCAGTTATTTTGCTAGTAGGTTATCATGTAGCTAATGTAAATAAGTTTATATCATTTTGGCAGTTACATAAAATATAGAATAAAGATTTTCTTGGCATTAGCAAAAAAATTTATTAACCCTTCAAATTGGTATTTTTCATATTCGTTTAACTTTGTATGAAACAAATGTTTCATTTCTGCTGAGCAAAAATATTTTTCCTTATTCTATAATGTATACAGTATTATTTTTTTAATCATTTTATAATTAAAATGACTGTTTTAAGCTTTCTAGTATGTTTTATAGCTTATCTTCGAGGTTTCAATAAGACTGGGGAAAGCTGCATGACAAGAAACATTTTACAATATATACTGAAAAACTGTAGAAAATTTCGTTTGTTGTAAAATCTTGTTATGGGTTTAGAAATTCTACTGTCCAATAGTGTTAAATAATCAAGATATTACAGAACATATTTCTATAGACCCTGAGTGGAAAAGGAAGAAACTGGAGAATTTGAGCTTTTAACTTGAATCTCACCAAAGGATTGACTTGAACAATAACACTGATAGAGCCATTAAGACATCACTTAGGATACCTACAGTTGAATTGTAAACTAGAGGAACTCTTTGGATTATGTGGTTACAGCAGTAACCCTGTGACGGTCACAATATTGAGCCGTACCTTTCTCTCCCCACCATGCGTAAATGTTGTCAGCAACCCTCCCCTCCCCCTTCATTCCCAAAAGACATTTTTCTTTTCTAATCGGTTTTCCAATATCTTTGCGAACGGTCGCGAGATTAAACTTTAAGGAAATGTATAATACCCTCATCTATTCAAAACTTTAATTTCTTGTCTACATGGACCAATTAGGGCAGTTCATCCATGAGCCCTTACTCCCCAGGTGACAGATGCTGCACTTCCCCTCATCTCCATCGCTGAGCTACGTTGTCTCATTCGAGTATTTTAATAATTCTTGTTCTAAATCCAGAAGAGACAGTTGCTGATTCGAATGCTTTAATTCATTCGTTTTGGAGAACAAATTACAAAAACAATTGGTCTTTTCTTAGAAAATTGTATTTAAATCACAATATAAAATCGTAAAAAAATGCCTTGGGGAGATATTTTTTGCGTTGTAAAATGTCTTCTTTTTCTTTCATGCTCGTATTTAAAATACAAGAACACTAAAGCGTCGGACGCGATAACCAGGGAGCTCCTTAAGTCCCTCTTACATTTCCCTACTGTCTCGAATGTTACTTGCAGTATGTGTTTTATCTTCTAGAAAGAACATGGGATTATCAGATTGCAACTCTAGAGGTTGAAAGAAAAGTCACTCATGTTCAGAGTAAGAATTTGTAGGAAAGGTGAGAGGTAGGGATAGTTTCATCGTAGAAACAGCTGCAGGCAACACTTAACCTTTATCACTTTCTTCGTGGAGGTGTTAATGGAGGTTACTATTATGGTTGTCTGCTTAGTGAAGGAACCTGTCAGCGCTCCACATTCTCTGTAAACATGGACATGATGAGAGCACTGCTCAGTAATCAATCTCAATACCTCCAATAAGTTTGAACGAGCTTGAAACAAAACTTCCTGTACGGATGATTTTCACACTCTGTTAACTATTCATTTAAAAGATCCCACTGCAAATTCAGCAGCCATGTTTCATCTTGGCAGCAGAAGAGTTCTTGATATTTCAGAACATCGCTTCGTATATGCTTAAAGCAACTTAAGAAAGAACTCATAAACTGCTAACGTTCCAGGAAATCAAACTATAAGCAAGACTATCATTTCTAAGAACTTCAACAAATACTTGTAGTGAATCCCAGATCATGTGTCCATAAGGCTTCTCTTAATCTCTGTAAGTACTGCAACCCAGAATTCTGAGATACGTACATACATTAGGTGTCACTCAGCTGAATGTGAAACATAATTCAGGCTATGGACATCTAGGTTTATCCAAAAATATATTCTCTAATTTCAGGTGTAGTGTTCAATATTAGTTACCCAAGGTATATCCTCATTCTGATCTAAAACTTGCCTTAAATAACGTGGTGTGTCCTTATAGTGAAACTAGTGTGCTACAACAAAACGAAAGAAGCATTCAGCTTTCACAGAAGAGATGGGGATGGGTTGCACATTTGCAGTTCCGCTTGACGTGTTTTTTCTAATAAAAAGAATTAAAAAGTAACACACAACTTCATTTGAGGCAGGTTTTCTATTTTCTCATAACAGAGGTATAATGATGTAAAATATATCGAATAATATTAAGCTAATTAGATATTTTACAGTTGTACCATGATGGACAGGGAAAGAAAAGTAATTCTTCGCTAGTGCCAAACTTTGTATTAGAAATATATGATGGAAGGATGCATGCCATTATTTTTAAGTATGTATGTGTGTAGGGTATAAGAACAGCTTGTCTAACACTAGGGGAGCCACCCCACTGTTGCCCACAGGTGCCCACGAGTCAGCCGACCAGGCTGTTTAGCTTCATGAACCCTTTGGCAGCTGAGATCTGGATCTACGTGCTCGCCGCCTACCTTCTGGTCAGCTTCACACTTTTCGTCATGGCCCGTTTCTCTCCCTACGAGTGGAACAATCCACATCCGTGCCTTGCCGAATCGGACGTCGTGGAGAACCAGTTCTCAGTATCCAACAGTTTCTGGTTCATCACTGGCACCTTCCTCAGGCAGGGCTCCGGGCTCAACCCCAAGGTAGATCATCTTCTCGCTATGCGCCACATAATAATGTTTATGTATCCTTGTATCCCTTCTTGCTCCTAGCATGACGATAGTGACGGAACCCTTCAGCGTTACTGGCCACAATGAATGTGCGATTTAGTAACTACAGCTGCTCTTCACTACTGAAGCAGCACCTTTATTTCTACCATCTTTGTCCCTCGCGTTTGTATTTCATAACTTAGAACATACAGTGGAAATGCACGATAATTTTCATTGACAAACCGTAATCCGTTAAACGTTCGCTGTTTTTAAAAAGTTGTAGAATGCTTGAAAGCACTTATTAACTTCTCTATCTAGGCTTTAGACGTCTTTCCAAGGCTGTCTCCCATAATGCACGCCAGCACAGCTTTCTTTTCAACAGAGCTATCACCTTGTCTGTCGAGGTTCCTTCCTGGCGTCGAAGCTCTCTTCTGCAGACTGGTGCTACTGACTGCTAATCTGTGGAACTATCATGAACCTTCTCTTCAACTAGAGTTTGGATACTTGCTCTTGCACGATGAAAAGATTTTCACCTCCACATGAATTCATCTCTTACAAACTTTACTGGTTACTCGTGATACTGATTCACCTTCAATACGTCAAGTCCTCTGAAAAGCTTTAATTTACTTTATTATATTTATTTCTTGTGCGATGAATGCCTTGAACTTGGGCTGGAATGGCTATGGGCGCGGCGGAGTATGATACAACAAATGAATGTTTTTCTCTACATAGCTATTGTTGCAGGTTTCGGAAAGCATGCCCAGCCGACTGTTCTCCTTCATGAACCCACTTGCCGTGGAGATCTGGCTGTACATGCTGGGAGCCTACATTCTGGTGTCGCTCACCATATGGGTTGTGGCCAGATTCTCCCCGTACGAGTGGAGCGAGCCCAACTATTGTGGTGCTAGCGGTGCTAGTGGTACCTGCGAGTGTTCTCAGCCCAACCCTGTGGTTGAATGTGACCATCACCACCATCACCCCATGGTGATTGAAGATAATGTCTGTGATCATGAACATCATAACCACCTTCATCAACGAGCTATGAGCACCAGTGACTGTGGACACGAGCACCATCACGCAGCGGCTGCTCTGCTCGTTGTGGAGAACGACTTTACCCTGGCCAACAGCTTCTGGTTCACCATTGGAACCCTTATGCAGCAAGGCTCAGACCTCAACCCCAAGGTAGTACCATAGAGTCTGAGAGAAGAAAAACAAGTCAGATATGAGCACAGAATTCTTTCGCAATTTTAAATAAAGCAATATGCATTTCATAGCAAGTGGAAAGGTTTTAAGCACAAGTTTATTGTATGTTTGGCGAATACACATTCGCCTTTTTATGGAATCATTACGAAAATAATCTGTAGTTTTTAAGTTGCAGTTGCTTCCTCTAAAACAGTCTTTAAATATCCTATCCCAAACACAGACACTAAAACTGTTACTGCTTTCCAAAAATTAAATTCGCATTTTCTCAGTAAACTGGTTTTATACATACATATACATATCCTTCATAAATATTGAAGAGACTTAGCAGTAATAGTAACCGCTTTTTAGAGAGCGTCATATGTTTATGTTTTGGCGGCCACATCGCTCTCTCACAACCCCAACCCCAACCGCACCTGTCATTGGTTTACGGGTCTCACCGACCTGACCGGGAGAATTATCAAAATAAATTCACTGACCATATCCTCTATTACCAAACATTCAAACAGTAATTCCTGAGTTTCCTAGAAAAATGGCAGTTGCAACCTTCAGGTTGATTACAGGACATGTTTGTGTGGCAAAACATTTAAACAGAATTGGGATATATTCTTCACCACTCTGTCCTCTATGTGATCTGCAAGAGGAAATGGATCGAGACTACCTTCAAATATGCCCGGCCACTTCTAGTGCTCTTCCCATCCATCAGTGAAAAATATTGGAGAGCAAGAGGATTAATGACTTCATTGTCAGAAATCCAGCATTAGCTAACAAGACATCCTTCATCTCAGCTTCCTTAATCTCTATAGCACTATGTAACTGTAACCAAAACAGATAGCTTGTGCAAGTCTAACAGCATTTCTCGAAGTAAAAATTGAATAATCTTCCTCGTATCTTGCAAAACTCAGACTGAAAGCATAGCAGTTTTGGGGGAAAGTTGCTACCGGCCGGCTTACGAGATGAAACAAGGCTTGTCAGTATTATCAGCTTTAACCAAACGTACTGCCTTATGGTCATAATTTTCCAGTAGCATCGGTACAAAGTGTCTTATTTTCTATGTTTTAAGAAGCTTGTAAATAGCTTTATGTTAGTGAGTTCTTTTAGAAAATTGTAAATTCTCTTAAAATAATTCTGGAAACGAAAACGTGTCGCTGTAATATCGTACAAGCCTCAAAAGTGATCATTTCCTCATCTGAGCCCAAAAACGAAGCAAATATTTCGTGAACCATGTAAATCAAACACATTAATCACTATTATAACCTAAAAGTCTTACATTAATAATCGTGATCCACTTTTTATTACGATACGAGTTACACAATATTTATTTTGCTACTAAAGTTCGTCTCCAAAAATTATGTTGGCAGTAGGAATGCCACGGCACACTGCTTACCCAAGCGTAACCGAAACATTCATACTTTACATTACAAGGAATGAATAACATATGATCATTAAAATCTCAAACCTTGAGCATGCTTTTCCTCTTATAGCAGCATTAAAACCACGTCTGTGTTAATGTTTTCGTGTAACAAGCGCGTTTGCAACGGGGTATCGGAGTCCGTTGCGTTCAACAATCAAATCTTTATTCTTCAATTATTTCTCATATGTAGGAAGTTAAAGAATCCCGATAACGGGTAATATTTGTTTACCGAAACGTTGCAGAAAGGTCTGAAAGTCTATAAAATAAATCCACACACTTTAGACGAATATAAGAATAGCATTTACAAGAGATGAATTCAACTTTTCAAAAAGAACTAAAAAGTAGTGGGTAGTTTCGTAAGAAGAAGCCAGAAATGTGTTGAAAATGAAGGCAAACAATTCCTGCAACTCCTTTAGTGGCATAAGTGAGCACGTAACTTTTAAAGCGTATCTTATATAATTTATAAGGTTGTCACTTTACCTCCTTTCAATAGAAAGGAGGATACCTTGGCAGTATTCATTGATTTTAAATCAGCATATGACTCAGTCTGGAGAAACAAATTAGTTGAGAAGTTGCAATCAATAGGTGTGAAAAGTAACATGCTTAAGTGGATAACTCAGTTTATTTCACAAAGATTTTGTGCCACAAAATATAATACATACATTTCCAAATATAAACAAACACACCGAGGACTTCCACAAGGTGCTGTTCTGAGCACAACACTCTTTAACATATATATAAATGACCTTCCATCAATAATAAAAACTTTAGAAACCAAAATTGCTCTATTTGCTGACGATGTAGTCATTTGGACTTCAGGCTCTTCAAAAAAACCTGAATTAATTAAAGACAGAATAGAAACAGCCCTAAACAAAGTACATGAATGGAGCTCCAAAAACCTCATGACTATCAATGTGGAAAAAACAAATTATGAATTATTTACACTAAAATACAAACCAGTTAATATTAGCATAAATTATAATGGTAAACCACTCAAAGCAGTTGATGATGCCAAATACTTAGGCATCACTTTCGACAGAAAGCTAAGTTGGAAAAAACATATAACAAACATCTCAGAAAAGGTTGAAAAGAAATTGCAAATCCTGAAAAGGTTAGCTGGTGCTAAATGGGGCTGCTCAAGGAGAGTCCTTAACACAACATACAAAATGTATATTAAACCAAACCTCTTGTACTGTTCTGAAGCTTTAATAACAGCAGCAAATGCTAACATCAATAAACTTGAACAAATACAAAATCAGGCTCTTCGCCTAATCACTGGAGCAGTTAAATCCACACCTATTGATGCCATGCTTGCCTTAACACGGACCCCATCAATAACAACAAAAATAGAAGAACAAGCATTGCTCCAACACGAGAAAATGTTACGACTGCCAAACTCTAAATGGACAGAAGAGAACCTCCCCCCTTCAATCCTTAAAACTCATAGTAGTTTCCTAGAAAAGGTAACACAGATTAAATCCAAATTGAACATTCCTAACACCAGAGAAAATCTACTTATTAGAGAAAATCCATTGGAATTATTGCAACCTACCTTCAATTTGGAATTAATAGAGGAAATAAGTAAATCAGACACACCAAAAGAAATACAAAAACTTCTAGCTCTGGAAACAATCAATACTAGGTATCCCACAGAAGAATGGCTGCATATATATACTGATGGATCCTCGAAGGAAAACCTTACTGGAGCTGGAGTTACATGTTCACATTTTTCCTTTTATCATTCTGTTGGCAGAGACACAACAAATTATGATGGAGAAATAGAGGCTATACACATTGCTCTCCGACAATTATTAAATCTTCCCTTAAATAAATTTAACAAGGCAGTAATTCTTTCGGATTCTAAAGCTGCAATTCAGGGAATATGTTCAAATACTACAAAGAAGTCAACAAAAATTAGAGAATGCTACAAAATGTTAACACAGCTCCAAAAAGTTAATAAGACTGTTCATCTCCAATGGATTCCAGCACACTGTGGAGTCATGGGGAACGAAGCTGCAGACTCACTTGCAAAGAAAGGCACAACAATAACACAAAAGTCTAAATTCAATTTCTCATATTCCTCAATAAAACGCTTGATCATTAAAAATTTTTGTCATTCATACCTACAAGAAATAGAAACAAATGCCAAAGATAAAAAATGGATTACACTACTTTCCAATCCAGATATAATCCCCCAGAGACCAAGGAAAACAGCGGTTGCAGCCTTCCGACTACTGACAAATCACGACTGCTTAGCAAGTCATCTCTACAGAATAGGTATCTCAGCCTCACCAATATGTGTCCTGTGTAACGATCCAGCAGAAATGAATGAAGAACACTTGAAGACCTGTGAAGCATTAAGATCAGAAGAAACTACAGTTCAAAAGTATTGGAAAGCACGAATGCTAATGGCTTCATTGCCAGATGCAAGGCACTAGAAAACAACAACAACAACAACAACTTTACCTTGCTAAACAAGGAGCACTGGCGGGCGGGAAGACCTCGCCTTAGCTATAGGACACGATATTGTGTGTTAGGTTTGGGAACAGAAGTATGTCAATCTATTAAATTTCACAAAAGCAATGCATAGCTTTACAGAAATAACTCACCATTGAGATGAGTAACTCGGTTTGATCTCTTGGGTAGCTACTGCGCTGATGATGGTTGCCGCAGCTGCAAGCGAAACGTTCTACAAGTGAAGGAAGGGAAGAAACCTACTAGACTACGTACGCTCTTTCAGACACGAATTACGAGATTATATTGTTTTACTTATCTTTGTGTACATCCTTTAAGAAAAGTACACCTATTCTGACCCAAACGTAACCTTTGTGGCAACTATTCACGCATTTCTTCCTGCCCCATTCTTTTTAATTTCCTATATAACTCTAATAACCGTTTGGCCCCCCCAAAATCCATATCCCCATTGCAATTATTTTCCCCGTTGTCCAAATTCTTCCATCAATTTCTTCAGCTCCCCAAACTACTCATTTCCTTGATATTTTACGCATGCTTGCAGTACATTACCGTTAGCTATTATTTTAAACTTCTCACCAGTATATTATCTTACCTCCCTACCCTTCCTGTTTCAGCCAACTTACTCCTCTAGATGAACTTTTTGGCAAGCCCTCAACATCTTTACAAAAATTCTGTGCACTATATCAACTTTTTATATAGACCAACATGTTGAGTCTCTAGCACTACATTCTAACGAACATTTAACTAGTTCTTCTGAGAAGTAGAACTAAAATAGCCCTTCAATAAGTAGGTATCTGATGCATATGTGAAAGAAACTGCAACTTAGGATAAGGCCATATTAATGTTAAATGTAGCATATAAATGGAATGAAGAATTTGAAGAGATGTTAGCAATCAACGAAATTGGGAGCTTAAGAAATATAGATAGTTTATTTCACATTATGTGTTTAAACCCTTTCCACTGAAGTGTTTTGGAAACGTTAGTTATAATTTCAATATGGCAGTTTGATAATAAAATATGTGTATGTAAATAAAGCAGATTTCGTGCTGAATTAATGTGTGCTCTGCTTAGCTATGTGAAATGTGGAAATAAGCACCCCCTGTACTCTGGACAGTAATATAACATGTACCATTTACACTTTTTGGACTCTGAAGATTCATTTGTCAGCATGTATGTATGTGTACTATGGAGTTTTGCACGAAATAAGCACCATTTCAGTGTCATTTTTTTTCTTAAATGTTGTAGGTGTTTTTGTTTTTTAAATATGAGCTGCACTACAATAATGCTTTATCTATTTTGGCAATGTATTTTTGAGTCCACTTGCGATCAAAGGTCTGCACATCTACATTCACGCCATGCTTTCAATAAAGGAATCACTTGGGGCTTAATTTAATTTAAGGTTTCAAAAATACTATTGCTCGCAATATAAACATATTGTGCCTAGTTTACTCGTTTGTATGTTATATGTGACTCTTCTGGATGTCTTTGGCTTCCTCCTTTTTAAACTTTTTATTTGGCAGTTTTGTGTATTCTTTTCGCTTTCTATCTTCTTAAATAACATTGCAAAGTCCTAACTTTATTTACAGAAGAATACAAATTAAAACGGTTATTACATGATCACAAAATATGGGAACATACCATTGATGTAATGTAAACTTCATTTGAAGTTTCTTACTAAAAAGCTAAAAACATAACCAAAGTTTTACTCCTATCAGAACCCTTCTCCATCATTTAAGAACAGCACTCAAGTTCCCTTCAATTGCACTCATACAAATATTCTTATTCCAAAGAAACTCATGTTGTTTTCCTTTTAGTATTTTCGTAGCTCGACTATACCGTCGCCGAGTGGTTGAACCGCTTGCCTCTCACCAAGATGACTCGAGTTCGATCTCAGGGGACCGTAGATAGGGTTTGTGGTGGACAAAGCAGCACCTGCGCGGTTTTCCTCACCATTCATTCCAGCAACTGCTCATCATCACTTTTCCATTCATAAGTTTTATATTGTGACATCAGCCGGCAGGTCGGCGCACATCAAAGAGAGCCAATGCCTCACGCAACTGCTTGTGAATACGTAACTGACCACACTTCAATTAAGCAGCAGAACAAAGGAGTTTCAGGAACGTTCGCCGGCTTGTTTACGAGAAGCGTCGCGAAAAGGTGAATTTCCAGAACAATCCGAGCTACGTCATTCCCGATATATAAGGAGGCGAGACGGTGATTTAGGAGGAGTTTTTGTGAAAGTGAGACAAAAGGGAAAAGTAGTACCTAGTTGTATGTGATGGAATGTGAGTGTTGAACGAGAGTGTGTGTGTGTGTATTTACAGTCATCGTCGTGAGAGACATTTTGGGACATTTAACGTCACGTTGTTATAGTGAGAAGCAGTTTTAGTGAGTGTGATCGCCGAAGTCAAGCACCTTCTTGGACAGAAAGAACTGAAAGACAGAAATGTATGTGCGTGTCAAGGCTACGAGAAGACTAAACAGCTGTGGGTTGTTAAGTCACGAAGAACTGTAGATTGTGTTGAAGATAAAACACAACTGTGTTTTTGTACTTCAGTTTAGAAGAAAATGCAGTGACATGAAAAAGTAACCGTACTTTATTATTTGTCACACTGGTGTCAAAAGTGAGGTTTGTTAAATTGACATTGACACAATATGATCCACTTGTTCACTCTCATACCAGGCCTGGATACTCTGATCCAGCGTTCCTCTGCTCCTCGACAGGCATCTGACTCCAGGCGTCCACTGACAAGTCCTGGAGAGTAAGTCCTCCACACGAGGTTCATACATATGTAGCTCTCCCAAACTGCACATCCGCTGGAACAAACTAAACCTCAATGACTTATTCTTGAGGCTTCTGTTTTTTTCTTTGGGATGTGGACCTTCAGTGTCTAACCTGGTTTACCTGATATTCCACGATTAACATTTTAAACTCCAATGTCAAATTCATTAATTTCATTTATCTCTCCCATTTTTACCAAATTATTATACAATGATCTATAAGTACGTTATGGTAAAGTCTTCCTCTTAACCCTTATTCTTGAAATTTCGTACAGTCCCATTTTCTAAATAACGTATGAAAAATCCCTAGACTTTCACTCAAAATGACGAAATATCGGCGTAACGTCTGACTTTGACTTCCTTAACCCCTCTCCAAGTCTTCCAAGTCCTGGAAATGGACTACAAATAACCTTTGGCTGTGAAACAATCATCAATCGGGATGATCTTATAGCTTTTAGATAATGATAATAAATTAAATTTTAAACCATTGTTTCTTCCTTTTGGATCAACATGAAAGCATGTTGTTGGGAACCACTGTCATACGTACCTCGATTTTACGACAATTAGTTGGAAAACATACTTATTCACCCCAACACCTATTCCAAACTAGGTATGCAGGAAGAAACCATGCCCACAGACACAAAAGCTTGAACAAATATGATACTGTACAGATAAAGTCGCATTAAGCGGCTAGGTGCTGTGCAGATAAACATACCGTACAGGAGCACCTGTACGACCTGTTATCGAATGGTGGAATGTGGAGGAATATAGGGTAATTTAATGCTTCCCATTTCATATAACAATGTGCTTTATATCACACTTCACTACCGTATTGCAACAACCCGCCACTGATGTGCCCTAAAGCTCTTTTAAACATTTCTGCGGTGACTCTACGGGTAGAATGGATTTATTGTGTCCATTTCACAGAATGAAAGTCAGGGATTAAGATCTCGCCGTCATGAAGAATGTCGTGGATTGTTCTTTGGATCTGCCAACAAGCTACTGTATACTGTCTTCTGAAGTCCGGAATGGCAATCTCACTGCTTTTCCAGTAAATACAAGGCAGTATATCTCGTCCACGTATGCGGAAATGGTTAGGACGTCATTACTACACGGAAATGAGGTCTGGGTATAGGAGAAGGTAGTTAATGCAATGATAATGAGCTAGGGACAAGTACTTCAAACTACGAAGTTCTCCCTGAGATAGACTGCTGGGAAGATGCCGTATTTGCCAAACTAAATGTAGATGATACTGGCTGCGAACAACAACAAATCTGAGACCAATATGTTATTGTCTCATTTAAATAACATGGAACATCCAAAATTGTGGTGGCAGGGCTACGAGGAAGATTATCTTAAACGAAGTCTGGTAGAGGAGTAGTGTTGTGAATAAAGTCTAAAGACGCCTATGTGATATAAACATACAGGAAATCTAATCTGAATGTCTACGAATATCATTCGAGCTACAAAATGAAATAAAAACTGGATGGCGAAAAACAGATATGTTGGACTTGTGTGTGAAACCCAATAAAATGGCAGTAGCAGGGGGAAGCTGTTTTATTTACCTCTAACAACCTAAATGTGTTCCTAATCAGTGGATATCTGACAGCACAGGATAGTCAGATGAGAGAGCCCTATTCATTGCAGCTCAGCACCTCACTTGGGCCCTTTATGTCCTATGTGAGCCATTGGATGAAGGGGAGACTCGACGGGCGATCAGATCCGGACGACAATGCGCGCTGGTTATGTCGGCGTCCTTAGAGATCGCAGTGATACCAGCGCGAACTTGCCTGCGTCATCCCTGATAAGGTCTACCCGTGTGCCATTGGATGAAGGGAAGACTCGACGGGCGATCAGATCCGGACGACAATGCGCGCTGGTTATGTCGGCGTCCTTAGAGATCGCAGAGAGATAGCAGCGCGAACCTGCCTGCGCCATCCCCGATAAGGTCTACCCGTGTGTCATTGGATGAAGGGGAGGCTCGACGGGCGATCAGATCCGGACGACAATGCGCGCTGGTTATGTCGGCGTCCTTAGAGATCGCAGAGAGATAGCACCGCGAACCTGCCTGCGCCATCCCCGATAAGGTCTACCCGTGTGCCATTGGATGAAGGGAAGACTCGACGGGCGATCAGATCCGGACGACAATGCGCGCTGGTTATGTCGGCGTCCTTAGAGATCGCAGAGAGATAGCAGCGCGAACCTGCCTGCGCCATCCCCGATAAGGTCTACCCGTGTGTCATTGGATGAAGGGGAGGCTCGACGGGCGATCAGATCCGGACGACAATGCGCGCTGGTTATGTCGGCGTCCTTAGAGATCGCAGAGAGATAGCAGCGCGAACCTGCCTGCGCCATCCCCGATAAGGTCTACCCGTGTGCCATTGGATGAAGGGAAGACTCGACGGGCGATCAGATCCGGACGACAATGCGCGCTGGTTATGTCGGCGTCCTTAGAGATCGCAGAGAGATAGCACCGCGAACCTGTCTGCGCCATCCCCGATAAGGGCTACCCGTGAGCCATTGGATGAAGGGGAGGCTCGACGGGCGATCAGATCCGCACGACAATGCGCGCTGGTTATGTCGGCGTCCTTAGAGATCGCAGAGAGATAGCACCGCGAACCTGTCTGCGCCATCCCCGATAAGGGCTACCCGTGAGCCATTGGATGAAGGGGAGGCTCGACGGGCGATCAGATCCGGACGACAATGCGCGCTGGTTATGTCGGCGTCCTTAGAGATCGCAGAGAGATAGCACCGCGAACCTGTCTGCGCCATCCCCGATAAGGTCTACTCGTGTGCCAGGGAGTAATGCTTTACACAACCAAACTCTACCACTTCATCACAGCGCAATAATCACTATCGCCTGGATCTGTAACCCTGAAGCATATGAAGAAGACACATTGAATGGGAATATTGAGAACAGGAAATCGTAGTACTACCGACCTGGGAAAATTGGAAAACACCCAAGTTTAATTAAGGAAAAATTGAAGCTATTAACAGTGAAGCAACAAGATTCTAAAGTAAGAACAAATTAGAAACTAAATACTTCATTTATCTTAGTAATAAAAAGAATATCAACATTACTAAGATAAGTGAAGTTTTTAGTTTCTAATTTGTTCTTACTTTAGAACCCAAGTTTAAGATGGTCGGCACATTTGGATTCGAGCCGGCGATCCCCTTAAAGCGAGCCTCACATGTTACCCCGGAGGCGCCGTATCAAACATACCCTCATATTACAACCTTCGAGAGCTGGTGCAGTACATTTTCAACCGGAGAAATTCAATCATATCGTTATAGTAGTGCAGAGGTGCTAGTTTGGGCAAATCAGAAATGTAAACATTGCAACTGCTGCTGTCAATTCCTAAGCAACGCAACGCACTGAACGGCTATAACTTGCTGCACTGTGTTTTAAACATGGAGTGACTGCCTCGCAATGGAAGGGTTAATGTGTTGGCTTTTAAATCAGGGATCGCTTCCATTCCCAACTAAAGGGGGGATTTATCAAGTTGTTCCCTGCTCTCTCAAGATTATGTGAGTATGAGTGAGACTGGGTGTATGTGCATGAGAGAGAGAGAGAGTGGATATAAGGTTTTCTAAGGCCTTTTTATATCAAAAGTCAATGAAACTCAGTTTATAATGATATATAGCGAGATAACATTTATTGGTGATGAGCGATTGTTTCCAAGGTTTAAACCGTCGACATGACCGAAGTCGTCAAAGAGGATATATATCTAGACCAGAGCAACATCACGTATAGAAGGTCCCAGTCAGCGAATGTGAGCAGACAAGGCCGAAAATCATCATCGGCGGAGAAAGCCGAACAGATGGAGTCACGTGACTAGTGACTAGTTGGAAAGTTGGGCGGGAAAAGTGGACGGTGTGGGAAAACCTACAAATGTAATGAACATTTGCAGCGACACGTTTCTAAATCTCATCTAGAAAAATTAAATGTCATTACACCTCTCATAAAAAGTACGAGTACAGCTTGTGTGATTATGGAGGAATAACAGGAAATGGTGTATATCAGGACCAACGAACGTTACTCCGCAGGTGTGAAGAGAGCAGCCCTCCCTCCATAACTGCAACAGCATGCATTAGCTAGAACCGGTTTTCGCTTAGTTTTCCGCGCCTTCTGCTTTCGTGGTCACGAAGGGAGGGGAAGTAGGGATGGAAGTGACATGTGGCCTTCAATTGAGCGAGGTAACCCGACTTTATCCGATAGTACCGAAGTTTCGCGCAGCATTCGTTGGCAAGGTTTCCTTGCGTTACATCTACGGTCTGTTATAATATGTTCACTAATACCGCTTACTTAAACCTGTAGAACAAAAATGCATCATACATTTTTGATAAATAGACACCACTATATAAATGTGACATTATTAGATTATTTGTGTGGCTATAACTGTGTTGTTCGTATTTAGTCTGTTTTTGTATTTCATTTGAAATCTTGCATTGTTGCAGTAGCCTTGTGTGTTGTCATTTAAGGAATATGGTCAAAGGCAATCTGATAACATTGATGTTGGCATGAAATGTGTAAATGTTATTCAGAGTCAAAACAATCAAGTCCTTCATGTACAGGGTAGAAGGTGCTTATTTTTTTCAAGACTCTATGGTACAGTACTTGGTTTTAAGGTTATGAGTTTATCCTAAGAGTACTTCAGCATGCATAGAGCACAAGTAGAAAAACGAATTGGACTATGAAAACCAATTTTCAATTAAATGAACATCTATCAATGATGTAATATATTTTGGTAAGTTTGCTATATGCAATTGAATGACAGTACTCTTAGGATGTTATGCGTCACTCATTACCATCTGCAGTAGCTTATATTTCATCTGTGTACCTGATTCAATGTTCAGAACAACTGTGATTACAGATTAGAAAACAATCGAAATGTATTAGTGCTTATCAGCTTACTGAAGGGTTTGCTGCTTTCTCAGCAAGCAAGCTGGAAATATGTAGTATATCAATGGGTGTAACTCATGCCAAAAACTTCTGATTATTCCTTTGTAAAGAAGGAAATTGAAGGAATGAAGGATATAGAGACGAACCTCCTTCCTTTTATATAATACGAATTCTACCTCCGTATTATAATTAGTTCATTCAAGGCAAGTCATTACTAAACCACATGTTTGTTAAAGTCTGAGATAAATATATAGAAAATGTATATCTTATTTAAAAATAAGCTCCTATGAACAATAACAAGCTCGGGTTGCAGGATCAAATTGAACTGGAATTTTCTTTCATTTGACAGCGTAGGTCAAATGCACTACCCTTCGATACATAATGAAAGCTTGCGCCTAAAGAAAGACATTGGTCAGAAAGGTTATGTTGTGACGTCACGATTACATATGACTGACTTCAGCGTGTGCCATGTTCAGTGATGTCGGACAAAGGAGTTTTCAGCACCAAAACAGTGCATTATTCCGTATATCAAATAAACTGATGCTTCTTAAAATCGTATTTCCCATTCTATTTTTCTAAAGCAAAATACATAAGGAACGGAAATTTTAACATAGTATTAATATTCAATATTTTATATTAACACAGTTCTGATGACTTCAATATCTAACGCCATGACATCCAAGAGAAACCATGCAGCGAAGTTGTTAAAAGTCATGCAGTGTCTTATAGTTTATCTTTAAGTGTTTTAATCCTAAACTTGTTCCGTTTGTTATTAATCAGCACTTACATCTGGCTTTAAGTTCTTATTGCTAGTGCTTGCTGATAAATACACCCGTTGCAAATTCATACATTGGTACCTTCCTTCACAACACATGTTTGACTTAACTTTCACGAAAACAACATACTGCTAACATAAAACAAAATAGAATATAAAGAATCTAGTTCAGATAATAATATGTATTATACTTACTTATTTCACGTAAACAGCAAGAGCTGATCCTTAACAATTCGCTGATCCTTAACACTCTCAATAAAGAATTGCAGAGCCTTCGTTTGAATGCGTGGCCGAAGGAACATTTCCTCGACACCGGGAGCACACCGCCGGTGAACTCAAATATTCACAACCCGTAAATTTCAAGTGCATCGATTTCTCACTCAATAACTACATATCTTCGTCATAGGATATTCTACATTCCTTGTGCTGCCACATGATCGTGCAAATAAAACCGTATTACCATGCTTGGTCGGGGAAAAAAAAGAAACGCGGGCCAATGAAACGATTGTTTAACGTTATCCAACATATTGCATAAATTAACTCTATTAACATATCGAACAAAGTTGTCTTATAGGGTTTTAATTTTAAAAGTTTAGTGGCATTTTAAGATAAGGTTTGTAAAATGTCTGATTTGCGTGTAAGATTTCCTTAAACTTCCTTCTCACTTTTCTCCAATGTCATAGAGTTTTTCCTTTGTCAAAACATGCTGATTTACTGTACTGTTGGTTTCTTATCAAGAATATATCCCGTTTTTTCTAAATCTATAAGATTACGAACTGTTTGTCTGTGAGACGCACGAACAGTAGGGAATTTGTCAATAAATCGGCATCTCACTTCTCCACAAGAGTTAGTTGTCACGTAGAAATCATACATAATATTCTATATGCTGAAGTAGACGGCCCTCTTGGCATTGCAGGTCACTCACACACTATAACTATGGGACATACGGTCTCACAACGTATCAATCAATCCCTGTACAGAACACACTTTCCTCGACTGGTTAGATGAGGGAAAGTGACGAATGAATATAACCGGTTAGAAACAGCGCAGGGCAAGGCACGCAAATTCCCGTAATACGGCCACACATCCAAACGAAACTTCATTATAATCAACTGTTCACCTGGAAGTAGTTTCCAAAAATGGACCCAGTTTACTTACACTCATTGTAAATATTAAAGATAAAAAATAAGAGATTACTTAATCGTTACTTTTGAAAATAGTTACCATTTCCAAGTTAAACCTAAATATTAAACTCTTGCCTTACTTCCTAACCAGAGAATTATTCAATTAGTGTAAAATATGAAGAAATCTGAGACGAATGGTAAACCTGACCGAAATGTTTAGTTGGTTTTGTATAAACAATGACAGGACGATGCAAATTCCCTAATTATTTCAAAATTATAGTAAAAGTTCCGTTTTAATTCTTAGTACAACAATAAGAGAGTTGGTTAAGAAGTGTGTCGTACGACCACAATATTGGATCACTCTGGTTTGCAAATCAAAACGATTATTATTAATTCTTCATAATTTAAAAGTTACTCTCTGGAGTAGGTTCAGTTCACAGTTCTCATTAGCCCATATTTCTTCCAGGAATACAATATTGGAATAGGATCTACTGCTACATAAGCGAGGTGGTCTAGTACAGCATGTTAGTCATCCCTAGATTGAGAAGGCACGATATGGAAAACAATTTTCATGCAACATGGCTCTCCAACCCACATCCACATTGAAAAACAATTGGCGATAGTGTCATCAGTACACACTTCCCAATATGGCCTCTGCGATTTCCAGATCTCAATCCGACAACTTTAGCTTGTGGTGTTACCGTAATGAACAAGTTTTCCAGAAACATCCGACAACCCCACTACAACTGAAAGATGCCATCTCGCAAGAAGTTGTCAATATTCCTAGACATCTGTAAAATGCTGTACTTGGTGACGTAGACGGAATGTTATACCTTGAACAAAGGTACAGCGGACATCTCCCAATGTTTTGTAAACCCCAACACTGATGTTTGGGCTTTCTTCCTATCTCAAATAGCACAATATGTATAGCGGTTTAATGTTTGAACTGATACCGTGCGAATATCCGGGAAAGGTAAAGACAGTCTTAGAGCCTTAACTTTCTGCACTGCTGTCTGTGTCTCAGATTCCTTCATGTTTATATTGATAGATGTTAACACTACAATGAGAACATACCAGATACACAAAGTGGCTTGGTGATGCGCAGGCGACATCGACGAGGATCGTGGGAGGCATCTGGTGGTTCTTCACTCTCATCATCATCTCCTCGTACACGGCGAACCTGGCGGCCTTCCTCACGGTGGAGCGCATGATAACGCCCATCGAGAACGCCGCAGACCTCGCCGAGCAAACGGAGATCTCCTACGGCACTTTGGAAGGCGGTTCAACCATGACCTTCTTCAGGGTGAGTGCATTCTGTAAATCACACGAGTATTCCAGTACTCATTACTCATTACTCTCATTAAGTTTGTGGGGATTATAAGAAAAAGCTGTCAGAATATTAGGGGTGAGTTTTTCTCATGCTATTGTGTGACCAGTACAAAACGGTTTGTTCTCTTCCTAAATGTGATTACTCTCCCCGACTGTTCATATTGTATAGACCAGAGAATGGGCTATATGTGATTACCCTCCCCAAAGAAGAGGGTTTCTAACGGGCCATGATATCATAACACCTAATTATTCTGATTTATTTACTATCATTTGCCGTAGTAAAATACGCGCTTGCCTCTGGCGCGGAGGACCCGGGTTCGATCCCCGGTACCAGCATGGGGATTTTTCCCCTGCTGGGAGGTCTGGCACGGGGTGCACTCAGCCTCGTAAGTCCCGGGGGGGCCAATTGAGGAGCTACTTGATGGAGAAGTAGCGGCTCCAGGTCGCGAAGGCCGCATAACCGGCCGGGAGGGCTCGGGACGCTGACCACGTCCCACCCTCCAGTACTGCACCCCAGCAATGACGCCTGTAGTGGGAAGAGGTGGGGACGCAGCGGCTGGGCGGCAAGCCTTGGCCCTTCATGGGCATTTGCGCTAGGTAGTAGAATGTGTTGATTTCACCAACATATTCCATATCCGGATTTAACCGGCAATACGCTTGTACATCCTCTGCACTCAAAAATCAAAACAAAATAAACCTTTTCCAAAATGCGAGTTTGTATGTGAACTTGCAACATAACTCCAAAAACGAAAAGTTGAACAACTATTTCACTCCAAATTATCCTTTAAACGCAAATTATTTCGTCAGTTTTTCATTTTTTTAAAGATGTCTCTTAACTGTTTTCATTAAAATACCTTTCTTATGAGAGGTAGAACTGGAACTTAAAAATTCAATGCTACAACTGGGATTTGAACCACAGACCTTCCGCTTACAGGGCGGCTGCTCTACCACTGAGCTATTGTGACAAACTGCCAGAATGGCATTAAATTCTCAAACCAGTTCGTATTTCTCCTGGTAATTTAATGCCATTCTGGTAGTTTGTCACAATAGCTCAGTGGTAGAGCAGCCGCCTGGTAAGCGGAAGGTCTGTGGTTCAAATCCTAGTTGTGGCATTGAATTTTTAAGTTCCAGTTGTACCTCTCAAACTTTGCCCACACACGCCTTGTGTGTTTAAAAACACCAACAGTAAGTTTGTTGGCATAAATAAATAATAATTACCTTTCTTATGTTTGTTATATTGACTTAAGAAATCAATTAATGTTGGATATTCAATTCTCTGGCAATAGCTTGCAAAGAGCTGTTCACTATATTTGATTTTTGCATATTCTTAAACTAGGAAACCTAACTACGGAAGAAATCTTATAGTTATTCACTAAAGTCATGTCAAACGTCCGAGGACGTTTTATTTCCTTCACCTGATTCTAGAGAATTCCACTTTCTGGAGCCTTAATTACATATATTTTATGCGTAAAAGAATTCATGAAATTATGTATAATTTTAGATAAGTCACAACAGATTAAAATTTAAACTGTTTACCTTCTCTTTGATCCAACAGTTATTTAATGTCATTAAAGGCGCCATAATTTTCACATAATACAGAACTACCAACATAGACACATAATAGTGTATTAGGTAACGAGTGAATAAGATGCACTTTCATAATTTTCAAATGACCATGTGTCAAATATTTATAATTGTTTTTAATATTTTACGGTTACCTCAGTCAATAAATGCACTGGTCTTACCTCCTCAGTGAAAGAGCTGGCAGTGTTGTGATATGTGCGCAGACGCGAAAGTATTGATTTTATTCTGATCTCGACCTTGAACATTTGATTTCAAAATAGAATAGTGAATCCACAAGGTCGATGGTTTCATGCTTCGCAACAATTCTTCGAAGTGCACCAGCAATACATTTTTTTGAAATCTTTTTCCAATCCATTAACTGAAATGTTCGTACATGTTTCTCGATTTTTGTGGCAATAAGTTATTAGTCATATCCCGTAACTTTGTAGAAATGTTTGGCAGTGTAAATTGTATTTCACTGTCAGTCGTGCTCAACATTTTTACTTTTTCTAAACTCGCGTTAGTTGTTCTTCGATTGAGCGTACGAGAATAATCTACAGTTGTGCTTTCTTCCGATTGTACACCTGCACTTTAATGAATAGGTGCACATTAATGAGATCCATTACAGCTACCAGACGTACAATTACTACATTTAGGCATACTTGAGCGTAAAGATTATTAAAATTAAGGTAAAGGTTAACAGTATTTTTCGGATATAAATATCAATTATTTAATTTTTTGGAAATATTAACCAAATACGAGCTCTTGGTACGTTTAAAGCAAAGTTTGTTGAGGTCAATAGTGAATCGAACCCGGGACATATGCACTACTAAATTCGGCTAAGGATCAGTCACGCGTTTTCTCTGTTTATAATGTCAGTACAGGTTTCCACTTCTATATTTTGTAACTTGTTTTACCTGGCGAACCAATATCCTTTATATGGATTTGATGGCAATAAATAAATGGAAATGGGTAGAAGTATTACATATTCAGTTTCAGAGAACTTGAGGGTGAATAAGAACAATAAAATCGATCGTTAAACAAACTGGAAGGAAAATGTTACCTTTAGGGGAATGAAACAATTCAACAAAACATATTGGAGTAAACATAAAAGACGAATGTAAACAAAAGAAGGCTCGTTTGTACTGTTGTTTGAAAGCACCGAGCAGCTCGCAATAATTCTATTCTTCCTTTATACGGTTTCATCGCGTCTTTTCTCAGATATCCACTTAACTTTCCTCTGTGTCGCAATAAATAATTATAACAACCCTGACGAACTTTGTGTCTGTCGTGTCGCACTTCTTGGGAGAGACTTTTTTCTTTTTCGTTTCAATTTTAAGCACAAAGAAAATCAGAGCACAGAGGAAAGTTTTTGTTCTCCGCCTTTTAGCTGGTTTATGTTAAGCGTTCTATAATCCCGTTGTAGAAGTGTTAATGGCTTGCTTTGTATCCTTTGCACGCCCGCACTTAGCCACAATGAGCAGCCAGTTTGAAGAAGTTGCCCGCCTCTCGGCCTCTTGAAGCAATAGCTCAGACATGGTAATAAATGGATTTGCCTTAGGCTGTGTGTTTTTGGGACCATCTTCCTACTTACTAATTAACCTTTACAAAGCTTGAAATATGAACCAGATCTCATCTCTGCTTACGGAATTAGCTTTAATGCATTTTCAGTAATTACATCCCAGTAATTACCACAGTGTGAACTTTGAGATTACTCCATCTTTTTATTTCTTTTACCTACTAGTTTCTTTTTCTCTTTCTTATTAGAAGTGACGTACAAACACCCAAGAAATAAAAACTCTCGTTAATAGCAAAAGTTAAATCGCAAATAAGGAAAAGAGGGAAAAGTTATTTTAATGCAATGTGAACCTCAAAGCAAAGATCAATATAAAGAAAAAACTAATATATTATAATCAAACGACTCTCTCCGTCCATAACAAATTCAAATGTACTCGCTATGTGTTATAGTTTTCATGTCCAGCCCACCTTAAGTTATTTGCAAATATTACTTTCTCTGCCTCGTATCTAATAGGTAGAGGAGGTGTTGCACTTCACCTGAAAATTGTATCCCGACATTTTACCAGAAGTACATGTTTTGAGGTCCGTGAATGTAGAAAAGTCATTTTTACTTTCTCTACTGGTAAATAGGGGAAGTATTGTATTCCACCCAAAAATTCGATGTCGAGATTTCACCGTAAATATATGTTTTGAGACCCCCTGAATCCAAAAAAGGCATTTTTAGAAAAAGGTCCGTGTGTGTCTGTGTGTCAGTCTGTGGACAGCATAGCTCAAAAACGAAAAGTCGGTTAAAAACCAAAGTTGGTATTTAAGTTTAATGTCTTTCAAGGATGTGACACGAAGATTTTGAAGAAAATAGCCCCACCCTAAACTACCCTTTACATGGAAGATTTTTCGAAAATTCTGATTTTCTTGAAAATGGCTCTAACGATTTTGAGTAAAATGTCATATGTTTGAGATATTTTTATGACAAATGAAATGTATATCTAGAATTTTCCGGCTATAGCCCCTGTAGTCGTATTTACTCTGGACGACTTTTGCATAACTGGTAAACCGTTAGAGATAGACAAAATCTTACATACAATAAAATGTAGATCTTGCTAAAATACACAATTTATGTCTCAATAAATTTTCTTGTAGGGCGAATCATTTCGGAGATATTCCTTGTTATGTGTGTGAGTTTCGGAAAACTTAGAACTTTCGTGAAATGGATCATCGTTGTTCATTTTTTTATATGTTAAGTGTGCAAAGAGAACGGAATCTCAAACATTTGACTATCGCACAAAGTCTACTGTATTCTAACATTCCCCTTGTACCTACAAGGAAATAAGCAATAAGATAATTTGTACAAATGTTTATCTCAACTAACACGAAGAAGATATAGGAATAAGAGTTTGTAAGAATGGTTAGTACAAGAGTAGAGAAAGTCATGTGAGTGCAACACATCAGATTTTTAGAAAAAGGTTCGCAAATGTGCGTGTGTCTGTGAACCGCATAACTCAGAAATGAAATGTATAAATACTAAACGTAGTATATAGGTAAGTTCAGTAAGTTCCAAAAATGCGACAGCAAGGTTTTCAATGCCCCACTTCAGACCACCCTTTACATGGAAAACCTGTAGGAATGTTCATGTTCTACACAATGGCTCTCACGGTTTGGATTAAAATACCGTGCATTTAAGAAATTGTGGCAAATCATAAGTTTGGAAGCTTTTCTATTTCACTTACTAAGTCACTGACCTTAAAACTCAAAGCTATCCTGTTGTATCGTAGCCTTGACACTGCTACGGTAACACAAACTTCTCTGTCTGTCTGTCTGTCTCTCTCTCTCTCTGTCTCTCTCTCTCTGTCTCATTGTTCACAATTCACTCTGACATTTGACAAACTCACAAGCCAGTCTACTAATATAGTCTGCATTACTGGCGACTTTTCTGGAAATCGAACTTTCTCGACTTCCGTTGTAAACAAGTCGTAAGAACGTCTAAATCTTCTAGAACTGCGTGCAACGGCGTTTGTTCTGAGCTGCCGATTGTCGCGTGTTGTTTATCGGCCGGCGCTTAAGGCAATGTGATTTGAAGTATAGTTACTACAAAATTTAGAAGAAGTTCAAATGATATGGCGTTTGAAATAAGTGATCAAAGCGGTCATTCTTATTGACGATGCAGATTTGTAAAGATATTTTGACTGTAGATGCCATTTTATGTAGCAAAGAAAACCTGCGTCTAACAAAGAAGCGTGTTGCCTGTTGAAAGTTTGGTTTATAGCATCATACAAGGAAGCGTTTGGGCCCTTTCTAAATTGCGCGATTTGTTTTAAATACGCATTAGACATACAGCTGGATGTATATAGCAGCTAATCTCCAAAACCGCTTGACCGATCACCTCGAAATTCGGCACCTGTATGTATTTTTTCATGGAGAAGGTTTTTATGCTATCCATTTTACTATCCAACGTATTACATTAACATGGTTTTCTCTACTCGCTTTTGTTTTATGTATGTTATTGTCTACTCGTCCTTCAACATAACATTAATATAATTTACTATAATTCAAATAGAAATGAAATTAATTATATTCACACGGTTTCCTTCACAAAGAATTCGTACAATTTTCTATATGTTTGGAATAGAAATGCGACGTTTTAGACTCTCTCTTGCCTTTCTTCCTGTAGTATCTGTGCTTGTTCTTCCGGTGCTTTTATTTATTTAGTGTTCTTTATACTAGAGTTTTAATTAACCCTTTGTTTAAGCGTGTTAAGTAATATTTGTAAATGTCTCCAAAGAAACACAAGGCTATTGGGCAAGGACAACCTGAATCTGCAGGTTGTAAGGATGAAATCTCAACCACAGGCAACGCTGGGCATTTTAGCTGGTACAACATCAAATGTTTTTCTCTCTTTTAAACCGAGGGAGGTTATACCTAACAGAGGAAGCTGTATCGAATCATGGAGAAACAGGGTGAAATTGATTCACTTTCGTTTCACAAAAACACGATAAAAATTAAACCAGTTCAGTTTCTTTGCCTTTGAAGTAATGGAATTCCTCGTTATGCGAAAAAGGAAAGCGTGATCACCGAGGTTTCGTATTTCTGTGCTTCTGCGGTTCTTTATTTATTTGAACTTCTGCCTTTTAAAAAATCCCTCTTTATATTTTGTAATGTTAACTCTATAAACTCCTGCAATACGTTCGTATTACACTATGCATACTCTTTAAATGTCTAACTAAAATGAAATTAAATACAGTCAATTCATTTATTATACAATGCAAATAAGAAAAGTGACTGTGTTAATTCAGATTAGTTTTTGTAACCACTAACGTTTATTTATATCACTTCCACAAGCTATTCTTGCAAAAGCTTATTAATTTCTCTATTGCATTACACCCAAAAATTCAATACGGAGATTTCACCGGAAATAAATATTTTGGGAACTCCCTCAATCACAAAAAATCAAAAGAGCAAATAAGAGATTTTTAGGTCAACTGTATTTGACATAAACAGTGTGTTTTAATCTAGTGTACATTTTTGTGCAGTGTGATTTTGCATATCTTAAGGTTTACGGTTATGCAACTGATAAATAGAATGAAAACATTTCCAGAAATTCAATATATACTTTCATTTGTCATGAAAATATGTTAAACATTTGTTATTTTAGGGAGAAATATCACCCAAAATTGGGGATAAGCAGAAGACTCACGAAAACTTTCGATAGAAGCTACAGGAGGCAGATGAAAGGGTAGTTAGCGGGATGAACCGGAACCGCTGATCTCGCGTGGAAAGTGACACTTGCAAGAGAGATCATGGCCCTGGAGGGAAGACTGCACAACATGCCGGGGTGAGCCCTTCAGCCCTTTTGGGGTTGAGACGCTCGAGTGCGCCTGGTAGTTCACTTTGTTCATCTGCTTCGTCGGGAGGTCGACATTTTAATCAAAATCGTTAGAGCCATTTTCAAGAAAATCAAAATTATCGAAAAATTGTCCATGTAAAGGGTAGTTTAGGGTGGGGTTATTTTCTTCAAAATCTTCGTGTCGCATCCTTGAAAGACATTAAGCTTAAATACCAACTTTGGTTTTTAGTCGAATTTTCGTTTTTGGGTTGTGCTGTCTACAGACTGACAGACTGACACACACACACACACACACACACACACACACACACACACACACACACACACACACACACACGGACCTTTTTCTAAACATGCTTTTTTTTTTTTTTTTGTATTCAGGGGGTCTGAAAACATATATTTCCGGTGAAATCTCAACATCGAATTTTTGGGTGGAATACAATACTTCCCCTACTTACCAGTAGAGAAAGTAAAAATGATTATGTCTTGTACGCTCCAAAATTCTTGACTTTTCAGGAATTAATAGTTCATTTCTCAAAACTGGGGCATTGTTTTAAAAGATTACATATATGCTCATTTTCTTTCATATACTTTTGAGAGGCAGTACAAATATTTTTAAAGAAATTAGTAAAAAAATTGCATCGTATGAAGCATTTTGAGTATGGAAGTTTTGCGAGAGAAGAAGGTTTAAGGTTGCATGTATTTATTACCTACTTATAATATTGGCGTCTTCTGAGAAAGATTAAGGCAACATATCAACAAGGCGATATCGCGCAACGATAGTATACCAGCATTGCTAACACAAGAGCACGTTTTCAAGAGGCCTAAGCCTCGTTGATATGTTGAAACTCTAGCCGTAATCTTTCTCAGATGCCAAACACATTCCCTACAATCGTGAGAGGAGCACAGTAATCTATGAGCTGTTCTGGCTACTGTCCCCCCTTTCTCCTCCAGAGAGAAGAACACCCCTCAGACGTCACAAGCCTACGTTACTAAGCCATATGTATAAATGCATATATCGTATATAAGCAAGAGACAAATGGAGTGCATTTCTTCTTTGGCAGTAAATGTTACAACATGAAAGTTGTCGTATTTGTGTTTCAGGATTCTAAGATAGGAATATATCAGAAGATGTGGCGTTTCATGGAGAGCAAGAGGCCGTCTGTGTTCGTGTCCACGTACGAGGAAGGAGTGAAACGAGTACTGGATGGCAACTATGCCTTTCTTATGGAATCCACAATGTTAGATTATGCTGTGCAGAGGGACTGTAACCTCACACAAATCGGTGGCCTTCTGGATTCAAAAGGTTATGGGATAGCCACGCCAAAAGGTACGCTACGATTTTATCTTCTTTTTGTTCTGCTTATTTTCCCAATGATATTAATGTACATAAAGTGCTAACTAATTAGTAGGCATAGGAATTCTTAGGCAGTTGGCTTCAAGTTATCTGCACTCAAACATGTGAGTACAAGGAAGTAAACAACAGGCAGGCAAGCACGATCTGTAAATGCCAAAGGCCTGTACGGGGGACCGGAACGCAGCAACAGTTCGACTCCATTCCCTTTCTTCTTGGCAGGGCTATGCATGTTAACCAATCACAACTCGAATGCAACAAGGCGACGAGATTGTGTAAGATGCGCGCTTCATTTAGAAGAACTGTGAATCAATCGTTCCTTTTAGTGAATTGATAGTTGAAACACTTCACAGTTCTTATCATATAAAACAGCCATGTCCAAACGCAGGCTCATGAGCCGACCTTGGGTTACTCTCCGTGTGCGTCATCTAGCGACACACCCCTTCACTTGCCGTGAACACACTCGTAACAAACAGTGTAACGCAATGATGTCGCCGCTGTCTAACAGTATTGCTAAAAATATTTATAAACAGCATTTAGGAATCGAAGTATTTAAGCTTGCTCCTAGAAATAAATATCCTCCAAAAGGCATTTTGTCTCACAAATAAAGCGTAAAAATAGAGTTAGAATATCAGATTGCCAGCTAAAAATGTCTGTGGCAGATATACCGAATTTGGAAGCTATTGTGGCTTCCAATGATGTAGAACATATGTATAGGAAGTAAGTTAAGAATAGAAATATGAATGTTGTTGCAAGTCTGTCACACTTGTGTTTCCTATGTTCTATAAGAATCTATCTGAAGCTTAATCTACTGCTTATTGAAGATTGTGTTTATTATAGGTACATATCTTAAATTCTTTTGGCTTGTGAAGCATATATATTAGGTCTTTCTTATGTACAATGTTTAGATAAGATTCCAAATACAACGTGCCATGCAGGAACTACCAAAGACTGGCTCGGCGTTTGAATATACCTAACTGCTTTCTAACATTCGCCCATGCTCTTAGGTCCCTAGAAAGATAGCCGTACCGCCAGATACCCAACGAGTGGCGAAAGAGGAAGGTTCACAAGTTTCAGGGACAACACCGGGTAAAATGTTTAACTTCTATTTCCCCCATATCATGTTTTATTATAAGCATTAAAAGACTAGGGAAGCCATAAAGCATAAATGGCAGGCATTTGTAGTTTATTTATACGCTCAGTTAAATATTTCTAGAATATTAATAAAATACTACTTGTTATTGTGTGATGGTCCGGCATGACGTCAGAGTCACTGTTAAATGCACTACTTTATGAACCAGGGAGGTTTACAATGATCATAATATGGACTTGGAAACATTGTCTAGTTTGTACATATTGCCTTTTGTAAATTCTCAGGAAACTCGCTGCATTGGCTTTCTTTTGTACGAAACAATAGCGTTATAGAACAAAATATTATGTAATGTTGTGTTCTGTTTGTAAGTTATAGTATACATTTATTTATCATGTTCATTAAAGCATGTTCTAACAAGTAACAATGTATTTTCATGAAATCCACATAATTAAACTAAGTGCAACGACACTTCCATGCTAAACTATCAGTTCTCGTTAGTAGCTCCAAGTGACAGTGGGGCCTTCAGCACACTGTTGCAGTACGAGAGCAAATCGTCATTTCGGCCCGTGAAACGCCGCGACCACAGAACCTCTCAATCCGCAAGCTCCACAAAGAGAAATATTTGGACATACACTGTGAGTTTTAACGAGATCTGCACTTTTGTACAGTAAGTCTATCTCACGCGGTTTACCAGTTATGCAGTAAACACGACTACATGGGCTACAGCCAGAACATTCAAACTATACCTACATTTCATTTTACACGAAAATATCGACATTTTATTCAAAATCGTTAGAGCCATTTTCGAGAAAAGCAAAATTTGCCCCGTTAATGGTAGTTTACGGAGGAGAAATTTTACTCACAATCTTCGTGTCGTATCCTTAAAAGAAATTAAAGTTAAATACCAAATTTGGTTTTTAACCTACTCTTCGTTTTTGAGTTATACTGTTCTCACACACACACACACACACACACGCACGCACGCACACACACACACACACACACACACACACACACACACACACACACACACACACACACGCACACACACACACACGCACACACACACACACGCACGCACACACACACACACACACACACACACGCACGCACACACACACACACACACACACACACACACACACACACGCACACACACACACACGCACGCACACACACAGACCTTTCTCTAAAAATCTGATGTGTTACACTCACATGACTTTCTCTACTCTTGTACTAAGCATTCTTACAAAATCTTATTCCTATATCTTCTTCGTGTTGAGATAAACATTTGTACAAATTATCTTATTACTTATTTCCTTGTAGGTACAAGGGGAATATTGGAATAATTGAGCGATAGTCAAATGTTTTAAACCTTTAAGATTCCGTTCTCTTTGCACGCTTATCATAAACAAATGAACGATGTTGCCTTTCACGAAAGTTCTAAGTTTTCCGAAACTGACACAAATAACAAGGAATATCTCCGAAATGGTTCATTCTACAAAAAAGTATTGGGACATAAGTTGCGTGTTTTAGCGAGATCTACATTTTTTGTATAGTATGATCTTGTCTGTCTCTTACGGTTTACGAGTTATTCAAAAGTCATTCAGAGCAAACAGGACTACATAGGCTATAGCCAGAAAATTCAAAATATACATTTCATTTGTCATACAAATATCTTAAACATATGCAATTTTAATCAAAATCGTTAGAACCATTTTCAAAAAAATCAGTTTTCTAATAATTTCCCGTGTAAAGGGTAGTTTAGGGTGGGGCTATTTTCTTCAAAATCTTCGTGTCGCATCCTTGAAAGACATTAAACTTAAATACGAACTTTGGTTTTTAACGAACTTTTCGTTTTTGAGTTGCGCTGTCCACAGACTAACAGACACACACACACGGACCTTTTTGTAAAAGTGCATATTTTTGGATTCAGGGGATCTCAAAACATATTTCCGGTGAAATCTCGACAAAGAATACGTACAATACTTGCTCTACTTACTATACGTAGTACAGAAAGTAAACAGGTCATTCGAACACATTCGCCCTTAAGTAGGGTCATTTGAGCATGATCAGCAACTTGCTGACTTCACAGTCTATGAAAGATTCCACTCTCAACAAGAAATAAATTCCACAAACTTAAAATGTTAATAATTGTACGTTTTAAAGTCCCCCAACAAATAGTGTTCTATGAAGCTACATTGTCTTATTTTAGCGAAGCTAAAAGCAAATTTGCTGATGGTATTACATAATCTTAGTTGTTTATTTTCATGTTGCTACTAAAATGGAATGTCGTTTTATATGTTCCAAAGCTACACAAAATGTGATATTCCATGGACAATACTGTTCTCGCGATTTATTTGAGAGTAACACAACTTGCTGTTAAATGATTTATTATCTGCTGTTCATATGCAAGCACGTTTTGGTTGTAATAGCTACGTTAACTGTGGCTACCCCTGTTTCAGGAACGAGGGAAACTGTAGCCCCTGAGCTGGAGAACTCTCCACGCCCGCAGGCAGGAACACTTGGTTAGTCATGTAATAGCTACATAACTGTGGCTACCCCTGTTTCAGGAGCGAGGGAAACTGTAGCCCCTGAGCTGGAGAACTCTCCACGCCCGCAGGCAGCAACACTTCGTTATTCATGTAATAGCTACATAACTGTGGCTACCCCTGTTTCAGGAGCGAGGGAAACTGTAGCCCCTGAGCTGGAGAACTCTCCACGCCCGCAGGCAGCAACACTTCGTTATTCATGTAATAGCTACATAACTGTGGCTACCCCTGTTTCAGGAGCGAGGGAAACTGTAGCCCCTGAGCTGGAGAACTCTCCACGCCCGCAGGCAGGAACACTTGGTTATTCATGTAATAGCTACATAACTGTGGCTACCCCTGTTTCAGGAGCGAGGGAAACTGTAGCCCCTGAGCTGGAGAACTCTCCACGCCCGCAGGCAGCAACACTTCGTTATTCATGTAATAGCTACATAACTGTGGCTACCCCTGTTTCAGGAACGAGGGAAACTGTAGCCCCTGAGCTGGAGAACTCTCCACGCCCGCAGGCAGGAACACTTGGTTAGTCATGTAATAGCTACATAACTGTGGCTACCCCTGTTTCAGGAGCGAGGGAAACTGTAGCCCCTGAGCTGGAGAACTCTCCACGCCCGCAGGCAGCAACACTTCGTTATTCATGTAATAGCTACATAACTGTGGCTACCCCTGTTTCAGGAGCGAGGGAAACTGTAGCCCCTGAGCTGGAGAACTCTCCACGCCCGCAGGCAGCAACACTTCGTTATTCATGTAATAGCTACATAACTGTGGCTACCCCTGTTTCAGGAGCGAGGGAAACTGTAGCCCCTGAGCTGGAGAACTCTCCACGCCCGCAGGCAGGAACACTTGGTTATTCATGTAATAGCTACATAACTGTGGCTACCCCTGTTTCAGGAGCGAGGGAAACTGTATCCCCCTGAGCTGGAGAACTCTCCACGCCCGCAGGCAGCAACACTTGGTTATTCATGTAATAGCTACATAACTGTGGCTACCCCTGTTTCAGGAGCGAGGGAAACTGTAGCCCCTGAGCTGGAGAACTCTCCACGCCCGCAGGCAGGAACACTTGGTTAGTCATGTAATAGCTACATAACTGTGGCTACCCCTGTCTCAGGAGCGAGGGAAACTGTAGCCCCTGAGCTGGAGAACTCTCCACGCCCGCAGGCAGGAACACTTGGTTAGTCATGTAATAGCTACATAACTGTGGCTACCCCTGTTTCAGGAGCGAGGGAAACTGTAGCCCCTGAGCTGGAGAACTCTCCACGCCCGCAGGCAGGAACACTTGGTTAGTCATGTAATAGCTACATAACTGTGGCTACCCCTGTTTCAGGAGCGAGGGAAACTGTAGCCCCTGAGCTGGAGAACTCTCCACGCCCGCAGGCAGGAACACTTGGTTATTCATGTAATAGCTACATAACTGTGACTACCCCTGTTTCAGGAGCGAGGGAAACTGTAGCCCCTGAGCTGGAGAACTCTCCACGCCCGCAGGCAGGAACACTTGGTTATTCATGTAATAGCTACATAACTGTGGCTACCCCTGTTTCAGGAGCGAGGGAAACTGTAGCCCCTGAGCTGGAGAACTCTCCACGCCCGCAGGCAGCAACACTTCGTTAGTCATGTAATAGCTACGTTAACTGTGGCTACCCCTGTTTCAGGAGCGAGGGAAACTGTAGCCCCCTGAGCTGGAGAACTCTCCACGCCCGCAGGCAGCAACACTTGGTTATTCATGTAATAGCTACGTTAACTGTGGCTACCCCTGTTTCAGGAGCGAGGGAAACTGTAGCCCCCTGAGCTGGAGAACTCTCCACGCCCGCAGGCAGCAACACTTGGTTATTCATGTAATAGCTACATAACTGTGGCTACCCCTGTTTCAGGAGCGAGGGAAACTGTAGCCCCTGAGCTGGAGAACTCTCCACGCCCGCAGGCAGGAACACTTGGTTATTCATGTAATAGCTACATAACTGTGGCTACCCCTGTTTCAGGAGCAAGGGAAACTGTAGCCCCTGAGCTGGAGAACTCTCCACGCCCGCAGGCAGGAACACTTGGTTATTCATGTAATAGCTACATAACTGTGGCTACCCCTGTTTCAGGAGCGAGGGAAACTGTAGCCCCTGAGCTGGAGAACTCTCCACGCCCGCAGGCAGCAACACTTCGTTAGTCATGTAATAGCTACGTTAACTGTGGCTACCCCTGTTTCAGGAGCGAGGGAAACTGTAGCCCCTGAGCTGGAGAACTCTCCACGCCCGCAGGCAGCAACACTTGGTTATTCATGTAATAGCTACGTTAACTGTGGCTACCCCTGTTTCAGGAGCGAGGGAAACTGTAGCCCCCTGAGCTGGAGAACTCTCCACGCCCGCAAAAGGCCTGAGAAGGCAGGAACACTTGGTTATTCATGTAATAGCTACATAACTGTGGCTACCCCTGTTTCAGGAGCGAGGGAAACTGTAGCCCCCTGAGCTGGAGAACTCTCCACGCCCGCAGGCAGGAACACTTGGTTATTCATGTAATAGCTACATAACTGTGACTACCCCTGTTTCAGGAGCGAGGGAAACTGTAGCCCCTGAGCTGGAGAACTCTCCACGCCCGCAGGCAGGAACACTTGGTTATTCATGTAATAGCTACATAACTGTGGCTACCCCTGTTTCAGGAGCGAGGGAAACTGTAGCCCCTGAGCTGGAGAACTCTCCACGCCCGCAGGCAGGAACACTTGGTTATTCATGTAATAGCTACATAACTGTGACTACCCCTGTTTCAGGAGCGAGGGAAACTGTAGCCCCTGAGCTGGAGAACTCTCCACGCCCGCAGGCAGGAACACTTGGTTATTCATGTAATAGCTACATAACTGTGGCTACCCCTGTTTCAGGAGCGAGGGAAACTGTAGCCCCTGAGCTGGAGAACTCTCCACGCCCGCAGGCAGCAACACTTCGTTAGTCATGTAATAGCTACGTTAACTGTGGCTACCCCTGTTTCAGGAGCGAGGGAAACTGTAGCCCCTGAGCTGGAGAACTCTCCACGCCCGCAGGCAGCAACACTTGGTTATTCATGTAATAGCTACGTTAACTGTGGCTACCCCTGTTTCAGGAGCGAGGGAAACTGTAGCCCCCTGAGCTGGAGAACTCTCCACGCCCGCAGGCAGCAACACTTGGTTATTCATGTAATAGCTACATAACTGTGGCTACCCCTGTTTCAGGAGCGAGGGAAACTGTAGCCCCTGAGCTGGAGAACTCTCCACGCCCGCAGGCAGCAACACTTCGTTAGTCATGTAATAGCTACGTTAACTGTGGCTACCCCTGTTTCAGGAGCGAGGGAAACTGTAGCCCCTGAGCTGGAGAACTCTGCACGCCCGCAGGCAGCAACACTTGGTTATTCATGTAATAGCTACGTTAACTGTGACTACCCCTGTTTCAGGAGCAAGGGAAACTGTAGCCCCCCGAGCTGGAGAACTCTCCACGCCCGCAGGCAGGAACACTTGGTTATTCATGTAATAGCTACATAACTGTGGCTACCCCTGTTTCAGGAGCGAGGGAAACTGTAGCCCCTGAGCTGGAGAACTCTCCACGCCCGCAGGCAGCAACACTTGGTTATTCATGTAATAGCTACGTTAACTGTGGCTACCCCTGTTTCAGGAGCGAGGGAAACTGTAGCCCCTGAGCTGGAGAACTCTCCACGCCCGCAGGCAGCAACACTTGGTTATTCATGTAATAGCTACGTTAACTGTGGCTACCCCTGTTTCAGGAGCAAGGGAAACTGTAGCCCCCTGAGCTGGAGAACTCTCCACGCCCGCAGGCAGCAACACTTGGTTATTCATGTAATAGCTACATAACTGTGGCTACCCCTGTTTCAGGAGCGAGGGAAACTGTAGCCCCTGAGCTGGAGAACTCTCCACGCCCGCAGGCAGCAACACTTGGTTATTCATGTAATAGCTACGTTAACTGTGGCTACCCCTGTTTCAGGAGCGAGGGAAACTGTAGCCCCCTGAGCTGGAGAACTCTCCACGCCCGCAGGCAGGAACACTTGGTTATTCATGTAATAGCTACATAACTGTGGCTACCCCTGTTTCAGGAGCGAGGGAAACTGTAGCCCCTGAGCTGGAGAACTCTCCACGCCCGCAGGCAGGAACACTTGGTTATTCATGTAATAGCTACATAACTGTGGCTACCCCTGTTTCAGGAGCGAGGGAAACTGTAGCCCCTGAGCTGGAGAACTCTCCACGCCCGCAGGCAGCAACACTTCGTTATTCATGTAATAGCTACATAACTGTGGCTACCCCTGTTTCAGGAGCGAGGGAAACTGTAGCCCCTGAGCTGGAGAACTCTCCACGCCCGCAGGCAGCAACACTTCGTTATTCATGCGAAGGCATAAGAGTCTCTTCTTAAAGGGTACTAAGCCGAGTCCCTTTCCCCTTCTTTCGCTGTTCACGTAGAAAAGTGATAGATGCAGACACGCGTTCTTCTTTCCCAGCACCTTCATGTGGACTTCCTTTATCGCTACAACCTCCAAACAGAATTCATCTGAAGTAAGCAAAGTCTGCAGCCACCACATTAATATCCAGGGCCACAGTAAGCGTTAGTGCACTGGCATTCATTGTTTACCAGCTTAACCTCTTCCATTTGGTGACGAATATGGAAATACGGTTAATGAATGTAAACTACAGATAACAAACAAGCCACTATGTTTCCATGGGGAATTGAAATCAATTCGAATTCAGTCCCATTCTCAATACGATCCGTGTTTCCATATTGAGTTCAATCCGCATTAAGATCGATTTGGATACGCAAGGTTCAAGCACAAATAATGTAAGCTTTTATGCTGGCCACTTGTTTAGTTTGGTGAACCTGTAGAAATGTTTTCTACCTATTTTAACAAGGTTTTCAGGTTAGTGAATGTTTTTGAGAGAAGAATATATTGTGAGATTGTAGAAACAATAAAAGCGGCTTTGTTTTTGTGTGCGTGTTTTTTTTTTTTTTTTTTTTTTTTTAACACTGATATAACTAAGAAAACAAAATGACGAGTGTGTAGCGTTAAAACAACCATCAAACGATTAAAGTTGTCTTAAAAGGCTAGATTACGCACCAAAAGTCGCGAAGTGGCAATTGCATAGAAGTTCTACGGTTAAACTCGGAATGCGCTTTTAGTCAAGCGTCCAAATAGCTAAATAGAGCTATGACTGTGCAAACGCCAGGGGCATGGGTTCGTGTCTCGGCGTTGTACAACTCTTTTTATGCTCTTTAAAGCTTGTAAATCAAATTCACAATAATCTAATTTTAAAATCCCTGAGGGTTTAGGACAAAATAACTTAAATCGTTTTTGGTTATCTGCATTTTGAAATAGAATAGGTATAATGAACTCTGACCCAGTGGACTGACATGATAAAGTGTGTTATTATGAATGCTGACTCCCTTTATTCTCCACGCATATGCTGTCGCACGATATATTGTGCCAGTTCTTCACAATGTATTCGACAAATGAGTACGTTGATATGTTTTTGATCTACGGAGAAGCAAAAGCCAGTGTACAAGCAGCTCAGTTTCTATACCACGAGAGATATCCTCATATACAATACCATAGAATGGAAATAAAGTAATTACGAATTACAATAATAACTTTAAACACAATAATTGTTCAGTAAATGTTAGTTGTGAATATTACACGTTAAAGAATATAAGTACATGCAGGGGATTCAAACCACCTCTACAACAGTTGGATTACTTACGAATCGTGTGCTCCTTCCAACTGAGCTACCTATAACTTCAGAAACAAACATTCCGTTTAACATGTAGATGTTAAGTGCTTAGATAGAGCCTAGCATAGGGACTGATGTTTTCATGTTAGAATGTAAAATGCGGATTGCATAAAACTGGAAAATAAGGGGCATTTTTTATTAACGTCCCCCAACGTAATGTCATATCGGACGGTGAATGATTGAAACGGCTGAAATGATACTCAAATGAGCCCAAGGTCCATGGAGCTTTAAGTTACCCGACATTCGTCTTCACAAGATAAGGGGAAACCTCGGGGGAAAGAGCCTTGTCCAGGTAACTCACCCTAAGCGAGATTCGAACTCTTGGACGCGAGTCACACACGCTACCAGCAAGCTACAGAGGCGGGCAGCTGACTCACCTGGTATAATCGAACATAGGACCAAAATGGAACGAGCAAGTATAAATCTTGAGCGTCTTTTTCTGGACATTTCAAAATATGCATACAGTATATTTTTATGCATACGGCCAGAATCATTAGATAAGCAATTGAAAATGAGACAGGCATTAGGTTTTGAAGGCTGTGTTTTAGTCTTAGTATCTTAGTGGATACTAAGGCATACATTACCAAATTCAGCGTAGATCAGTGAAATAGTTTATAGTGGACACAGTTTATCGGCAGTTTCAAGAGTTCAATATGGCCGACATTACACTAAACAGCTGACGAAAGTATCCCAAAAAGCAGTCCTACCAACGTACACAATAAAGGCATTTCTAACCTCAAATATCACAGGGTTAAAGTATCATGCTTTCAAGCGATAATAATGCTTGGACATCGTTACCACACAACAAAGAACGTACTCACCTTCGGCAAATACTTTTGCATAAAATCACTTCCGAACACTAAATATCATGATATATAAAAGCACTACTGTGTAGCGAGCACAAAAATAACAACAGTATCTATAAATGTATGTACTGCTCTAAAAGAATCCAAAACAAAATCACGCAAACACGAGCAGTACGTCCTCAGATTAATTAATACGGCGTCTAAATAAAATCTTGTTTTAAAATCTATCGGTTGGCCTTTCTGTAACATGTTCATAAACAAGGGCATCTGTAGCAACATAACAGATGCAATAACATCAGCTATGGCCATAGCTTTACCATGGTTATATGTTACGAAGGGTTGGCGACACTGATGCTACCTAAAGGATGGAATATCACCAAATATAAACAGACCAGGACCTCTAACCGGACCTGACACAGGCATTCAAGATGGCGGCTCTATGTGGTGGGAACTACTTATAAACAACTCGTCTACAGGCTAATATTTCAACGCAGTAAAATAAAAATATTGTGTAATAACATGCCTATTTTGTGAATATGGGTTGTGTTAAACACAAAAACACTGTCTTAAACATAAACTCAAGTAAGCAAAAAAGAATGACATTTAATATTAAACGATAACCCATGGGCAATGAAATATATAACCTTAAATATCATTCATGCAATCTACAGGTCTACATGCCATTATGTAACTGCATTACACACTCAAATTACAAAGAAGATAGACAAAACTGCAAGCAGCATGTTACTTAAATAAAACATAACTGTTGACATTGAGTTGGCTCAGAATTATTAATTATTGTTTACACCATTTTTCACACTTGCACCACGTACATAATGTTATATACCTACACAAAACATACTATACTGCATGGCTGATATACAAATGCTGCCATTTAGGATAATTAACTACCTACTAAATTCAAAAGCTTTAGGGTGGAAATTTGCTTTTACTATTACTGAAAACTTTTGATTACTCAGTTTGCAACAACATAATACTCAGCACTTCATGACACTTCATTTTACAGGGAGAATCCACAAAAGCAGATGAAATATTAAAAGTAATAACCCTAAAACAGCACTGTAAATGAAATATAGGAAATAGGTAACCTTAAATCAGCATTGTACAACAATTTTGCTACAGTCTACTTTTTTGCATGCAGCAGCATAACACTACTTCTAAACTACAGCTACACATTTAAATTACAAAGACAATAGATAATGTATAAATACAAGCAGCATACTACTTACATGAAACGAAACTGTTAGTGTTGCAGCTGTCACTAATTGAGCTCACTCGAAATTGTCTTCCACTATTTACACTATTCATAATGTTATATATAGCAAATATATACACCAGCAACTAACACACATAACACTGCAATTTATAGTAATTAAATACTGCATTTACAAGATTTATGTTGCAATTTACCTTTTGTTTTAACTGAAAGTTTCTCATTTTTAAGTTGACAATAATTGTTCAAAAACATATTTCTCAGCACTTTGCAAAACTTCTTTACAAGTTTTTGTAGAGGTAGTCCACATTGACAGATTTGCTCAAGGTCCACAGAGTGCAGTTTAAAATGAATCCTCTCTTATGATAAACTCGGCAGCAAAATGTTTTATGTATACAGCTGACTCCTTTGAAGGCGTAAACCGTTCACAGCATATGTATCTTATCCATTTTTCTCTAAGCTCTTCATCTTTTGGAAAAATGAATATAGGCACTAATGGTCCATCTTTATGGTAGTTGGATTTGCACCCGGGAACGCAGCAGTTACGGGGCATTGTGATGTTTGAGGTTAGGTAATATGGCAACAATAACATACACTACTGGAACAATTTTTCTTCAACAACCTCTATTTAATTGTTTGAAATGCTTTATAGACCATATTCACTGAGAACCATTAACAGCAAAAGAGTTACGAGTACTTGTCAAAATGCTTCTGATCTCTCTTTCTCTCTCTCTTACTTTTATAATATTAGTATAGGTTTGTGACTATGTGATTATATATTTTTATATTTCATATCTTAATGTGTGGATTTTTATTTTCCAGGTTCACCATGGCGTGATAAAATTTCGCTTGCTATTCTGGAATTGCAAGAAAAAGGTGTGATACAAATTCTGTATGATAAGTGGTGGAAAAATACTGGTGATGTTTGCAATAGAGATGATAAGAGTAAAGAGTCCAAAGCCAATGCTCTTGGTGTAGAAAATATAGGTTAGTACCCACTTCATGATTCATCTTTATGCAAGTGTCTGGCCGCAAAAATATTTTAAATTGCTTATTTTTTTATAAATTCCTATTATATGGTAAAATATCTTCCAAAGCTTCTCAGTGTATGTGCTTATCGGAAGATATAACAAAACCAGCAAAATCCAAGTCCATTTACTTTTCTAACACTTTATTTTCCTCTAAATTTTAGTACAAATACACGATTTCCTTCTCGATACTAACACAGTTTATAGCCTTCTCTATTACAATTCACAGTTGATCTTCCGATAATCTTTGCCTTTTAATGTCTTTCTCCGGTTTCACTGTCTCTTATATCTTACCTATTATGATAGAATCATTCAACAACACATACATACTCGTTGACAGACCGGCCAATTCACTCTTATAATTAAAACTAACTGTACACGACAACTTAAACAACTACTCTATCATTCACTCAACTCTAACACTGAACTGAACTGCAGGCTCACTGTTATCCTATTTGTACTGGAGCCAGTGTGACGTAACCTCTTTCAAGTTCTTTCCATGTGCACGTGTACAATGACTCAGCAGAGAAGCTTCTAGAGCTTGCTGGACACCAAGGTGTTATCATGCTGTTCCATCACATACATACAGTTGCTAGTTGCCCTGTAGCCTTGGACCTGCTTTATGTTTTGCCACCATTGCTACAGTCATGCACACACATAGCTGCTCATTGCATCCAAGGTCGCCCAGTCTCCCCTCATCCGTATATTGTTGAACGACCCAATATCACTGTATGTAGCCTTCTACCCTATAGGTTTTCCATTAACTGTTCATTCTTCCATTAAAATATGATAGATTTTCAATAATCCTAATTTCAAACACACTTTCACTTAACAACAACAACAACAATAACACTTAACATATATGAAAAATCTGATGTGTGGCACTCACACGACTTTCTCTACCCTTGTACTAACCATTCTTACAAATTCTTATTCCTATATCTTCTTTGTGTTAGTTAAGATAAACATTTGTACAAATTATCTTATTGCTAATTTCCTTGTAGGTGCAAGAGGGAATACAGTAGGCTTTGTGCGATAGTCAATGTTTTAAAGCTTTGAGATTCTGTTGTCTTTGCACACCTAACATATAAAAAAAAAGAACAGCGATGACCCATTTCACGAAAGTTCTTAGTTTTCTGAAACTCACACACATAACAAGGAATATCTCCGAAATGGTTCACCCTACAAGAAAATTTATTGAGACATAAATTGTGTATTTTGGCAAGATTACATTTTTGTATAGTATGATTTGGTCTATCTCTAACGGTTTACCAGTTATGCAAAAGTCGTCCAGAGTAAATTCGACTACAGGGGTTATAGCCAGAAAATTCAAGATATACATTTCATTTGTCATAAAAATATCGCAAACATATGGCATTTTAATCAAAATCATTACAGCCATTTTCAAGAAAATCAAAACTTTTGAAAAATCTTCCATGTAAAGGGTAGTTTAGGGTGGGGATATTTTCTTCAAAATCTTAGTGTCACATCCTTGAAAGACATTAAAACTTAAATACCAACTTTGGTTTTTAACCAACTTTTCGTTTTTGAGTTATGCTGTCCACAGACTGACACACAGACACACACACGGACCTTTTTCTAAAAATGCTTTTTTTTGGATTCAGGGGGCCTCAAAACATATATTTCCGGTGAAATCTCGACATTAAATTTTTGGGTGGAATACAATACTTCCCCTACTTACCAGTAGAGAAAGTAAAAATGGATCACAATATGGATGCTTCCAACGTTTGCATCAACTCGAAAACAAAGTGTAATATTAAGGAAAACAGAAACATTTTGATAGGTTGAAATCAGCCTTATACTGTCCAGAATTATTTATTATAACTAAATAACGGTAATTTTATTTATTGCTTCTTGTGTATCAGAGTGTATTGAAATTACTTAATCTAACATATTTAACTTCAAATATATATTCAATTTATTATTTATTTATGCCAACAAACTTACTGTTGGTGTTCTTAAACATACAAGCCGTGTGTCGGCAAAGTTTGAGAGGTAGAACTGGAACTTAAAAATTCAATACCAGGAGAAATACGAACTGGTTTGAGAATTTAATGCCATTCTGGCAGTTTGTCACAATGGCTCAGTGGTAGAGCAGCTGCTCAGTAAGCGGAAGGTCTGTGGTTCAAATCCCAGTTGTGGCATTGAATTTTTAAGTTCCAGTTCTACCTCTCATATATTCAATTTATTTAAGTCCAATAAAAGAAAAATATCTTTAATGTAAAATCACCTTAATTTTGGAGTGATTTCAATGAAATTTAACATATATTGTCAAAGTTTGAGAGGTAGAACTGGAACTTAAAAATTCAATGCCACAACTGGGATTTGAACCACAGACCTTCCGCTTACCGGGCGGCTGCTCTACCACTGAGCTATTGTGGCAAACTGCCAGAATGGCATTAAATTCTCAAACCAGTTCGTATTTCTCCTGGTAAACCACAAAGGCAGTCTCACATCAGAGACATTGTGGCATTGAATTTTTAAGTTCCAGTTCTACCTCTCAAACTTTGCCCACACACGGCTTGTGTGTGTGTTTAAAAACACCAACAGTATGTTTGTTGGCATAAATAAATAATAATTACCATCTGAAGGTTATTTAATCCTGGGATACAAAGTACTTACAATAGTAAGTCACCATTGGGGTAATTTGTCTCTGATGTGAGACTGCCTTAGTGGTTTACCAAGAGAAATACGAACTGGTTTGAGAATTTAATGCCATTCTGGCAGTTTGTCACAATAGCTCAGTGGTAGAGCAGCCGCCTGGTAAGCGGAAGGTCTGTGGTTCAAATCCCAGTTGTGGCATTGAATTTTTAAGTTCCAGTTCTACCTCTCAAGCTTTGCCCACACACGGCTTGTGTGTTTAAAAACACCAACATTAAGTTTGTTGGCATAAATAAATAATATATTGTCAAATGTTTCTCAAAATTCAAACATACAATTTTGAGCATGTACTGTTTTACATTAATGGATAGGTTATGTTAAGGGGAGGTTGTAAGCTCTATGCTTGCAATGTTAATTTTAAGAAGTTATCCCAAAAATCCACTACAAAACCATGATGCAAAAATCACATACACAAACATACTTCAGCAGTAAACGCACATAAAGTCAAAATATTATTTCTTATTTGTGTGTTCTGCTTTCAGCAATCATATGCTAAAAAGTTATTCCACCAATTAAGTTTTAGTCTGCTGCAATTGTGTAATTCTGAATATATATTTTTCATATGGAGAGCAAAAAACTTATGAACTTATGTGCAGTGTTTTACCTGTCTGCCTCCTCGGCTCTCGTTGCCATACGCCACTATCGTAGAAAGGTGCGGATAAAACCATATTACTTTTAAAGGCTTTACTTACCAACTTTTTGAAAGGAGATGCTGAAACTGGCCATCATCGTTATCCATACATTTTTGGCACCTCTTGAGGAAATAATCCATCACTCATCGTAGTTCATGTTGAGAAATGCTGGCAATTTCTTGGCAGATGTTTTGTTTTAATTCTTCCAGGGTGTGTGGGTTTGTCTTGTACACTTTATGCTTTTAGTTACTGCAGAAATAGAAATAGCAGAGCTTAGTTTGGGAGACCAAGGGAGCCACAAAACTCTACTAATAATTCTGTCCAGAAACACACTTCAATTGTTCTCATCAAAAGATTGGCCATATAAGTTGTTGCAGAGCCTTGTTGAAAAAAGGCAAAATCACGCTTCCTATCCATTAATTCTCCAAAAAAAGGGGGAAGGGGCAAAATTGATTCATCTGTGTACAAGCGTCAACTGCTGACTCAAAAAAAAAATTGGGCCTATAACTCTTTCTCTGCTAATGGCACACCATACATCAATTTTTTCATAATGAAGGGGTACTTAATGAAAAATGTTAGGTTTATCAGAGCTCCAAGAACGATTATAAACCATTTTTGAAGGGGATTCTCCAAACAATGACTGACGTCGTCTAATGTTTCTTTGGTAAGAACCATATGACATCTTTTAGATTTTTTAGCCTGAACACTTCCTGTGGCCTAAAATTTATTGTAAAGTTCATAGATTGTTGTACGGTCTGAAACTTTTACACCTGGACATCTTTCTGTAAATCGTACTTTCACTTGGCGAGCTGACTGAGTTAACACATACAAATCATAAATAAATACACACTGTGCAGTAGAAAACATATGCTGAGCCATAATATACTTTGTGACAAAGTACAGGACAAAATAATAAATCACTTGTAATAACTAAGCCACGTCGCAACACTGTCAACTCAATACTGCGCACAGAGCAAAACTGCATCAAAAACAGGAACTTGTTTACAGCAGCGGTGTGTTATGTTTCCGCAAACCCAGTGGAAAAACACTGCACAGATGGTTTGGAGGTTTTTTGCTCTGCTGATATAATGAATGAAATTATTGTGACTGTTATATTTGTAGCTTATTTTATACCTAATGCTGTTCATTTGCAGGTGGTGTATTTGTTGTTCTCCTCTGTGGCCTTGCCCTAGCCATACTTGTTGCTATATTAGAATTCTGCTGGAATTCAAAGAAGAATGCCCAGACAGATAGGGTAAGTGCACTATTGTTATGCTAGCATCTTATCTACAAGACTTCCTATCTCATTATCTGTGAAATAATGAAGAGCAAACCACCAAGGACACAACTTTTGCTCTCTGCTCACTCATTCTCCTGTGAGACATCAAATATGTTTATTCCTAATTAAGGAAATTGAAGCTATTAACAGTGAAGCAACAAGATTCTAAAGTAAGAACAAATTAGAAACTAAAAACTTCACTTATCTTAGTAATATTGCAAGTTCTTGGTGCAAGGCTGACTAAAGTTTCGAGTTGACTCCAACTCATTCACAAAGCTATACAAACAAATTTGTTACCAAAGCTACAGATGTTCATTTTAATCACTAATCTCTGAAAACATGTATCTATGTTTTTTTTTGTTTTCAGAGATTAGTGATTAAAATGAACATCAAAGGAACTAATATTTCTTGTATTCTAAGATTCTGCTAACTACATCAGTACTGAAAATATGTTCACATTAGTTTTATATTTACATTTTGCAGCAATCCTTGTGTTCAGAAATGGCAGAAGAGCTTCGTTTTGCTGTGAGATGCCATGGCTCAAGACAGAGACCAGCACTTAAAAGATCATGCACAAGGTGTTCCCCAGGCACCACATACGTGCCAGCTGCATTAGAAATGCCTCACATCAACGGGGTCAGTGAGTACCGCCCTCCTTCCTGCATGCTTTTTTCCCATTTGTTATTGTTGCTAACAAGTGAGTAAAAGATTTGCGCTGCATGCCCCTGAAAGCAAATATATCATAATGTATGTAATAAGCTAAAATATTTCTCCTGCTTATAGAGCAAACAAAAGCAGCAAAACCAGAAAAACAGGTATCCTATATTCAGTACCTCAATATAAAAGAGCAACATTCTCTGAAACATGATATTTTAGTCTCTTCACAATACCATAGGTACACTATAAAAACAGTTGGTACTAAGCTGTTGTTTAGCATCTTTCAGCCGTGGGCAGAACCTATGTTGTGTCTATGAATTGGTGCAGTATATTTGGGATACTGAGGTTTCTGATCCTGTCGAGCGGGTGTATGTTGGGAAGGTATGGGTGTTTTGGTTGCTCTGGCATTTTACACAGGTCTTTCTCCTTACAAATGCATTGAAAGGTGTGGGTTTTGGTAGGTATGAGATTGTTATCTCAGGGTTTCCCAGTTGAGGAATATTCAGGTAATGAATTGAAGTCATGTTATCTTCTTTCTTTTTAATGAATACATTACATTCACCTATGCCCCCCTCCCCTTCTGACACACAAGACCTGAAATATGCTTGGTTAACGTTATTTGCGCAACAAATACACTCAATTGTCAACCTGTTATTCACATCCCATACACTATCTCAAAACTTTAGACTCCCAAATCTATCTCCCACCATAAAGAACTAGCAAGTGACTCCTCTGTTTATCAAAAGCTTCATACTTGGCTTTGGTCCTTCCACTTGGCCAAATTTACCTTACGATTAAGCACGTATGCCTAATCGTCGCTGTTGTGGGTTTTTCAGCCCTTTTGTTACTTTTCTTTCAGGGGTGGTTGCCCTTCCTGTTGCACTGTTACCTGCCAGGGTCATTCCTGTACCCTTGTTTCACCTGTGAAGGACAAATCAAGCTCAACAGTAAAGCCTATATTTTGTTTTCAATGCTATATAATTATTATGTGCACAGAATGTAATCATGGTCCTCACTTGAAATAGTAGTAGTGCAATGTGTGCATTGATTCTTATCTCTCTATCCTAGCTGCCACGTGAACACTTGTTCAGTGGCGAACAACAGACAACTTGCTGTGCAACTATATTACTACAGCATCTGCTAAGAAAGCATCAACTCAAAAATGAACATTTTGTGCTGAATGGAGGAATGAATTCATTTGTTGCAAGATTGGAGACAATGTGACCCTATTTGTGGGGAAAGTCTACAGAAGTATGTTGGAATCTTGGAACTTATAAAACTAGAGTTCTCTGCAAAACAGTCTAAAGATTTCAGAAAAGTAGAAAACATTTTGTTTTTGTTTTCGAATCCATTCTCTATCGATCCTACAAGTGCTGAAATAAGGTTCCAGACAGAACTAATAGATTTTCAAACAGATATTATTGAAATAGAAATGCACAAATCTAGTAGGTGTAGATGTTTTTTTAAGGTTAGATAGCACTAAATATCTGCAGTTGGCATCAGCTACAATTACAATCGAAACCATGTTTGCATCAACTTATGTAAGTGAATAGTTTTTTTTTTTCAAAATTAAACTTGGTTAAATCAAAATGCATGTCACAAAGAAGTAATGATAATTTACTGGCTCAACTTGGGTGGTAACTTCCGTTTTCACTGCTGATTTTCATTCATCGATATCTGCAAAAACAGTCCAAGTGATGAGATCCCTACAACATCTATCTATCTAGTCTGAATAAAATTGTATTTGATTACAATATTGATATATTTTTCTTACAGGAAGCAAATCTAACAAATGACCAACTTAAATACTTCAATTTTACTGGTTTTCTACTACACCTACTACCCAAAAATAGACAGATAAGTAGTGGAATATTAGTTGGAGTCAAAAAGGATATTAAATCCTCCTTTGAAATTGTTAAAGAAATGGATAACACAGATAAAAGTGAATTAATAAAGCTAAATTTTTGGGATAACAAAACACATCTACATTTATACAGTATTTACAATCCTCCCAGGAATGAACCAGATCTCTCCCTTATTGACCAATTAAATAAAACAATTGTAATTGGGGATTTCAATGCTCATTCCAAAAGATGGGGTTATAAAAAAGTGGATTCTACAGGGAAGATAGTGGAAGAACTTTTGAATACCACAACTTTTGAACTGATTTATAGTAAAGAAGATCCCACAACCTTCATACATTACTCCGGAGCAGGCAGTAACCCAGACCTCTTGTTAGCTACAACAGATATTGTTTCAAAAATTAAAAAACAAGTTATAGAAGATCCAAGTTCTGGTCACAGAGCAGTAATTGCTGATATAAAATAGATAATACAAATAACAGTCAATGTCACACGAATCTGTATTGGAACTTCAAGAAAGCAGATTGGGTCAAATATAAAACTGAACTGGAACATAAATTTAAAGAACAAACAAACTCACAGCTACATGACCAACCAGATCATTTGAACAAAAATTTCTGTAAAGTCATCCTAGAAACCGCAAAAAAACATATTCCTCGGGGAAGAATTAAAAATTTCAAACCCTTTTGGAACCCCCAGTTAGAAGAACTGAAAAAGCAAAGGGATATAGCTAGAAATACAGCTGAACAAACAAGAAACATATCGGATACACAAATATGGCGGAAGAAATGTGCCTCACTTAAAAAAGAAATTAATACTGCTAAAAAGAATTACTTTATTAATTTCTTAGAAAAAATGGATTATAGGACAGATGGTAACAAAGCTCATAAGTTCATAAAAAATGTCAAGGGTAGGAAAGAAAACAACAGCACACCTATCATACACAACAATAAAATATTAACTAATGATGCAGCCATAGCCGAAACATTCAATAAATATTATGCTAATTCATATAAAGTAACAAGAAATAATAAAAAGGAACGCAAAGAATTTAAGAAAGATTTGAAACAATTAAGAGAATGTGATCCTAACACTCAATGCAATATCTTTTTTCAAAATTTTAATATGCAAGAACTGAACATTGCAATAAATAATCTAAAAAACAAAAAGTCTCCTGGACCAGATCACATACATCCAGAGTTCATAAAAAACATTGGAAAAACAGCAAAACAACAACTACTAAAACTCTACAATCTATCCTGGAAAACCACTGTACCTGCTGAATGGCGAAAGGCAATAATTGTCCCACTCTTGAAGAAAGACAAAACAGCACCAGAAATAAAAAATTATAGACCAATAGCTCTTACTAGCATAATAGCAAAAGTGATGGAAAGAATGGTATCAAACAGGTTAAATTGGTTACTAGAATCAAAAAATTTAATTTCCCCATGTCAAGCTGGATTCAGAGAGTTCCACTCTACAAATGAACAAATCTTACTTCTCAGTCAAGAAATCAAAGACTCCTTCAATAGAAAAGAAGATAATTTATCAGTTTTTATTGATTTCCAAAGTACTACTAAAGAAAGTAAAAAAAATAGGGATACAAGGTCCAATGTTTTCATGGCTATGCCATTTCCTAACACAACGCTTTATTGCAACCAGATATGGAAGAAACATATCTAAATACAAACAAGTACACCGTGGCTTACAAGGCGCAGTGCTAAGCACAACACTTTTTAATATATTTATTAACGATCTGCCACAACAAATACAAGAATCAGGTGTGAAGTGTGCACTATTTGCTGATGACTTAGTAATGTGGACTTCAAAACCAAAAAGCAAAAGTACAGAACTGGAAAAAACCATGCAACAATCCTTAACCAAATTACAAAGGTGGACCAAAGAAAATTTAATGACTGTTAATACAACAAAATCAAACTATAAAATCTTTTCACTAAGAAAAAAACCACTAAAAATAAAACTAAATTTTGAGGGTCAACAGTTACCAGAAACAAAGGAAGCAAAGTATTTAGGAGTTACATTTGATACCAAACTTACATGGACCAAACAAATACAAAATGTAATACAAAGAGCAGAGAGGCGCCTTTCACTGTTAAAACGTCTAACAGGAATGAAGTGGGGATGTTCCAGAGCAACTCTTAACACAACATATAATGTATATATAAAGCCATTATTTACTTACTGCAGCGAAGTTCTTGTAACAGCAAACACAAAAAAGATTCAAATCTTTCAAAACCAAAGTCTGAGATTAATTACAGGTGCTATCAAAACCACACCAATAGCAGCTATGGAAATTCTAACCAACCAATGCCCCATTGAATATGAAATAGAAAAAGCGGCTCTTATTCCACACGAAAAGTTGATCAGACTCCCATTCAATACATGGCACAAGAGAAATTTTACACATACACTAAAGACTCAGGCGAGCTTTCTTTCCAAAATTCAAGACATCAAGAAGAATGTATACCTTCCTAATTCAAAGGAAAACTTCATATCTAAAGTCAATCCGACACAAACATTAGATATCACATATTATTTACACCTGACAGAAGAAGTTAAGAAAAGTGATACTCCAACTAGTGTTCTAAAATTATTGGCATTAGAGACAATCCATACTAGATTTCCAGAACATGAGTGGCTCCATATTTATACTGATGGATCATTGATATCAAACCAAGATGGAGCAGGTGCTGGAGTCACATGTCACCTCTTTTCCTATTACAAATCTTTAAGTTATGGAACTACAAACTTTGATGGAGAAATTGAAGCAATTCGAATGGCCCTACAAAATCTTTTGTACAGAATTTCACATTTTCAGCAAGCAGTTATTCTCTCAGATTCCAGGGCAGCAATTATAGCAATTACTTCCAAGTTGTCACCAAAAAACCAAACAATTATAGAATGTTGGAAAATCCTTACCCACCTAACAGCACTTCAAAAACACCTAGTCTTCCAATGGATACCAGCTCACTGTGGACTGAGTGGTAATGAGAAAGCTGATTTTCTTGCAAAAAAGGGTACCGGCAATGTGCAGAAATCAATAGTTAATCTACCATTTTATGCAGCTAAAAGATTAGTCAACTCTGAATTCAAAAAAATTATTGCAAAATATTACTATGAAAAATCAAAGAATAAAAGATGGGAACTACCAAACATTCAAACAGTAATTCCTGAGTATCCTCAAAAAACAGCAGTTGCAACCTTCAGGTTGATTACAGGACATGATTGTCTGGCAAAACATTTAAACAGAATTGGGATATATTCTTCACCAGTCTGTCCTCTATGTGATCTGCAAGAGGAAATGGATCGAGACCACCTTCAAATATGCCCGGCCACTTCTAATGCCCCATCCATCAGTGAAAAATATTGGAGAGCAAGAGGATTAATGACTTCATTGTCAGAAATCCAGCATTAGCTAACAACAGTTTGCACTACAACCTGTTGTGGGTTTTAGCCTCCTTCACAATTCTCCTCCATTTGTCTCGATCCTATGCTTTCCCCTTCCAGCCTCTTTCTTGGTCTTCCCCTCCTTCTGACCTCTATAATGTCATTATGCAGTAAATGTTTAGGAACTCTTCCATCTTGCATCCTTTCAATGTGCCTTAACCACCTCAATCTCAGCGATTTGATGTATCTCACCAAATCCTCCCCTTTGAGTATTAGGCTGATTTCCGAGTTTGATCTGATTCTTGGATTTTGGCCTGTATATTCGTCTTACAATCTTTCTCTCAAATATAGGTAGAGCATTTTCATCTTTTTTATTCAATACCCATGTTTCAGCAGCATATGTTACCACTAATCAGGGTTTTGTATAATTTTAGTTTTGTTGTTCTCGTTAACAGTTTAGATTTTATTAATCTAAGATTTTCAAAATATACTTTATTTCCTGTTACTATTCCATGATTTATTTCTTCCGTAGTTAATCCTTTATTATTTATTTTTGCTCCTAAATATGTGAAAGTAGTAACTTTTTCAAATTTATAATTTCCTATTTTAATTTTTGCATTGTATCGTCGGCTTAATTTATTTCCATCTTCATACATCACCACCGTAAAATAAATGCATACCACCACTGCCCAGCAGAACAGTTGTAAACTCGTCAGTTTCACATCCCCTACCCCAAGTGTATGTTCTATGTCAAGCAGGTTGCAGAACTTGGTTTGCCCACCGCTGTTTTAAAAGGACACAGCAGTTGTAATCTATACCCAAAGTACCATTCCTATTATAACAAAGTTTGTGAATGATGACTGTCTCTGCCAATGTGCAACTGTGTCTTCACTTAATCTGAAAATCTCTTTTATTAAACAGCATGTACTTTTAGTAGAGAATGTGGTAAATGTACACAAAAAGTGAAACAAAATCTACAGAGCAGTTTCCAAATTCCAGATTAGCATTTCAACATGCTGTTTACAATTTAAAAGTAAATTTTGTGAGATAAGTTTTGTCCTTGACAATGCAAGAAGAGGTAGACCCTGATTACTGCTTTCGGGATCCAGAAAACACAGCAGTATATGAAGATAATCCAAAATCAACAGATGAACTGAAATAAAATATTATAAAAGATAAATAACATGTATAACTGTTATTTTTTTATGCCAACCAACTTACTGGTGCTGGTGCTTTTGGTCCTGATTCTACCTTTTAAACATCTATAATGTTTCATTCAGTAATATTAACACAGTTATTTCATCAGTTTTTAATGTCTTTGGTAAGATATTTACAATTTCTTTTAAGTTTTCACATTAAAACTACAGCACATTTACTATAAAACTTGGCCACCAGGTGCCCGACCCGTCTCCCAGACAGATGCAGCATAACGTGGTTGGCCTGTCTCCCAGTTACACATGCAAGGACATCAAATCAAATCTCAAACATTAACAAATAATCAGAATAAACGCAAAACATACCTTATCACAGATGTTGAATATGCCGTCCATTTGCATAAATTTTCATTAACATGCATTAGTTCAGCTTTTGTTGTAGTGTTAATTTATCTCTTGATATTTTGTTTTAATTTTGTCTTGTGCAAGGCCCTTAGAGATTTTTGAGGTGACCATTCTAACATTCTCCGATTTTGTCTAACTTATGTTACGTAAGCACATGCCATTTTACTTTTCCTATCACGAATTGATCCTGTCTCCCTGAATTTATTTACAAGCAAACAAAAGGTCTCTCTACTTGGAATACACACGCCAGGAAATTTAGTTTCAAATTGCCTTTCAACTTTCCAGCAAGATGATGTAAGCACATCGTACATAAATGCTCTGTTGTACTGTATATTGCAATCAATTCATTTTCAAAACACTTCAAGCAAACTTAAACACTTCTAAACACTCCTAATGCTATACACATGTGAACTGGACTAGAATAGCACAGAACACCTGCCTAACAGAAGTAAGAGTGACACACACATGATGATTAGCTAGTACACACACAGGGGAATGTAGTGATGATCACATGGGCTGTGCACCCACTAGCCAAGTTTTATAGTAAACTTACTGTGTTTATGTCTCTTTTTATTTTGCAAAAATTTTACCATAACGCTTTTGAATTAAAATTGTTTAGTTCTCTAATAACTTCCCTCTCTGTTATGCATAGAATTACGTGTTTTCCTTTAGCACTAACACATTTCAAAGCAACTTTGGCTAAAACATTTATTCAGTGTATTAAAATAGATTTAGAAGTGTCATATCCTCCATATGTTTTACTGGAATATTTTGAAATTTATATTGCCAAACGCACTTTATTTTTTCAGGAGACGGGAATTCTTCCAATGATCGAGATGAAGAAATCCTCCCTGAGCTACGACCCTGACACCTAGTGACGGCACCACTATAAGGAGCCATAGCACTCAAGTGACAAATGCAAATCAGATTCAAAGAAAGAAATTACTGTGATAAAAAACAAATATACATCTAGCCAATATCGCGAGTATCAAACTTAAGAATAGAATGCAAATTCTACACGGGTTTTTATTATATGAAGAAGAATAAAATGTGAAGAATGTACCTATGTGAATGCAGTGTAAGTGGTGACTGACAAATTACAGCGTCCCTTAAAAATATTGATGGACAAAATCATTTAAAAGTCCTTACTACTTCTTCTATTCAATCTAATGAATATGAGTCTATTAAGACTGTTTTGTAAGGTTAATAAAATTGTTTAATAATACATAATTTATACACACATAGCAGGAATCATTTAATATCTGTTAACGTATAGTAATAAAGAATTTATAAAAACATTTTTTGAAAGCTTGAAAGAAATGAATAAATTGTACATGAATTAGTTTCATGTTCATTATTTCCATGAAATTGAAGTTTAAATTATAAGTGAATCATGATTTCAGAAAGGGTTCATATTCATTTCATTGCTGGAGATACTCAATACAAATGCAAAACAAAGATTCATTATATAACGTTTGGAAAGGGTAAAATAAAACAAAAAATATTAGCATGCTTTTAAGGAAAATTAGTCTCAGTTAAAACTGTGATTTCCTATGTGCAGCAAAATGAGAAGGATAAGAAGAGGGCTTAGAAATTCACAACGGCCTAATATAGAAAATGACAAGGAAATGGCTGCGATTAAATAAAACTGACTATAGAATAAATAAAATATTGAATGTATTTATTCACATTGTTTACGTTGTTGTGTCAGTCATATGATTTTTAGTTTTTGTTGAATTTTGAAATAAAAGAAACAATAAATGACTGGAAGTTTTATGAAAAGAAACTTTTTGTTTATTATCTATTCCTATTCTAGCTAAAAACTTAAACTAAAATTCCCCTTACCTACTGAATGGATGCTAAGCACAAAGGTGTTTATTCATGATGCCTTTCATGAATAAATCCAAGGAAAAATAAGATTTTCCCCCTCCTCTCAGCCTAGTGGGTTTTATGAGTGTGTATATGGTATTGTCAGAAATCCAGCATTAACTAACAACATATGGTGGGAGGTACCAAATGTAAAACAAGGTGCCAACATAAAAATTTAGAAATATTGACCAGTATGGGAGACTGCACCACACAAGTTTATACTATTCAATAAGTTAAGGGTCCCTGGGACTGAAAAATGACCGAAAAATGGCCAAATTGATGATTTTTATGTTTATGCATATAAATGTTCCCCAAACCTTCAGTCAACAATTGCCAGTGAAATTTTTTAGATTCCGCCATTTTTAATGGTCTAGCACAGGCTTTAAATGCCATGTGCACTGCCTTTAAATGCTCCCTTTTCTGCTTAACTACCCCTTTCTGCTGAATTTGGTTGTTTTTGTGTGCTTTTGGCCCATATTTTATTCAAATATTGCTGAAAAGGTATGTAGCAGTATCTTGTGCTGCTATCTGGCGAGATGCCAGTGAGCTATTACTATGTATTCAATATAATTTCCGTAATGAGTTTTAGGTCAAACAGGTAATCTGACTCATGCTCATGATGCATATCTGTAGAAAAATTGGTTTTTCTCGACATTACATTTTTAATACACTATGTGCTCCAGCCGCATTAAATATTATGCTATGCTCCTAGAATTTTTCCAGCATGTACCATATTTATGTGGCTTCAATCTCAGTCTCTGGTTTCAACATCTGAAAATTTGTTTAGCTTTAAAAAAATTAAATGCACAAAAAAAAGTTTTAAAAAGTATTTTAAGTGTCCATCAAAGCAAAGAAATTAATTACTTTAAAAGTAACTAATTTTTCTTCCTGCCAGAGACTGATGGTGTTTGTTAGGCAATTAGAGTTTGTAAAATAATAAAACTGTTGTGATATTTTAGTTTTTGAGACAGCTGGAGTATTTTGAATATTGAGATACTTTTGCACTGTGAATAAATTGAATAATTAATTCTCTCAAAATTATAAATCAAATTGAGATGAAACTTTGTGTGATAGTTTATAACATAAACACCCTTAAATGTGTAAAGTGTTGATTTCATACCTATAAAAATTCAGTCCCAGGGTCCCTTAATGCACTCTCTCTCTCTGACTCAGTATCTCTCTCTGTGTATCTTATAAAAATATTACTGGAGCCCACCTGATAACTATGGTAGATACAGAAGCACTTGAAAGTAAAGATCATCCAGTTTTGTAGCAACAATCCCAGACATATGTGAAGGTAGGTTACTGTGTTGAAAGAGAGCTTTCTTTTTTTCAAAGTGTGGACATTTTGCTTTAACAATATCCTACAGTTGCGAAGCTGCAGACTCACTTGCAAAGAAAGGCACAACAATAAAACAAAATTCTAAATTCAATTTCTCACATTCCTCAATAAAACGCTTGATCATAAAAAATTTTTGTCATTCATGTCTACAAGAAATAGAAACAAATGCCAAAGATAAAAAATGGATTACACTACTTTCCAATCCAGATATAATCCCCCAGAGACCAAGGAAAACAGCTGTTGCAGCCTTCCGACTATTGACAAATCATGACTGTTTGGCAAGTCATCTCTACAGAATAGGTATCTCAGCCTCACCAATATGTGTCCTGTGTAACGATCCAGCAGAAATGAACGAAGACCACTTGAAGACCTGTGAAGCATTAAGATCAGAAGAAACTACAGTTCAAAAGTATTGGAAAGCACGAATGCTAATGGCTTCATTGCCAGATGCAAGGCACTAGAAAACAACAACAACAACATATCCTACAGTTGGTCCAGCAGTAAAGCATAATATTCTTTGGCTACAGCTCTGCACTCTGAAGATAGTCTATGAGTACCACACCATAAGAATGCCAAAAAACTATAGCCATGACTCTTTCTATAGATGGGGCTGTTTTTGCTTTCTTTGGTGCAGTTTCAAATGTTGTCATCCCTATTTGGACTGCTCCTCCATCTCCAGCATGTAGCAATGACTCCATGCTTCATTTACTGTTATGAAACATCAGTGAAACTCACTAGAATTACATTTAAACAAATCTAAACACTCTTGAAAAATATTCGTTCAAATGAATTGTTGGAACATTGTTAAATATGGCATCCATAGACCAGAAAGCATTCTCATACCCAAAACTTTGTGTAAAATGTAGCAGACATGGCCTATCAAGGTCTTTGCAATATTAGCTAACTTGTGTATCTTCAAACAATGCCATTGGGTACACCACTGTGAAATTTTGTCACAATTTCATTGGTCATAACAGTTCTGAGACATCCTGAGTGCTCATCAGTGACGTATATTGTGAACTGTGAAAGCTATCACTGAAGCCCATATCCATAGTAAACTAGAAATTAATAAGTAATATTAATAATAAATTGCAATACTACCTAGTCAGTTTCCCTCATAAAGAATTAGCATGTTGGATGGAAATGTCTTGTTCTCTACCATTGAACAGAGGGGAGAATAGGGCTTTGGATGCTTGCTGCCACAGCCTTTGCTACAATGTGGGAAGAGAGAGAGGTGAGGTGGCAGAACGCAGGAATAAGCATGCTAAGGCTTCAGAATCCCATGTCGCTGTACTCACACGAGCATCTCAGAAATGTGCCGTGTGAACATGACTGGCTGCATAGCAATAGTACATGGAGTTAAAAGCAAGAAAGAAAGTGTTTCTAACCGTGCCATTGTTCCTGTCCTCAACAGCTGTATTAGTACTGTTTATTTCATAGTGCACAGTATACGACAGTTGCTAGTGCTAATGTTTCAAAATGGATGAACAATGTGCAGTAAAACCATTTGCTTCTCACCAAAGTAGCCCGTGTTCGATCCCAGGCAACTGCATGTGGGATTCATGGTGGACGGACGAAGCGGCACTGGGGCAGGTTTCCTCCAGGTTCTCCGGTTTCCCCCGCCATCTCATTCCACCGGTGCTCCATCTTCATTCTGTGTGTCATCAATGTTAGCCCTATAGAAAACCCTGGATACAATACGCCACTCTCGTAACTGCTACTTCTTAGGTAACAACATAGCTTTCATTAAAAAAGTACACATTTTGTTGTAGGCATAAGGAGGATACAGCAGGCCAAAGTAATTTTCAGATTGTTCCACTTAACATATACAAAGTGATATAAACTTCAATTGATTTGAAGTATTTCAGTCAACCCATAGACACTTTTAGTTTCACTTAACTTACTTTTTATCCCAACACATTTTGAAGACCATCACCTTCATTATCAATGGTTTCTTGACTGGCGTATGAAGAGGAAGAATCTGTTGTGGTTGTGATTGTGTTGCTATCTGGATCGCTGGATATAATGTTGTCTGATGTGCTATTTCAAAATTCATGGCTAGGTGAGCATTCTCCCAAATTATCAGTTCGGCTGTAGTTTTTACATGTTTTAATAATTTGATATCCAGCTTTATGGTGTGCTGAATTGACAAGTGATGGGCTATGACTGATTTGTCAATTTGTTTAAGTTTTATGTTCCTGATGTGTTCCATCAGTCATTTTTCCAAGTTCCTTTTAGTTTGGCCAATGTATATTTTTGGGCAATCTTTGCATTTTATTTGGTACACACTGGATTTTGAAGTGGCTGGTATTGTGCCTTTTAATGGATGATTTAGCAGGTTTGTCAAGTTGAATTTGTTATAGGGGGCTAGCTTAATGTTATGCTTCTGGAACAGTTTCTGGAATTTGTTGTGCATCTTTGGGTAGCATATGAATTTGCTATAGGTATGTGGGCTGTGGGTTGGATCTGCTGTTCAATATTGTGATGTTCTGTTTTTGTCTTTTGTATTTTCTTATGAATCTGTCCACTAAATCTGTTTTGAACTATTTGCTACCACCTTGATATGCTAGTGTTCTTTCTTAAATTCATCTGTTAGTGGTGTGTTTATTAACCTGTGGACTATAGCATGTTGATGTGACTTTGGGTTAAAATTGTTTTCCTTGATGTAGCTGACTGTATGCGAGAGTTTTCTGTAAATGCCAAATTCAATTTTGTTGTTTCGTCTCATGACTTTCAGGTCTGGAAATGGTAACCAACCTTTTTCTGTTTCTAGAGGGAATTTTGTAGCTGGGCTCTGTGGGTTATGCAGTTTCAGGGAATCTTCTGAAAGCTTCTTAGGTATGATGGCAAAGATGTCATCCACATATCTCAGCCAAATCTTGAATTTGTGTGGGAAGGCTTTTGTTACTCACATTTCTATGTCACTTATGAACAATTTTCAGGTGTTTAGAAAGTACATTACAATGCAATGACTTTGAAATTCCACCCTCTTTGTGTGCCCATGAGGGTTTCTCTCTCTCTCTCTCTTTTTTTTTTTTTTTTTTTTGTAGTGTTTAACGCCTGCTTTTACTACATACAGCACCGCAGGCAGTGACACTGATGATACATGGAATGAAGATGGAGCACTGGTGGAATGAGATGGTAGGAGAAACCCACCCCAGCATGCTTTGTCCACCACAAATCCCACATGCGGTTGCCTGGGATTGAACCCGGGCCTCTTTGGTGAGAAGCAAATGGTCTAACCACTTAGCTACGGTGAAACCATGAGAGGCTGGGGAACGAATCTTCTGAAAAAGGATGTTTTTGAATGTACATGCAACAAAGAGTATCCATGAAAGTTAATGCTATTACAATTTTTATTTGAGGTAAGTTGTGTGTTTTAGCGAGATCTACATTCTGTGGAGTAAGATTTTGTCTACCACTTAAGGTTTAAAAACCCCAGTGCAACAGCACATGAAAGGCCAAGGTTTGCTGCCCAGCTACTGTGTCCCCCACCTCTAACCACTACAGGCATCATTGGTGGGGTGCAGTACTGGAAGATGGGACATGGTCAGCGTCCCAAACCCTCCTGGCCAGTTATACGGCCTTCTCGACCTGAGGTCGCTACTTCTCCATCAAGTAGCTCCTCCATTGGTCTCCTCAGGGGCCAACGAGGCTGAGTGTACCCTGTGCCAGACCTTCCAGCAGGGGAAAAATCCCCATGCTGGTACCAGGGAGTCAAACCCAGGTCCTGTGCTACAGAGGTGGTCACTTAAGGTTTACTAACTACATAAAAATCATTCAGTATGAAGAGAACTTCAGTCATTTCCCAGAAAACTCAAGGTGCATATTTTTTGCTATGCAAACATCTTTATTTACTTTTTTATTTTATTTATGCATAAAGAATGCCCTAACGAGCTAGCAGCTTCCTTTACAATAGAAATGTGGTGACTAAGCTATTACAAAGGAAAAAACAAACAAGGACTATTAAATGACAGTCATCCTAAGTGCATTAGCTAGACAAAACATTGAAAATAATATACAGGTAAAATAATTATCTTAAAAATCTGGAGTTTTAATAAAAATCATTAGAGCCATTTTTAAGAAGGTACAATATGTTATCATTTAAAGGGCAGTTTTGGATGGCTAGATTTTCTTGAAAATCTTTGAGTTACATCTTTGGATGATGAACTTAAATACCAATTTGGAATGTAACCAATTTTCACTTTTGAAGTATGTTACTCATCAACACACACAGATAGCCTTTTCTTCTAGAATTGCTCTTTTTGAATTCAGGAAAGCTCAAAACACATATTTGCAGTGAAATCTTGGTATTGCACTTTTGGATGGAATGCAATACTTCCACTACTTATTATAAAGGTCACTAGATATGTATTGAGACACGGAAAACTGGCCACCTCTGGGGAAAGTATTGTTGCTTTGTCAGCTGACTCATTGGTAATGCAACGGTAGCAAACAGACCATTGTTGCACTATTCACTCTTACTCAGTTTATGTTTGAAGTCTGGAAAGTGTGCAATGGAGATTCAGAAAGAGCATTTTCATGCAATAATTTTGTACGACTTTAAATGTGGCTTAAATGAAACACAATCATTTGAGTGCAATTTCTGAGGACTATCTCTGTCACGTGGCAATGTGTTCTGATGGTTTGCACAATTTAAGAGGGTGTGACTTCATCTTAAGATGAAGTGGAGTGGCAGATCAGCAGCAGTAGTGACTGACGAAACATCACTGCTCATGAAATAATGATTAGGTAAGATCCAATACTAACCTACAAGGACACCGAGCTGGCATTAGGGATTAGCTTCAACCATCCTTCATGAATACCTTCATGTAAAAAAGAAAGTCTTCAAAATGGGAGCCCCATAATTTATTGCTGCAGAGAAGCTCCATAGGGTGGATGGTGCAAAAATATTTAGAAAACATTTAACAGTGGAGAGTCTCGCTGGTTTCAGATATTGTTGCATGTAGAAAAACATGGATCTATCAGTTTTACCCTGAAACGAAATGCCAGTTTTCCATTTGGGTGTTTCCAGATGACCAATCACCCATCAAGGTCAAGAGAGCAAGACATGCTGGAAAGAAAATGGTGCTTCTTCCTTCTCCGCAAGGAAGAACAACTTGGCAACAGTTGTGCTCAAAAATCAGAAAATTGTTACTGCAAAATGGTACACAGAGGTTCATCTTCTGAAAGTGTTTCAAAAAATCCAAGAAAAGCATCCAAAGACTAGCACTAAGGGGTACATTATTGCTTCATAACAATGCATCAGGTCACAATGCTAATGTAACAATTGAGTTTCTACAGGGAACTGAGGTAAAACTATTAACTCATCCACCTTATAGTCCTAATCTGGCACCATATGATTTGTTCCTATTCCCCATGGTGAAGAACCAACTTCGAGATGACTGACTTCCTTACCCTGAAGAAGCAGTTTCTTCATATGAAGAGGACTTATCTGCAGTGCCTGAATGTTTCCAGCAGGGTTCCAGAGGATGGAATGCTACATACAGTGCCAGAGAGAATACTTTGAGGAAGTGGGATAAGTAAATATTTTGCTGTCTCGATACATATCTAGTGACCCTCATAGTAAAGAAAGTAAAAACTATATGTGACATATATTTTTATAATTTTCAGCTGCATTTGACTAAAAATAATTTGTTTAGATCTTCATACGGACCACCTCCATAGTGCAGTTGGTAGCGCACCTGCCTCTGGCGCAGAGGACCCAGGTTCGATCCTCCGTACCAACATTGGATTCTCCCCCCCTCCCCCCACCAGGAGGTCTGGTATGGGTGCACTCAGCCTCATTAGGTCCCTGAGGGGCCAATTGAGGAGCTATCCTGATAGAAAGGTAGCGTCCCTAAAAGGTCAAATAGTCGCCTTACAGTCAGGGGAGTCGGCATGCTGAACCCCGCCACCCCCAACCTGCACTCCGCCGTGGCCTTGCCTGTGGCTGGAGGAAGCAGCACACAGGCGATGAGGATAGTCTCTGCAAAGAGAAGACACCCTAGGGGAAATCTTCATACACCAGTGTGACTGGAACATTGCCATGTTCAGTAATAAAGAGCCTTGGTTTTTGATGTGCAATCATATTACAGGGGATTGCTTACCCTGTATCATGAAGCTTCTAACCAGTCCTATATATTTCCCTCTCTGTGTTCCAACTAATCAGATGACATTAAATCTTTGTACAGAAATCTATACAATTGAATTTAAGGAGCTATGATCTGCTGGCAAATGGCATGCCGAGATCTTCCCATTAGGCCAGTCACACATCCAGACGAAGGCTGTGTATAAGCCAAACACATGCTGGTGCTGTAGGTGAGCTAAGGTATTTAAGCCCCAAAGATGGAACAAAGAAGAACCTAGTCATTAGTATGCTGTTTTATTTATCTACTTCAATGTTATGAACACAGTGTACTAAAATAAGGAAACTAACATCTTTTTCAGTTCATGTAATAATGGAATGAAATCAAATACATCTATTTCATTTTGCTTACAATTATTTATCAACAGAGTCAAGCAGTAAACTACATTCCCAGAGGTAAGTCATAATCAATGGATATTGATCTTTACAGGTCATCATACAATCTTGAAGCACATCCTTCCAGTTAGTAATGATGTCCTTCTCTTCATTGCTGTTTATCTTCTCTTGTTTAACTATAGTAGAATCCAACCATTTTCTCCTCCATAAATCAGTTATATTTACAGATGAATTATTTCTCTTTGAAGATGTTTTATTTGTGTTTATCAATGATTGGTCAGAATTATGAAAACTCTTCCAGTTTTTAATAAAATGTTCTAGTAAATAAAATAAATAGAAACTTTTTTCTATATCTAGTGGACTGGGATATTCCCTTGAGACACTTTCTTTGTTTTTTAGGTTTTCATTCATACATTTTATTCTCCCAATTAAAAAACTGATCATTCTGAAGCAGATGTATTTATTTTTTCCAACTTCTAAAACCATAGAACATATGTGTTCCCACATCTGGTGCTAGAAAGAATAAGAAATAAAATCAAGTAGAGATCACGAAGAATAAACAGAATAAGAATACTTTGAAATAAACCTATATCTAGGTGTAGCTACAAGTAAACTAAAGCAAAAGTATACAAGGATGGTTTCATAAGTCCGTAACTTTTTAAAAAATATGTATTTTTCCAAAACATCAACTTTATTTATCACCATAGCCTCGTTTTAACTCTATACACCTTTAAGAGGTAGAACTGGAACTTAAAAATTCAATGCCACAACTGGGATTTGAACCACAGACCTTCCGCTTGCCGGGCGGACGCTCTAACCACTGAGCTATTGTGACAAACTGCCAGAATGGCATTAAATTCTCAAGCCAGTTCGTATTTCTCCTGGTAAACCAACAGTAAGTTTGTTGGCATAAATAAATAATAATCTATACACCTTGCTCAACGTTTCTCCATTTTTTTTGTAAACCTTCCATAAAATACGATTTTTGAAAGTCTGCAAAATGCAGATTGTTTGTGACATGTCTTCAGTAGATGTGAATTTCTTCCCACCAACCCAATTTTGCAAAGAGGAAGAAATAGCTTGGAGCCAAATCTGGAGAATAGGGTGAATGAGGTAGCAGTTCATGGCCCAATTCCATAAAGTTTGCAATGGCAACATTAGACATGTGCACGGGTGCATCATAGTGGTGATAGAGAACCTTTTCTTCACCAGATGGATTCTTTTCTCTAATGGTTCCTTGAGGAATTGTTCCAGTGCTGTGGTATAATATGAATCTATTATTGTTTTACCCTTTTCAAGGTAGTGGATGAATATCATGCTTTGGGAATCCCAAAAGATGGCTACCATGGCTTTTCCTGCTGATGAAACGGTTTTTGCTTTCTTTGGAGCATGTTCACTGAAGGAAATCCATTGCTTGAATTGTTGTTTTGTGTCAGGCTAACAGCAATGGATCCAGGTTTCAGCAACTGCCACAAAAACTCATTTGGATTGCGCTGGAATATGTTCAAAAGGTCACACAATTCAGCTTGTAAACCGTGAGTAGTTGCAGCACCCATCTTAGTGACAGCTTTCTTATACTTACATATTCATGCAGAATATTACATACCCATTCATTTCTGATGTATAGAGCCTTGGCTATCTCACAGATTTTGACTTGTTGGCCTTCTGTCATGATATCTGGAACTTTGCTCGCCATTTCTTCCGTTGTGACATCAATCAGCTATCCTGTGCGCTTGGTACCTCTCGTGCTCCACTAGCCACATTGAAATTCTGTGAACCACTTACGAAACATGGCATGTGATGGAGCAGAGTGATCACAATACATTTTCAGCATTTTTTCCATTTCCTTCATTGTCTTACCAGCAAAAAAATAATGCTTTTTGTGGATAAGAAATTGACTGAAGTCAATTGATTGAGTGAAGATACTCTTTCAACATCAGCATTGTGTTGCTTTGCCTCCAAAGAATATCAACCTTTTACCATGGACTGCAAATGCTGCATTGCCTATCTCTCGTTCAATGTTACTATGCATGAGTGTGGTCTTTGACTGTAGCCGGTGTAGCTCTGTTGCCATAGCAAGTTGCAGTAGCAACTAATAACAAATTAATTATTAATTTCTATTTTTGCAGTTGCCAGTTCATTTTCTAATGATTATTGCTTGTTTCTAAAAATGTAGAACATTAGAGACTTTTCAAAAATTCCCCCTGGACACCTGCGGACAAATAGTTAAAATGTAGGGCATCTCTGGGAATTTCCAGACATCTGGTAACCTTATCTGTGAATCCATTAGTAACGAAATAAACAACATTGGCAAGTATACTTTTTGCAGAACATCAATTTTTTATTTTGTTGTTTAACGACGCTGTCAATTGCCAGGATCACATCAGCATCGCCGGTGTGCCGGAATTACGTCCCGCAGTTCTTTTACATGCCAGTAAATCTACTGACATGGAGCTGTCGTTTTTAAGCACACTTAAAAACTATCGGCCTGAGCCGGGTTTGAACCCGCGACCTTGGGATCAGTAGACCAGCATCTAACCAACTGAGCCACCCAAACCGACACAGAACATCAAGGAATATGGTCAAACGAGTACAGATATGTATGGATTCTAGTGGAGGACACTTCTAACATTTGCTCTGAGGAACAGTGAACAATGTAATCTCCCAATTATGTATTATATTCTTCCAAAGAAGCACATGTGTCCTATTATTAATTCAAAAGTTATGGCCCAATAAAGTGGTTCAGGTTTATATGGATTACACTGTACATAGAAGGCCGAGAAGATAATATAAAAATCTGAAGTATTGCATTCACATGACTTTCCCTACTTACTCTACTACAAACTATTCATACAAAATTCTTCTTCTTTTTCTTGTGGAAGCATGTGATAAACTCATTACCCATCATTGTAAGTATAAGAGGATATAACAGGCTAAATCAGCAGTCAGATTGTTAAAAAAATACATTACAATGCGATGGCTAGGAAATTCTGCACTTTGTATGACCACAAGAAAAAAAAAAAAACACTTAAAAAGTATAAGTACCCAAAAATTCAAACTAATAACAAAGAAATAATTAATGTCACCAAAAGCTTTATTTGGCCTAAATTGTATGATTTAATGAGATCTGTATTTTTGGTGTAGTAAGATTTTATTTTTCTTTTGTGGTTGACCATTCACATATGCACACAAGCAAGCGTACACACCTGAGCACACACACACACACACACACACATACAACATACAACACACACAGACTTTTTACAAGAATGCTTGTTTTTTAATAAAGGGATCTCAAAACTTCCATTTCCAAGAAATTTTGCTTTTAAATTTTTGGGTGGAATATGATACTTCTATTACTAGATGCAGGGTAGAGAAAGTAAAAAGAAAAACAATCATTAACAGTATGGAGAAAACCCAGTACTTACCTTGTAAAATGCATTACTTTCAAGTATGCCATTAACAATATTCTGGATGAAATCAATGCACATTTGATGATACTGATTCTGCTCTTCATCCTCTTCTGCTGCACATTCCACAAGCTCCAAAATGACTTTCATTGAATATTCCAAAAGAGAGCCTCTCCATGACAGAATTAACTTTCCCACCGCTGCTTCACTCTCTACATTAATACTTTTGTTAAGGTGCTGGAACACACATTGCACAGAGTGAGATAATACTCTCCTTCCGTTTGAGCTGTGCATAATATACTTGACCATATCACTTGAAACACAGCTCTTTCCACCTTGGCCAACAGAAGCATTCATATCATTATTCTTATGCACATTTTTCTTGGTGCCTGACTCTACAAATTCATGATCAGTTGCAGAAGAAAGAATTTTCTGATATTCATCCATGGGTATGTATGCAAATGAATTGATAACCGATGTCAAGTGAGCAATAGCATGAATAAATTGCAAATCTGGCTCAATACTTTGTTTTGATGTATCCTTAATGTGAGATTCCACCAAAGATTCCTCAGATTCAGATGTCGTGTCTGTGTCTTCAGGTGAGTCCTCAGCTGCAAAATACAGAGATACTTGAAACAGAAATTGCCACCTGGAAAAAAGTGTAGTTTCATATTTGAATTTATAAAAGAAAATAAATAGCTCTCTTACAAAAGCTGGGAAAAAGCATGTCAGAATATTACAAATGTATATTGGAGGAAAAAGAAATGCAGAAGCATGGAAAACTATCAAGAATATCAGAAAAAATGAAGAAGGGTTTAATAAGTACAATAATTCCAAACTTGGGATAAATACTTTAAAGAATTCTTAACAGGAAATAGAGAACAGTATATAAATCCCATGGAGGAGAAACTTGGCAAGGAATTGAGTGAATATATACATCTAGACCTGGAAATAGTGAAAGATGCAGTGAAGTCAATGAAGAGTAGAACATCACCCAGAAAAGGAAATATTCCAGCTGAATTATTAAAACATGGAACAGATAAGCTGTTCAAAATTTTGAGAAGTCTATTTGAAAAATGTTTAAACGGAGAAGGTATTCCAGCAGATTGAAAATAGGATATATTTCAACCACACTTAAAAAATCTGATGTAATGCACTCACATGACTTTATCTACTCTTGTACTAACAATTCTTACAAACTCTTATTCCTATATCTTCTTCATATTTAAACAGAATTGGGATATATTCTTCACCACTCTGTCCTCTATGTGATCTGCAAGAGGAAATGGATCGAGACCACCTTCAAATATGCCCAGCCACTTCTAGTGCCCCATCCATCAGTGAAAAATATTGGAGAGCAAGAGGATTAATGACTTCATTGTCAGAAATCCAGCATTAGCTAACAACAACATATCTTCTTCGTGTTAGTTGAGATAAACATTTGTACAAATTATCTTATTGCTTCAGAGGTAGAACTGGAACTTAAAAATTCAATGCCACAACTGGGATTTGAACCACAGACCTTCCATTTACCAGGCGGCTGCTCTCAAACTTTGCCCACACACGGCTTGTGTGTTTAAAAACACCAACAGTAAGTTTGTTGACATAAATAAATAATAACTATGTTCTATTTCACGAAAGTTTTCAAGTTTTCTGAAACTCACACACATAACAAGGAATATCTCCTAAATGGTTCACCCTACAAGAAAATTTATTTGAACATAAAATGTGTATTCTAGCAAGATCTACATTTTTTGTAAAGTATGATTTGGTCTATCTCTAATGGTTTACCAGTTATGCAAAAGTCCTCCAGAGTAAATACGACTTCAGGGACTATAGCCAGAAAATTCAAGATATACATTTCATTTCTCACAAAAATATCTCAAACATATGACATTTTAATCAAAATTGTTAGAGCTATTTTCAAGAAAATCAAAATGTTTGAAAAATTTTCCATGTAAAGGGTAGTTTAGGGTGGGGCTCTTTTCTTCAAAATCTTTGTGTCGCATCCTTGAAAGACAATAAACTTTTAAATTTGGTTTTAACCTACTTTTCGTTTTTGAGTTATGCTGTCCACAGAGTGACAGACTGACGTGCGCATGCACGCACATACACATACAGACCTTTTTCTAAAAATTTTTTTTTTTTTTTGATTCAGAGGGTGACCTATGTGGAGCATATTATTGTGTCAAAGCAATATACTTATATTTTAAATATATTTTTAAAAAGTATGCTTCAACTGCTATTTTGTACAGCAAATTCTACACCACTTCACAGAAAAGATCTGATGTGTTGCACTCACATGACTTTCTCTACTCTTGTACTAACCATTCTTACAAACTCTTATTCTCAACTAACCTTCATGTTAGTTGAGATAAACATTTACAGAAATTATCTTATTGCTTATTTCCTTATAGGTGCAAGGGTAATACGAGAATACAGTAGACTTTGAGCAATAGCCAAATGTTTTAAAGCTTTGAGATTCCGCTCTCTTTGCACGCTTAACATATAAAAAAATGAACAATGATGTTGCATTTGATAAAAGGTTAGTTTTCCGAAACTGACATAAATAACAAGGAATATCTCTGAAATGGTTCACTCCACAAAAAAATGTATTTGGACATAATGTGTGTTTTAGCAAGATCTACATTTTCTGTGCAGTAAGATTTGGTCACTTATGGTTTACCAGTTCTGCAAAAGTCATCCAGAGTAAACAGGACTACATAAGTTATAGTCAGAAAATTCTCTTTCAAATTTTCTCAAAAATGGCATTTTAATCAAAATTTTAAAAAAGTTTTCCATATAAGGGGTAGAAATTTTCTTCAAAATCTTCAACTCACATCCTTGAAAGACGTTAAACTTAAATACCAGCTTTGGTTTTTAACTGACTTTTCATTTTTGAGCTATGCTATACAGAGACTGACAGACACACACATGAACCTTTTTCTAAAAATTATTTTTTGTATTCAAGGGGCCTCAAAACATATATTTCTGGTGAAGTCTTGACATCAGATTTTTGAATGAAATAGAATACTTCCTCTACTTATTGTATGTAGTAGAGAAAGTAAAAAGTGCTAACCCCTACACATTTTGTAATAAAGAGTAAACTTTGCCCCATCTATGCTGCTAGTCCATGTGCTCAAGCCACGTTGTTTCACTTTTGGCAAATGTATATGAATCTATATTTCCCCATTTTGCTTTATCTCTTGCACCGTGTGGCCTAGGCACAATTGTGAAACGGGGGTGGGGAGGAATTCAAGTGGAAGGACCATGTAGTTGGAAGTAGCTGGCAGAACCAATTCTGCCCCTCCACTTTCTTCATCAAGTATACAACAAATGTCTAATTGCATTTAATTAGAAAAATATTACAAATGATCACCCTTTGCAAAATAACAAGAACATTAGGCTAAATACTTGAGTAGGGTGTCCTGATTGGTAACAGAATATAAATTCATACAAAATACAACACTCGCCATTCAGGCATCATAGGTTACAGATGAAAGTTCTCCAACCCAATTTAGCATTAACAGTTACATGCACTTTAACATTTGTGAGTCGAGAATGTGTACATTTAATGACATGAATCAGTAATCCGCATAATGCATCCTTTAAACAAAATGAATGGCAAAACACAACAGAAATACAGGTGAAAAGACAACAAGTTTGCTTTAAGCCCCTACAACTTCAGGCAATTCGAGAACTTGGGCAGTGTTCGAGCCTATTTGAAAGACCCAGACTATTCACATGCATCAATTATGAATTTCGAGAATTACTTCCCTAACAATTAATATCTTCGCCCTAGAAGTACCACCCAGGCAAGCTCATGGTTGGACAGCCATTCTAAAGTACAAGCCCTGAGCCTTAAACCCAAACCACCACAGAATGACTTACCCTGCAAGGCAGGAAAGGGGGAATGCAATTGACTTTGTCTCCATAGGGGTATGACTGAGAGGAAACAGACTCACACACGCACCCCTGCGGCAAAACCTGGAGTCGCAAAACAAAAGAAAACATGTTACCCTGAAAAAAAAAGAAGTGCAATCAGCACACTCTGAATGACAGTTTATAATAAAAAGTCATCAGATTAAGTGGCCACATGCTTATTGTCACTTGGTTTTCTGGCATATGCCACTCGTATGCAGAGATTCCAGTTCCTGCTATTGTACCACATAGAAGGTGACCTGACTCCCACCATATATGATAAACAAAGGTAGTAGCTAATATTCTTGGTAGCTTTCATTCCTGTATTAGTCCAGTCATGCTCCAATCACTACATAAAAAGGAGTCTTTATTTCTTGTTATAAAACATGAGCCTCTGTCTCTGTGTCATAGAGCATTTTAGGAACACTTTGTTGATGTTGATCCAACAAAAGAGGTCTCTAGCCTTAAAACAGAAGTAAAGTATAAAATAGTCAAGAAATTCAAAAGTACAGGAAACAAAATTGGAAATGTTACATTTTAACAGTCAAAAAGATTGATCATGTCTGTCTGCAGTTAGAATGTTCACCACAAAAGTCTCTCTCAAAGTTAGCATAGCAAGTAGAAATTAGCTATGCATCAGCACAAAAAGTGACAAGAGCTACTCAAATTACAGAATATTTCAACAAGACAGGGCTACACCCCACACAGCTTGCACTTCTTTGGATACAATTGTATGGCATATTTATATGATTTTTCATTTTTGCTTTCTCTACTGGTAAGTAGGGGAAGTATTGTATTCCACCCAAAATTTTGATATCAAGATTTCACCGGAAATATATGTTTTGAGACCCCTGATTCCAAAAAAAAGATTTTTAGAAAAAGGTCTGTGTGTGTGACTGTGTCAGTCTGTGGACAGCATAACTCAAAAACAAAAAGTCAGTTAAAAACCAAAGTTGCTATTTAAATTTAATGTCTTTCAAGGATGCGACAGAAAGATTTTGAAGAAAATAGCCTCACACTAAACTACCCTTTACATGGAAAATGTTTCAAACATTTTGATTTTCTTGAAAATGGCTCTAACAATTTTCATTAAAATGTCATATGTTTGAGATATTTTTATGACAAATGAAATGTATATATTGAATTTTCTGGCTATAGCCCCTGTAGTCGTATTTACTCTGGACGACTTTTGCATAACTGGTAAACAGAGATAGACAATATCATACTATACAAAAAATGTAGATCTTGCTAAAACACACAATTTATGTCCAAATAAATTTTCTTGTAGGGTGAGCCATTTCGGAGATATTTCTTGTTATGTGTGTGAGTTTCAGAAAACTTAGAACTTTCGTGAAATGGATCATCATTATTCATTTTTTTATATGTTAGTGTGCAAAGACAACAGAATCCCAAAGCTTTAAAACATTTGACTATCGCACAAAGCCTACTGTATTCTAACATTCTCCTTGCACTTGCAAGGAAATAAGCAATAAGATAATTTGTACACATGTTCATCGTAACTAACACGAGGAAGATATAGGAATAAGAGTTTGTAAGAATGGTTAGTACAAGAGTAGAGAAAGTCACGTGAGTACAACACATCAGATTTTTAAAATGGGCATACACTATTCGTATTTTTATCTCTTGGCCTTGCAGAGAGAACAAAATTACAAAGCCATCATATAATGATCAGCTTTAAAAGATATGACTATCGCTTAAAACTGTATTCACCTTGCATCTACAAGAAAATAACCAATAAGATAATTTCTGCGTTTGTAAGAATAGTTTTGTAGACACATACATGGCCTTTTTTTATAAAATGTTTTTTACATTCAAGGAGCCTCAAAATGTGCATTTCCAGTGAACATCAAATTTTTGGGTGGAATACAACACTTACTGTATTTAAGAGAAGTACATAGCAGAGAAAATACTAAATTGTGTTACAGAATTACCTGCCGCCATGTTGAATAAGTCTGAATTACTTCTCGGTTGCTGCAACATATCTTTTTGTGTGACACGCCACAGTTTTGATAGAAGTTCCTTTTGTTGCAAATGGAGAACTTCTTGCTCATGCTTACCAAAAGAATTGTTATGTCCCTGCAATAACAAAATAAACTCTGACCTTTCATGTTATAACTGTGACCTGGTATCCAAACTGAAAGCTCCAATGTATGGATACCATTTGATATATTGCATCACTAATACAAAGGAGCACTACTTAAAGATTTCTACTTTTCTGTAAACCACATTTTACTTCAAAGCGAAGCATCTGGAAATGTTATACCTTTTATTGCGTTTTAAAAATGTGGTATATGTAACTTCTTCAATTCCTTTTTATTTAAATAATTAAGACTAATAAACCTAGGGTTTGTGTTATTACAGCAAAGGCAGAAGTTTGCACCAAACCATAGTCAGAGCATGACCATGTTGTTCGGTAAACACTAAATAACTGTTAAGTGCCATAAGTAATCATCTAGGCAGATCAAAAAGTAGCACACAATTTTGTCCTGCCTTGGTATAGCCGCTGGAATGTTGGCATTTCACACAGATATAATTAGAATTTTGCATTACAGAGGTATTTTCTTTTTTCATGTGCAGCTCTAGTGAGAGAAGTGTGAACTACGCAACATAGATGATGCACATGTTACTGTCACCCATAAGTGAAGATCTGCTAGGTGTAGTATGATTTATATGGGCCAAAGGGCATAAACAGAGTGAAATTCACAGGGATATGCGTGGCATGTATAGGAATGATTGTATGGACTGTAGGTGGTGTGCATTCTTCCAAGAGGACCAAGTCAACCTTAGTGCATCACGCTCCAGTTGTTTATCAGAAAATATCACCAAATTTGGTTGGGAGGTGCTCCAGCATTCACCATACAGTCTGGATCTTGCACTGTCAGACTTTCATTTGTTTGGTCCCATGAAGAAATTCCTGGCCGGCCAACGTTGTGCGACAGATGCGGAGGTGATCAGCAGTCTGCAGATGGCTATACTCCAACCAAATGAACATCTACAAGAAGGGCATATTGAAACTGGTACCATGATGGGAGAAATGTGTTGAGAAAGTTAGTGACTATGTCAAAAAATAGATAAAGATGTAAGTTCATTTGTAATTTCTTTTAAGTATTTGTAAAATTAAAAAAAATTGTTGTGTCTTACTTTTTGATCTGCCTTCGTAGTTGCCATTATTTTTTAAACTAAGCATATAGCCTGCCCACATATATTAAAAATAGAAAAAGAATTGAATTGATCTGTATTTAACTTTTTAAATGTTATGGTTCTCAGTTCCATTCTATTTTGGACACTAAAGACTGCTCAAAGGCCAGGCTAGAGTTTCTTTAACATGCCATAAATCAATAACACAGGACCTTGGGCTTTTTAATCCAACAAGGTGAGTTGATTAATAACACTACACAACATTTACTTACAATTTCTCGAAACATGTTTCGGAGGCTGACTTTCCTCCATTATCAACCCGACATCGACTGGTTCTCCCTGGTGTGGATGGTGGTGTTTCCTCTGAGATCTCCTCTGGTGTTGGCTCAAGAAACTTGCTGAAGATATCCTTCTGATGGATGTCAAAATTGAATACTCTGTTTCTATTTTTCAAAATGAAGATTTGTTCCCACATGGATAGCTCTTGTTTTCTTGTTATGTGTTTGAGCAGTTTTGGTTCTGGCTTCTACACCTTTATGTAAAGCCAGAACCGAAACTCCTCAAACAAACAACAGGAAAACAAGAGCACCTCGGTCTATCCATCTTTGTCTGAATCATTAGTCCAGATGTTCCTGAATATGACATGAAAAGTGAGCGCTGTAATGCTGAAACTTCGTGTCTCAACAGATGTTCAATGGCACAGCATCCAATAACATACCCAATACTTATTGTAGGACAGTCAGATAGATGGAACCTGTGTCCTGTATGGAGCATGTAGCATGGAAACAGTATGTTTCCGGACAAGCGTTCTAAGTCAAAATATTATCTACTTAGTCCCCTCTAGAATTCCTAGAAGTTTGTAAGGAGAATTTTAGAGCATCCTGTATAATATAACAGTATAAACAAAACACATTTATTTAGCTTGTTGTCTCTCAATAGTGACACAAATACAATTTCAGGGAGTGAACTGATTGATTCAGCATAAGAAAACATGTATTCATGGTTTCATTAACTTAAACTAAGTATGGTGTAATATGCAGAAATACATATTACAAAGATCTCAATAAACTGATAATGTTAGATACCTTAAATTTATTTACACAAATCTAAATTTAACTGTTTACTAAGCTGTTGTATACAATTGGTTAATAAATAATTCAGTGCCTTAGAAAGTGCTCTTATAATATATTCAACTTTAACTTAAAATATTCATAGCTGTAAGTAGCATTATTTAAATAGGATCTTTTTTACAACCTTAGCAAAATTTCTGCAATTTAAATTCTTAACTTGGTTTGGTAACTCATCGCACAAGTAGAAATTGATGAGAGATATTGTTAATACATTTGGCTAATGATATTGCAGGCATAAATTTTTGAGTTCCTTGTGCTATGCATGTGATAATCTGAGTTGATCAGAGTGCAATCAGTAATCAGAAAATCACAGCGGTGTGAACCACATAACATTTCATTTCAGTAATGTTGCTATAACCTTCTGCAAACACCAAGTTATAATTCAAGAAAATGAATAACGTTGCATGGCAACACATAAAAATAAAATCAAGAGATTCATATTTGTACACATCCTGAAAAATGGAAACAATTATTATACTTTCCCTCTTGGAAACCTTAGGCTTAGTTATCGTCTCTTACAGAAAAAGTAGTAATGCTAATGTAGTGCTTTTCTGATTTTATTGCAGTGAGATAAAACTTGAGTTACACAAAATGACAGTAAGAATTATGTGTTACTTTATATCAGTGTCAGTCAACTAAATATTTTGTGCCATCAGATCTCTTCCTGTTACTGACTCTTACCTACATAGTCAGTGAGAAGTACACAGCACGTCAGGCAAAGCAAAGTTTCTGTTAGCAAAGGATTAGAGAAATAAGGCAGACGTGTGACTAGCCCTGTAGTGCAGTCGGTAGAGCTGCCTGCTGTGCAAGGGGTCCCGGGTTCGATTCCTGACAGGGGGTAGGAATTTTTCTCCAGCCAAGATTATTCTGAGTCTGGAAGTATAATGTTGGTGCCGTGGCTAAGTGGTTAGACTGCTCACCTACGATCTTAAGCCACCTTATAGGTGATCCCGCATTTGGTATTTGTGGTGGACGAAGCGACGTCTGGGCAGGTTTTCTCCGGGTCTATTCATTCCACCAATTGCTCCATTATCACCTTTCCAATCATCCATTTCACCTGAATTTCATATCATCCTCTCATACCTGATGCTTGGCTGACCACTTGCTTCCAGGTCTTCACTCTGTCTGGGCCGGGTTTGATCCCACGACCTTAGGATCAATACGTCAGCTTCTAACCAAATGAGCTACGCAGATTGACATCCGTGAGTGAGTGCGTGTGTTTGTGTGTGTGGGGGGGGAATCGTTGTAGTCGTTGTATTCAGTGGTCTAGTGGTACCTAACGTGCTATCCTCTGGTTCCCGAGGTCGCGGGTTCAAGCCAGCCAATGGGTAATGGATTGTTTTCTGGCATTAAAAGCCTTAGCATGGCTTCCTTCGGAGGAAGTGGTCGTCCCGTGTCGTAGTTTCACGATCTGTCACGCCCAACATAGAATGGGATAATGAGAACCACATCATTAATTTAAATCCTGAACTGAATTTCAGAAACGTGTTACGTCACATGTAATTGAATTGGCTGACACTCATGTAGGTCATAAATGGAAGTGATTAAACAGTTATGTAATGATAAGGTATTGAAAATTGTTCTTATTGTTATACGCTTCTAACTCACCGTGTCCAGAGATTTTAATTTATAAATTGCCTGTAAACTTCTTGCATGCTCTTTAGCAGTAGTTCCTGGCGGTGTAACTCGTATCACTGCAATTGCTAGGGCTATCTGTATACGTAGCACTATCTCCTTAACTGTAAGGCAAAAGTTATTGTTAAAAGGAACGGTTGTTTTTAATTTTACCTTTTATATGGTAGAAACTTATATTAACTCACAATATCTCTTTATCCTCGTCTCTTCTTCCATTCTTTCCAAATCAATATTAAATGTTAGCGCCACAGAACACTCTATTAGCGCCTTAAAGATTTAGGCAATTGTAGCAACAGAAAATGAAAATAAAACACAGCACTGGCGGCGAGAAGTCGGAACTAATCAATGCAAACTGAGTATAAAAACAAATAGAAAAGGTAATGTATGCTCCTAGTCATAATATGAATCTTTGAATTTTCCATAGTAAATTCTTGCTCCAAGCTTTTTATTTTGAACTACGTCCGAAGTAATTTAGTTTTGTGCATAATGGCTACACTGCAACATTCTCACTGCATTTCGAACGTGTTTTGTCCTTACTTGCACATGGTGCATAGGTTGCTGCTGCTGTAAATTTTTGACCCGAGGACTAATTTATCGATGTCTATAATGGATTCTTCATCAACTGGACAGTTTCAGAAAGATGAATTAATGGAACAAGTAAAACAGCAGATAGCTGTTGCAAACGCACAAGAATTATTAACGGTAATGCTTATGTGCTCACAATAAGATTACAGTAATTGAATAGAATTAGGTTATAATTGTAAACCTCAAATGGTGTCGTTTTCTTTACAGAAAATGACAGAAAAATGTTTCAAGAAGTGCATCAGCAAGCCGGGAACTTCTCTGGATAGCTCCGAACAGGTATAACTATTTACTTACATAACTTTGGAACAATAGATACTGGATATAGACATACTGTAAGGCATAAACAAATTGACCATAAGCTTAAATTACACAGTGTTTTCATCGATTAGATGGTCAATTGAACTTATTGTACAGGTCACCTCACGTAAAGCATTATTGCTGAGTGTATGCGAGTGATAAATACTTACTTAGTAAATAGAGAGTGAAACTAGGAATACAAAGAGTTTATTTCTAGTTTGGTCACTCGAGGCTTTCAACATAGTTGTCTATATGCATAGAATCACATTTTCATAGTGTGGAAGTACCTCATTGACCCTACCTTGGCACACACATTTGTAGTGTGTGCTCTTTCGATCAAAGGTAAAGCTTCACAGTAGATGAGCAGTTTGGGTCCATCTCGATTTTAACAGGTGTTAAAATATGTATTTCACCCAGATCTGTTGATAACATTCAAACTGTAGCAAAGGTAGGATGAAATGGACACAAGTACTAGTACCAGAACCATGTGTATTGTATTGCATCTTGTTCTTTTGATCCTAGAATGAGCCAAGCTCAAGGATATAGAACACGTCACACAACTTGTGTTGTTCTATACTTGTTACAGAGGTAGTAACCATATGAAATGACTACTTGAAAGTGAAATTTGTATTGATAAATGTGCTTAATGCAAGTCTTAAATACAATATTCATTCCATTGCTTAAAGTTGAAGCTCTTCATTATTCAGTTTTGAACAAAGACAAATTTTGCAGAATGTGCCGGTGAAATTTGCACCTTCAAGGGGAGATTGACCATTCTATACTACCAATGTTGAATGAACTTGTTTAAAGACATTTTAGAAACTAATAAAGATATCATTTTGAAAATGTTACAGGATGTACAATACTTGCAAGTAAACCCACATTTATAAAGAAATGTATATCATACAAAGAAAAAATTATTTTTTAAAAACTATTTTTTTAAGTGAAATAATTTCTCATGACCAAACTAATACACAAAAATGCCCGCCTCGGTAGCGTGATGGTTAGCATGTCTGCCTCACGTTCGAGAGGTCACGAGTTCGAATCTCGCTTAGGGTAAGGTTTTTTTTCCGAGGTTTTCCCTACCCTGAGAAGACGAATGTTGGGTAACTTAAAGCTCCATTGACCTCGGGCTCATTTGAGCATCATTTCACCCATTTCATTCATTCGTCCGATATGACACAATGTTGGAGGACGTTAATTAAAAAAAAAAAAAAAACACAAATAAGTAATGCTACAGTGCAAGCATTCCGGAGCTGCAGTCTTGCTAATACATGCCAACATTGAAGAAGGAAATGTTCTAAATACAGTAGAACCTCGATTATCCGAGATAAGGAGGGCTGCCAGTACCTTGGATAATCAAAAACTCAGATAATACTGACTCAAAAATCAAGAGGGAAACTTATGGTAGACTGGTGAAATGAATGAAAAGATCATCAAAGATGTGAAAAAAAGACATTTACTGTATTATCAAATGAAAAAATGACCTGCATACAAGTAAAAATACAAAATGAAAAAAAAAAAGACCTATAGTACATACAGTATGTACATGTTCCAGTTTAAAAAAAATTTCTTCAAGAAGTACATAAGTGTTTTCTGTTTAACAGAACATGCTCGCTTCTTTGCCACCATTTCATGCAATCATCATAGCAGTAGAAGGTCTGTTGAGTTGTCTCTGATTGTTGCTCTAGGTACTCAATAGCCTTTTGTGTCACTTTGAATCCTTCACTGTGGCTGAGTTTCTCATTCTCCATTTCAATGTCTTCATTGTCACTTTCACTTTCTTCTGCCTCTATTACAAGGGTTGTCCGCAAAATAAGGTTCCCAATTTTTTTTACGGTGAAAAACATATTTATTGACATTGAATAATACATTTTTGGAAAGCTTAAACTTTTCCCTATTTTTCGACATAATCACCGCTCTGATCAATGTATTTTTGCATGCAGTGTACCAACTTTTGTATGACTGCATCATAGTACTTTCCCGCCGCATAGCGAAGATAGTTTAGAACAGTTTCTTTCAACTCCTCTCCGGTTCTGAAATGCGTTCCTCCCAGGTGTTTCTTCCAGCCAGGGAAGAGATGGTAGTCACTAGGGGCCAAGTCTGGGCTGTAAGGAGGGTGTGTGACAGTTTCCCATCCAAATTTGTTGATGAGATTGGTTGTCACATAGGCAATGTGAGGACGAGTGTTGTCCTGTGAGCATGCGTCTTCTCTTGTTTTGGATTGTGCGGCGAAGGTTCTTAAATTTCTCACAGTAGTGGTCTGCATTGATAGCTGTACTGGTAGGCAGAAATTCACACAACAATAATCCCTTTCTGTCCCTTAGATCTTTGAGCATTGCTTCTTCCACTTTCATAATGGTGTCGTCTGAAACCAATGGTCGTCCAGAATGCTGGTCATCATGGCTGTACGTCCGTCTTTGAATTCTCTACACCATTTGCGTATGTGTTGTACGCTCATACACTGTTCTCCATACACTTCACACAGTTGAGAATGAATGTCCACTGGTGCAGTGTTTTTTGCACACAAAAATGAATCGCAGAGTGTAATTTGCACCTGGCAGGAGAAGCAAGTGGAAGCTCCATTTCTAACGGCTGCCAAGCCAAGACTGAGTGCGGCAGAGAGCTGACAGGGCATGAGACTGGAAGAGGGAGAACCAAGCTACAAGTCAGCAGTACCGGATCTCACATAACAGCATTCCTTGCGACTGCAGGACTTTGGGAACCTTATTTTACGGACAACCCTCGTATCATTCTTTTGTGCACCATTTCTATTTTTACATTACATACAAAGTACTTTGCATGGCACACTTCGTAGAATGGGACCTCAGGTAATCGAGGCTCAGATAACTACAGCTGTGCTGTTTGTGCAATAGAATGTGGCGAGTACAAATTGTAGTTCAAGATAGTTAACGGAACAGAAGTGGGGTATAAAGACAAATGTAACTTTAAAAAGTGAAAGGAAGTGAAAATTAAATGATTAGTGCATTAACATCTTTCAAGATAGATTAAATATACATTAAATTGGCCAACAAGCATAAATATGTAGTATATCAGAAAAAGCTGAACGTTTCAATATGAATGACGTAATCACACTCCTTCCAGACACATGGAACTCATATTGCATTATCAAAGGAGCACTCTGAGCCAAGTTGAAGCAATGTTCTATCAGCATCAGTTGAGCAGTGAGCAACTTTTGCTTGCACCTCTGTATGTCACAGGCCATGTACATGTTTTCCTGCTCGAGCCAAAGCTAGCGGAGGACCGGAGATAACAAGGACAGTCAGAATATCAGTGTATCAGTAGTACATTTGGGGAATCTGGTGAGGTCAATAGCCCAGCACAAACTGTCTGTTAACAGTGGCAGCTTGTGGATTTAACGGATCGTGTGCTGCATGCTCATACAGTAGTAATGTAAATGAAACTTTTCTAACTATAGTAGTAAATCGGGCCGATGATTTTTCATGCTGGCAAACAAGTTGATATCCTTAGTATTGATGTCTTTGATGCTCTAAACTAGATTCTTTTCTATAGAGAGCATAACGAGTGCCAAGAGTCCTGCTTCATTGTGTTCCTACTTGCATGATGAAATTCTGCCTTTCATAAATGAGTGAAAGCTCTGATTTCAGTTCGTTCCTGTTAAGCATGGGATATATCATTACAGCCAAGTCTAGAATATGCTCTGGAAAATTTCTCCAATATTCTTAGAAATTTTCTGCCTTGAGAGCTTATGCACATCAAGATGGGATATTGACTCTAACCAACTTTTCATTGTGATCACATACCTCTTTAACGTCTACAATTTTGTTGCAGTCCCACTGCTTCTGCTTATTTCCATGTTGATCTTCTTCGGTAGAGGCACTATCCAAGATCTTGCATGGTCCATCATTTATCTGCATAAAGTCTTTCACTGAATGGCTAACTTCAATGCAATAAGTTTTCCTCATCTGCAGTTGGTTGTATAGGATATTAACATGAGGCATTAAATACTTAACAAAATCTAACCAGAGCAGAAATTCACTATCTTGCAAGTTGTGTCGTAGCCCTCTTGCTTATCTTTCCGTGTCTTTTGAAAATGACCCCTCAAGTTCAAGAAAAATTCCATCTAGTGGCAGAACTGGCAGCAATACAACGTTCAGATTTTTTTGAGAACTGACTTACACTGGGACATGCATGAGAAGAAAGCAAGAAATCCTGACAGGGTGGAGAAAAACACTCTTGCTGATTTGTTTTGTGAAGCAGCTTTCCCCATTAAGAGATTTAATTAGTATTAGTGTGCCAGAGGATAATGTTCTCTTATTTTAGATTATACACTATTTATTTATCCCCCCATGACAGCAGCACTATCAAATGTTTGTACAATGATTTTGTTTGATGTTGACTCAATTGACTAACTGTGTAAGCAGACACTCAGATAATTCTAATGCAAGTGTTAGGTTTAATATTTTTTTTGTTAACAATGCTGTCAATTGCCAGTATATCAGCGCTGCCAGTGTTCTGGAATTTCACCTGCAGGAGTTCTTTTAGGTGCATTAAATCTATTAATATGGGCTGTTGCCTTTAAGCACACTTGAAAACCATCTGTGTAGGCCAGATTTGAACCCATGCCCTTGAGATCAGTAGGCCAGCTCCTTGCCAACTGAGCCACCCAGGCCAGCAAGCCTTAGGTTTCTAAAATTATAATAATACCTTAGACTGTAAGCTTCACTCTTCACTTATCTTAGTATTTACTGAAAGTTCTGGAAATTAAACACAGACTACGTAGTTTCACAGTGTATTAACTGCATCATCATGCCACTCTTGTTTATATTGGTCATCATCATAACCTAAATTACTTAATATTTCTGTGTTACCAACCTATGAAAACAAAACAAGCTTATTAACAGAGTTAATCAATAGTATTTCGAGATTCATTAAGTGATCCTTATTTTTCAAAATGAATATCTTTTCCCAAACCATTATATCTATGGGTCCATTTAATTGTTTTAATAAATTAACTTCTGGATTTATTTCATGATTAAATGACCAAAAATGATCTGCCACAGCTATTTCTTAAATGTGCTAGCGAATACAACCAAGTTAACGAAATTGCACTTGGGTTGACATGGCTGTTTTAGAGTAACTCATGTTCCTTAACCACTTTTTCGTTTACCATTGATTTATCTTTTATGTATGTAAAATTGGATAGTGGCTACCATTTGAAAATGCAAACCGAGGTTAATGCTCACAAAACAGTTTGACATATATGTTGTTAGCTAATGCTGGATTTCTGACAATGAAGTCATTAATCCTCTTGCTCTCCAATATTTTTCACTGATGGATGGGGCACTAGAAGTGGCTGGGCATATTTGAAGGTGGTCTCGATCCATTTCCTCTTGCAGATCACATAGAGGACAGAGTGGTGAAGAATATATCCCAATTCTGTTTAAATGTTTTGCCAGACAATCATGTCCTGTAATCAACCTGAAGGTTGCAACTGCTGTTTTTCGAGGATACTCAGGAATCACTGTTTGAATGTTTGGTAGTTCCCATCTTTTATTCTTTGATTTTTCATAGTAATATTTTGCAATAATTTTTTTGAATTCAGAGTTGACTAATCTTTTAGCTGCATAAAATGGTAAATTAACTATAGATTTTTGTACACCGCTGGTACCCTTTTATGCAAGAAAATCAGCTTTCTCATTACCACTCAGTCCACAGTGAGCCGGTATCCATTGGAAGACTAGATGTTTTTGAAGTGCGGTTAGATGGGTAAGGATTTTCTAGCATTCTATAATTGTTTGGTTTTTTGGTGACAACTTGGAAGTAATTGCTATAATTGCTGCCCTGGAATCTGAGAGAATAACTGCTTGCTGAAAATGTGAAATTCTGTACAAAAGATTTTGTAGTTTGACATATATTGTATGCTGTAACAAGATCTACATTTTTTGTGTAGTAAGATGTCTTATCATACACAGAAAAATTGTTGTTGGCTAATGCTGGATTTCTGACAATGAAGTCATTCTTGCTCTCCAATATTTTTCACTGATGGATGGGGCGCTAGAAGTGGCCGAGCATATTTGAAGATGGTCTTGGTCCATTTCCTCTTGCAGATCACATGGAGAACAGAGTGGTGAATATATCCCAATTCTGTTTAAATGTTTTGCCAGACAGTCATGTTCCATAAACAGCCTGAAGGTTGCTACTGCCGTTTTTCGAGGATACTCAGGAATTAGTTTGAATATTTGGTAGGTCCCATCTTTTATTCTTTGATTTTTCATAGTAATATTTTGCAATAATTTTTAATTCAGAGTTGACTAATCTTTTAGCTGCATAAAATGGTAGATTGACTATAGATTTCTGCACATTGCCGGTACCCTTTTTAGCAAGAAAATCAGCTTTCTCATTACCACTCAGTTCACAGTGAGCTGGTATCCATTGGAAGACAAGGTGTTTTTGAAGTGCTGTTAGATGGGTAAGGATTCTCCAACATTCTATAATTGTTTGGTTTTTTGGTGACAACTTGGAAGTAATTGCTATAATTACCGCCCTGGAATCTGAGAGAATAACTGCTTGATGAAAATGTGAAATTCTATACAAAAGATTTTGTAGGGCCATTCGAATTGCTTCAATTTCTCCATCAAAGTTTGTAGTTCCATAACTTAAAGATTTGTAATAGGAAAAGAGGTGACATGTGACTCCAGCCCCTGGTCAATCTTGGTTTGATATCAATGATCCATCAGTATAAATATGGAGCCATTCATGTTCTGGAAATCTAGTATGGATTGTCTCTAATGCCAATAATTTTAGAACACTAGTTGGAATATCACTTTTCTTAACTTCTTCTGTCAGGTGTAAATAATGCGTGATGTCTAATGTTTGTGTCGGAATGACTTTAGATATGAAGTTTTCCTTTGAATTAGGAAGGCGTACATTCTTCTTGATGTCTTGAATTTTGGAAAGAAAGCTCTCCTGAGTCTTTAGTGTATGTGTAAAATTTCTCTTGTTCCATGTATTGAATGGGAGTCTCAACTTTTCATGTTGAATAAGAGCTGCTTTTTCTATTTCATATTCAATGGGGTATTGGTTGGTTAGTATTTCCATAGCTGGTATTGGCGTGGTTTTGATAGCACCAAAATTAATTTAGAATAAAAATCCGTTCGAAATATTTTATTTGTTGTGGATACATCTTAAGCAAATGGTGTTTTAAACAACAGCATTAGCCATTTTTGAGAAAATGTGGGCTTTTTTTTTTTTTTTTTTGAATAATTTGACGTGCACATGGATGCTGAAAACCATGTTACATCCTTGGAAGACCTTTAACTTAAATACCAATTTTGATATTTAACCATGGTTTCATTTTGAGTTCTGCTGTTCAGACACACATCCAGGGGTTTCCAAACATGTATTTCTGAGCAAAATAAATACTTACTCTGCTTAGCTTAACTAAGCAACAGTAAGGGGGTCCAAATTTTTTACTTCCTCTACTTATTTTATGTTAGTAGAGAAAAAAAATTAGAAACTATTGTTCTTTACAAACTTCTGTTTCAATTTAATTTAAAAGGTGAGTCCATTAATAACACTAAACAACACTTATAACATTCTGTTTGAATGTTTAGTTTAATGGACCCAAAAACTAAATATTCAAATAAATAATAATTTGAAGCACTGAAATAAAGGGGGCAAAGCGCTAGGAGTTTCAAATTTAGGCTAAAATAGGGAATTATCTTATTTTGCGTGTTCATTTTTAATTTAAAAAAATATTGTCCAAGTAGATTAGATGTGAAAGCGAGAGAGAATCGTTCAGTGCACAATAATGGAAGCTTTTTATCTCAGTGCTTCATTTGATTTACACTTAGTTTTAAAGCATATGTTGTAGCTCCTGTTTTATATTTTCAGAAATGTATAGCAATGTGCATGGATCGGTACATGGATTCGTGGAATCTGGTGTCCAAAGCTTACAGCAGCAGACTGCAACGGGAAAGAAATCGTTTGTAGAAGTAATTGTGACAAATGTGAATTTATTAGTGATGAGTGCTAGCAATGTGAACAATGTACAAATTATAACTGACCTTCTGATCGAAGGAGTCTTGTATATTATATGCTTTTGTTAAGAACACAAGTATATTATTTTTTTAACTGTCATAAGTTGTTGCAAGATTTTAAAAAAAATTATGTTCATTAACAGTGAATAAAACAGCATAATTAGGCAGCTCCTTGTAACAATCAAAATGAGACACCAAGTGCTTGTAAATATGGCATATTCATTTCACATCTTCTAAATAATCTGCTACTCCAGTAAGAGTTTCAATGGATAACTCTGCAGTCATGTCCTCCATCTGCAAAAGTGCAAACATACATTTTATTATATTTTTGGCAGAACTGAACTAAGAAAATTTGAGTCAGTGAAGGAAAAAGAACATTTATTCAACTGTTTATCTTCACTTCTATGAAACCCCTTTGATTCCAGCTCTGATTTTATAAACATGACAAGATTTTTAAAGATATTTTCCATTTTTGTTATTCTTCACACTGTTAAATTTGCTTGCAGGGAGTTTGAGATATGAAACACTTACCACTTTGAAAACCAGTTTTGTCCCAAAAATAGAATATCCAACTGTTCTAACATTGGGAGTGGAATGACAGACAGAAAGAAGAGAAGAAAAGAAAAGCACAAATGTGCAAACTCATCTTGGTTGTATTTTGTCTTAGAAATCACCCTAAAATGATGTAAACTTTTATATACACATATGGTTGGAAGAATTAGAATACAAGATAGCTAAGAGGAACATAGAGCTTTGGATTAATTATCTTTTGTAATATCAGACTATAATGTTAAACATTGCAGCCAAAATGCCAATATTAGCCCAATTTTTATTATTAATTTTGAAGGTACAAACAAAACGATGGTATAAATCAGTCATCAACAATCCCTGGGCTAGTAGAATGGCAGTAGTATGTAATTGTTGCACATATTTTACACTTGAATAAACATAGTAACTAAACTTTAATTCCAATTATATGGCACTTCAAATTGCAAAATTCTTTGCAAGCAAATTTAGAATCGGACTTGATCTGATTATGTAGATGAAATTGCATTTGTTGTCAAAAACTCAAAACTTTTTATTCTGTAACAGTTTGAGATATAGTTACATATATCTTGGCCATATTGTATCAATTCTCTAAATGTATAACTCTCACCATTCAAAGAACATCCTAGAAATCTATCCTAATAACATGTAAATAAATAAACAGGATTTATGGATCCTCCTGGATTTAATTTATTACAGCATAGCACATGTAAAGTGGATACAGAAAATACTTTTTCTGTTAAATACATCACAGACAATAATGGATTATGAAACACTGGTCCATGTATTGCAGGTAACCCAATAAAATGTCAAGACTTCCATACAACAAATAATTGATAAACCTTTCCTCCTATAGAAATTACATAATGAATGCATTTCCCTTTATAAGTACTTATTCAGGGTGCCTATACCCAATTCTACTATGTTTACGCACATAAAAAATGTATAACTTTACCAGAGGCGGCTGAAGTATGAATCCACTGGTGGTGCCAGAATAGTTCCCCAAAATAGTTTGTTTTATAATGCACGACTGCGACCACTACTACACTGAACCAAATTAATTCTCGGAACGTGCCTTTGTTATTCGAGTCTTTTGACTCATTGTGTCCACGTAATGTTAATTCTAACCTTCCTTAAGGTCATATGCAATTTAGCACATACCTCTTTCTGTCTACTTGCTGATACTGGGAGTCAAGTCTGTGTTGCAGCTAGGTTCATACCTACGCTGCTTAAATTTCTCATGGGTCTTATTTTTTTCCCCAAACGTGAACTAAATCCACCACATCTTTCGTTGACCAATTATTGCCACCAAACAGAATGCATGGAAAGCAGAATAAAGCATTTTTCACCTCACATTCACAGATCCATGTTTTTTGTATAAATGTCACTATTGAAATTTCTAACGCAGTTAACCCTTGCACTTTTTTGTTCAGTGTTTATATGCAGATCAGAAGTAGGTCTTCCCATGGATTTTACTTTCACCTTGTCTTCTAACGATAACGTAGAAAATGAACTGCTTAGTAAAGAACTCACTTTATTCATTTTACTTAAATCAAACTGCACACGTAATCACTGATGCGCTGGACAGTGTTTACTGTTCCTAGCACACCTCTTTCAAATGTACAGGATTACTGGTAGGCAACCAACTTTACAGAAAACAATTATTTACATAATTGTAAGTGTAAACAACGGAAAATTAATAAGATGCGATTTTCTACTTTTACGCAGTAGCAGTGAGTGATGGCTTATTTCTCATTGTCATTCAATGTCATTCTGGCAGGTTGTCACAGTAACTTAATGGTTAGAGCACCTGTCTGGTAAGTGGAGGGTCTGTGGTTCAAATCCCAGCTGTGGCATTGAATTTTTTAGTTCCAGTTCTACCTCTCAAACATTGCCCACACACGGCTTGTGTTTAAAAACACCACCAATAAGTTTGTTGGCATAAATAACTAATAATTTTAAGAATTATTGGTTGTAACTTCAACTAAATGATCGCAGCAATCTATGCATACAGTTACTGCAGCAAGTTATATTAATTGTGTTGTATGCCCTTCTGAAAGATTATCTTCAACTTCTCAGGGAAAGAAAAGTCAGCTGGCTCAGTTACCAGCATCTGTGGCTCCCACTCAGGAAATATCAATTTCAAATTGCAGGTGTTAACCAATTTGACTGAGGTTTTCTTGCAATTAACCTCAAAGAAGACGACTCATATTTAATCTTTATTAAAAGTCAATGATGTTATGAAAACTGGCATTAAAATACAATAGAACCCCGCTAATCCTAATTAATTGGTGTGGTGTGTTCGGATTTGGTAATGTTACGATTATCTGAAAAAACTAAAAAAAGATGTATATAAATTCAGCTAGAAGTTTAGCAGCTATAAGGTAACAGTGCAGTGATGTGAGCAGGTGACCACGTTACAATTACCATGCACAACATAATGACAATCACTATGTTTCCATAGGGAATTTAAATCGATTTTGAGTCCAATCCCATTTTCAATTCAAACCCAAAATAAGATTGATTTGGTTATACAAGGCTCAAGCAATTATTCAAGCTTTTATATTGCTCACTTAGTTTATGTTGACAAACCTATAAAAATATGTTTTCTGTGTATTTTAAGTATATTTTGAAGTTGGTAAATGTTTTTTAGAAGAATATATTGCGAGATTATAGAAACAATAAAAGTGGCTTTGTTGTTCTGTTTTATTACACCACTTTTGCTAAGAAAACAAACTGACCAGCCTGCAGCATATTCCGAGTACAGTAGAAGTTAGCATCTTTGGCAGATTCAAACTGGTTTGAATTCCATTGTTGTTTCCATGCAACAAAATTTTGATCAGATCCGAGGATTCCGTTCGATTTGAATTCCCAATGGAAACGTAGTGTAGGTGTATTTTTATATTTTGACAGAAATCCTGCATGGTAGGGATGAGTAACAACTGTGGTGGGGATAGCGCAAACCCATGCCACAATGCATCACACGCTTAAGATTACGAGAGGGGAGTACACTGCATAATCTGACTAAAAACTAAGCTTACCTTTTACAAGTTCAGGCTCACTCTTGAAGATCTGTGTAGCAGGTGTTGTATCTCTTCTAAATTAAGGCAGCAACTCTGCTGATACCAAACTGCAATTCATCATCTTCATCCTCTGCATACTGATCTTGTCTTGCTTCATCATTTTCTTCCTGTTCACTATCACTATCACCACTGTCATCATTTAAATGAATAACTAGCTCCTTTCCTGCATCCAGAAGTCCCTCAGTTCTCATATATTCTATTTCGACTTTCCTTACAAGTTTACATGCTTTTTGCCATTCTTCTACTGTGATTGATTTTATTTTTTAATCTGCATGTTTAATTATATCATTCATTTTAAACAATACATTATGTTTGGAAACCCACTTTTTAGCATGGCCCATATTAGTTCCATTGGGTTCAATTCTGGGTGGTAGGGAGGCAGTCTTAGGACAGTATGATTGTGCTTCTCAAGTATTTTATCTATTTTATAAGAGGGTTTCTTAGATTCAAAAAATTTGTGTTTCTGAACTCATCTTCAGCCATGTGTCTCTGTAGCCAGGATATCATTTGATCTCTTCTAGAGTGCAAATTTGGATATTTATCAAATTGAACAATGTGATATGGGGCATTAACTATAACAAGCACAAATCTAGGAGCCAGGTTAGGAATAAGCTTTTCTTGGATCCATTTTTGATAATTGTTGTAGTTCATATTATCGTGGTACGCAACGCTTTTCTTGGGCCTTAAACCATACATAGGCGTTAGGAACAAAACCCTGTTCTCCAGCATGCATGATTACCAACTGCTGGTCTTTCGACATCGGTGCAAAGAGTACCTGTAGCGAGTTATCACTCCAGGCATATGGCGTTGTATGTGCTGCATTGATGTAAGTCTCGTCCATATAAACTAATTGTGGCCTTCATTGCAATATCTTTGAATATCTCGCAGATATTTAAGTCTTCCTGCCCGTATGATATGATGTTCCACTAAAATTTGCCTGTTGCCCTTGGTTTTCTTCCAACTAATTCCAAGCTTCAGAAGAACTTTTCTTAATGTTGAGACACTGCCTTGGAAGTCAATAGAATTTTGAAGCTTCATGAGCACTTTCTTTAGAGTTGGTCTTTCTTTTTCTGTGATGTAAAAATTATTCACAGTTCGTGTAACTACTTCTTCATTAAAACCATCCAAATTTGATTTTGTGCATGTTCTTAATCTTTGTTTACCTGGCATAGCGAAGGACATCGTTGCACCAGAATCAATTGTTTTTGTTTCACTAATAATTCTCCTCACACTGCTTTCAGACACTCCTGTTGCCTCTGATAACCTTTCCCAGATTTTCATACTGGACCCAGACCCTTGTTCCTTTTTCATAAACCTATACACATTGCTTATTACTTCTTGTGTTTGTGAATGTAGCACTTTATTTCCTAATTTGCTGCTAGGAGGCACCATTTCTAACTGTTCTCTTAGAACCAGGAGAAACAAGCTGTAGTATTACTCAGTAGCTCTGCAGATGTTTACTTGCTCGCAACCGACAAGTAACTGACCTGCCCTCCCCTCCAGTTGCAATCGCCCAGATATCACTGCGCATTACTCTCCATCTGTCAATATATAAAAATACACCTGTAAATGTATTCAAAATGATGATGTAGCCAACATAACAACAATGTTGATTAGGACTTCTCGGGTTACCAGCCGTGTGATGTTGATGAAGTTGTTCGAGCTTTCGGCAAAGAAACACTGGAAGTGCTTAAGTTATTTGAAAAGGGGGAAAGAGCTAAAAAACTGGCTATGGATTTTGTGTTTGGATTATTTGGAATTTTGGATTAGTGAGGTTTTACTGTAGTACAATATATTTAGAATACATAACTTATACACATTGCTAATTTATGAAAATACCAACTATATTACATAAGACCAGTTTAACATTAATTAAAAATAACAACACAATATTCAACACTAATAACAATTAAAATCTTCTTGCCTATGAACAAGGATTTGCAGGGAGTATCATAGAGGGTCGTGTCCATATAACCTAAAACCAGTTCTTGAAATTCAAGTACTTTGGATATAGTAGAACTATTGCTGTAGACACAACTACCACTCAGTACAACCCATATTCTGACCTACAGAATATAAGAAACAAGGCATTACAGAAAGCTCCAATAGATAGTAGATTTCGGGTTTGTAGGCCGTGGTCCAGTTGATGAATTTTCTGACATTTTGTCTGTCAGAAATTTCATCGACTGGACCACGGCCTACAAGCCCGAAATCTACCATCTATTGGATTAACGCCAGCCGTGAAAGCCTAAGCATGTATGTTACAGAAAGCTGTCTTTGCAACAAAGGACATCTGCCCAACATCACATTGATTACTTGCACATTCACACAGTCCACTGTCCAGAAGTCCACATTCCAATAAATCAATAATCAAACTGATGGTCATAAATAAAACACGTAACTAAGGCCACCTGTCTGCATACATACCTGTAATAAATAGGTCACATAAACATTGTCATGATTTTCTTTTACATTTATAATAGAGCTAAAATTAAGAGAAAAAATAATATGAAGCAGCACCAGAAGTCAATATTGGATAGTGCATAACATGCTTTTTTTCCCCCCCTTTCCCTATATAATACACCTCAAGAATGCCTGTATGTACGTAGTTGAATTAAAAAAAGAACAAATAATGCCAGTTTATGTGGAGACCCTAAAAATTTGTCTTTTGAAGGACAGTGCTACATGTATAGACACTTATATACCAGATGAGTCAGCTGCCCCTAACAATCCAGTTTTATGCAATCCACATGGGGCCCCATGCTATCTAAGGAAGTGTAACATAGATATCTTTGGTTTCACACTTTGCAAGATGACTAATACAGCAAATGTGATGGTATCGCTTTTAATGCATCTGTAACACAGCTAATGCTAACGAAACATTTTCACAACTGAAAATGTGTACTGAATCAAGCGCATATACTTCATATTATGTTAACTTGGTTAGTAAACTCTCATGCTTCTAGAAAGTCCATTTGGAAGAAGTATATAGTTGTAAAACACTTGTTTGCAGTAAAGGTGGATCGAATCATTTGGTGGCAATGGACTCGACGAGGATCGGCACACCGTCTGCCAGAGTTACATGTGAACAACCAGCAGGTCCCTAACAACTCCAAAAGCAATTCGGTTGACCAAAAATCGCCATATTACTCATGAAGTCCCTCGCCACGCAGCAAAAGTTGGGGTTTGGTGTGCGTAGAATTATCAGTCCATATTTTACGACAACAGTTAATTCACATATTTATGCAAATTCTATTTTTATTTTGAGTAATATTTTTCTGCAACTGACAATACATGAAAGATTGTGTGCCTGGTTTCATCAGGATTTAGCTACAGTGCACATTGCTGCGCATTAATTACAAAGTATGTATGGTGACAGAATAATTAGTCAAGGATTGTGGCCACCTTGTTCTCCTGACCTATCCACATGCGGTTTTTATTTATGGGGAATGTTAGAAGAATAAAGTGTATGCATCAAATCTGCACAAGGGAAATACAGGCAATCAGTCAACATGAACTTTTGCAAGTAAACCAGAATTGTTTTCAGAGATGTTCACATTGAAGGTCATCAATTTCAACATTTCTTGAGATGCAGGTAAGCCTAAAGTAAGTTACAATAGTAGTTAGGGTTCAGCACCTATGACCTGCCAGTCGTCTACATGTACCTCTGGCAGAGGGCATGCTGGTCCTTGCTCGGTCCCGTGCCACCATAGGGCAGTCCAACACACTGTATTATACTTCAGATTGTTAATATTGTTATAATTTGCAGTTATGCTTTATTTTTATTTAATATTTTATTACTGTGTACTGTTTCTTTTTGGTAAACTACCGTTAGACAAGTATTTAAATGTGTTGTATATTTAATCTAAAAAAATGAGCAAATTACATATCACATTATTTTTAGTAGCAAAGTTGTAATGGTAGAGTTTCTTGATGCAGTGCAAAGAAAAGCATTTTGTAATAAATATCACCTCCTGTTAGTATGTTATGGTGGCCCAGAGAAGAATCTTTTGTAATGAAGTTCTATTTCTACTACTTTTTCGGAAGTTTTATTCTGAGTGATGTGTAAACAGTTAAAGATAACGTATGTGCGTCAAAATAAAAACAAACTTAGAGATTAAAAGCTTCTTATCTTAGTAATTGCTGCAAGTTCTTAAATGCAGCATTTAAGAACTTGCAGTAATTATTAAGATAAGTGAAGCTTTTAACCTCAGAGTGATTTTATTTTAGATTCTGTTACTTCACTGTTAATAGCTTGTATTTTTCATTAAATATGTGTGTCAGTTTACTGACACTACATCACTTACATTTATATGAAACTTCCAGACTTGAGGAAGGATGGGGAATAATCGTGACTAAAGAAAAATTCCCACCCTCCAGCCGGGAATCGAACCCAAGACCCCTCCACCGAATGAGCCAATGTATAGTAATGTTAGCAAAGAGGATTGGAAGTAAAATTGAAGTGTAATTACAGAGAGAATGCAAATAAGCAAGAAAAGGGGAGTAACATTTGTAGAAAGTGTTGCAAAGTGAAGATTTGCATTTTCCTGATTCCCTTTAGCTGTTAATTATTAAAGTAAATCTGCAATTTAACATAACATTATAACCACCAGTAATTTGTGACAATTATTTCCACTAAAATCCAATGTTTAAAGCATTCCGTTTGTCAACTGCCTGCCATATGTAACTCATATTCACAAGTTGTCATTATGAAATCTATTGCACAATTGCATGAGCTTATGATTTCTAGTTATTTCAGGTCTTATGGTTTATGTCTCTAAAATACAATTTTGTATTTCTTTTATAAACACATATTTATGAAATACATTCACATTTCAGATTATCTATCTATTGCACAACTGCATGAGCTTATAATTTCATAGTTATTTCAGGTTATGTGATCCATAAATTAATTTGTTTCATCGTAATCTGAAGGGATCCTCATTTATGATATAATTCTGGGAGATCTTTTAGGTTGAATTGAGGAACGTATGCGTAAGTAAACTCGAGCTTCCTGCCTTCTAGTGGCCTAAATTTGCCATTATGTATGAGAATTGAGTTTCCCACATTCTTCATATCTATGTCACCTATGTACATGCATTGCCAGCAGTTACCTCCATTGTTCATGTTATACACATTACCAACTATACAGTTCCAACGTTGTGCAAATAATGCACTACTACCGCTAGCTATGTTCATTTCTCATGCATTGGCACCTGCCTTGCGTGGCTCTAAGCCTGTGTACAGGAACATTACCAAAGCAGCTTACCTAACCTATTTATAATATATTTGAAGAAAATAATATGAATTTAATAATGATATAATAATAATAGTAATAATGATGATGATGATAATAATAAACAACTTACTCCTGAAGCAGAACTGAGCAGATCATCTTCTCCGAAGCCTAGTTCCTCCTCTATTTCAGAATCTGTGCCGTGGTTGCTTGGCCCTTCTTTAGCACTTCCAGTCACCGAAGAGTTAAAATCCTCATCGTAGTTATCTTGAGAATCTAAAATTTTTCATTCGTAAGTAAAACAGGAAAGAACTAAACAATGTAAATTGTCACATAAAACCAATATGCAGCAGAAACAATAAGTTTTCTTTTACCAAGCTATTTCTAATGAACGGCCTGATTCATCATGTAAGAACCATGATTACTAACAGCTGCACCACTGAAAGGATAGGGATGAGACATTAGGTAATTGTCTAGGTTGGTTCCTTTAAGCTCTCAAGGGGAGAGAATTAAAGGCTCTCCCCCCTGTTAGATAACAATTACCCTTACGTTGGGTCCCACACAACAAACTTTGACACAGAAATATAGGCCATACATTTCTCCCTTCAACAGCTCCTCTATAGGGTGAATAAATTTCAAAAAGTTGTCATTCATTCAGATTCTAAAGCGCCAATGTATGCACTAAACACAAATAGAAAGGTGTATCTCAAAATTAAAGAGTGTCAAGAAACGTTCCAGCAACTCCAAAAACTAAGCAAACAAGTAATACTTCAATGGATAGCAGCACATTGTGGAATTGCTGGAAATGAGACTGCTCACCTCCTTGCAAAGAAAGGAACTAAAGTGCCCCAATCCAATCCTACTACCCTAACCTTCCTATCTATCAAAAGAATCCTCACAAATGAGGAAAGCAATCTCATGACCTACAACATACAGCTCAAGACCCAAAATGGAATATGGAATATTTCCAACCCAGAGTATTCCTCACATATCACATAAATTTGCAGTAGCTAAATTTGGTCTAACCATGGGACATGACTACCTAGCTAAACACCTTCCTACAATAGGAATTTACCACAAACCAAATTGCCCCTATGTAATAAGGAAGAGAAAATGACCGAAGAACATCTATAAAATTGCTCAACATTACTTCATGGATGCACCACAGAAAAATAATGTAGTGCACGAAAGCTAATGTCTTCACTGCCAAGTGCCAGGCATTAGACAACATCAACAGATTTTTATACTTGTAATTTATGTTTTTACATGCCCCACTCAGTAGCACTTCACTTACCCAATCCTATATCCATCATGGCTTTGAGCTTATAGATATCCTTAACTTGGTTCAAACTCGGTAATGAAGCAGTAGAAAGTGGTTCTGGAGCAGAGCCCATCCCAAATAATGGAGGTAAATTGCCAAGTGAGGACAGACCAGCAGAGCTCAGTGGAACCTGCAACAAATAACAGTATAAAAGAGAGTCTGCATGGAGACAGAGGAGTTAAGTGTAAATACATAAATGCATCCTAAAACTAATTTTAATCAGCCTACAAAAAATATATTTCACCTACTATAAACTTGCAAGGCTAAATATTTCACCAATTATATTTTCAATGTTTGTTAATCTATCACCATTAATCACTCAAAACTATGCCACCTCCTCCCCCCACCGCCACCAATGTTAATATTATTTTTGTTATTTATTTATGCCAACAAACTTACTGTTGGCGTTTTTAAACACACAAGCCATGGGTGGGCAATGTTTGAGAAGCAGAACTGGAACTGAAAAATTCAATGCCACAGCTGAGATTTGAACCACAGACCCTCCACTTACCAGACAGGTGCTCTAACCATTAAGCTACTGTGACAACCTGCCAGAATGACATTGAATTCTCAAACCCATTCGTATTTCTCCCGGTAAACCACAAAGGCAGCCTCACATCAGACAATTACCCAATGGTGTTTTTAAACACACAAGCCGTGTGTGGGCAATGTTTGAGAGGAATTGTCTCTGATGTGAGACTGCCTTTGTGGTTTACCAGGAGAAATACGAACTGGTTTGAGAATTCAATGCCATTCTGGCAGATTGTCACAGTAGCTCAATGGTTAGAGCAACCGCCTGGTAAGCGGAAGGTCTGTGGTTCAAGTCCCAGCTGTGGCATTGAATTTTTAAGTTCCAGTTCTACCTCTCAAACACCAACAGTAAGTTTTTTTTTTTAGTGTTCCATTTATATCCCGCCTTTAACTGCAGAGGTCATATCAGCGGCCTTGCTTATTGACAAATGGTGTTACACGTTTACGTTGGGTTTTTCTATCTTTGGGGGTTTTATTCTTTAAATTCACACACACATTCACACTTTCATTCATACTTCCAGACTCAGGGAAGGATGAGGAATAATCCTGGCTGGAGAAAAATACCTACCCCCCTGCCGGGAATCGAACCTGGGACCCCTAGCACAGCATGCAGGTGCTCTACCAACCGTGCCACAGGGCCAGCCAAAACAGTAAGTTTGTTGGCATAAATAAATAATAATTACCATCTGAAGGTTATTTTAACCCGGGAAATAAAGTACTTACGATAGTAAGTTGCCATTGGGGTAATTGTCTCTGATGTGAAACTGCCTTTGTGGTTTACTGGGAGAAATACGAGTTGGTTGGAGAATTCAATGTCATTCTGGCAGGTTGTCACAGTAGCTTAGTGGTTAGAGCACCTGCCTGGTAAGCAGAGGGTCTATGATTCAAATCCCAACTGTGGCATTGAATTTTTCAGTTCCAGTTCTACCTCTCAAATTATTTTTGTTGTTTATTATTATGATGATTTTTTTATCATCATCATTATTATTATTATTATTATTACAGCTCCTTCCCGGGCCGCTAAGACACAGAACATCAGAACTGCTATTTTTTCCATCATGAAGCTCATCAACTGATCCCCAAATGGCGTCACAAGGCAACATAAAACTGCATCAGAGCTTCTAGCTGGAAAAAGTCTCTATGCCAGTATTTGAACTGAACCTGAGTCCTCTCGCATAAACAGCACTGCTACCATGGTTCACATGGGGCCAGCTAATGTCATTCATAACTATTAATATAAGCAAGCCAATCTGCACCATAATCATATATGATCTATCAAAAGCAAAACAATGCTCCTTTATCCTAGGCTACATGTATGCATTCCTTACCTGTGCATCAGCTTTACTATGGTTCTTAGATGCATTTCTGGTTGATAAACTTAGCACAGAATTTTCTGAGACATTTTTGCTACTGTGGTGAATGGGTATTTCACTGTCTGATGATGAAAGTGACCTTGGAGAGAGTCCATCAGTGAAATTTGTTGATAGTACATTGTCTTTATCCTGCTTGATTTTTCCTGCACTATTTACAATAACAGTCTTCTGTTGAATTTCTTGTGAATTTTTTAATGTTTTGGCTTCTTGTAAATGACTAGAATTCTCTTTAGTATCTGTATCTTCCAAACCTTTCCCAATAGCACTCTTCAGATCGATTAATAAATTGGATTTATTTTCACAGAGCACATCTTCAGGATGAGGTTTTTCAATTTGTACTTCTTCATTCTTATGATCCTAAAAGTGCAAGCAGAAACAATGGGATTAATGCACAAATGGACAAATGTGAATTACAACCTTAAAACACAACCTCTGTCCATAGAACACCTATACATTACCTTAAAACCAATTTCCTAACCTCATATAACCTTGATGCTGAAGCTATTCGAAAGACAAAAACAGCCAACATCAATCATAATCTCTTACAATCGATATATAACAGAAGATAACCGAGAAACGGTAGTTGTTACACATGTATCTAAGATGAGTAAATAAGATACCCTATAAGCACTATTGATTGAAACATTGTATGAGACAAACGTATATTTGGGCAAAAAAACATAACGAGCTATGAATCAGCAAACAGCAATAGTGGACTGCGTTGCTGAGAGACATTCAAAGAAGGATCACACAATATTATTTGCTATGCGCAATCATATCTAAAACATTAAATAATATTTATGGATATGCTATCTTGAATTTAGCATATCCAAGAACCATGAAGATATTGAATTGAATAGCTTCAAAAACTCACTACAGTTGACTTTGTGAAAAGTGAAGTTATTTATTATAATATTGATACTTCATTATAATAAAGATAATTTCGGTGAAAATCTGGATATTTATTGAGCATACATTAATCATCGCTATCTTATATCCGCTAACCCATTAAAGCCCTGAAGATAATAGTCACATCACTGTCATGCCCAACAACAAAAAACTGCTACATGGCTACATACCTGAAAATAATTATTGCAATTATTTCCAGTATTTTTCCATGGTGGAATTTACTATACTTCTTTAAAAAAGTAAATTAAATATGTTCTATAATGTTTAAATAATGGGAGGAAGGTGTTTCTACTCCATCCACCCTTAAATCCAGCCCTTGTAACTCTCCGCGATAACCTGATGTTAATATCAGCTGTGACTAACACAAACACCACGTGGACTCATCTCGCCTTTATGATGCAACAGAACAGTATTTACAGAGGTATTTTTTAGAGGTGGCGTGTGTCGTAATGTTGCGCAGTAGTTCATAGTCGAGTCCACTTGTCTATTGCAAGATAAAAGGGGTGTCTGGTTAGTATCTCTTTGACTTCTAGCCCACTAGCCAGCAGGCTGCTGGTATAAATTTACCCCCACCATTGCTTTGTGTGATGCTCAGATATGCGCGAGTGACAAGGTCACGCGCCACCTCTAAAAAATACCTCTGTACTTGGGAGTTTTAGGAATAGCACTGCTATTGCATTACATTCAAGTCGGGACATTAAGAGTGGAGCGGTTATAGTTCTCTAAAAGACCACAATAACAAAACTAAATTTTATCAACTGCTGAGATGATCCTAGTAGTTAGCCATTTGGAGCACTAGTGCCAAACAAATGCATTTTCTCTATATAGGGAGCATCAAGATTACGCAAGGTAGACTAGTGTATCACCATAACAAATAAAAACAAATTAACAACATTGTGTAGTTGTTAATGTTTGTAGCTAATTTCTAGCACATAAGCTTTGTTATATTACCTCTTTTTTGTCTGAAGGGTTATTCTTAGCAACAGCAAGACGTAATATTTCCAGCAACAAAGGCACCTTTTTACCTGAAATGAAAGCAAATTATTACATTTATATAAAAGATGAACTGAATCCGCAACCAAATGTTTTATCCAAATACAATGGGCCCAAAGACCTAGTTGTCGACGAGCCCTTAAACCCCATCAATCATTCCAAATACATACCATTAACACCATCCAGGTTCAAATCATTTATTAATTTTGATTTTCCACCATAATTGTAATTTCTTCCTTCACTTGTTTCTGGATCAAATACAGAGAGAGTAAAATCCAACTCAAAAAATTCCAGGAATTCACGCACTAAACAAGTTACTAATGAACCTTCATGAGTGCCAACAAATTCTTTCAAACGCTTGTTCACAAACTGGTCATTCTCCTAAAAAAGAAAAAGACATTACAAAAGATTATGCAAATATGCCCTAGCAATAGCCGCAATGCAAGACAAAATTTTAGAGAATTCTGTTAAAAATGCAGCATACCTTGAAGTTGTCATGTTCTTCAATTGCTAGGAAAACACTTGCTCGAATTTCTGCCTGCAACATCAGAGAACACATTTACCAACAAACGACACAGAGAAACACTCCTACAAAGGTGAATGCGTACTTACAGCAAATTTTATAGGTAGGAATTAGTTGATGAATAGATAGACGTAGCAAAATAAATATGCTCTTATTTAAGTTGTGGGAACACAAATAGTTTGAATCATAATTCAATATTACTTTATAGTACTTAAAACTGATATTTTACAAAGAGTTTAAGCCATCACACCTACAAATTTAATTTGAGGTGAGCTTATGCTTCAATATGAATTATCCAAAGATTTATTGCTTTTTATTATTATTTTATATCTCAAAAAGAATCCAGGAAAGATAAAGTTCGCAATAATAGAATAAGGGAAATTATGCAAGTTGACAAAAACATTTTGGAAATTGTAAAAAAAAGACGCCTTAAATTAGAATGTCTGAGAATTGAATACCCAATAAACTTCTGAAGGGAAATGAAGACAAGGGAAACCTAAGGAATGCTGGATGAATGAGGTGAAAAGGAATATGGAGAGAAGAGGGTTAAAGGAGGAAAATGCTATGGACAGGGACTTATGGAGGCAGGAGATCGTCTTGGAAAGAAGCAAACCCATTGTATCTCGAAAAGCATTTCAACAGAACAGAAAAGTTGCATGTAATCTTTAGTTTTAGTATATCTAAAACATAGACTATTATTGTGAAGTATAGTTAAGAATTATGGTTATTTTTACAGAAATTATGAATTTCAAACCCTGTGGCATGGCATAATGGATTGGAGCATATTATGAGGGATGTTCAATAAAGACTTCCATTAAGTGCCTGCTTGCAGTATCTGTCCATGTACCATTGAACTATGTATTCTACACAGTTGATTGTTGACAGCCTGTGAGAGTGAACGTATTTGATAATCGCCTCTAAATATTGTCACAAGAACAGAAGTCAGCCAATAAGGCCATGGTCATCACTTTTTTTGATTACCAGGGGATGGTGTATACACACACACAGTTCCAAGATACTCTAGTCACTGCAGATTACTACAAGAATGTACTGAAGCAATTGGTGAAGAATCATATCTCCAAACAGCAAAAGAATCTTATTCAACAGTGGAAGCTTCATCACGATAATGCCAGGCCACTTGTTGCTAATGCTACTATCGAGTTCCTAGCACAAAATCATACCTCTACAGTACCCCATCCACCCAGCTTCATGTGACTTTTTCTTAACCTGACAGACAAAAAGGAACTTAAGGGACATCAGTTCGATAATAATACCAAAGCAGTGAAAGCTTTAGAGGCGACTCTGAACAGAATGTCAAAGAATGGCTTCCTGCACGTTTTTCCAGGAATGGCAAAGAAAGTGGGACAAGTACATTGTATTGGGGAGATGCATTCTGAGGGGGACAAAAGTCTGTATTTTACAGTACATTGTATGAATATTAGTGCCAGTGTTTATTGAACACCTCTTGTATTCGGGCTTCCAGCCATGGAATGCATATGGGCTCAAGACCATTTGTGGGGGTGCAGATATTTTCACCCATGTATTGGGCAGGTGCCCATTCAGCATTGTGAGGAATTTGAGGAACTTCAACAAGTAGCAATTTGTAGGTACAGAAACCAACATTCCAGCTAGGGGCATCATAGCACTGACATCATCTCCCTATATCACTTGGGCGATCCCTCCATCTGCACAATGTGTAGGTGCCATCATTCAGGCTGGTTAGTTGTGTTGTTGTAGTGTTTAACGCCCGCTTTTACTACTACGGCATCGCAAGCGGTGACACTGATGATACATGAAGATGGAGCACCGGTGGAATGAGATGGCGGGGGAAACCGGAGTACCCGGAGAAAACCCGCCCTGACGCCGCTTCGTCCACCACGAATACCACATGCGGGTCCCTGGGATCGAACCCGTGCCGCCTAGGTGGTAGGCGAGCGCGCTAGGCTGGTTAGTGTAGACCTGCTAGGGTCACAATTAATCTTATGAGTTTTCATTTAGCAAAATGTTAACAGCCAAGAAGTAAAAATTTTATCAACAAAACTGTAACTGCTCTACCACTATAGTGTACCTTTAAGATTATTGACTTTAAAACAAACATAAAAAGAAACTGAAGTTCCTAAAACAATTTATATTTGTGCAGTGTACACCAAAGTCCAAAATAAGCTGGCATAACTATTACGATCCTGGTGCTTTCCCAACATTTTCAGCCTTCCCTCTTACAGTATCCCCACCATTTGTGTTTCCTCTCTGACAATATGACTGCTCCCACCAGTATTTCCTGTTGAAACCATTGCAATAAACAATAATGCACATGATCAATTTGTCATTGACGATTCTTACATTTAGTATTCTTTTTACCCACGTTTCCCTTCTATTTTTTTAAATAAGATAAGTAAAGCACCCTGCAAAGAGAGAATAATTTGCACAAGAAAGAAATAAAGTTTCCAAGGAGCACAAGGAAAAGTGAGTTTGCAAGGGAAGAAGTACAGATTAATTTATTTGTTTATTTATTTTATTAATTTATTTAATTGCTCCCCGACAGGCGTCTGACACCAGGCATTGGCTTGTAAGTAGCGGGTGTAAGTCCTACATAAGGGGAAGGTAATCCGGTAAAGAACAAGAAGAGTAATTTGTTCTGCAACAGTGCAGCTTTACCCTCTGAAACAAGAGAGAGATCTTTGTCTGCTTCTCTAACATCTTACTTTCGTCTTCTGTTCCTTAACTTTGTAATCTAGTAGAACCATACATAATCCTGTTATTCTGCATGCCTCTTCGCTTACATTTTATTTGCTAATATTAGAATATATCACTATTCTCCATCTATTGTCAAGATTTATAAGCGATTTTCGCTAAGATTGAGCCACAAACTGCCCTCTATGCCTACCGGCCAACGGTTTCAGAAGCGAAAGGTACACAAAACAATTGTTCTAGCAAAAAACTAGCCTCAACCGGTTAGCACGTACTTCAAAGCTTTGAACACTATTCAATAGCTGGGATTTATAATTTTCAACATTGTTAATAAAGTTGTCTTACACGCGGCTAGTGCGAAAGAACAATTAATTTCCATTGTTAATAAAGGTTATGGACTTCCAAACGTCATTACCACACAACTGTAACTGACATAGCATAAATATCTACGAACTCCATGCACATGTTAATGAATCATAATGTGATTTTTACCCGAATTTTCGACAGTAATCCATTGTGTTCTAAAGTTTGGGCCACCAAATCCCTTAATTCTATATCCTCTTCAGACATATTCAGTTTTAAACTATAACTACTTTCTGTTTACAAAACAAGTGCTCAGCAGATAGCAGCACCGCAAGAAAAGAGTTTGATTTGAAACTTAAGGCGGGAAAATTTAAACTGATAAATTGTTTCCGAGCTGCAATGGAATAAGTTTAATTAGGAATTCGATCTTAAAAACAAATAATGCAGTAAAATTTCGAAGATAGCCATTGCGATTATATAATAATTAACATTTTTGCTCCATAGGTATCTATGGATACCTGATAGTCTGGTCTGATAGTGGCCTGGTTAAAATACGTTGCAAAATACTTTATGAATTAAAGTTAAAAACAAACATTAACGTTAGCAGTGGTCTAACCCTAACCCATCCTTTTTAAAAACGGAGAAAAACCGTTAAACACCTGTTTTTAGAATAAGGAACAGCTCATTTAAATCACTCTAATTGTTCACTGATACTTTCTGAGATTATTAAAGAACAATGCACTTATCAGTGCTATAACATTTTTGATACAAAACAGATTTTATGGTGTGCTGCAAATATTATTTTTGGGTTGCACCACTGTTGCACTGACCCCCTCAATTGCTTTTGGTGGAATGTATTTGGAGATGAGATCCTTCTCATTTGGGAAGCTAAAACTTACAAACTGGTTCCCGTTTCTGTGTTATGTAATAGTTTTTTCCAAATAATCAACTTCATTTGAGTTTGAATCATATTTATTAATCTGTTTCATTTTGTACATTATGTTTCTCAGAAATGATATGCTACTGCTGATTTGTCTTTCTCTATATTTCATGTGTCTGTTTATTCCTTAAATCTCAAGCCAACAATTCTTTTAATTCTGCCAACGAATCTTTTTCTACATTCCTTACAGTTCATCTCATATATGGCTGGCATTTCACCAACAGGAATTTTCTATAATTAGATTCTTTACACTGTGCTTATTACATGGTCATGGTTATTTTAAATCTGTCCAAGATTTTTTTGAAATTTACCATGCTCTGATAGGTGGTATGTGAGGTTTATAAATGCTCTGGCTTCTCTGATCTCTGCAGCATTGGATTCTTTTATTTGTTCCTATATATTGAACTTCTGAATCTTCCTACAGATTAGTTATCAAAACACAGATAACCATAATATTCAACAGACATATTTCAAAATTATTTCAGTGAGGTTATTGAACAACTAGTGGGTAAATTTTTGAAAACAAATGATATTGAATGTAACAGTAATATTAGCAAGACTGTATCTTTATCAGTTTACCACCAATATCAGAAGATGAGAGGTTAAATATATTACAGTCATTGAAATACAAAGCAACTATTGGTTATGATGGAGTGCCTGATATTGTATATACAACTGCAGACAAAATCAGGGTCAGATGTAGGATTTGTTTACGGGAGGATCTGATGAGCTGCTACAATTAGAAAATATGGAAATGTCATTGTATGCATAAACATATTTCACATAATTGTCTTACAGAGACAAAGAATCTAAATATATCTGTGAATTAATGTGAATACCTTTTTCTTTAGTTATCTCCTTAATACTTTCTAAATTTTCAGGGGGAACACAACCCCCCTATCCCCACCCTGGACAAAAGTATAGGAACATATACATGCTTGAACCAAATAATGCACATATTGACCATAGATTCAGGGGTACTGGTTGTTTTGATTTTGAATTGTATTCTCCCTTTCCTACCCTACAATTATCCAGGATATTTTTAAAATGTTTTCCTATAGGAAAGAACATTGGATTGTTCCTCATATGTTGATTTTCGGCTTGGAGATAAGAATTGGAACCCTCCTCTTTGTAAAGAAAGTCATGGGTTTTCTTGTCCCTGCTAATTCCCCTTTCTGTCAAAAGATGGTGAGTGTTGCCTTTATTCCATGCAGTCAAAATGGGACAAAAAAGGAGCAGTGACAACCCTGGGGGTTTGCAGCAATGTTGTACTGCTTTACTATGCAGACATTGCAGCAATAGAAGTCGAACAACAGTTTTTAACACTATAGGAAGTTCCAGACGGTGCTGCATAAACCAGAACTGGATGGTCATCAAAGCTTAGTCAAAGGGAAGAGAGGACAATACTGAGACAAGTAAAGAACAACCTTGATCAAGGCTTCACGGGTGATCAGCCATGTGAGATTTAGAAACATTGAGCTTTCAGCCATTGTAGACTCCATGGCCTTCATCAGAATCCACTGGGCTAATCACCCATGTAGGGGCAATAATGATTCAGAGAATTATACTTGAATTAACGTAACTTGGGTATTCTGATAAGAACTGTGAAACATGGGATGGAGGAGTAATGATGTGAGGTTGTATGGCTTCTAGTAATGTTGGAGACCTTGTATTTATAGATGGCAATGTGGATAAGCTTCAGTATAACGTATATTGCAGAATAACCTCAGGAACAGTGCTGAGAGGTTGGGCTTAAGAAACTGCTTCCTCCAACAGGACAATGATCCCAAGCACATGTGTCAGGATTTGTTTGATTATGAATAGTGTACATTGCACTCCATACCTTAAATTCACCACTGCAATCCACAGACTGCAATTCCAATTGAGCACAAGAGAAAAGGACTTGAAGACTGTTTAAGAAAATATCATGTAAGATCTAAGGTACATCCGAAAGAAGTTCTCTTGCAAGAATGGGAAAATATCCCCTCAGAATTTACAAAAAGGTCATGCATCACTTGATGCGTAAAATATTATCTTCAATTATTGCAAGAAAAGGACACATAGCAAAATATTGAATTTCTTAAAATAATTGTGTTCCAATATTATTGTCATGTTCAAACAAGTTATTTTATTTGTAAACATTCAAGAATTAGAGTTATACTTAATTTTATTTAGTCATTATTATTTAGCATAATAAATAATCAATTCTTTCAACTCATTATTTACAAACATGCCCTGCCAAAATTGTACTGTTCCAATACTATTGTCTGTAACTGTACATACTGCAAACAGAAATTATGAGTACCTTTGTGTCATTTAGTAAATAAATCTTTTCAAACAGGTCAATTTACAGATATGCTAAACACAGCAAAAATTAAACCAATACATAAAAAAATCTGATGTACTGCACTCACATGACTTTCTCTACTCTTGTACTAACCATTCTTACAAACTCTTATTCCTACATCTTCTTTGTGTTAGATGAGATAAACATTTGCAGAAACTAGTATTTCCTTGTAGGCGCAAGGAAAATATAGGAATACAGTAGGCTTTAACCGAGACAAATCTTTTAAGGCTTTCCAATTTTGTTCTCTTTGTACAGTTAACATATAAAAAATGAATAACGATGTTCCATTTGACAGAAGTTTAAGTTCTTCAAAACTGCCACAAATAAGCTGAAATATCTCAGAAATGGTTCACTCCACAAACAAATTTATTTAACATGAATTATGTGTTTTAGCAAGATCTATATTTTTATAGTAAGATTTGGTCTATCTCTTACGGCTTACCAGTTATGCAAAAGTCATCCAGAATAAATGAGACTTCTTGGGCTATATAGCCAGACAGCTCAAGATATACATTTCACTTGTCATAAAAATATCTCAAACATATGGCATTTTAATCAAAATCGTTATGAGCCATTTTCAAGAAAATCAAAATTTTCTAAAAATTTTCCATGTAAAGGGTAGTTTAGGGTGGGGCTATTCTCTTCAAAATCTTCGTGTCGCATCCTTGAAAGACATTAAACTTAAATACCAACTTTGGTTTTCAACCGATTTTTCGTTTTTTAGTTATGCTCTCTACAGACTGACTGACTGACAGACACAGACACACACAGACACACACACACACACACACACACACACACACACACACACACACACACACACACACACACACACACACACACACACACACACAGACCTTTTTCTAAAAATACTTTTTTTGGATTCAGGGGGTCTCAAAACATATATTTCCGGTGAAATCTTGACATTGAATTTTTGGGTGGAATATAATACTTCCTCTACTTACCGGTAGAGGAAGTAAAAAAGGATAAGAAAGTGGTAGATAATTACAGGCCCATTTTGATCCTTCAAGCAATTGCATTATGTGGCCATATCAAAACTGCATCACAGCTAGGGTACATGGATTTCCTTTGCTTCTGAACCGAGTAACAAATACCAAAATTTAGTTATCCACCCTTACGATCACTACAATATTTAATGGGGAGAAAGGTATGTCATAACCATAGGAAACTTTGTAAGGGTAAAATTAATAACATACTGTTCAGCCTGATGGCATTACAGGAAATGCAAAGAAACTCACAGTATACACTATTTAATTATTTTTATCACAATTCATATCATAATTGCTGTAACAATAAAATTCATTTGCCAAGTTATTTTTATGGTGAGGTTCAAATTTGCACTTCTTCACTCTTAGCAATCTGTATGCCAAATCCTCCATTTGTGCACCTGAAAAAAAGAATAAAAAAACATTTACTTGAAGAGTATATCTCCACGTTACACAGCTTTTGGCATCTACTAGTACTTCTCTGAAGCACTTGCCTTTCTATGTTATGAAGCAAGACTTTCAAATTTTGCAGTGGGCAATATCAACTTCTGAACATAACATAAACATGTAACCAATTTTGCACAAACGTGTAAATAAATATGTACTGAAGCAATTGTATGTAAAATCAAATATTTTATTTCTTTACTAGAAAAAAGAAGTTTACAGGCAGTAAAGTTGACATTATTGTAATCAGTTCAATTCTGCTACAAAGTACTGAAAGCCAAGTGTCGATTATTCAAGTTACATTGGAATGGGATGCACAAATTAATTATAATACATGCACTTTTTGGAATTTTCTGTTGTCATGAACCTACAACTGTTTGACAACATGTGTGCATATATGTGTGTGTGTGTGTATATATACAAAGAGACCCAAAAACGTGAGAACAGTTACGCAGTGTTTTTCCACTGCGCAAACAGAAATACAATAACACAGCTGATGTACACAAGGTCACGCAGTTGACTTGGTTTTCTCTGCCCTAGAAATGCAGTATAGAGGTGACGGTGATATCTTGTGATTGAATTATTAGAGCGTGCTTTATTATTTTGTCCCATAATTAGTCACAAAATGACAAGCATTTGTTTTCTACTGCACAGCATGTACTTGTGTTCATATGTGTTAATTCAGAAAACTCGCCAAATGAAAGTGCGATTTGCAGAAAGATTTTCAGGGGATCTGCAATTTCTATCTCTGGGGAAGCATAAAGTGTACAAGACAAACCCACAAACCCTGGAAGAATTAAAACAAAATACCTGCCAGGAAATTTCCAGCATTTCTCAACGTGAACTACGGCGAGTGATAGTTTCCTAAAGAGGTGCCAAAAATGTATGGACAACGGCAGTTTGAGTATCTCCGTTAGTAAAATTGGTAAGTAAAGCCTTTAAAAGTAGGTTTAAAAATGTTGTACAGTTTCATCCGTGCTGTTCTATGACAGTGGCAGTTGGCGACAAGTGCAGAGGATGCATACAGATAGAACACAGCGCAGCTGGTTCAGAGTTTTATGGATCACCCATTTTATATATACCTTTCACTCTCTCTCTGTCTCTCTTTCACTATATATACACATACAGGTCATTCATAGCTCCAAACCTAATATTAAACAAAATAAAAGATTGTGTGGCTGGTTTCTGCTGGATTCAGCCACACCACATACTGCTGTGAATTCTATGCACAAATTGGGAAGTGTGTATGGGGACAGAATAATTAGTTGAAAATTGTGGCCATCTCATTCACCTGATCTTTTTTCCATGCAATTTTTATTTATGGGGAATGTTAAAGAGTAAAGTGTATGCATCAAATCCGCACACGTTACAAGAACTTGAGGACAATATCACCAGAGAAATACAGGCAATCAATCAACATGAACCTTTGTGAGTAAACCAGAATTGTCTAGTGTTCCATACCCGTTACTTGCCGGTCCTTTAGGTGTAATTCTGGCAGAGACCACACTGCTCCTCGCCGGTCCAGTGCCATCGCAGGACTGTCCAGCCGAGGTACGAATGCACTGTACATGTAAATGAGGAGTATTGTTTCAAAACACGAAAAGTCCACTCCCGATCGAAAATTAGTTTGAAGCGAATTTCAACACTTTAGCGTGCCCTATATCGGGCTTATGCCCCTGTTTGCTTCAAAGCACATTTTAAACCCCTTAAAATCGAGAACGAAAATGTGGGTTCGGTGCAAAATGCGTTATGTCCAGTGCCTTGACCGGATCAAAGTGCAAAGTGTCCACTTTCTTACGCACATTGTCGAACTCGCGCGTAGGAATTCTCGCCTGTTTTGTCACAGCATCACAAAAACATGTTTCTCATTCTATCTCATTGTTTGACCAGATTCCACTGCCTACAAAGTCTTGCTATTATTGTGAGTTCCATAAGCAGTTCATGTAATTATATCTATTAAAATGGAAGAAAGCTTAGTTGCAAGTGTTCTGTAGGTTCCAGAAGGACGCAAAAGATATGAGAAAAAGGGAACAAGAAGAAAGGTAAATACTATTTAAACTTTATAAGAAGAATCATTATCGGTATTATTTAGCGAAAATAGTTTTACAGGAATGTATTCAGGACCATGTTGCGGTTAGTATGATTCTTACCACATCATTCGTTGGTGTGTTTCAGGTATTCTAACATGCTGGAGTTCGAGTCTCCATGTGCACACACAGAGGGTAGATTTAAATGCTGTACCAATCATTCCTGCCTATCATCTCAACAGAGCTAGAATATTAGTGTATAACTACAGGAACAAATCACAAGACAGGCTCCTGGCATAATGTCTGTATCATCTCGCAAAAGGCGCACATCAAGAAAATAAGAAAAGAGTAACGCAATCGTTATTAAATATCTAGTTAGAGTAAACAATGAATCTATTCAGCTTTGTTCTACGTAAGTTCTTTTCAGCACTGGTACAACAAGAGTAAACAACATAGCTTCTCTAATAGCAGCTAAAACAATAATGGAAAAAAGTGGAGGTACCGAAAAGCCAAATAATATGTCCAAAAGAAGGAATCGGTAATTAGTTTCTTATCCAAGCTAAAAGCTAGAGACATTCAATATTCAAGACAAAAAAGCAAGCGACTCTACCTTCCTTCAGAGTTAAAAGTGAACAAGTTATTCAACATCTACAATGTTAGTGTGGCTGAATCACTAAAAGTTAAGAAGTGGTTTTTCCACACTATTTGTTTTAATAAATTTAACTTGGGTTTTGGTGAACTAGCTGTAGATGTTTGCAGTTATTGCAGTGGGACAAAACATGAACTGCAAGTCATGGAAAATTCCCATAGAAAGAACGAGTTACAAGCTGAACTCCCTGCACATAAAGGCATTCCACAAAATGATGAGAGGAAAAGACTCAGCTACCATGTCCTTATGCTTAGATTTGCAGCAGGTGTAGGTAACCATTGCCTAAGCTTGCTATAGGTGAAGCCTATTATGCTCGCCATCTATCATTCTATGCTCTGTGCATCACAGATATAGAGAATAAATCACCAGCATTTTATTGCTGGACTGAAAATCAAGCAGATCGTGGAGCTGTTGAAGTTGCTTCTGCGTTAACAAATTTTCTAAGCAAACAGCAATTTGAGGATGGTGTACCCAAATTAAGGCTCTTCTCTGATGGCTGCGCTGGCCAAAATAGAAATGCGCATGTGGTCCATGCACTCTATTGGTGGCTTTTGAAAAAGTCTGCAGATTGTCTTAAGGAAATATGCATGATATTTCCCATGAGAGGCCATTCTTTCTTACCTGCGGACCGCATGTTTGAAGTTTTGGAAAAGGATCTTAGAAAACAGTCTGAGATATTAACTCCAGAGAAGTATGTTGAAACATATTCTAAGGTTGGCACTGCTTGCTAACCGGGCAAGGATTAGTATGTGCATGACTTTAAGAGCTTTGCAATTATTTAAAAAAGCCAGATGGTATAAAGGAGATGAAAAGGGTCATGTTAAAAAAGAAACTTAAGGGGAATAAATTTTACGTTTCTCTGAAAATGGAAATGTCGTACAGACTGAATAATTAATCCAAGAAATTTGTCTCCGTGCTTAAGCGAGGAATAGCAGTCGAACAACTAGCAGAGCCCCCAGTTCTACCTTTGGAACAGCCCATCAAATTAGAAAAAAAAGAAGCTTTTAAAACAACGTTGTGAAGATTGATACAGCAATAATGAGCTAAAATTTTATACAAGATTAATTCAGCACGAAGATAATGCACAACAAATGGAGGAGGGAAGTGAGAATGAAGACTGTGATTGGAAGAAGAACGTGGTTTTAATTCCATTTGAGAACTCTCTCAAAGTTTATCATTAAATTAGTTTTGTTTCACCCTGATAACTACCAATCACAAGTGTTAGAAGTTCTAAGAGCATTCATAGAATGGAGTAAGTTTTTCCTTTACGTTTGCTCAAATATATTACTATATATATTACTATTCAGGACACATGATCATTAATCAGAATTTTCTGCATGTCTGCTTCTAATACGAATAATTATCACATTAAATTGGTTTCAAAATTGTATTGTTTCAAACAGTCAAAAGAGTTACAGTGTCCTAGACAACACATTAAGAACAGAAAACATGTGTTGTGAATTACAATGGCATGTAAGAGTTAAAAATCTGCAATACAGCAATTTACTGAAATTAACATTGTTTATATGGACCGAATCACAGCGGTATAACTGTTTCATCTAAAATGGAGGAAATGTCATTTACATATGTGCTGCCCTATCACAGCACAACAGCGTCCCTCAGAGGCACATGAGGGGAAGGTCGGTGGATCTAAATATCATCTATTTAGTCCTCCCGGCTAGGTCCGATGGACCCGTTGACCAACGATAGGTGTGGTCCCCCTTGCAAAATGGGGGTTTAAGTCGGGTGATGTAACTGCCACATTGTAAAACTGGTGCCCGTTAAGAAAACAGTTACATGAAAGCCACATACATGAATATGAGTCCTAAAGATAAACATTCCGGAGTTAAAACTGTCCCCCAATCGGATCTCCGGGTGGGGACATCTTTAGGCAAATTTCATCATTGTTCCAATACTTTATTTAAGATCAGAAGAAACTACAGTTCAAAAGTATTGGAAAGCACGAATGCTAATGGCTTCATTGCCAGATGCAAGGCACTAGAAAACAACAACAACAACATTGTTTATATGGAAGAACGGTTCAAAAAGCTTTATGTCCATTTATTTGGTGCAAAACAAGATAAGTCCAAAAAAAACCCGAATTAATTAAAGACAGAATAGAAACAGCCCTAAACAAAGTACATGAATGGAGCTCCAAAAACCTCATGACTATCAATGAGGAAAAAACAAATTATGAATTATTTACACTAAAATACAAACCAGTTAATATTAACATAAATTATAATGGTAAACCACTCAAAGCAGTTGATGATGCCAAATACTTAGGCATCACTTTCGACAGAAAGCTAAGTTGGAAAAAACATATAGCAAACATCTCAGAAAAGGTTGAAAAGAAACTGCAAATCCTGAAAAGGTTACCTGGTGCTAAATGGGGCTGCTCAAGGAGAGTCCTTAACACAACATACAAAATGTATGTTAAACCAAACCTCTTGTACTGTTCTGAAGCTTTAATAACGGCAGCAAATGCTAACATCAATAAACTTGAACAAATACAAAATCAGGCTCTTCGCCTAATCACTGGAGCAGTTAAATCCATACCTATTGATGCCATGCTTGCCTTAACACAGACCCCATCAATAACAACAAAAATAGAAGAACAAGCATTGCTCCAACACGAGAAAATGTTACGACTGCCAAACTCTAAATGGACAGAAGAGAACCTCCCCCCTTCAATCCTTAAAACTCATAATAGTTTCCTAGAAAAGGTAACACAGATTAAATCCAAATTGAACATTCCTAACACCAGAGAAAATCTACTTATAAGAGAAAATCCATTGGAATTATTGCAACCTACCTTCAATTTGGAATTAACAGAGGAAATAAGTAAATCAGACACACCAAAAGAAATACAAAAAGTTCTAGCATTGGAAACAATCAATACTAGGTATCCCACAGAAGAATGGCTGCACATATATACTGATGGATCTACCAAGGAAAACCTTACTGGAGCTGGAGTTACGTGTTCACATTTTTCCTTTTATCATTCTGTTGGCAGAGACACAACAAATTATGATGGAGAAATAGAGGCTATATACATTGCTCTCCGACAATTATTAAATCTTCCCTTAAATAAATTTAACAAGGCAGTAATTCTTTCGGATTCTAAAGCTGCAATTCAGGGAATATGTTCAAATACTACAAAGAAGTCAACAAAAATTAGAGAATGCTACAAAATGTTAACACAACTCCAAAAAGTTAATAAGACTGTTCATCTCCAATGGATTCCAGCACACTGTGGAGTCATGGGGAATGAAGCTGCAGACTCACTTGCAAAGAAAGGCACAACAATAAAACAAAAGTCTAAATTCAATTTCTCATATTCCTCAATAAAACGCTTGATTGTTAAAAAATTTTCTCATTCATACCTACAAGAAATAGAAACAAATGCCAAAGATAAAAAATGGATTACACTACTTTCCAACCCAGATATAATCCCCCAGAGACCACGGAAAACAGCGGTTGCAGCCTTCCGACTATTGACAAATCACGACTGCTTGGCGGGTCATCTCTACAGAATGGGTATCTCAGCCTCACCAATATGTGTCCTGTGTAACGATCCAGCAGAAATGAATGAAGACCACTTGAAGACCTGTGAAGCATTAAGATCAGAAGAAACTACAGTTCAAAAGTATTGGAAAGCACGAATGCTAATGGCTTCATTGCCAGATGCAAGGCACTAGAAAACAACAACAACATTGTTTATATGGAAGAACGGTTCAAAAAGCTTTATGTCCATTTATTTGGTGCAAAACAAGATAAGTCCAGCATTTTTCATATTTTAACCCGCGATTACAGCTTTGCATTAAGGCTGTGATTTTTGACACTCATCGCCATCTTATACGCTCATTTTTTTGGATCACAACGACATAATTATATTTTAAAAGTATTGTTTACTTTAGGAGTTTTTTTTTTATGTATAAAAACTCCTACAATCGAAAAGAAGAGAGACAGCAGATAAGCAAAACTTGGCTCCCGGCTCTAATAAGAGGGAGAGGAAAACCCGAGACACGGGAAGCTTTCTCTTTTATACCAGGATCAGAGACGTCCCATTTGCCGGCATTTGAAAATATAATTTGAGATCAATTTATTAAGAAAAGATTTGTTAGTGATAATCTCATGTTGGTATTCATGAGAACGAGCGATCGTGAAAATTTATGTTACCAAGGACACTAATAAGAAACAAAAATGATATGTAATATGAAAGTTTGCAGTGAAGTTTAGTTTATGTGCAGCCGCTAAGTTAGACCAAAATAACAGAGGTTGACCCTGAAGATGCTGGACGCAGTTTTCAGCGAAACGTCGGAGGAAGGCAATCCAACTCGACCACGGCCCACAAGCCCGGAAAATCCACTTAACAAGTAAAGTAATTTGTTTTCAATACGAATTTACTGGTCTCTACGTCTACACAATCATGATTCTGAGGATCTATTTTTCCTTTTAGAGCTGAATATCTCTCTCTCTCTCTCTCTGAAGAGCAGCTAGGCATTAGCAAATAAACCATGGGACATACCAGTATGACCAGTAATAACGCGGCTACCTTTTCCTATAAGGCCTCTCGAAGTACTTTTAAGCATACTGTCATGCCAGCACTTTGACACGGTATGGCCGGCATTCACCCAGGTTACATTCAACCACACTATGTTCTTCAAGTTTTTGTTTTGTATTTCTCTTAAAACAAAGCCCTTAGCGCTACAATATGTGATCTTTCTAATATCAGTTTTCTGTTATTTATATTTTTGAGCTGAAATCCCACATCATGGAGGATTTTGTTTCAAGAGAGGCTTCCCTCAAACAGGTCTGCTTCTTGAAGAGAAGAGAGTACTTATGGTAGGATGTGCCCTTTTATAGCACCTGACTGAAAACTGTCAGTTGGGTAACTGGAGTTACAATTCGTGATGGACCTGGCTATAGCGGTTTCTCTTTAAAGATTCTCATAACAGTCACCTCACTTACTTTAAGTGTACTTGCAGTTATTTTCCTAACTTGGTTTGAAAGAAATAAGAGGTTCATTGTGAAAGAGCAAGTTCCTGTTCAAAGAATTCCCTAAGAGAACAAATTCTCTAGCTTGGCTGTGCAACGTAACATACCCCAACCAGAAGCTGATCCTTCTCTGGGACCATGAATCCTTGGTCCACCTCTGTCTCTACCAACTTTTGCTTGCATAATTATATGCTTTAATGCAACTGAACACCCAAACAAGTTCCGAAACAACTAGTGATAACTGACCTGCGAAGCACATGCCTTATCATTGTAACCAATGTGGCAACCTTTGTTTACATTTCCATAGCAACGGCCTTCCCCTATTACCCTTTAACCCCCTTGCTTGACATCTGTTAGTCTCTTCTTTTAAACATCAAACTGTACTTAATATATGTGTTGCCAACCTCTGAAAGCAAAACAAGCCTATAAATACAATATACCTGTGGTATTTCAAAATTCACAATGCAGTCCCTGTTTTTTAAAATGAATACCTTTTCCCAAACCATTAAATCTACAGATTCATTTAATTGTTTTAATAATTTAACTCCTGTATTTATTTAATGATTAAATGACCAAAAATGATCTGCCACAGCTGAATTATCAATCTGTTTATATTTAATATTTCTTCTGTCCTCTATGTGATCTGCAAGAGGAAATGGATCGAGACCACCTTCAAATATGCCCAGCCACTTCTAGTGCCCCATCCATCAGTGAAAAATATTGGAGAGCAAGAGGATTAATGACTTCATTGACAGAAATCCAGCATTAGCTAACAACAACATATTTAATATTTCTAAAATGCTCCATTCTGGTTTCCAAATGACGCTTAGTTTTACCAAGATAAATCCTGTCACAATCCAAACAGCTAAATTGATAAACGCCAGATTTTTTATAATTTGGAATTTTATCCTTTTTAGAAAAATTTAGTAAATTTTGTATATTAAATTTATTTTAATGGACTAAAGTTATTGCATGCTCCTTAAAAACTTTTGTAAATTTTTTATTAGCCCAAGGATAGTAAGTAAACTTTTTAAAAATACAATCATCTTCTATTTTCTTAAGAGTAGAAATTTCTTTAACAGCCTTTTGATATTTCAATTTTTCTTTCAAGTATAAAATTTGTATGAAAACCATTAATTATTGCAGTGTTGATAATGTGTTTATATTCTGGTGCTACTGTTTATCAATGCACAAGCTGCCACCACCCAGTGGATAGTTTGTGTGCAATCATCACTCCCAATGCTCTTAGAAGCAGCTCTACTAAGAAAAGAGGGGGCACTGCTCGGCAAAATGACATCACAGAGCAGGTAACCTGCCTATCCCTGCCCTAGTCCCTTCAACTGTAAAACAGGGTTAATACTGTATAATATTAGAGTGCAATAAGAGTTAGGCTAAATTACTTACCAGTACACAATATTATTTTGTCTTTTGCAAGAAATTTTATAGTTACTGCTACTTTTGTAAGACATTCTTCAGAAAGAAATGGAGGATCTGCTATGACAACATCAAATGTTGATGCATATTCACGTGGAACATCCAGTGGTGCTTTGTAGTCATAGAATACGAAGTCGTTTCCATAGAGAGCAAATCTTGTATCATATTCAAATAACACAACTGGAAAATGGGAGGAAACAATTAATTACAAACAAGTATGAACAAAAAAACAAAGTACTGAAAGAGTAGTGCAGATTTTAATACTAGTAGTTTCATGTTTAATGAAGATAAAATTATCTATATTGACACATACTGAGAATTCACAGTAATAACGTACAGCAAAACCATATGTGAAGAATTTTTGTAAGAGATGGAAACAGAAAGAAATTATATGAATAGAACAGAATGGCTTTGTACAGCATGTATCACAAAACATAATTGAATACACAGTAATAGAAGCAAAATTCTCAATACTTCTGCATATAAGACTTTTGTGGGATAGCTCTGAATATATTGTTATGAGTTACAATTGATTTCCTTGTTTGTAAACATGCACACATCTGCATAATCTTCACTGCTATGATGTTCCATTTTGACTACAGTACACCGAGCTGACATTCTTCAGACAAGTGACATACCTGTTGCACCTTTCAGAATGTGTACCATATCGATTCTGTATGGCAGACAGCTTTGAGTTTGAAAAAAAAAATACAAAACCTTGGAATATACAGGATGGAAGGGAAGTCATTACATTCCTTCTAATATATGCTTCATAGAAGCATTATAAACAAAAAAGTCTAATGGCATTTTATTCTTTGATCAGCTGATTTTGAAAAAATATATAGTTTTTTATCCAACTTGGATACGTAATTCCACAAGAATGTACAAAGATAACAGTTTGTTAATTGTTGTAACAATTTTCCATCATTTTAGTCCTGAAGATGGCCATGGAGAGTATAATGGCCGAAAGCTCGACCTTCTTAAGTTTAACACGGCTGATCACCCGTGAAGCTCTTATCACAGTTTGTTACTTGTAAGATGCGTAGAGTAACTTATTTCTGACATAGTTTCAGTAGTAATTATGGGACATCATACAGGGTTTCAAAATAATTAACCACTAAAAAGACGTGAAGGAATACTCCAAGCAGCTTTTTCACACATGCAGTAAGTCAATAACGTTGTGTTGAGGTTGGTCAGGGAATTGAGCTGGCTTGTGGATGTAAACAAGTCTGGCACTTTCGCTTTTGCTTAAAATGTTTTGGAGGCTAACACTTGAGATTGGCCTATTCTCGCGCAGTAACCACAGAAGGACATGGCAGGGTATTTGTTTGTGTTCTCAAGAAGCACTGTTACTGTGTTTGTTTATGTACTGAGCTAGGGAAAGTGACACCCACACAATCTGCAGTGTTGCCAGCTTGTTTTAGAGAAAACTAAAATATCTCTTTAGGAAATGGTCAGAAACAAAAACGTAAGATACAAAATGTGTTCCAAATACCAAAACCTATCACTGGTTTAAATTAATGTAATGGCTTCCCTTCCACCCGGTATAATAATATTCCAGTATAGGGTTATCAAGAAGTCGCTCCGCAGCTCTCATGTGACCGAGATTCCCCTTGAAACAGGGAATTCTGGTGGCAGCATTGCTACTGGGAGGGTATGGTTCTAACATTCTGTGAAATAAAAAATCTAATAGATTCACATATGTAATTCATGAAAAGTAACATAGATAAACAGGATACCAACATTATCTTGAGTAGCAGGCACCAGCACAGTGCAGAGGAACTTGTTGATAATACCTTGGAAAAGCATACAATACTTATAATTTCTTCAATAGAAGCTCATAACCATACATTGGCAAACAGATGCTGTAAATTGTCAGACAATTCATTTTTGGATACAGTTTAATGAGATTCTTTTACTTCTGCTATTTGTACTTGCAACTCTTTCAGTCAACTTAGATACATTTTATATGTAAAAACATCTGATGTGTTGCACTCACATGACTTCCTCTACTCTTGTACTAACCATTCTTGGAAACTCTTATTCCTATATCTTCGTGTTAGTTGAGATAAACATTTGTACAAATTATCTTATTGCTTATTTCCTTGTAGGTACAAGGGGAATATTAGAATACAGTAGGCTTTGAGCAATAGTCAAATCTTTTAAAGCTTTGAGATCCCGTTCTCTTTGCACGCTCACCATATAAAAAAATGAACAACAATGTTCCACTTCACGAAAGTTCTAAGTTTTCCGAAACTGACACAAATAACAAGGAATATCTCTGGAATGGGTCACTCAACAAAAAAATTTATTTGGACATAAATTGTGTGTTTTAGTGAGATCTACATTTTTTTGTATAGTAAGATTTTGTCTATGTGTTATGGTTTATGAGTTATTCAAAGGTCATCCAGAGTAAACAGGACTACATGGGCTATAGCCAAAAAATTCAAAATATACATTTCATTTGTCATAAAAATATCTTAAACATATGGCTTTTAATCAAAATCGTTAGGGTCATATTCAAGAAAATAAAAATTTTCCATGTAAAGGGTAGTTTAGGGTGGGGCTATTTTCTTCAAAATCTTCGTGTCGCATCGTTGAAAGACATTAAACTTAAATACCAACTTTGGTTTTTACACTGACTTTTCGTTTTTGAGTTATGCTGTCCACAGACTGACAGACAGACAGACACACACACACACACACACACACACACACACACACACACACACACACACACACACACACACACACACAGATCTTTTTCTAAAAATGCTATTTTTGGATTCAGAGGGTCTCAAAACATATATTTCCGGTGAAATCTCAACATCAAATTTTTGGGTGGAATATAACACTTCCTCTACTTACCAGTAAAGAAAGTAATAAATTAAAATCTACTTAAAACAGAGTGGTTTTAATAGGCCATTTCAGTTGCTTATTTTTAAGTTAGGTTCTAGAATAAGCAATCAAACAAAAGATGTTTGAATACTACAATTAACGCATATTTGGTTAACTCTGCCTACTAAATAGCTCACTTCCTAGAAGATATGACATGTGCAGCTTTCCTCTCTGCAATTGCATGTTTAAATTTCCCAGAAGTAGTAATCACAAAAATAATTTTGGAGAGTGCATATATGAGAGGTGCTCCAAAACTACAAGGGAAATCTACAAGCTCAATCCCAGCCAAGAGTACTAACAACTGGAGTGCCATAAGGTTCTATTTTGGGACCAATTTCATACTTAAGGCTGGTTCACAACCACCGATAATAATGGCAACAATCACTAGAAAGATAAACTTGAAATCAAATGGGAGTGTTCACAACTAACAGGTTTTCCCAGGTCCCGGAAACAGCAAAGAAGACTTGGCCAAGTTTTAAGTTATTCGTTGTCGTTACCGGGCACAGCATGTTAGATTCATATTATGTGTATTAAGACTTCTTGCTGTAGAAATTACTCAAGGCGGCCGTGCAATGAAGCAGCCGCCAGAGCTCTCTCTAGTAGCAAGCTAGAAAAAATATCATTAGCCAGTTGGAAACAAATAAATTCACAATATCCCCTCCATTTTCTGGTATCTTATTGTTATCATTCCTGGGCTGTTGTGAACCAAAATAATGAGTGCTGCCTTGCTTGCCATTTTTGGAATCATTATCATTACATTGTAGGGTGGTTGTGAACAAGCCTATATTTTGTGTAAATGAACAGTGTTAAAGAATGAATTATTTCCGTTATATCATATGCGTTAACAAACATTGATTTACATAGATATGTATTTAAAGAGAAGGATATTTCTACTGTAGTAATGCTGTAAATATTAAGCAACACTAATTGGAATACAGAAGGGTAACAATGACTCAAGTAATAGTACCTTTTATAATTAGCATACCAGTGGTAAGGGGAATCTTAAAATTGACTCAAATCAACAGCAAGCATCCAGTAATATGTACAAACAGTAGTAATATCAAAGGAATGGCACCAATATATTACAAATAAGTTATAAATACTTGATGACAGCACCTCACAGCGGACTTGACAGATGTCCTGTTCAAACGTTGTATATCCAAAAATTATACAATTATGTGAATAAACTAACATGTCACTGTGAAAGAAACAAAAATCAAGACATCGCTAATACAGCGAATTGCACTTTTCCTGTGGGTTAGAAGTCACCGTACCACATTCTCTGTAGCAGGAAGATGGCCATGTTTGTTGTAGTTACGTGATTATTACTATATAAGAAAACGTACTAAACAGGGTGGGTGGGCGGGTTCCAGGCTGTACCTATAATGCACAACATCACAACATTCCTAAGTAATACATTTCATTCTCTTTAATCTGAACGTACTTTAGCTTATTTTATAAACAGTGAATCATAAGCATCTTAAGAACTCACGCTCGCTTCACTCAAGTGATTTGTTATGACCAGTAGGTGCTAATTAAATGCAAGGAAGCCATATCCAGAAGTGCCTGTACTTTACTTGGACAGCAAATGCTCCATTATGCAGAAAAACCGCTTATCTACTGTTTTCATCTATCTCCTTTGCTTTTATAACGGTTATTATCATTTATTGTATAATGTTCCAATGGTTGTTGGCTCTCTAGCACAATTTGCACAATATATATCATTTAATTGCACTTTAAAAGCATACTTCAATAAATATTAATATATTAAATTTGTAGTTAAGCAGATTGTTATAGAAATACGTGTAGGTATATACATTGGAATTTATGTAAAATACTCACTTCAATACTGCACCTTACACATTTGCACAATGTATATTTGTGAATTACATGTTTAAATACTTTTTCTCAATAAGGGCACACTTTTAATGTACTATTAACACTAAGCTGTGACAAAAACATCCTAGAATCCGATCACAGCATTAACTACCGGATATTCTAAAATGCGATTGTAGAGAAATATAATTAAATTTTTAAGTTAAGATGATTGTTATAGAAGGCACATGTATACATCATTGGAGCTCATGACAAACCATATAATACTCACACATTTGCACCATGTATAATATTGAAGTACACTTTTAATTACTTTTGTTCAATAAGCGCGCACTTTTAATGTAATATTAATGCTAAGCTGCGACAAATACATCCTAGAATCCTATTGTGGAATAAAATACAAGAAAGTCTAAAACTGAATGCTGGTAACAGAATTATTACCTTCAATATCCTTTGCAAGGTTTTTCAATGTCTTGTACAGTGTTGGACAAGATACAAGGGCTATTTTACCCCCTGATCCACAACAATGTATAGCTTCCTTTGACAAACATGTTGCAGTATCATCATCATACCAAAACTGACTTAGTTGCTGAAAGAAAAATAATAATGGTTGAACAGTAATAGAGAAAAGCTTTCTTCCTTACATCTAAAACTTAAACTAATGCTACTTTTAACTAACTCTCTAGAAGAAAAACAAATGTGTTGCATTCACATGACTTTATCTATCCACTGTCATTTTTTACTTTCTCTACTGGTAACTAGGGGAAGTATTGTATTCCACTCAAAAATTTGATGTCGAGATTTCACCAGAAATATATGTTTTGAGACCTCCTGAATCCAAAAAAAAAAAGCATTTTTAGAAAAAGGTCTGTGTGAGTGTGTGTGTGTGCGCGCACCTGTCAGTCTGTGCACAGCATAATTCAAAAACAAAAAGTTGGTTAAAAACCAAAGTTGCTATTTAAGTTTAATGTCTTTCAAGGATGTGACACAAAGATTTTGAAGAAAATAGTCCAACCCTAAACTACCCTTTACTTGGAACATTTTTTGAAAATTTTTATTTTCTTGAAAATGGCTCTAATGATTTTGATTAAAATGTCATATGTTTAAGATATTTGTATGACAAATGAAATGTATATCTTGAATTTTCTGGCTACAGCCTATGTAGTCCTTTTTACTCTGGATGACTTTTGAATAGCTCATAAACCATAAGAGATAGACAAGATCTTGCTCTACAAAAAAATGTAGATCTCGCTAAAACACACAATTTATGTCTCAATAAATTTTTTTGTAGAGTGAACCATTTCAAACATATTCCTTGTTATTTATGTCAGTTTCAGAAAGCTTAAAACTTTCATAAAATGGAAGATCGTTAATTTTTTATATGTTAAGCATGCAAAGAGAATGGGATCTCAAAGATTTAAAATATTCGACTATTGCTCAAAGCCTACTGTATTCTAATATTCCTCTTACACCTACAAGGAAATAAGCAATAAGATAATTTGTACAAATGTTTATCTCAACTAACTCATAGAAGATATAGTAATAAGAGTTTGCAAGAATGGTTAGTAGAAGGGTAGAGAAAGTCATGTGAGTGCAATACATCAGATTTTTTTTATATAGTGTTTACAAACTATTCTCTTGAAAGCTTAATTTTCTATCTACATCAAGATAAATCTTTGCAGAAATAGTTTCATTACATTGTTTGTTGGCGATGGAAGAAATTGAAGCAATAGCCAGTTTTTTAAAAGTGAGTTATCATATACTGGCTTTGAAATTCTATACTCTTTCCACAATATCACGAGAAATAACCGAAAAAGTAACAGTACCACTTCAAAAAAATTACAAGGGTATCAAGAAATTCAAATCAATGATAATGTATATCTTGTTCTAATGCCACAAAAGAGTTGTTTTAAAATAATTGTGTGTTTTAAAGAGAACTTGATACACTGTTTGTGTATAACATTTCTGTCTAATCTTAACCTTTACCATGCAAAATTCCTTTTAAATGAAGAGAATTTTAAAGGCTATTCCCCAAAAATTCAACATATATACTTTATTATGCAAATATCTTAAAGATATGGTGTTTTAATCAACACTGATTTTTCAGAAGGTGCATTTTGATAATATTTCATGTCAAGTGTAGTTTGGGGTGGGGTATTTCTTGAAAATCTGTGTCACATCTTTGGGAGATACTAAACTTAAATATCAGTTAAGTTATATTACTACTTATCAGAGTTTTCAGTTTTTAGTTATTCTGTTCAACATATACATTTTTTCTGGATTAAAGAGCCTCAAAACATGTATTTCTAGTAAAATCCTGATATCAAATTTTTGGGTAGGATACAATGCTTTCTTTATTGAATAGGTATACAGTAAAGAAAGTAATGAGAATTTTGTATCTCTCATTCATTAAGTGGTTCTAAAGATGGATAGACTGAGAAAGTTGCCTGATAGCATCTCAGGAGTTTTTCTGGTGACCAGAACACAAATCATTCTTTACTGTGATTTTAATAGATATGCATCACACAAAATTTCCCAATAATAATGCAAAGCTTGGGTGATTTAATGCTTCGTATCTTTGATGAGCAGGTACCAGGACCGTAGCCAGAGGGGGGCCAGATTGCACAATGCCTGTACTACAAAACATTTGCCCGTACTGAGAGAATCCTCATTTGTCCTTTCATTTTGAAGTTTTAGAAATATTTCAATAATAAATTAAGGACCAAAATAACTATGTATTTCAATAATAAATTAAGGACCAAAATAACTATGTATTGAGGAGTATATTAATAGTAACAATGCTGTAATAGTTAGACTTTGTCTTAATCCTGCGTGCCGAATATCCAAACCTCTTGGCAGTCACAAGACCCCTCAGAAAGCCGCTAAAATACAATCAAACATACCTATACATAGCATGACCCGGGGTATTTGGAAATCATCTGCTTACACACGTGCAGTCGCTTCGTTTTCTCGCCCCACCTTTCTCAGCAATGAATTCAAACCTTGATGAAAGGGCTTTCAAATTGTAGTGCATTGTTTTTATTTTAAACTAATAGAACTAAGCATCTGGGCAGGTTTTCTCCAGATTCTCCTTTTTCCCCTGCCACTCATTCCACCAATTGCTCCAATCGATTTTGGCTGCATTTCATATCATCCTCTTCCTCACTATCATACCTAGTGCTGGGCTGACCTCCAGCTTCCAGGTCTTCACTATGTCTGGTCCATAGGTCCCTTTGCTTCCTGACAGGCGTCTGACACTAGGCATTTGCTTGTAAGTTCTAGGGGATGTAAGTCCTGCATAAGGGGAGGCTAATCAGGGGAAAAAAGAACTTAAGTAGTGGAGAGGACAGTGAGTGCATGCATTATGGACATAAGAGATTTCTTTGGCAAACACGAAAGAATGGAGCAGCAAGAAAACCAAGTTGTCTCTAGCAACACAGTCCACACCAACCAGGGGCCAAAAATTCTGCATTTTGTTATGTGTGCATGCAGTTTCAGCCTTATGGCACAAAGGAGAGAAGCTGTAGAGACAAAGGTTTCAGAAACTTGAAAAATGCCTTATGTGCCAACCATGGGTTTCCTAAACACCAAACATCAGAAACTCATATCCATGCCATGTCAATGTGGAAGAAACGTGAAACTTGAACAGAAACCTGTACTCCAGTGTCAACATTAATAAAATCACACTCAAGAAACAAGTTACTGTGTTAAATCATAAATGGAAGTAATACAGTATTTGGCAGTCAATGAGCTGGCTCTGTCAGCTGGCAATTATAATATAGAGGAGGGAACTGAGAGAATTCTATTTTTAAATGTTTTTGAATACGCCTTAAAGAAGATAAAAACCTTTTGGAATGGTTAACGTACATACCTAAGAATGCAACATATACTTTTCCTGACTGTTACAATCATAGACTACACTTAGTAGTTGTTAAAACATGTCTGAAATACCTAAAGACACTTTTATTTTACCAATGTCCTATGTTGTACAATTTCTTTTGGTGGGGCAAAATTGCATCCTTATATGAAGGCAGAACCATTGTGTGAATTCTAGAACAACGTTGGAGTGGGCACCTAGCAATTACTAAAGTAATTTTGTCAAACTATGAAGAAGTACTTAGAGTACTAAATGCAATAGGAAGAGAACACTTCAATGGAGAAGACATAGCCAAAAGCGTTGGTTTGAAGACTATGAAAATGTCACTTCAATTTCGCTTTCTGTTAGTTTTCGACAAGCAAATATGTGGATTGCTGGAACCAGTTGATAATGCACTCCTGTCTCAGACTGCAACCTTAAGTGATGCAATTGTTCTCATTAAGTGTGTGAAACAAGAAATCAGCGAGTTTCGAAAACAAGAAAAGTTTTCTTCTGTACTGAAAATCTGTTAGGTACCAGAAAATTTGTTTTCAATTCCTGTACAGTATAAAAGACCCAGAAAGACAACTGAAAACACTGACCACATTCACTATAGTTTGTTACCATCGCATTCCACAAGCAGTACCAACCTACAACAACTGAAGATCTAAATGAGACTGTGGACTGTGATAATGCATTTAGGTGAACACTTCAGTGAGAATGAAGAGCTTTTACTGGCTATGGAAAGAATTGAACAACTCAATATTTAAAATCTTCAACCTCTTGAGTCGGTCTGGGCAGCTCAGTTGGTTAGACGCTGGTCTGCAGATCCCAAGGTCGCGGGTTCAAATCTGGTCCAAACTGATGGTTTTTAAGTGTGCTTAAAAACGACAGCTCCATGACAGTTGATTTACTGGCATGTAAAATAACTCCTGCAGGATGAAATTCCAGCACACCGGCGACACTGATGTGACCTGGCAAGTGACAGCATCGTTAAACAACAAAATAATTTTTTTTTCAATCTCATGAAAATTTAGGTGCAACTGTGCCCAGCAAAGAAGAAGTGTCAAAGGTGCAGGCTTATTTGTCCTCAAAACCTAATGAAAATAAAATGGACCTTTTATACAAAAACCATGATGCGTTAAAAAAGAGATGCATTATTTGCAACAATAGCAACATTTGGATTCAGTACAGCAACTTGCAAATCTACATTTTCTACATTAAATGCCATAAACTGAACCACAGAGACTATGCATGACTCATCAATGATTGGCAAGTCTGGCTTTTCTTGCCTTTGAAAAACAGCAAACACAAGCCTTGGAGCTTGAGGAAATTCTAAAGACATTTGGAAGCAAAGGAAACCGCAGACTGCAAGTATTCTATATCAACATTGAGTTGATATCTGTATGTTTTGTTAATTGTTCCTTTAAGAGTAGACTTTAATTAAAATATTTATTTAACGTCCTCAAAACTTACACTTCTTACAGCGTCCAGGCTCAAATTCTATAATTTGATAACTTTTGGTCACAATAAATACTTGCTCTTTAAACATTTAAATTTTCATTTTACATTTTTAATACACCCAATTAATTTTATATAGTTTCTTTATGGCTGACTTTTATTATGTCTGTGATTTTAGTGATCCAAGAAAATCCATTTTGGACAATTCAAGTGAAACCAGTACATTTTCTTTTGTAGTACAGGTCACATCCAAAAAATGTGTGCCCTTCAGTTTCTAGCTTCCACAAGTACCATCACTTTTACCAAGTTCCTTTGAGTAAAATGGAGTGTTAGCAACCTTTAATCTTATCATGATATTTAGGGCTCGCATTTTTAGGTAAACACACGTTTTGTTTGCAACCTAGTATGAACATGAAACTAAGTTTACTGTCCTGGACATTCACACCAGAACAAATATTTTAAGTTTTATTGCACATAAAAATGCACATTTCCTGATTTTTTATTTAAATAAATATTTTGGGATATTCACATAAATTCCACAAAAATTGCATAAAGGAAACATTTTAAAAAATAATAAATAACATAAATCACATAAAAGCAGCAGCAAATTATTTTTAATCCATTGTGAACTCAAAGCTGTCAATATGTAATTTCCCAGCACAAGACAACTATAGAATATACATGCTTAGGCTTTCACGGCCAGCGTTAATCCAATAGATGGTAGATTCCGGACTTGTAGGCCATAGTCTAATCAATGAATTTTCTGACATTTCGCTGAACACTGCGCTGGGCATCATCGGAGAATGACTCATGGGTGGTTAACTATTAGAGGGCAAGTTTCAAGTTTTTTTTATTGCTAAGTGTTGGCCTGGTGTTGGTACATGTGGCCCGGCTTACAGGCTATAATTTACATTACATTATAATTGTTCGTATTTAAAAGGATTATAATTTGCGGTTTCACTAAAAACCCATACAGTGACCATCTTTTAGGTCACCGAGAACAGTTTTCATTAGTCTTTTTGTGTCTTTCAATCACATGATGGTTCTGTTGGCGTTCTGGGGCTTCGGTTTTGTATTGTTCAAGCACCAGCACCCAGGCTGAGTGTATACGTGCAAAGCGTATCTGTGAACCAGGCGCTTTGAACCAGGAACTCCAACACCTGCACCAGGCACTACAGGCCAACAGATACAGGCTGAAAGAAATAACTCAAGCTTCTCATCCAAGGACAACGAAAACTTGCATCGAGACGACAGGACAACAGCATAAGGCATTCTTGCCTTATACCAAGGGCGTCACTGATCGCATTGGCAAACTGCTGGAAAGAGTCAGTATAAAAACAATATTTAAACCCAGTAAGAAACTAAAACAACATCTGAGATTGGCACAGGACAGGCGGGACCTGCTGCTGACACAGGGGATTTATTGGATACCATATAGCTGCAGCCAAGTTTATGATGGCACTACCAAACACAGCATAAAAACCCACTTAAAGAAACACAAAAGCAACTTCTGGCAAGGACACGTGGAGAAATCGGCAGTAGCCGAGCATGCACTTTTAACGGGCTATGATATCAAGTTTGACGACACTGAAGTTCTGGATAATACAGCATACTACCACGCACAGCTATACCAAGAAGCAATCGAGATCCATAAACATAAAAACAACTTCAATAGGAAAGAAGCACCACCTGGATGCCGGTGCTAGACAATACAAAACCAAAGTCCCAGAATGCCAACAGAACCAATCACGTGGCAGTTCCCACAGCCACCGATATATAAGCCAGCCGCTCCATCAATTGCCCTCTAGTTGTTAACCAGCCATTAGTCATTTTCTGAAGATGCCCAATGCCGTCTTGGGCAAAACATCAGAAAATTCATTGACTAGGCCACGGCCTATAAGCCCCGAATCTACCATCTATTGGACAACTATAGAACATTGTATAAACTTTGCGGATTCACAAATGACTAATTAACCATACAGTTTAACAAGTATCTGTGTATAGGCTAGCTGGATTGTGAAGCAATAACAGGTGGAGGAATTCTCTGTTCTTATCTTGCAGGTTCATGTTACTTCAGTAACCAGGATGTTTATATTTTCTTCCAACTGAAGGAATATTATAGCTCACATATCAGTTCTCCCAATAATAAATAACAAATTGTGACATCCAACCGGCGTAACTGAGCATTAAAGAAGTGGATGGTGACTTGTTAAATACCAACTTTGTTTTTCACCGACTTTCCGCTTTTGGGTTATGCTGCCCACAAACTGACAGATAAAACACAAACACACACACACACATGTGCACACAGAACTTTTTCTAAAAATGCTTTTTATTTTTGGATTCAGGGAGCCTCAAAACATATATTTCTGGTGAAATCTCGACATCGAATTTTTGTGTGGAATACATTCCTCTACTTACTTACTCTACTTGCGTAGTAGAGAAAAGTAAAAAGAAAATACAAGGATGTATTCGAAAATAATAGTGGATTTAACATAGTCTGTAAAACTATTGTATAAAAATGTATTGGATGAGCAACATGAAGACATTGTTGTGAGTGACATTCCATGTTATAATTATGTTAGACTTACTTCTTGTGACGTGAAGTGATCATTTTCGAAATTCAAGACATTTCTTCGTGACAATCGTCAATCCTTCGGGATGGAACATTTGAGGCGGCATGTGGTCATATACTGTAACTCTACAGTACTTGATGATCCCTTCCAAGAGTAATGTCTGGCGAGCACCACATACATTTATTTTAATTCGACTATTCAGATCTTTAAAGATTTTATTTGTTTTAGCACATATTTTTTACCTTTAGCACATATTTTTGACATTTTTAGCACATAAACAATGAATATTTTATAAGTTTTTAGCACCTAAAAATCCAAGCTTTAGTGATGTTATGTGCAAATCTGGTCTGTTAATGCTTTGCTTTTTAAACCATGAAGTTCTTTCATTTCTTCCATATCATGCAGATGAATTGATGTATTCTGAATTCCAATTTTGTATCATTTTATTTCTAACCACAGAGTATTTGCCATTCTTGGAAGTGTTAAAGCTCATTGTCCTATGGAAATAATAGACTATGATAATATGAAAAATAAAGTTTATGTCAACATAACTAGAAGTAAGAGATGTTTTTATTTTCTCTACTATGTATAGTAAGCTGGGGAAGTAATGTACTCCACCCAAAAATTCAATGTACGGATTTCACCTGAAATATTTGTTTGGAAGCCCGCTGAATCCAAAGAAAACAGTTTTTAGAAGAAGATCTGTGTGTGTTCGTGTCAGTGTGTGAACAGCATATCCCAAAAAGAAACTAGTTAAAAATAAAACTTTGTATATAAGTTCAGCATCTTCCAACAATGCGACATGAAGATTTTAAAGACACCATGCCCCCCACTCTAAACTATCCTTTACATGGAAACTTTAAAAAATTTTGATTATCTCAAAAATGAGTGCAATGATTTTGAGTTTTTAGGGAGTAGCCTCTGAAGTCCTCTTTATTCTAGAAGACTTTTTGTTAGCTACTAAACCGTAAGAGATGGACAAAATCTTACTATACAAAAAGTGTAAGTTCGTTAAAACACACAATGTATATTGTATACATTTGTTTTTGTGTAGTTAGCCATTTCCAAGGTATTAGTTGTTACTGGTTTGATTTTAAAATAATTCTACTTTTCTATGCAAAGAGAACAGAATTTCAAAACCATCACATAGCGATCAGCCTTACAACATTTCATTACCGCTTAAAGCTTACAGTAATCCCATTTACAAGGAAATGTGCAATAAGGCAATTTCTGCAAATCTTTGTCAATTAACGTGAAGTAAATAGAAGAATAAACATTTGTAAGAAAATATAGTTTGTACAAGAGTAGAGAAAGTTATGTGACAGCAATGCATCTACTTTTTAAAGTTATTTTATCTCGCCCCACCTATAAAATTTGGAGCCCTGCCTAATGTTCAGTCCTGGCTATGGGCCTGGCAGGTACCGACTGTAAGTTGATGGCATAAATATTAAATCACAGATAAATGAAAATTATCTTTGCAGACAGATCTAAAATACAGCTAAATTAAGCTGAATCTCATTTAAATATAACACACACATTTTTTGTTGAAAATGTCAAAATTCTGGTTATGGAAGGAGGCATATACCCAAATGAATACTGCTAAAAAACTCGGTAGTTGTATGGCCTAATGCACCACTCCTCCAATATGATGCAAAAGATACATTGATCTCACATATTGGGATGAGTTTCCTTGGGTAGTTTGGAATGAGAGCACATACAACCTAGTGAATTCCATATAGACCACTTTCAGATGTGAAGCTGTATGATCCTTATGTGAGAGGAGGTAAAGGATGCAACAGCCGTAAGCAATCGCATTGCTTGGAGCATCGCAACAGCCCAGGTCATAGTTATATATGTAGTTTGTATATACTTCAAAGAAAGTCATAGAAGTGAGATCGCTTAATAGGGAGGTTTAGTGGTTTCAACGACTTTCACGAGACAGCACTATATTCTTCAACCACTTCTTATTAACTCAGGATACTTATTAACCGTAAAATAATAGAGCGAGAATTAATCTAACCTAGCATACCTAACCTAACCCCACACTCACAATGAACACAATTTTCATAAAAAGTACTTTATTCTGGAATTTTATAAACTAATGGGGGCAGTGCTTCGAATGGGGGTTATATCTTAGTTTCATAAAATTAACAAAATACTCTTTTTTAACAGAATCATGCACTGTGAGAACACACACACCCAATTCTCCTCAAGCTGTACGTCCCTAGAATCTTCGTTATCCCCATTGTTAATGAGCTTTCTAAGCTTCTCATCTCGTTCTGCTTGTTCTGAATAAAACTCCTGCAACGCTGTCAATGCTGCCGTAGAAAGTTGTGGTACATCATCGTCAGTGTCCGAATTTGACATGTTGATCCCATGATCAAAACAAAAACAATGCAACGCACAGGAAGTTCAAGTGCCCAAGTCCAATCACATGTTTCGAAGAGAAACAAAAGATAGCCGCAAATGGCACCCGAAATCACCACATAGAAGATGACGGCTCTTCAATCGCAGTTTGGAAGATGGCAGTAACTAATTTTATACCGTGACATGGGTGCGGCTGAATGTTTATAAGTTCCTAAATCAGTTAATTTTCCATGGTGTCACCGGGCTCTGAAGAGCATCGCTGGACCATCGGTCTGGCTTACGATGGGAGCTTGTTTTGGTCGGTGCTTTAACCTCAAAAAGACCAAGTAGGCAGTTCAATAGTCATTCTTCAGTTTCTTGTAACACGTAGGATTAAACAGCATATTGTTTCAACTGCACGTAAATATCTGTCATGCTTTCAGGACCTACCGCTCGCAGCGAACAATGTATTTCCAAGGAGATGATAACGTGGAGGTGAGTGTTCAGATGGTCCCCAGTGCTCTAAGTAATAACCTTTAAAACTACGTAACAGAGGCGTGCAACATGCCAATCAGCATCTTGGTAGACCATACAAGTAACTTAGCACATACTCTAAAATGTTTACTTGGAAAGCAATATTAATATGTAAATCTGTAAGTCTTACAAAATACTGTGCTTGCATTTTCAAACTTAAGGTAGTTTCGCTCTCCATTGTTCAGTTTCATAATAAATGAAAAAAACCCAGTTAACTAGAATGAAGTCTGGGTTTCTATGAATTTGAATATAATATAAATAAGTGCTACAAAAGCTATCTGATTTCCAAACCTTATGTTGAAATAGTTACATGAAACCATAGTTTCCTATTCTCAAGAGTAGAAACACAGGACCCTGTCATCCAGTTGAAATACACTCACCAACCTAGGCGTTGTAACCTAACATGGGCTAAATTTCAATAATGCGAGATCCTGTCATCCCATCCATATACACTCACTAACCTAGGCTTTGTAAACCTAAAATGAGTTAAATTTTGAAAACACAGGAGCCTGTCATCCTGTCCATATACACTAACCTAGCCGTTGTAATCTAACATGGACTAAGTTTCGATAACTAGGACCCAATCATTCCATTCGTATATACACACTAACCTGGACGTTGTAACCTAACACAGGCTAAATTTTTATAACAAAGGACCCTGTCATCCAGTCCGTATACAGTCACTAACCTAGGCATCGTAGCCTAAAATGGGCAAAATTCGAAATGCATGTCCTTTGTTCGTATAGCAGTCAGAACAAGACTGGTTTTTCTTCTTTTGGTTTACCAGATGTGTTGCCTTAACGCACCCCCCCAAAGTTTTCCTTTTATTTTTAATCCCCTCTATATCTTCTAAGTTGAGTGGAGTGGCTCTTTTGGTTTAAGATGATTCATTAATTTTTGTTTGAAATGAGATGTTGGTTGACAGCTGCTTAGCTCCCAGTAGATGCAATTAGTTGAATGAATAAACATGTAGAATAGGTATCCTTTTATTTAGTAGAGCTATTCCTTTATTGCATCTGTAAGTGATAAATGTTTGAAAGCATCTAGCTCTATCTTCGAGTTGTCTCACATTTAGTAGTCCCAGAGGTTTAATAATGTTGTAATTTTTAGAATAAATTCAATCATCTATTATATAGGTTTTTTTAAATGTTGAGTCGGAATTAATAACACTGGCATGACTTAAACATAACATTTGGTGTATACAGGAAATCTACACACTCAGAGAATTACATAAGAACATAGTTACACTCAGTAACAACAAACACCAGTGCTAAACAGCTTAACACAGACTAGCATGCAACAAGAATATCAACGGAGTATCAACACATAGTAAAGACAGCTGAAAATAACAGGTTCAACAAACTAAAAATAAACAAGAAAATTGCAAAATTCATATGACAGGAACCCATCAAGTACACCACAAATCTCATCTCATCTTTCTCATCTTTTCATGAGAAGAAAAGCAATTGAAGTTCTAGAAATTCACGTATCACCAAAGAACATTTTACATATTTAAGATTTTCATGAAACACATCATCAGCTTAGCCTCAGAGAACAAATTCAGCTAAGAAAAATTATTTTACAATAAAGTAAAAGATCCTATATCACAAAATAAAAAGGCTGGGATCTACAAAATCAACTGCTCTGAACATAATGAAGTATATATATGCAAGACAAATAGAAATCTGGAAACTAGCCTAAAGCAAAATATAAGATGCCTAAAATACAAACAAATGGACAAATTGACAAATGTGTACTCTCATACCATTTCTGAACAACCAACCACATCAAACCGAATATTACACTAATCAAACCAGTAAGTTGTATAACAGAATTGGACAAATGGGGGAAGATCTTCATTTTAAAACACACCCCACAACTAATGAATTTTGATATACCGCCACCAAGCCCCCTCTGAAAGTACATTTCACCAGCACAAGCTGCCACCACAATAGACCATCACTATAATAGAAACTCCAACAACATGGGTCAGTCGGCTGACACCACCTGTTGCCCAAAACATGTCCTTGTAACTGCAGTGGGACTCCGCTAATCCAAACCCCAGAAATCCAAAATTCCAGATAATCCAAACACAAAATCTAGAATTTAAAAAAACAATAAAAAGCATTTTTATTATACAACTGTCACTCATTATTCAAACCACATACACGGAATGAAATGTTTATTGCACAAAAATGTTTTGCTGAACTTTGCTATAGGCAATAATACATTTAGTCATGTTACACAACATTTTCACATTTACTTAGCTACCGTACAGGTGACTATTGCATGTTTATGAAGCAGTAATTTTCACTTAACTTACAAAATCGGTAATCTTCTGCCGTAAAGAGCTAAACCTGCTTGAAGATGTGATACTACGCCAGTGTTGCATGAACATCACATTGTTTGATGTGGCAGCAGCATGCTGATCTACGTAGAACTAATTCAAGGACATCTGCAAATAAGAATGTGATGCAATATCCTTAGGAAGGTCTCCCTCGTTATCTCCATTTTCAAAGTTGCTATGGCATTGATTGTGGACCATAGAGACAATGTCTTCATCACTGATGTCTTAGTGATCAATATGATTGACTGATACTCATTCAAGAAGGCAGTTTTTTGGATAATCCGAACATTTCCAAATCTGAACAGACCACACACTTCTAGTTAATTCGGATTAGTAGGGTTCTACTGTAATTCCAACGCAACATTAAGAAAATTCAAAAACACATCACTGTTGTAGTTGGACTGCTCTTTGCGTTTCCAGTTCGGCTTCTTTGATTCTAGCTTTGTGGTAGCTTGACTCATAAATAAAAGTCACTTTGTAAAGAACTGGAAAGCTGACTTTCATTCATATACTGCTTGTCTAATTATTGCACATTTAAGCATTCATTATAGGCATAAGAAAGATACATTTGACTAACCAATAGATTCTTAAAAAGGGCTTTGTTATATGATAGCTTTGAAATTCCATGCTCCTTGTATGACATGAGAAAATACAAAATTACCATTTGAAAATTAGCCAATACAAATAAAATCTTGGAAACAGATAATGCCACCAGAAGTTTGGCATAAATTGTATGTTTTAATGAGACCTTCATTTTTGTTCAGTAACATTTTGTCTCTCTTACAGTTTACTAAATATACAAAACCATTCTCAATAAGAAAATCTCACAGGCCATTTGCAGAAAATCCAAGATACCTATACCTATACCTATATGTCTTAAACATTGTGGTATTTTAATAAAAATTGTTAAGAGTCAGTTTTGAGAAAATAAAGGTTGATGAACATTTTTCCATGGAAAGAGTGAGATTTCTTGAAAATCTTTGTCACATCCTAGGAGGATACTAAAATTAAATACCAAGTTTGGAATTTACCCAACTTTTCAGTTTTGAGTTATGTTCACAGATACACAGGCCCTTTTCCTAAAAATCTGATGTTTCACGCACATGATTTTCTCTACTCTTGTACTAACCATTCTTACAAACTCTTATTCCTATGTCTTCTTCGTACTAGTTGAGATAAACATTTGTACAAATTATCTTATTGCTCATTTCCTTGTAGGTGCAAGGAGAATATGGGTATATAGTAGGCTTTGAGCGATGGTCAAATCTTTTAAAACTTTGAGATCCCGTTCTCTTTGCATGCATAACATATAAAATGTGAACAACGATGTTCCATTTCACGAAAGGTTAAGTTTTCCAAAACTGACACAAATAACAAGGAATACCTCCAAAATGGTTTACTCTACAAAAAAAATTTATTTAGACATAAATTGTGTGTTTTAGCAAGATCTACATGTTTTGTATAGTAAGATTTTGTCTATCTCTTACAGATTACGAGTTATTCCAAAGTCATCCAGAGTAAACAGGACTGCATAGGCTATAGCCAGAAAATTCAAAATATACATTTCATTTGTCATACAAATATCTTAAACATATGGCATTTTAATCAAAATTGTTAGAGCCATTTTCCATGTAAAGGGTAGTTTAGCGTGGGGCTATTTTCTTCAAAATCTTCATGTCGCATCCTTGAAAGACATTAAACTTAAATACCAACTTTGGTTTTTAACCGACTTTTCGTTTTTGAGTTATGCTGTCCACAGACTGACACACTGACACACACGGACATTTTTCTAAAAATGCTCTTTTTGGATTCAGGGGGTCTCAAAACATATATTTCTGGTGAAACCTTGACATCGAATTTTTGAGTGGAATACAATACTTCCTTCTACTTACCAGTAGAGAAAGTAAAAATGCAGCTCTTTTTATTTATGGGGCCTCAAAATGTGTGTTTCTGGTGAAATCTAGGTATCAAAGGCTCGAATGGACTGCAGTACTTCCTGTATTTACTGTAGAGAAAGTAGTAAGAAATGTTTCATTAGCATCTGCCCCCTTATTATGGATATTTTTCATGATATAATAAAGTGTGCATTATTTTAACAAGCTGGAGAAATAGCATCTATTACCTACATAAAGATAAGAGTAGAGAAAGTCAACAAGATAAGGAGCATTCTTGAGAAGAGTGAGTAAGGTGTTTTACCAACATAGTATTCCATACAAACAACTGGGAGGTTAAGGTAGGACTATATCTATGTGTGTTAAACTACCCTCCCTCCCCCATTCCTCTTCACATCCTCTATCCTCCCTCTCCCTCTTCTTCCTCTCTTTCACCCTCCCTGCCCTCTTCTCTACCCCTCTCCCCTGCTCTCTGTCTGTTCTGCACTCAAATTCCTCACTGCTATGAGCAGGTGAAATGAATATAAGCTTGCTCTTAATTCTGACTCACCCTTTCAGAATGACTCATAGGAAAATTCAAATTACTTTCACTGTCCCATATGAGTAACATGGGATACTTGTGTTTAGGTAATCAAGGAACCTCGTGAACTTAAGTGAAAGGACTTAATAATTGTAAGATCATATTACTTGATAAATTGCATTAACTCTTCAACAGGATTTTCAAATAATACAAGTGCATCTAATATATAAAAATTAATGTTTCTTTGTTCATATTTTATGTGCTGCATTCTGTTCATCTGATTGCGATAAAACTTTAACTTATTGCTTGCATTTGTGCAAGATTATAGGCATATGACACTCACATGGTTTTCTCTCCTCAGTTTTCTTTTATGAAACACTATCACATTTCTTTCCCTATTCCCTCTTCTACAAACAATTCACACAGTTTTGTATGTGATTAAAATACAAATGAAATGTATTACATTCACATGGTTTTTCTCTACTCCATTTTATTGTGCAGCTTATTACATTCACATGGGTTTTTCTACCCACTTTCCCTTTACATAGCACATTCATGTGTCTTGTACTCCCTCTTTTACAAACAATTCATACAATTTGCTATATGTGTGAAATAGAAATGCAATGTATTACATTCATACTGTTTCCTCCACTCACTTTACTTTTGTGAAATAATCATACTTCCTTCTCTAATGTCTGTTCTACAAACAATTCATACAATCTATATAAATAAAAATAAATGTGTTTTCCCTCTATGCATTCCTAAACCACTGATCCAATTGTGATGAAACTTTGGAGGGTTATTCTGCATACGTTCGCAAGGGTTCCTGGCCCAAAAGATACATCTATATAAATGATCATCCAATTTCAGCCGCTATGATTCCAGCATTCCTCGTGGTTCATCTATGCCACGTTTCTAGCTATGAAGGAATCTGCGGAGCGGATGGTTCTTAATTTTAACAGTGACTGTAGTGAACCGTACAACGCACCCTTTCACCGTAGCAGAGCTGGCGCATTCTTTGTCTCTCGCTCACGATTCTTCTCCCGGTCTTGATGGCATCCACCGACAAATGCTGCTTCATCTTCCACCTCAGGCTCTCTTCTTCCTGCTGAGTATTTATAACCGTATATGGCTTCAGCAGGTTTTCCCATCTTACTGGCTTGAGGGTATTGTCATTCCTATCCCTCGGCCCGGAAAAGACCTGACACTTCCCTCTAGTTACCGCCCTATTTGCCTAACAAGCGTCGTTTGCAGGACCTTCGAACGGATGATCAGCACTCGCTTAGTGTGGTGGTGAGCAATGTTCAGTGCGGTTTTCGTCGCCATCGCTCCAGTATCGACAATCTGACACACATGGAAGCTTACATCCAAAATGCCTTTCTCCTGAAGCAACATGTCGTGGGTGCCTTCTTTGATGTGAAGAAGGCCTAGGATTATAGGTATAACCTTTTGTAGAGTGTGTATACCTTAGGAATGTTTTCCTTAAGAATTGCCCACAAGGATACATAGCACAGATACAAGTTGAATCTACGAAGGGGGTCAGTACTTCTCACCCATAAATAGAAAACTACTTAACAGTTATTCAAGTTGATTAAAATAGTAAAATAGTTGCAACTTTCTGATGATTAGGCTGAATTATAGGTATTATTAAACCTACCCTATCCCGTGTTGTTGTTGTTGTAGTGTTTAACGCCCACTTTTACTACTACGGCACCGCAGGCGGTGACACTGATGATACATGAAGATGGAGCACCGGTGGAATGAGATGGCGGGGGAAACCGGAGCACCCGGAGAAAACCCGCCCTGACGCCGCTTCGTCCACCACGAATACCACATGCGGGTCCCTGGGATCGAACCTGGGCCGCCTAGGTGGTAGGCGAGCGCGCTAACCGCTCGGCCACGGCGCCGCCCCCTATCCCGTGGGTTAGCCTTCCCAAACTGTGAAGTACACCTTACATACCTCTTAAAGATAAATGTTATTACTTTTCAGTCCCAGAAGTAAAAGGGTTAAAATCAATTTTCAAGTGAATGAATAAATAAACAAACAAATAAGAGAATAATTACAGAGTATTAATAATAGTGTTTTTTATACAAACTTGTATCAGATATACCTATATTTATACAAAAAGTAAATGACAGCTTTCAAATCCTGTTATCCCATAAATACATATTCTTAGCTATTTTGATTAAACATAAATAACAGAATACTTACTTGGATTATCTTCAAATAAGTAAAATAACACAAAACATTATTAGTAACACAGTTTGGCGATTTCCTCCAAAATTAAAGGAAAGGACTACATGCAAGTTTGAAAACTACTGTCCTTAAAGCTACATATTTTAGTGTTAAGCATTTGCATAATGAACTTAAGACAATCTTACTGAAAAACTAAGTAAAATACCACATATTAACACATTTGTAGGATCAGTCACTTAGCATATTTTTGAATTCACACACTTTTCAAAATTTGGCTCAAAAACATTATAAAGATGGGTTCTAAGACTGGATGCAAAATTGCTATCCAAGAGTCTGTTTCTGTGACAAGTTTTCAGGAGCTTCATTATAGAGGAATCCTGTTCACCAAGGTGAGCACTGCCAATGTCTTAGTTTTTGCTGCGTTGCGAATCAAATTTGGGAAATGCCTATTGTCAAGCTTCTGGTAAAATTCGATCAGTGCACCTGACCATGAATAATTGTCGAATTTCTCTTGAAGGCGACTATCACATTGTACTTTTATCAGCTCCAGCTGAACTGCTGCATTATTTATTTTTATCTACGTTCATAATGTCATTTTATGTTGTGCTTTTTAACGCAAGATACTGGTTGCATATTAGGTACTGAATACTACTACTGACAATTTTGCATAGGAATTGTTTTTCCCATTCGAAACAGGCGAACCCAAATGACTCATGTCTGTACTCTTGGACACAGCCATTGCCCTGCCTGCATCACACGGAAAACTGCACTAAACTGCTTTCTAACAGATTTGCCCATTATGCCCAGGGCACAGCGACTGGCTCTCTGCGCAGCCACAATTGACACCACTGGTGTACAGGACTAAATAATAAAGCACACTGGTAATAACACAGCCGCATGATATTGCGTCAACTCAATACTGATTATGAGAAAAACAAGTAATGCTCATGACCTTGTGTATATCAGCTGCTGGTGACATGTTTCCACTACACAGTGGAAAAACAGTGCATAATTGTTCACATGAATTTGGATTTCTCTGTATATATTGAATTTTCTGCAAATAGAAGCAAAGTTCTGTTCCTTCTAAATGAATTTTATATAACTTTTAATAACAGATAAACCATAAGAGATTGGTATAAACTTACTACATGAAACATTTACATCTTACTAAAAAACTTTTTGGGGGGAGGGTGATTAACCATTTACGAGATATTAATTATTATTGGTTTGAACAAATTAGTATGTAAGATTTTTTAAATTCAGTCATTAATTTTTTTCTCTCAAAGATGTGCAAACACTATGGAATTTCAAATCTAGCATAATATTTTTAAGAACTATCAGGAATTAAGGTATTCAGAAAATACACTTTAGATTCAGTTACAGACAAAAAAATTCTGTAAAGAAAAAAAGAACATACCAGAAAAGCTTACATTCAGAAATGTAATCATTCCAGTATCTTGTGTAATGATGAGTAATGGATATCAAATAAAACTTTTAAACAAATAGAACTAGTGAGAAGTAATAAAACAACTAATGCCAAATAAAAACACAGAACAACAAATATAATTTTGAAGGTATGTCTAACAACTCGTAACTCAGTGTACTACTTGGCAAAGCACGTTAGTTTACAAAACTCGGGTTACACTACATGAAATGTCTCTCCTCTCCCTTTCATTCCCTAAAAGCATGACAGTACATGCTGTATACAATAAAGTAACTTTAATAATCTTTAATCTGTAATCAATGTTTCCTGTCTAGCAGTTTTAATTAAAATCTTTATCTTTTGTTTCAGTTTGATTTTCTTGTGGATGATCTGCAGGTAAAGTTGTTCATGAGATATTTTGCATACTTTCTTATGTTTATCTTTTTAGAGAATTAAGGTTAACAAAGAAATTTTCTGTTTCAGGCTTCACCGGAGCCATCAAAAGCATCAAAGTGGTAATTATTAAATTTGATATCTAAAGACAATTGTTATTTTAAATGGGCATGTGTATGCTGAGACAATTTAATACATATTTCCAAATTTAATAACATAATTTATGATATAAGAAGTGACAATCTCCTTAATGTGTATCTTTAGTGCTTAGGCATAGTGCTTAGAAGAGAATATCGGTAGGTAAAAAGTGCTTCTTTGCCTTGGCCAAAATTATGAAAACACGATACCTGTCTGAGCAAACTAAATTACAGATTTATAACACAATAATAAAACCTGTTGTGATGTATGGATGCGAAACTTGGGTAATGTCAGAAGGCATAATGGCTCAGTTGGAAAGATGGTAAAGGAAAATATATGGACCAATCAAGAACAAAGAGGGGTGGAGAATACGTTCAACTAAAACATAGTCACACTTGTTAAAGCTAAAAGGATTGAATGGGCCGGGCATGTTGTGTGCATGGATGAAGGCAAACTTGAAGGGAGAAGAGACAGGGGTAGACCAAGATTAAGATGGCTGGATTGTGTGGAGGAGGACTTACATAGTATGGGGATTAGAGGGTGGAGGAGAATGGGCTATCATCACTAGCTAAACTGTAAGAGCTGTTTGCCAGAAGAACATTTAAGACCCCTATGTTTATGTAGGTGAGATTCTGTAAGGATAGGGAGCAACTCATGGTTTAAACCTGCCAATAGCTTTTGGAAGTTCACATTTTCAAAAGCAACCTGTCCAGAAGAAGTATTCTTTTGTAAGACATGCCTTTTGCATTTTACAACTGGCATTTTACAACACTGTGTCAATATCTCTTTTGTTTTTGATTAATGCATTTCTTACTATTCTTTTCTACATTCCTTTAGTTGAGTTTTAAGTTTATTTCCTTTTACAGACTAATATAGCTATTTACAACATGAACATGGGCTTTTGCTCTAATAAGGAAACCGTATATGTTTCTATTTCTTTTTCTTAAGAGCAAGGTTTTCTTTTTTCATGTCTGCTGTGAGTCATATGGATGTGAAAATGGACATAAACTGCAATAAATTCCACTCATTAGTCTCTACAAGTGATTATGTTTGAGTAAGCCTGTCTTTATCCCTTGAATCCATTTTAATTAAATTTGCTGTGCAATTGAAGGGCAAATATCATCTCTTACTTGGTTTTGACAAGTATTTTGACAATTAGAAAATATATGGCACCACATCAAGTTTTAGTGCCCTTTCTGCCTCAGCTCCACTTGCTTACCGTGGATTGTAAACAAACATGATTTAATTAAATAATCATTTGAAAAACTGTTATCACAAACATGAAACTTATCAGTCAGGTCTTTAGCACTTCTTGGTTGCTCCAACCCATTTTAAAAGCTCTGCATTAGGTCTGGAAGGTGTGAAAGTTCAAGCATCATGATTTATGCCCAGGAACAAAGCATGTGGGCATTTTTGCTTAGTATTAGAGTTGAAAATTAGGGAACTATTAATACATACACACGCATACATGTGCACTCACATATGTGCACGTGCACACATGTAAACACACACACACACACATGTATACATATATACATTAATTTCCCTAACAAATCTACTACTTAGAACATTGTTAATATCTTTTTAAGGCTGGAAATGTGTGAAAATGTGGTCAAAAATGACAAATTTTCACATTTGGTGCTTCTGTACTGAAAAATATACGTGGTTTGAAGTGATATATACAGATGGATCAAGGCTTCACGGGTGATCAGCCATGTCAGATTTATAAAGGTCGACCTTTTGGCCATTGTTACTCCATGGCCATGGAGTCTGGACATGGCCTGAAGATGGCCATGGGGTCTACAATGGCCGAAAGCTCGACCTTTATAAATCTGACACGGCTGATCACCTGTGAAGCCTTGATCCATAACGCTCGCCATGAAAGCTTCAAATCTTACAGTACATGATATATACAGATTTTTTGAACCATTACAATGGCTGGAAGTTGGTCTAACTACATCATATTTAAAAGTCTGCGCTCTGATAGGTGTGGGGAGAGCTGAAATCACTTCACGAAGTTAAAAGAAATATGCCCTTTTTTACCGATCTTTGTAGGATTTTTCCTATAAAGATTAGTTATTCGTGACTGAGCCACCAGGATTGGTATAACATAGTAACAGCAGTTCCACCTGTAGATGTCATGTATTATGGAATAAGCAGGGAACATAGAGGAACAGTTTTGTATCTGTTTTGTTGGCTTCTTCGAGCATATATACTCTAAGATTGGCTTTCTGTTTATGTCTTCACTTATAGCCATCACATGCTGTGTTACAAAGTATTCTTGGATAAGTTGCTAATGACATAGTTAATCTAATTACTAACATATTATTTCATAAGCAAAGTGTAGTATAAATATTTTAGTGTAATACTTTTATACTTCTTCTGTGTAAATATTTTGACACTATTCTTGTACATAGTAAATATTAAATAGTTGTATATATGGCAACAGGAGTTATGAAAATGCTTGGACGAAAAAGCACTAAGCTAGTTATAAAGCTGGACACTTCTAGGAAGGTCTGTAAGCCGTTCTTTCTGCTTAAACTGTGCACAAACTTTTAAACTTGTTTTTCCTTGCTTTAATTTTTGCTGTGCTTTTATTCATTCAGAACTAAATTACATCCACCAATTGGGTGCTAGAAGGTCCAAAATGTTACTGTGAATTCTATAAAGCATGCAGAAAAACTGACACGTGGAATTCAGGATTATTTTAGTACTTCTTGAGATAAAGAATAAAATGCGTAGTGATTTAAAAATGTATAAATTTTAGCTATTTAGAAGTTTCTGGTTTTGTAGAAAAGAATTCAAACTTTTTAAAAAAAATGTGGAGTAAATTTCGTTTTGAAATTTGCAAATTTTTGGAAGAAAATATTCAGTACTTCAAAAAGTAATGGACATACAAAAATGAAAGTCTACCAAATAGTTCCACAAAACACCACAAATATTTGAACAAAAAATTAAGTATATAACTTTAAAATTACAAAATAAAAATACCATCCATCACCCTCCATAAATAAGCATACTATTTCCGTGCACTACATAGCAGTCACACAGAATCTGCATCTTTACTGACGTCGCTGCCATCTATCAGACACCAATATACATTATTGCTTCTACAATAGGAACCAGCTGGGAGGGATCTCATTTTCTCTTCTAAGCACTATTGCTAGACATTAATATAAAAAATGACATACTTCAATAAACACTGTTTTTAAGGTACTAATAAAATACCTAGATAATATGCTGCTTGAAGCATTTACCTGATGAGTATCTGATTTTGTTGGTCACAGCTCCTGCCCTATCAAATACTTTAAGCCATTAATAATGAATACTACTCGGCAAAGCATTGAGGTGTATTGACCTTGGCTGTCGAGCGCTACGATTGCTTATCTTGTTTATTACAGCAGCAAAATAATAGTAACTCAGCATATAGTCAGTGATGAAACACAAACATGATCTCTTGCGCCTGCCGATGTGAGACATTGCTGTCCTGAAGATATGATTGCATTGATTGGAGTATACACACACTGTCTCGCCTTGTTTGTGGGATAAGCTCACATAAAATCTGGGCAGTTTCACATTCTTTCCGATATGCCTCATAGCTTTGCCAAGTTGTAATTATTTCCCATAACACCTCTTTGTCTATATTCAAGAAAATGTATATTAACAATTCTCAGCTCCATAAATTGCAGCACTTAATCTGCACGTTGTAGTAGTCAGTAATTTCTCTTTCATTAATCTTTATACTGCTTCCATGTATGTAGTTTATTCTTTAACTCCTTACAAAGTACATATTAACAAGATGCTTATTATGCTATGCGTTCCATATATAGCCAGGCCATAGATCACATATATGTGATCTCAAAAGTGAATGTGTATTCAAGGCATCTATGTTGTGTTTGAATTATGTATGATTATCATATTAGTCCATTAAAATGTCTATCAAAAAATACATGCTTGAATATCTGGGATAAGTTTAGGACAATGGGAGAGCTAAATAAGTGCTAAGAACAGAAAAAGAAATGCTCTAAGAGTAAAAAGTTGAATTTTATGCATCATTCAAATGCTCTTCAAGAAAGTCTCTAAGCTGTGTTGCACAAAACACAAAACAAATTTAGTAAAATGCACTGTTTGGGACCACCTCTTAGTTTCTTAACATCTTTCAGGGTTTCACATGGGAAGAGGCATTACTGGTGACCAATGGCAGTTGCAATACAGGGCTAGAGGCACGGTGCTGTAATAAGGACAGGGAAAAGTGGAGGAGGGGGAAGGGTGGACCCACCTCACCACTTTCTTTAGATTTGCCTCCATATTCTTAATGCCTGTTATGAAAAGGGTTGCAAATATTGCTTGAAACAAGCAGCATTTAGTGGGTTAAACGATTGTGTGTTATAAGAAGAGCTTTAACTCTGTCCTTAGAATCACAAAAATGTGTTAAGTTTTACACTAAACATAAAGCAATATTACATTGAAAAATATAAAAAGGTTTAATACAAATTCTCCTTATATTTATACTGGAACTAAAATTCCTATTGAAATAGCTCTAAACGTGTTGTCTATTATGTTATATTATAGCACAGCTTCTGCTTTCGAAGAAAAAATTTTCTTGCACTACCTATACAACAAACCACCTTTCTTGAGTGATATTAACAGTTAATTCCATTTCTGTGAATTTGCACAGTTTCAAAAATGTATTAAACTTTGTTACCAGTTTGCCTTAGACCAATAATCTGGCCATGTGTAACTTCTGATGTATATAGCATGCTGGGAATCAAGCAACAGTTGAGCCAAGTGGTTAGACCATTCACTTCTCACCAAAGTGGCCCGGGTTTGATCCCAGGCAACTGCATGTGGGATTTGTGGTGGACGAAGTGGCGCTGGGGCGGCTTTCCTCCAGTTTCTCCCAGCATCTCATTCCACCAGTGCTCCATCTTCATTCCATGTATCATCAGTGTCATTGCCTGCAGTGCCATATGTAGTAAAAGCAGGCGTTAAACACTAAAGAAAAAAGCAACATTTGAGTAATGATTTACTGAGCGACCAGAAAAAATCAATGCTTCCCTTTCCGGCGGACATGTCATTGATTAAGTTAGCATGTAGCATGAATGGTGCTGTCACTGGAGAAGGGTAAAGAGAGGGAAAACTATGAAGGTCTCATTAAACAATCATGATACCCTTGCATTTTACTAAATTTGTTTTCTGTACATGAGTGTTTCAATAACCTCTGTTGATATAACCAAGACTGAAGCCCTATAGAATGACTTAATGAATTATGTACAACTTAACGGCAAAAAATGCCAGGGGTGTCCCAAAACTGACGACACCACTTTCAACACAACTTTAAGGTTAGCAGTCATTATAGTGCATGTTACTACCGCTCATGACTAAATATTGCAGCAGTTTTGGAATGAAACCCCCCCAGCATAATAGATAATGGGCAGAGCATGCATATATGTGATCTGTACTCTGGCAGTATAAGGAATGCACTGTAGTATATTAGTGAAATCCTTTAATGTGTTTCATGGAATGTTGTATATTCTTTCTTCTCATGCATTCATGGATTTGTAGCATTTCATATCTGTTGTCCTTGAGAAAAAAAAAGGTTAGTAAAACACAAGATACCTTATATTTCATGACATATAAATGCATTTTGAAGAATACAATTATATTTTAAGTTTTAAAAATAGATACACTATGACATGAATACACAATTATATTAATTGTAAGTAGCAAAACAATTTTATAACATTAATGTGCTGATTTGAGAACTTAATTTTAACAGCCTACCCAAGAGGTAGTACTAGAATTAACAGATGATACATGGCAGCCTAGAAGATCAGAAAACACAGAGTCTGTTTCACCACGAGCACAGCCTTCCAGGTAACTCTTAAGATGTTAAAAATGTAGTTACTTACATATGTACTTGTGACGTTAGAGGTGTAACTTCTTGTACGGTGTTTGTTTATAGATCAGCAACAATTGATGTGCCACTGCAACCACTGGATGCTCGTTCTTTGTTGGCTGCTCGTGCAATGCAGCAGAGCAGCACCCCGAGAGAGAAAAGCATCACTTCCTCCACTCCCCCAAGTTCTCTCGATCTAGAATGGGAGCATGAAGGTTGGTAGGATTTACCACTGTTTATTTTTAGAAGAGATAGCAGTTTTAGAAACATAAATGCTGCTATAGTTGGTTCTGAGATATTCACTTCTTTCATTTGTTTTTGTATCATTTCTTTCATTTCAGTACTGTGTAGTGTACTACCTGAAATTTTTGGCACACAAAATACGAGGGTCATACTGAAAGTAGTGAGCCACAATTCTTAAAAATCTTACCTTTATTTTTTAGATAAATCAAGTATATTGTCATAATCTAAAAACTTTTCTCTCACTTTTCAACATGGTTGCTATTTTTTTGCACACATTTTCCCCAACATACTAAGGTACCCTTACAATAGCACAAAGACACTGTTTATTGTTGTGTTGCAGGATGTCTTCCTATTCAGCAACATCACTATGCAGGGGTTGCAGAAGAAGATGCCTGTGAATCAGGAACAACAAATGGCCCAAATGGTGCAAGTGTGGCAGGAGGATGGTCAAGAGTCTCTACTCCAGATTCCCTTGAATGGGATCCAGTGGAAGCGCCACTGGCCACTGCTGCAGCAGAAGGGCAGTTGGAGGACCTGGATGCCGAGACTGAACAACTGCTTAGTGAAATAGAGCGACTCACATCTAGAGCATTAAGAGAAACTGGAGATTGGAGCAGCTGATCCAAGTTCACCTTCACAAGTGATCATTTCTGAGTCCAATTTATTTCCTTACTGATAATAGGGCAAGGATTTTGATTCCTTCTTAGGATTCCTTAATGTCATAGAATGGTATATTTGGTTAATAGTCACTGTATTGGCTGATATAACATGATATCTCTGTTACATAGTAATTAAGAGGAAAAATGAAATCATTCTCTGCAACAGAATGAAGAAGCAATGCACAACAACAAGCTTGCTTGACTATGGTTTCCAAAATTAATGCTGCAAAGTTGGTCACAGGTTCAAATCTTGCTGGAGTGCTGCCTTAAAATGAATCTTGTACAGCACTAACACCTTATTTCCCTGAATTCACTTTTTATCATTATAATTCATTGTCATTATCACCTATTTCAGGATTATGAGTATTCTCATGTTTCATGCTCATGATTCCCTCCATCTTTGCATTGGTCTTCCAACATCCCTTTTTCTTAAAGGGTTGGTATTCATTAAAACAGAAATGGAACATGAGAGTTATTCATACCAAATGGCTGTCCTATTTGTTTCTTTTATTGGTTATTGTGTTTAAATAAGAAAGGTTTACATATCATTTACTACCTTTGCTGTACATAAACTGATTACCCTGAGAAACAATGTAGTATTTGGTTTTCTTTTTACAACCTGCGTTTTGCCCTGTGAGTATATCACAAGATAATTATTATTTATTTATGCCAACAAACTTACTGTTGGTGTTTTTAAACACACAAGCCGTGTGTGTTTTAAGTTCCAGTTCTACCTCTTATATCACAAGATATTTAATTTTATACACATGCCTTATGAAAGATAGTTTTAATCTAATGTCTTAAAGATTTCATGTATAAACTGGATTGTATGTGAAGATGAAAGCACTTTTCATAACACGTTGTTGGAGTTCTTCAAATGCGCTGGTCTGTTCCTGGCTTGTAGCTGACTGTTTTATTCATTACTGTAGAACTGCAACAAGCTCAGCCATTTGGATCCATGACACATTTCTCATTTGTTGCAACAGTATCATAACAAAAACAAAAAACTATAACATTGCATTCATTTTCCATTGTGAAATTCATAGTTTTCTTGAGGGTTTAGCATTCTTAAAGCAACTTCCACAATGACAGCTACCTTTTCTCAACGTTAAACTTTCTAATATTTGGCATCTACAGAAAATCCACACATTTAGCCAATAGCTACATAAAACAAAATAGTTACAGTCCCATTCCCCACCAACATGTACTAGATGTGTCTGAAAAGTTTGAATGGTCTCAGGAAATATAAGAAACAAGAGTTACAAACAAAACACCTTTACTGGCCTTCAAAGTAACAACACATCTCTGACATGGTTGTAAAGCTGTTGGAAACTGTCAGCAAATGCTTCTTGTGGAATCACTCAAAGCACTGTGGTCACCCTTGCGAAGTGTAAGCCTTTCAGGCTAATTTAAGGTGGGAAAATAAAAAGAAGTCTGCCGGCACCAAATCAGGAGAATAAGGAGGTTGTGGATGCTTGGTGACCTTGCGTTGAGTGAGAAAGTTGAGCACGCAGGTCCATTTTGTACTCCATGTTGCCATGACACAGGTTCTCACTGCTTGGTCGGCAGTATACACCACCACTTCACTACAGTGATTTGCATGATAGGGTGCATTTGTTGATATGTCCCTCAATGTGTATGGGCAGGCACCTCATCCTCACCAGCACGGGTTTTAGAATATGGACCATTCACCAAACTTTTCAGGTGCAGGTTGTAGTACCAACTGTTGTGCACACAGATTAGTAAACATCCCTATGAACAAAGACAAATATGACCATGAGCTAAACAATACAGAAAGTGGATTCCGAAAGGAAACGGTACCTAAGAAGATAAATGGACCCAAGAGCATAGAGTAAAAGAAGCAAAAACTCTTATTCCTAATGAAAAAGAAAGGAGGTCATTATATCCAGAGGTTCCGGGTTTGATTCCCAACTGGAGTGGCACAGTGGTTTAGTTCATGACTCTCATGCTGAGGATCCATGGTTCAATTCTCAGCTCTGGGGTGGTAATTTTAAATTGCCCCTATCTAAGCCTTCACCTCTGAAAGCTCATGCAAAGTATCCCCTAGGGCGTGGTTTTGAGTCCACAGTAAAAGCTGTAGGTTCTCCTGTTCCATTATCACCCTATCGTCGGAAGTATTAGGTACCACCCATTGGGTGTCTCCAGCTAATTTCTCTCTCTCTCTCTCTTTTTTTTTTTTTTTTTTTTTTTTTGGTTGAAAGGGGAGACAGAAAAAGAGCTGGAGGAAAAAGAGTGGCTTATTTCGCCAGGGTAGGAGAAGAAGGAAAGGGTTAGCCTTCAACATTTATTTCTAAGAAATTTGTGTTTATTGCGCAGTTCCGCCTGAGCACCTGCGAAGTAATGTGTCAATAAGACCTAGGAAGGGAGCAGTTAGAGGGCATATGCTGGGCTACAACCATGAGCAAGGCCCTGGGTGTAGCATTCAGTGAAGTTTAGGGGATTATGTTGTTCTCGATGGCTTGGTTCTGTCGTAATTCTTACAGCTAGTGACTAATTGGGATGGCTGGAGCACATCATTACATTGTGTACTACGCTGCACGGTTCTCCTCGATGATCGTAGAAACTCTTCAGATTTCAACAGTCTGCATGGCACATGGATGGTTGTGGCTGTTGGCGATGTTGCATCTTCTGGTGTTGATGTTGTGGCCGTTGATGGTGTTCTTCTGCCTGAGATCCTGCTTCATGGGTTGTTGGTGTGGTCCTGTTTTCAATCCATATCGGCTTTCACTGGACGGATTTGAGAATTTCCGTGGTGTCCAGTTCAATCACCACCATTCAGAGTTCATTAAGAAGCCTCGCAACAGCATTGAAACCTGTTGGTGGCCTTGCACAACAAACCTCTTGTTGCTTGACTGCTGGCATGTGGCGAGCTGGTGTTTGATTATTCTGACTTCTGTATGAAGAGTGTCGTCAGCTTTGGAATTGTGAAGTTTGGTGATGGTGTTGATGAAATTGGTGACGGCGGTTGTCAGCTGCTCTAAGGCATCTTCAATGCTGCCCAGGCGTTGACTGAGGCTCCGGACCTCAGAGTGGAGGTCCTCGACCTCATTGCTTTCCAGCTGTGTTCCGGCAGCAGTTGCGGCATAAGTCATGGCAGCCCTTTGAGCTGTTGATGATGGCTGAGGCTGCGGTGGTTGCATTGCAGCGTGATCTCTGGGCGTTGGATACAGCTAATAAATGGGTTCAGCCATTACTGGGTGTAATAGTGTTTTCCTAAAGGTCACTGAACATTTGGGGGGCCACTAAAACAACTACTTCAAAACATTTAAAGTATTGGAGAATTCAGACCAAACATATATAATCTGACATAAATAATGTGTTTTAACAAGATCTCCATTTTGGGAAAAGTTGTCTGTCTCTTGTTGTTATCAAGTATACAAAGGTACCTATTGCAAAGTTCATTTAGAATGAAGAGAATTCACAGAAAATTCTTAAAATACAGTATTTTAACTAAAATTGTTGTAGCCATTTTTGAGAAAATTAAAAGTGAGTAAACATTTTCCATATAAAAGGCAGTTTGGGATAGGGATACATTTCTGCAGTCTTAGAATACTTTGATTTAGATATGTTGTTACACATATTTATATATAGATTTTTCTAAGAATGCTTTTTTTAGGTTCAACGAATCTCAAAACTTGTGTTTGCAATGAAATCGTAGTACTGAATTTTTGGGTGAAATACATATTTGTTTCTTTATGGTAGGCATTTTACAAAGAATATTGCTAAGCATTCTATAGCAAATAATTACTTTTAAAAATTATGCTTGGATTTCTTACCTTCTTAGTATCCAATTCCATTTATTTTTAACCTAATTACTCGCCTGTGTAAAAGCTTTCTTTGCTGAAAAATTAATTAAAGCCATCTTTCTATCTTCTTTAAAACATTTCTCATTTAAACACTCTTTTCTGTAGAGTTCTGTCCCTTTGTACTCAAACTAATATGCTGTATATCTTCCTTTCCTCTGCACATTGGCAGTGATTCTGTGGTAAATCTTTTCGTATTCCTTTTAATCTTAACACACCTGCTTGTACCCATGCAATACTTGTTCTTTACTTAATTTATCAACACTTTTCTCTTTCCCATGTATTTTTTATTGCTATATGATGTACTAAATATCTTTTTCAAGCATCTTACTAAAAAACTTTTGTGTTCTATATCTTCAACTCTCCTCCCAGCTTCTTTCCAAAACTAATTTACATTCCAAGGGTGAGGTACAATACTTCCTCTACCTACCATAGATAAATGGTAGAGAAAGTTACAGCAGCCTAAGGCACAGCTAGTGTTTGAACCTTGATCAACCACCATGAAGGAAGACTGCATCATTAGTTGCAAAATTGTAACATCTGAGTGGGGAAGAATACAGACAAAATAGTTCTTCAAGGGATGAAGTACAGGCTGTACTAATGCAGCAAGTTTATCAGTAATATAAAGAATTAACCCAAAGAGTGCCCAGCTGCTTCTGGCAGAGGACAAACATAACAGTTAACATTTCTCAAAGTGCCTGCAGCAATAAAAAGTTTCTTCTCCTCTGTCTCTACAGCCCTTGGTGAGCTCTGTCTCCTGATTTTCAATAGCTATGCAATGTAATTGTACAGCTCAGTTTTATGAAAGGCAATGAAGTACTTACCAAGCGCATCACAGCCCTTGCAGAAAAGTGATGCAACTATAATTGCTAGCAGCAACCTGTTATTTGCCTCAGGTATGGTGAAAATGCCTTCCTTTACCAAGTTCCATGACTGTGCAAACAGCATGAGGCAACCCAGCAGTATTTTGTTGAATTTTTAATTGGGAAACTGGCAGAAGAAATTCAAATGTAATCATAAAGCACCTTTTTGCCATGCCTGACTTACCAAATTAATTAACCTCTATAACGGGCCTGACTAACCTTGCTCTAAAGGTGCAAATGGAGCAATCCCTCCCCTCAACTGCAGAGCTTACATATACACACATTAGAAGGAACTGGTTTTCCTCCTTCATAGTCACAAAGGGAGGGGAATTGGGGAACGTCTTCCACCCTGGTGAGTGCAGTTCGTCAGGCCTGCTCTATAATAATATAATGGAAAGTTCATAAGATGCTTATTGTTACAGTTAATGAAATGTTACCTATTATCCCACTTTCTGTGCCTTTTGTGGTGGATGTAATACATGAGGCTTTCATTTCCAAACTTCCCTATCTAAATCACTATTTACCATTAAAAACTCCCCATAGAGTTGTGATTTGCATGTTTAGCCTTCACCCTCCCAATCTTGATATTTAATTACATTGAAATAACCATTTCCATTGGAAAGCTTAGAAATGAAAGTCCTATATACACCATTGGTAAAGTAGTATTTTTGTGGATCAGAATACTTACATCAGTGCTGTCCAACGCAGCACCCATGATGTATTTTCCTGGCACCCTTCATAAGTAAATTTTTACTCTGACAATTTCTAATATTAATGCAAATTTCAAGACAAAATTATTTCCTTGCAATGTCTTCCCAGTACACGTATGTTTTTGTACTCCTAAAGTGATATTCCTTACTTCCCTAAACAATACTTTCCCTTTTTCCTCTTGAAAAAAACATACTTGCCCTAACGGTTGTGATGGCACCTATGCCTTTGTAGGCATGAGCTAAATGTGCCCGAGCACATAAAGTTGGACAGCACTGACTTACGTGATCACTCTGCACAGAATGCAAAGCAGCACATTTATCACCCTTAGCTGATAATCTGTTTAATTCTTATAAGTTGGTTTACATCTCCCAAATAAACACCCATTAAAATGATCAAAATCCTAGCCCTAACCTTTGTACACAGACAGTAGTAGATTTCCAATTGCAACTACTGTAGCGGTAGAACTCAAAACAAATTTTAATTGTGCATTAATCATTTAACTCCAACAGATATATTGTTAAGAAATATGTAATAGAGATATTTGAAATATCACTCTTTGGGCAAAAAATGTGTTAAAGGTTTGTATTAAGTAGTGCCCAGTAAAGTATAACTGGCAGTATGTTTGATAGCAAAGCTGGATATCAGCCAAGGATATTGTTAAGGCAGTGGCAGCCTACACAAACTATGACATTAACATAATGTTTAATATATGCAGACAATAAATGAAACCCAGATTACTAAAGCATGAAGATTATACAAGAGTTAATTTAGAAACAGATTTTACGTTTGTTATACAAATGTGCAACTTATATTAAAAAAAATGAAATATCTGCTAAGATATGAATCTGTAACTGTTCCCCAGTAAGAGGAACAAGGAAAAAATGCAAATTCAGTGCATTCAATTACAGATGATAATGCATTATTGAATCCATAACAAAATAAAGTGCTCAGATACTGTGCTTCTTCAATTAATTCACACTATAATTAAACATAACAAACTTGAGCTGCCAAGATCCCTTGTCATTCAGCGCCACACTTTATGTATCAGGTGATTCAAATGTCATTGCATGTCAATACAGTCAAACCTGCCCAAATTGGACTTAACTAAGTAAGAATTTTGTCTGTTTCAGAAAAAAGTTTCAGTCTTGTGGAAATCCTATACTTGATGTATAATTTTACCCGAGTACTATAGAAAATGGTCAACATGGATATGGAAGCTACAACTTCTTAGAATGAAAATATGCAGTCTTAAAACATGCTTGTTTTGGGGTATGCTGTGCTTTCGAAGAAACTGCAAATCTTTTATGGAATTTATTTTGAGACATACTGTACTAGCAAGGAAACTGCAAATGTAGGTCAGAGCGCATTAAACGACTTAGAAATCTTGCCCTCCCTAAAGAGTTAGTTGAGTTGTTAGGTTCTAGACTTCATGAAAAAATGCGTTGTGTCCAGGAACATCATCTATTGGTATTGAAAATGTGAAATAAGTTTTCTATCTTTTTTCTCTGAAGATGAGCATCTTATTTATTGAAGTAATGTAAAAGAACTTCTGCTACAACTTGGACTTCCAAACTATGACCCCAGTGAATGGACACTGTTCATTGATGCTTCCAAGTGAAGTTTAAAGGGTGTTTTGCTTTATTACAGAAGCATATTTGGTTCAGTGTCAGTGCCTTTTTTCAGTGATCCTCAAAGAATCATATTAAAATTTGTAACTGAGCTACAGTGAACATAACTGGCAATTTTGTGGCAAATTCAAAGTTATTACTATGCTGCTGGATCAACAGTGTGGTTTTACCAAAGTTCCATGCTTTTTCTGTCTGCGGCATAACAGGGCACGAGTTGATCTTGGACTGTGAAAGACTGGCCACTTAGAGAAAATTTGGAAGTCAGTTCCAAGAATATTGTGTGCCAAAGTCTTGTGAATCATTCCAAAGTTTTGCTACTACCTCTCCACATTAACCTTGGCTTAATGAAGTATTTGTAAAGGCTTTAAGTAAGGAAGGACACTGTTTCAAGTTCATATGTGAGAAATTTCCACTGCAATCTGAAGCAAGATTAAAGGAAGGCATATTTAATGATCCTGATATTAGAAAACTGATGTCTGATGCAGCATTTAAAAACAGTATGGATGAAATGGAGAAAGCAGCGTAGATATCTTGCCTTGAAGTTCCAAAATTTCTTGTTAAAAACAAGGATTCTAACTATTGAAACATTGTGGTTCAATTCTTAATACATATGTATTTATGTAACTAATGCTTTGGAGGTCATTCTCCTTCTTGCTTCCCAATACTTAGATATTATATCTTGATAATTTTGTAAAGCTGCGCAGTTTTGTAGATGCTTTCTGTCCATTTCTACAGTGAGATCCAAATGCATGTGAACTGCTATGCTGTGTTTTTCCACTGTGAACGTGGAAATACAATAAGAGCAGTTGATATACACAAGGTCACGAGCATCATTTGTTTTTCTCTGCTTTACTCACAATCAGTATTGAGTTGATGTGATATAGTGTGGTTGTATTATTACCAGTGTGCTTTATTATTTAGTCCTGTACTTAGTCACACAGTTTATTATGGTTCAGCATTTGTTTTCTCTGCGCAGCTTGTATTTACAATTTTTTTCGAGTCACCAGTTGTCACCCATACATACGTGAATACACTTTTGCACCCTTTTATTAGATATTTAACCGACAGGGAGTGTGATTTTGCCTTTTTTCAACAAGAATCTGCAACATTTCATACAGCCAATCTTTCGATGAGAACAATTGAAAGTGTGTTTCAAGACAAAATTATTAGTAGAAATTTGTGACCCCCTCGGTCCCCCGACCTAACCCCCTGTGATTTCTATCTCTGGAGTAACTTAAAGCATAAAGTGTACAAGACAAACCCACAAACCCTGGAAGAATTAAAACAAAATACCTGCCAGGAAATTGCCAGCATTTCTCAACGTGAACTACGGCGAGTGATGGATAGTTTCCTAAAGAGGTGCCAAAAATGTATGGACAACGATGGTGGCCAGTTTCAGCATCTGCTATAATTATATTAGTAAGTAAAGTCTTCAAAAGTATGTAGTTTTAAAAATGCTGTATGGTTTTATCCGTCCTGTTCTATGACAGCGTGCTGTCGGCAATGAGCACAGAGGACCCATACAGACAAAACACAGTGCAGCCAGTTCACAGTCTTTTGGATCATGCGTTATATCTTGAGAGCACAATGCACAATTTGGAGAAGTTAGTATACCAATTCTATGGAGATGTTTTCCCAGGCAATCATGTCCAATAGTAAGCCTCATCATGGCAACAGCAGATTTGTGCAGCAATTCCAGAATTATAGAGGGATTTTCTAGAAGTATTTTCATATTTCGATTACCAATTTTTTCAATTAGTGGACATGCTTGAAGCATTCCAAGAACCTGGTTGGAACATGAGTCTCAAGATTAGTTTTCTGTCTTCTCATCTAGATTATTTCCCAAAAATCTAGAATTTTTTAGCAAAGAACAAGGCAAACAATTTCACAAGAATCTGCAAGAATTCAAAAGGAGGTATCAGGGAACCTGGAGCATCGGTATGCTAGCTAATAACTGCAGGATGATAAAGCATGAAATACCTGAAAAACATAAATGAAAGAGGAGCAGGAAGACTTTACCAAATAAGAAACAAATGGTGTAATTCTTTGTGTGATAAACTGTGCTGATTTATACATCTAATAGTGAAGTAAACAAGTCAAAGTAAAATGAAAACATGCTAGTGACATGACTGAACATACACATAATTTCAGCAAGCTTGTTTTTTTAACTACTGTTTTTTGGTTTGAAATATTAAAGTGCAATAAAAAGTGCAAATTTAACTATACTTGTACAGCCCCTATAAAGTGACTTAACAAATAAGAAGCCTGACATGATAGAAGTAAACAGATTGAAAATTTGGATTCAGCACATCAACATTATATAAATCACATTATTTAGTTTAGGCAACACACACAAAGTAGAATTTGCAAGCTACTGTTATCTGTAAATTGACAGCATAACTTAATGTTGATATCTGCAAGACAAGAATCACCTGATACATTTGCATAAAAAATATCTCCTGATTAATGCAGCATTAAAAAAAAAAGCTTATATCAGTAAAATTGATATTTACAGTAGACTGGTGATTATAGGAGTTAATTTGAGCTGTGACTACCTCAAATAAGAAAACTATCCATTCTTATTTAAAGTGATTCCTTAAACTTAAAATTGAATACTTTTTACAGTTTAATTCAAAGTTCAACAAATTACAACATTAACTGAGAAAGTTGCTTTTTAAAAAGTCATTCATAGCTTTTAGGATGAACTTGTTGTCTCATTTTGGACACTGTGATGTAACACCAATGTTGCAGGTGCAGTAGATCAAGCTCTGCTCTTGTTGCAGTTCAATATAAATTATGGCAGCCTCATTCATCTTCAGTTCCTCGGAATGTGATATTTTCTGAGTGCTCTTGTTGGCATCATGCTGTTCTTTAGGATCGATGATCCATATCAGCAGTAGAGTCGTCAGCACCAACTCTTTACTCACCTGTATCCAACCTTTTTATTGCTTTCAATTTTGTTTTTAGAGAAACCACACACCTTTTCTGTTTTCCACTTATGCTGCACTACTGCCCTAAATTAGGTCTCTTTAATAATCAATTACACCTACAATGTAACATGGACTTACCTCCAACTGACAGTAAACAAGTGGCATCCATTTGTTATAACAAGGGAGCAGATTCTTAGGTAAATAAATTTTTTTTCTACAAACACTTACATGCCTACAAAAATGGGTAAACTCATAATAAAGGATCATCAACACAAATATGAAATCTTATTTAACATAAAAATACATACAATAGAAGCCTGAAGTAGCACGGTCTGAAATACCAAGGATTTGGATTTAATATGGAGGGAAGTATGTCCCCCAAAAATATATTGTACTTTGTGTTTATTTATTTATTCATTTATTTATTAATTTTGAAAGCTGAGTTTAAAATTTTCTTCAGAGAGCATTACTGGAATATATTTTTCGCTATCCCTAGCGTTGACCTTGGCCACTGCTACTGCTACTAAGAATATCTAGAAGTAACGAGACATTCATATGAAAGAAGATATTCTGCAAGTTAGTGAACTGATAAGTACCATAAACAAGATGATTCTGTGTGTGGAGGAACGATATTTATCTCCATCTTGCTACATTCAAACAATACACAGAGAGAAAAAAATGTGTGAATTATGTTGTCAAACAAAACTTACTGACTTCTTTAACCTCTTGAGCGCTATGGACATAAAATCACGTCCATTTAAAATGGCAGATAAGCACTATGGGCGTGTATACACGTCCTGTGCATTTGTGCATATAACCCTTATTTATCCCTTATCTAACTCAACTTATTTTAATTTTCCCATTATGAAACATTTAAGTAAATTCTATATATTTTACTGGCTTACCTTTATATGTTCCTTCTGTAGTGATATGCCTCAAAACAGGGATAAACACACAAGGGCACATCTCCACATACGTAAATTCCCTTCTTGCGCCACATGAAAAAATTTCGAGATGGGGGGACTTCTTTGCTGTTGGCAGTATCCTTTTAGGATAATGCTTTCCTTGAAGGCTGAGGGATGCAGGGGTTCTGGATTTTCTACCCCCAGTATGAAGAGGCCTCTCACTGTGGTATTGTTCAATTAGGCTACGAGCTGTTGATAGTCGGAAGTCTAGGTGGGTCATTGTCTTGTGTGGGTTTAGAGCTCTCCAAATTACCAAACAATCGTATATGGTTTTATCCAGTTGGTGCAAAAATACCTTTTTATACCACTTCTCACTTCAGCTACAAGCAGGAAAGTATATGTATGTATTTCAACAAAGAAAGAAACGGAGCTTGCTACCTAAGTTACGAAACACGCGTAAGGAAAAGTTGCAAACATGATCTATTCTGATGACTCACAGACCACGCATACACTATGCTTTGTTTTGCTGACGTACAGGCCAGACATACAATGGGTCAACTACTGTTTCTTTCAGAGAACTTATATTAGACGCGTTTGACAGAGGAAAGTTAACTTTTCACCACAGTGAAACAAAATAGAGCCATTTAAACGACTTGTTAAAGCAGCTCTACTTTGCTGATGATGTACATGTATACTGCATATAACGAGTTTTATACCAGTTTTTGTTCCATTAAAATAACTTAATATGTACACAAAATGCAGCTGTGTATTTACAAAGCACTTTTAGCACATTTAACAATTTAAATGCCCTGCGCTGGATATTGGTTAGCAGTTCTCGGCCCGCAGAGGCTTTAAATGGCCAGCGCTCAAGAGGTTAAGACAATGCAAAATTGGGTTAGTGTAAAATGGGTACAGTGTAATTGTATGTACTCTATAAATTAAGATTAGTTGCAAGACTGGAATACACTTCTAGCATAACTGGTGCGTGATTCCATTTAAAAGTGGTGTACTTTACTGTATATTACATACTTTACAATGTACTATAATTTATAATTGCACAAATGTTTCCAACCACCTCTGCGGGATCGATTTTTGTCGCTTTTATGCTCACATTTCGATTTACCCAGAGTTGTTATAATGAGGAACTAAAGCATTTCCCCCAACAACCATGTTATTTCAGGATTCTGCTGTAATTTGACGAAAAAAAAGTTGTTGTTGTTAGCTAATGCTGGATTTCTGACAATGAAGTCATTAATCCTCTTGCTCTCCAATATGATATTGAAGAGAGCAATAGCAGTAATAGTAACCGCTTTTTAGAGAGCACCATATTTTTATGTTTTGGCGGTCAAATCGCTCTCTCACAACCCCCAGAATGTCTGGAGGACCACACCTGTCGTTGGTTTACGGGTCTCACCGACCTGACCAGGAGAATTATCAAATAAATTCACCGACCATATCCTCTGATCACCAATCAGAGGACGTATTACATGCCATGACAGGTCAGCATAAAAAAAAAAAATGTGTAAATACATATTTTCAGATAACCTCCCATAAACACATAAATTCAAATTATTCTTTGATTTATTGTATTATTTATCCTGGTCAATTTTAAATGTGTGCTATTATAAATATATACAAAATATTTACAAATGACATATTGCAACACAAGTATCAGAGAATTTGAATTTGAGTATTTGAATTCATGATTGTTATTGATAGGCAAACTGCTTCTTCCAGTGTAGGACATCAAAGCGTTCCCACTATTATTTAGATTTATGCAGAGTGTTTGTTGCAGCCGACATTCCACTCAAAAAAGGTATGGCTTTGAGAATGAGCTGGACATAGCTTGAAACCCCAGGGTTAGCAAAAGAATAACAACATTACTAAGATAAGTGAAGTTTTTAGTTTCTAATTTGTTCTTACTTTAGAATGTTCAACTGTTGAAATGAAAATCAATTACCAGGCCCAAAAGTACTAAAAGACAAATTTAAACATTTGTTTGAGAAAAACAATGGTTTGCAAAAACTACAGAATGGCTCAAATCATGGAAGGTAAACAAGTAGATGACTTAGAGTCTGTGAGTGTCAGTGACATTCCTTTGTTTAAATATACATGTCTGGCATCCTGTGATGTGGAAAGATATTTTCACAATATGAAGTGCTATTTAGAGATAACTGGCATTGATTGCTAGTGGACAATTTGTAGAGACCTTAGTTGTCCACTGCAGTTTCACACTAACATGCTAGGAGCTGCTATCCATTTATGGGTGGTGAGTAACTGACACCAAAGCAGCATCTGAGCGGGTTTTCCCCGCCACTCATTCCACCAATTGTTCCATTATCACCTTTACAATAATCGATTTTGCCTGCATTTCATGTCATCCTCTTCCTCACTATCATACTTGACCACCCGCTTCCAGGTCTTCACTCTGTCTGGTCCATAGGTTTCTCTGCTCCCCGACAGGCGTCTGACTCTAAGCACGGGCTTGTAACTCCTACACAAGGGAAGGGTAATAAGGAAAAGAAGAAGAGTAACTAACAGTAATTAATTTTTCTCTCATTTCTGTGAATTTAAGTAAAATATTTTAACATTTTTACCACACATTTTGACATTTTATTTTAACAATTTTTAAATAAAAAATAAATATTTTAACTTCTTTTACCACATAAAACTCTGCTCCCTGGTTATAACTGTCATTATTTGATACACAGTGCCTATCACCACACTGATACAGCAAAATACCTATGTTATTTTCCATCAGCTCCCTTGGTTTAATCACAAGTCTACTGTATTGGGGACCTTTGCACCTGTTATATCAAGTTTATTAACAATTATCTTAGGATAAAAAAAAGGAAGATATTTAAGAACATGTTTGTGTCATTTCATTGCTGCTAACAGAGCTCATTATTTTATTTTATTTCTGTATATGCAGGCATATACAAGGTAAATGAAAACCAGGTATGAGAAGTTGTTATTAATTCTATGAAAAGTATAAAAACATTTATTGTTTGCAGAATGGTTTGTCCAGTAAAACCTACATCCAAAAATATCTATTGAAACTATTTTTTATTAAAATTAATAATAGAAGAAAGTAAATGTACTGTGCCATCTGTTGAAAGAGTTGGGATGGTACTGAGGGTTCTTGTGTGCCAGCATTGCAAGCTCTTCATGTACCGTGCTTGGAATGCAGTGTCCATAGTGTTAGGTCTATACTCAGTCATCTGCACTCATTTTTCAGATGGTATTACACTTCTTTATGTTTGCTCTTAAATTGTTATATAATATACATGTTTTCTGCTGCTGGACATAAGAGAAAAAACATTTATGAAAACATTTGTATCTGTTGGGCATTGCTTGTTGAGGTTACAAGTGAGAAAAGTGTTGTATTTGAATGTTAGAATTATATCCAGCATTTTATAATTTTGTAAAAGCATGATTCAGCCAGGTTGTGAAATTGGATTCTGATAGTGTAAATAAAAAGTAGTTTTGGACACCAAAGGTATCCCAAGATAGAAGTAATAATGGAATGGCACTAATGATGTGAAACATAATAGAGGTGATTGATAAAATAGTGTCAGTTGTTAGAAAATTTAAATGTGTGTATGTTGAGTGTCATATAAATTATCACTCGTGAAGGAGATAAAAAATGTATGTAAATATACGGCGAGGCGAGAGTATGTATTCCATAAGCACTGCTGATGCCTTTTCATAGCAGTGACCTGTCATTTGAATGCATCAATTTTAAGTATGTTTACATCCTCTCAAGTTACACATGAGAAATGTAATATGATATGCTTAATGCTTTCAATATTGATTTAGAATATCGCTAATAATATTTATTTGTGCTTTTATATAACAAACATTTTTAAAGTTTGCTTATATATTCTTACTGTACCCACAAGAAAGCAATATTTTTTCCTCAGCAATTTTTATACTTGTTAAAGTTCCTATTTTTTTGGCATGGAAATATTTCATTAAGCTGCAGTTTAGTTTTTTTTACTTTTTTTCTATAAATGAGAGAAAAATGATGTTGGCTTGGAGTCCTAGAGTTTATAGTACCAGAGGAGACTGCTATATCTGATACTATGATATAAAATCAAATGGAATGGAAGTGTACAACTACTGCATTGTTCCTATCTTACAATTCATTGTCATCTGTTCAGCAGTTTAATATCTGTATTTGCATGTTCCAGAAATCAAGATCTAAAATGCTACAATTGCATGCATATTTTGTTGATAAAACTGTACACATGAAAGTTGACTTCACTAACCATAATCGCTGTGAAATGCTAGCAATAAAGCTGCCACACAGACTATTTGAGAAGGTACTTTCAAATCGCATTATGTCCATTAGAGCAAATTTTTCAGGAGAGAATAAAAACTAAAAATTCCTAAACCCTTGGAGATATTTAAGTTTTACAAATACGAAACTGTGTATGGATTCCAAGATTAACAATTTATTTTAATGAAATGAATTCCAAAACAGGGGAGTCAATACTTATAAAAACAACGTGGACATAATATGGTTTGATGTGGAAATAAACTCTGAGCTTTGAACACACTTAAAATGTATGACTGTCCTTACACAAACAAAATAAAATATACAAGTTAATGTGTTCTTAAAAGTTCCTGTGTCTAATTATTCTGAAAAACCTATGAAGGAATGAGTTAATGCAATATTTGTTTACTGAATTGATTAACAAAATATGAAGTCACTGAATTCAGTTCCTTCAAAGTCTTAACTGTCTCTGTCTTTATCAGATGGGCAATTTCTGCATGTAAATTTGTCTGCACTAAATGTTTTGGCACTCATTCTTGACAACCTATTCCTGTGCATTGGTGCTTATTCTCGACAGTCTATTTATGATGTATGATTGCTTGGAGGAGGAAGGACTTATAGCAATGTATCGGTGAAAATTGCTGAAAATTTTGATTTTTACTTCTTGCACTTTTCATTATCGTTATACTTTGAACTTTAACGGCACACTTTAGTTTTCTCAATATCAGCCATTTTTAGAGCTCCAAGAGGGCATTTAAATGTCCTAGTGTGGGTGAGCATTCCTCGCTAATGCTTTGAAATGAATTTTTCGTTTTCTCTGGCTTTGATTTAGGTAGCTTGAAGGGAATTTTGCTTCAGAAAGGTTGTGAGTTGGCTGTACTGAACTGAATGCAATATATCGAACTAAAATGCCGCAAATCTGACACTGGTTTTGCTTCCAAAGAGAGAAATGCCGTCAGTGTTCTGTAATCTTGCCAGGTTATTTCAGTGTACCAGTTATATATTAGACATTGTTTAGGTAGTTAATAGTTATTCGTTAGTCTACAGTAGAGCCGTAACAAGTAGATATTTTATGTATTTTGTGTATAAACTAGTAAAGTACATACTGTAGAGGTTAGCTAAGAACAATAAATTTCTAAATGTTGTGAACAATGCGAAGGTGGAAGGTAAGTTTTCATATTAAGATACAACCAAGCAAACTTATAGTTCTCAAAAACTGCTACTGAGACCAAGAAGAAAGCAACAGAGGGTCCCACATATGGTGCCGGGGAATGTTAAGTTGATTAAATTTACAAAAACATACTGTTAAACTCTAAAATTCATCTTTCTCTGTTTTTTCCAGCATTTTTCACTATTCAAAATGCTCCTTGGACCCTAGTTTATAACTTATTAGCTTCAAATTTTCAGGAATTAAAATTTGTTGTGCGCTAGTTAAATATTTTTCATAACTCATACTGAAAAAATTGAAAATATTGTAAATTGTTTACAAAACATTTTTTTTCTCTTAAACAAATAAATGAAAGCAATTTTGGTATGACAATTTTTTTATATTTGTATACTTAGCTCAAATTAAACATTTAGGAGAGATACAATAAACTGTAGGATCCAAGGGTCATTTCGTATGAGCATATCAAAAAGTGATTAATTACGAATAAATATATTAATAATATAAAAATGGTATGACATATGACATTGAAATTTTGTATATAGTATTTATTTTATATTCTGAGTGTGTGGAAAAAATTCAAAGCAATCAGAAGGAAATTGTGGATTTTTTTAATTTTCACAGATACATTGACTTAATATATTTTGAAGTGAACCAAATGGTGGACAAAATAATTCAAGCCTCATTTGGTTGGAAACTAATATGGTTAGATGTGAAATAAATTCACCATTGGATAGAACATGTTCAAAATATCACAAATACATATAAAACTCTATTATGTAAAAATGTGGACTTTAATATGATTTGAAAAGTACCTCCTCATTTCTGATTTTTGGATTTATCATCCAGCTAATGTATACTTGCTGTACAATGTGTTCTCTAATACGTTTAACAGGGGAAGTTCACCAAAATGATAGATTTTGACAGAAGTTATGCTATTTTTAGGTTATAAAAATTTGAAAAGTATTATGTATCATATGTAATTTCTCCATGGAGACAGTAGCTCAAATAGAGACAAAACATTCCCGCTACTTCTCTTGCCAGTATGTACAACTCGCACGCCTAATCGTGAGCTCTAACACAGCACTCTTGTCTAAGACGGCAGCAAGACTTTTCATGTATTTTAGTTTCCTTTCTTTTACTATTTACAAGAGCTTGGGTAACATGCTAGCCTCTGGTTGCAGGTCCAAACCTTACAGAGGCGGTGGATCCTTTTGGCTTACTTTGGATGGGAAATGAACTCTGTAGCCTCTGGTTGCAGGTCCAAACCTTACAGAGGGCGGTGGATCCTTTTGGCTTACTTTGGATGGGAAATGAACTCTGTGGCCTCTGGTTGCAGGTCCAAACCTTACAGAGGGCGGTGGATCCTTTTGGCTTACTTTGGATGGGAAATGAACTCTGTGGCCTCTGGTTGCAGGTCCAAACCTTACAGAGGGGGTGGATCCTTTTGGCTTACTTTGGATGGGAAATGAACTCTGTAGCCTCTGGTTGCAGGTCCAAACCTTACAGAGGGCGGTGGATCCTTTTGGCTTACTTTGGATGGGAAATGAACTCTGTGGTCCCACGTGTAGATTTATGGCACATAAAAGAATTTTTTTTCCAGGTTCAGCATGCCGCAAAGTATGTATTTCAGTGAAATTGTCAGTGAATTTTTGGGTGGTATACAGGTCTTCCTCCACTTACTGTAACTGCATAATAGAGAAAGTAAAAATAAAATGAAAACTGAATGAAACTTTGGTGCACAAGGTACTCTACCATTAGAGAACTAGAGTGACCCATTGCCTCAAGTGTATAATTTGTTATCAGTTATTACAGTTGGTGAACTTCCCTTGTAACATTCAGAAAGTATTTATTTTCTTTTGGAATAAGAATTTTTCCTATGCCAAGGAATGTTTTATATTATAATAGAACCTTTGCTGTTTTCATGCTGGTGAAACTAATACTGTGACGATAATATAATGAGAAGATGAACTATTTGAGATGAATGCTTATTGACTTGGTGATTTATCATTCATGCAAATAATAGAAGTGAATTGCCAGCTGATTTAAGTCACATGTTATACCTCTGAAGCTCAAACATTTGAACTCTGTTGTATCAGATTTAAGTTGCAAAAGCACTGATACAAAACTGTGAGAACCCCCAAAAAGGTAAGGATAAAACAAATCAGTTTACTAAAACTTGAGTTGGATTTTTAATACTCTCATCAATAGCTGTTCTCTGGAAGAAAAGTTGAGAGCTGCTATTCTCCTTAACCCATTACCACATAACATACACTTTGTGTAGCATTACAAATTATAATTGCTTCAGTAGGTGCAACAAGTGTTTCCCTCTGACATTCCTATATCTCATAGTCTTAAAAGATTCAAATATTTGCCTTTATTTGTTTGAGTTAATTACTAAAGTGTTCTACAAAATGTAGCAATGAAAACTAAATAACTCTTTGATGTTCTATGAATGAAAAATCTGCTGAGAGATAAATGCTATGCAACATTTTATCCATTAAGCCAAAGAAGAACTTCAAGCAGTAAATATTTGTGTTGCATAAGCTGGATATCTATCTTGTATTTGTCTTAGACCTCCAAATAATTGCTCCCTAAGCTGCATCACAGTGGTATTTGTATCTTAAATCATGTAAATGATTCAGTTATTTATTTTTACTCACATTGTTCATAATGTGGATATTTTTGTGCAGCATAGAAAAAATGATTGAGCGCACTGGGAGAGCAGAATATGTTTAAGTTTCACATTGTGTTGCAGCACGGTTTACACAGTTTGATATTTCAACATGCAGCTCAGTTTATTTATAGTCTCTAATCCATCTCTTATCATCTATTGGACACTCAAATAGTCTGTGTCTTGAGCTACCACTCGCATTTGTTTTTGCAAGTATGTATACAAATGGGAGTGGTGTAACATACGTTGAATTCAAAAGTATTCTCTCCTAATGCACTCAATCATTTTTTCCATGGCTGTACTAGAAGCAAAGCGTCAGTTATGAGGAACAAGCAGTGAGCATGCCTTGGAGTGCATATCACCATAGATAATATCTGAACCATCATGGTAGACAATTTAACCAGAAGATACAATTTCAATTTCTGTAATTGATTTTTGTTGTGTACTCATGTTTGTATACCTAAAGAAAAAAAACACTTCATTGTTTTGGTAGTGTATTAGGCAGTCTTAAAGGATAGTAGAAATGTGGTTCTAGTCCATTTGTTAAAGAATGCAACAAAGGTGCATTATTTCAGTACCGTTAACTAAGAACATAGCACTATGAAACTAAGAAATGATCACTAGGCAACATGCATGTTCATAAAAACTCACTGAAACCTTGCACATGTAACTTCTTCCCAGTTTTATTTAAACAAACAGAAGCCATTAGTGATACCTTGTCAAATTAAAAGAACTTCTAGTCACTTGTGGTTCATAGTGGAAGGGAAATGTTTCCCTAGGTATTAATATTATTATTATCATCATCATTATTATTATTATTATTATTATTATTATTATTATTATTATTATTATTATTATTATTATTATGATCATCATTATCATCATCATTATTATAATCATTATTATTATAATCATTATTATTATCATTATGATTATCATTATTATTATTATTTATTATTATTATTATTATTATTATTATTATTATTATTATTATTATTATTATTATTATTATTATTATTATTATTATTATTATTATTATTATTATTATTATTACTGCTGTTACTAATATTATTTTTCCAATATTGAATATATTTATGAGAGACTATTTTCTTTTTCTTTATGAATATGAGTTCCTTTAAAGCATGTGTGTTTTCCTAAAGTCTACATTTTTGTGTGTAGTATAAGACGTAAGAAATTATTGGAAAGTAATTTTTAATGTTAGCATATTTTTGGAGTGTGTATATGGCAGTTGTATATAACCAGAAGGTTAATAATTATTTAACATCATACTGCACTTGATATACTCCGTAAACTATCAACAACTAAATTTCTAAAAGACTCATTCTTGTAAAAGTTTACCCTGAAAACCAGGCCCACACGACAAGAACTAAAGAAATTAAAATTAAATCCTAGTATATCATGAATAAAGAGATATCCATTTACTGAATTACAGATACTATGTGCTGTTTAATTAGGCCTATAAAAATATGAAGTTGTTTAATTAAGATCTTTTTAGCACAAATATTAAATTTCCATAAAGTAAACTAAAAACTGTGACTTAACATAACCATTAATATTGACAGAATGAAAAATTCATTCATACTATTATTGCAACTGAAACCTTCCCTTTAGTTAGGCAAATAACTAAGTAATTCATGTCCAATTAGAAATTGATGGCACATTCACTTCATCTTCATTCAATTCACCTTCCCATGTTGCACTTTGGCAAATTGGTTAAACATAGAAGAGCATAGGTCGTTGACTGAAGGTCTTCCTGCATAGTTAATACACTTCACTTTCTGTGGTAACCAGGCATTGGATTGAATGCCTTTCAGCATGAAATTGTAAAAGTATATCCTGACAAAGTGTTGTTGATGTGTAAACTGATTTACTATATTTTGTGACTGAAAGTGTTTAGCATAGACCAATTTATGTGTCTGAGTAAATGTGCTACAGAGCCTTTGTTTGAAACGCGTGGTTAGCCTAATGGGAATTTTCTTTGTCCAAGAAGCATGTTCTTAAAACATAACCCCATGGCACAACAGGCCATCTGGGCCAAGGCCTACTGTCTGAATACTGCATCCCCCACTTCTGTGCATCATGGGCATCATGGGTGGGATGCACTACTGGAGGTGGGACATGGTCAGTGCCCCAGTCCCTCCAGGCCGGTTATGTGGTCTTCTTGACCAGGAGCCTTTACTTTTCAATCAAGTACCTTCTCAATTAGCCCCACAGGGACCTAACGAGGCTGAGTACACAGTATACAGAAAATCCCCATGCTGGCACTGGGAATTGAACCCAGGTCCCCCACTTGGTAAGCAGTAGTGCTACCACTGCATGAAGGAGGCGACCATTGCATATTCTTAGTCCATTAAATTCTAGTGTGAGGATTTCTCATAAAAATTATAACTATAGTAATCAAATACCTTCAACTTAGATGATGTTGGAAATGATGGCATTCTGCTGCCACACATCCTCTATGGCAAAAGTATGTTATAAAATTTGCATTAGCACTCTCTAATTCTTCATGTATGTAACGAAAACTATGCATCGTCTGTAAAAAAAATTAAATTTAGGTCAATAAAGCAATTGTAAACATTATCCAACACCCAAGTGCAGAAATTATGTTATTGCATAGTTGCAATTCTTGAACTACAGTTATCTAATAAGGTTTTAATTTTAATAGTTTAATGGCATTCTAAGCTGAGTTTTGTAAAATTCCTGATTCCTCTGCAAATTCTCAGAGATTTCTTCAGATTTCATCTTAACTTTTCTCTGATGTCATCGAGTTTTTCCTCTGTAAGAACATGGCAATTTAATTTCAGTTTCATGTCAAGAACAAATCTTGTTTCCCTATATCTATTCATGAGATAATTAACTGTTTTTCTGTGGCGCACACAAACAGCAGGAAGTCTATGCATGATTGTCACTTTCTTGCAAGTTTTTTATCATATAGGAATTTTACATGATTCTGTATGGTAAAGTGCACAGACTTTTTGGCATTATAACAGGCTAACATGGTATAACATTGAAATATGTACCAAAGTGACCCGGGTTCGATCCCAGGCAACAGCATGTGGGATTTGTGGTGGACGAAGCAGCGTTGGGGCAGTTTTCCTCTGGGTACTCCAGTTTCCCCCGCCATCTCATTCCACTAGTGCTCCATCTTCATTCCATGTATCATCAGTGTTACCGCCTGCGGTGCTGTAGTACTAAAAGCAGGCGTTAAACACTACAAAAAAAAATTGAAATATTTGTTGTCACAACATGTCAACCTCTGTACAAAGACTTTACTTCAACTGATTATATATCGGATATATAGAACATGGAGGGAGCAAACTTGTTAGAAACAGTGCAATGCAGAGTAAGCAACATGACCACATGTCAAAATAAAGACTCTGCAGAATATGTACATAGACAGAAGGTACATTGCTGATAAAATAAGTGATCAATACATACATATTATTCTGTTTAGTGTTACATCTGGAGAAGCAATAATCTTGCTCCTCTTGAAATAGACAATGTTAGTAATGCAAACATGCCAAGCAAGTGGCAGTTTGTGTACAGTACATTTTAAAAGTGATGTTTCTCTTTTTGCTTTTGTTTCTGACGCCCAGTGTGAGCAATGTTTGGAGGTATTAAATGATGCCAATACCACAACATACAAACAGTAACTTATTAATAGCATATAAGTGAACCAAAGTTCTCTTGCCTATTGCCATATGTATCATTCTGCGATGTCAAACTATATAAATACAATCACCAGCCGTATGTCTATCAGCATTTATATTATTAGAGGATCAATAATCATTGCCATATCATAGCAATACTTCACAGAAAACTTAAATCACTAATTATCATTCATTGCTCATGCGTAAATTCATGCACACTTTGTGTAAAACATGTTTAAAGAATGCAGTGACACCGCAAGCCAATCATCTGCTTTGCTTTATATTGAAAATTCATTATTTATTTTTTTTATTATTGATTTAAATGAAACAGTCACTTTTGAAAAGTTCTATATAGCATATATAAATTTAGGATATGACTTGTGCAATACATAAAAATCACAAAATGAAGTATTGGCATATCATAAATTAGAAAATGTATTATATCAAATGCTATACAGAATGTTACAGAATTCAACTACACAAATTCCAGGGATACAGAGAAACAAGTAATTTGAGGTAGGAAACTCCATTTGAAGTTAGGTACTCAAAAACATAACAGGCCATGATGAACTCACAATATAGGAAACAATTTTGATATGGAAAAACAAGGACCATCTTCTAAAGTTTTAATTCTCACTGGGTGACTCTTAGAAGAAGTTTGTTGTTCTACATGTTTAAAGAATGCAGTGACACCGCAAGCCAATCATCTGCTTTGCTTTATATTGAAAATTCATTATTTATTTTTTTTATTATTGATTTAAATGAAACAGTCACTTTTGAAAAGTTCTATATAGCATATATAAATTTAGGATATGACTTGTGCAATACATAAAAATCACAAAATGAAGTATTGGCATATCATAAATTAGAAAATGTATTATATCAAATGCTATACAGAATGTTACAGAATTCAACTACACAAATTCCAGGGATACAGAGAAACAAGTAATTTGAGGTAGGAAACTCCATTTGAAGTTAGGTACTCAAAAACATAACAGGCCATGATGAACTCACAATATAGGAAACAATTTTGATATGGAAAAACAAGGACCATCTTCTAAAGTTTTAATTCTCACTGGGTGACTCTTAGAAGAAGTTTGTTGTTCTACCACCAAAGAAAGACTGTAGGCAACTATAACTGGCAATGATAGTTGGACTTCCAAAGTTGAAAATGGAAGCAAGGGCTCCTGACACTAGTCCCTCATAATACAAATACATATGAGTCCTGCTGTGCTAAATAGTCTTTCAGAGAAAACTTGCAGGTGTAATACACAAATATTTAGTAGCTAATTTTTTAGTTTTGGAAATTTTGAATTTGTTTTCCAGTAATCTGGTGCACTGGAAAGAGGAGGTGGCAAATCGTCATTGATATATACAGTGATTTCTTCTTGGGAACTGTTAACTGACAGTGAATCTGACACACGAGTGTTTTCTTGCATAATGTTACTGTACAGGTAACACGTTCCTGGCAATTTCTCAGACTTTGCAGCAGGTGACATTTAAAATAAAATAAACAAAAGTTTGTGAACTGATCAATTTTTACAAGTATGTCAGTATTACATACTGTCCCTACATATGTAGGTATCTGAAAATCTGAAGAAAAAAAAATTAAAAATAAATTTTACCTGATCATTTTTGGATGCAGGAAGAAGTTGTCTGTTTACCTGTGTTGACATTTCTAGTTATCTCCAGACAAGAAGCACTTCCTAGAAAATTCAACTCAACATGTAGTTAGCCAGGTTCCTGCTTGACTTGCAGTGAGGTAATTAGATGTTCGGGTTTGCACTTTGCACTGAATAAGCAGGAATTGAAGGAAGGTTTTTCTTGACCATATTTCCGTCTTTGTCTCTACTGTTTATGTGGTCATAATGACCACAGTAAATTGTTCTAGTGGCGGCAGTAATATTTTATGATTTTAAAATAAAATAAAAATTGCAGAATCACCACTGAAGTATCAAAAAAGTACCAAGCGAATTTTCTGAAGTACTGTTCGATGTTGATACCTTGTAAGTATCGTGAGTATCAAGGAATGATCCCTACTTGAAAATGACCTTCATTTGAGGATCTACTTGCACATTTTACTGAATTACAATATTACAAACACCTTTCATTAAGTTATCAAATTTAAGGATTATTTATTGTCAACCATTATGGATATACACATAGAGAAGCTTCTTTCAACATCAAAAGAAGATACTGAGGCATGCTAAAAGTAACAAATATAATGTTTCCAGCTCTTCTTGATCAGCAAATGTGCAATTGTATCATATCCACTGTTCTTGTGCAACTCATTTTCCATTTCAGCAAAGACATTTGCTCACATAACTTCCATACAACTTAGATTAGCTGCAAGTGATTTCACCAATTCTATTTTATTTTCAATTTTCCGAAGATGGTTGTTTTTACTATCAGCATGATGGAATAAAAATATCACCTCAACCACTAGCTTCCACTCTATGAAGACTGCATTGTAATAGTAGTTGTGGTGTGACCCTTTATGTAGCAGGTAGATTCACTTCACATTCCTTTAAAGGGTAAGTCTCTTAAATCGAGGTAAACTGTTTATTTGGACATAGTAATCTGCAGTTGAGAAGTCCAAATTTTTAACAAAATATGAATATGGGGAGCCACATTCCAATACGTTTTCAAGGATTTTTAGATTTCAGGCTCTGAAACAGGATTCTACTGATATAAGAATAATGCAACCAAACACAAAAAATTACAAAAATCTGGATTTGTTCTTAAAAATGACTTTAAAATGCCTTTTAACCTGTAAAATATGTCCTGTCACATAAAAATATCTAAAATGCAGAAAACATGACCCTTAAAAGTACTTCAGTTTTACACATCAAAATGGATGCAGCCCTAGTCATGAATAATTTGTGATAGCAGTGGTTACTGACTAAAAGAGTAAAATTAAAGAAATTAGGAGAAAAATTAGATACTTTGCTGCAATGGTAGCTTACCATTGCCATGTTTGGTGTCCAATTTACATATACTGTAAATTTTAGTCTCACAAAGTTGCCAAGTGAAACATTTTCAGTGTTTTGTCTAACATCCTTAGAATTTGTGCATAAGAATTTTGGAACATCCTGATAGTTTTCTCAACATGTGAAGTTAGTTTTGTATTTTAGAAACTTTATAAAAAATGAATGGATACACAGTTTTAATGTAAACTTAAAATTTAGACTGTTGAAATTATCAGGAAAACAGGTGTAACAATAATACAAAAGTATTTGAAACATTAATTAAAAGATCTGTAATGAACATTGCATTAAATTTTAGTGCATAGCTTTTCATTAAGAAATAAAAGAAGTATTGATAAGACACTAACTTTTTAAGGATTTAATAATTGCCTTGACTAAGGAAATTGTATTATTAAATATTGTGTGTCCATTAACCATCTCAGGTTGCTACTGAAAAGAAAACTTGTGATCTAATTACACTGCTTAATGGTGAATGCTTGAATACTTTTAAGGTGCTTCTTTCCATTTGATGGGACCAAACGAAAAAAATTTATGGCTGACACATGCATGTGCTTCAAATGGAATATGAATAGATGAAATGAAAAACAGAAAGTGAGTTTTATTTATAAAACTGAACATAACAGAGTTAAGACTGCATCGGTAGAACTACATGAACTTTTCAAGTGCATTATGTGTAAATTGTTACTGAATAGTGCACAGAGTGCCTGCTACAATCTTTGCTGTTCTGGCATCTATGGGAATGGATTCATCACAAAACAGAGAGGCTTGAGCACAAGAGATAAAATTCAGCTCTATTTTAGGCCAGTGATCTCAGTGCTGCAGTGTTTCCATATCCTCTTTTATTTAATCATGTGTCAAATGCATTGGGTTTTATATTTAACAATAAAATTGTTTCTTGAAACAACAAACTGTGTTATTCTTGATTTCAGATGTGGTTATCCAGCATATTTGTAATCCATTGAAAAACCTTGTCACGTGGTAAGTTAACACTAGGGCTGCTACATTGGAGTCACAACATGAGGAATAGGACGAGTCAGGGTGTAGCGATAAAGGCTAGCACTAACACCACGCAATGTGTCCAAGTGAATATACAAGAATTACATATTTCTTGTGAATATTTACTTTATTTCTGCAATACTATTTAAAACATTTCTGCTAACTTATATAACTGAAACTTCTTTATAAAATAATGCAAATGTTAATTCACACTGTACACATGGATAAACTTCTATGCCCCTTTATAGCAATGACTCACAACTAGAGCCACAATTCTTAGTTACCTTACCGTGTGCATGGTGCTGTTTCATTCAGTGCTGAGGGCTGGCCTCTTGGTCTGGGCGAACACACTCATGGCATAACTGACACTCCTACACACGATGCAGTACTAAAAATTGTGGCTTTACTTATAACCCACATTTTCAGGTTTTCAAACGAAAATGATTGTCTTCTTGCTAATAATACTGACTTGTATGCAGAAAAGCTGATTCCATATCTGCTGAAACCACAGTTGCATATGAGAAATCTGTTACACACTTCCTGGGTATTTTAAAGCACTGTTTTCATTTGTAATTATGTCGGCAATATTACACAGTTTATGGTATCCATCATTTTTACTTTCTCTACTAAGTAGAGGAAGTATTGTATTCCACCCAAATATTCGAAATATATGTTTTGAGGCCCCCTGAATCCAAAAAAAGCATTTTCAGAAAAAGGTCTGTGTGTGTGTCTGTCAGTCTTTGGACAGCATAGCTCAAAAATGAAAAGTCGGTTCAAAACCAAAGTTGGTATTGGTATTTAAGTTTAATGTCTTTTAAGGATGCAACATGAAGATTTTGAAGAAAATTGCTCCACCCTAAACTAACCTTTACATGGAACATTTTTCAAAAATTTTGATTTCCTTGAAGATTGCTCTAACGATTTTGATTAAAATGCCAATGTCTGAGATATTTTGATGACAAATGAAATTTATATTTCGAATTTTCTGGCTATAGCCTATGTAGTCCTGTTTACTATGAATGACTTTTGAATAACTCGTAAGCCATAAGAGATAGACAAAATCTTACTATACAAAAAATGTAGATTCTGCTAAACAAACAATTTATGTCCAAATAAATTTTTTTGTAGAATGAACTGTATCAAGATATTCCTTGTTATTTGTATAACTTTTGGAGCACTTGTACTTCTGTCAAATGAAACATTACTACTCATTTTTTTATATGTTAAGCGTGCAAAGAGAATGGAATTTGAAAGATTTTACTATCGCGCAAAGCCTACTGCATTCCCATATTCCCGTTGTACGTGCAAGAAAATGAGCAATAAGATAATTTCTGCAAATGTTTATCTCAACTAACATGAAGAAGATAGAAGAATAAGAGTTTGTAAGAATGTTTAGTACAAGAGTAAAGAAAGTCATGTGAGTGCATCACATCAGACATTTCTGTAAAGGATTTTGCATTTTGCAACTAATCTTTTTCCCATGATATCTTCCAGAGCATTCAGCTTGTCAATAACTCCTTTCATCTCGGTCATTTGTTTATCAGTTCTTCAGACTTTCTAAAGCTTGAATTGCAGAGGGAGGAAATCTAAAATTCAAGGTAATGTATGCCAATTGGCATTTAATATCAGGGTCACATAAAAGGGTTTGGGCTGTTTTTATTGCAGTTGCGCTACTTAATGTCTGCACCCCATGTAAAATAGCATTGAAATTCATTCCTTTGACATTGTGTCTGCATGAACCCTGTGCAGTGATATACTGTGACTCACCCATACAGGTATAATCCTCTCATTGTAAACAGTTGACTACCGGGTGCCTCTCCACAAACACAACTCCGTCACTATCCTAATCATCACATAGGACATTAAGTCATTGCCCTGCCCAACATGAATAGTAATATCAATTGCTCCTTAGTCCAAAATATCATTTATACCATCTTAAGTTGTATCCATTCAAAGGGAATTAAAACAAAAATAGATAGTCTAAGATTGTTAAGGCATGAGCTTGTGTATGGAAGGTCTGCAGTTCAAATTCTGCCAGGACCATCCTACCTGATTGAGGTTTTCTCCAGATCATCTTCAGTCCTTGTAACTGGCAAAAGCTAGGGAGGTACCCTAAACTTAGGCCTGGAACATTTGCTCTCCAAATTTTTTGCCCAGTTATTTTATTTCAAGCATCACCAGTGTTACCACCTGTGTTTTGCCATACAAAGTGAGAGTGTGCATTAAGCACTACTCAAATTGGAATAAATGTACAGTAGCACACATATTTAATTTATATAATAAATATGAAGATTCAATAATTGATCAATTGAAGTTGGTATTCACATAAACACAAACTCTGAAATGTGCATTGTCGTTTCCCACCATGAAAGGAAGAACAGATTAAAATTGTAAGGAATCAATGTGTAAAATTAAAAAATATATTTGCTTAGAAATGGTTTCAGGTTAGGCAATATAGTGCATAGGAAAAAGAATATGCCAAAAGTTGTATATTTTGAATTTCCTGGCTGTAGCCCATGAAGTCTTATATACTCTGGCTAACTTTTGAATAACTCATAAACCATAAGAGACAGACAAAATCTTACTGTACAAAATATGCAGATCTCGTTAAAACACACGATTTATGTCCGAATAAATTTGTTTGTAGAGTGAACCATTTCGGAGATATTCCTTGTTATTTGTGTCAATTTCAGAAAACTTAAAACTTTCGTGAAATGCAACATCTTGTTCATTTTTATTTTCTCTACTGGTAAGTAGAAGGAAGTATTGATTCCACCCAAAAATTTGATGTCGAGATTTCACTGGAAATATGTTTTGAGACTCCCCGAATCCAAAAAAGGTATTTTTAGAAAAAGGTCTGTGTGTGTGTGAGTGTGTGGGTGTGTGTGTGTGTGTGTGTGTGTGTGTGTGTGTGTGTGTGTGTGTGTGTGTGTGTGTGTGTGTGTCAGTCTGTAGACAGCATAACTAAAAAATGAAAAATCATTTGAAAACCAAAGTTGGTATTTAAGTTTAATGTCTTTCAACGACACGACACGAAGATTTTGAAGAGAATATCCCCACCCTAAACTATCCTTTAAATGGAAAATTTTTCAATAATTTTGATTTTCTTGAAAATGGCTAACAATTTTGATTAAAATGTCATATGTTTGAGACATTTTTATGACAAATGAAATGTATATCTTGAATTTTCTGGCATAGCTCCTGTAGTCGTATTTACTCTGGACGACTTTGCATAACTAGTAAACCGTTAGAGATAGACCAAGTCTTACTTTACAAAAATGTCTGAATAAATGTTCTTGTAGGGTGAACCGTTTTGGAGATATTCCTTGTTATGTGTGTGAGTTACAGAAAACTTAAAAACTTTCGTGAACTGGAACATCGTTCATTTTTTTATACGTTAAGCGTGCAAAGAGAACAGGATCTCAAAGCTTTAAAAGATTTGACTATTGCACAAAGCCTACTGTATTCTAATATTCCCCTTGTACCTACAAGGAAATAAGCAATAAGATAATTTGTACAAATGTTTACCTCAACTAACACGAAGAAGATATAGGAATAAGAGTTTGTAAGAATGGTTTGTACAAGAGTAGAGAAAGTCATGTGAGTGCAACACATCAGATTTGTTTCTTCTTTTTTATTTTGAGTAGAGCATATTAATGCTGTTTTGATCTAGATTTTTAAAGCATGTTTCAATATATGCAGTTTTATTTCAACATGTTAGTACAGTTAATTAAAATTCTTGCTAAAATAGTTTAAATCTGCTTAATACGTTCATGTGCTGCACTTCAGAGTCGAAAGTCATTTAAAGGGTCAAAGAAAGAGTAAAAGCATAAAAACATCTAAGACTTTATGTTAGTTTTATAGCAACTGCTCGAAATTGTGTCCTGAATTTTCATGGCAAAATTGAAAATAGCAAAGGAACGATTGTCGTACTCTAATTGTAGTGTTCATGCTCATCCTCAAATGGAATAAAAACAAGAAAGCAAAATTAGTAACTGCATGATAGGAAACGAACCCACGATCTTTGTGACTACAGTCTTTGACGCTGCAAATTGAGCCACAAGAGTAATTTTTTTTCATTCTGATGAAGGCCATGGAGTCTACAATGGCTGAAAGTGCAATGTTTTTAAACCTCACATGGCTGATCACCCATGAAGCCTTAATTAATAAATGAAACGTCCCTTAGGCTTCATAACGCAAGAAGGCAGCTAATCGTTGTTCAATGCCACACTGACCGGTGATTAGTCCGAGATTTGAGAGATTTTCTGGCATTAAATCTTGAGAACACTGATAACGAGCTGCTGAAAATCTATATTTCTATACTCGGGCAGCAGTTTTAAAGACATTCTAAGCCAATTTTTCATCAGGCTTTGCTTCAACACCGACTTATCAGCATCTGAAATTAATACGTTTAACACCCTATAACTGCATTATGTTTAGTGACGAACCATACTTTGCCTATCAATAGTTATATGGTGTTAACCATGTTAATGTCAGATGCTGATAAGTCTGTGTTAAAGTAAAGCCTGGGGGAAATTTGGTTTAGAATGTCTTCAAAGCTGCCGCCCGAGTACAGCAATATCGATTTTCAGTTGCTCATATCAGCGTTCTCAAGACTTAATGCCACACAAATCTCTCAAATCTCGGACTAATCACCTGACAGTGTGACACTGAACAACGATTAGCTGCCTTCTTGCATTGTGAAGCCTACTCTAGAGAGGTTTGCTTGACTGCTGTTGTGACTTAATTCATAACGTCAAATATTGTAGTACCGTGAATTCGTTTTCTACCATGCAGTTAATATTTTTGCTTTTCTTTTTTTATTCTATACGAGGAAGAGGGTTAACACTAATATCATTTCCTTGATTCGGCTCACACCAGAAATCTTGGATAGGGTACAACAATTGTTCCTTCGCCGCGGTCAATTTACCATGAAAATTCAGGTCATAATTTCGAGCATTTCTTTTAAAACTGACATAATGTCTTAGATGTATTTATGCTTTTACTCTTTCTTTGGCCCTTTAAACTACTTTCCATTCTGAAGTGTAACATATGAACGTATTAAGTAGGTTTCAGCAAGAATTGTACCTAATTAACTATACTGACGTGTTGAAATAAAACTGCATACATTGAAACATAATTTAAAATGTAGATCAAAACAGCATTAATGCGCTCTACTCAAAACAAAGAAAATAATAATAATAATAATAATAATAATAATAATAATAATAATAATAATAATAATAATAATAATAATAATAATAATAATAATAATAATAATAATAATAATAATAATAATAATTTTAAAAATGTAAAAATAAAGAGGCGAACGAGACTAGAACTCGAAAACGATGACGACCTTATTCTCCAACACTAACGTTATAATCACTGCGCCAGAGATGTATAGGTACTCTAAAATGTTCCTTTCTTTTTGTGTGTTGCACTCTCGAAAGATTGATATTAGTCAGTGGCGTACTGGCACTTTAGAAACTTGTAGCCGTAGCTTAGAAATTTGAGCGAAGTCATGTCTCCTATCCCATATTACTTCAAGACGTCTTCATACCCTCTGAAAATATTTCGGTATAGTTCATTAACATCCTGCGCATATAATATGTTAACTACACCGAAATAACTTGAGAAATTGTAGATGTGACTGATATAAGTAATTTAAGATAGGCAATGTTCGGTCTGCGGCTAATAGTAGTTATTGATTGTGTTATACATATTGATATCAGATGCTGATAAGTCGGCGTTAAAGCAAATCCGTGTTAAACCTTGCGGTAGAATAGGTATCTTTAAAACTGCTGTCCGAGTATAGAAATATCCATTTTCAGCAGCTCGTTATTAGCGCTCTCAAGAATTAATGCGACAAAGATCTCCCAAATCTCGAATTAATCACCTGCCAGTGCGAAACTGAGCATCGATTAACTGCCTTCTTGCATTATGTAGCCCACTCTGCTTTAACTGACCTGGTGGCGTGGTCCGTAACGCCGAAAACTGACACCCCAAAGATCATTGGTTCGTCTCCCATAGTTAATATGTAAATCCCGTAAGAATTGCTTGATTCGTAACTTAGGATACGATTCTGATTAGCCAGTGCAATAGCACTACTATAGTTTCCGTGATTCGTGACACTGCAGTTATAGTACGCTGAGGATTGCCTGTGGGAGAACATGGAGGACGTGTACAGCTTTTCTGAACTTGCAGCCTACTACAGTCATGCATCATATTTACCTACGGCGAATCAAGAAGTGGCGCAGCACTGTACAGGGAACGAATGGTATCCTTACAGTCACCAACCACATCATACAGTGTTTCAGTCCATCGATAGACGTTTGCGAGAAAGGGGAACCTTCCAGGTCAACGGGGCGATACGGGTGTTACACGCACTCTCTGAACAATGCAATTTGAGGAAAATGTTCTACAAAGCATTGGAGAAAGGCGTCTATTGAAATTGCATTTGCACAGAGCTGTATCCATTTTAGCGTATGGCAAGCCATTCATGAAGAACTACTTCACCAATTTCACCGTCAGAAGGTGCAAGTACTAAGACCGGCCCTTTGGCCCTTGGCTACATTTTTGTAACTGGGGTTTACTCCAACAGCCTAATTTATTTTCATCGGTATTGTTTACTCACGAGGCCGTGTTTACCAGGAATTGTCTAGTTCTCAATTCCAGAAACAGCCATGTGTAGGACTCTGTGAATCCACATATTGTCGTGGAGAAGAGCCACCAGACGTTTTCAGTGAACATATGGGTTGGAATTATTTCAGACCATGTCACTGGCTCATATTTGCTTTCCCCCTCATTAAATGGATATATTTATCTGTATGTGCTAAAGGCCATTTTGCCTGTATGTTTAGATGTTCCCCTTCATATTCGTCGTTAAGTGTGGCTACAACATGACGGAGCTTCGCCCCATTTCTCTCTGGCGGAGAATGACGGAACATTTGAACTATGTTTATGCCGACCGATGCATCGGAAGGGGGAGTCCAACTGCAGCTTGGCCAGCACGCTCTCCCGACCTCTAGCCAACCGATTTTTTTCTTCTGGGGTCACCTCAAGTCTGTGGTGTATGAAGTACCTATTACCTCAGAAGAGGGCCTAACTGCTCGAATAGCAGCATGTGAGGTTATTGGACACACACAAGACATTTTGGATAGAATACGACAATTATTCCTTCGTCGCTGTTAACTTTACATTGAAAACCAGGTCGGCATTTCGAACAGTTCATATAAAGTAGGCGTAAAGACTTGCATTTAGTATTTACTATTTTATTTACGTTCATTCACCCTTTAAACTATTTCTCATTTTGAAGTACAGCATGTGAAAGTTGTATAAGGCAGGACTCAACCTTTGTGAGAAAGAATTGTAATTACTTATTCTGATATCTTGTACTGTTGAAATAAAGCAAAGAATTAAAAACTCATACAAAACACAATATAAACATAAAAAGAACTCACATTGAGAGTCATATTTATATATCAGCATATTCGGTGCTTTCATTCGGTTTTCTATACTGTGTTTTTATTTTTGCCTTCTTTAAATTTGGGGAAGTTTATATTTATTTTGAGCTTCTCTTTGGAATTCGCGCCTCTATCATCATAGAGAAAGTCAATAAACTTGACAGACTTTTGCCTTTCCGCATTGTTTTTGACAGCAAACTTCTAAAAATTTACCTGTCCTCTGTTGTGAAGATGTCTGATTCTACTCACTATTCTAGCTTTGTTAAAACAGCCAAAGATTTTGCAGTATCAGGAAACTACATGAGAGTTCGATAACAAAATTTATATTTTGGAAGTTTTACGAGTTAAATGCTGAAGAAACAGGAGTGCTAGGATCATAGGATTCTTAGGTACATTAGTACTTACCTTCATAGTAATGCCACACTGCTTACTGCAAAATGGAGGTACTGCCAATATTGAAATTGCTGCTTCTGCTGCATGTGGGTATGTATATACACATATAGGTTAGTTTTAGCATAGACAAGAATAGAACGGAAGAATAATGTTCTTTGTTTTTTTATCGTGAATGACATTACAGCCATATTCGTTAAGAAAAGAAATACTGGGCTATTATACTGAGAAATACACCAATTTTTAAAATGCACGTAATACTAACGTCAGGTATTTCATGTGACTTTTAAGGAGCAGAAACCTTGACAGTAAAGAAACATGTCTGCTGAAATACGCTGTTCTTTTTAACACTTATGTAGAATGTGGACTAGTCGTATCCTTAAAACGAAAAATAATTACAGAATACAAATAAGGAATATCAATCGGGGATTGGCATCCCGATATGTTGGGAATGAAGTAGGACAACCCGAAGTTAACGAGGGAATAGCCAATAAAAATACTGATGTTGCAAACAATGAACATGAATCTCATACTTTGGAATCAATAGATGTATCAGCATTTTCAAAAAGCTTTGACAGAGCCTTATCAGAATGCATACCTTATAGTACAATTTCTGTTTCCCATGTAAAATCTGATCATCTGGTAAGAAAGCATTCACACAGAGCGAAGAAAACATCTATCAATGAAAAAATAAAAGATATGGAAGATAAAGAATTACATGTCAAACAGCTGAAAGCAGATAAGAGGTTCAATGAAGTAGATATCCAAATGCTATCTCAGTCCCTTTTTCAGCAATTGTTTGGAAAGGAACCGAGTTTTGGGACTGCAACAGAGCAACAAGTAAAGCTTGCCCGTGAAGAACTAAAAAAGCATAACCTGTTGACAGGTGAGAAATTTTCAACAGATGAAGTAAATTTTCGTTTGCCAGTGTTAGAGGGAGAAAGTATAGAAAAACATTTTCATATAATTGGTGAACAGCAGTGTGAACCTTATAAGATGCTTCTTGATGCACTAATGTCTCCTCTCCCTGAAAAGCCAACAGAATGGGCTTGGCAAGTAGGATGGACAAAATACAGTCACAAATGTCAGCCAGAGTTAGTTAATTTTCCAGATGAAGATGCATTGGTGTTTGATGTGGAAGTGTGTTGTAGTGCAGGCGAAATGCCAGCTCTTGCAACAGCAGTCAGCCCCAAAGCATGGTATGCTTGGGTTAGTGAGGCAGTTTATGCTGGAAATAGTACAAATTTGGGGGGACATTATTCTACTAAAGATCTTATTCCATTAGAAAGTAGCTCTCTTCGTGGACATGGACATGGTCTCAGAAAACCAAAAGTTGTTGTTGGCCATAATGTATCATATGATCGATCAAGAATAAAAGAGCAGTATTGGTTGGAAGAAACAGGTACTCGTTTTGTTGATACTATGTCACTTCACATATGTATTAGTGGTGTAACAAGCTTTCAGAGAGCTCTTCTAAAATCAACTACAAAAGAAAAGATGGATTCCTTAGATGACGACCAAGAGTGGCGGAATTATAGTTCTCTAAACAGTTTAAGTGAAGTTCACAATCTTTATTGTAAATCTCGATTAGATAAAGCAACTAGAGATATTTTTATAAGTGGAACTTTACTGGATGTGAAAAATGAGTTCCAGAATGTTATGAAATACTGCGCTGCTGATGTAGAAGCAACTTATAATGTTTTTCAGAAGCTGTGGCCCCTATTCCTTTCTCGTTTTCCACATCCTGTTACATTAGCTGGAATGCTGGAACTTAGTACAGCATATTTACCAGTTAATTCAAACTGGAATCGTTACCTGAGCGATACTCAGCAAACATATGAAGACTTAGACAGCGAGGCAAGATTTTTATTGGCTAGAAGAGCAGATGGTGCATGTAAAATGCTGCTTGGAGAAAAATATTGTGAAGATCTTTGGATGTGGGACCAGGATTGGAGCACTCAAGAACTAAAGCTGAAAAAGTCAGCCTATAAGCAGAATCTGAATAGAAAACGGAAACAAACTGAGCAGAATACAGTTCCTGAAAATGAAGATGCTAGAGATAATTGCAAGAAAAGTAATAATTTTGCAAATGAAATAAATGTATTTCTTAAGGATAAGGAGGTATATGAGGGCAAAGATAAAGGAACTGAAGATACTGCTGTACAGGATGGCACAAATGTTGATGCCAATGAAGATAATTCTCTCGATAATAAATTTGAATATCTTTTGAGGACCAGAGATCTTCTCCCTACAAAAAGGCCACATTTGCCGGGCTACCCAGCTTGGTATAGGAAACTTTGCCCTCGTCCTAATGCAGATGATTGGGTACCAGGTCCTCAGCTAGTTAGCACCTCAATGCAAGTCACTCCAAAGCTACTGTGCCTCACTTGTGAGTCATATCCTTTACATTATGTTAGAGGACATGGCTGGGGATTTTTAGTTCCATTTACTCATGTTAAGCCTGAGGCGTCAACTGAAGGACCCCAAATTCCTTTGCAACAACTTATTGAGCATTGTGCATCCACAAACAAGGAGCAAATGAAAGCACTGTGTAGTGACAGTGAAGCACTTGCACACAATTTGCACCAGGCAGTAGAAGTGAACGTGTCAAGCAAAGCTTTCCGGCATAAGCGACCTGGAGTTGAAACTCCACATTGGTATTCAGGAACAGGGATTTGGTGTAATGTTGACATAGGAGGTTGTTGTTGGTTTCTTAAGCTTCCACACAAAGATGGTAACTCACACAGAGTTGGAAATCCACTGGCCAAAGACTTTTTAAACAAGTTCTCAGAGAACGTATTAGCTGGAGTAGATGCTGGAGCAGAAAGAGTTCTGGCAATAGGACGGATGCTATCATACTGGAGAAATAATAAAGAGCGCATAGAGCAGCAACTGGTTGTATGGCTATCAAAAAGAGATTTACCTTATTCATTAAGAGTAACAGAAACAGACTATGGTGCCATCTTGCCCCAGATAGTAGTATGTGGCACTTTAACTCGCCGTGCAGTGGAGCCTACTTGGATGACTGCCTCCAATGCTCATAATGAAAGAGTGGGCTCAGAGTTACGAGCTATGGTGCAAGCACCACCAGGTTATAGCATTGTTGGTGCAGATGTTGATTCGCAGGAGTTGTGGATAGCATCAATTATTGGGGATTCCTATTTTGCAAAACTTCATGGAGCTACACCTTTTGGTTGGATGACATTAAGTGGAAAGAAAGCTGATGGAACTGATATGCATAGTGTTACGGCTAAGGCTGTGGGAATATCAAGAGACCATGCCAAAGTGATCAACTATGCTAGAATTTATGGTGCTGGTCAAAATTTTGCAGAAAGATTGCTTAAACAGTTCAATCCCACAATGTCAAGTAATGAGGCTAAAACTAAGGCTGCTAAAATGTTCACACTAACAAAAGGTAAACGGAAGTACCGTCTCAAAGAATCGTATCGCACTGTATTGGAAGATCGTTTATACTCTGCATCAGAAGCCCTGAGGTTGAGGAAACATCATGGTGTTAGCATGGAAGAAATGTTTGAACATCCTCTTTGGATAGGAGGAACAGAGTCTGCTATGTTCAATTGTCTGGAAGAAATAGCAAGCAGTTCAGCTCCTGTTACTCCGTTCTTAAATGGACGTTTAAGTCGTGCTCTGGAACCCAGAAGTGGGGAAGACGATCGCTACTTACCTACCAGGGTCAACTGGGTTGTACAAAGTGGAGCTGTAGATTTTCTTCACTTGATGTTAGTTAGCATGCGCTGGCTTCTTGACTCTAAAGCTCGATTTTGTCTTAGCTTTCACGATGAAGTGCGTTATTTGGTGCCAGATAAGCATAAATATCAAGCGGCTCTTGCCATGCACATAACCAATTTATTGGTAAGAACGTTCTGTGCACATCGACTGGGTTTACGGGACCTTCCACAGTCAGTAGCCTTCTTTAGTTCAGTGGAAGTGGACAAGGTTCTTAGAAAAGAGGCCCATCAGGACTGTTGCACCCCTTCTAATCCTCATGGTTTAAGCAGAGGCTATGGAATTCCTACTGGAGAGTCACTGGACATTCATCAGGCATTAGCCAAGGCAGGAGGTTCTCTTAAAATATTCAACAAAAGAAGAAAAAGGTGATATTTCTACACCTCCAATAATTGGTATAGTCATAGTTTTATTACTTTCTCTTCTAAGGGGAGAGCAAAAAACTTTGCAAACGACTCTTGGTGTTTTGCCTGTCCACATTCTTGGTGCTCGTTGCCATCTGCTGCTACCGTAGAAAGGCACAGATCAAACCATGCAACATTTCTAAAACTACTTTTAAAGGCTTTACTTCTAACTTGATGAAAGGAGATGCTGAAACTAGCTGCCATTATTGTCCATACATTTTTGGCACCTCTTTAGGAAACTATCCAGCACTTACCATAGTTCATGCTGAAAAATGCTGGAATTTCCTGGCAGATATTTTGTTTTTTAATTCTTCTAGTTGTATGAGTTTGTCTTGTACACTTTATTTTAAGTTACCCCAGAGACAGAAATCACTTATTGGAGCTCTGAGATACTTTTCTCCTCTAATGGTGCCATACACCAAGGGGTACTTCATGAACAATATTAGGTTCCGAGTTATAGGGCCAATTTTTTTTTCTCTTCCTAGTCAACAGTTGAGTACAATTTTGCCCCCCCCCTTTTTTTTTTTTTAAGAGAATTGACAGGGAGTGCAATTTTGCCTTTTTTCAACAAAACTGTGCAACAGCTCATATAGCCAATTTTTTTATGAGACAATTGAAAGTGTGTTTCAGGACAGAATTATTGGTAGAAATTCTTGGCCCCCCGACCTAACCGCCTGAGATTTCTATTATAAGGTGTACAAGACAAACCCACACACCCTGGAAGAATTGAAATAAAATATCCACCAGAAAATTGGCCAGCATTTCTCTGTGAACTATGGATAGTTACCTAAAGAGGTGCCAAAAATGTATGGACAACGATGTGGCTGGTGGCCAGTTTCAGCATCTTTCATAAAGTTGGCAAGTAAAGTCTTGAAAAGTAGTTTTATAAATGTTGCATGATTTCATCCGCATCTATGATAGCAGCAGATGGCAATGAGTGCCAAGAATGTAGACAGGCAAAATGCTGCACAGCTGGTTTGTAACATTTTTGCTCTCCCTGTGCTTATCCATAGGAAGTAGAGGAAATATTGCATTCCACACTAAAAATGTTATGCCAAGATTCCACCATAAATACATATTTTGAGATTACCCAAATCCAAAAAAGGGGAGTGGGGAAAAGAAATGCATTTTTAGAAAAAAGTCTGTATGCATATGTCTATGGATAGTGTAATTAGAAAATGAAAAGTCAGTTAAACATAGGGCAACTATATGATCACAGTTCAAAAAGAGGTCATAGGACTTAACACCAAAATGTAGGACATTGGTGTATTTTTTACAGTGCTTTTAATTAACAGTGCCTGCCTATGTCAGGACCACTCACATATTTAAATTCCCTAACAGTTATGTTACATAATACAAATTATAATATTTATAAAGGTATTCACTATACATGTTAGTTCTGCCAACGGTCTGAGGTTTGCTGAAAGTGTAGCTTGACGTCATCAATTCATTGTCTGGTAAATAGGGAAGGATGCCTCATGATGTATCAGTTCTAAAAGTTTTATGTGCAAGAATATCTAAGAATATGCAAACTTGAATTCTTGTACTACAGTAAATTCAACTCCACTGCCATGACCATGATTGTAAAGCAATAAAATGCAAGAGAAAGCATGTTCAGCAATTTTCAAAACTGAACAGTTAGTACTAATTGCTGCCAGATGATAGTACACAATTGTCCAAATGCATGGTAATTTTTTTTTCAGAGGTTGGCTACGGTTGTTACAAATGAAGGACATGTTCGCTTCACTGCTATGTAAGAAGCAATTAAGGCTAGCATGCTTGGATTGTTTCCATCTGCTTGGCTGCACTGTGGTCGAGTAGTTAGACCATTTGCGTCTCACCTAAGGCTACCTAGGTTTGATCTCAGGCAACAGCATATGGACAAAGTGGCCCAGGGGTGGGTTCTCTGGTTTCCTCCATCATCTTGTTTCAACAGTGTTCCTTGTCCATTCCATGCATCATTAGTGTCACCGTCTGCGGTGCCACATATAGCAAAAGCGGGCATTAAACACTACCAAAAAATGTTAGGCCTACCAGATCTGGACAATAAAGGGTTGTTAATTAAATGTTGATTTCATGAACAGTGCATTTCAATAAATTTTTCTTTAAACAATGCCTCCTGCACAGTAGTCCATGAAGGGGCAAAGCTTGCTGCCTGCCCACTACAGACATCATGAGTGGGGTGCAGTACTGAAGGGTGTGATGTGGTCAGTGTCCTGAGCCCTCCCAGTCAGTTATGCAGCAGCCTTCTCGACCTGGGTTTGCTACTTCTGCATCAAGTAGCTCCTCAATTGCCCCCCCCCCCACCCCCCGGACTTAATGAGGCTGAGTCACCCCGTGTCAGACTTCCTAGTGGGGGAAAAAATCCCCATGCCATTACTGGGGATTGAACCCGGGCTCTCAACACCAGAGGCAGTTTTCTTTAAACAAGCTAAACAACAATTATAAAAGTAAAATAAATAATTTTACCATACCTGTTTATATATACATGAATTTCAGCTGTGCTTTTTTATGGGTAAACTACATTGTCACACTATCAGAAAACAATCCCTCGTGGTGTATTCTCGATGAAACAAGTACCTATGTCTCTTTCCACCAGTAGAAGAGCCAAGTTGCTTAGACAAATTTGTCCTTGTGTTGCCCATAAATATTTTATTCGTTTCAAGGTTGAAAAACTGCTTTCTGCGCTTGCACTAGCAGTGTTAAAATCATTTCACATAGTAATTATTATTTATTTATGCCAACAAACTTACAGTTGGTGTTTTTAAACACACAAGCCGTGTGTGGGCAAAGTTTCAGAGGTAGAACTGCCAGAATGGCATTAAATTCTCAAACCAGTTCGTATTTCTGGCAGTTTGTCACAATGGCCCAATGGTTAGAGCAGCCGCATGGTAAGCGGAAGGTCTGTGGTTCAAATCCTAGTTGTGGCATTGAATTTTTAAGTTCCAGTTCTACCTCTGAATCATTTCACATAGTTTGTAAACTTCACCTTACACATCAAGTCCATTTGATTTCATATAATTTGCAATGGTTTGAACAAATTTGCTAGAAAAATTTTAAATGAATATAACACTTCCAGTTTGTTTTTCAAAGGCAGCATATCGAGATAGGAAACATGGTTCTCTTGGTTCACGTAAAACATTTGTTGGAAAACTTTTATTGTAACTCGCAAAATGTTTAGAATCCAGTAAGGCCAGCAATTTCAACTATTTCTGTGATTCAAAGCTTAATTTAGTTTGAGTTATTAACATGTCCAGGACTTCACAGACAATCATAAATGTACGAAGAATGGTTTCATCATCACGGTAATTTCTCTTTCTAGGCCTTTCTTCATCCTCCTTATTAGCAATGCTCATAGTTTCTGACCATATTTCTTCAAATTCTATGTTTCTAATTGTTGATCTCTTATGTTTATCCAAAGCTGTGATTAAATGTGCTAAAATTGCAAAACCTGTCATATTTCAAAGCGTTTTCTCAGTTGCAAACAAGCATGGCCAGCAATCGAGTTTATTTAATTCGCATGAACCAGTCAGCCACACATACTCATAACTGTTTATATTAAAATATCTTTTCGAAGGATCCTTATTTTTTCCTTCTGCTTACACTGCAAGTGTGGAGGAGCTGCAGTAGGCCGTTCCTGTTTTACTATCACTAAGTTATCCTCATATTTCAACTGCAAGTATGGTCATTTTACTAATTATTTTATTACACATTGTTCATCCATTTCAAAGAATTAGTACTAGCAACTGTCTTAGTACACTGTACACTATGAAATAAATATAGTAATACTAATACTGCTGTTGAGGACTGTAATAATCCCGCATTATTAAAAACAGAGCATTCTTGCTAACTCCAAGCCAATCGTATTCCCACGGCTCATTTCGGAAATGCTTGTGTGGGTATAGCGACATGAGATTCTGTAGCCTTCCTTTGCTTGTTCCTGCACTCCTCTGCGCTCTATTCAGTGGTAGAGAATGGAGAACAAGAGATATTCCATCCTACACGCTAATTCTTCCTGACGGAAACTGGCTGGTATTGCAATTACTTTTTAATATTACTTATTAATTTCTAGTTTGCTTTAGATATGGTCTTCGGCGGTGATAGTTTTGATATCCCACAATGTATGCCACTGTTTAACATACTTTTTTCAAGTGGTGTGTTAATTTTTTCTGCTGTTCATTTAGGAAGCATGAATTTCAAAGTCAACACATCACAATCCATTTTTTTTAAAAATCTTCTTTCGCCTTTAGACTTCCATGTTCTTCTTATACTTAAAATGTGTAGCAAAATTTTATCTCTATTAATAAACAGTTAGTACAAGTATAAGCTTTTGTAAAAATAGAACTGTATAAGAGTAGATAAAGTGACATGAATGTAACACATTTTTCTTTATCTTGTGAATGTATGGAAATCATAATGGGGTGAAAACCACAGAGTTATATCTGACTTTAACCAAATTTTGCAATTTGGTGCAAAATAAGGTACTAAGCATTTATGATTCTCCTAGGTAACTGTGTGTTTGATCATACTCTATTTAATTGGGGGGGGGGGGGGGGGGGGGGGGAGCGGGAGGGATCCGACATGTTACAATGTTACTTCATATGATTTTGTCTGCCCATGCTGTACAAACTATTCTTCTTGCAAAACTTTATTTTTCTGTCTGCTTCAAATTAATTGTGATAACGGTTAATAAAAATGATAAACAGTTTATTACAAATTTTGTTATAGATACAAAGGGGATATTCCTCCGGTTGATAATGGAGGAAAGTTAACCTTCGAAACGCGTTCCAGAAAATTATGTTGTAAGTGTTGTTTAGTGTTATTAATTGACTCACCTTTTAAATTAAATTAATTATAACAACACTGTTTTCAAACTTCTATGAAAGGAAAGCACATAGGTATGCTTTTTCTAACAATGCTTCTTCTTCTTTTCCTCTCCCTTAAGCCCATTTTGAGCATTTTGTGAATTCAGGGCCTCAAAATGTGTATTTCTGGTGAAATCTAGACATTGAATTTATGGACTGAATACTCTACTTCCTGTAATCTAATATAGACAAATGGCAATAAAAATAACAAATAATAAGTGCAAAAAACAATATAATTAACTGGTAATTCAAAAGACTCTGAACTGACTACACTATTTTTTCCCTGTACACGTCCTCGGCGCTCATCCCTGACTGCTTCTGTCATAGAAAGGTGTGGATGAAACCATTCAACATTTTTAAAACTACTTTTAAAGGTTTTACTGACCAATGTTATTAAAGGAGATGCTGAAACTGATCACAGTCATTGTCCATACACTTCTGGCACCTCTTTCATCACTCACCATAGTTCATGTTGAGAAATGCTGGGAATTTCCTGGTGAATATTTTGTTTTAATTCTTCCAGGGTGTGTGGGTTTGTCTTGTACACTTTATGCTTTAAGTTCCAGAGATAGAAATCACAGATCACCTGGAAATCTTCCTGCAAATCGCACTTTAACTGGCGAGCTGACTGAATTAACACATACAAATCATAAAGAAATAGACGCTCTGCAGTAGAATACAAATGCTAAGCCATAATACACTTTTTGTCTAAGTACAGGAAAAAATAGTAATAAAGCATACTGGTAATAACTCAATCACACATCATGCCAGCTCAATACAGCACTTTCAGAGCAGAGAAAAACAAGTCAACTGCATGACCTTGTGTACAGCAGCTGCATTATTGTTTTCTGGCAGCGCAGTGGAAAAACACTGTGTAGCAGTTTTTGGGTCTCTCTGTATATATTGGTCATGAAATTGCCCTTTGTCATTTGCACTAGAATGAAAACAAATAAGTTCTTAAATATTATTCATTTTAGCATACAACTAGGGCCCAGGCTTTTAGGTTTTAACCTATTTTTTTCCTCGCTAGTTAATTAATACATTTTAAGATACCTATATTTGTTTAATGTTACCTGAAACAGAATGTGTGAATTTCATTCCACCTAAGAAAACCTAGATGAGGGGTTTGACACCTAAACAGCTATTTTGCCTTCTTCAAATGAATGTCATTTTCTTATTGAAACTCACCATCATGTCCACCACTACTATAAGCAGAAGGATAGAGTTAGTTCAGGTTACTAACGAAGAACAGCCCCTTGCATGTATTAAGAGACATTGAAGCTGCAAACCTGCCACTCAATGATGCTCTGAATATCATTGGCAATGTATCCAGAAAAGAAATACCTGCATCACTGGGAGTTGCATATTAGTGTAAGCTGCAGAACATTCTTGAATGTATTCATGGTTCTGAAGATATAAATCATAAATTCAGTATTATAGGAAGAAAAATATACAGGAAAATTAGCTCCAGAACCTACTGCAGTAGTATCTGTGTCATATGTTCCATTGAAAGGACATTTTTCTTCATATGAGAATGAGTTACCTAATAATGGAAATTGCTTATGCCAGAAAAGTTGGATGCATATCTACTGCAATACAAAAAAATAACCTATAAAAGAAGCAGTAAAATCTATTATCTGGTCTTTCTGATGGATAATTTTGATAATGTGAACTTCTGTGAAAACAGTCCATAAATAAATCTCTCAAAACCAAGAAAAATGTGAAATTATTAGTGCCTGAACTGATCCAAAAAAAAAAGAAAAAACTTATTAGGCACATGAGTAAAGTTTTATTCCACCTAAAAATGTGGACCCTAATTATAACACAAGTTTTGCATGAAGATAGTCATATTTGAGTACTTGTAAAAGTAAATAAGCAATCAGATTGGGATTTTAAAGCATTGTAAATGGATTGTTAATTTGGAATTTGCTTGTGCATAGAAGTGAAAATTATTAGGTTCAAGTACAGTTAAAAATGCTGTAATTGTTTTCCTCTATTTTTATGCACCATTATTAGGAGTATCGCTGGATGGTACCCCAATTACAAGTTTCATTATTGTTCTGTTTGTAGTCTAGCTAAACTATATTGTACTTAATTGTACAAAAGAGTTTACTTAAGAATAAAACAAAAACAAAAAAACAACAAAAAAACAAATACAGTTGTGCAGTGAAATGGTTTTTATGTTCCGAGCTTGAAAATAATTTACAAATCTCTAAAAGCAAGCCATGTGGGTATTCCCGGCAATGAGGCACAGATATGGCTGCAAAGTCTGCTTGCGGAGTTTTCCACATGCTCTTCCATTTTGGGATGTGCAACAGTACTTCTGCTGCCATCTTGTTTTGCTTTGGCAGCAGTCTTGGGGAGAAATTTCTGACATTCAATTGTGGACAGTTAAGGACACCATACAATCCAGACTGACCTCATGCAGGACTTATCGATGGTCAGAGGTTATTCTAACATGCATACGAATATGTCATACATGCACCACTCATGGTCTGAATATTCCTTCAATTCTTTTATGTGATTGATTATTTCGAAACCCTATGTGATTTTCCATAATTACTACCAAAGCTATGTCAGAAATAAGTTACTCTACGCATCTTACAAGTAGCAAATTGTTGTCTTCGTACATTCTGTGGAATTATGCATCCAATTTGAAACGAAAACCATTTATGTTTTCAAAATCTGCTGATCAAAGAACAAAATGCTATTACACTTTTTTGTTTGTAATGCTTCTATGAAGCACATATTAGAAGGAATGTAATAAGTTACCTTCAACCTGGTATATTGTTTAGTTTCTAATATAGTATTGAATTATCACAGATAATACGGAGGGTACTGGCCTGTAGTTCAGTCAGTAGAGTACCTGCTTACTGTGCAAGGGGTCCCAGATTTGATTCCTGGCTTGGGGATGGGAATTTTTCTCTAGCCAAGATTATTTCCCATCCTCCCCAGAGGCTGGATGAATGAAAGTTTAAATGTGTATGTGACGTTATTCCAGTTACATTCACCTGAAATTCTATGTTGATCATATTTAGTTGTCCATCTGAAATTACTTGTCTAACAAGAAACAGTCCACTGTTCATTCAGATTACCGGGTTATCTGGCAGAGGAACTTTAAACCAAATTGGTTTGGTTTAAAGTAATATTTAGTCATTTTGAAATGGCTACATTTCTAGCATTCAGCTTTCTGTTGCACTAGTGTTTAGCTGGCTGCATTATTACCAGCTTCTATTTTATATTCCCTCCACACACTTATCACTCAAAATTTCAGTGCTTGAAGATTACCCTATCGCATGTTCAAATCTCCTGATGCTTTGTAGGATGAGTATAGTGCAATCACATGTTCCCAAACCTGATTTACTTTGGCAGTATGCCGTGTGTTTGTGGTAAATGCCATCATACTCGTAGTTTTCATTTGCTGGACTTGCTAAGTGGCATTTTTATTAAAAAGTTTGATATCTTAATAACATTAGAACAGAGTATCATTGAAAGAACTGAGTGGCAGTATTACAGCAAAGTTCAACTCACTACTGAGGTGCATACAACCCTTTACCACTCATTTTGGACTTTGCTTATTGTCCATCAAACCTTAATTGCTTCAATCTGGAGGAAGTTACAGTCACAGACTCCATCTCCTATATCCTCCTTGACCTGTTAAAGGATTGTTTCAAATAATGCATGGCTTTCATGCAAGGGAACATTCCTTGAACTGAGAGCTTTAAATACTAATTGGAGCAATTTGCAACTTATCTAGGACCAGACATTACTATATGAAAATCATGTTCTTCTTGGTTCATCAAATTGTGAAAATCTAATAACATTAGAAACACAATTTAAGAGGTAGAACTGGAACTTAAAAATTCAATGCCACAGCTGGGATTTGAAGGGTGCTTTAACCATTGAGCTACTGTGACAATCTGCCAGAATGGCATTGAATTCTCAAACCAGTTCGTATTTCTCTTAAACCACAAAGGCATTGCCCACACACGGCTTGTGTGTTTAAAAACACCAACAGTAAGTTTACTGGCATAAATAAATAACAAGTAATTTAATTTATTGAGCAACACATTTTTACTTTCTCTACTACGTATAGTAAGTAGATCTGTGTTTGTTTGTGTGTGTGTCTTGTGTCTGTTTGCGGGAGGGCGGGTGTGTGCATCTGTGTCTGAACATCGTAACTCTAAAACAAAAGGTCAGTTAAAAACTAAAAGATTTTGAAGAAAATTCCTCCACTCTAAACTACCCTTTACATGGAAAATTTTTCGAAGATTTTGATTTTCTCAATAGTGACTAACAATTTTGATTAAAATGCCATATGTTTAAGATATTTTAATGGCAAATGAAATTTATATTTTGAATTTTCTGGCTATAGCAAACATAGTCCTGATTACTCTTGACTTTTGCATAACTGTTAAACCATAAGAGATACACCAAATCTTACTGTACAAAAAATGTAGATCTAATTAAAATACACAATTTATGTCCAAATGAATTTTTTTGTGGAGTGAACTGTTTCAGAGATATTCATTTTTATTTGTGTGAGTTTTAGAATACTTTACTTTGGTCAAATGAAAGATTAATTATTCATTTTTTTCTTATCTTGCAAAGAAAACAATCCCAAAACTTTAAAAGATTTTACTACCACTCAAAGCATACTATATTCCCACATTCTCCTTGCACCTACAAGGAAATAAACAGATAATTTCTGTAAACGTTTATCTCAACTAACATGAAGATAGAGGAATAAGAGTTTGTATGAATGGTTAGTGCAAGAATAGGGAAAGTCATGTGGGTGCAACACATAATTTTTATTATAAACATAATTGCAACTACAAGCCTGCATTTAAACATCACAAAAGATAACTATGAATTAAAAATAGTACAAAATTGGAACCACTGTAATAATGAGATTCTTTTTTATCTTGTTGAGAACTTAAAGTTTTACAAGCAGCAAGCTGTTCTGTTCTATAAAGGGGAGCGTCATACTGCTGTTGTTCACTAGTGCCAAATTAGTAAATACACTTCAAATATCAGAAGTTTTGGACCTGCAAACAAATATTTTGTGCTGAAACCAATCAGTTTCTGTGAAGTACTCCATCTCAGCCAGCTATTCATAAAACCAAAATGAAATTCCTGCTTCAGAAAAGTGGATTGTTCCTTGCAGGTATCACAGACCAGAATGAAAATATGTTAGTTTTTAATATGTTAGTATTACACTGCTTTTCTTTAAGTTGTTTTTATGTCCATGCCTCACATGATCTAAACAATTTAAAAATAAGGAATTGATTTTACTGTATTCTAGGTCTGTGAACTAATAGGATTTATGCTTGAATTATCATTGAGGTCCCACATCCTGACTGATTTGCAGCTAAAAATAAAGGTAAGTAATTTAATATTAGATATTGCAACAATCTGTTACAATTATGTGTGGTTTCATTGCCTTCTGTTGAAATTTAATGTTAATACCTGGCAGTTTGCTGTATGGAGCTGAAAATAAATAAATAAATAAATAAATAAATAAATAAATAATAATAATAATAATAATAATAATAATAATAATAATAATAATAATAATAATAATAATAATAATAGTAATATTAATAATAACAAAAATTACAATAGTCTTGAGGTTAGAGCTTTATGTAAAGTTTCTATGCAATAGTTTGTTTCACCTACAGCCAATCAGTGCAGTGCCTCTTGAAACATGCCCACCACCACCAGAGTATAAATCAGGAAGCATCCGCTTGGTCTCTCTTTCTGGTGAGCACAGTTTTGTAGGTGCCGTCACAGAGTGAAACCTGAAGAAACCCAACATAGGGGGGGTGAAACGTCGACATTCATTATAAAGAAGACACGGCCTTCCCCGGAAGACTCGGATACAACATAACATAGTATATAACATAAGAATAAAAGTTGTAGGTACAGCTATAGATTCTTGTATGTACACCCCTGGACAGAAAAATGAATCATGTGTGGAACACTAGGCTACTTTAACGGCAGAGTACTACTCCATGAGTACCAAATAACTTGCAGTTTTCAAGAAGTAGGTATGTCTGACAGTCTATTTGTCAGGTATGTGTGCATGTATGTAGGCACGTATGAAAGTGTGTATGCGTTCCAGACATGGGTCAGTTTTTTGTCCACGGGGGTACAACCAAATAACAAATACTGCTTAAAATGTCAGACACCAGTAACAATAACATGCAGTTTAGTATATTAAAAACATTTTATAAATATTTTAAACTTGACTCATGATCTAGCATAAATAGTACTATAAAACTTGAGTGTAATGACAATTATTCTGTCTTTGCATAATATACTAATTAAAAGACCTTGTCTTAAGCTTTTAGAACAAATACCCATTTAGAATCTGGAAATATGTGGTCCACTGAATACAGAGAAATTATATAATATATTGAGTTTTTGAAAATACCTACAGTAAAAATGCTATAACATTTTGAAGTACGCTCTAGAACGATAAGAGTTTTGCCTTGACTAGACTTACCATGGCACCATTATGTACGTGTCACAGTTCATACTGTGAGGCTAATTTCAACCATGTTTGATCAAATATCTAAGGTTTAACTCTTTATAAATCTATGAAAATCTTTTTTCTGACAACATGAATACTCATTTGTCACCAAGTTAATGCAACATTGTTGACAGTGAGCTCTGGAGAATTTGGAGGCCACATAACTGGAGCATGTTTACCAGTTATTCCTCTATTTGTTGTTCAGATAATACCATATTGTTGAGCAACAAACATAATTTTGTCAACTTCTTATGTTATACCTCTATTTTTGTGAGTTGGAATCTACGAGTATAAATTAGTGGCCAAAATTTGAAATACAGTGCGATGTTGCCAATATGTGTAAAATGTGCTCACCTAACATGTGTATACATCAGGATGTGATAATTATGAAACAAACTACACAGAGATATCAACCACAATTTATGTTTTTAATCAGTTACAAAAGCAATAAATCAATAGCTATAGGTTTACAGAATGCTATGAAGAACCAAAAATGATGTTGGGTAGAAAAAATAAACCTTCTAATACTTGAGCCTCTTTTGCATGCACTTGAAGTGCTGCGAGAGGTTCAAATTAAGGTATGAAAAAATGGCGATAAGAAATGATAGTTAAGCTTCACTTTTAGTTTTTCATTTTAACCATAAATTAAATAAGGTAGCAAATTAGTGGGTAAGAGAAGCATACAGAAATTAAATCAATTATGGCAGATGCAAAATTTAAAGGTAGCTGACTACAACCAGAGAAGTGTGATGTTGCCACACATCAGTAACAGTATAAGTGCTGAGGCCTTCATCAGTAATAGGATGAAATGAAAGTACTTCATAGGGTATTACTGTAGTACTCAAACATAAATTTGGTGTGCATGCTAATTTAGCGAGTAGTTTGAAAATCATACCTAAAAACAGTAGCAAAAGTATGTGCAGGCAAGCAGAAAATTCCTTGTAGCCAGTCAGTTGCATCTGTCTTGTCATCAGTCATCTTCATCCTTGCAAATTATGCATTATTCTTAGAAATTTAACACATGTTACAACATCTCTTTCCACTAAAAATTTCTACCCATCACCGATTTTTCTGCATTTAAACCTAGAGACTTTGTGTACATAGATGACAGACAGCCTTTGTAAGTAATTTTCTCCATTTCATGTAGAAGTTTCTTTGTGGTAGGAAATACCATCTGCCACTAAAGGAATAATTTGTTTGCTACAAAAAGTCTGAATATGTAACACACTTCTGTATATTATGTCTTTTTCTGGGAGATGGAAAGATCAACATGTCTTTCAGCAGAAGATTTTGTTTCAGCACAAATGCATTGTGCTGTACACAGACTATACGTACCAAAAGCCACAGGAAGTTTATCTTTTCACACTGCTCACATTTGGAAAGGTTTTTCAAGAAAGAATATACATTGTAAATTATACTCCTGCGTTTGTGATGATACTTCATGTTTATGTATTATTGGTTGGCTTTCATTACTCGTACCATGTTCATTAAGCGTCATTTTTACTAAACAACCAATAGAAACACTAAACTAAGTACCAATAAAATAATGCAATCAACGCAGGTAATTAAACTAAAGGAACTGAAATTTCCAAAGTTAACGTGAGACCTTTTTTGTTCCTTATCGCTTAGCTCATGCTGTATCTGTTATCTGTTTTGAGTCAGATGCTGATACAATAAACAACATTCACAAGTGGGACAGAGATTGAAAGTTTCTTAGCAGAACCCCCTGTCAAAAGATGAGTTCAGTGCACTCTTATATTTGTGCAACCACTTAATGTAGGAGGTTGGTTTTTAGGAGAGGGGAGAACCGAACTGTTGCATGCACATACTTTCTAGTTGCTGCTAGGTGATGTTAGTTTGGTGTCTCCCACATTCGTTAGTAAGCTGATGTCAGTCTCAGTTAAGTGGTTTGTTTACGGTGCTTTGTTTGTATTTCTGTTTGAAACCTTTGGTGATTAATGAGATGGCCTACCACAAGGAACAAAGAGTCTATGTGAAATTTTGTTTTCTGTTTGGAAAAACTGCGGCCAAAATTGTTGGGATGCTTTGACAAGCCTTTAATAAAGATGCTTTTGGGAAAACACAGGTCTATGAGTGGTTTGCCCATTTCAAATCTGGCAACATGTCAAATGAAGACATGCCATGCCCCGGGCATCTTTTGACATGAAGAAATGTCAAAAACATTGTGAAAATCAAACATACAATTGATGAAGATCGTCGAAAGACCATTGACCAAGTTTCTGAGGAAACAAATGTGTCATGGAGAACAGTCCAGTGAATTTTGATCCTCGCTTGCTCACAGATGACCAAAGAGAAAACTGTGTGTATGTTTGCCACGACTTGAATTTTTAAAAATCTTTTTTTATGTTGTCAATTGCCAGGATCTCATCAGCATCACCAGTGTGCCGCAATTTTGTCCTGCATGAGTTCTTTTACATGCCAGTAAATCTACTGACATGGAGCTGCCATTTTTAAGCACACTTAAAACCATTGGTCTGAGCCAGATTTGAACCCGCAACTTGAGCAAAATGCAGAATAATCCAAATTTTCTTAAAAGAATAAATTTTCTTAAAAGAATAGTGACTGAGGATGAGTGTTGGTGTGGTTTTTCCTAACAGAAAGCAAAATTTCACACCGACTCTTTGTTCCTTGTGGACGGCCATCTTATTAATTGACAAAGGGTTCAAACAGGAATGCAAACAACAAGAACCACAAACCGCTTAACTCAGACTGATGCCAGTTTACTAACAGATGTGGGAGATCCCAAACTAATACCACCTAACAGTACAACTTGTAATTACAAAGTATGCGTGCACAACAGTTCGGTTCCGGTTATTTTTGAGTCCCCCCTCATAGACTGCAAGTTTCAAAATAAAATCTTCACAAACAAGTTGTTCTCTTTCCTGTAACAGAATCAAATTTTGCAGGTGTAAATTATATTTATAACACAGGCTTTACAGCATGATTTCACACTTGCTTAACTATACAACACCACAGGTTGTGGTAAGCCTCTCATTGGGTGTTGTGTTGACCAGCTCCTCCTGCCAGCCACCTTTAAGTTTTGCGTCTGCCATAAATGTACACTTTTGTTACACACCACCATTCTGTTTCATTTGTTTATGAAAATGGAGAGCTGGCTTCAAAACAATGAACACATTATTTACTGGTTTTAAAACATAACACAACCAATTATGGAGATAGGAAATGTGAATAATGGAGGGTATGGAGCTTTATTACATTTAAATGTGCATTACACTCAAATTCAAAATACAGTAACTGCAAGCAGAAGCCAAGAGCATAACATGAAGTGAATACAAGCAATGAATGACAATGTATTAACGTGGCATCAGCAATGCAGACAGCATGATAGTTGTTACCGTAACAACAGGTATGCTGCACTGGCTTGGTTTTCCAATGCTAGTGCTTATGTAAGACTCCAACTCTCAAAACATAGAAGTATAACTCTGCAGTGTCAATGAGGATGCAAGTTCCCATGCTTTAGCAGTTCTTAGTGTTCATTTTATCTTTACAAATGAAAGCCCTGAAAATTATTATTTTGACTAACTCCCACAATACAATTTGTTAGTGTTTCAGCTATGTCTAAAGCAACAAAACGAAAGCATGTGATCAAGGAGGTGTTTTCTGATGACTTGGATCTACCAACGGAGAAGCAAGAAATTGTTCGTGTGCTCACCAGTCGGGGGAATAATCTACATGAAGTCGAAGGAGCATCAGGGTCCCAGTTCCTGGTGTCCATGCCTACAAAGTTTCGCCGTAATGTCTGGATAAAAAGAGGGGACTTTGTGTTAGTGGAAACCATCCCTGAAGGAGATAAAGTAAAAGCAGAAATAATAAAAATTCTGTTACCAGAACATGTGAAATTTCTAAAGGCCAACAATCAGTGGCCAGATCAGTTTGACTCAAATAAGGACAAAATCTCACAAGATGATTTATTTGAAAATACAAATAGGCCTCAATACAGGAGTGTAACAAGTAGCAGTAGCAGCAGTGATTCCGACAGTGATAGTGGCTCAGAGGGTTCAGATGAAGCTGAGATAAGATAAGTTTTTGGTAAAACCGTGTGGTGATTAATACATTTAACATCCAAGGGTAAATACTGAATGAGTGAATGACATGAAAGAATCCAGAAACTTTTATTCTGATGGTTCATGTATAAAATGAAAAGAAAAAGGTATCTATCATAAAGCATTTTAGGTTCATTTCGGACAAATCAAAAAGGAAACTCGTGAATATTAAAGAATAAACAAAGCTTAACTGTTTGCTTATTCTATGCAGAACCAGACTCTTGCAAAGCGTATACAATCAACTCAGGTAAAATTGATCAATATAGTTAAGATCAGTGCCTACTAAATTTTGTTAGAAAATATTAATATTTACTGTGAATATATTTATGATTGTACTAGAGCGCTTGGTAAAGTATGCAAAGTACAACTTGAACATATATGTAATGTATCTCAAAATTTTATTACAAATAAAGATGGATATTTATAGTATATTGTTTCCAGTGAAAAAAGTTTGTTAAGAAGAGGTGAGCTATAAATACCCTAAGCATCTCATTTACTATTGATCCATTGTGCATCTCTTTATTTTCTAGTCTCTCAGAGTGCCTGAGGAGGCTTGCTTTTCTACTTAGACCTTATAAACATAAATCCTTATGCTGGGTTGCAAGAATGCATTTATAGGTTTCGTTAGCACTAAAGTGTTCATTTGCCTCTGAAATGAGTTACAAGACCAATCAACAATGCTACTGGATCGTTAATGAACCCTTTACATTATAGGTTGAATCTTGGACCTATGAGCAGTTAGTGGATGGCCACCATTTTTACTTTCCCTACTGGTAAGTAGAGGAAGTATTGTATTCCACCCAAAAATTTGATGTCAAGATTTCACCAGAAATATATGTTTTGAGGCCCCCTGAATAAAAAAAAAAAGTCTGTGTGTATGTCTCTCTGCCATTCTGTGGATAGCATAACTCAAAAACGAAAAGTCTGTTAAAAACCAAAGTTGGTATTTAAGTTTAATGTCTTTCAAGGATGTGACACAAAGATTTTGAAGAAAATAGCCCCACCCTAAACTACCCTTTACATGGAAAATTTTTCAAAAGTTTTGATTTTCTTGAAAATGACTAACAATTTTGATTAAGTTATTTTATGATGATAAATGAAATGTATATTTTGAATTTTCTGGTTATAGCCTATGTAGTCCTGTTTACTCTGGATGACTTTTGAATTAACTCATAAACCATAAGAGATAGACAAAATCTTACTATACAAAAAATGTAGATCTTGCTAAAACACATAATTTATGTCTGAATAAACATTTTTGTAGTGTGAACCATTTTGGAGATATTGCTTGTTATTTGTGTCAGTTTCAGAAAACTTAGAACTTTTGTGAAATGCAACATCATTGTTAATTCTTTTGTGTGTTAAGCGTGCAAAGCTAAAACGATTTGACTATCGCTCAAAGCCTACTGTATTCTAATATTCATTCCCCTTGCACCTACAAGGAAATAAGCAATAAGATAATATCTGTAAATGTTTATCTCAAGCAACACGAAGAAGATATAGGAATAAGAGTTTGTAAGAATGGTTAGTACAAGAGTAGAGAAAGTCATGTGAGTGCAACACATTAGATTTTTTCATGCACATATGTATATGACACCCTCAGATACAAGTAAATAAAAACTATTACTGTGTGCGTTATTGTCAGTTGATGTGTATGTAGCTGGAAAGTGTTGTATTTCTATTCCATTCTTTATTCTAGAATCTTCATCTGATGAAATTATATTCGATCCGAGTGCATTTTGATTAATATTGCATATCTGCTGAAAGCACTGTTTTATCAGAAATACTTCTGTTAGTGAATCCTCCTGGGTGGGTAAAAAGTTATCCTGAGATAATAAGTAGTGGTTTAAGAACATAATGTTGTCTCATTAAGTTTGTTGGAGCCACCCAGTCCCTTTTAAGCAAATGCACTTTTTCAAGCATATGTCTATTTTAATTTAAAAGGTGAGTTAATTAATAACACTGAACAACACTTACAACATATTTTTCCGGGACGCGTTTCGAAGGTTAACTTTCCTCCATTATCAATCGGACAATAACTGGGTTTCCATGGTGTTTCATGGTGCAGATGGTGATGCTTCTTCTGATGTTTCTTCTGGTAATGGTTCAATGAACTTACTGAAAATGTCACTCTGAGGAATGTTGAAATTAAATACTCGGTTTCTATTTTTTAAAATAAAGATTTGTTCCCATGTGGACAGTTCTTGTTTTCCGGTTATGTGTTTGAGAAGTTTCGGTTCTAGCTTTATGTCATGATTTTTTGTCCAAAAGTGAAATGCAACTGCTGATTTTTCTAATTGTTTACTCTTAATGTTTCTAACGTGTTCCTTGGATCTGATTTCTAAATTTCTTTTGGTTTTTCCTATGTATATTTCAATACAATCACTGTATTCACTCACCTTTTAAATTAAATTAATTACAACAACACTGTTTTCAAACTTCTATGAAAGGAAGATATATAAGTCTATAATTGTAACTACCATATCCTGAAGAATTATTGTCAATTACAATTTGTGTTACTACAGGTTGTGCACTAAAGTAGTGCACCAATGTAATTCTATGTATAACTACCATATGCTGAGGGTGAATTTTTGTCAATTACATGTATTACTAAGTTGTACAATAAATGGCTGCAGTGTATGTGAAATGTGATGTGAAGTGTTTAGGCAAAATATGCAATCTTAACCTATATTTCTACCAAGACAGGAATTTAGAGATCCAATCCTTTTCATCATATGACAACAGAATTTAAAATTATATTTAGGTTCTCCAAACATTCATGGATATCTTGTATGTGGTATAGCTGCAGATTGAAAAACTGACTACACAAAGTATATTCCTTGTGGGCACAAAATGAGCTGTTGGCTACACAGAACACCAACCTTTTGTTGATTACTCTTTGTTATTACACAACAGTAGGTTTTCAGAATATGATAGATCATATTCATGTTTACAAATGTACACTGTTAAATAATAAGATGCATGAGCTTAGCATTGCACAAGCCTCAAGGTCACAGTGGCTTGTGCACATAGATACTTCTATATGTTATCAATTTCTAGAACAACATGTTTTCACCTGCTTTAAATTGAGCAAACAAAATGCAGGATAGCCAGTGTCTAAGTATGTTGAAAGTAAATATTTTCTGATGCAGATCCATTATATTCCATTTCTCCAGTGAAACTGTCTTACCAAGCTCATTCCTTTATTAAAAGCATACATAAAAGCTATTTCTTCTAGGTCAGGCATGGGCAAGAGAGGAGAGGTAGCAATTGAAACAGTAGCGTAGCCTATCAGACTCGGGTATGTAACCCAATGAATATTGTAAAAGTTGTTAACATATAACCCAGTTTAAACAGAATTGCCATTCACAGTTTTCATCTGTTATTGGATAAATCTAGGAATAGAATTTTCATTGAATAATTAGTATAAGCTCTCAGTTGAACACCATATCAATTAAGTGAAAAATCTGATGTGTTGCACTCACAGGACTTTTTCTACTCTTGTATTAATCATTCTTACAAACTCTTATTCTTCTATCTTCTTCATGTTAGTTGAGATAAACATTTGCAGAAATTATCTTGTTGCTCATTTTCTTGCATGTGCAATGGGAAAGAAATTTATTTAGACATAAATTGTGTGTTTTAGCAAGATCTACATTTTTTGTATATTAAGATCTGGTCTATCTCTTACCATTTACCAGTTATGCAAAAGCCATCCAGAGTAAATAGGACTTCATGGGCTATAGCCAGAAAATTCATGTCATAAAAATTTCTCAAGCATATGGCATTTTAATCAAAATCGTTAGCCATTTTCAAGAAAATCAAAATTTTCAAAAAAATGTTCCATGTAAAGTGTAGTTCAAGGTGGAGCAATTTTCTTCAAAATCTTTGTATTGCATCCTTGAAAGACATTAAAATTAAATACCAACTTTGGTTTTTAACTGACTGACAGACACACACACGCAGGCTTATTTCTAAAAATGCTTTTTTTTTATTCAGAGGGCCTCAAAACATGTATTTCCGGTGAAATCTGGACATCAAATTTTTGGCTGGATACAATACTTCCTCCACTAAACTAGCAGAGAAAGTAAAAAGTGAAACTGGGCCCTGTTCACAAGAATTTTGGACATGGCTGTAATAAATTGTTGGATTATCTACGGAGAAATACACAGATGAGATTCCCTGGACTTGCTTGAATTTTGATGATACTTGGAAATACAATAGGGATCACATCATGGCTAAACGTTCTTCACAGAGGCATCGTCAGGTGGAAAGATGTAAAGGCAGACCACTAACATTCTGCAAAATGTGTTATGTAACACTCAACTACATCTGTTTTTGAACCTTACCACAGAACATTTGACCACTGAATGTTTCAGTCAATATGTATACAGGGTGTTAATGAACTACACTGAAATATTTTCAGAGCAAGTGGAGATCTCTGAAACAAGTAATTTGGGATAGGAGACTTATGGCCTGTTGGTTCAAATGTGTTACGGCTATAAGTTTCTAAAGTGCCAGTACACCACTGCTAATGATAATACCACTTGAGTGCACAACACACGAAAATGAAGAGACGGTCGGGGCACTCCCTCTGATGAAATGGTTAAGACATTAGCTTTCAAGTGAAAGGTAAACGAGTTCGCATCTCCTTCACTTGATTTGTATTTTCTTTTTCATTTTTGTTTTGTTAGTTTGGTTGTTTTTATTTTAATATTTTGTCTAAGGTTTTAATTCTTGTACAATGCATTTTACAGAGTAATTTCACCTTGTGAGTGCAATTAATTACAATTCCTTCTAACAAAGGTTGAATCCTGCTTAATACTCTCACATGCTGTACGTCTAAATGGGAGGAGGTTTAAAGGGTGAACGAAGTTACATAAAATGAAAGTAAATGCAACTCTTTACGTCAGGTTTAAAGCAACTGCCTATTGTAATTTATGACGAAGAAAAAAATTAACCACAGAGGTCATTAACGAATGACCTCTGGAACAACAGTTTTCGGTGTTATTGATTGGGCCACCAGAACAGTTACACAAACACTACTAGAGTAGGCTAAATAAATTTAAAAAAAAAAAAACCTAAATTGTTCTGTATCTGAGATATAAAAGACTGTGAGATAAAATTTTGATTTGGGTTTTGAGTTTTCATTTCCCAAAATAAATGTTGAACTACATTTTTGATGATGCTTCTTCCCTAAATTACTCTGTATTGGATAATAGATTTAGGGGACAGGATTGTGATTTAGATAGCAATAATGTATACTTACTATTAAAATGTTTTAATCAACTACATGCATTTACACAATTCTTGAATAAGGAAATAAAAAATAAAAAAAGAATATCATACAGTTATCTAATTATGAAAAAGGATCAACAGTAACAAAATAGTATAACATGTATGATTCTTGCATTACTAAATTATAGGATATTTCTTTCTAACTTACATTTCAGCAATGAACAGTGAACTGGATACTGCTATTCCATAAATTAAAACTCATAATCAGGCCTAGGAATTTCTAAGCATTAAAGCCAATGCTTAGGAAATAAAGTTAAACTGTTATTGGACTTTACACAGTATGTCACACAGAATATATCACCCCTATCTCTCGTACAGTCAATTAGCAACATTCACCAGACTGTATTTAACCATCGTCCATGACCCTTAACCATTATTATTTACATTTTTTGTATTGACATGCAGTTTGTATAGATAACTTGAAGCAAACTGCTTAAGAATTCCTATGCCTGCTCATAACCATTTAGATTACTGTAAAAGAAATTCTAAACTGGCACATTGGACCTCTCAAACCATGCTTTTGATGTTTCCCACAAATGCATGAAATGGGTATATCTCATGATCAAAGGAAAACATTTTGTACATAAAACTGCACTTCTGACAACAATAATGATGTTTTCCTCTTTTAAATAAAGTGCACTGCCATAATGAATTTAAATTATAACCTGGATACCTAGAACCACAAGGACCCAAAGCACAGAAATTAAATTAGAAGAAAGTTTGATATGAAACTTGATTTTTTTCTCAAGTTTCTAGTTTATATGGTTTGATTTGTTCAAGATTCTATCTTATACATTCTGAACTATCTGCAAAAAAATATGGACCCACTTTGTATTATGAAATTTTCAACATGCTTTGTTAAGCAATTATTGTTGATAATTTACCAAGTCAATACACTACAGCAAAACTTTCATTTTCTGTTACATTCCAAGGACTAAGGCACAGGTATAGCTAGTTTGTTATGGTCCATAGGTCTCAAGAGTATCAAACTCAAAACTATGATGTGCTTTAGCACCATAGGGTTCTAGGTGCCTGAGTTTATATCTATTAAGCTATCTCATTTAATATAAAGCAACATATAAAATGAAGTGAGAGAAATATAAAAGTATCTGGATGAGTACTACAAAAGGTGCTTAAGATCTTGAAATATCTCAGAAGGTTTCTTTTTACAATTAACGATTCCACATTAACAAAATGCAAACAAATAATGACTTGCAACATCATCTAATTGTATTGACACCTCAGATTGCAACAATATATGTTCTCCAAAAATATATACATCTATTGATTACATGTAATAATTCATATCTACAGAAATTGTTTTCAAAATTTGTGATTAATTGTTCCAATGTGCCATGGTTTATAATATGCCAAATGCAAATTCTTAGGCAATGATCAGCATAACTGATTTGAACCAAAAAAAAGTTGCTAAAATTTATATGCTGTGCAAAATTAGTTTCCCCACAAAATACAGAAGTGATTTTCAACATATAAACTACCATAAGACAGCTCTCAAGTAAATGCTCCATCAGGAATTTCTTTGCAAGGAATTACCAATGAGCTCATAAACCTCAAACCGTTTTCTGTAAGAATAACATCCCCATATAAAGGTTAAGTACCAGAATACAGCTGCCCTCTTTAATTAAATATGCTTGAATTGGAATTTAAGTTTTAGTGAAACAGCATGGAGAATGAATGTAATTACTAGGGTTTGGATTTTTAGGTAAATACAATTTTGTTTGTGTCTTAGTATGAACTTGAAACTGAGTTTAATGTTCTGAATATTTACACCACAGAAAATATTTTAAGTTTTATTGCACACAAAAATGCACATTTTCTGATCTTTTTATGTAGATAAATATTTTTAGATATTCACATAAATTACACAAAAATCACATAAAGGAAAAAGTTTTAAAATAATTTTCACATATATCACATAAAAGTGGCCGCACAATTATTTTTAAAAATCACCATCCACTTCTTTAATGCTCAGTTTCACAGGCTGGATGTCGCACTTTGTAATTCATTATTGGAAGAACTGATATATGTTATCTATAGTATCCCTTGAGTTGGAAGAAAATATAAACATCCTGACTACGTAAACCTGCAAGATAAGAACATGAATTTCTCCTGGTATTGCTTCACAGCCCAGCTAGTATGTACACTGATACTTGTTAAACTGTATAATCAATCGGTCATTTGTGAATTCACAAAGATCATACAACATTCTAGTTGTGTTGTGTTAGGAAATTACGTAGTTAAACTGAGTTCACAGTGGATTAAACATGTCTAAATTGAAAAGTAGTGCAACAATATAACATGGTTAGGTAATATGTCTTGCTGGCCTGTTCATCTATAATTAATATAGAATAGCTTATAAATGAAAACTATGATCAAAATACATCACACTGCTAAGTTGTCTCCTCAGCATGGTGGTAGCACTGCTACTTACCAAGCAGGAGACCTGGTCCGGGGTGCACTCAGCCTTGTTAAGTCCCTGAGGGGCCAATTGAGAAGCTACTTGATTAAGAAGTAGTGGCCCCTGGTTGCAAAGACTGCATAAGTGGCTGGGAGGGCCCGGGGCGCTGACCCATCCCATCCTGCAGTCCTGCACCCCATTCATGACACATATTAGGCAGAGGTGGGAGATGCAATGGCTGGGCAGTAGGCCTTGGCCCAGTAAGGGCAGTTGTGCTGGGGTGGGGGGTGAACTTGGTATTGCATATTCTTTAATGTAAGAACTCTAAAAGGTGACCTGGGTATTTGAAACTAATTTTCAATAAAAGTATGACTTTCGACACTTAAAGTACACAATTTACCTGTATCAAGACAGAAGAGAGACCTATTATCATACCCCAATACATGGATCAGAGAATGACTATAACAGCTTGTTCATTACACAATTCTTATGTAAGGTTGACATTCACATAACACTATGACATGTATGAATTGAAATCATTTACCAATAGAGAAATGAAACTTTATGATGTCATGTAGTTGTATCACATTTACTTGCCTGCACTGCAGATATATTTCTGTTGTTTTAATCCAAATATATGTTTTATTGGTTACGAAAAAAATGTTTTCATAAACAAAAACTCATTGAAAGATTAAGAAATTACTCCAACATATATCATATGAGCGAAGCATTTATGAAACATTGACAGAGAGCATAAGTACAACACTCATCACTCATTGTTGCAGCTTCGCTACATTCAGTCTCTCAGAAGAATTACTAAAATGAAGTCTTGTGCTTAAAACATTTGATCTGGCCTTGTGCATTTTAAAAGGGAGTTCTTGAGAATTGAATTTAAAGGCTATAATTTATCCATAGTCAAGTGTTTCCAAAGCAAAGCATCTGATTATTTCAGAATTCCTTGAATGTTTATTAGCTAAAAGTAAAATACAATGTGACACAATGTATATACATTATAACCTTGTTAACATGAACCTGAAGGGACTGTAAAATCAAGAGTTTGTGTTTGGTGAAAAACACAGATTTTAATACATATACATGTACAGTAGTATGGTAATCTGTAATACACTATAGTAGACTTAAAGTGACTGTAAACATACAAGTACCCACAAATTACATTATTTTCTTGACAAAAATTCAAGCATGATTTGCTGACATTCACAGGAATGAAAATATCTTCTAATTTCACAACCAATTGTAACTATAGCATCCATAAAACCAGCAGCGACGTTGGTTGTTTGGAACTGATACAGCCACAAGCAGAACAACTGAAGTCTTTGATGCCTATATATATTTTTGACAATCTCATTTGTTTTTGACTGAATCATAGGGCCACTTAAAGGATGTCAGTTGCACGCATGATTGAACCATTCTAGCAGTAATGTCTCTGTCTTCATACTTTAACACCACAAAGTCGTTTAGATTTGTTTCCAGAACCTGAAGCAGCAGCATTAATGATTTTTTTCTCTGTTCTTAATTATTGTAGATAAAGCAGACTTGGAAATTCCAAACTGCTCTGCAATTCTGTTTTCTTTGTACCAGGTCCATTTCATTTAGAATCTTAGCTTTATCTGTACACTTAGAGCTGTCAATTTCCTCTTTGGCATGTTTTGCGTGCTACCATTTGCCATTTGTAGATCTTTATTCTGCATTCTAGCTCTTTATAGCTATAAAAAAGAACACCTGGCGTCGAATATGTTTCTAAATGTTAATGCAGACATTATTGAATTTATTCAAATGTACCATAAACACTGATTGTTAAGGTAATTAATCATGGCTGCCGACCTACAATACGTTAGAAACGAGTCAACAATGGGTAGTTAGCTTTGTAGTTACATTTCTTGCGTTCATTTAAAAATACTGTAACACCATAAGTTTGTGTCAGAATGACATTTAATTGTGCTAGGGACTGAAAAGAGTTCATAATTCATCGTAACCGAAATTCGTGATAACAGGTAAAACTTCCATAAAAACTAATGTATTCCTACCAGGGCCAATATATATTTTTTTGCATAAACTGTGAGTTTGTCTTACGCAAGTTCACGCTAACGAGATTACACTGTATAATGGACCATAACTCAATCTCATTATAGGTGAAAAATAACCACAATGGAATCCTGTGCAGTAGTGTAATGGCAAAGATAGTCGTCTGATGCATCTTTTGTTTGGGATTCATTTTTTCTTCTGATTAACATCCTCCAATGTAATGTCATATTGGACGGTGAATGAATGAAATGGGTGAAATGATGCTCAAATGAGCCCAAGGTCCATAATTTTTGTCTCTTCCTGATTAGTCCTCCATGACTAATTGTATTCTCATATAGACATAAAATACCCACATGGGTAGCTATGGTTACAAAATGTAAAAAGTACCTGAGGTGTGATGTGAATGTAACAGAGGGGAAAACCTTGCTCACTGAGACCTAGTAGAGATCTATTGTAGGCTACCACACACCATGGCCAAAGAGATGAGGCGAAGGGAAACCACAGACCAACAGAGCAGGGACAGATAGAGTCACAGAGAATACAGAAGTCCCTAAAAGTTCTATAGATAGCCACCTGGCTTACCACCAAAGTTCATCACCACCCAGAGAAAGGGCAACAAAGCAAACCTTGTGGTCTGGGCACTTACACATAGTTCTTTCAAGTGGGGGCCAGTGAAGAAGTGTTTCACAGAACTTTTGCAAATACCTGAATCAGATCCGAAAGATGACAATGGAATAGAATGAGGAAGGGTAGGAAAGGAATCTGTGGATTAGAGAAGCCACACCAGCATTCGCCTACTGACAAGGGAAAACCTTGGAGAAACTCAAGTCAGACTGGTTGGTTGACAGGAATTGAACCTGCAACCTCGTGGATGTAGGTCATAGACATCGCCTGTGCCATTCTATTCAGTGTAAAATATACGTATGAGTATGTACATAGACTCATCAAAATCTTGGATTGGACTGGAGATGAATGGCAGCTAATTGTCTATTTATATATTTACAAGATTAAAACATTTAAACAGAATTGGGATATATTCTTCACCACTCTGTCCTCTATGTGATCTGCAAGAGGAAATGGATTGAGACCACCTTCAAATATGCCCGGCCACTTCTAGTGCCCTTCCCATCCATCAGTGAAAAATATTGGAGAGCAAGAGGATTAATGACTTCATTGTCAGAAATCCAGCATTAGCTAACAATATATTTACAAGATTGTGCAAACTATTTGACCACCTCCATAGCGCTGTGGTGGCGTGCTTGCCTCTGGTACGGAGGACTTGGGTTCAATTCCTAGTACCAGCATGGGAGTTTTTCTCCTGCTGGGGGTCTAGCACAGGGTGCACGCAGACTCATTAGGTCCCTGAGGGGCCAATTGAGGAGCTACTTGATAAAGAAGTAGCAACTACAGGTCATGAAGGCCACATAAGCGGCCAGGAGGGCTTGAAGTGCTGACCACATCCCACCGTCCTGGCAGTAAATGTTGACACACAAAGGGCTGTTGCACTAAGGGTTATTACAAATTATTCACACAGGTTATATAATATCTTTTAATTTGGCAACAGATCACATTCCAAAATTCCAAAATGGTGCTTCAGGAAATGATGGTGCTAAATGAAAATCATGGCTGAGGTACATTTCCACTGCCAAATAAAGTTTTACAGCCAAAACATAGTTAACATTGTTGTTGTTGTTGTTTTCTAGTGCCTTGCATCTGGCAATGAAGCCATTAGCATTCATGCTTTCCAATACTTTTGAACTGTAGTTTCTTCTGATCTTAATGTTTTACAGGTCTTCAAGTGGTCTTCATTCATTTCTGCTGGATTGTTACACAGGACACATATTGGTGAGGCTGAGATACCTATTCTGTAGAGATGACTTGCTAAGCAGTCGTGATTTGTCAATAGTCGGAAGGCTGCAACCGCTGTTTTCCATGGTCTCTGGGGGATTATATCTGGGTTGGAAAGTAGTGTAATCCATTTTTTATCTTTGGCATTTGTTTCTATTTCTTGTAGGTATGAATGAGAAAATTTTTTAACGATCAAGCGTTTTATTGAGGAATATGAGAAATTGAATTTAGACTTTTGTTTTATTGTTGTGCCTTTCTTTGCAAGTGAGTCTGCAGCTTCATTCCCCATGACTCCACAGTGTGCTGGAATCCATTGGAGCTGAACAGTCTTATTAACTTTTTGGAGTTGTGTTAACATTTTGTAGCATTCTCTAATTTTTGTTGACTTCTTTGTAGTATTTGAACATATTCCCTGAATTGCAGCTTTAGAATCCGAAAGAATTACTGCCTTGTTAAATTTATTTAAGGGAAGATTTAATAATTGTCGGAGAGCAATGTATATAGCCTCTATTTCTCCATCATAATTTGTTGTGTCTCTGCCAACAGAATGATAAAAGGAAAAATGTGAACACGTAACTCCAGCTCCAGTAAGGTTTTCCTTGGAGGATCCATCAGTATATATGTGCAGCCATTTTTAGTTAACATTGTTAAAACATACAAATTAAAGAAAAATATGACAATGCTTAGTTCAAGGTTAAGCTATGGCATTCTGCAGCAAACACTGCCTTGTTTATAGATTGCTTCTGTATTTCGAGACCTATAATATGCAGATTATGAAACATCAGTGCAATAGTAAGATTGGTAACCAGTATAATATATGGCAAATGAGAATGTTGTAACCTTCAAAACATAATGCCTCTTTTTGAATAGAGCATGAATATAAAGGATGACTGCTACAACATCGTATTTGCTACTTTTCCTCTGAAGAAATTTTAAATTTACAGCATCTATTATCATTTAATTTCTCTTGCTATATCCCTTCTTTATAGATATATCACTTTAGTTGAATGAGTTTCTATAGTTTGATACATGCAAGTAAAGTGTGTCAAACAGAAGACCTGACTTGTATATTACTTAACAGTCCACTTGATAACTTGCTAATAAACAATGACTTAAGTAGATTACTCACAAGAAATCCCAAATGAAAGCCAAAGAGGATACCACTTAATTTTGGCAATACCTTATTGTTGCAAAGTTTAGTCATGTGATTGTAACACCCCTCATAAAGTTGTTGCATCATAGTAACATGCCACACTTCTGTGTGATTGTAAACCTTGTCTTACTTATTCAAACATAACTAATATTGAATTGTGAATGGATTGGTGACATGTAGTCTCACTCAGAACAGTTTTCAAAGACATTTATCTCCATTGTTAGCCCTATGTCCTCTGGCATCTGGAAGATCTACTTTAATGTCAGCTGTCCTGCCCTCTACTGGAGAACTTCACTATGACATCCAAGGGCACAATTTCACAGAGTGAAGTTCTCCACTAGAAGTACAAGTGACAATGAAATAGGGATCCCCTTACAGAGACCAATGAACATACACTTGCTGATGGAGACGAACATTTTTAAAACAAGTTTTGAGTAAAAACTTAGTAAGTGAAACCAAAGAGTCTTCAATCCACTCACAATTTCAATATATTATGAGGGTTGTCTGTAAAATAAGGTTCCCAAGGATCTGCACTCATGAGGAATCCTGTTACAGAAGATCTGGCAACACTGGCGTGTAGCTTGGTTCTCCCTCTCCAAGTACCCTGCCCTGCGAGCTGTCTGTGGCACTCAATCTTGGCTTAGCAGCCATGAGAAATGGAGCTTCCACTCACTTCTCCCGCCAGGTGCAAATTATGCTTTGTGATGCATTTTTCATGTGCAAAAAGCCTGCACCGGTGGACATTCATTCCCAACTGTGTGAAGTGTATGGAGAGCAGTGTATGAGCGTACAACATGTGCGCAAATGGTGCAGAGAATTTAAAGACAGACATACAGACGTTCAGGACGGTCATCGGTTTCGGACGAAATGATTGTGAAAGTGGAAGAAGCAATGCTGAAAGATCGAAGGGTGACGGTTCGGGAGACCTCTGAGATGATCCCTGATGTCAGCAAGACCTACATTTTCACAAAACTTTGACAGACCATGTAGGGTATACCAAGGTGGGTCCTGAGGGTGCTTACAAAGGACCACAGGCGAAAACTTGTTAAAGAGGGCCACAAATATCTTCAGGCATACGACCAATCTCATCAACAAATTTGGATGGGATACTGTCAAACACCCTCCTTACAGCCCAGACCTAGCCCCAAGTGACTACCATCTCTTCCCTGACTTGAAGAAACACCTGCGTGGGATGCATTTCAGAACCGAAGAGGAACTGAAAGAAACTGTTTTAAGCTATCTTTGCTGTGCTGAGGGACATTTCTATGATGCAGGGATGCAAAAGATGATACACCACATGCAAAAATACATTGATCAGAACAGTGATTATGTCGAAAAATAGGGAAAGTCTAAGCTTTCCAAAAATGTATTATTCAGTGTCAGTAAACAAGTTTTTCATTGTGAAAAAAAAATTAGGAACCTTATTTTGCATACAACCCTCGTACTAAGTTCACTGTTTACAATCACATCTAATAACTTAGTGTGATAACTGATAAAACTTTACTGAATTTGCTAAAATTTTTATGTTCAAAATGTTGCATTAGTTAGCATTTCTTTAAATACTAGTAAAGCAATAAAAGCAAAGACATATTATGGAAAAAAATTACAAACAGAAAGATAATGCAGAGAACAGCCCTAGAGCAGGATGGTACAGATCTCTAGGGTCCATGTTTATCCTTGACTACTAGCAAGGAAATACAGCTGGAGAGAATGTAGTCCCCTTGTATTGCACTGCGCAGTTCTATTCACTGGTATTAAAGCTAATAACAATTACATTCTCACAAGCTATATTGTTACCTTGATTTCATTATATTGCATTTAAAGAAAGCAGCTGATTTTTACATAGCACTTTTAGTAGGTCTTTTCAACCACAAAAATGTTCAAAAGTTTTTTATTTGAGCACATCAGTAGTTTCCTTACTATAACATACAAAGAACTAAAAACAACATAATATAACACAATAAAACTTATAATTCTATCCTGATGCTTACATCGAGCACATTAGCAACTGATTACAGAATTTGCACATAGTTATTAACCCTTAAATGCACATTGTAACTTATCTGTAACATTGATACTTAGATTTGAAAACTTCTAGAATGAAAATGTGGTACATATGTTTGTATGTGCATAGCTATCCCCATGTTTGGTTTATTTTTGTTGAGATATCCATGACTGAAATTTGATTCCAAGAGCAGGCCCTTGCTCTGTTTTTTCCAGTTTCTCTAAGTCCTTCAGCTTGATAAACACTTCTCTCCTCCCATATTCCATTTGCCTTGCATTCTTAGATCTATAGTGTTGTGATTTTTTGGTGATGCCCCAGGAATGGTAAATAATTAAACTGAAATTATTTATATTTAATTGCAATTTGCCACTGCTGATCTCAACGTAATCTTGTGCATGAAAAGAGAGTAGACTCTCTGAAAAAATGAGCATTTGCACTCATATACAAATCAAGAAATGAATAAATGAATATAAATTAAGAAGTGTATACACTAGAAATCAAACACTGTTATTCATGACAGAGTTATACTTGAATTAATGCAATTTGTGAATTCTGACAGTTCCTCTGCATGCATTACGTGCATGGTAGGGAAGTGGCAGTGGTCTATTGTCATGGCAACCAGGTTCAACCTTGAAGTAGCCAATGGACTTTATGGCTACACAATCCCACCATGAAGTCTATTGGTAACTGCATGGTTAAGCCTGGTTGTCATGACAATAGACGTCTAAGCCACTCATCTACCATCCATGTAACACATGCAGAGGGCACTGTCAGGATTCACAAGTTATTGTAATTCAAGCATAAAACAATTGCACTTGAAATGTTAACTTTTGGAAATGAAAGGTGAACTCTTTACATTTGGACACACTGGAAAGATTAGGTTTTGTGCATTTAAATGAAAATGTTGCAGTTTACAGTTGTATTTTTTTAAAATCTTGCTTTAGCAAACTCTTTTGAAACAGCATTTTGCAGACGTAACACATCAGCACTGGCAATTCACTTCTGAAGAGCAAATCAAGGAAAGAAGCAAAACTAACAAAGATAATCCAAAAGCCAGTAAAATCAATAAGTGAAAAATTCCTATTACAGAAAATAGAGACTATCTAATTAATCTTAGTTTCCTCTCAGAAAAAGATCTCATCTCCAGATTCATCAAACCAACAGCAGCATCTACACAAAAGCAGGAAACACATTAGTGCCCATAGTTGAAGTTGGAACAAAGATAATTCCAAAACATGTTTGAGATAAACAGCCAAACACTGAAGCTTCAACAATAACAAACTTTCAAATAAGTTATGCATCACTCTTTGGTTCACTTTAATATTTCCTGTATATTTCAACATTGTCCTAACATTTTAGCTATGGTACAGATTCTCAAATTTGCCTTAAGCAAGTTTTTTCTTTTTGTCAAAAGATTTTTACACTAACTTTTAGTTTCTCTACTATGTAGGTGTTTACAATAATTACAAGTATTGTAGTCCACACAAAAATTTGATGCTGAGATTTCACTGGAAATACATATTTTGAGACTCCTTGATCCAAAAAAAGGTCTTGTATGAGTGTGTATGTGTATACATATGCATGTGTCTGTGAACAGCATAAGTCAAAAACAGTGGTCGGTTAAGTACCAAACTTGGTATTTAAGTTCAGCATCTTTCAAGGATGTAGTATGAAGATTTTAAAAAAATCTCATCTCAAACTACTTCTCAGATGGAACATTTTTATTTTCTCAAAAACAGCTACAACAGTAACAATTTTTATAAAATGACCCCCATAATAAATAACCCCTAGCGCAACAGCCCTCCGTGGGCTAAGGCTTACCACCCAGCTACTGCATCCCCCATCTCTGCCCACTACAGGCGTCATGAGTGGGGTGCAGTACCGGAGGGTGGGACGTGGTCAGCGTCCCGATCCCTCCCAGCCAGTTATGCGGCCTTCGTGACATGGGGTCACTACTTCTTTATTCAAGTAGCTCCTCAATTGCGGGAAAAATCCCCATGCTGGTACTGGGGATCAAACCCAGATCCTCAGCAAGAGGCAAGTGCACTACCAACTGTACTACGGAGGCAATTACCACCATATTTTAAGATATTTTTATGACAATGAAATGTATATCTTGAATTTTCTGGGAGCAGCCTCTGAAGTGCTCTATATTTTGAATGACTTTCGCATAACTGGTAAACTGAAAGAGATAGGCAAAATCTTACTACACAGAAATGTAGATCTCCTTAAAGCAAAAATTAATGTCAAATGCATTTTTATTGTCAAATTAATCATTTCTGGGATATTCCTTGCTATTGGTTTGAACTTCCCAATGTTTATACTTTTCTCAAATGTGAAGTCATTGTTTGTTTTTCTTCTGGTTGTGCAAACTGAACAGAACTTCAAAGTCATCTCATAATGACTTGCTCTTAAAAAATCGACTGTTATTAAGCCTACTGTATTCCCCTATTCCCATTCTACCCACAAGGAAATATGTAATAAAACCATTTCTACAAATATCTATTTTGACTAGATAAAATTGACAAAATATCTATTTTGAATTAGAAGAATATGTGTTTGCAAGAATATTCTGTACAAGAGTGAGTAGAGAAAGTCATGATCAGATTTTTTATCTTTGAACTGAATTCCAAAATTGAGTATTTTAGATCAAAAAGTGAGAGTATTTTCCCATGTTTACATACATTTTAGGTGTTTCTATACCAGCATTACATTCATTCTGAAGTGTGACATAATTTTATTGTATTCTCATATTCTTAGATCTTAGATCCAATTCATGGAAGAACCAAATATACTTTTTAAGGGTATTGGCAACTGCAGGTCATGTAAGAATTGTTGAAGACATACATGAAGCTTTATTCAACGGGGATTCCTTTGTATGCCATTATCCTGCAACGTAGATGACACAAGCAAGGTCTTAACCTCAAAGCATATTTCATTTTGAACTTGTCCTATCAAACAAGCTTCTGATTGCCTAAGGAGTAAGGCACATATTCTAGCTCGGTTTCCTCTCTCATGCTCGGATATTGCATGACAATGGTGTACATTATCCCCAAATGACACACAGAAAGCACAGATATTTTGTTAATACTGAATTTTATATCAGAAAATAAGTGTCTGCACCACGTTATCAGCAGATAGTTTGTAAATTAATAAAAATAAAGTATTCAAATATAATATGTTAATCTACATATACACTATAGTCATTAAGTAATTCTCACAAAAACCTATTTTCTTGCTTTTTTTGGGATAGGGATAGCATAAACACTTAACTTTTTTCCTTTTCTGAAATTATATCAGGATTCATAACATTATACACAGAACAGCTATGCATTTAAGGGTTAAGCAATTTAAAATTTTAAAAGCTTCAAGCATCCATACCTTTAAACACATATTTTATGTAACTATCTCATCTCTAAAAAGGAAGGACAATTACCTTTCTTTTATACAACCAATTTCATTTTAAAATTTCTTTCTCTTTTACACTTGAAATGTGTTTTGAAAGATACATCCCATTTAAAGTCAGGTAAAATTGACCAAGATATCTATATAAAACTGCAAAATGTATCCTGTTCAGCATACATGGCAGTGTATTGTTTATGAATATTTAATACAAACAAACATATATCTGGGTATATAAAAGTGTTGACTCTGAGAGCAAAAGCAGGTATGTATTTAGAACACACTTTATCCTTTATGAAACTTGATAAACTTGTTTATTTTAATAAGGTGACCACACATTTTGTTTTTCTTTATTTCCAAAATTCTGTTTCTGACAGATGAACTGCAAACTATATTGGAATTATAGTTGTTGCACAAATCTAAATTCATATTTGGTGGAATTGCACATGAGCTCTGTGATCATTCATTATTAGGGAGCGAACCTTCATACAGGGAACAAAAGGTTGCAGAGTGTGGACTATAGGAAGTGGGAGGGGTCAGTCTGTCACATGATCACAACATAGAGAAGACCAGGTACAGTTAACGCAACAACATTGTAGATAGTATTGCTGCATAACTTATATTCAATGTTGTCACCATTTGCAGTAAAATATTCTCTCCCAAATTCTTGTAAAAGTTCAGCAAATGTGAATATTTTAATTTTCATGCTAGAGGCATTTTACTGTGTGTGTGGAACTAGTGAACACATTTGAGAGACACTATGCACTAGGCAGTGGGCCCAGTTATTTTGTGCTGTCACTGTACTCTCGTAGTGGCATCACACTTTGTCCATGTGGCTGGTAACTTGCGATTGCCTCATTTCATGACAGCTGTATAAAGAATATTATAAATAGAAGCACTATTAACAGTGAAGTATTCTTCAGGTTTGAGGTCATTTTGAGTCACTTTTTTACACTCACCTTCACTTAAGTGAGTGTAAAAAAGTGACTCAAAATGACCTCAAAGCTGTATAAAGGTTCAAACCCTATTCATCACATATGTCACAGAACCTTACAAATGGCAAGGCTATTTTGTTTAGCATCATGATCATTCCATTTAAGAAACTGGCTCTTTGATTACTGTTGGGATAAGTCAACAAATAATGCAAATGTTTTTCTCTCCACTTGCATATTATTTATTCAAGACTAGTTTTTGAGATGAGTCTTGATCACCCAAAACTAGTTTTAAATAAATAAGGTGTAAATGAAGTGAAAAGTGTTTAAATAATTTGTCAGCTCACCAAAACATTAATCATAGTGTCACTTCACTATGTACAATACTTCTTTTTGTTTATAGTAAACTTTTGAAGTTAACTAGAGACAGAATACGAATGTACTGCAATATGAAGAAAGCTAGGCAATTCATTTTGATACAAACAAGGTGTTCCTTTGACATATTAGATTCTTTACATCATGATTAATCAAAATGATGTTGCACTATTTGCTTATTATAGTGTGCTTCATTCAACATATAAAAGTTACATTCTTGGAAGTGCAACACAGCAATAAATTAAGAAGGGCCATTCAACAACTGTGAAAATTGATTTTGATGAAAGGTTTCATTTTAACTAAGACACTGTTGATTTCAATAGTGCAGAAATTCTCCAACTTTCAGATATAACACAATTATTTAATGGGACAGCTACCATTCTCACTAGACCAAAAGGAACACCATGGTGCTCGCCTCTGTAGCGTGATGGTTAGCGTGTCTCCTTACGTTCAAGAGGTCACAAGTTCGAATCTCATTTAGGGTAAGTTATCCAGATAAGGTTTTTTTCTGAGGTTTGCCCTTATCCTGAGAAGACAAATGTCGGGTAACTTAAAGCTCTATGGACCTCAGGCTCATTTGAGCATCATTTCACCCATTTCATTCATAGTTCGATATGACATTACATTGTAGGATGTTAACAAATATGAAGAAGAAACGCTATGAGTAGGGATGAATAGAAACAAAGACAAAAGGAGACTGAAGGCCACAGTGGCTTGTAACCAGAACAAGAAGAACAAGAAGAAGAAGAAGAGGAAGAAGAAGAAGAGGAAGAAGAAGAAGAGTACCACTCTTGTGCAGGTTCACACATATAAAAGAAAAATTACCATCCTGTATCTTTGACAAATTGTTTCACCATTAGCTTTACACTCCACTTTTATTTTGGACAGATGCTTAAGATATCTCTATGATACTTTCATGAATTTTCTTTATTCTTCCCTTTTCTTGCTCATATAAGAAACTTTTTGATTCTAATCATCACCATGAGAGACAGCGTTAGATGTAGGCAATCAACCATGTTTTCTGGCTGCTGTATATCTTTGACTACTTCCTTATTTATTGCATTGTTTATTCATTCATTATTCATTGATTTTTAACAATATTGTATATTTGCTACACCTGATACAGAGTACATCAAACAACTGCATATATTCTAAAATAAGAACAAATTAGAAACTAAAAACTTCACTTATCTTATTATGTTGATATCCTTTTTTTTAATAATCCTGACCCAGGGGTTTCAAGCTATATCCAGCTCATTCTCAAAGTCATATAAACAAAATCGTTGCCAAGCTACAATCTTTTATTTTTGTGAAAAACAATTATTCATATTCAATTTTTTATTTACCAATCTCTGAAAACAAAAATTTAAAAATACAATCCATAGAGGGCAATTCAAAGTTCATGACATGGTTCCTGTTTTTTAAAATAAAAATTTTTTCCCAAACCATTAAATCTATCGGATTACTTAACTGTTTTAATAATTTAACCTCTGAATTAATTTCATGATTAAATGACCAAAAATGATCTGCCACAGCTGATTTATCAGTTTGTTTATATTTAATATTTCTAAAATGTTCTTTTATTCTGGTTTCTAGATGACGTTTAGTTTTACCAATATAAACTTTATTACAATCTAAACAGCTAAATTGTTTAGATTGTAATAAAGTTTATATTGGTAAAACTAAACGTCATCTAGAAACCAGAATAAAAGAACATTTTAGAAATATTAAATATAAACAAACTGATAAATCAGCTGTGGCAGATCATTTTTGGTCATTTAATCATGAAATTAATTCAGAGGTTAAATTATTAAAACAGTTAAGTAATCCGATAGATTTAATGGTTTGGGAAAAAATTTTTATTTTAAAAAACAGGAACCATGTCATGAACTTTGAATTGCCCTCTATGGATTGTATTTTTAAATTTTTGTTTTCAGAGATTGGTAAATAAAAAATTGAATATGAATAATTGTTTTTCACAAAAATAAAAGATTGTAGCTTGGCAACGATTTTGTTTATATGACTTTGAGAATGAGCTGGATATAGCTTGAAACCCCTGGGTCAGGATTATTAAAAAAAAGGATATCAACATAATAAGATAAGTGAAGTTTTTAGTTTCTAATTTGTTCTTATTTTAGAATCTTGTTGCTTCACTGTTAATAGCTTCAATTTTTACTTAATTTAACTGCATATATATTACTCACAAAGATCCTTGCACTATAAGAACAATTTGTGTATAAGAGTTGATGAGTGAGGAAGAGAGGGCTATGTTGACCAGTGTAATCATAAGGAAAAGGAAGGATTAGCATGGATGAGAATGGGGTCAATGTGCTCAAGAGTGAACACTACATGACAGAATGTAAGGATTAATGACGTGAAGGGAAAAAGTGTGGGGGAAAAATGGATAGGAAAATACAAAAACTAGAAATGTAGGTGAGCTTTTAAGGAAAGGAAAAGAAAACTGGATTAGAAAAGTAAGAGATGCAATGAAGGAAGAACAACAAAGAGCAGGGAGGTTAGAATGAGTGCAGCAGGTATAACTTAGGAAAGGACTACTCAATGAGCTAGAGCCATGCAAACTGAGTAGCACATCATGTGCTTAGATGACCAGAAAGTACCTGAGTTAAGTTAGTTCTAGTAGAAAAGAATCTTGTAAAATAAGTTTTACAAATAAATTACATCTTAAATTCGTATAGTTTAATTTTAAAAGTTTTGAATTTTTCTTTAGCTTTTATTTCATTTGGCAAAAAATTAAATAATGGTGTGCACCCAGTCTCATAAAGTCCCAGAGGGGCTAATTGAGGAGCTACTTAATAAAGAAGTAGCAACCCCAGGTCACAAAGGCCACGTAACTGGTGGGGAGGGCTTGGAGCACTGACCACACCCCATCCTCCAGTTTTGCACAGCATTCGTGATGCCTGTAGTGGCCAGAGGTGGGGGACGCAGTGGGCAGACGCTAGGCCTTGGCCCACGAAGGACTGTTGCACTAGGGGGGAGAATTATGATTTTTGTAGCTGTATAAAGTAATCCGTTTTCCATTAATTTTGTTTGCTGAAAGGATATGCAATCTTTTATAAATCTGATGCTGTGATTAATAATTTCCTCATTAACCTTATGTGGCCAGTTATAACATATTCGGTACAATTGTGTTTCGCTAAGGTTTGAGATTTCTTTGTTGGATTTTATTTTTTGTTATACTCATCTTCAGTAATAATATACAAGTACTTACAGCTATTTTATATTCTAAAAATATGTTTGCAGTTCGTCCATTTTGTGGATTGATCAAAAGATTTCAAATGTATGTTATATTGTCATTATGCAACCAAAGCCACCAGGATTTGTAAATGTAAATCTGAAGGTAATATTGTTGTTAGTCATTGTGAAAATGCTCAGTATTTTTAAGATTGTTAATATTAAAATAGCATTGGGGTCAGAAGAGAACAAGAGATGACCAAGGTAAGGTCAGATAGAAAAGTTACAGTGAGGAGCAAAACACCAGTAAGTGGAAGTAATGTTCTGCTCAGCTTGGGTACCTTGTGGTCGCCATTCACATATCCCCTAGACGGAGACCCCAATGCTATTAGGGTTCCTGAGGGCTAGGGAGTCTTTATTTTTCCAACCTCTCCATTTCTCTAAAATATTAACCCCTAACATGCTGACCTGTCATGGCATGTAATACGTCCTCTGATTGGTAATCAGAGGATATGGTCGGGGAATTTATTTTGATAACTCTCCCGGTCAGGTCGGTGAGACCCGTAAACCAACGACAGGTGCGGTCCTCCAGACATTCTGGGGGTTGTGAGAGAGCGATGTGACCGCCAAAACATAAAAATATGGTGCTCTCTAAAAAGCGGTTACTATTCTGCTATTGCTCTCTTCAATCTGTCCTCTATGTGATCTGCAAGAGGAAATGGATTGAGACCACCTTCAAATATGCCCGGCCACTTCTAGTGCCCCATCCATCAGTGAAAAATATTAGAGAGCAAGAGGATTAATGACTTCATTGTCAGAAATCCAGCATTAGCTAACAACAACATATTCTAAAAATATTAAATTTGAACAGTAAAACTGTAATGTTTCTTTCTTTTTTTGTTAAAGAATAAGAAGCAAAATCCATGCAACTGCAGCAAATGAAACGCTGTCTGGTTTCAAGTGTGCAATTACAATGGTTATTGTACTTGGGCCCTCCCCATCCTTTACCATAGGCATTCGAACTCACAACGTTACTTTGATTGGATGGCCAGCCCTTACACATCACTCTAATGATCATGCCATTTAAACCACTTAAGAAGAAGAAGAGCATCATATGGAGCAAAATAATTCCATCCATAGAGCGTTAAATTGAAAGTGCTATTTCATTTTGCAAAGATGAAATGGCAAAATGTATTATACATGCCAGAGGCAGAATATCTAATTGTTTAAATAATAGTCTATACAACCACTCCCTGTCTTTCTAATGATTCTTTTTTGGATTATAAATTTATTTTTACTGGTGGTGAGTTACCCTAGAAAATGATGAATCATAGCAAAGAGTGAATATTGGGCAAAATAAGTGATTTTGAAAGTTTTTATGCCAATGTAACAAGACAGGGTTCTAATTGCATCTATGTTCTTAATGTTTTGCCCAGATTATTTACAGTGTTTACCAGTTTAAGTAATTTTATATCCACAATCCTAAAATTATTTATAGGATCTTCAGATTGTAATTCAGTGTTGTTTAGTTTTAATTTGAGGAGGAAAATGTTATCCATTTGTTTATTTAGAAAGTGTAAGCAAACTGTTGTTTTTTGTATTTTTTATTAAATAATTAAATTAGTCCAGGAGGATAGTATTACAGATATAAAGCACTTTAACCAGCTTACTACAAAACTTTATTACTTCATTAATAATTATGTTTAAATGTCTTTTCTTACTTTATTTACCTTATTCTTTATCAAAATATTAGCTGCCATAACTTTTTTCTCTGTTTTTGCCTAGAATGTCTGCACGATTATTTTCACTTTCATTGTCAGATTCACTAGAAAAATCGGGACTACCCACCATGGTTACTTCTAAATATCTTGATTACAAAGAGTCTGATACATTTTCTATTTAATAATGGTACTTGGCCAAAACCTTTCTCATAAAATGAGATGGATTTCCTACATACTCGTATTTTATAGATACTGACTGAATGTTACTAAGAGATGTAATTATATTTTTATCATAATTGCAATGGAGCTTTCTGGTTAATAGCAAGATAGACTTTAATGATTTGAAGCTTTCCTGGTATTGGTTGCTGAGGCTAGTTTCTCAGGCTAACAGCCAGGTCAAATTTGGGTAACTGTCCAAGCTTTCAGTGACTAACTCTGCCGCCATTCTCAGGCAAACTGTGCCCCGGCTGTTAGCCCGAGAAACTATCATCAAGATAAACTTTATGATATGCATACTTGTGGACATGCCTTAGTGTCCTTCTCTTAACCCACTGCCCTGCACGTGCCACTTGCTAATAGAGAAAGGTCTCAGCTTTCTTCCCATGAAAAATACCATTAAGGTTTGTCTTAACAACAAAGCATAAGAAAATGACAGAAAACTGCTCTGTTCCTACTAGATTGAAGTGGCACATTAGGGGCAGTGCATACCAACTCCCGCTATGATCACTGACTGCAAGCAAAAGCTACACATGTGATATTTTTCCAATGGTAATAATTAAAAATGGAGAATTTCTGCAATGACATACTTTTATTGCTGCAATTAAAACCTTTTTAACTACATGAAAATTTAGCTTTCGTCAAAACTGATCTATTGCAGTTGGTGAACTTTCCTGCATGATTAATACAAATAGCATTTGGACAAAATAAGAGGAGGTGGCAATGTCCTATTGAAAAGGAGGAATGTTTCTCGTTTTCTGTTTTCATTATGTATATAAAATATTTAACATGATTTTCACAATGAATGTAAATAAATGCTGTTGGGTTTAAAGTTACAGTGCAGAGGTGTATTTCAAACTCAGTACCATTTGTGGAGGCCAAAAATAACTCAAATTCTAAGTACTAACATACTGCAATATTATTTTACATTGCTGATAACTACAGTAGCTTTCTAAACAAAAACAGAAGCTAGCAAAGAAGGAAAATGATTTTTGGGAAGAAAAATTTCTACCACCTGTCATCAAATATTTCCATTATCTGTAATATTTTTCATACATAATCTATTATAGATAATTATAATAGCATAATATTATATACATGCACAACAAGTCTCTATCAAAAGCAAATCTCTAATACCATAGTGTCTATCACTTCACAGTAGGTACACCAAAGCACTTACAATATGGTCTATTTCATGAAAGGATTCTTTACGTATATAAATTTCATTCCACAGGGTAACAAAACTACACTTACATATAGCTTATACCGTCCATACACAACCCATAGTTTACTAACAGAAAGATAACCTTTACAAGCACATTTACCATTCTGATATTGATAAAGGAACACTGTTTTTCTTCACAAGCACTATGTTCCTAAACTTTACATTTTAATTTTAGCCATGTGTTAACCACTAGATTGTAAACAAAAAAATCAAGAGCTGGAGACAGCTTTTGCAAATATGATTAATCAAGTTAATTAAGGAAACTGAAGCTATTAACAGTGAGGCAACAAGATTCTAAAGTAAGAACAAATTAGAAACTAATAACTTCACTTATCTTAATAATATTGCAAGTTCTTTGGTGCAAAGCTGACAATGTTTCGAATGTTTGGAATGAGTTGGAGTCAACTCGAAACACTGTCAGCTTTGCACCAAAGAACTTGCAATATTACTAAGATAAGTGAAGTTTTCAGTTTCTAATTTGTTCTTACTTTAGAATGATTAATCAAATTAAAGGTACATCCAGAGATGCATTGTTTTGTTCTTTTTTAGCATATTGCTGTAGCATTTGCTAGTGCATATACTTTTTTAGATCATCTTGAGCATAGAAGCAATCTTCTGCAGTTCTTTTTTTTATGATTGTTGTATTTGTGCTACACTACCAGCATGAAAATGAGTGAATAATTACAAAATGATAATTTATATCTCCAAAGGAAGCTATGATAACTAATGAAGATTACTGAAAGCACAAGTTCCTTTAGAACAGCATACTTGCCAGCTCCCTGAAATTGAACCTGTAAAATTTTCCCTCATCTATCAAATTATAATCATTTTGTGATGATATGCAAAAAATGTTCAATGCAGTAAATGAACAAAAATTACATGTAAAACAATGGGTATTCTGTTTTATAAGAATCCTTGAAGATTTGGTAGTACTGCTTCTTTCTGTCGCACATACTGAAATTCTTCCTTTGGTGCTACAATAAACACAAATTAAAGAAAGAACATTGCCTCCTACGCTATAAACTAGTTCTGGTCCATATTTTATGTTTCATAACATAAATAAACAAAAAGGTCACAAAAATCAGTCATATCCTGCAGCATGGGACACAAATAAGATAAATTTAAGTAAAGGAGTAAAGTTTACAATTCGTGCAGTCCATTACTGCATGTTGCATCCATTTACTGCTGGTTACTATAGTTAGACAGAATCAACTTGGGACTTGACAGTCAGTCTGTTGACTCGTCTACAAGGACGTGTCGGGGTGCTTTGGCAAATAACGGACAAGGATGACATCATCGGTTACATTGCATCATGTTATTGGTGCAGCCTGCTGAACATGCTGGCTGTCAAGTCCCAAATTGATTCTGCCAAACTGTAGTGGCACAATCAAATTTTAAACGTGCACCTGCTTTCTATTGCAGCCCGGTAAAGGGAATCCCTAAAGAGATTAGTTCTGGCCTATTGTAATACTGTATATCAATTACTGCGGTAATTCACCTTGTAATCATAAGTTACAATTTAATGCAACAGATGGGAAAGGTACAATCAGACTGAAAAATTCAATCCCATAGCCATAATTTTCCAACCTTTGTCCTACAGACTGCTAGTGTTACAGAACAATTAATTGCCATTAATGAAACAGACCAGCAGTTAATCATGACAGCAAAAACTTGAGTTTGAATTTGCCTTCAGTATCGTAAAGTTGTAAAAAGATCTCCATTCCCATAAATTTCACAAGCTGATGGCTACAGCTAGTTGAGGACAGATACATCACAGCATTTAAGTTCAAACTATAGAACTCATGGCCACTGTTCAGAACAAAAGCCTAAGAATGTATTTTTTGCCATGAGTATAAAACCACAAAGAAGAGAGATAGCAATGCTGCTTATGTCACATATACTTCAAGCCAGGTTGCCTGCTAATATCTAATCTTGGATCAACAAGCCTCTTAATTTAAAGTATAAAGGGGAGAGGTCTTATCCTCTTATTCTGAAACAATTAGTAAAACCATTTGTTACATATAATGATTCCTTCTTGTTTCTTAAAGAAATTCTGGAATGTTACATTAAATTCCATTGCACATATTTATAATAATCCTTTCCCAAAAATTTAGTGACAATAGCAATGATGATCTTATCATTAGCATCAGATTTTATCTCTTGAACTGTTCTTTCTCTGTTTCCAGCAACCTCAGCCTGATGTTAGTGGGAATTCTATCCTTTTCTAATATGAGAGGACTGTAGGCGATATGTACCTTACTCTTGAAAAGTTCTTGAATACAATATTTCCATCATACTGCAATCCTTCCAAAATAGCATATTTACTCCCTTTAAAGTACTCCTTCATCCAATAATTCTTTCTTTTCCTAAAGCTGTTTTTGCTGTTCATACTTAACCGTACAGTGCATGCACCCGAACAAACCGGTGGGCAAAACAGGCAATATTTTGACAGCATGTGTACGGTCCAACATGGATGCAATGTTCCTTGTCTGATTTTTAATCTTGCTGCAGGCATACAATTGAATTAAAAATGTGTCATCTGTACATACAAGGCTCATTCAATATATAATGCCCCACAATTTTTCAAAAAACCATTAATATATATATATATATATATATATATATTACTACATATATATATGTCCTTTTAGGTGCTTTGCATTTGATATTTCTTCTGCACACTTGTGAAGTTTCAAACCATTTCGGCAAATGGCAGAGCCGTATGTAGTGTCTACATACGACTCTCATTACAAGCATTGCTGTATTCTTGTGCAGAAAGAGAGACCATGGTGAACATCCATAAACATTTGTGTGCTGCATATGTTAATGATACAGCTGACAGGAGTACATTTGGGTGGTGGGTAAACAAAGTTAAAGTGTCAGGAAATGCAGAAACAGAACTCCACGATCAGCCATGCTCAGGACGTGGCTGCACATACAGAACAAGAGCTTTTACCAGCAGGGAATACATGCTCTCACACAATATTGGTATAAGACCAGAGAATGTGATGGAGACTATGTAGAAAAAGCTGAAGTGTTACACTCACATGACTTTCTCTACTCTTGTACCAAGTATTCTTACAGCCCCTTATTCCTTCATCAGAAATTATCTTATTGCTCATTTTCTTGTAGGTGCAAGGGGAATATGGGCTTTGAGCGATAGTCAAATCTTCTAAAGCTTCGAGATTCTATTCTCTTTGCATGGCTAAGATATAAAATATGAATAATGATCTTCCATTTGTGGAAAGTATAAGTATTGTAAAACTAACACAAATATCTCTGAAATGGTTTGCTCTACAGAAAAATGTATTTGGACATTGAGTGTTTTAGCAAGATCTACATTTTTTGTGCAGTAAAATTTGGTCTATCTCTTATGGTTTACCAGTTTTCAAAAGTCATCCAGAGTAAACAGGACTACATAGGCTACAGCCAGAAAATTTAAAATATACATTTCTTTGCCATAAAAATATCTCAAACATATGACATTTTGATAAAAATCGTTAGCCATTTTTGAGAAAATCAAAATGTTTGAAAAATTGTCCATGTAAAGGGCAGTTTAGGGTGGAGGAATTTTCTTCAAAATCTTCATATTGCATCCTTGAAGCACATTAAACTTAAATACCAACTCTGGTGTCTAACAGACTTTTCGTTTTTGAGTTATGCTGTTCACAGAAATGCACAGACAGACAAACACACACACACATACTCACTCACACTCAGGCCTTTTTTGTTTTGATTCAGGGGGCCTCAAAACACATATTTCCGGTGAAATCTTGACATCAAATTTTTGGGTGGGATACACTACCTTCCCTACTTACTATATGTAGTAGAGAAAGTGAAAATAGGACATGGACATCAAATTCTGACACTTAAGAATAAATATGTTCAGAGAAAAAAAATGTGGGGCATTATATATTGAAGACCCTCATACATTGAGTGTAATAATTCAGCATCACATTTCCCCAATATGTTAACTGCACCAGTATATACAGAGCTTCCATTTGGACACATGGCCATATTGCAGGGAATTGTTTACTCTGCATGCACTGTTTCTAACCAGTTCTATTCTCCTTCCACTTTCCCTCCTCTTCATGTACTAGCTAATCAGTTGATGGTAAACCTTTGTCTTTTGACCTTCAATGAAGATAGAGTGAGCTAGCCTACCCTCGATAACATGTCAGTGAAACAGTTTATGTTACGATAATCCAGAGCTCTGCTTCCCTCTGTTGCTTTTGTTTATACAGTTAACTGCAGCACAGATGTATGTATCAATTCAGAAGAGGAAGAAGATATTGCAGGAAGAGAAGAAATGCAAGAAAATGAAGTGCAAACAGTTCTTGAGGTTGATAGTGTGATGACTTGCTTTATAGTGCTCTACTACTTCAACTCAGACTGTACCTGCCTCTTGATGCCAGTGCGACTCGCATCTACCTCTCACATAACATTTTCATTTTTCAAAAACTAATGTGCGACTTATACAGAGGTTGATGCATTGTGAGACTATGTTTCAGTGTTATAGCATGCCAGTGCTCTTATAATGCCAAGTGTACTTGGGCAAGCAGAATCTTCATGTATGATTCCTATATAATAACAAACCCTGGTAAGCGATTTATAGAAAGATTCCCTGCTGTTTGTGCACCTCATAGAGAAACAGTTTATAATCTTAAGAATACATTTAGGAAAACAGGGTCTATTTTTGATAAGAAAGCAAAGGTAAATTTTCGTGTTCTTATAAAGGAAACACTTGATGACATCAAAGAAATGTTGGAACAAACCCCAAAAGAATCTCTGAGAAAGCTTGCACAGGAATCAGAATTCACAAACCTTGGTTGGTAATGTTGCTAAACTTTAAAAATTAATATTTATTTATGCCAACAAACTTACTGTTGGTGTTTTTAAACACACAAACCGTGTGTGGGCAAAGTTTGAGAATTTAATGCCATTCTGGCAGTTCGTCACAATAGCTCAGTGGTAGAGCATCCACCCGGTAAGAGCATCCGCCCGGTAAGCGGAAGGTCTGTGGTTCAAATCCCAGTTGTGGCATTGAATTTTTAAGTTCCAGTTCTACCTTTTAAAAATTAAATCCCTACAAGTTCAGGAATTGCAACAACACAATAATGTGAGTAGAGATAATTTCTGCAATTGGATGTCAGATGTCATCTATTGACCCACATTTTATTTTATGGTCAAAGTATGGTTTTATTTATAAGGCCATGAAGAATTGAGTGTTAATGCAAATTTTCTTAAAAGATGTAAGAGACGTACGGCAGCACAATAACATCATTTTGGAACAAGGGTCAAGAGTTTAGACTTACATTCCTGAACTTTTTGTACACTCAAAGTATACCTTTGTAACGCAACTTGATAGTCTGATGACATGCCTTCTAAGTTCTCCAAGATCCTAATACAAATGGTAGTCACATATCAACAGTTCTAATAAGTTCAGTGATACAGATTATTCCATCATGACCGTGCAACCTAAGAGTTAATTTGTAAATAAACTTTAACAAATTATACTGTACACAAAACAATTTATGTAGCGTCATTGATTGCTAGCTTTTGTTAAGAAATTCAAACCTGTAATTCTTCCAAAAATGTTGAATTTATTTTGGGTTATCTGCACTAAGTTCAATATAAGCAACACAGTTAAACTCCTAGGCATAATCATAGATAAACAACTATCCTGGAATCCTCACATTGATCAAATATGTAGAAAATTATCATCAGTGGTATTTTTGCTTGCAAATTTAAAATGGGTAATGTCACAAAATTTTGTTCTAATGGCTTATTTCTCATTTTCCAGAGTGTTTTTAGATATGGACTTGTACTATGGGGTAGTAATCCAAGCATAGCAGACATTTTAAAAATTAAAAAAAAGATTATTAGAATATTGACAAATTCAAACAATGCAGAACATTGTAAACCATTATTTGTTGCATTGGGAATTCCAACAGTAGTAAATGTATATATCTATGTTGTTTTGATCATTATCAAAGAAAATTTGTGTAATTTTAACTTAAGAAATTCAGTTTATGAACATGGGACAAGAAATAGGAATAGAATTGATATGCCATATCATAGATTACAGAAAACATCTAAATACTATAAAGTAATAGGAATAAAGCTTTTCAATGCACTCCCTCCTGCAAGAAACAACAAATCTGAATGTTGAAACATTTAAGAACAGATTGTATAAATGGCTTTTAGAAAATCCCTTTTATAGTGTGCAAGAATTTTATGGACAAAATAAGACTGGATTGTAAACTTATATAAATCTTAGTTTGTAAATATGGTAAGTGTAATCTTAAGTTAGCAATGTATTTGTGTATGTATTTATAGAATGAGTATAAGTTGTTTTTGACAAAGTCTATTGCGATTATTGTAATCATCAAATGACCAATAGTTGTTATTGTTATGATTATTATTATTTTAGAGTGTCTTTCAAAACATGAGTTCCTAATGCCAATGTGTAAAAGCATTAGCCAGATATGTCAATATGTTATTTAACATTCACACAAGCAGTGAAGCAGTATATAATCTGCTACTACTTTGTCAGCAGATTTATATAGAATGATGTGCAAATAATTTAAATATAACATGTGAGTTAGTTTAGGTTGTCTCCTTAACGCGCTGGCAGTGCTGCTGCTTACCAAGCGGGAGATCCAGGTTCAGTTCCCGGCACCGGGAGACTGGTCTGAGGTGCACTCAGCCTCATTAGGTCCCTGTGGAGCTATTTGACTGAGAAGTAGCAGCCCCTGTTTGCAAAGACTGCATAACTGGCTGGGAGGGTCCAGGGCAATGACCATATCCCACCTCCAATACTGCACCCCACTCATGATACCTATGGCAGGCAGAGGTGTGGGACGTAGCAGCCAGGCAGTAAGCCTTGCTTGAAAAGGGTTGTAACATCGTAGGGTTAGTTTTATGTGAGTTAGTTTATCACGATGGGAGCAACAGCTCTCAAAACATGTCCAGTTTTACATTAATGTAAGTAATGATGTGTCAGTAGATGGACCCACATGTTATTTTTAAAAAGTGCGTAACCTACTTGAATGTTTTGGGAACACCATACTGTTAGGATGGAAGACATGTAAATGATAAAATTGTTGGTATTAACCGAGAAGAAATTAGGACTTACATAATGAATATAAATATTTCATTCTATGAAAGTTATGTCAATGTCCTAGATCATACAATGTTTTTGTAATACATCCTTCTCAAGCTATTTCTGTAACTGACTATTAGTTGGGTTTATTTCTTTTGGGCTTGTAGGCTGTGGTCTAGAAGGTATTGAAAATACCGACGTTTTGCCAAATACTGCGCTTGGCATTTTCAGGGTAAGATGATCTGTTGTCTGCGCTGGTCAGAGTTTGAATGCGGAAGCAAACGACCGTTGGCACTCTTAGTGGGGGTGGGCGGGGCATTGTTGCACTGGCTAAGGCGGTGATTGGTTCTTATCGTTGGCAGGCCAGGTGTAGGCAGGGTTTTATTACCGGTGTTGTGTGTGTCTGAAAGTTTATCTAAGACGGTATCCATGCTTTCTGTACAGGGAACACTTCTTCCTTCCGGTTAAGTTGTCTATGGCTTCCCTTTGTAGTCGACATAGTAGTTAACTGTAGAGGACAGGACTCATGTTTCTTTAAAGTTGACACCATGGCCGAATAATAAGGAATCCTCTGCTAAAGACGATTTTTCTATTCCTCCCAATCTAGTGTGACGCTCATGTTCTCTTAATCTGGTGGCCACACTGCCCATGGTAGTGCCTATGAAGACTTTCCCACAATTACAGGGAACTTTATATACACCTTCAGAAGTGTGTGGGTGGTGCCAACAGTCGTTTGTTTCTGCATTCAAACTCTGACCAGTGCAGACAACAGATCATCTTACCCTGAAGATGCCAAGTGAAGTACTTGGCAAAACGTCGGTATATTCAATACCTTCTAGACCACGGCCTACAAGCCTGAAAGAGATAAACCCAGCCAATAGTCTGGACACCGGCCATGAAAGCCTAAGTTTATACATTATTTCTGTAACAGTTTCTACTCTCCATCTAAAACAGCACCAAACAGTAGTTTATTTCACTTAGTGCACTAGATACATATAATAAGTTATTAGGCATTTTTATACTAACAGCCATTCATAACAAATTAGATTAATACATAGCATAGATACATGAAATAAGTACAATCAAAGTATCTGATAATGCTAGTATTATTCATTCTAAAATTCAAATTAAACATCTTCTTACACACATCACATAAACCACCTCTCTTATTCAGCATTGTACAGTCACATTTTTATTGGAATGTATACATAAAGGTACTGTAAAAATAAAAATAATTATACATATCCATCCAAAAAGTGACAAGCACAACCCATGGATATGCAGTTGTATAGAAAATAATTTAAAATGGAAATTAAACAGTTGTTAAACTTTAAAGTGTGTTCCAAAATATATTTTATTGCACTTTTTACTTCCTTGTGATATATACATTAGTAACACACTAGTGAATATATACATATAATTAAACCTTATTGGCTCAAAAACCAATAGACAAATATTTATTTGTATGTAAGATTTTTATATAAGGACTTTGAAAATATACTACTGTTTGTGAAAACTGCAACACCAAGAAGGAAACGCATGATTAAAATGAAGTTTATACCACTGATTAGGTACATGACAATAAATAAATGACTATCTTTACAAATCTGTACATCACCTTTGAGTCTGAACATACAATAATTGGTATAGCCTCCATATGCTGCAATTAGAGCTGTTAAACGTTGTGGCATGGAGTCAAAAAGGTTTGGAATGTGTTCCTGGGGATCTCCCTTCTACACAGTTGGTATGCGAGCCCACAAATCATTGACATTGATTACTGGAGGACCGTGCCAAACAAGTTGCCCAACAGTCATATCCCAGACAGGTCCAATGGATGAAATGTCAGGCGAATGCACAGGTCAGGGAAGCAATAATACCAGTCATTCTTTGAACAAGGCTTGCACATTTCTCGCAACATGTGGCCAGGCATTTTCCTGCTGAAATATGGCATGTGGAGATATCTGAAGCAGCGGGACTGCCTCAGGATCTAAAATCTCCCTCATGTACCAGTTGCTGTTCAAATTGCTCTCAATTTGTAGAAGGCAAGATCAGTTATAATCAATGCACCCTAAGCCATTACACCTGGTGTTTGTCCGCTATGCCGCTCAACAATGCTGGCCTCCAGATTGGCCAGGGTGCCAATGAACACGTATGCGGCCGTCACTGTAGGACAGGTTGAAGCAGAACTCGCCTGAAAAGACTATACTCAGCACGCCATTGACAGCATTTACGTGCCCATGGAGTCAGAGGCGCTTGTGATTTCTGTGCTGTGGAAGTAGACTAATGGCATTGTGCAATGAGTCCAATCCGGAGTAGACAGCGACAATCATCGATACAGGTTCACACGTGTTGCTGTGCTCCAGCATCAAATTAACTCTATAGATGAAGCTATGTGATCCATTATGGCCATGCAGACAAGATGGCAGTCATCCTGTGCTGTGGCTATATGGCATGGTTTAGTACCCAATCTTTTCTATGTACAACCTTCTATCCAATGCTTCCACACTGGCATCGTTGTCATAGCAGCATGCTCTGTATAAGCTGAAATGTTGTGATATGACGAACCCCCTTCTAAACTCTGCCATGTTCGAACTCACTCACATGCTGAAATTGCACCCTTTTGACGTTGACGAGGCATATTCGTACTTACTTTAATGTTTCTACCTTGCTTGAAAGTTTAAACAAATACAACGGCCTACGTGTGCCCTATCCCTATGCAATCCTAATCATTTATTGCTCGCACACTGTTCTACACATCCACCAAGTTTGGATTCAGCTCCATGGACCTCGGGTTCATTTGAGCATCATTTCACCCATTTCATTTCATTCATTCGTCCGATATGACACAATGTTGGAGGACGTTAATTCAAAACAAAAAAAAAGTTTGGATTCATTCAGGGAATTCTTTCATCGTGTTGCAATTTTCATAAACAGCAGTGTATATGTAGAGGAGATTTGAAAGTTGTTTGGTAGCTTATAGTTTTTGTAAGGTCCTATAATGTAAATGTATATATTTTCTCTGCAGTAAGCAATATATATGCAGATTTTTGCATGTATGGGCTGCAAACAAGAAATGGAACACTTAGAAAGTTGTAAGATTCCTATAATTTTGCCAGCTTTTAATGAATAAATATCTAGTCTTATCCAGAGTATAGATTTGTCTATAAGGAGTTGATAAGACAACAAGATTATCTCCAACTTTTGTCAGGTTCTGGGATTTAAGTAATATATTTTCATTCAGAGGTGAAAAGGTGCAGATTTTAATCTACAAGGTAAAAAACATACATAGGAGTAGTTCTTTAAAGCAGGAGCTTGCTGCTTGTTTTGAATACTTTATAAAGCACAAGAGTGCAATATTTGGTCCACTTATATATTTGATATATAATATTTATACCCCTAACTATGTAAGGGACTGAAAATATAGTGCTTCAACATTGATAGTTAAGCTAACAATGTTACTTAAGTGACCAAAGTTGTGTTCATATGGGTCAAACAGTACAATATGCAGTTGAAAATACAGGTAGGGAAGATTTTTCATAGTGGTAAGGGTGTTTTTTCAGCGCCTTAGGTGTCCAAAATTGTGCTGAAGAAATTACAAACATTTGTAAATAAAAGGTTTAAAATATGATTAAGGCATGGTTCTGGAAAATGCTGAGGTACCTAATTTATAATTTTTATCAGGTGTGAAAGTACAAGTCACTGAAGTTTTGTCCAGAGGTAGATTAAATCATACAGATATATACCTAAGGAACTGAAAGTATTGATAGGATAATTTTTGAAAGTGTAAGGGTAACCTATATTTTATTGGATCCAAAAGTAAATTTAAGACCAACCTTTAAAACACTCAAAATTGAAAATTTGCTGATTTTTTGCTTCCATCAGTGGATCATAGTGGAAACCACCCTATGTTAAACTTTAAACACCCCTGGTAGTAAAATAATTCACAGCAAAATGTTTACATGTATGTTAAGATGCTTTTCCAGAATATAAAAGTGGTCTACTGCTTGAAAAACGAACCAAACAAGTATACCCAACATGTGTGCACAATCCCTGTTAGAAAAACTTGAGTAAGACATTTTGTTGTAATTAAGATGACGTTATTTTTATAATGCCTTTCTTTGGCACACATAAAAAAAGAAAACTGCCATTTTCAAAACAAAACCAACTGATGATAAAGTGTATTATAACTTAGAAGCAGGAAAACAGTTTCTCTTTTCCTTCAAACATACTTATTTTGATGTAGAAGTATGTTAGTGTCAATATGATACCAAACTATTGGCTCTCTCTTCTAAATATTATGCTGCCTAATAAATCATTGTTTCAGGTCAATAATTCAGCCAAACTCAAAGATTTGCTGCGGCTACTAAATTACGTGCTACCATTATTATTATCTAAAAACCTATTCAAAGGTAATGTGGAAAATAATGTAGGTAATGATTACATTAATTTTGATATCCCTAATCAGTGTTACCAGGTTGAGGGATTTTTCCCTCGGTGTTGGCATTTTAACTCGAAAGGGAATGAGGAAATTCTTTGGAAATTGAGGGATTTTTCAAGTAAAATTTTGACATTTCAGCATTAAGTTTCTGCAGTATATGTAATGAAACACCACACTGACATAACAATTGCAGAAAAGAAAATACTACCATTTCTTAGAATGCCACATCTGCAAATTATCGCAAAGCGAAAATGAGTTGTCAGTTTATTGTTCACTTTTGTGTTGATTGTTGGTAATGTATGTGTGTATGGGCTGTTCCATTTTATTTCGGACAGGAGGAAACCTTGTATTTTTTGGGGGAATTTGGAGAATAAAGTACTATGGAGATGACTATAACCTACTTTCGGAGATGAACAAAGGAAACAGAGAAAGAGTTTTGGTGCAAACAGTTACATAGAGAAGCACAATTTTTTCATGCATGGTACTACTCTCTGTTTGGTTCAAATTAGTCATGTTAAGCCACGTTAAGTCGACCCTAAATTACTCCAATAAGTCTAATGTGTTAGACTTTCCCGTTACATCCCATCGAGTTAAGTCACGTTACGTTAAGTCCATCGTAATCTTGGCATTACAGTTTTACATGAGAACAAGTCAACAAAAGTAGGGTTTTATGAGCAGAAAGGGAATTATTTTGTTTTGAGAGATTTGAAGGCCTATAGGGGGATTTTCTCTACCAGAAGCCTGGCAACACCATCCCTGATATTAGTTTTTGATCTTTAAATATTAAATAATATTATTCTGTGTTTTATGATCTAACCAAACATGTAAGAGTTGGATCCAATGATAATATATTTGTGCATTAATTCTTAAAATATTTTTAGTCCACAAATTCCCATATTCTTATGATATAAATCCATATTCGTTCAAGCTAATTTACAACATTAATAATAATAATAATAACTAATTAGACTATAATTGTTAAAACGATTGCACTAGAATGCAATAAATGGTAAGCTTAAATACTTGTTAATACCATAGATTAAAATGAAAAGTATGTTGATTCAAAATATTTTTACAGGCTTTTGCAGAATTCAGTTTTAGAACATTTGAGGATTAGAGTGTTTGTGCACATATATTTTTATTACAGTTTTATTCAGATAGGTCAAATAGCGCAGATTTGTACTCAAGAAATCAATACTGGTATAGGATATGTTCTGAAAGATTTAAGGCAGATTATAGTTTTCGCCAAATGTGTATGCACTTTTTTGTCCAAGTATGCTAAACACTGCAGATTTTTTGTAAAGTGCTGAGAGTAAAAACAGTTGTGGTTTATGCAAAAGGGTAAGGTAACTGCAAAAAGGAGTGTTTTTCAAAGGTGAAAAAATTTTAAAAATTGAATGGGTGATTTTTGCCTTCCCCATTTATCTCTCTCTTTCTCAGTATAAATTTAAGAAGGGGATCAAATTACTTCACACACTGCTGTGAGCAAACTCGAGAACTTCAACTCCAGTGTGAATTTAAATTTAAATAATGAGCTATCATTAACAGGATATTTCTGCAATGCTTGGAATACATTTATCATTATCATTGCATAATTTAAAGCTTCCTGAGGTTAGTGATCTCTTTACCTAATTTTCTGCTACTTTCTTTGCAGATTCTGCAGTGATTGAAAATCCTATACATTCAAAACAGGTACTGCTTGGTAATTTCTTTTAGCAGTAAAATTCTGCAGTGTTTCAATAGCAATCCTTCTCTGCATAAAGGTGTATACGGCTTTCTTTCTCTTTGCATCAACTGCTACCACCTGCTCTGTGTGTGCCAACCATTTTTCTTTTCTATGATTGATATACCAAAAAATGCAACAGGCTTTCGAGAATGCTGAATGAAATGTTGCAAATAAACTCCCTTTGGCAAATACAATTTACCTAATATTCCCCATTTCAATGAAATTTCCAGAAGAAAGCAACATATCCAACCTTTTAATACGCAGGACTATGATTCAGTGAAGCATAAAATTAATGTAATTTGAGTCAAATTAATACAAGATGTTCCAATTATTGCTAGCATTTACCTAGAATGCATTTCCTTAGGTCCTTCCTAACATCATCAGTTTATTTCCACTGTTGGATTTTGGCTTAGGGAATCTCTAGTGACGATTAACTTCATCAGGTCACCAAGAAAGGTGCCTCAATTGTCAACAGTTTCCCAAACCAAAATCCAACAGTGGACATAAACTGAGTGTGTTAGGAAGACCTAACAAAATGCGTTCTAGGTAAATACTAGCAATAATTTTATTATTGGAGCATTGACTCAAATTATGTATATATCCTAATTTTCATAACTGGTCATTGAATCCAAACCTTCTGAAAAGTAGCATGTTATCTGTTTTATTGCAGAGGTATACAGTTTTTTAGACTCTGCTATGTAAATAATAATAATAATGATGATGATAATAATAATGATATCACCATCATCTTGAGGTGCAAAAACCCTTTCCAGGCCAAGGCCAACCACCCAAACAGTGTTCCTCACCTCTGCCCATCATGGGCATCATGAGTGCGGTGCAGTACTGGAGGTGGAATGTGGTCAGTGCCATAGTACCCTCCCAGACAGTTACGTGGTCTTTGCAACCAGGGATCACTACTTCTCAAACAAGTAGCTCCTCAATTGGCCCCTCAGGGACCTAACAAGGCTGAGTGCACCCCAGACCAGGTCCCCCAGTGAGAGAAAATCCCCATGCCAGTACCTGGAATCAAACCTGGATCTCCTGTTTGGTAAGCAGCAGCACTGCCACCATGCTGGAGACAACCATTATGTAAATAAGCATTACATAAATGTGAAAAACAAGGAAGGAATGCTCACTAAAAATTAAGTTGAAAAGTTAAATTACTTTTCTTTAGGACATATTAAAATAACTGAAAATTAAACTTACTTGGAATAAATATTTTAAAAATACAACAGAAAAGCAAAGAAGAAAAGAGCTGAAAAGAGTTATTCTTTTTAAAATATTGATTAGCAATACAGTAGTGTGTTATATAATTATGTATAAATCCTTTATAAAAATAATACTAATTGCAGTGAGTAAGTGAATGAGTGGAGCACAAGCTTGCAGTTAAGATGTGAAATATAAAACACTAAATTAAGGTGATAAATAGTTAAAATGCTAAAACAATAAAAACGAGAGTTCAGGTTTTAAAACCTTAAAATTAAATGCCCAAGAGTAAAATATAAGCTAAATTTGTTTTGTGAACCTAATCTTGGCAACAAACTGCGACAACTTATCCATGGGTACCGGGTCATTGCCTGGAATTGACTGCAGAATAAAACCCAGGTCAAGGGATTGGCACTCCCTAGCATATTGCAGACAATCAAGCAAAATTTGCAACACAGTTGTGCGCCACACGTCAGACACAGGGGCTGGTTTGCCACACAAAAGATGACCATGAGTGTCACATGTGTAACTAATATGTACAACCATAAAAACATAGTGGAAACTTTAGCATACAAATGTGGTAAAACAATATTCAGAACACTGAAGATTAGAAAGGCTGTGCCAAAATAAGCATTTTGGTTAGGAGCATGTTGTATAATAATAGGAGCACTGCATGAATATAACTGAAATCTAACTTGATGAAACAACTTCGTTTACCACTGAAAATGGAATGTAACACACCAACATGTGTGTAGATCTGTCAACTAATACTCACTGGTACACAATAAGAAACTAACCACTGCAGGCACATACTGTACTGTACTCTTGTACTGAACAAGACTAGCATTTAATATTACTGCACCATCCCGCAGGTTCCAAATCAGCCACCCACAAACAGATTCCAAAATTGGATACTCGTGCTGTATAATGTAACAGTAAACAATCTTTGTAATCCCTTGTTTCTATCCTAAAATACTTATTTTGGTACTGTTTTTCTACTCTATAATTTCCTGTACACAGTTTCCACAAGCTATCATGCTTATAACAGGTCATCAAGAAAGTGCTATGTAGCTCTTGTGTAATCAAGACTCCTTAGAGATGGGAATTCCAGTAGCACCACTGGTTGCTGTTACCTTACACACGTCAATACTAACATCACAATAACAACTTGCCAACTGATAGCCAACAATTATGTGTGATAAAATGCTGGAAGCAATAACAATCGGTCGGTTGGTAGGTTGGTCAGTGAGTACCAATGTTATCTAGAGTGATACCACCAGCACGGTGCAGAGGAAGTTGTTGATGACTCGCTAGTATTGCAGGCTTATTTTGCTGCAAGTGGTGCTTGCACTCTCTAGCTGTTATTCAAACTGCAGAGCTGCCAACATATAACAAAAATCACCATCTTTACATGGTTTGTGACTTATTTAGGGTCCTAAGTTGCAAAGTAAAGCAGAGAGACCAAGAACCCTTAGTCACAAAGGAAGGCGAAGGGATGCTTTTTATAAGTAGAGGTGTGAAGCAGTTGTGGCTAACTGCAAAACAACAGAGTGCACTGTATGATCTGTGAAGCTAACCGCAATGATCCAGAATTGAGGGGAAAATATTCCTTCAAAATTCCTGCCATCAGCATTTATGTTTATGTGTGAGGAGGAAGAACAAAAACACGTTAAAACCTTGCTAATCTAGCAGATTTCACTCCCTTCATTAGGTTGGCACTCACCTCTGCACATGTACAATAGTGACAAGTTAGCGTGATTAGTTCACAGACCACCTTGATTTTCCTATAAAAGAAATTGACCCAAAAAAGGTGGGTAGTTGCTTTACAAGTGCTTACTTCAAGTACACAATTCAAAGTATACAAGATTCTCATTACTATTGTTCAACTTCAATGTCAGCCACAAGTACTATAGTTTGTCCTGTTGGTTTTCCATGCCCGGTGAGGATGGCTTTGAGTTGAACAAACTCTTTACTGGCCAATCTATTATTTATTTTAACAAAAACTTAATTCAAGCAAAAAGCACATCAACTTTGAAATGGAGGACAAATTTAAAACCACTATTAGTTATTGGGGATCAAGGGTCATTTATTCATAAGAATATTACGCATAAATGAAGCTTAAGCATAAAAGCTGTTATAATGTATTCACATGAATGAAACTTCCATGGCTATTGTGCATAGTATGTTTTTTGGCTTCTGGATAAGCCATGTTGTTGCTTTTTGAGTACAATCTGCCGACATTTCACTGCAAGCTATGTTGAGCTTCTTCCCTGGGCCAGCATTTGGTCAGTATTTATACGCTGGCAGGACCTGCCTCCTCCTCTCCCATTAACTGTTGGGCGGCCAATCACGACATGCTCTGTCAAAGTGAATTTAGTGGTTTACCTCTCTGTTAAGTTTGCTGTGTTCTTAAGATTTCCACATTTTTCTGTATTATTCTGTGTATATGATGCCTGCACATTCCCACAATTATGTCATCAAAATCAATATGCTTTTATCACATGTTCTGCAAGTTCAGATTTGTCAGCTTGGGAACACTTTATTGATCCAACATGCTCGTTTCTGAGAGTTCGTCCAACATAAGAGTTTCTGCAGTCATAGCTGATTTATATACCCCAGGGATTAATAAAGGTTGAACCTTGTCTTTCACAACTGACTCCTGAGATTATAATTGTCTTTGTGTGTATCTAGCCTTTATGTTGTACTTTTAAAACACCTTTGATAGTCTTTTAGAGACTTGGTGTACATATGGGAAGGATGCCTATCTGGTGTTACTGTCAATGAGTGTTTTTTTTTCTTTATTTCTGTTCTGAGAGGTCATAATATCCTGGACCATGTATTAGTTGACTCTAAGCAAATAATTTAAGTGCTTGATTTCTATTTTTAAGTAGCCAGGGTGACATGCATTTGGTATAGCATGTTTATCATTCCTACTGGAGGAGGTGTGAGCTGGCTGGTATGTATCTTTCCGTGTGTGTAGGTTTCCTATAAACAAACCAACTTATGGTTTGATTCATTCTAGCGTGTTCCACCAGGACATCAAAGAAGGGTAACCTGCAATTGTTTTTGAGCTCCACTGTGAACTGAATATTCTGTTGTAGGCTTTTCAGGCATGTCAGAAATGTTTACCTTGTGCTCTCTATGTGGCCAGATAATGAAAGTATCATCCACACATAGTAGTTTCTGAGAGCATGTATCCAGCGCTGCAACTTCAAATTCCTTCATGAACAGGAAGTGATCCTATCACCATTCCTTCTAGCTGTTCATGCGATTCTAACACATGGAGGATAAGCAATGGGCGATCATATCTAACGAGTCATCTGACATGTTAGTCGCTAGTTTTACTTTAATGATGACCAACGTGTCTTGAATAGTTATCTCGGTGAAAAGGGATTGTATATCAAAGCTGATCAATATGTTATTTCTGCAGTCAAAAGTCTGAGAAGCTCTACAAAAGTTGTTCTTCCTACCAATTCTTGCAGCTTCCCAATGAGAAATTTAGCCAGCAGATCTAGTTTCTTATTCCACTCTATCCTTCCCACGGAAAGAACCATCGGCAGATTGTACAGTGGAAGCAATAACACAGTTTGTCCAGAATCCAAAGGACATACTACAATGTATTCATCATTGTGTAAATATCAATAACCGTTCAATCACTTATAGAGATAGAAGTTTCCTAACCTCAAGCTTTCATCCTTAAATCAGAAACCATATTTCTTTAGCCTCTAAAGTATTTCACCATTCCGTACGATAGAAGTTTCCAGATGACAATACCATAGGTGATAAAGACCATCAAAATATCACCGATCTCATGCTAACAGTAACAATGGAAGCAATATTATAATCGATTCTCTGTAAGTTTGCTGTTTCCGGTTCCTTTATTTCTAGTGTCTGCCTCGTGTTTGTACAATCTGTGGTTTATATGAGGTTAACATGCACATGGAGGGTAATTCTGAACCTCAACTGTAGCAACACAATTATGCACATTTTAGTAATTTGTGTTTAATCTTTTAATTAGTTATTTAATGCAAACATTAATTTTCATCATTAACGACACTCCTTTGCTAACAGTGTTAATGGTTGGACTAATTTTCATAATTAATGACAATTCCTTTATCGCTGGCATTAATGCTTGGACTATATGCTTGATTTTGGTTCTTGGATTATGGCAACCCTACTCAGGACAAATAACTTGCATTTGTGGCCAATGGAGGAACTATTCGTGCTCTATCTAATCGGTGTACACATACATATGTAAACATGACAATAACATCACCAATCCATATGCATTGCTAAATGTCACAGAGTAACACAAGTAATACAGTAATACAGAAATGAACGAAGACCACTTCAAGACCTGTGAAGCATTAAGATCAGAAGAAACTACAGTTCAAAAGTATTGGAAAGCACGAATGCTAATGGCTTCATTGCCAGATGCAAGGCACTAGAAAACAACAACAACAACACAAGTAATACAAGGTCACAGGTCAAGAAAAGGCAGTACCAATAAAAACCAACACAGGATTTGGACTTTCAGAGATAGAAGTTGAGATCTTAGCTAGCTCTATTTGGTACAATGTATGCACATACCTCTGTAATGCTTTCTTATCACAGGTTGCCAATTTAATGCAGCTATTTCACTCTCTCCTATTACTATTATTTCCAGTTTTCACTGTGAACGGCAGCTCGTCACAATAATAATTTCTTTTCCTTCTTTGCTCTTTTTTATATTCTATTAATGCTTGTTTTCATTGGAATGATCCTTATGCTACACATTGTGCTGCTCTAACCCCTTCCTCCCATGTCTATGAAGAGAGATTGGAAAACTTTGAAATGAAAAGCATACTAGTACAGAAAAACAGTTTGCAGAAAATTGTAGAATAGAAAGGTGGTACTAAAATAAACATTTTGAGATTAAGAGCATGGGGTTGCAGTTGCAGTATAACAGGAGCACTACAAGAACATAATTTATGGTGGTGCCATGGCCAAGCAATTAGACCATTCGCCTATCACCAAGGCAGCCCAGGTTTGATACCAGGGACCCACATGAGGTGTTTGTGGTGGACAAAGCAGTGTCTGACTAGGTTTTCTCCGGCTTCTTCAGTTTCCCTCGCCACTTGTTCCTCTAACTGCTCCATCATCACCTTTCCAGTTCTTCATTTCGCCTGCATTTCATATCATCCTCTTCCTCACTCTCACATCTGGTGCTGGGCTGACCACCCACTTCCATGTCTGCACTCTGTCTAGTCCATAAGTTTGTCAGCTCCCCACAGGCATCTGATCCTAGGCACAGGCTTATAAGTCCTAGAGGATGCCAGTCCTCCATACATGGAGGGTAATCAGATGAAGACTTTATGAAAGATCTTCATTTGCCAATCAAAATGAAAAGTAACTCACATGACAAACTTGTACATACACAGTATAAATGCAGTGCTTAAAACCATATATATCTAACAACAGTAACTGGTAATGCATTTTGTTTTAATTTGACATACCACAAACAAGTACCACATACATGAATTTTTATATACATACTAGCTGAAATATCCGGCATTGCTCATTGTTTTGACGATTTATCCCTAAAACTTCCAGACTTAGGTTGCACTTGTTCAACAGCCTTGTTTTTCTTTGGAGAGATTTAAAACATATCACTTAATATACACAAATATTTCATTCAATCTCTTAGGATACTATAAGGAATAAAAATAAATAAATAAAAACACCAGGAAGACACGATGGAAAAGCACTGTTCAACAACCATAAATACCTTAGGAAAAAAGCGAGCAAAGAAAACCTTTTGAATGTAACACATTGAATTTCTATATCAATAATACAGAAAAGTGTATGAACTGTTTGTGGAAGTGAGAAGAGAAATACATGGGGATGTGTTATGTAAAGGAAAAGAAGTAGAGAAACCCATGTGAATGTAATAGGTTGTATTTCTTATTTCAAACATATAGAAAATTACATGAATTGCATGTAGAACTGGGAGTAGAGAAAGAAGCATAATTGTCTTTCATAAAAGAAAACTGTGGGAATGTAATACGTTGTATAGTAAAATGGATAGCATAAAAATGTTCTCCATGAAAAAATACATATACGTGCCAAATTTCACAGTGATCAGCAAAGCGGTTTCGGAACACATAGAGGACAAACACACAAGCATTCACTTTTATATGCATATATAGATAAGTGAAGGGGGAGGGGAGAGTAAATAAATTTACAGCAACTGTAAAGAAAGGAAATCCAAAAAATTACATAGCAACACGAAAAACAAATGTATGGTGGTATTCATTATGTTATAATCCTTTATTTCTCATGTTATTTAAAAATACTAATGAACCAGTATCTTTGACACAAGCAGATTGAATTAATTCTCAGGACACTTTCGGTTACTCAAGTGCTATTCCACCCTGTTTATGAAAATGAAAGTTTTTGCCAACATAAGTCGATGCTTCACTCTAGCACACACCTGCCATGTGTCTTATTGAATATAAATAAAAGGCCAAGACAAACCTTTCAGCCAGTAAAGAATACATTAATTATACAACATACAATAGAGTTGCACCATTTAATGTATCTTGGTAGTTCCGTCAACTGACAAAGGTGTGCAAAAGATGATTTATGATTACACTGCAAACAAAACATCTTGAGTGCACTTACTTTCTCGGTTTGCTCTTAGTGGCAGGCAAATTGATATTCAGTAACAGTTATCCTATTGTAATTATTAGGTGGACTTAAGTAACAGTGATAATTTGAGTACATAATTTCAAAAATTACATCACTTGTTTATGCTTTTGGGAAGACATGTTTTTGGAGCTAACTGCTCTGATCATCAGTTCCAAGTTGACTGTCAGTGTTCCCCCCATTTGTTAATCAAATGTCCACATGAAAGAACATCAGCTGATGATTTGGCATTCATGAATGGAGCAATTATACAGTGCATTCATAGCTAGTATGGACCGCACTGTGGCAGCACTGGGCCATATGTGGACCTGCACAGCCTCTCCCAGAGTTCCACATAAATGACCGGCAAGTCATTGGTACAGAACACTAACTACTGTACTAACTTATATAAGGCTTACCTACATCACAACAAATGTTGAAATTGATGACCTTCAACGTGAACACATTCCCTATATCTCCAAAAACAATTCTGGTTTACTCGCAAAAGTTCACATTGACTGATTGCCTGTATTTCTCTCGTGATTTTGTCCTTCAATTCTTTTAACGTGTGCTAATTTGATGCTTACACTTTATTCGTTAGCGTTCCCTATAAATAAAAATCGCCTAGAGATAGGTCAGGGGAATGAGGTGGCCACAATCCTCGACTAATTATTCTGTCACCACACACACTTTGCAATTCATGCATAGAATTCGTAGCAGAGTGTGCTGTAGCTGAATCCTGTTGAAACCATCCACACACTCTTTCATTTCTTGTTAATTGTGGAAAAAAGTTATTGTAAATAGAATGTGTATCAACTGTTATGTCGTAAAATATGGTACCGATAATTTTACGTGCATTCACTGTGCACCCCATTTGCAGTGTGGCAAACATCGTAAATAATATGGGGATTTTTGGTAAACCAGAATTGTTTTCTGAGATACAGAGAATGTGTTCTCATTGAAGGTGATCAATTTCAATGTCTGTTGTGATACAGGTAAGTCTAATGTACGTTAGTACAGTAGTTAGTGTTGGGTATAAATGATTTGCTGGTCGTTTACGTATCACTCTGGCTTCAGAAATTAAAATTATTTTGTTATTTAACGACGCTGTCAATTGCCAGGATCACATCAGCGTCGCCGGTGTGCCGGAATTTCGTCCCGCAGTTCTTTTACATGCCAGTAAATCTACTGACATGGAGCTGTCGTTTTTAAACACACTTAAAAACCATCGGCCTGGGCCGGGCTTGAACCTGCGGCCTTGGGATAAGTAGGCCAGCGTCTAACCAACTGAGCCACCCAGACCGACACTCTGGCCTCAGGGGTCTCCGTCTAGGGGATATGTGAATAGCAACCACAAGGTACCCAAGCTGAGCAGAACATTACTTCCACTTACTGGTGTTTTGCTCCTCACTGTAACTTTTCTATCTGATCTACCAAGGCGGGCAAGTGGTCATCTCTTGTTCTCTTCCGACCCCAATGCTATTAGGGTTCCCCAGGGCTAGGGAGTCTTTATTTTTCCAACCTCTCCATTTCTCTATAAAATCTTAACCCCAACATGCTGACCTGTCATGGCATGTAATACGTCCTCTGATTGGTAATCAGAGGATATGGTTGGTGAATTTATTTTGATAACTCTCCCGGTCAGGTTGGTGAGACCTGTAAACCAACGACAGGTGTGGTCCTCCAGACATTCTGGGGGTTGTGAGAGAGCGATGTGACCACCAAAACATAAAAATATGGTGCTCTCTAAAAAACGGTTACTATTACTGCTATTGCTCTCTTCAATATCATTGTGAAAAATATTGGAGAGCAAGAGGATTAATGACTTCATTGTCAGAAATCCAGCAATAGCTAACAACAACGTATCACTCTGGCAGAGTGCCCTAGTCCTTGCTTAGCCCGGTGCCACTGCAGGATAGTCTGGCCGATCTACGAATGCACTGTAGTTGAGCCAGCCTTAATATCACACTTGATGTAAATGAACCATTTTGCATCCTTCACATTAATCTCATGTTCGCACCAGGTGCAAGAAGTGAACATAAACAAATGCTACATAGACTCAAGTCTCACATTTGTAATGCATTAGAACACTATGTATTATTCTAATAATAATAATAATAATAATAATAATAATAATAATAATAATAATAATAATAATAATAATAATAATAATAATAATGTTAAACTGTAGCTGCATCACTGATGTCAAAAGAGGTGTAAAACCTGGGTCTCCATCACACAATATTCTCTCTGTTAGTAATTATATCCACTTTAATTCTTTTCACAAATCCAAATCCAATTTTTAGCACTAATTTAAAAAACATGGATCACTTAAAAAAGGAACTGTAGGTTCAGTTTTAGAGAATCTAAGACTGTCAAATGTTGGTGGTTCATTATTGAAGAAAAACTGGTGCACTTTCTCATGAATAGCACATTCAGTAAAAACATCTGTATTTAACAGGTAGAACTGGAACTTAAAAATTCAATGCCACAACTGGGATTTGAACCACAGACCTTCCGCTTAGCGGGCGGCTGCTCTACCACTGAGCTATTGTGACAAACTGCCAGAATGGCATTAAATTCTCAAACCAGTTCGTATTTCTCCTGGTAAACCACAAAGGCAGTCTCACTTCAGAGACAAATTACCCCAATGGTGACTTACTATTGTAAGTACTTTATATCCCAGGATTAAATAACCTTCAGATGGTATTTATTATTTATTTATGCCAACAAACTTACTGTTGGAATGTGGAATGTGAGTGGGGAAAACTGGAGAAAACCTGCCCAGGCGCCGCTTCATCCACAATGAATACATGTGGGTTCCTGGGGTCAAACCCGGGCTAACTTGGTGTTAGGCAAATGGTCTAACCGCTTGGCCACAGCGCTGCCCACATGCGAAAGTTAACTGAGTTAATTGGACATTGTTACTCACAGTGACAATTGGCTTCTCTTGCATTAGTTTGTTAAAAACATTCAAAACAATTTGTTTCTTGCCACTTTTTAATGGCTTACCATTTGAATACTTTACAATGTCACCTTGTTTCCACTTCCGAAGCTTACAGCACCTGTAAAAGCAACCATGCTTATCACCTTAGTGATCATTAACATATGAATGCAAGAAAGGGCTGAATAACACTAGACAGAATTTAATCGAAATTACAGCCTTCTTTAGTTTTGCTATTCATATTATTTACTATCACATATCAATTAAAAGTTTCAATTTGTGTATATTTAAATAAGCTATCAAAAGTGATGTGAATCTAAATTATTATACAAATTAAGTCAGTGTTGAAACACTTATCACTTATATTTACATATTTCTCTTGGCCGGTTTCTAGAGCTTAACTTGCTCCCATCCTCAGAATTGTCCGGCTGGTTCTTGTGGATGCTGTCTGATGTGTAGTTGTTTGTGTTGACATCTAGTGGTGGACTGATAACTTCCATAATGGGTTTGGTGGCGGAAAATCAAAATTCATTAAGCAGAATTTGTTTATGATAAGAATCTTCTCCTAAGTATGCAACTGTGCAGTGTGTTTTGTAGCTTTGGCGTGATGTGACTAGATGTCCAAAAATGGTGTGCAAGACAAATATGTACATGTAAGTGATGTTTAGGGTTTCAACACAGGCTCAATTAAGTTTCAAACAATGTTTGATTAACATACTTCTTGGAAACCCACAGATAATACAGTATAATTAAGGTATTATATGTATATATATATATGGTTTCCTGCATATCATGGACAAGCCAATGAAGTCATGTGTTAACAGCAAGTTTGGCTCTAAGAGTGGAGTGATAATAGTTCCTAAAACACCTTCCATTAACTATAAGCAAATTATGTAAATATTGCAAAAATAGATTCAAATTACAGAAGAATGTCCACATTTACTATCCTATCATATAATTTTTGTTTAAAAGTAGTGGTGTGGTTACAGCTTTTGAATAAGAACTCATTAGAGGTCTAAAGGCAAACCAATCAAAATTTTAAAAGTGCATCCACAATGCATAATTACTTTTGAGTACCTAATTATATTTTGGTTAAATTGAAATAGTTGAAATGATTTCAGTCTTGCTCAAAATGGGTGGATGTTCATGACGTGCAAGGCTGGTTGGATGGTTGGCTGATTTGCTTCAAATGCGCTAAATTGACTATTCTCTTTTTCTTGCATACCAATATTTTCCCATGATACAATCTTCAGTATTTAAGACAGGTCATATGGGCAGATGGTGTCCATCTGTTGCAATATCTTGGAGACCTAGAGTGCAATTTGTTGACTTAAATTCCAATAGAATGAACTGCCAGTTAGAATAGTTGTTGCTCTAGGGAGGTCTGGAAATAGGTCCTTAGTTTCGACAATTTCTTCCAAGTGTTTTCCTTGTGATTCTTTACAGATCCATTCTTTATGCCGTTTCTTAAATTTTCCCTAATAAGTCATTTCAGTGCTTTGAATGGTAGATTCTCTACTGATTTTCTTATTATTTTTGTTCCCCCTTTTTGGGATAAGGTATGTGTTATCTCGTTCAGATCACAATAGAAGGGATTCACTGAATCACACTTGTGTATTCAAGTTACAGGGTTGTCCAATCAAATGACATATTTCCTTAATTTCTTTCGTTCATTTCATTCTTGCCTATAGCTTGTGTTGGTGCTTCGAAGTCAGATAAAATGACTGCTTAATTGAACTGGTTTGTTGATAGATTATGTTGGACAGCGAATAAAGAAATAGTGAAATACTCAAATGGGCCCGGTGACCATACATATTAGAGATACCCAGCATTATCACTGGTGACAAGTCATGTGGGCTGGCACTGTAATTCAGCCAGGAGAGCAACTGCTTACTGTGCAAAGGGTCCCAGGTTCAATATCCGGCTTGGGGTGGGAATTTTTCTCTAGCCAAGATTATTCCCAATCCTCCCAGAGTCTGGAAGTATGAATGAAAGCGTGAATGAGTGTGAATTTAATATACAACCCTTAATGACCAAAAAACCCACCATTAAACAAGTAACACCATTGCAGTTAGACAGTACATTCCACAGGAGAGGCTGCCGATTTGACCATCAGAGTTAAAGGCAATAAAAATAAAATTAAAATAAAAGTCATGTGCTCATTATTAGGGTCCAAAGAATGGGTCAGTGAAGACACAAGGGATGTTCTCAGGATGAAAGAAAACCCCACAAGAAAGTCACCATAACCAAAATTCAAATTTGGGACCTCTTAAACGTGAGGCAGATACCTTACCCAACACCATAAAGGTGGGTCCTGAATGCTTTGCATGATTTTGATTTGTACAGAGAATCAATTTCTAGGTACTCATTATTGATTCTATTCTGTATAAACTGAGCTGCAATAGCTTTGCTTCTTCAAATAGTGAACACTTTCAGTAGCATTAAGCATATGCCCTTTTAGTTATACCCCTACAATCCCATTAGCTATTCATGTACATCAGGTTTTGTTTCTTAATGCACATTGTTTTGACATGGAAAACAAATGTGACATGTAAACAGTCTGCAATACAGATAATGTACCCAATTTATTAGTCATAGATAATGAAGCCCATGTAATTATTAAAATTATCAAAATGGCAAATAAAATATAAATGGCTAATAAAACTCCCTCTATACAGCACGCAAGAACTTGACATAGAAAACAAATGTGACATATTAACATTGTGCAATACAGAACATGTACCTGATTTATTAGTTGTAGCTAATAAAGCCTATGTAATTATTATAATTGCCAAAATGGGAAATAAATAAAATAAATGTTCCCTTTAGCTCATGTCAACTGGATATGCAGGATCATTTGATGAAAACTACGCAAAGGAAATTAATTTCATTATGTTCACATTCAAATTGATACTTGTTCCTATACTACTAATTACTTTATGTGACAGGATAGGAAGCATAAATGGAATTTTTGTACATAATGTCAATCACATAAACAATAGAGCATCCAATTTCAAGCACAGCCAAGGTTGTTCACTTTTATAGCGGCCTTTATCAATGAAACTGAAAAACTCAATGGAATAAAATATACCCTTTTAGGATTAAACTGGTGAGATGAAGGATTGTTGAAAAAGAATATTATGTATGATGCACAAATCTTATTTTGAACGGATGTTAGGTATATATTCACAAGTACATATTGTGATATTGCAGTTGATCCATAAAAGCTGTCTCCGCTCTTATCCCAGTAAAACAAATCAAATATTCAATACAAATATATGCAAATATCAGTTCAAGAAACTTCAACAATGTTTGGTAAATTTAAACATTAGCAGTCTTACTAGGTTCATCATATGTACACAGTTTTCCAACCTAATCAGATCTGACATAAAATTTTAAAAACAGATATGCTATGGAGCACACATTCTTGGAACAAATCAAAAAGTAAAAAAAGGTTGAATGATTACAGAGCCTGGATTTTCCTATTCAAGTTTGCAAATGCTTTCCAAATCTGCAAAAATGCATTCCTTGCTGTACATTTAATTTTTGCTTTTTTCAAGCAACAAGCAACTTTATATTATTTTGCTTGCTAATGATCCTAATAACTAGGGTGACAGTGTGAATGTTGCAAAGATGAATACATTTCCATATACAAAGGCTAACTGTATGTACAACAGTAACAGTCACTCTGTAATCCTGATTTAAATGCATTTAACCTACACTTATACCCTCTTCGATTTCCTTTACCTCATTGTGCCACATGCCACTTTCTTTTCTTTAATTTTTGTACTATTTGTTTGGACATTCACATACAAATAACTTTATGAACAAGTGTTTCTTTCTGGTATATGTTTAATGCTTTCTGGCATAGTCGTATTTTTAGCACAACGTTTGATACCATATTACAGTTCCTCAAATCAAAATAAATGATTCTTTATGCTGCATTATCTCAAATCGGAGACAACCAAATAAATTTTTAGTATACATGTCAACACTGAAAACCACATGATTTCTTTCTTTATCACACTTGCTTATGCATGCACATAAGTTCAGTTCCACAAATACAAAAAAAGAGAACACTGATAGTTCAAGTTGCTCATCTATGCAGCAGCCAGCTATCTCTCCAGGCTTAGAGTGGGTTTGCACGCAAACATTGCTGGTTGGATCACTCTGCACTGAGCTGTTTACATCTCTCTCAGGCTTATCATAACAGTGATATCTTTCACTCCAGGTTCAGAACTGCACTCACTCATACTAAATAAACCAAATTAACTAATTCAGAAAATGGGTGAAGAAATTTATGAAATATAATTTTGTGAGTAAAAGCTTATGTTAATTTGAGTCATCAGATAAGAGGTACAGCACCAAGCTGAAGATTAGGTGTAGTTGCATCATTAAAAGAGCCTAGATTTATAACCGGCCTGGAAGATCTGGTCACTGTTCACTAGAAAGCATCTATCTATGGACAAGAGGCTCATTGTTTAAAAAGAAAGCAAATGACACTCTTAACAAAATCATCCACTTGTTCAAAAACAATAAATGGTCTTTCCCTTTTCTTTTTAGGGCTTTTTTCCACAGTTCCTGCTTGTTTCATTTCTATTCTCACTCTTGAAACAGTGTACACAGATATGCCAATTGCTTCTGATGTCAATTTGGTTACATCTTTCACAGCCATGGTGTCATAACATTGGAAGAAGTTAATCACATTTAATACATTCAATAATGAAATTTTTTGAACAAGTGAGGTTAAACACTTTAATTGACAGTAACTTTTATTTACACTATACCTTACGTTTGAAAATTAGGACACGTTTTGTGAATCTTTGTTCCCATCTTCAGCTAACAGCTGATTGACATATGTAGATGTTGTGTCATCCAGTATTCTATTGATAGTGGTTGGTGGTAGCAGCAGCGATGGTGCTGGCAGTAGTGGTGGCTGTGATATGAACTTGCTAAACTGGTCTACTGGTGGGACAACAAAGTTCATAATTCTGTCTTTGCTTTTTATAGTTTGATTCTTTTTTCAAACTGAGAGCTCGGTTGGGTATTTTACTATCCTGAGAAGATTGGCTTCTTAAATATGTCATGGTGGTTCTTCCAAAAATGTGCTTCTACACTATACAACAAAGATCAACAAACAAAAAACTCAGAACCATCAGACTGCCATATTAAAATGCTGATAAGAAATCCTCTGAATTATGAAATTCTTAAACCATCCTTGGGTAGACCAAAAATTTAAGAAAATATTCAGCAAACGTAAGATAATTTTAACATCACAGCATACAAGATTTACTCTCTACATTCTTAAAATGGCTGTGCTGTAGCCGAGTGGTTAGACCATTCGCTTCTCACCAAAGTGGCCCGGGTTCGATCCCAGGCAACTGCATGTGGGATATGTGGTGGACAAAGCAACGCTGGGGTGGGTTTCCTCCAGGTTCTTCGGTTTTCCCTGCCACCTCATTCCACCAGTGCTCCATCTTCATTTCATGTATCATCAGTGTCACTGCCTGCGATGCCATAGTAGTAAAAGCAGGCATTAAACATGACAAAAATGAAAAAAATATCTTAACAGACAGAATCCCCACACTAAAGTTCAGATTAATTGTGCAGACTTTGATGACCAAATATACACAGGCAAGACTAAAAGAAATTTGAAAATTAGATCAAAAGAATACCTCCAATGCACAAAGTACAAACAGATTGAAAAATCAGCTGCAGCAGCACATTTTTGGAACCACCACTATGGCATTACTCAGGAAGCCAACCTGAGAGGACAGCAAGATACCCAACTGAGATCTTAGTTTGGGAAAACAGAGATCTTTGCCATCAATAGTGTACTGAACAACACAACATCTATACTTATCAGTTGTTAGCTGAAGATGGGAACAAAGGTTCCTGAAACATATCCTAAATTTCGAAAGTAAGTAAGGTACAGTGTAAATAAAACCTACCTTCAATTAAAATATTTAATACAATCCCCTTTGCACTACTTTTGGAGCCCTGCCACTTTTAGGTTTCTATATGCTACTCAATCTGGACAGTCTGCCTGCATGTACATGCATTACTTAGAGGATGGACCCCAAAACATCATTTGACTGCAATAAACAATGCAACCAGTACCGAGTATCACTTGATAATAAATAGAACTAAAATATTCAAGCTCATATTTAAATGCTTTGGAAGTTGAACTACAGTGCTTATTCACCCAGTTCATTATTTGAATGTATGAAATAAGCAATAATATATGCATTGTAGTAATTGCTCCAATATTTGTGGTGCAGCATAACGTTGATATCCAGACCCACTCTAAGGCCAGATCAGATATAGAGAAATAGGTTTATTCCACATGCACAGCATTATAGAAAACTGCAAGAAAGAGAAAAACAGAAAGAACAAAACACTTGCTGCATTAAGGACCAGTTTCATCATAATATGTTAAAACATGCATACTATTTGTTAACATGATATGAATTGTGTGTTTCAAGTCTTTATTTCTCCCATAAAATATTAGCCAATGCTTCAACATTTCCAACCTATACAATCAATGTGAGCTCAGGTTTCTGAGCACACTGCAAGTCTACTCTCCGAGTTTGATGCACTTCTTGCCATTTGCTTGCAATGATAAGATAATTAATGGAGTCATATTTTATGAAGTAATTACAGTGTTGAAATATACTTTCTCATACGCTGAAATTGGCTATAACTAAATCATTTGAAGGTCAGAATCCAAATTTCAAATAGAAATTCAAACTTGACTGTGATACATTATCTATGAACAATCTATTACAGACATACAAAAGATGATTTAACTAACTGGCTATCTAGCATGTTGTGCTGTCATGCAACCAAGGCCCAAATGGCACACACATGGATGTGCTGTTTAAATGGCATGCTGTTACTAATAGGTCAACTAATCTCTAAATCACTGAACATTATTATAAACAGTGAAACTCTTAAAATTTTTGTATAAGATTTATGGAAGTATTTAAAACAGTGAAACTTTGTCATATTAGCTAAAATTTATGAGTAGGATGCTTACACTTTAGTTTCAGTTATTACACTATATTATTTTGGATGGGCCCCGCCCACGAGCCGGTTTGGGTCTAATTTACAAAATGTTTGTTGAGCTTGGGCTTGAAAATTAAGAGGCACAAAATAATTAATCATAATTTTTGCTCATTAATGTTGAAATTCCGAGAATAGCATAATTGTCACAGTATTTTTTTTAACCAAGAATTCTATATGAGTATCTGCTGACATCTTCCTTTCATAGAAGTTTGAAAACAGTGTTGTTGTAATTAATTTAATTTAAAAGGTGAGTTAATTAATAACACTGAACAACGCTTACAACATATTTTTCCGGGACGCGTTTCGAAGGTTAACTTTCCTCCATTATCAACCGGACAATAACTGGGTTTCCATGGTGTTTCATGGTGCAGATGGTGATGCTTCTTCTGGTGGCGGTTCAATGAACTTACTGAAAATGTCTCTCTGAGGAATGTCGAAATTAAATACTCGGTTTCTATTTTTTAAAATAAAGATTTGTTCCCATGTGGACAGTTCTTGTTTTCCGGTTATGTGTTTGAGAAGTTTCGGTTCTAGCTTTATGTCATGATTTTTTGTCCATGGGCCTTTGATAAATTTAAAAAGGTGTTCAAGGAATACAACATTCAGCTAGCAGCAGTAAACCATTACTCCATAAAAAATCTACTACTTTCAAACATCAAAGATGCTATTCCACCTAACAAAAAATCTGGCATATACCAAATTGAATGCAGTGATTGTAATGAAATATACATAGGAAAAACCAAAAGAAATTTAGAAATTAGATCCAAAGAACACGTTAGAAACATTAAGAATAAACAATTAGAAAAATCAGCGGTTGCATTTCACTTTTGGACAAAAAATCATGACATAAAGCTAGAACCGAAACTTCTCAAACACATAACCGGAAAACAAGAACTATCCACATGGGAACAAATCTTTATTTTAAAAAACAGAAACCGAGTATTTAATTTCAACATTCCTCAGAGAGACATTTTCAGTAAGTTCATTGAACCGCCACCAGAAGAAACACCAGAAGAAGCATCAACATCTGCACCATGAAACACCATGGAAACCCAGTTATTGTCCGGTTGATAATGGAGGAAAGTTAACCTTTGAAACGCGTCCCGGAAAAATATGTTGTAAGTGTTGTTCAGTGTTATTAATTAACTCACCTTTTAAATTAAATCTGCTGACATGTTTCAAAATTTAATTTGAATAATAATAATAATAATAATAATAATAATAATAATAATAATAATAATAATAATAGTAATAATAATAGTAATAATAGTAATAATAATAATAATAATAATAATAATAATAATAATAATAATAATAATAATAATAATAATAATAACAACAACAACAACAACAAAAACAACAGCAACAGCAACAATCTCAAAAATGGCAAATTAATTTTATTTAAAACAAAATTACACAATAGGGTCTGGGCCAGGTGATACACTATAGCCCCTTGTCGGGCTCACGCTTGGTTGAGGCTGGGCCAAACCTAAGAATTTCAGCCCGTGCACACCTCTACTTTGTACAGCTCATGGTCTACCCTCTCTTTTTACTGCGATGAATTTTGAAATCCCTCCATTGATGATATCCAGTTCACAGTTTACAAGTGTGAATTTACACCATCAACCAGGGGGAGTTCAAAATTCATCACAGTAAGAAGAGAGGGCAGTACAATGAGCAGCACAAAGGAGAATTCCAGCCTTGGTGTCGGTAGGCATACAGCAGATGATGGCGGCAGTTGCTGTCAAAACATTGCCCAAAGTAACATAACCTAGTAAGTGAAACTAAAGTGTAATCATCCTACTCATAAATTTTAACTAATCCTTTTAACATATTGAAGTTGTGAGCTGAATTGAAGTAAATTTTATTCGTACCTCCTCTAGCACATAACTTTATTATAACACCTTTTTCTACTTGCCAGTTTAATTTATTTGCAAGTATGCTGGTTATTTGTGCACCACACGTATCCCTCAGTTTGCCTAGGCCCAGTCTTATTAAACTACCAAGTAGCACTTTGACAATTATAGTTTCCCTAAACTTATTCTTCCCCCTCTTCCTTTTGTCATTCTTCCTTTCGTATCTTTTGCTTTCCTTACCCATTGTTTCTTTTTCCTTATTCTCTCAACACTTCTATAGCGACCATTTTTTTTCCCAATTTACTATTCTTTTTTTTTTTCCAATAGTTTTTGGTCTCCATATCAGTAGTGCTTTACATTCTATTTAACCTTATTGATCCCAGATTCTGCACCACTCCTCTGATTGATAGTATCTATCAAAATTGCCAACCAAATTTGTAACCCCAACTTTACCAATCCACTTTTTCTTAGCTTATTCCTTCACTAACTTTTCATCTGCACCCTGTATACCAACAGTTCCATTTCATCCACTTCAGCTTTTGGCAGACTCCAGATATTTTAGTTTCACTTACTTGCTCAGAACATGTTCTGAAGATGTTCATCTCCATCGTCTCTGACTCAGTAGGTTGCAGAAGTGGCATAGTATGCGAAAGATCTGTGGTTGAAATCCCAGTTATGGACTGAATTTTTCAACATTATTCTATCCTTCCAATGGTGTTATTAAATTTCTTACAGTGGAAGTTTGTGCACCCTCCTATGGGAATTCACATGTAGAGTATTATGAATAAGTACAGTTGAAGATGGGCAGAAGTCTGAAAGATAAGTCTTCCAGACACAGTAGCAAGCATTTCTCTCCCTTGCAGAGAAATCTTAACATTCACAGTTTCGCAACATAACACGAATGCAGATGTAGATGTGTTGTGCTAGTCTACATCAAGCACAAAGACATCTCACAGCAAAAGAGAGTTCCAAGTAGACGAATCCATCACATCATCCACGATTTGCTTGACTACAGGAAGAATGCTGACTCCCAAAATTGAAAGATTGGAAATACATATATCTGGAACATCTGACCCTATATGCTTTAAAAAGTGGAGACCTCTTTCGCCAGATTATCACTGGTGACAAATTATGTGTTCTTCATTATGATCCAAAGAATAAGTGAAAAGGCAAAGAGTAGACAACAACCCCAAATAAGTCAGTCATTTCTTTGGGAAAGTGCTTATCAGCATCTTCTGAAGCTGGGAAAGCTTAGTGCAGTGCAGCAACCATGTAGATTCTGTCATATATGTGGGAACACTGCAGAAACTCTGGACCCAGAGACAATTCTCCATCATGAAAACACCTGACTACACTCAATAAACACAGCTGTACTGCGAGTCTCAAATCTCACGAGATTTTTAACCATCTGCTCCACAACTCCAACTTAGTATATTATGACTTGTTCCTCTTTCCAAACCTTATTCAACATTTCAAGAGTCACTATTTTACTTGTGAGGAAGAGGTTATGTAGCAATGTGTTTTTTCATCTTTCTCAATAAGCATAATTTGAGGGTCATTCAATAAGTCCTTAGAAAAAGAAATTATTTTTGGTAGATTTTTTTCCTAACATAATCTCCTTTTAACTCGATACACTTTTACCAGCGTTCTTCCGAGTTTTGTGTGGTGACCAAACACTTCTATTTAAAAGGCTTAACACCAAAAGAGATAAAAGCCAAATTGGATGAAGTTCATGGCACACCTTCTCCTGCATTTGTACAGTTTACAATTGGATAAATGAATTTAAATGTGGCCGTACATCCACAAATTATGCCCATCATTCCGGATGTCCAGTAGAAGTGACTTCCTCTAAAATGATTGACAATATCCAGGATATGGTTTTGAGTGATCAATGAATGAAAGTTTGCAAAATAGTAGAGGCCATAGGCATATCCCAAGGTACAGTGTTCTCAATTTTGCACAAAAAATTAGGTCTGACTAAGGTCTTGGAAAGACGGATGCTGCAATTGCTCTCAATAGAGAATAAATGCCACTGTATAATTGATTTGGAGGCTGGTTTGGCACTTTTCTGTCCCAATCCTGGCGAGTTTCTGTGTTGAAACATAATTGTGGATGAAACATGGATACACTACTCCACTCCAGAGACAGAAGTACAGACAAAACAGTGAATTTTTTAAGGCAAACTGGCTCCGAAGAAGGGAAAAGTGGTGAAATCTGCAGACATGATGACCTCAGTGTTTTGAAATACACATGCAATCATCTACATTACTTGCAGAAAGGAAGAACAAATGGAGAGTATTATGCATTGTTATTGCACTGCTTGAACAGAGAAGTTGGTCTGGGTGGTTCTGTTGGTTAGATGCTGGCCTACTGATTCCAAGGTCACAGGTTTAAATCCGGCCCAGGCAAATCGTTTTTTAAGTGTGCTTAGAAACGACAGCTCCATGTCAGAGATTTACTGGCATATAAAAGAACTCCTGCAGGACAAAAATCCGGAACACTGTCAATGCTGATGTGATCCTGGCAATTGGCAGTGTTGTTAAACAACAAAATAATTATTTGAACAGAGAAATCAAGAGAAAATGCCCTCATCTGGCAGAGAAAAATATTATCTTCCATCAACACAATGCAAGGGTGCACACCTGTGCAATTTTGATGCCAAAAATTGTGGAATTGAGGTTCGAATTACTACAACATCCACCATATTCACCAGAACGAAGAGGTTAGCTCCCAAAGAGATGCCTATTTTGAGGATCATTCGAAATCCTACTTTTTGGAAGGCTTAAAACAGTTGGAGAAATGCTGGGAAAAGTGTATCAAGCTAAAAGGAGATTATGTTGGTAAAAAAATCTACCAAAAATAATTTGTTTTTCTACCTTTTTTTAAGGACTTATTGAATGACCCTCATACCTGCAGCACTCTTAATTTGTTCATCATTGGCACATTGGTGTGGATAGGAATGGCAACAAAGTAGAAAAATAATCACTCTCTGTAGAGGACATCCTAGTTGTTAAGCAGATTTCCAATTCAGGACACAGTCTCAGACATTGTTGTAATCATTGCATGGGAGGTAGAACTTTTCAAAACATCCTAGTACCATTATCATCAATCCTTAAATGAAAACCTGAATGAACAGCAAACTGGAAAGGTATGTTTCTGCTTAAGATGTTTTCTAATCTCTCTCATGATAGCACCATAAACTTATACAGATTCACATCTCTGCAAAATATCTTACTTTTTACAAATTCATTACTTCTATAACCGTTCAAATGTTAGAAAGATTGTTTAAAAATTTCAACTACAGTGATTTAACATCTGCAGTTTGATATAAATATAATTCTGGGATTTGTTAAATCTTTTAACATAAAATAATAGCATAACAAAAGGTTTAACATATTGTTTAGGTTGATTTTAGTTGGCAAAAGAGATTTTTTTTAATTTGAATGTTAAAGCAGTTTAGCAGTATGTCAAATTTTAACATTTGCTGTTGAAACCAGTCCTAACAGAAATAACATAATACGTTTATTCAACAATAATTCTATTCCTTCCTTTACTAGTCTTATGTTTGTGGCCTTTGCATGGGAAGCACCTCTCTGCATTTATCACTGATTCAAATATTAACTTTAACTACTGAGAATTAGCAACATCTCTTTTCTATGGAGAAAACCGTTTCTTTTGCTGCTGCTTAGTTAAATTTCTGAATTGTGCCCACACATTTAAGTCTTAATGTGATCTGGATACTTCATGTCAGAAAACTACTGAACTAAAATAGTTGTTACACGAATATGGACTAGTTTAAGACATACAGAGTGCTTTGTGGTACAAGTAACAATGAAGATGGTTATTTTGTTAAAATGCTGAATTCTGTATAAATATTTGTACTGCAGATACTTTGCTTCCATCATTCCCAAAGGTAATGATAAACATTATAACTGGTTTAACTTCAATACTACACATTTTATGCAATAAAACTTCATCAAAATATTATAACAGAAACTCAATTAATTTATTATCAATATCATCTGAAATTACTTATACTCCTTTCCCTTCATCAGTTCTTTAGAAAATGCTATATGTGATATAGAGAACTTAAACCAATAGTGAGCAATTTGCTCATTAAAATATAATAAAGAATTACGAAATGAATCAAAGAATAATATGGAAACAATTGCTAATAATGCACTTTACAGTAGCAACTAAAAGGCATCAATGATAACTGGAAAGCAGAAACTTTACGAATACGTATTGTTTGTGGTCCATTAGCTGCGGTGAAAGTGAGGTCCTTCAACTTACTCTTCCCTATTTGCTGCATGCACATTGTAGGTGAATTACGTATAATCTTGTTCTGCTTTCTTTCATATGCCCAATCAACCACATACGCTATTGACATTCGAGTTTAAGTTCAGAATATCTATTTTGAATACATTTCTTAAAAGTAAATATTCTTGGAAAAGAAAAGATTTTTACCCTTTTTAATGGGAAATTCCAGGTTTTGTTTTACTTGCACACCACACTATTCACAGCTTTAAGTCTTGATACACCAGCAGCTTAGGTTGCAAGTATGAACCAATGGAAGATCCTATAACAAAGGGCACAGTACAAGGGATTCACTGTAAGTGCTACAGAACTAACATTAAAATTAAGGAACACTAAATGTACCCATTATACTCAGCTTCACTCAGAGGAAGTGAATGGTATTGGTGGCGCAATGGGAGCACTAGACATCATGATGCACCCTCCTATTTCTTGCACGGTAGTGTTACCAATAAGTTGTAATGGATGGGAAGCTCCTGATCCGACATTGGGTGGAGCCTCCTCCTCTTGTCATTCTGGCAGTACAATGCGACGGTACTTTCTCTGCGGTGGCGAATCTTCGTCATCGTCTGATCCAGTAGTATCATAAGCATAAGATGGCATCCATTTCTCCAGAAGTTGTTCAAAAAATTCTTCCAGTGATTTGGCATCCTGATGCACTTGGCTCTCTTTCTGCAGGAATAAAACATAAGCATTTTAATAAGACCTTCCTGAAATTGAAACCCATAAAGCTCACTCTCATTCTGCAAACAATAATTTTGTGATGACATGAAATTTAGAATGTATAAAATGTTCAGTGCAGTAAATGTACAAAAATGACATGTAAAATTAATGAGAATTATGCTTTATAAGAATCCTTGAAGACTTGGTAGTACTGCTTCTTTCCATCACACATATTGGAGTTTTTCCTGGTACAGCCATGGAAAAAATGACTGAGCAAATTAGGAGAGCAAAATATTTCTAAGTCCCAGGCGAGTTGTAGCATGGTTTACACACGTCAATATTTCCAACATGTAGCCAAGTTTGATAGTCTCCCATGTGTTATCATATATTGAATACACAAATAGACTGCACTCTTGAAATATTGTCTTGTGTAAACCACGCTGCAACATGTCATGGGACCTAGAAACATTTTGTTCTCCTAATGTGCTCAATCTTTTTTTCCATGCCTATACCACAATAAACATGTATTAAACAAAGAACACTTCCTGTGTTGTAACAGATTTGTAGTCTATATTTTATGCATCATAACATGAACTAAAAAACAAAAATTGTCAGAAAAATGGGAAACATAACCTGCAGTCATAGAATGCACACCACTTACTTGAGAGAGTTGACTTTACAGTTCATGTCATCAATCACTGAATGCTTGCACCCATTTACTGCCAGTTATTACAGGGCACTATGATGCAATTAGATTTTAAATCTGATCATTCTGCATTTTGTTGCACCCCAGTGAAGGGGAACCATGATTGTGATGAAGGCTAGACACATTGATAAGCTTTGGTGTATCGTAGCACTGTAAATTCAGGCAGTAACTTTTAAGTTATAGTATAATGGAAAGAATTTAATACTTTATAATGTATGTGGTGAACATCTGTAACACTTTTAATCTGACCACAAAGCCATAAAAATGTTTCAATACATTTTACACGGAAAACAGTAAAGTTGGCAAGTATGATGTAATATATGAAGTACACAAATTTAAACAGCCATTTTAAAGAATTCTCATTCTCATATCAACTTTCAATCAAGGCATTCACCTGATGTGTCATTTGCAAGGATCAAATTTCAAATTTTGCCAAAAATAAATAAACTTTTGTTTGTAAACCCTAATTTTATGCTTCCATAATTATGTTTTTCTCATCATTTACACCATATTTTTTCCAGTACTCTGTTTCTTCCCTATACTTTATATGTACTTTAATTCAGGCTTAAATTTGCATAATTTTTAACTTCCGGCAATTTATGGCATTGAAAGACGGTTTTTAGTACAGTACTAATTTGAAAGTAATGAACTGCTTAAAGTACATTCGCAGAAATTGGCAAACTTCACTTTCACAGCAGCAGCATGCACAACAAGCATTAAATTATATGCTGTACTGAAATTGCTATCAACGGGGATGATTACACACCAGGTGGCTCAAGTGATCTGTCTTTGGCATAAGTAGATATCCCTACGTGCATTAAAACAGTTGCATAAAGTAACGCAGCAATTCCAAGTACATGCACGGCAGTGGCATATGCAAACTTCATTCTGCTTCTCGGCACAGATGAGCACTGAGTCAGTATCCAGGTTTGCACTAGGGTGCGCAATCATGATAATAGACAAGAACAGTGTAAAAAACTGAGAAGGTCTTAGAATCCTTTTCAATTTAGTTACAAAGTCTCTATTTTTGAGAGAATAAGCTTACTTTTTAGAGATGTAGAATCAGGACTGAAAAATTCAATGCCATAGCTGGGATTTGAATCACGGATCTTCTGCTTCATGTGCAGCTGCTCTCATCACTGAGCTACCAATGGCAACTTGCCAGCATGACATTAAATTCCCTAACCAATTTGTATTTTTCTGGTGGACCACTACAGAATTTCACATTTTAAATAAGTACCCCAGGGGGACTTAACAATCATAAGTGCTTTATGTCCCGAATTCAATTAAATAACCTTTAGATGGACATAGTTATATTATCCCAACCTATTTACTGATGGTTTTAAACACACAAGCCGTTTGTGGGCAATATTTAAAACCATCAGGAAGTTGGTTGGTTGGGTTATTTAATTAAATCCAGGATATAAAGTACTCACGTTTGTAAGTCGCCCTTAGGGTAATGCCACAGCTGGGATTGAGACCCTCCACTTTCTAGGCGGGTGCTCTAACCATCAAGCTACTGTGACAACCTGCCAAATGTTCATTGCCAAATCATACAAAATGCATAAATGAGCAAATTAACTTTTTTCAGTACTCACTGGATTAAATATGTATGCATTATGAAAGATGAGGCGAATATCCTTAATTAGCTCTCGCAAACTGTCATAATGATTCACATCTGCAGGATCAAGTTTGCGTCGTATGGTGTCCAAACACATTGGCTTCTTGATCTTTTCATGATACTCCTTCACCTGTATAACCAAGAACATTATTCAATACATAGACATAAACGTCATTTAGAAACCAGAATAAAAGAGCATTTTAGAAATATTAAATATAAACAAATTGATAAATGAGCTGTGGCAGATCATTTTTGGTCATTTAATCATGAAATTAAACCAGAGGTTAAATTATTAAAATAATTAAATGGACCTATAGATTTAATGGTTTGGGAAAATATATTAATTTTAAAAAACAAGAATCGCGTTACGAATTTTGAAATACCACCAATAGGTTGTATTTATAGGTTTTTGTTTTCACAGGTTGGTGACAGATTTTTTAAATTGAGTCTCAGTAACTATGGTAACTAGTTTGTATAGCTTTGAAAATAAGTTGGATTACAACTTGAAACATGTCAGCTGAGGAAAATATTGCAATATTACTAAGATAAGTGAAGCTTTTAGTTTCTAATTTCTTCTTATTTTAGATAACCATCTTATTCTTTAATTGTGTACTAATCTTTGTTTCTATATTTATTCTAATGACTGCTTGTATCAGCCACAGCCAACTCGCTTGCTGCGGTGCATGTGCTGGGCTACAAGCACCGTGTTGGCTCAGTTCGTGCTTCGCAGTGGTAGCGGTCGGTTTGTCTTCCTTAGCAGTGGTGTTCCATACTTCAGTGACAGTTTGATATGGAAGGGCAATCATTAAAACGAAGGGCATCCATGTCGACACATTATTTCAATCCCGAATTGGAAGCTGAGTACTTCTTCATGGAATGTAACAGTGGTGCTATTTGTTTAATTTGCCAGAAAAGATTGCAAGTGCTGAAACGATTTAATCTTCAGCGACATTTTAATACATTTACTGTTAATGATTATTCGGCCATAGAAAAAGAAGAATACACTGCAGAGGTACAAAAGCTCAGAGAAAAGATCACATCGCAGGAAGAGGAACAGGAAGAAGGGGGTGGCGGAATGGCAGAAACCTCAGTTTATGTGAGTTACGAAATAGTACTAGAAATTGCTAGATCTAGTAGATTTTCTGATGGTCCACTTATTAAACGATGTATACTTATAGCTGCAAGTAAGTTCACCCCTGCCAGTGTTCACCAGTTCAAGAGTGTCAGTCTGTCACCTCATACTATTTCACACAGAGTTCAGGATCTGGTGGACAACATTTATGCACAACTTATTGAAAGAGCAAGGGAATTCGTTGCATTCTCTATTGCCATTGATGAGAGCACTGACTTATCAAGTATGGCTCAATTATGTATTTTTAATCATGGAGTAAATGAAAATTTGGAAGTTGTGGAAGAAATGCTAGATCTGGTGCCAATAAAATGCACTACAACAGGATCATTCTGAATTGTGCAGTAGAAGTTGTGGAAAATGCAGGCATAGGGATTCCATGGGATATACTCATATCGGTAGCCACCGATTGTGGCCCAGCTATGGTTGGTTCACACAATGGATTTGTGACTCTCCTGAAAAATAAACTAGCAAAAGAAATAACAGTTCATTGCGTAGTTCATCAGGAAAACTTATGTGCCAAAACACTGAATGTAAACAATGTAATGTGTCTGGATGTGAAGATTGTAAACAAACTGAGGTCCCACGATCTAAAACACAGACAACTTGAAAGCTTCTTAGAAGATTTGGAGCATGAATATGGTGATATACCGTAGTATACTCAGTCGAGGCAAGGTTTTAAGCAGATTCTTTTAATTATTGGACGAGATACGCTTGTTCATGGAAATGCACAGAGAACCTATTGAAGAGCTCAGTGGAAATGTGATCTTGCATTTATGGCCGATATAAGTGAACATTTGAATACTTTGAATGTTTCACTTCAAGGAAAAAACAAATTAATCACAGATATATTCTGTAACATTGAAGCTTTTAAAAATATCCTCTCATTATGGGAACCTCAACTGTCAAATGGTGATCTTGTCATTTTCCCAAGTTGGAAAGTGTGATCCGTGATTGTGATTCCCTAGAAGTGGGATGTTGTGTTGAAAATCTGCACATGCTTTCCCGTGCGCTTGAAAGATTTCACGATCTCACGAGCTTAGAAACGGATTTTGATTTATTCGCTACACCATTTAGCATGAATATTGATGATAAAGATGTTCAACTGGAGCTTATCACCTTGAAATGTGACATTGAGTTAGCTGACAGTTACAGAAACAGAGGAACTTTGCTAGATTTCTACAGGTGATTTCCTAAATCAAGATTCCCTCGATTACACAGGTGTGCGGCATCTATGATTGCAATGTTTGGTTCGACCTATGTATGTGAATCCTTATTTTCAGCTATGAAGCATATTAAAAACCCTCAGAGAGCCAACATCAGTTATCATAACGAAGTGTGCATTAAGGGTCCAGAGCTGTGTTTCACTGTCTCCAAATGTGGCAAATATTGTGAAAACCAAAAGATGTCAGAAGGCAAGAGTGTCTAACGAAAACTGAATGTATACAATTCTTAATTGAAACGTGTATATTCGTTTAATACGAAGTATTCTGTGTAATATTAGCACTGTATAGTAAAAATTATTTTGTTATTTTATATTTTTCAATTGTTTCAGGATCAAAATTGTACTAATTTCCAACAAGTACTGTTTTGTTCTTATACTTAAAAATATCACTTTTATATGCCATCATTTGGTTGTACAGGACTGAAGGCTATAATAATCTTACTGGTATTGGGTTGTTTTATCTATAATTTAATAACAAGTACCAGAGAGATATATTATACAGTTTCTAAATTGTTCCTTCGCTACTACCCTGTCCTTAATTATTTAATGGTAGCGCAAGTGCAGATTACAGACGCCACTGGCATATCTCCCTAGCACTGGTCAGCAACGACCAGGCACGCCAGCACCGTGCAAACTGTATAGGCACACCGTGCATGTCAGTTGGCGGTCCCTGGCTTATATATACTAAATGTTCATACATGCTCTGTTACCTAGGCCAAATTATGGGCTTGTTCAGTAGTCCAATAATATTGATTTCCGTTAAAAAGTACACACGATTCAACAGGATTGTAAACACGTTTGTAAATAATGAATGAAACATAATTCAATGAACCCAAAGTCACACTTTTCTCTCTCTCTCATTTTTTTTTAAGTTTTTTATTATTTACAGGAGTAGGTATTTATATTGTGGTTTCAGGATCAAAAGTGTTTCCCTTCCCTCCCCTCTCCTATCTTTTTGACTATGAACAGAACAGTCCATTCTTCCGAACTCAGGTGTGCTCTTACTCCTGTTATTGTCCACTAGTCGCTGAAAGTCTTATTTTATTTGGCCTGTCTAATTTTATTCTTCGCATAATGGTTGCAGTATTTTTGCTTTAAGAAGAAGGCATAAAAAATGTGACAATTATGAAAAGAAATGCGATGAAATGCAGTATATTTTTATACAAAATTTGCTGTGGGATGCCAGGTGTATATTGCATTCATTAAAACTTTTACTGAACTTACTATCTGCCAAGGGCAATATGTGAACTGTATGAATTGGTTGCATTCTTTATCTTTACTGAGTACAGTTATTTGGTTTACTGATTGCAAGTAAAAGAAGTAAAAAAGTGCATCAATTTCTGACTCATTAGGTTTTAATCATTTTTAACAAATAGCTTTACTTACCTCTGGTCCTACAACTTCCCTAAAATGAAGGCTAGGTTCATACTGGCAGTATAGTTCCAACACTATTCTCTCTGCAAGTTTCTGATCACGTTTACTCAAGCCTCTTGTTCGCTTTTCTGCAGCAGGACTGGGAGGTGCATTAATAATATCTTTAAGATTTGTACACAGCAAGCACTGCCAGGTCTCACTCTCTCTGCAAAACACATCAAATGATCAGTTTCTTTCTGTTTATAAATAAGGCTGGTCCAAAAGCTGGTTTTCCCCCAATCAACTTTATTCACCATTTGGAAATTTTTTGCAATATTATGGCTTTGTTAAATATATATTGCACTTTACAAGTCAAATAGGTAGTTTACATATAAGAGAAAATGTACAACATTTAATATTGTATAAAATTCTTAAAGTACAGAGTTTACAAATACTTGGATGTTTGACTTCTGAGGTGGTATCTTTATACCAAATGGGTAATGCCAGAATCTCCAGGAAAGACAAAATAAGGAAAACTTCAGTGGTATGGTCATGTACACAGAATGGAAATAGGAAGAATACCCAAAATCACACAAGAACGGGAAATTAAGAGGAACAGATGGCAAGGATGACCTGGATACAAAATGTACACATGCCAATGGAGAGATTTAGTGCAACTGAAGATGATGTACATGACAGAGATAAATGGCATAATATTACACAAAAACAATGATGAATAACACATTCTGTATTGTATTTAATCTACAAATTTATTTCGTTTATATGGTTATATAATTGAATTTATATTTGTATTGTAATATTGTTCTGCTGCAGATAAACCTGTGTGATGAGGAAATTTCTCACTTAACAACAACAACAACAACAACAATAATAATAATAATAATAATAATAATAATAATAATAATAATAATAATAATAATAATAATAATAATAATAATAATAATAACAACAACAACAACAGTGATAATGATAATGATAGTAATAGAGTAGATTCGTCCTGTGTTGTGAGGTAAGCATGTGCAAGCATTATTATCGTTTGAAAGCATATTACTATAACCCTGTGATATTTGAGGTTAGAAATAATGCTTTTATTATGAAGATTGGCAGTAAATGTAAATGTAGATTGGTGTAATGTCCACTGCAGTTTAGTATAATGTCGGCCATATTGAATTCTTGGGAACTGCTAATAAGCTGTTTCCCCATTACATATACACATGAAATGGTAGCAAACTTTACTGTTTAAATCCTCGCTTATATGTTTCTGTCTGTTTCAAGTTGATTATTATTTTTGTCATCCTTTTCTGTGAATTAAATTTTGTATTTCTTGCATGAGTGTCCCCAAAGTATTATAGCAAATCTGATTAAACTAAGAAAACACTTCTGCTTCGCTAACCTCTTGAGCGATGGCCATTTAAAACGTCCGCGAGTCGAGAACTGCTAGCATTTAAATTGTTAAATGCGCTTCGTATATACACAGCTGTATTTTGTGTAAATATTAAGTTATTTTAATGAAACAAAAACTGGTATAAAACTCGTTATTTGCAGTATAAATGTACATCATCAGCAAAGTTGAGTTGTATTTACAAAACGTTGAAATGGCACAATTTTGTTTCACTGTGGTGAAAAGTCAACTTTGCTCTGTCGAACACATCTAATATAAGTTCTCGGAAAGATACAGTAAAGAAACACCCATTGTATGTGTGGCTTATGCATCAGCATACTGTCTAATAATGCACTACTGTATGCATGGTCTCTTGAGTCATCAAAATTGATCAACATTGCAACTTTTGCTTACGCGTGTTTCGTAACTGAGTAGAGTCCGTGTCTTTCTTTGTTGAAATACATACATATTCTTTCCTGCTTGTAGCTGAAGGGAGAAGTGGTATAAAAAGGTGTTTTTGCACCAACTGGATATAACCATATACAATTGTTTGGGGATTTGGACAGCTCTCTAAACCCACACAGGACAATGACTGACCTTGACTGCCGACTATAAATAGCTCGCAGCCTAATTGAACAATACCACGTTGGGGGTTGAAAATCCAAAACCCCTGCACCCCTCAGACTTCAAGGAAAACATTATCCTAAAAGGATACCACCAACAGCAAAGAAGTCCCGCCCATCTCCAAAGTGTTTCGTGTGCCGCAAGAAGGGAATTCGCGAATGTGGAGATGTACGTACCCTTGTGTGTTTATCCCTGTTTTGAGGTAAATCACTGCAGAACGAACATATTAAGGTAAGCCAATAAAGTATATAGACCTTACTAAAATGTTTCATAAAAGGAAAATTATAATAAGTTGAGTTGGATAAGGGATAAATAACGGTTAAATGCTTAAATGCACAGGACGCCTATATCGCTCATCCGTCATTTTAAATGGACGTGATTTCACGTCGATATCCCTCAAGAGGTTAATAACTCTAAAGGAGAAGATTATTTTACTTCATTTAGCAGATCAGTTTTCAGTGTGCACCCTGTTTCAAATGCTCATCAAGGAATTAATATACCAAGGAATTTTGTAGAAGGTTTGTATTAAATGACTTCAATATCTGCTTTTTGTATGAAGCCTATTGTAAGTTTTGTTACTATTAAATACTTTTCAATTTTTCATTTATTGCCATTTCAGTGCAAGCTGCTCAAACAATACAATACCCAAAACAAGCATAATTTAATCTATTAATTATTTATGCCAACAAACTTGCTGATGTGAGATTCCCTTTGTGGTCTACCAGGGGAAAAAACGCAAATTGGTTGGAAAATTCAATGTCATAATGGCAGATTGTCACAGAAGCCCAAAAACAACTACAACTCACTTCTCTCACCTCCTTATATACAGAGAATGATGAAGCATGGATTTTTGTGAAGTTCAAAGCTTTCACGAACAAGCTGGAAGTCTCGCAAACATTCTACAAAATCTTTGTTCTGCAGCTCTCATTATTAGGTGTTTACTTGCCACTTGAGTGTCTTGATATGCGCCAGTCTGTTGGCATCACATTGCTTCCTCCTCAGAGCTGGTCATTCCGTAGTTGGCCAGACAATCCAGCATCTCTCCTTGGGGCAGCCTCTGGATGTGGTAGACTATGCTCCATGTAGCACGAGCCATGACAATGTTGGGTAGCGCTCCTTAGTCCAGATAGGGGAGATGTATGCCTTCCTGCTTGAAACTACTGTGGCAGGGTCGTTGGTTGTGATGGGTCTTTGTCTGATTGCCATTCACCCAGGTGTGTTGATGTGCCGTCCTGCACACAACTGGAAAATGGCGCATGAGGCTCCATGACCTTACTAGTGTACCTTCACAGCCATCTTGCTCCTGGCAGATGCAATCGCAACCTCTGCCAGGGTTATAATCCTGTTGCCCAAAAGGTTAACCTGCACTTTATCTTTGTGAACACAAACCTCTCAGATAATGCACTGATTATTCTCGGAAGTCACAGACATTTCACATTGCACTAAAGAGTGTGTCACTTCAGCCAATGTATGCGTAGAAATCACAAATGACAGATATATGTTCATTCTGTGTGGAGTAAACACACCATTGCAACATCTTAGCACTCTTCTCATTCATTGATATTCTAAAAAGTAAATGTCCATACGTGTAACGTGTAAGTTTACTTGGAGAAAACATGACAACGTTGCTTTCTGCATCACTGGATAGCTGCAATCTTATCGCACCCTTTAAAGCCACAAGGGTAACCATTTGGGTAGCACAATAATACCCTGCTGACAGCAAGCTGCTCGCTGGGACTCTGAAGTGTTATCTCGTCTTGTCTGATAGCAGGAACCTTCTGCCAACGTTGACTGATGCCTCGTGGCTCCTGAGAGCATCCAGTCCCAGTATCACAACCTCTGCCACCCTCAGAATGAACATCCATTAACTTATAATGCTCTGCCCCAAGATCAACTCTAGCCAGGCCTCCTTCCCCACAGGCAAGTTGTCACCCAATGCCACCACTATCTTGTACAGTTCATCTAGTTTCCTCAGCATGTCCTCTGCCATGTCAAGTCAGATCATGGTTATCCTGGCATGACCTGACCCTGTGTCCTGCCATCTGTGATGACGTTCCCCACTGGACAGCTAGATGGCAGTACAGTTGACATTGAAGTAGCAATCCCCTTCTGGGTACTGGTAGACATACAATTGATGATGGAGATAATGTCTTTGGAACATGTTCTGGGTGAAAACTTAGTTAAATTAAAGTATCCCCAATCTGTTCACAATTTTAATGATGTTAAAAATGTCACTGTTTTGTAATCACTTCTAACAACGTAGTATTACATTTTTTTAAGTTACCTTACAGTACTTTAGTTATAATACCAAAATTTTAAATTGTCTTTCAAAATGCAACTAACTCCAGCTATGTTCAGAATAGGCATTTGCTACACTAGAAAAAAGTTAGCTATTTTTTTAAACATACATAAGCATGTATAAACTTAGGCTTTCACGGCCGGTATCCTGACTATTAGCTAAGTTTATCTCTTCCGGGCCTGGGTCTAGAAGGCATCGAAGATACTGATGTTTCACCAAGTGCTGTGCTTGGTATCTTCAGGGTAAGATGGTTAGAGCTTGAATTGGCGAAACATCGGTATCTTCAATGCCTTCTAGACACGGCCTACAAGCCCGGAAGAGATAAACTTAGCTAATACAAAAGCATATTGTTAGATTTAATCCAGACAACCCCTTGTATGCACAAAAAATAGTTAACTGGCAATTAACTTACTCTGGAATGGCTTTAAGACTTGGTATATGGCAGTAGACATGGAACACCTTAGGGCATTTGTCACAACACACCAACTCTCCTCCATCCATACACACAGCACACCAATCCTCATTTGGATCATCTTTCTGATTATCTGAACAGCTACCATTCTTTGAATGTGCTGAAAACATAAGAAAACATAAACATAAGAGAAACCCACAACTTTGTATTTAGGCTTTCACAGCCGGTGTCTTGACTATTCGAAATCTTTAGTTCTTCCGGGCTTGTAATGGCTTTCTTCCTTTCATAGAAGTTTGAAAACAGTGTTGTTGTAATTAATTTAATTTAAAAGGTGAGTTAATTAATAACACTGAACAACACTTGCTTGTATTGGCTTGTATTGTCATGTTTCTGACCAATCACTACCGTAGCTAGCACAACAATGCCCCACCCATATAAATAACCGTAACAGACGTTAATGGTCAAAACTTCCACTACTTCTCTGCTTCCACATTCAAACTCTGGCCAGTGCAGACGGAGGATTGTGTTACCCTGATGATGCCAAGTGCAGTACTTGGCGAAACGTTGGTATCTACCATGCCTTCTAGACCACGGCCTACAAGCCCAGAAGAACTAAACATTTCGAATAGTCCACAACTTAATGTTGCAACTATAGGACAGGTCCCCATTAGTACACTCACTGAATTACAAGTTTACATTCAATTTTATGAAAAACAGCTCAAACTAAAGTTGTATCACATTTTTATATAATTCACTGTTGTTATTTTAACGGCAAACTTGGAAAATCAATTTCTGCCATTTCTTAATGGTTCTGCAGATGTTTAACTACATATATAACTGGACTACAATTTTTAGTTACTAAACTAGGCTTGGTTAAAATGTTGAAAAAATCATTAATAGAACCTGGATTTTTATGTAACAGTAATCTTGAACCATGTAGAGAAATATTCTACAAAAATCCTTAAAATATGCAATATAAAAATCTGATGTGTTGCACTCACGTAACATTCTCTACTCTTGTACTAACCTTTCTTACAAACTCTCATTCCTATATCTTCTTCGTGTAGTTGAAATGAACATTAGCAGAAATTATCTTATTGCTTATTTCTCTGTAGGTGCAAGGGGAATATGGAAGTTTTGATATTCTGTTCTCTTTGCACAGTTAACATATAAAAAAATGAACAAAGATGTAGCATTTGACAAAAGTTTTTTTCCAAAACTGACACAAATAACGAAATTAAATACTCTGTTTCTATTTTTTAAAATGAAGATTTGTTCCCAAGTGGACAGCTCTTGTTTTCCGGTTGTGTTTGAGGAGTTTCGGTTCTGGCTTTATGTCGTGATTTTTTGTCCAAAAGTGACAGGCAACTGCTGATTTTTCCACTGTTTGCTCTTGATGTTCCTAACATGTTCCTTAGATCTAATTTCTAAATTTCTTTTGGTTTTCGTATGTATACTTCATTACAATCACTGCATTCAATTTGGTACATGCCGGATTTTTTGTTAGGTGGAATAGCAACTTTGATGTTTGAAAGCAGCATGTTTTTTATGAACAGCTGTGTATTGATGTTACAGGGGGTTTCAAAGACTTGAGATTTCAAGATTTATTCATCCATATGTTTTGATTACATAGGATATATCATGAGTTCAGAAGAACTTACATATATAATATTTACACATACAATTTATTTACAATAATTTATCTAAGCTCCATGCTCGAATTCCTCTAGATATAAAAGACATTTTCTACTAGATACTTCTTTATTGCTTCCATCTGGTGCTGTTTTTATCGTAGAGTAGCTTCACGTTTGAGCGATGTGGCTCTTATTTCCCTCAGGGCGTGGTAACGGATGGAATGAATAATCACACAATGTTTCTTCACCACAATGTACTATTTTATTAACACTTTTTCTCTATTTTACATTTAAATAAATCCTCTTAGCACCGTTTTAGATTATTTAAGTCTTTCCACTTTTTCAAAAAGTGGAACAAAAGCTTGATGAAAGTCTGGTAAACGTTCTACAATGTTCACACGCTACCAAAATGCGTCCTATCACCTTGAACATTTAGGCGCTAGTGAAAGGAGTCCGGCGTCACCTCACGTGATACTACCTTTCTCGTATACATCCGCGTATGCGTTCATCAAATAGTTCCCACATTGTTAGGGAAGCGATCTTTAGCTATTCTCCCTTTGCTATTAATATTGAACACATATAATTCTAATATTTATACATATATATTAAAATTAAATATGGAAATATTTATGACATCTTTAAACAAACTTAGTTGTTCGTAACAATGAACATTAGTAACACGTCTTCGTCATTTAACCATCTCATACCAACATCAAAAAACAAATTACACTTCTAACAAATATTCACATACGATTTTCTTTTGGGGTCTTAATATTCTGTCTCACATCTTTAGATCTGCATTTTTTCTAAATTTAATTTTTTTCAGTAGCTTATTATAAAATTGTTTGCCCATATTTTTTGTACAGCATCTGCTTAATGTACCTCTAAGTGCTGTTCTGTAATAATCGTCATTATTTTTTAGATTGTATGTGCGAATATAGTCATTTTAGGATCATTTTCTTGTATGGTATGTTTTATTGTCTCATAGATGTATATACCAGGAACAGTCAAAATACCAATTTTTTTGCATATTGATCTACATGTGTGTCTTCTATTTACACTGCCTATTTATCAAATTCCTTTTTTTTGTAGTTTAAAAAGCTTTTCCACTTCTGTTGCAATATTTCCCCACAATACTATTCCATATTTTAAGTGTAAGTAAACAAAAGCATAGTATACCTGTTTTAGTGTTTCATCATCCATGGTTTTCCTCACCTGTCTCATTATATACAAGTCGGTATTTACCTTCCTTTTTATGTGGGTTACATATGGTTTCCAATTTAACTGCTTACCTATTGTAACTCCCAGAAAATTTGTGTACTGAATCTCTGGTATTTTTTCTCTGTCTATTTCCAGTTGTATACTATTTAAACTACATTTTTTTAGTTCAAAATTTATCCAGGTTGTCTTTTTAGTATTTAAAATGTTCTAAATTTATATAATGTTTTATTTTTTCCATTAGCTGATCTGCTTTTAAATTGACCTCGGCAGCTGACTTACCCTTAATTACTATTGTCATATCATCTGCATATCCTATTGCTACATTTCCACTTCTTTCTACTAATTTAAAAATATAATTGATATATATTAAAAACAAAAATGGACCTAGTTTTGAGCCTTGCGGTACACATCACTTTCAACATCTTTTATAAATGTATTTTTCACTGCAAATAAATGGTAAGTCCATTTCAGCTCTTCGTTTCTGTAATTTCCTTTATACTTACGCAGGCTACTTTTATCTGTGCCACCCTGTATTAAAACACACTTTGATACCACTGAGTATGCAGGTGAGTTCCCATCCCTAATACAAATCTGATGTTACATTCACATGACCTTCACTACCCACTATTAAGAATGGACTACATTGGAACTGTTACCTTTATATAACAGTTATAAGTGTGTAAGTGTTGTGAGATAAGTGCTAGTGAAATAATAGGATCCATTTTGTTTAATGAAACAATAAGATATGTGCTGCCTGTTTGAGAGGTAAGAATTTTAGCACACCTCTGCTAGCCCCATTTACCATTTTCCCGTGATTCTTGGTTCTCTCACACAGTGGAGAGCACCCACAAATGCATTACCATATATTTTAATGACCTCTATAACTATTATTAATAAGAGAATATAAACATCGGTTTAGTGTATTTTTTCCATAAATAGCAACTATACTTTAAAGAAACTTACCATCCATCAAAATTGAAACAGGCTGCACCCCTGAAACATGAGAAGGCCCTGCACCTTCATCTAGCCCAGTGGAACTGTCCACCAATGGAGAATCTCCGGTGTTCTTTTGAATTTCCGGAACAACTTCAATGCCATTGCGATCCAACTTTGCTATTGTTGCCATTAGATCATTTACAGACTCCTGCAAAAATGATTATCTTTCTTATTAAACCAAACTTATGTTTCACATATATGATTTCTCTAAAAGATTTAAACCCTATGATGGATATACAAGCTTATTATATGAGTTGTCAAAGGTATGAGTAAGATAATCCACTTAATCTGGTAGCGCCTTGGTAGTGGTGGGCTGGAGGGCAGAAGCTAGCGATGCAGTAACTTAGGTTGTGAGTTCAAATCCTCACCGAGGGAGCGGGGGGTACCTTTTTTTAACTCTGCCACCATGTAATACCCATTTGCATACATAAATAACACTGATGATTTGTACCTATGAGCTTGGATACAATGTTTTTTGGAGTTTCAAAGAGATATCTGGATTCAAGTAACATGCAGTTGCAACACTGCTGAGAGCCATCAATGACTTATAATAAGGATTTACATTTAATTACATTTACAGTATATTTCATCAGTAAGGAGGAATACTGAAAATAAAACTAAAATTAACTTATTTTTACTTTCTCTACTGGTAAGTAGAAGGAAATATTGTAATCCACCCAAAAATTCCATGTCGAGATTTCACAGGAAATATATATTTTGAGACATCTGAATCCAAAAAACGCATTTTTAGAAAAAGGTCCGCCTGTGTGCGTGGCGTGTGTGTGTGTGTGTGTGTGTGTTGTGTGTGCATGTGTTAGTCTATGGACAGCATAACTCAAAAACGAAAAGCCGGTTGAATACCAAAGTTGGTATCTAAGTTTAATGTCTTTCAAGGATACGACGTGAAGATTTTGAAGAAAATAGCACCACCCTTTACATGGAAAATTTTTCGAAAATGTTGATTTTCTTGAAAATATCACTACCGATTTTGATTAAAATGCCATATGTTTAAGATATCTGTACAAATCATATGCATATTTTGAATTTTCTGGCTATAGCTTATGTAGCCATGTTTAATCTGGATGACTTTTGAATAACTCGTAAACCACAAGAGATAGACAAAATCTTACTATACAAAAAATGTAGATCTCCCTAAAACACACAATTTATGTCTAAATAAATTTTGTTGTTGTTGTTGTTAGCTAATGCTGGATTTCTGACAATGAAGTCATTAATCCTCTTGCTCTCCAATATTTTTCACTGATGGATGGGAAGGGCACTAGAAGTGGCCGGGCATATTTGAAGGTGGTCTCGGTCCATTTCCTCTTGCAGATCACATAGAGGACAGAGCGGTGAAGAATATATCCCAATTCTATTAATATGTTTTGTAAATTTTTTTGTAGAGTTTATCATTTTGAAGATATGGCTAGTTATTTGTGTCAGCTTCGGAAAACTTAAAACTTCCGTGAAATGGAAGATCGTTCATTTTTTATATGTTAAGCATGCAAAGAGAATGGGATCTCAAAGCTTTAAAAGATTTGACTATCGCTCAAAGCCTATTGTATATTCTAATATTCCCCTTTCACCTACAAGGAAATAAGCAATAAGGTAATTCGTACATATGTTTATCTCAACTAACACAAAGAATATATAGGAATAAGAGTTTGTAAGAATGTTTAGTACAAGAGTAGCTAAAGTCATGTGAGTACAACACGTTAGATTTTTTAAAAATGCGTGGAGACATCAAATTTAATTCCTTGAATAAAAAGTTTTACAAAGAAACAAAATTCTTAGCTATTATTGTACAGTGTGTCAACAACAAAAATTCTGAAGGGCAACATTTTTTATTATTTTTTTTTCTGAAATTTAGTGCAATTACTTTAACAAATGAAACTCTAATTACAGGAAAACCTTGTTAATTCAAACTAGCTGGGTGTGGGAGTTGTCCTCAATAGCAGAAGTCTGGATTTACAGAAATAGAAAAAAACAAATTCAATTTTGTGAATAAGAACATTATATGTCGGTGTTATAATTATATAATAAAGTACAATACATGCCTGTGTTGATATTACAAATAATCCATAATTTCTTTACTTTGGTTTAAAAAAGCCATCGGTTTTCCTTTGTGGTTCTTTGCACATCTCCTTCACAAGATGCCTCATGTGGCAGTAATGCCCAGAAATGTCCTTTCAATTTGTTGAATAAAATCACATAAATCGTGTGTTCTTAAACTTAACTTCAGTTGCTTCAGTTACTTAGGTAACAGTATCTTCACTTCAGCCTCTTTCTTTGTTTCCACATTCTTCTCGATTCATTATGTAATAGCCTGGATCACCTTCACCATTGTCAAGCTACTCCTTAGTGTCTTCGACTGTGACAGATTTCTCCCCACCCCTAACCAGGGCTTCATGGTAGTCTTTTGTTTCAATTTCTTTATTCTTGAGATCAGCATGGTTGTCATACAAGATTTTATTCCATGCATTGACCAATGTAAAGGGCATTATGTCGTTCACTATAACCACAAAATTGAAAATCATTCTCCTGAAGTTATATGATTTTATATTTTGCAGTGTTTTTTCTGCTCATTTGTCTTTGCCATCCCCAAGTTCCTGAACTTCAAAGACTAAAGATAGAAATCCCTTTCTGTGCAAACTCTTTGCAGCAAAGAGTCCATTGGTTGCACCAGAGAAGTTGTATTAGCTGGTATGAATAATACCTGATCTTACCATCTGCACTGCACATATTTTTTTTTTCATCTGTTTGAGTAGGTGCATTATTCAATATAATAAGCCATAAAATTATGGCTTTTAGTTCACTGTTGGATTTACCCACTTCTGGCACAGTGTAGTTGTGAAACAAATAGATCTTATTTGTTTTCTGGAAACCATGCATTAGAGTTGGCAATGTGGCCATTGCATTTTTAGGCTTCTAGGAATATGAACTACATAGTATGCTGAAACTTAAGTTACGCTGTGTGAGACTACTGAAATTTGTTTTCAACCTTGTGTCAAATTTAATTACATACACTATAAATGTCCAGATTAAGCGATATCCGGTTTAACAGGGTCTGGCTAGACAAGGTTTTAGTGTATTTAATATGGTGTTCAAACTGCTCCCATAACAACCAAACATTTTGTATGAGACAAATGAAATTGCTAATGCACCTAAACACAATAACTTACTTTCTGAAAAGATACTATGTTATTATTTAAAATATTTTGTGATGACGACAAATCTGTAGTACAGATTCTGTACAGTAATAACTGAAAATTTTGTTTCTTTATTGTCATACAAATATCTTTATTTTAATCAAAATCATTTGGACCATTTTCAAGAAAATCAAAATTTTCCATGCAAAGGGTAGTTTAGGGTGGGGCTATTTTCTTCAAAATCATGTCGGATCCTTGAAAGACATTAAACTTAGATACTAAACTTCGGTTTTTAACCGGCTTTTCATGTTTGAGTTATGCCTTCCATAGACTGACTGACAGACAGACACACACACACACCCACCCACCCACGCACGTATGCACGCACACAGAGACCTTTTTCTAAAAATGCTTTTTTTGGATTCAGGGGGTCTCAAAACATATATTTCCGGTGAAATCTCGACATCAAATTTTTCATTTCAAAATATTCAATTTTACTTGTCTAAAACTTTTTAAAAAAGTAGCTAATGTTAGTTTAATTTATATTGTTCCTTATTTATTAAAGACCTTGTATTTACTTCAAGGTAATAATTTCTTTAAAACTTACCTTCATCAATCTATTATTCACAATGCAAATTAATATTCATTTTGCATAATAATTATGAAGCTAGAAGTGCTATACACACTGAAGTAAAATGATAAGTTTTATTACTAAAAAAAGAAAAAAGAAAGAAAGAAGACAGCCCATTAAGGGCCAAGGCTTGCCACCCAACCGCTGTATCCCCCACCTCTGCCCACTACAGGCATCATTGGTGGGGTGCAGTATTGGAGGGTGGAATGTGGTCAGTGTCCCGAGCCCTCTCGGCCAGTTATACGGCCTTCTCGACCTGGAGCCGTTACTTCTCCATCAAGTAGCTCCTCAATTATTGGTCCCCCTGGGACCTAACGAGCCTGAGTGCACCCTGTACCAGACCTCCCAGAGAGGGTAAAATCCCTACCGGGGGATCAAACCCGGGTCCCCTGCGCCAGAGGCAAGTGCGCTACCAATTACGCTACGGAAGTGGAATTTATAAGTAACATGTACTAGAAATTAACGCTCCACTTACTGGAGTTTTGCTCCTCACTGTAGCTTTTCTATTTCTATCTGATCTTGACCTTACCTTGTTCTCTTCCGATCCCAATGCTATTAGGGTTCCCTAGGGCTAGGGAGTCTTTATTTTTTCAACCTTTCCATTTCTCTATGAACTCTTAACCCCTAACATGCTGACCTGTCATGGCATGTAATACGTCCTCTGATTGGTAATCAGAGGATATGGTCGGTGAATTTATTTTGATAACTCTCCCGGTCAGGTCGGTGAGACCCGTAAACCAACGACAGGTGTGGTCCTCCAGATATTCTGGGGGTTGTGAGAGAGCGATGTAACTGCCAAAACATAAAAATATGGTGCTTTCTAAAAAGCAGTTACTATTACTGCTATTGTTCTCTTCAATATCACTATTATGAAATATGAGTCAAGGGGTAAAATGTCCGGAGTTAAAATAGTCCTCCATTTGGATCTCCGGGCGGGGACTACTTCTCAAGAACCAAAACATATTAATAGAAGATTTAACATCAGAATTCTTTAATGGAACTCAGATGGTCTCACCCAAACAAAAAGAATATTATTAATTAACTCACCTTTTAAATTAAATTGAAAAAGAATTAAGCTCAATAAAGTTGTATTTGACTATAACAGATATATTTTTCAAACAAGAAGCAAATCTAACAAATGATCAACCTAAGTACTTCAATTTTACTGGATTTTTACTACACCTACTACCCAAAAATGGACAGATTAGTGGAATATTAGTTGGAGTTAAAGAGGATATTAAATCCTCCTTTCAAATTGTTAAAGAAATGGATAACAAACATAAAGCTGAATTAATAAAGCTAAATTTTTGGGATAACAAAACACATCTTCATTTATACAGTATTTACAATTCTCCCAGAAATGAACCAGATTTCTCACTTATTGACCAATTAAATAAAACAATCATAACTGGGGATTTCAATGCCCATCCCAAAAGATGGGGTTATGAAAAAGTGGATTCATCAGGGAAGATAATGGAATGAATACCACAACCTTTGAACTGATCTATAATAAAGATCCCACAACCTTCATACATTACTCTCGAGCAGGCAGTAACCCAGACCTCTTGTTAGCTACAACAGATAGTTTCAAAGATTAAAAAACAAGTTATAGAAGACCCAAGTTCTGGTCACAGAGTAGTAATTGCAGATATAAAAGTAGGTAATACAAATGATAGTCAACATCACACAAATCTGTATTGGAACTTCAAAAAAGCAGATTGGAACAAATATAAAACTGAACTGGAACATAAATTTGAAGAACAAACTCACAGCTGCATGACCAACCAGATCATATGAACAAAAATTTCTGTAAAGTCATCATAGAAACCATGTGGGCAATGTTTGAGAGGTAGAATTGGAATTGAAAAATTCAATGCCACAGCAGGGATTTGAACCACAGAAGTTCTTTACATGCGGCTACTGTGCACTACTGTGACAACTGCCAGTAGACCACAAAGGGAATCTCACATCGGAGGTAATACCTCAAGGGTGACTTACAGTCTTAAGTAGGTAGTTCATGTCCTGGGAATAAATAACCTTTACATTGTAATATTTATTTATGCCAACAAATTTATTGCTGGTGTTCTTAAACACACTAGCCGTGTGTGGGCAATTTACACAAGAGTTATTCAAGACTGAAGAGGACTTTATAGGTTATTCCTGGAAAGTTCAAGATGCACATTTTCTTTGTCATGTAAATATCTTTAACCTATGGTAGTTTAAAATCATTAAAACCAATTTTAAGAAAATCAAAAATAACAATGTTTTCTAGTATACGGTAATTTAGGATGGGAAGATTTTCTTCAAAATCTTTGTGTTGCATCTGTGGAAGATTGAGCATGAATACCAAGCTTGGTATTTGAACAAACAATTGGAATTAACACTGTGAAGTAATGTCACACTCAATATACTTTGAATCAACTGAACATCTTGTACTTCATATATCTTACTTTTCATTTCAAGGCATTGTCAAGAGTTTGTTGACTGGCTGGAACCTTGCAGGCCATGTGGATGTTGTGTCTCTGGAGAGGAGACATCTGGCTGAGATACAATGAAGCTGGGTAATAAGTTTTCTTCCAAGAGAAGGCTAAAATTCATTAGACGGTTTTCAAATTTCTTCATGTATATCTTTTCTCAGATATTTAATTCAAAGTACATTTGAACTGATTTTAGAAGTTGGGTTTTTCTACTCAATATTGTGATCATCCTAAAAGTGTGCTGCTTCTGTGGATTTGACTGCTTCTAATGCTCTTTTAATCAGGTTGCGATATTGTGTTTTGTCTTTCCGATGTATACTTTTTTGCAATTGGAGCAGTTAAAATGTAGATCCCGTAATAAATTTTCTTGTGGAATTTTGTCATATTATGTAGATTTTTAATGAGGTTTCTGATGCTGAATCTATTTATTGGTAACAGGGTGGTATTTAGAAGACTTCATTTTTAACTTATGCACATGAATTTACATATCTTATGTATCAGGGATCCCAAAAAGTGTTTCTGGTGAAATCTCAGCATCAAATTTTTGGATGTAATGGAATATTGTCTCCACTTATACAAACAGAGAAAATTTAGACAAAAAAGTACAATTGTACAATTACAAATAATTAAATGAAACCAAAAGAACTTACCTGGCAGAATTTGTCCAAACTTCGCTCTGGATCTTCTGCTCTTGCTTGGCTTGGGCTTGGAGTTTTTGGAATGGAAGACGTCACCTGCCCTGGCATTTTATTTCCACAATCTCCCATTAGTGGCACTGATGGGGATCTTTGATTTTGACCTTGAGGTTGAATCTGCTGTGGAGCAGCTTGTGTCTTCAGAGTTATTTTAAAAGATTCATCTAAAGGAACGTTTTGGGTTGCAGGACGGGAAGAACTGTTTGGAGAGCCATTTACCATTGCGCTACCAGCTTGTTGGGGTATATGCCACTGCACACCGCCTGCTTGATGTGCAGTGGCTTGCTGGTTTGACTGATTATGTTGCTGGTTAGAACTATGAGGGCTTTGAACTCTAGGATGATGCATTTGTCGTGCACCATGATGATTGTACATGTGTGGTGATATTCTCGCTTGTGACTGCTGCTGTTGAAGATACATTTGTTGTTGCTGTTGCTGCTGCTGCTGTTGTTGCTGTTGCTGCTGCTGCTGCTGTTGCTGCTGCTGCTGCTGTTGCTGTTGGTTAGGATGGTGCTGTTGTGATGCGACCTGTTGATTTGGATGAGTATTGGAATATCGGGGTATTGACATTGGAGGTGTAAGGTTAACTGGGTATTGGTGAAGTGCAGAGCGATATGTTACAACATTACCCAGTTGTTGTGATGGAGCAGAGAGATTTACACGTATCATTGGTCCATTTGATGTGCTGTACACTCCTGGGGGACCATGATGTGAAAGCAGTCCCCGAAGATTGGCATTTAAGCTGTCAGCGCCGATCGTCTGTGGGTGTGTTGAGGAAGTTACCTGTTGATGGTGTAGCATGCCAATCTGTTAGCGTAAAAAATAAGTGCATAATATTACGAGCCCATCACCAGTATTAAAGACCCACTTTACATCTTCCTAGTGAACAAATATCTGAACACACCTATAGTCACTTACATAAGTAAGTTTGCTTAATGTATAGCTTGAAGATTTATAACTTAGGGATTGTATTTTTTTTTGTACAAAGGATACGTAAAAAATATTTCATAAATGCAGTACATTAGACATGCCATTAACTTAATTCCAAGTCCAACTTAATTCCAGAACTGCAAAAAATAGAAAATAAACATATTTTTTTAAGAGTGCCATGCTAGGCAACATATGTCAATGAAGTTTGTAGTGATAATATTAAAGACACATTCTTGCCACCCAAGGTGACCTCACTAATGCAACCCTTAGATCAAGAGGTCCTTAACTCATTTCCCAGCTTGTCCATATGAACACGGTGCAAAGCCAATGTTAAAAAAATTATTTTAAACCTTTGATTACTTTTAACTGTTTGGTGTTGGTACTGTGCTCAAGGAAAATGTTTGTTCTCTGCTGCCAATAACAGGCAAGTGTCATTTTTTATTCACCATCACTTGAGTAATTGCCAGAAATCATGAATGCAGAGAGCATGGACACAGCTGAATTGTAAGTATAAAGGGCATTCAAAAAGAAACGAGCTGGAGTCTGGTATGTCCAAACCAGTGACAGGATGGTAATATTGTGGCGTGTGTAGCGAAGTGTTGTTCCAACCAGAGCGTGGAAGTTCACAGCCCATCGCTAGAGGGTACACGTGCATGTCATGTGACTATACAAAGCTAGCAGCAACATGCATCAATCGTCCAACGCTGCCAGTCACATTGCAAACAGTGAAATGGAGGCGTCAAAAGAAGAGCAAAGAGGTGTTGTTCGTTTTCTGACAGCGGAAGGAGTAAGGGGAACGGACATATCGACGAATGTCACAAGTGTACAGCAAACACTGCATGTCCCTTGCAAGGGTCAAGGCGTGACACAAGCGCTTCAGGGGAGGACAGGTGTTGTTAGCCGATGATGCACGGTCTGGAGCACCACACTGCATTACCAATGACATCGTCCAGCTGGTTGATGCACTCATTACTCAGGACCGCTGAGTGACAGTGAAAGTCATAGCCGCCGAGGTCGGATTGAGCGTTGGAAGTGTTCACACCATCATGAAGGAACGACTGCTCTTGTGCAAAGTTTGTGCCCAATGGGTGCCCCAGTCTTCAACCACACGAGGAAGCATGTCGAATGGCCCACTGTCTTGGTAATCTGCAGCGCTATACTAGGGAAGGGAATGAGTTCCTGGCACGAGTGGTGGCTGGAGATGAGTCATGGTGTCATCACTTCAAACCAGAATCAAAACGACAAAGTCTCCAGTGAAAGCATCCAGGGTCACTACCACCAAAAACAGCCAAGGCCATCCACACAAGTGCAGGAAAGGTTATACTGACATTCTTCTTTGACCAAGATGGCCCCCTTCTGATACACTTCCTGCAGCATGGGACAACAGTGAATGCCCAGCGTTACTCGCAATCCTTGACCAACCTTCGCCAAGCAATCAAATCAAAATGACCGGGCAATCTCACCCGTGGGGTCATTCTGCTCCACGACAATGCAAAGTCTCATACGGCCAACACAGTCGCTGCACTCCTGCTGAAATTCAAATAGGAGGTTCTCGGCCACCCTCCATACAGTCCAGACCTCTCTCCCTGTGATTACGCCATTTTTGGTTCCCTTAAAAAGGCTCTGAGGGGCAAACGATTCACCTCAAATGACGTCTAGCTGTATGTGCGGAACTGGCTCACATCGTAGCCCCGGGACTTTTGAGACAGCCATTCACCATCTTGTGTCACAGTGGGACAAGTGTCTCAACAGCCAGGGCCAATACTTGTAACATACAGGTACTGGTTTCTGTAATTATGTCTCCGGCTCGTTTCTTTTTGAACGCACCTTATATATTATTTCCCCATATCTCGTATTATGCAAGGCAATGGAGCATTTATTAAATGAGCATATGAAATGTAGATTTGCCTATATATTAATTAGTGTCCATTGTGTTGGTATAGTTTGAATACAGGCTCATTAATCTTAACATGTCCACATGGGCATGCTAGTCTCCAACAAAGTCAAATCAGGTTTAGTTAGGAAACATACCTCTCTTCCATTTCATGAAGTTAGATTAAAATTAAAACATAATAAATTGTATCTAGAATAAGAACAAATTAGAAACTAAAAGCTTTGGTTATTTAGTAATATTGCAAGTTTTTCAATTGCTAATAGTTAATAGCTTAAATTTTCCTTCATTATAATAAATTGCTATTATTTTCAGGGATTAGGTGGTAGCTAGAGATATAATAAACGAAGCCCCAAATATACTATTTGTAGATTAAGATAATGCAGACGAAGTGGATTGTGCCTACATGACTCCCGCAGATCCAGAAATTCACACTCCTGAAGGCTCTGGAGATGAAGATGATAGGGTACTATACAAAATTTAAATCCTAGACGACTTGCTGCTCCTGCTGAGGTTAGGTACATAAATGATATGGAACGACAATTCGGTTGTGACTACAGCTAGTAATGCCACAGGAGTTTATCCAACATCACGTGTTGCCATATATAGCAGACAAGAGAAAGCAATTGTAATAGTAGTGCATCCCAAAGTTTTCTCAAAGTATAATAAATTTATGGGTGGCATTGGCAGACTAGTTGAGAATATTTCAAAATACAGAGTTCATATAAGAAATCGCAAATGGTACTGGCCTCTTTTGTAACTTGCACTTTTTTTTTCCGATAATAGCCAGTTTTGAGTTACATACAAACTGCAGTTGAGTTTTTGCTAGAAAAACCAATGCTCAATGGATATGAGGGAGCCAGGCTGAGTGGTCATAAGTACCTTTGCTGGAATTTCTTCTGATTTTATTTTCCCAGCTTGCATCTTGAGAAAGCTATATTGACAGTTTCATGTCATGGCCACCTTGTGCCTGGTTTCTACAGTGAAGAGTCTAATATGCACAATATAGTTCTAATATAACATGCCTGGGAACAAGAATAAGAGTTAAAATTTGACAAAGTCTTCTTTCCTGTCCATGGGATCCACGAAAGCTTCCCATTCATTGTGAGCACTCACATTATAACACATCTATTTTAACTTAGTAGTTCGTGTTGTGATTTCAATTTTCAAGCAAATTTTAAATTTTGTTAAATCTTATCCAAACTATTTCTACACGGAAACGTTTATCTTTATGATAGCTTTGGGACATTAAAAAGCAAGAAAGATAGAAGGAAAAATAAGTTACACATTCTAGGGCACAAAAGAACTCCATTTGAAAAAAAGTCTTTGCTATAATGACACTCAATTGTACAATTAACTCCCAATATTTAAAAAAGAATTACAGAAATTTTTAATATCGAGTGATTCTTCCTCAGGGATAAATATTTTTCAAGGATATACTTTTTAAGTTTTATGTAATATGTGTAATAGATTATGTTTGTATTTGTCAATATTCATATTTTGATCATTTCATCTGCAACCTATATTTTATGTTTATTTATTATTTATTAACTATTATTAAAACTTGTCTATTTGTATAATATGTTGTTCACCAATGGCACTGGAGATTAATTGATCTGCATCATTTTCGCCCTGGTTTCCCAATATAAACTCTGCAGGTTGTATCTGTATCTTTATTCAGTGTATGTCCTTAATTATTATAACATTTAATTAAAGTTGATGAAGCTGTTATTTCCAGATTGGAAATCATATGGTGATTAAAACAAAACTAAATTGAAATACTGCACCATGCCAAACTTCCATGAGCTCACAGCAGGAGGCTGATATTTTACACAATCGTGTACGTTAAGATTTTTGTGTGATTGTGGGGAAAAAGTTTACAGCATAGACAACCATATTTATGTTACTTACTTGTTGTGATGGAGGCTGTGGTTGCTGCATAGCTCCTACTGGACTTTGATGCCGAAGCATGGCTATGTTTCGAGTAACTTGCACCGGAACCATGTGCGAGGGCTGCTGTTGGGTGGACTGATGTGGCGACACTCGATTGTTTGACTGATGTGGAGATACTCTGTTCTGTTGCAGAGGGTGTCCCTGAGATGGTATATGAGCAGTAATAGATGCTCCAATCAAATGACTTGGAGGGTGCATGGTACGTTGCACTCCATGCTGATTATGGTTATGTTGTTGCTGTAAATGCTGCTGCTGCTGCTGTTGTTGCTGTTGATGCTGATGCTGTTGCTGCTGCTGTTGTTGTTGCTGCTGCTGTTGCTGTGGTGGTTGTTGTGGTGGTGTTGGGGGTGGGGGTTGCTGCTGCTGCTGTTGTTGTGGCTGTGGAGAAGACTGTTGCTGATGTTGCTGCTGTACTATAGGTGGAGTTGGTTGCTGTTGTGAAGCTGTGTGATGAATGAGAGAATATGGTGGCGGAGGTCCTTGATGTGCAGGTGGAGAATTGTACACTCTTCCATCAACAACAATTCCACCAATACCTGAAACAACTGCAAAAAAATACAATTATTAAAAATAATGATAATGATGATGATGATGATGATGATGATGATGATAATAATAATAATAATAATAATAATAATAATAATAATAATAATAATAATAATAATAATAATAATAATAATAATAATGATGATGATGTGACTGACACACGGCTATTAAAGCTTTGATGAAAAAGAAATTTCTGCATGTAATCCATGAATTTGATGTATAACATCTTCCTAATTCCTTTATAAAAATGTTGAATAAGGTTTCAGTTTCATTGGTCCTTATACTTGGCGCCAAACAAGGTGACCTAACCACGTGGTGGAAAGGTCTGAATGAACAGGAGGGGATGGATGCATCGTTGCGATTGTCATAGCAACAAGAGGAACCAATTAGAACTAAGACGTTTCCACAGCAACGCTAAATGCTAAACCAGTGTTGTCAGTATTTAACACGTGATTAGCATGTGCCTGACCTGCAATCCAGCAGTAACAAAAACTGTGCTTCTTATCTTGTGTTTTCCCTGCAATACATACAATGTCTCCCTCCAGCTCCAGCTTGCATCAGTTAGAGATTGCCTGTGTGCTGAAAAGTTGGTTTGCATCATTCTATGTATGTAGTTATTTGCCTTGTATTTACGTGTGTATCTGTGCGTATGTTGTGAGTATTCACAATTGTCTTACTCTTTTAGGAATATTTAATTATGTCCAAAATATTGACAAAAACAGCATAGCCAAACGAAAAACTTTACATACTCGGGAAGCAAATAAAATTGTGTTTGGTACATATCCCAATTAAAGGATTATGCAGTTGATGGTATTGCTGAAGAATATGGTCGCAAAATTGTTTGGTTTCCCCCTTTCCTAGTGTAATCCGATTTAATTAATTTGGGCGGAAGTAAAGGGTTAGGTTGTGCGAAACAACAAAGATTTCACTGTGTCATCTGTAATAAAGGTACATCAATGAAAAGCTGAAAACTATGAACAACTGTTACAAGGGCATAATAAGTGCAACATGGGAAAAAGGAGTTTTAGAAGCAAGGGTAGAATGGTGTCATTTCCACATGTAATTCCAGCAACAACAGCAATGATGCAAGCAAGTCGGATATCAGCGGCATTTTCCCATTACAATATTTCATAGGTATGTTCGTTTTGTTAACATAAATCTTTACAGTGATATGTACTTGCATATGCTATCCTTGGCATGTAGATTCACAATTTTACTATTGTCTTCGAATACGAATATAAATTATACCCGCTCTATATTCCAAACGCAATCCAACCGTCTTGTTACACATAATGTTAACACACTCTCCACGTGGTAGCGATAAGAGGCAACATTGCCTCTTTTTCACAGTGAACTGTCAATCCATTTCTTGTTTGGTGCCGATAATAGTGATGGAAGCACTTTATTGATAATCATCTGTAAAGACATTTGCTACTTGTGAAAGCACTACTTGTACTTCTAAAGGAAAAGTTTGTAACAATTCTAAATCACATTACAAATATCCATAATTGGGTAGGATTTATTAAATGTCATTCATGTGCTCATGATGCATTGACCGAAGAAAAAATTAAAAACACAAATTGGCTATGTAAGATTTCCAATGAACACAACGATTTGTGTATCATAAAGAATGGAAGACTTTTAATTTTCACTATATTGGAAGTTTTAAATTCTATCCCAATGAGCACTTGAAGTGTGTCCCAAGATGAACACATTTTTCATTTCTAGGCATGTACGTCAGATCATAATTTTCACCAAGGAAAAAAAGTAGCATGCAGTTCCGTGGAATACTCTAAATAGGCTGAGAATGAGTGTATAAATGAAGTATGAGTAAAAAGCTTATTGCAGCAGGGCATATACTTCGCAAATGCGAAGAACCTGCCCAACAAAGAATAAGGCACCTGGAATTTGCCTTTCCAACCCCAGGACAAATTGCCTCAACATCACCCAAGAAAATAATAGGCTCTATTAAAATCATTAAATTAAATGGGATCAGGGTATTCGTAATAGATCTAATAGAGGTTGCAGAGAAGAGAAGCTGAAAAGGGCTTAAACAACCCACATATGTCTAACCTAATCTAAAAAGCTTATTGATAAGCATTAACAGTAATAAGAACTAGTTATTTACAGAATTTGCTATAATGTTCATTTGCTATTTATTATTAACCTTCAACTTAACCATTATTCTTCACTGCTGACATACTGTATTTGATGACATATAAGATGCAGCCCTTTTTTAAAATCTTGTAACAATTTCACAATTCAACAAATTCCACTTCTGGCACCAATGTGACACAATGTCAAAAGTCCAGTCTAGTTTGAGAGGTAGAACTGGAACTTAAAAATTCAATGCCACAACTTGGATTTGAACCACACACCTTCCGCTTACCGGGCGGCTGCTCTACCACTGAGCTATTGTGACAAACTGCCAGAATGGCATTAAATTCTCAAACCAGTTCGTATTTCTCCTGGTAACACCAACAGTAAGTTTGTTGGCATAAATAAATAATAATTACCATGTGAAGGTTATTTAATCCTGGGATATAAGGTACTTACAATAGTAAGTCACCATTGGGGTAATTGTTTCTGATGTGAGACTGCCTTTGTGGTTTACCAGGAGAAATACGAGCTGGCTTGAGAATTTAATGCCATTCTGGCAGTTTGTCACAATAGCTCAGTGGTTAGAGCGTCCGCCCGGCAAGCGGAAGGTCTGTGGTTCAAATCCCAGTTGTGGCATTGAATTTTTAAGTTCCAGTTCTACTTCTTAAGCTTATTATTTATTTATGCCAACAAACTTACTGTTGGTGTTTTTAAACACACAAGCCATGTGTGGTTTGAGAATTTAACGCCATTCTGGCAGTTTGTCACAGTAGCTCAATTGTTAGAGCAGCCACCTGGTAAGTGGAAGGTCTGTGGTTCAAATCCCAGTTGTGGCATTGAACTTTTAAGTTCCAGTTCTACCTCTCAAGCAAGCTTATGTTTTTGGCTTACAGAAAATTAATATTTTACATCTCTGAGGACTTCAAGTTTAATGGTATAAGAACAAAAAAATATATAAATGAAAAACATAAATTAAATAAAATTGTGTGAAAACTATAGGACCTTTCCCCCATAAAATATAAGTGCAAATGTTAAATGTAAAAACAACATTTTACTGTAGATGAATATAACACATACAAAGAGCTATTTAGGTAAAGATGACAAAAGCTAAGAGTGTGGATAGATTTCTTGAGAATGGCCCTAATAGTCAAACTAAAAGGATACTGAATTTTACAATATTTGATGTGCCCTTTGTATGCCATTAAATATAACAGAAAATAATGTAACTGCAGTTTTTTTTCTACACAAAATTGTATGAATTTGCTGATTACTGTTATTAATAAATGCATTCACATTACCTTTAATGAGATCTGGCAATTTATCCATTGCTACATGAATTCTAACTGGTATTTCTGGATTTGGAATATCTGCTCTTCTGCTTTTGATTTGCTGTAGATGATGCGTAACAGTCCTATGGAGAAAAAAACCACATTAATATAATGGCTTCATTGCCAGATGCAAGGCACTAGAAAACAACATATAATTGTTATCACAACATTGTGATTTTGATTTTTGTGGCTTCTGTTTGAACAAGCAAACTTACAACAGGAGAACATTGTTAATACTGTAACAAATGAGAAAACACCAGTTACTGCTAATCACACTTTATTGCCTTCTTGTCAACGTAGTGCTAACATTATACCTCGATCAATTTTGTATAAACTCAGAGAACAGAACAATTGTCCAATCGAATCACAAATAAGAACTGTCAGATTACACTCGCACTGAACTGCTACTCGGCACAATTCACTGAACGCTTCATACACATCTTTCCTCACAAGCACGACTGGAACAACAACTTCTACTCCTCCCACTTGGGCACGAGCAGGTCCCTTATATAGTTCTTTAGACAAATGAAATGTTCTGGAAGTCGAATGATTGGGAGTGGCTGTGAGACAACAGTCCAGACACCACAACGCCACATAATGGCTATTGTTCCCGCATGCTCTATTGTGCGAGCGACGGATGGGTCTTTTATGGCAGGTGAACACCTCCGGCCAGTTCCTACTGCCGGGCAGAGATCAGACCCAGACCGGCATCTCTTACCAGCAGTGTCCAGGCTTACGGTCAGCGTGACAATATAATACTCCATTACTTGTCTTTGGTGATCACTAAGGCCTGGATTTCCATGCAAATTCATGTTTTTTATATACTTTGGTTACACAGCTTGAAGTTTGTAGTTATTACAGTTATTACAGATTCCAAGTAATATTTTTTCATGCATGTTTGTATAGTCGGCGCAGCTTAATGAGATACCCCAAAAAACAACTTTGACATTTTCCCCCCATTATGGTGCAGTCTGGTTATATTTGGTGATATTCCATCCGTTGGGTTGCATTAGTGCTGCCAACTGTTTGTAACATATAACCATGGTAAAGCTATGGCCATAGTTGGTGTTATTACGTCTGTTATGTTGCCAGTTTGTGAACGTGTTGCAGAGAGGCCAACTGATAGATTTTAAAACAAGATTCTTTTTAGACGCCGTATTAATTAATCAATCAGTGGACGTAATGCTCGTTTTTGTGTGATTTTGTTTTGAATTGTTTTAGAACAGTATATGCAATTATAGTTAGTGTTGTTATTTTTGTATTTGCTACACAGTAGTACATCTCGTATATATTATGATATTTAGCACTCGGAAGTAATTTTATCCAGAAGTGTTATTGCAGAACAAGATTTGCCGAAGGTGAGTACGTTCATCATGTGTTGTGTGGTAACCATATTCAAGCATTATTATCGTCTGAAGGCATGTTACTTTAACACTGTGATATTTGAGGTTAGAAGTGGCTTTATTATGTAGGTCGGCAGGACTGCTTTTTGTGATACTTCCGTCAGCTGTTTAGTGTAATGCCGGCCATTTTGAACTCCTGGGAACTGCCCATAAACTGCACCGACTATATATTTTGGCCTTTTTAGGATAACATTCATGCATAATGCATGTTTTAGATTTTTTTGTTTTGTCTAATACAGCATATTTAGGCTCTTTTAATCCTCATTTTATTATTTTAGTGCATATTATGTTACCATGCATAACTGCGCATTTTATGAATGAACACCTGTGGACAAAAAAAAATGGGTCACGTATGGAACGAAAACACATGCATACATAAATACGTGAATACATATACACATACTTTAACCTTTTAACGCTGAGATAATATTAATTTTTTTATTCACTTTCATTTTTTTATCAGCAACTCATAGTTTTGTGGAACTCTAATACAAAATAATGAGTCATTACAGCGAACCATTTTGTCACAATGGGCCATGTGCATATGATCACGTTAGGTGCTTGTGTAAGCATTTTAGAAGTAGGTGGCCAAACTTCACAACAAACGTCAAAGTTACAATGCCAATTATATATTACAACGAAGTGCACTTTAAAAGAGAATTATAAATATTAAACGCATGCAGAAATATATGATCACATGAGCACAAAATTATGTCGCAGGTCCAAGAGTCAAGTTTTTTATTGGGTGTGAAACTCGACAAAACACTGGATACAGAGTCCAACATTGCATTTTATACATTCTGTGTGAACAGTGCTGGTGCATTCTCTGCTAGCGCAGCGTCGTCGATTGCAGGGAGCTACAAGGAGGTTCTTCCCATCAAGATATCATCACTAACACTGCAATGTTGAATATTGTATCTAGATGTGGCAGGTCGGCCTCTTCCTGATGGTGCAGTTTTGTACTTTTCCAGGTATGTCTGCACAATGTACTGGCGAAAGTTGAGATGAGATGTTATTTCCAGTAATCAGGAATTGTGAACCGCTACATCTTCCAACCATGTAAACAGGGACCACCACCACTTCTTTCCCCAGATCCCAATTCTGTAGTGAGACATTTTGGTCCATTCTATCAGTTCCGCCCACTCCTGCATTGCAAGCCTGAAATACAGCAGGTCAACTGACTCATACCTTCTGCTTTTCTGCCTGAGAATATATGGACACTGAAGCAGTCTACTCCGTGAAATGTGGAAGCTATAGTAACTACAGCATTGTCTCTCCAACATACGATACCTATACCATCTGAGCTTTTTGCCATGTCGTATGTACCTTGTGCCTGATTTTTACTTTCTTTTGAAGGGACGTTGGACAGTTTTTCGGGATTCTATTTTCCCTAATTGTCCCTGTAGTGCCATATCCACACGCTTTCAAATGAGCCAGTAGTTCCATCCCAGTAAAAAGTTTGTCAAAATACAAACAGAATGGCAAGTGAACCATATTATTTGGTAGTTCATTGAGCATCTCAACCATCGGTGCAGCACACTTTCCAAATCGTTCCTCATATTCAGCATTGCCGTTTGGATTTTTTCCTTGATAAATATCAAAATTTATCAAACAACCAGAGGGAGTGTTTAGACACCAGACCTTATAGCCGAAACGAATAGGTTTTCCACGAATAAACTGTTTGCAGTTATGTCTTCCAAAATACTCCACCATACACTCACCAAAATCCATATTCTGCTCTGGTCTGAACCACAAATTGTTGTTATAATATACAATATAATGCTGTAGTGTAATATACTGCAATAATACACTATATACCTTATTGCCAATCGCTGAACATTCAGTTCTCAAGTTTAGAATACCAGTCATCAATGTAGGGTTTGCCTGTTGCCTCAGCGCCATCTTGGCATGCAAACTGGAAACAAGATCAGTAGAAGTGGTTTTGTTTAACATCTGTGAGGAAAGCCTTTAAGGAACAGTGAAAAGGTAATTATATTAAATATATTTAATAAGTTTTCGGAGAAATATCCTACCATGTCTATAAAGATCTAATAAAGTGTGATAATGGGCAATGCCTCTTACCATGCAGTAAGAGCGGAGCGCATTCCAAACAATACATGGAAAAAACCTGAAGAGCTATTAAAGTTGAGATCTAAAAATCCTTACAATGAGATACATGTGATTACTGCAATAACAATGGCTCTCATATGTTCAATAATGCAATGGTTTATGTAACAAAGGAAGCAGTTCAATTCAGGTTATCTGAATGAGGTAAGTTGGGTAGTGGCAACATTATTAATGCTGTTTACATGCACACGTGCAGATATTATGTTAACCAATAGAGTACTAGAGGTGGAGCACAGAGGAATACACTATTTTGTTCTAACAGCAAATACATTATAGTATCACATTGTTAAATTCAATAAGGAATAATGGTATAATTACGCAAGAGGCGTTTCACACAAGAGTGACAAACTTTGGAATGCTCAATGCACAGTTGCCACATAAACATCCAATGTTGGTATAACCCACTCTCCAGCCATTAGCTGCCAGCCTCATGTTGTTGTTGTAGTGTTTAACGCCCGCTTTTACTACTACGGCACCGCAGGCGGTGACACTGATGATACATGGAATGAAGATGGAGCACCAGTGGAATGAGATGGCGGGGGAAACCGGAGCACCCGGAGAAAACCCGCCCTGACGCCGCTTCGTCCACCACGAATACCACATGCGGGTCCCTGGGATCGAACCCGGGCCGCCTAGTGCCAGCCTCAGCACCGATGCTTCATCATTCTTACAGACAATACGAAAACTGCATGTGTTCACCACATGTTAGGTCCCTACCGTTCAGTAAGTAAAGTGAATAAGGCAACTCGCTTTTACTCAGTGTGTATGCACAGTAAGTAGACATGGGCTTAGCATATATGTTTCATTTCCAGTAAATTTATGTATTTCTGACTGACTAGAACATATTTGAAGTTTCTTTTTTATGTCTCTATTATATCTGTGGCTTCGTAATGGATGTAATATTGCAACTGGTGTTGGAAGTTAGTAAACAATTTTGCGTGGCGTTTAAAACAAGAATCCAATTGAAGCGTTACCTTATCATGGCATAAGCCTCTCAAACACAACGGGCCAGATATTCAGACCTTTAAACATACCAAATAAAATCGTTGTAATTACACAGAAATGTAAGATTTGAGGTAATGTTTTCATACGGGGCAATCAGCCATAAACTTACTTTTTCACATAATTTTCTGGTGTCTGGTGCAGCACGACAAAACATCTGAATTCAATACATGGCTAACATTACTTAAATGGTTTTTGTAGAGCATTAGAATAGTTCATAGATCTGCTGGTAGAAGCTGAGCACCTGACCAACACGTTGTGCCACGTTGCCACACTCACCTTTAAATGTACTTATCTATTTAACGGTGCATTTAATTTAAAAAAAGTTATTGGAATTTTTGGTTAGTTTACCTCCGCTCTCTCACCTCCATCAGTCTGGCAGATTATTTTTTCCATCCTGTATACACACATACATGACAGGTGGATAGACAGACAGTCAAACATACCTACTTGTTGAAAACTGCAAGTTATTTAGTACTTGTGGAGTTCTCTGCTGTTAAAGTACACTGGCATTCCAGAGATGACGCCTTTTTCTTGTCCACAGGGTACTTTCCTAAAATCTAAGATTGCCATGTCATTTGTCTGCTGAGAAGAGGTGAAAGGTAACCTATTAATGTTTCCTAGGATGCTACCTGACCAGGGTTGCCAATGTTTAAAAGTAAAATTATTGTACCGGCCACTCAAAATTATAGATTTGGATTCAAAATTATCGTACATCATAAACCAAATGCTACAACAATAAATGTATCAGCATAACACTTATGAAAATGTAATAGCATTAATGTTTATGGTATCCACTAACAATATCCATGACCTCAAGCAGTATTACAACTTTATTACTTATGTTTCTCGCACTATTCATCTGAAAGTCCATCATCTTCCTCAACTGTTGTAGCATTATATAAATTTGTTGTTGAGATAAATTTAACTTCTTGGTGACTTTCAGATTTTCGAACCCACCACATTCCTTCATAAGCTGAGACGACCGAATAAGTTGATTTACCATATCTAGCGCCAATCTGTTTCTAATTTTGGTTTTTATTAAACTTAGTTTGCAAAAAACTCTTTCACAAGAAGTGTTTCTGTAGAACATTAAAATAACTGACAATGCAACCTCCGCCAGTTGTTTGGAATCAGTATTTCCACCAAGGTGACATGTGTTTAACAGCACTCCAGGTTCAGACATGTTCTTTATTTCACACGGAATATCATGTACTCCGAGTTTTCTCCATTGATCACAAATTTTCTGAACAATGCCTTCCTCATTGAGATTACTAGATCTGGGCATACAGGCAACAAGAGGATAAAGGGTAGAAGGATTAGTAGGATATGAAATGGTTGCCTTAGAGGGGTGGAGACAGGTCATGAGGGCAAAACTGGTTTTGCTATTTTTACTTAATTTCATTTCGCTGGTGTGACAAACCAGTGAAAATGATACTTCGCTGGTATCGAAATTATCGTACACCCCCATAATTATCGCACGGGTTGGCAACCCTGTACCTGACAATGACCATAAAGTCTTTGGGACTTACTACTATCCCCTTTGTTTTTATTTTGTATTAATTTGAATATTCTCGGTTTTAGGTTGTAGACATTAAACATGCACAAGCAGCATTTAACAACAAGAGTGTGCAAAAAGACCTAGTGTACATAAAATCCAAATTTGTAGGTATACTGCCTGACACAGTAACGAAGTTCGAAGAAAGAGAACTACCATTAGTTTAATCACTAGCCATAGTTAATGTTAAATTAACTTTAGAGTCGTGTTGTGGAGAAATGGGTGTAGCAGCTAGAGAAAAGCTTAAGTACACCCCTAGTTGGTGATTGAGGTTTCAACCAGCGGAAACATCAGCGTTGCCACTTTCAGCGCTGCTGTCCACGTGGTGACCAAATGCCATGCACATTCACAGGAATTAACAATGCCTATATGCAGTAATGGATCATAGCAGATTGAGCAACAAACACAAACAGAGAATGAACATTAAATTCAAATTTGAGAGGTAGAATTGGAACTGAAAAATTCAATACCACAGCTGGAATTTGAACCACAGACTCTCTGCTTACCAGGTGGGTGCTCTAACCATTAAGCTACTGTGACAACCTGCCAGAATGACATTGAATTCTCCAATCAATTTGTATTTCTACCGATAAACCGCAAAGACAGTCTCACATCTGAGACAATTACCCCAATGGTAACTTACTATTGTAAGTACTTTATGTCCCGGGATTAAATAACCTTCAGGTGGTAATTATTATTTATTTGTGTCAACAAACTTACTGTTGGCATAAATAAATAGTATTAAATTCAAATGTTTAAACACACTGATCGTGATACTTTATTCGATACTTATGTCAGTGTTTATTATAAAATGAGCAATAATCGTCTGCATGAATGCAATGTTGCAGTACTGCTTCCAAAAACACTGCTTTGCTTTGTCTTTTTGACTTTCATTATTTTCAGTTGAAATAGTTAAATAACAATACTTCATCCTGATACACACACACCTATGAGTAATAATTATCACTAAATTTTGTGCTCGTAAACGCGAGGGTAAAATTTGACACCAGGTGTCAAGCATGCTCCTAATTGGTGCCTCCAGTGGTTGCTATGAGACCAAAGTGACGCTTTAAACCCCTTCCACCACACAAGCTTTCAGAGCATATTAGCACATGGCCAGGAAACGTCGATCATCAACTACAAGTGCACCAACTATAGTTCAAATCCTGATCTGAAATTCTTGAAAACAGTGAGAGATAAACTTTGTGAGGTAAATGCAAAAGACTTCGATCTCACCCTCAGTCAGATTTCTTCTCTTAAGTATACACCTATCACTTCTTGTGAAGTAGAAAGATCATTTGCAGCTTTCAAGAATATTCTTACTGATGGTGTGGTTTTTTAATTATGTAATTGCTGATGGTGTTAAGCTTTGGGACACTTTCGTTATCTTGGGTCGTGGTACAGGGCGAAATAATGCAGATGCAGGATATAACTTTTTCACATTTTATTTGCACCTTTTTCGTTGAATATTACACGCGTGACACTATAGTTAACATTCCTTACACATGAACAGACTTCCTCAACGGTTTCTTCGCATTACTTGTCATTTTAAATCACACTTTTAGCGTCTAAACCTGCACGTATCAAAGACACGTCTTCTCTTCTTAGACGCTAGGAAGCTAAAATCTAGCATTTTCTTTTAACAATGCATTTGTATTCATACGCGTATATGTCCTTTTCCTACGGCATACTCTATGACGTCATCTTACATGTTAAATAGTTCCAAGAATGTTGGGGAAGCGATCTCAATTTATCCTCTCAACACTCTTAATATTAAATATAAAATTATTCTTATAATTATACATATTAAATTTGAACATATTACTTAACATTAATGACGTTATTAAACAAATATTATTCTCAACAATGAGACAATGGTAATACACTCTCAGTACTTAACAAATCCTTACCAACATGAAAAATAAACTATATTTACATAAATAGTTTCTTTTCGGTGTCTGACCACATATTCTGTCCCACTGATAAACGCATGAGTTTACATGAGCAGAATTTGAAAAAACTTGTTCATTGTTTTAGAAGATAATAAAATTCTTTGCAGTACAGTATGGAATTCTGATAGTGCATGCCCTTCATTGTGCATAAATGGAGATACGATAGTAGTGCATGGAAATCTGAGCTTTGGTGATCACATTCCAACTTGAATTTGCTAATACTTATTCATCTCAAAAGAAACAATGTTCTGCCCACATAGCTAAACCACTAATATCTAAATTACTAGAAAGAGTGGTTTTCTTTAGTTGCTGTGCATTTCTTTCAAAATTTAGTATAATATTAGACTGGCAACATGGCTTTCAAAAAGGAAAATCCACCCATACAGCATTAACACAATTTACAGACAACTTATAAAAGAGGTAGATGATCAGTTGTTGGTACTGGTACAAGGCAGTTGATACAGTTATTAGAATGCAAAAGCTTAGTTACACTATGGGACAAATCATCACACGATGGGATAAGGGTTAGCACATATATGGTTTGATTCATATTTAAGCGAATGTTATAAAAATAAATTATTATGATAAAAAAATGAAATAAACACATCAACATAACAATATACACTGCAGAGGTTTAGTACTATGGCTATTACTGTTTTTTATATACACTGATGATCCCAAAACAAAAGTTGAACAGTCCCTGTTTGCAGATGACATAAGCATTTTAATTTCAGGGTGGAATGAAGATGAACTTGAAAAAATCTGAGTTGTTGCACTCACAGGACTTTCTCTACTCTTGTACTAACCATTCTTACAAACTCTTATTCTTCTATCTTTGTGTTAGATGAGATAAACATTTGCAGAAATTATCTTATTGCTTATTCCTTGTAGGCACACGGAGAATATTAGAATACAGTAGGCTTTGAGCGATAGTCAAATCTTTTAAACCTTTCAAATTCCGTTCTAAGACATAAAATGAATAGCAATGTTCCATTTGACAGAAGTATATTTTTGTGTAGTAAGATTTGGTCTATCTCTTACAGTTTACGATTAGTCATCCAGAGTCATCCAAAGTAAATACGACTACAGGGGCTATAGCTAGGAAATTCAAGATATACATTTCATTTGTCATCAAAATATCTGAAACATACGGCATTTTAATCAAAATCATTAGCCATTTTCAATAAAATTAAAATTTTCAAAACATTTTCTACGTAAAGGGTAGTTTCGGGTAAAGCAATTTTCTTCAAAATCATCGTGTCGCATCCTTGAAAGACATTAGGCTTTAATACCAACTTTGGTTTTTAACGGACTTTTCATTTTTGAGTTATGCTGTCCACAGTCTGACACCCACACACACATGTGCACCCGCAGCCAAACCTACACACACAGATCTTTTTCTAAAAATGCCTTTTTTTGATTCAGGGAGCCTTAAAACATGTATTTCCAGTGAAATAAATCTTGACATCGAATTTTTGGGTGGAATACAATACTTCCTCTTACTATACGTACTAGAGAAATTGAAAATATTAAGAATAGTGTGAAACAAATAGATTTTTTAGTTTCATGTTAACAACCTAGGCATAAACAGGTCAGATATTAGGATTCTAACATAAAATAAATAAGTCAATTATGTGCTCAAAAATTAAAACTAGATGGCAATGTAATTATGCACAAAGCACTAAAATTCTAGCTATTTGAGCGGAGACAATAATTTAAGTTGGAAAGGGCATACTGAATCCTTAATGAAGCATCTAAGTAAAATATGTCCTCAATCCTACAGCAAGCATATTGTATACGTAAATGACTCTAAAAACAGTATACTTTTCAAATTTTCACTCTTTCATCTATACTAATATTATAGAGAGAGAGTGAGAGTGAGTGAGTGAGTCATGCGCATGCATGAGTAGATTGCATATAGAAAATAGTAGAGGATTAATCTGAAATTAAGTTTATTATTTACAATTATACTGACACATGTAATATACAAATGATGTAACCAACATAGGAATAAATTAAACTATATAAATCAAATACAGTACAATAGCTATTGACTACATATATATTTTCATAGTGTTAATAAAGCCTGCACTTACCTTTTGCTATACAACAATGCCATATCACTGCCTTTGCTCAAGGCATTAGTGACAAAATCAATACAGTGATCTGTAAGATGAGAGAGTTGTTCCAAAGCAACCTTCTTTTCTTTCAGAGTTCTCTGTTTTGAATCACAAACTTCATTTAATTGTAGAACAAGCTGCTTGCCTCTCGCACTGATTGCATTTGTCATTCTGGAAACAAATCATGTTCGTGTTATAGGAGTAGAAATTTGTAATATTCTAAATAAATAGCAAGTATTTTAACACAACTTACTTTACAACCATTGCAGTAATTTCTGCCATGAGAGTTTTCTTCTTTTCCAATATTAGACTTTGTCTATCATCAATTACTTTCATTGCACTAGACAGAAGAACCCTTTTGTAGCTGCAAAGTAAAGAGGAAAACTTGTCTTAATTTTCCTTCAAGTACAAATATATATTTACAGTAAAAAGTAACGTTGTAGTACTAATATAAACTAACTCCCCATGGTTAGAGCTTATATACTATACTCATCACCAATCAAGAAGGGGATTGACAGTTCCTAACCACATGGCAGAAACGTCTAAATGAACAGACGGGGATGAATATGCCATTGTGGCCATCATAGCAATGAAAAGAAGAATCGATTAGAGCTAAGATGCTTCCATAGCAATGGTAGATGTGAAGCCCGTGTTGTCGGTATTTAACACATGATTAGCATATGCCTGACAAGCAATTCAGCAGTAACATAAACTCTGTCTTATCTTTTGTTTTCGCTGCAATATAAAATACTGCCTTTCTGTAGTGCCAGCTAGCAATGCTTGCATCAGATTGCCTGTGTGTTGACAAGTTTGTTTGCATCATTCTATTTATGTGGTTATTTGCCTTGTACTTACATGTGTTTGAGTCTGTGTATCTGTGCATATGTTGTGAGCATTTGCAATTTTTCTTATACTTTTAATAAATATTTAACACTTACCAAACATATTGACAAGGATAGAGCAACCAAACAAAACCTGCATGTACTCGGCAAGCAAATAACCTTCGAAACGCGTCCCGGAAGAATATGTTGTGAGTGTTGTTCAGTGTTATTAATTAACTCACCTTTTAAATTAAATAACATTGTATTTGGTAAAGGTACCTACCCCAGTTAAAGGATTATGCAGTCGATAGTATTGCTGCAGAACATGGTCACAAAACAGTTTGACTTCCCCTTTGGTAGTCTAACCCAAGTAAGTAAGTCGAAGTAAAGAACTATGTTAGGCAAAACAACAAAGATTACAATGTATCATCTATAATAAAGCTAAAGAGGCTCTAATAGCGGCAAAAGCTGAAAACTGTGAAAAAGCAGTTACTAAAATCAAGGGCATAGTAAGTGCAATATGGGAAAGTGAAGGAGTTTTGGAACACAGGATAGAACAGCTTGTCATTTCCATGGGTAATTCTATAGTCGGTGCAGTTTATCGGCAGTTCCCAGGAGTTATATCTAAATAATAAATAATAATATTAATAATAATAATAATAATAATAATAATAATAATAATAATAATAATAATAAAATAAATAATAATAAATATTGGTAATATATCTAAATATAAACAAGTACACCACGGCTTACCACAAGGCACAGTGCTCAGCACTACACTTTTTAATATATTTATTAATGATCTGCCACAACAAATACAAGAATCAAGTGTGAAGTGTGCACTATTTGCTGATGACTTAGTAATGTGGACTTCAAAACCAAAAAACAAAAGTACAGAACTAGAAAAAACCATGCAACAATCCTTAACCTACAAAAGTGGAACAAAGAAAATTTAATGACTGTTGAATGAATGAATGAAAATGAATGAAAATAGCCTGTGATGTCCCATTGAGGGCAAGGCCTCCTACAAGTAGGGGTAGCTGCTTTAAAACACTCATGCGGTGAGCTAGTCCGGTAAGAGAGTACCGTACATAATACACTAAACATGATCACTTAATTGTTGTTCTAGTTCTTTCCACTCCTGTCTGTTTCTGGCTATGGTGGTCCACTGTATTCCTACTTGTTTTCCGAACAAATCCGACGTTCTGCGTCTTGGTCTTCCTGGGAGTCTCTTGCCGATGTAAGGGTCCCATGTGGTAGCTCGTGCTGTCCATCTGTCATCTTGCAGCCTCATCACGTGGCTGCCCCATTTCCACTTAGTCTTCGTAGCCTGTTGTGCTATGTCTACCGTTGCTAACATAGCAACTGTTAACTCAACGACTGTTAATACAACATAATCAAACTACCAAATCTTTTCACTAAGAAAAAAACCACTAAAAATAAAACTAAATTTTGAGGGTCAACAATTACCAGAAACAAAGGAAGCAAAGTATTTAGGAGTTACAGTTGATACCAAACTTACATGGACCAAACAAATAGAAAATGTAATACAAAGAGCAGATAGGCACCTTTCACTCTTAAAACGTCTAACAGGAATGAAGTGGGGATGTTCCAGAGCAACTCTTAACACAACATACAATGTATATATAAAGTCATTTACTTACTGCAGTGAAGTTCTTGTAACAGCAAACACAAAAAAAATTCAAATCTTACAAAACCAAAGTCTGAGATTAATTACAGGTGCTATCAAAACCACACCAATAGCAGCTATGGAAATACTAACCAACCAATACCCCATTGAATATAAAATAGAAATAGCGGCTCTTATTCAACACGAAAAGTTGATCAGACTCCCATTCAATACATGGCACAATAGAAATTTTACACATACACTACAGACTCAGGAGAGCTTTCTTTCCAAAATTCAAGACATCAAGAAGAATGTATACCTTCCTAATTCAAAGGAAAACTTCATATATTAAAGTCAATCCAACACAAACATTAGACATCACATATTATTTACACCTGACAGAAGAAGTTAAGAAAAATGATACTCCAACTAGTGTTCTAAAATTATTGGCATTAGAGACAATCCATACTAGATTTCCAGAACACGAATGGCTCCATATTTATACTGATGGATCATTGATATCAAACCGAGATGGAGCAGGTGCTGGAGTCACATGTCACCTCTTTTCCTATTACAAATCTTTAAGTTATGGAACTACAAACTTTGATGGAGAAATTGAAGCAATTCGAATGGCCCTACAAAATCTTTTGGATAGAATTTCACATTTTCATCAAGCAGTTATTCTCTCAGATTCCAGGGCGGCAATTAAAGCAATTACTTCCAAGTTGTCACCAAAAAACCAAACAATTATAAAATGATGAAAAAACCTTACCCATCTAACTGCACTTCAAAAACACCTAGTCTTCCAATGGATACCAGCTCACTGTGGACTGAGTGGTAATGAGAAGGCTGATTTTCTTGCTAAAAAGGGTATCGGCAATGTGCAGAAATCAATAGTTAATCTACCATTTTATGCAGCTAAAAGATTAGTCAACTCTGAATTCAAAAAAATTATTGTAAAATATTACTATGAAAAATAAAAAAATAAAAGATGGGAACTACCAAACATTCAAACAGTAATTCCTGAGTATCCTCGAAAAACGGCAGTTGCAACCTTCAGGTTGATTACAGGATATGATTGTCTGGCAAAACATTTAAACAGAATTGGGATATATTCTTCACCACTCTGTCCTCTATGTGATCTGCAAGAGGAAATGGACCTCAAATATGCCCGGCCACTTCTAGCACCCTTCCCATCCATCAGTGAAAAATATTGGAGAGCAAGAGGATTAATGACTTCATTGTCGAAATCCAGCATTAGCTAACAACAGATTTAACAGTTTGGGAAAAGATATTCATTTTAAAAAAACAGGGACTGTTTGAGGTTATTTTGAGTCACTTATTTACACTTACTTTCAATTTACAATTGAAATAGAAGACAACAACACATTACCTTTCCTGGACCTCAAAATTACTAGAAATATAGATGGTATAAAATTTGGTATACATAGAAAGCCCACACATGTAGACAATTACATCAAGAAAAACAATTGCAACCCAATTTCACACCAACTGGCAGCATTTCGAAGCTTGATACATCGTTTATATAATGTCCCGTTAAGTAAAGAGGAATTTCTGAAAGAACAACAACACATAGAAGAAATTGCAATATTAAATGGATTCAACCCAGCCACAGTTAAAAACATGTCAAAAAATGCAGAAAAGCTTAAGATAATTTCGCAAACCACTACATTAACACCATCTGGTTCATTCTTTGTATAAGGGACTTTGAAATTAATCTTAATCCACTAAGGAAAAATTTCCACTTCGGGAAGAGATGAAAGTCTGATGGAGCCATATCAGGCGAATGAGATGGTTGTTGCAACAATTCATACCTTAGTTCATGGTCGGTGAATTTAATTTGATAATTCTCCTGGTCATGTCGGTGAGACCCGTAAACCAACGACAGGTGTGGTCCTCCAGACATTCTGGGGGTTGAGAGAGAGCGATGTAACCGCCAAAACATAAAAATATGGTCCTCTCTAAAAAGCGGTTACTGTTACTGCTATTGCTCTCTTTATATAGGAGAGCAAGAGGATTAATGACTTCATTGTCAGAAATCCAGCATTAGCTAACAACAACAACATTAACACCACTCACAAACAACTGGAAATTTAGGAAATTCACGTACAATCCCTGGGCCTTCAAGAAATTTGAAAAAATCTTCAAGAAATTAAACATAAAACTAGCACTGCAAAATCAATACAGTTTAAAAAACCTGCTTAATAAGCCACTAAACAATACCATCCCATACAATAAAAAATCGGGGATTTACCAGATCAACTGTAATAGTTGTGACAAAAGCTACATAGGGAAAACAAAGAGAAATTTGGATATAAGACTTAAGGAACACCAAAGAAACATAAAATTAAAACAAATTGAAAAGTCTGCTGTAGCACATCATTTTTGGACTGAAAACCACAACATCGGCCTTAATATAAAACTGTTAAAATCTATTAATTCACCAATAGAACTGAATATTTGGGAAAAAATATACATAATCAAGAACAGTAATAAAGTTATTAATTTTGAAATATCAGCATTGAATGAAGTGTTAAAGCTCTGTGCCCCTAACACCAGATGGCAGCAGAATAGAGACAGCAGAGAAAAGGAACAAGAGGATAACGTCAGTTACCCAACGGCTGATGATGGGATCGAATGGTCCTGAAAACGTTTCCGCTTTAAAAAAGCAGTTTAGTAGTGAAGGTAAGTGTAAATAAGTGACTCAAAATAACCTCAAACATGAAGAATACTTCACTGTCAATAGTGCTTCTATTTTTAATATTCATAACAGGGACTGTGTTATGAATTTTGAAATACCACCAATAGATTGTATTTGTTTTGTTTTCAGAGGTTGGTGACACATAGATATATTAAGTAAAGTGATGGAGGCATCATGAAATATGTTAGCTGCATATTACTTCAAAAACTTGCAGCAATTACTAAGATAAGCCAAGCTTTTAGTTTCGCTTTTATTTCAAGTTTTTAATTGTTTTTTGTTTTTGATGTAAATTGTTTTTCAATACATGCATTAATTTATTATATGGTGGTTTATATAAAATTAAATGCTGATATTGTCTGTACATGGTAAGTTATCATTTCTGTTACAACATGACGTATTTTATTATAGAATGCAGATCAGTAACACTTTCTTCATTGTAGATTAACAGCTGTTTATTTAATGAATGCTAAACTAGTAAAAATGATAAACTGCTGTATGCAAAGACTAACAGTGCATAACACAAAACTGTAGCCTTTCCCATTTTTTTCAAGCTAACTGTACATGAATAAATTCATTACCAATTTAAGACAAATAATGCATAAGGCAAACTGAAAGGAGTATAGATTTTGATTAAAGTCACCTCATGTTTAATGACTTTCTCTTCAATTTGAGAAAACCATTAAACACATTGGTGATTTTATTTAAAACTTGGACTCCCTTCAGTTTCCTTCGGCACATTTCAAAACAAGTGGGTGGAGCCAGCAGCAGGGTATGCAGCTGATGTGACCAGTTAATAATGCAGTTGACTGCATTACCAACTGCAGTGATATACTCAGCGCCAAACAAGAAGGGGATTGACAGTTGCTACGTACGCGGTGGAAAGAACTAAATGAACAGGAGGGGATGGATGTGTCATTGCGATCATCATAGCAATGAAAAGGGGAACCAATTAGAGCTAAGATGTTTCCATAGCAATGCTAAACCAGTGTTGTTGATATTTAACGTGTGATTAACGTGTGCCTGGCCTGCAATCCAGCAGTAACATAAACTGTGCGTCCTATCTTCTGTTTTCCCTGTAATATATACAATTCCTCCCTCCAGCTCCAGCTTGCAATGTTTGTATCAGAGATGACCTGTGCGCTGACAAGTTCCTTTGCATCATTCTATTTATGTGGTTATTTGCCTTTTATTTACGTCTGTCTGAATCTGTGTATCTGTCCATATGTTGTGAGCATTTACAATTGTCTCACTCTTTTAATGAATATTTAATTTTATGTCCAAAAATATTGACAAAGACAGCATAGCCAAACGAAAAACTTTACACACTCTTGAAGCGAATAAAATTGTGTTTGGCACATATCCCAATTAAAGGATTATGCAGTCGATGGTATTGCTGAAGAACGTGGTCGCATAACTGTTTGGTTTCCCCCTTTCCTAGAGTAATCCGATTTAATTAATTTGGGGCGAAGTAAACGGTTATATTGGGCAAAACAACAAAGATTTCACTGTGTCTGTAATAAAGCTACATCAATAAAGAGCTGAAAACTGTGAACAAGTGGTTACTGATACAAAGGGTGTAATGAGTGCAACATGGGAAAATGGAGTTCTAGAAGCAAGGATAGAACAGTGTCATTTCCATGGGTAACTCTAGCAAGCAATGATACAAGTGAGTCGGATATCAGCAGCATTCTCCCATTACAATATTTCACAGGTATGTTTCTTTTGTTAACATAAATCTTAACAGTGCATGTTCTATCCTTTGCATGTAGATTCACTATTTTACTATTGTCTTCGAATACAAATATAAATTATACCCGCTCTATATTCCAAACGCAATCCAACTGTCTTCTTACACATAATGCTAACGCACTCTCCATGTGGGCACAATAAGCGGCAATGCTGCCTCTCTTTCACCCTCAACTGTCAATCCCTTTCTTGTTTGGCGCCAATAATACTTCCACCAACTGCAACCTGGAACCTCAGGAAAAAGTGTGCTATGTGGCATCAACCTTCAAGATTGGTTTGACAATCTGCTATTACTCTTATGTTCAGTATGAATGGGTCTCTTTATTATTTTGCATTATCTGCTATTGATGAAAAATAAGTAAACCTAATTTATCATGCCAATTTATTTATTAATTTATTAATTACAGGTGGTATCAAAACCACACCAATAGCAGCTATGGAAATTCTAACCAACCAATGCCCCATTGAATATGAAATAGAAAAAGCGGCTCTTATTCAACACCAAAAGTTGATCAGACTCCCATTCAATACATGGCACAAGAGAAATTTTACACATACACTAAAGACTCAGGAGAGCTTTCTTTCCAAAATTCAAGACATCAAGAAGAATGTATACCTTCCTAACTCAAAGGAAAACTTCATATCTAAAGTCAATCCGACACAAACATTAGATATCACATATTATTTACACCTGACAGAAGAAGTTAAGAAAAGTGATACTCCAACTAGTGTTCTAAAATTATTGGCATTAGAGACAATCCATACTAGATTTCCAGAACACGAATGGCTCCATATTTATACTGATGGATCACTAATATCAAACCAAGATGGAGCAGGTGCTGGAGTCACATGTCACCTCTTTTCCTATTACAAATCTTTAAGTTATGGAACTACAAACTTTGATGGAGAAATTGAAGCAATTCGAATGGCCCTACAAAATCTTTTGTACAGAATTTCACATTTTCAGCAAGCAGTTATTCTCTCAGATTCCAGGGCAGCAATTATAGCAATTACTTCCAAGTTGTCACCAAAAAACCAAACAATTATAGAATGTTGGAAAATCATTACCCATCTAACAGCACTTCAAAAACACCTAGTCTTCCAATGGATACCAGCTCACTGTGGACTGAGTGGTAATGAGAAAGCTGATTTTCTTGCAAAAAAGGGTACCAGCAATGTGCAGAAATCAATAGTTAATCTACCATTTTATGCAGCTAAAAGATTAGTCAACTCTGAATTCAAAAAAATTATTGAAAAATATTACTATGAAAAATCAAAGAGTAAAAGATGGGAACTACCAAACATTCAAACAGTAATTCCTGAGTATCCTCAGTTGCAACCTTCAGGTTGATTACAGGACATGATTGTCTGGCAAAACATTTAAACAGAATTGGGATAAATTCTTCACCACTCTGTCCTCTATGTGATCTGCAAGAGGAAATGGATCGAGACCACCTTCAAATATGCCCGGCCACTTCTAATGCCCCATCCATCAGTGAAAAATATTGGAGAGCAAGAGGATTAATGACTTCATTGTCAGAAATCCAGCATTAGCTAACAACAACAACAATTTATCATGCCTTAAAAGTGTGCTATTCACAAAAACAAGGAAAAAAGAAAAGAATAAAGAATAAAAGAAATACACTATCTAATTACAAAAGCTAACCTGTAAACTTTAGTCAGTGTCAGCCGAGTAATAACTCCTTCAGTGTCTGATAGGAAATATTGCAGTCAAGAAATCTAATTATCACTTTATGTTTTATTTTGGTCAGTGATTGGATATACTACACGCAAATGGAAAAGCACAGTTGGCATGGAACCAAGGAAAATGTACAGAAAAAAAATACAAAGAACAAAGGAAATTGCAAAAGTAATCAGTAATGTAATTACCTTACTTCTGACAGAAGTCCTCCAATCATATTTTTAGTTTCTTCCGCAATCTCATGAATAAATTTATACTTATGATCCCTATGTTCACTTAACTGACAGTCTCGACAAGTCAGCTTGTCACATGTTTCACAGAATAATGACAAACATTCCTGGAAAAAAACAACAAATTCTATTTAATTCAACATTTTACATATACTGATACACCATGAAATTCCTTAAAATCTACAGTCTAGAATACGGCCAGTGCATCTCCAGCTCTGACGTTCTCAGTTGTGCTGCATTGAAGGGGCAAGGTTAACGCCACCTACGTATAGTAACAAGTTTCACAAACTGGATTCTCAAAATGATCTTAAGAATCAAACTATGTGATTTATATTAAGATCGAGACATTAAAATCCAAGTCTCTCATTTTATTTTCGTTTACCAAAAGATGTGTTGTGTGCTACAGTAGAGGAAAACGAAGTGAAAGTGTATTACAATGTAACAATTGTGATGTTGATCTTAAGAGGATTGTTTTGAGATATATCTCACACAACAGCAGTACTAGAACAGCATTGGCAAGTTTGTTTTTAATATTGTGCATGCAAGTTTTCAGCAAAAAATACTTTATGGTTGATTGTAAATGATTTTTTTAAGTATTAAGCTGTCACCACACTCACTGCTAGGGGATTTAAATCAGATTTCTTGGCTATCTGAGTAAGCTTTAAATATGATGTGATTGGGTTAAGAGCCAAAATGGTAACTATGATCTATTTGCTGTTAGAATAAAGCAGTGTATTCCTCTGCACTTCACACTGAGTTACACCTCTGGTACGCTATTGGTTAACATTACTGCATGTGCGCATGTAAACAACAATATTAATGTTGCCACTGCCCAATTTACCTCATTCAGATAACCTGAATTTAACTGCTCTCTTTGTTACATAAACCACTGTATTATTGAACATATGAGAGACATTTTTATTGCAGTAATCACATTTATGACATTGTAAGGATTCTTCGACCTCAATTAAGATAGCAATTCAGGCACAGTAAACTCTCGGATTAACGTACCTCTGTTCAACAGACTTTGGATTTAAAGGACTACATTTGGCGTTGGTTATAAAATAAATTTAAATGAAATTTAGAAGATCTGCGATGATTAAATTGTGGCATTCAGCTGTTTGTCTGATCGAGAAGGCTAGTTCATGCGCCTTCGGCTACATTCGTGAAAGTTTGTGTACGCGTCACACGCTCAAGAGCTCACATGATCCTTAGCTTCAGTCTGAATTGGGCGTTCTCTGGTGAATGTAATACTAGTGTTCATTACAGCTCTGTTCATCATTGCTGCTTCTAAAAGATTATACAAGAAGAAGTTTCTTGAAGAAGTTATGGTCATCTTGGAGCAAGAAAACGACACTGAAAATTACACACAAGGAGCTAGGACACTGGAAAATTTACGGGCTTTTAATATCAAATCCGCCATCTTTAACTTTGCTGCAGCTTGGAAAGAGATGAAGACATTAGCTAATGGGTGGATACAGTTATTGAAAGGAATTGAAACCGAATATAATTTCAGTGGCTTCGAAACATCCGATTTTTGTACTACAGTGATGAAGGCAGGGAATAATTTAAGTGAACATGACTTAGAAGAGTGGCTGAACATAGATGAGGGTGACCCAGGTTACCAGATTCTGAGTCATGAAGAGATCGCTGCATTTGTTCTACAAGAGGATGAAGATGAAGACGACGACAGTGATGATGAATCTTTGAAGTGTGCACCTAAATTATCCGTAACAAGAGAGCACATGGATGATGTGATTTCTTACGTGGAAAGATCTTCAGACCCACAAGTGCTAACCTATTATGAACATTTCAGACAGTTTCGCTCCTTAATCATAAAGAAGCAATATTCAAGTGGGAAGCAAATGGCTATTGACACTTTTTTCAAACCCACAACTTCACAGGGAACGACTTCTAACCAAGAGTAAATAATGTAAAGTAAATGGTATGTACCAATAAAATAGGTTCGTTCAAAAGTATTGGAAAGCACGAATGCTAATGGCTTCATTGCCAGATGCAAGGCACTAGAAAACAACAACATAAAACAGGTTCAATTGTTTTTGTTTCATTTTCATTCATTTTGCGATTTAACAGACTTTCAATTTTCCTGACAACTCCTGGCCCCTTTAGGTCCACTAAACCAAGAGTTTACTGTATTTTTTTTCCATGCATTGTTTGGAATGCGCTCCGCTCTTAGTGAATGGTATGAGTCATTATCCATTATCACGTTTTACCTGATCTTTATAGCCACGGTAGGATATTTCACCAAAAACTTATTGAATATAATAACCTTTTCACTGTTCCTTAAAGGCTTTCCTTACAGATGTTTAAAACAAACACTTCTACTGAGCTTGCTTCCATTTTGTACACCAAGATGGTGCTTAAACAACAGGCAAACTCTGCGGTGGACAACTGGTATTGAAAACTTGAGAGCTGAATGTTCTGCGATTGGTGATAAGGTATATAGTATATTATTGCAGTATGTTACATTACGTTATATTCTTTATTATAACAATTTAAGTGATTTATTGAATGCAAGTAAGGCAAGAAGCTAAATAGTCCTTGAAACTATATTGTGGAAGAATATGGGAGTATTAAAACGCATCAACCAATGAGGTTCATTTCTGTCATGTGCTTCTGCTTACATCTACTTTATCTTTACAGTAAACCGATAATACTTGAGCAATGTTATGAAATCTCCAACCAACTTTCTCTTATTTTTCTGCTCGCTGGAGGGTTCAAGGGAGCCTTCTTGGTATTTTGGTAGTGCTGGTTGCACAGTGTGTTCACTGTGACAATACTAACACTGAAAAAAACATCAGCCATTTTGAAACAATGGTCACCTTATACAAAAGTTTCATGCATCTCATAGAATAAGACTTTTGCTAATTTGGTGTTTTCTTTAAACTGGAAACAAAACATGCCAGTAACATTAAGTGTGACCTAAAAGAATTAGCTCTTAAAATTAAAATGTGACATTTACAAAAAAATTACTGTACATAATTGAGTGGTCCCATTACTGCAATAACCTATATGTCACTTACTTGTCTATGGACAGAACAATATAAGTTTTTAGGTGCACTGCTACTTGCTGAAGCATGACTCTCCTGTTCAGCCTCATCCTTTGGTTTAATTGTATGCTCCTTTGTTATTTTTAACCTCTGATGTGCCTGAGAATCAAAAGATACAATTTAATAGGATAAAGTTGCACATAAAGACAAAATAGATAATAAAAAATATAATGTTTGAAAGGTGCAATCAGGACTAAAAAATTCAATGGCATAGCTGGGATTTGAACCATGGATCTTCCGCTCCCCGTGTGGCTGTTCTAACCACTAAGCTACCATGGCCAACTTGCCAGCATGACATTAAATTCCCCAACTGTTTCATACTTTCCCGGTAGACCACAAGGGAATCTCACATCAGAGATAAATACCCCAAGGGCAAGAGTTTGAGAGGTAGAACTGGAACTTAAAATTCAATGCCACAACTGGGATTTGAACCACAGTTCAAAGTTCTACCTCTCAAACCTTGCCCACACACAGCTTGTGTGTTTAAAAACACCAACAGTAAGTTTGTTGGCATAAATAAATAATAACCCCAAGGGCAACTTCCAATCGTAAGTACTTTATGTCCCTGGTTTGAATAACCCTTTTAAACACAACAGCTGTCTGTGAGCAATGTTTAAGAGGTGGAATTCCACTTCTCAAACATTGCCCACACATAGCTTGTATGTTTAAAAATACCAGCAGCAAGTTTGTTAGCATAAACAAAAATTCTTGTGTGTTGCACTCACATGACTCTCTACTCTTCTAGAAAGTATTCTTATAAGGACTTATTCCTCTATCTTCATGTTAATTGACATAAATATTTGCAAAATTATCTTATTGCTGATTTTGTTGTGGGTGCAAGGGGTTACCGGAATACAGATTTTAAGCAATAGTCAAATCTTTTACAACAGGTCGCTATGTGAAGGCTTTGATATTCTGTTCTCTTTTCATGGCCAAGATATAAAAAAATCTGATGTGTTGCTCTCACATGGCCTTCTCTACTCTTGTACTACTCTTACAAACTCTTATTCCTCTATCTTCTAACATTTACAGAAATTGTCTTTCTTTAGGTGCAAGAGGAATATGGAAATACCATATGCTTTGAGCAATAGTCATATCTTTTAAAGTTGGTCACTATATGAAGGCCAAGAGATAAAAAAGCAAATAATGACCTTCTATTTGAGAATAAACGGCAAATAACAAGGAATATCTTTAAAATAGTTCACTCCACAGAAAAATGCATCTGACCATAACTTGTGTTTTAACAAGATCTATATCTTTTGTATAGTAAGATTTTGTCTATCTCTTACAGTTTAGCAGTTATGCAAAAGTCATCAAGAGCAAATAGGAGTATATAGAATATAGCCAGAAAATTCAAAATATACATTTCATTTGCCATAAAAATATCTTGAATATCTGGTATTTTAATCAAAATCAATAGCCATTTTTCAGAAAATCAATGCACACACATCTTTTTTTCTAAAATTGCTTTTTTTGGGCTCAGAGAGCTTCAAAAGATATATTTCCAATGAAATGTAGTAGAGAAAGTAAAAATGAATTGACTTTTCAAGATCTTCAACTTCAAGACAAATAAGAAATATCTCCAATATTATTCACCTCACATAAAAAATATATTTGACATAAAATGTGTACTTTACAAGTTACATTTTTTGTGTGCCTAGTGAGATTTTGTCTCTCTAACAGTTTACCAGTCATGCAAATGTCATCCAAAACAAGAGGACTTTTGAGGACACTCCCAGAAAATTCAAGATACATAGTTTGTCATGAAAATATCTTAAATGTATGATATTTTACTTCAGATTGTTAGTGCCACTTTTGAAAAAATCAACATTTTTTTTAAAATATTCCATTTAAGGATAGTCTGGGGTGCAGTGATATTTTCTTGAAAATCTTTGTGTCCTATCTTTGGAAGATTAAAAAGGAACACACACACACACACACATGCACACACACACACACACACACACACACACACACACACACACCTTGTTTTAAAAATGCCTTTTTTAGACTCAGGGATCTTAAAACATATATTTCCTATGAAATCTTGATATCAAATTTTTGGATGGAATGTAATACTTCCCCTACTTATAGCTTGTGCAATTGCTTTTGAACACTGAAGCATTTAAATGAAAACTTTGATGCGAGTCACCTGCCTTCAGTGGCAGTTCTCATTGTTGATGTCACCCCTTCAGGTATCACTGGACTGTTTATTTCATGAGTATCTACACAGGGAAATTAGGATGGGGGCAGATGATTCACACAGCATATTGCATCAAGTGATGAGACATAAACTCACTTAATGCAGGTGACAGGAGAGAGACGAGATCCTGGCTCGCCAACTGTCTTCTGAGTGAGATCAATGTTCAAAATCGAATGCGCCAGCTGTACTATACATAGAAATATACAAGCTCTGCTCACCTGAACACAGCCATCACAAATGTACTCTGAACAATCCACACACCAGCTGGTAGCAGGAGAGTTATCATGGCAGCTCGTACATTTTAAGTCATTGGTCTTTGGCTCATTTTGTCCAACTTCTGTTTCACCTGCTGTCTCAAGAAGAAACTGGTTCTCAATTATGTTCGAAGGACGACAGCGGACTCGACATATTGGGCAAATAACAATATTATTTTCTGGAACAGAAAATTAGACAATCATATTAAAACATTAATAACTGAATGTAAGGTATGATGTGCTTTCCTTCAATCTCCAAGCAGGTTTGCACCCTTTGAAACCAAACTTGGACCTAACTTCACCAGTCCTCTGCTAGTAAATTTGGGTTTTCTTATCAGTAAGGAGGGTGGGAGGAAATTGGGGAACACACATGCATGTACTCTCTTCTCTCACCCTGTCCTCCATGTTCTAGAGGTAATATGCTAGTCTCAGGTTCCCAAGGTAGTAGGTTTAAATCCGGCGGAGGGCAATGGTTGTAAAAATCCTTAGCATGGCTTCCTTCAGCAGGGAAATAAAGCTGGTGGTTCTGTGACATAGATTCACAGCATGCAAAAGAACCCAATAAACAGGCCTCTGAGCAAAATTAAGTGGTCTTTCATGCCCAGTATAGAATGGGACACTTGAGAATCATTTGATTTAAAGAGTTGAGTTAAAGAGCAACCATATTTAAAAAACAAATAATTCAATTTTGCTTTCTCTCAAACTCCCTCCTCCGGCTTTAGCCCTAAGTTAACATTAAGCTTTGAAGAATCCATTTGGTATGGTGAATGTTAACTGTTTCTTGTGCTTCAGTATGAAAAATTCAAGGACCAACTGCATTTACAGTGAAACCTTTGGTTTGAAAACCTGTAACACATACTGTAAATGTATTCAAGATTTATAAATTGACAGTAACAAACATTTACTGATATTGTTATGTCCTTAATGGTGGCTGAATGATGGTTCGTCGGTCTGGGTGGCTCAGTTGGTTAGACGCTGGCCTACGGATCCCAAGGTCGTGGGTTCAAACCCGGCCCAGGCCGATGGTTTTTAAGTGTGCTTAAAAACGACAGCTCCATGTCAGTAGATTTACTGGCATGTAAACGAACTCCTGCGGGACAAAATTCCGGCACACCGGCGACGCTGATGTGATCCTGGCAATTGACGGCGTCGTTAAACAAGAAAATAATTTTTTTTTCTTTTTGTGGCTGAATGAACTCTCTCACGGCTATCTTCCTTTCATAGAAGTTTGAAAACAGTGTTGTTATAACCAATTTAATTTAAAAGGTGAGTCAATTAATAACACTAAACAACACTTACAACATAATTTTCCCAAACGCGTTTCGAAGGTTAACATTCCTCTGGTTGATAATGGAGGAAAGTTAACCTTCGAAACACATTCTGGAAAATTATGTTGTAAGTGTTGTTTAGTGTTATTAATTGACTCACCTTTTAAATTAAATCTCTCATGGCTGTCTATTTTCATATTTCACACTCTTTTCTGGTAATTTTCAATAGCTAATAGTTTTCTCTGTTCACCAGATTTCTTGTGTTCTTTCCATTTTCCACAGCTGTTAAGCCTAATCCCCATATATTCCCAGCAATTAAATTTTACTACCCTCTAATGCCACCAATAACCTCTACAAAAGCAGGTTCACCTACATACAAACATATTGAACATGCAACATGGAAAAGAAATTGGTAATGTTGCAAAATACGGGCTAAGGGACCATGTAACACAGGGCACTAACGTATGAGAAATGAAAGTAGCGAGCGATAGTAGAATATTTGAATGACGGAATTGTGTAGATGACAACGAATAAAGATGAGAATGAAGGTAAGTTCAGAAGGTGGAAAACTATTCTAGTTCAAAATGACAAATCTGGGTAACAAGAAGGTGGGAGACTATTTTGCTTACAATAAATTCAACCCAAATGTAACACCGAGCACCATAATTACAGAATAAATGAGGATCCCTTCATATTACGGATTACAAAGTAATTTATAAATCAACCTGAAATAACTATGAACATACTTCATAATGTATGTTTATGACACTAATACAAAGTGTTGTAAGAGTTACATGTGGCAGGTGATTGACAAATAGAATTACTTAAACATCGAATTTTACTGGAAATAATTGTTGCAAATTACTGGTGATTTCAACCTTATTTTAAATGCTGATTTCCATTAATAATGACAGCTAAAAGGAATGAGGAAAAGGGAATTCTTCACTTCATAACGCTTTCTGCTAATGTTACAGCTCCTTTATTTACATTATTCCACTATTTAGTTCACGCTTCTATTCCATTCAGTTTTAGATCACGCTTGCGTTCCATTACCATGTTCCTTGCTGATTCATAGCTGCCAACCTTTTTGTCCAGTAGCATATTTCATGTCAAGTTGGCATGGTTTAGTGACACTGTGTATCAAGACGCTTGTATTCAGCAACATTACCAAGAAATCTTATGTGCTGCATTCAAACTGCTCTCTTTAATAAACTTTTATTACACATTTATGCATTCCTTGCATGTGTGTGGATAAAATAGGCTAAAGTAAGTCAGATTTTTAAAAAGTACATCGCTATGTGATGGCTATGAGATATATTCTTTGCATAACCACAAGAGAAAACAAATGAACTTTCATGTGAAAGCAAATTTCTTAAAAGGCGAGAGATGTGTAGCAGTTAAAGGATATAACTTCCATCAGCTTCTATTACAAACATATGTAGTTATTGTAACTATAATTTGCACAACAAATCTAAGAGCTTATATTTAAGGGTCAATGAATAGCTCACTGTCAGTAGTGTACTTCCCAGTGCCAAGAAAATTCCAGTTAGGCTGGCCACTAATACGTTAAGTATACGTTAAGGCTCTGCAGAAGACATATACATAAGTGTTGCACCTCTATCATTGCAATGACACTCGATTTAATACAATTTAATTGCACTTATTCAAGCACAGATATGCTTTATTACAGTTGTTATTAGATGTCATATTTGTGTGAAATATTTTCCCAATTATAATTTACAGTTCTAAATTTACGGCAGTATACTATTTAAGCTACCTGTCGCAATCCCTACTATATCTCTCACATTTCAGTCACTTTCAAATTTTCCCTTCATTAATATACTGAAAGAGTAAAAAAATTCTGAACTGGCTTGCAGTGTTTTGCCTGTCCATCCAGGCACTAGTTGCCATAACTTTCTCTACTCTCATACTATTACAAACTCTTATTCCTATAACTTCTTTGTGTTAGTTGAGATAAACATTTGTATCGCTTATTATTGCTTATTGCAATATTAATATTATTATATTAATTATCTTATTACTTATTTCCTTGTAGGTGCAAGAGGAATATTAGAATACAGTAGGCTTTGTGCGATAGTCAAATCTTTTAAAGCTTTGAGATCCCATTCTCTTTGCATGCTTAACATATAAAAAAAACGAATAACAATGTTCCATTTGACGAAAGTTTGTCTTCCAAAACTGACACAAATAACAAGGAATATCTCCGAAATGGTTCACTCTACAAAAAATTTATTTTGACATAAATTGTATGTTTTAGCGAGATCTACATTTTTTATAGTAAGATTTGGTCTATCTCTTACTGTTTACAAGTTATTCAAAAGTCATCCAAAGTAAACAGGACTACATAGGCTATAGTCAGAAAATTCAAAATATACATTTAATTTGTCATACAAATATCTTAAACATATGGCATTTTAATCAAAATCTTTAGAGCCATTATCTAGAAAATCAAAATTTTCGAAAAATTTTCCATGTAAAGGGTAGTTTAGGGTGGGGTTATTTTCTTCAAACTCTTCGTGTTGCATCCTTGGAAGATATTAAACTTAAATACCAACTTTGGTTTATAATAGACTTTTCATTTTTGACTTATGCCATCCACAGACTGACAGACACACACACAGACCTTTTTCTAAATATGTTTTTCTTGGGTTCAGGTGGTCTCAAAATATATATTTCTGGTGAAATCTTGACATCAAATTTTTGGGTGGAATACAATACCTCCTCTACCTACCAGTACAGAAAGTAAAAAAGTACTCTAGAAACTGATTTAAGATAGGTTGCTTCGAAGTGTACGTAGGTGGCACAGAAGTTCATCATGATTAAAGAGGAACAAAACACAAAAATGAATATTTCATTTGCCACATTAGTTGATTTGCCAGCAAGAATAGATAGCGATGCAGGCAGTTTCCCATCCTAAGGTGAGTGGTTCTCACATTACTTGCGGTTGTTAACATGACATGTGAAGTCAGTAGTTCCACTAAACTCAGACAAGACTTGATGATAAACAACAGTCCAAAATCTGCTTTGAAAATGAGTGAACGTGGTATCCATCCTTATTATGAACCTAAAAGGTGCAATTTTGAAGATTTAAACCATTCTGATAACGATTCCAGCACAGTGTGAACACCAAAGACCATGCTGATTCCATGCATTGATGTAAGTTGGCCATTATTTAAAAATGTATTCTTTTTGGAGCATATCTGAGGCAAAGACTGTTGTATCTCTCCAAATTTCCAGTATGTGTAGAACGTTGAATATGAGCCAAAGCTTTTAAGCTGCTGCTACTCAAAATAATTTTCTTCAGATTATGATAGACGTTTGATTCGCCTTTAGTCTATAAGTTATTTATTTCGTTTTCTTCCAGCAGTTCATGTCCACAAAGTTTCCATTCACCATTTTCTAGCCATTTATGTTCATTCTTATATGAGGAAGAATTGATGTGAACTTTTCAATTAATATGGCACTGTTCTCACTACAGTTTAGTGCAGTTCACCACAAGTGGTTACTTATAGTGGTTTTCCATACCATCAACTCTGTGTATTCTTTTTCCACCATTTTAACTTTTTTTCATTAGGCTTTCGGACAAATGCCATATGCTCTTTGAGTTTTTATCAGATATGTTACAGTTTTATGTCTATCGGTGAGAAAAACTTCAACTCTACAGATTTCCTGTTCACAAGCCTAACCATTAAAGGACGGAGGAATGTGCACTCACATGTGATACAGGTTAGCTAGACGCAGAGTATGAATGACGACAGAATACAGCACGGCCATCAACTGTGCAAACAACTACCACTATAGAAGTATGAGTTGAAAACAACGTAACGTAGTACTCTGCAAACTAGTGAAGCATTGCCTTGCAAATGTATGCAGACGCAAGGTCAAGGTGTAGTATAACACGACTGTTTTGTTTCTTCTCACAGTGAGCAGCAGATGGGGAGCAATAGTTTTTTTAGTGTTCATATGATGCTTGTAGGTTGTGCTGTAGTGAGGCGGCTTTCATGGTTGGGCTGTACCTACATGCAGTTGCTTACATGCGCGAGCTATAGCAGTAAAGTCCATGTGCAGTATACCTATGGAAAAATGCACACACCTCCGAAGTTTACTAAATCGTCTTTCACCGTACCTCTTTGAACAATTCAAAATCAAAAATTTTGCAAGAATTTAAATCAGTGATGCAATAAAGTAAATATTTGACTAAAAATCCTAAGGAGTCATACTGCCCTGACAACCATACAGATATACCACAACCTTTAAATGAATTCAAGTTCTTTTTTCTTTCTTGAACCCAAATTGATCTAATATCTGGTGCTGCCATGTTTTGAATGGTTTTATCGAAGGTGGACCTTGAAAAAATTGCCAAACCCTGTGATTTGCAGAATGACTTAAATTTCTGAAATAATATACCTTTTCTTTACCTGATTATCCTCCCCTTATAAGTCCCTAGGGCTTGCAAACCTGTGCCTAGAGTCAAATGCGTGTCGGGGAGGACAGGAACCTATGGACCGGACAGAGTGAAGACCTGGAAGTGAGTGGTCAGCCAAGCACCAGGTATGATAGTAAGAGGATAATATGAAATGCAGGTGAAATCAATGATTGGAAAGGTGATAATGGAGCAATTGGTGGAATGAGTGGCTGGGGAAACTGGAGAACCTGGAGAAAACCCGACTGATGTCGCTTCGTCTACCATGTTGTTGTTGTTGTTTTGTAGTGTTTAACGCCCGCTTTTACTACTACGGCACCGCAGGCGGTGACACTGATGATACATGGAATGAAGATGGAGCACCGGTGGAATGAGATGGCGGGGGAAACCGGAGTACCCGGAGAAAACCCGCCCTGACGCCGCTTCGTCTACCATGAATACCACATGTGGGTCCCTGGGATCAAACCCAGGGCACCTAGGTGGTAAGCAAATGCTCTAACCACTCGGCCATGGCACCGCCAGTTTTATTGCAAGTAACACTATCACATAATTTGGAAACAGTGCTTTTACAATTTCTAGCCTCATATTGTTCTATTCTTTGTCGTTTGCCTTTGGATTAAGAAGGTGAAGGATCAATTGCCTTACTATAACTGAAGTATCTTCAGTTTTCCTTATAGCAGGAATAAGTCCAAGTTTTAATAAAGGTGCTTTTTTAATAACTGTGTCTACTCCTAAAGGTGCCCTTAAAATGGAAGGAACATATATGAGTACTGGGATCGGGCACAAAATCTTTTCTTTTGCTAAACTCTACCCATATCCTGTATCTTTTGGGAGATTTGTCTGTGTTTGGAAATGAGAAAATGAATTAGCCTCTCACAATGCAGCCATATGCGCTAAGTTGTTTGTATAATGCTAAATTGACTCAGTAATACCATCACCAAAATATCACTATAAAGTATACTGACCTTGAACTTCAATACCAATAAGAATAATTTATGAAACTGCATTAGTAAACATTCAGCAGTAAGCAATTTGCAAATTTCCACGTACCTGCAGACGGATGGAGTTGATGACGTATGAGGTGTTTAATATTTTGCTTGCAAAGCGATAATGGTATTGTATATGAAGAAAACAATCTTACCATGCATTTTAAAGGTCATTTAGGAAGAAACATGATTTTTGTGTTTCGTTCCCCTTTAATTAATTCATTTTTACTAGATTCCCCATACATGAAGAAAATTGTAACAGACTTGATCAAATTGCGTAAGCTTTCACGGCCAGTGCCATAAAATATGAAATTATTAACCGTGCTTGTGCCCCGTGGTCTAGTGGAATATCTCCTTCCAGATGTTTCGTTCGAAGCTGTGTCGAACATCCTCAGTGGTGTGACCATAGCACTCTGCTAGTCTTGGCGACGACTGATATGGAGTCGTTTGGTTTCACATATTTTATACACTTAGCATGTGTGGGCATATGATAGTTGGTCTGGTCTTTGTTTATTAGTTTGACATTTTTGAAACGTCTGGAAGGTGATTTTCCACTAGACCATGGCTCACAAGCCTGGATAATCATTTCGTATTTTCTAACAAAGTTGTACAATAAAAACAATGTCACAAAAGTTATTATTATTGTTATCATCATCATCATTATTATTATTAAGCAAAATTACACCATATTATGACTTATTTCTTAGATAATTTTAATGGTTTCACAGAGTGCTTTGACAATTATTTTGGAGTTGCTTTAGTTAATATTTCAACCAAATGAACACTTAACATTCTTTTCCAAATACTTCCTTTTGTATACATACTATCAACAATACGGTTACGATCAAATAATTAACGTTGTTTTTCCTTTCTTACCAAGATTGGTTTCCATATATACCTGCTGTGAAGATGTTTCATGAATAACGAAAATCGGTCTTTTTACTTTCTCTACCATGTAGCTGTAGGCATTCCACCCAAAAATTACTGAATCCCAAAAACAGCATAACTCAAGGACTAAGTCCAATAACTTAAGCTTAGTATCTTCCAAAGAAGCACACAAAAATTTTCAAGAAAATCCTCAAACACAAACCTTCCTTCACATAGAAAATTATTTTGCAACTTTATTTTCTCAAAAACCCCCTCTAATTATTTGGATTAAAATACTATATATTTAGGATATTGGTGGTGCCATGGCTGAGTGATTAGACTGTTCGTGTCACTGAGGCAGTCCGGGTTCAATCCTAGGGACCCACATTTGGTATTTGTGATGGATGAAGTGGCGTCTGGGCAGGTTTTGAGTTCTCTGGTTTCCCCTGCCACTCATTCCACAAAATGCTCCATCACATTTCCTATCAACCATTCCACCTGCATTTCATAGCACTTAATATCACTTCTTCACTCTCATACCTGGTGCTGGGCTGACCACCCACTTCCATGTCTTCACTCTGCCCAGTCCATAGCTTTGTCTGCTCTCCGAGGTGTCCTAGGAGGTGCCAGTCCTCCACACAGAGAAAGTAATCAGATAAAGAAGATATTTACACAACACACAGTGTCTTGAATTTTCTGAGAATATCAAGCAAAATCCTATTCAATCTGAAGTTATTTTGTGTACTGGCTGATAAACAATAAACTTACTAGACAAAAGACAAAGATCTCTTTAAAGCACTAGCAGTTTTGCACTATCCTAAAGCTATTACTATCCTGTTCTTACACAATTTATTTCAAACTGTCTGGTTTATCTGACATCGTTGGTTACCTTTCTAATCCTGAAAGACAAATTAATTTCATTTATTTCCCCTTGTTCTTTATGTATTGTACAATGATATTCTAGAAGATTCTTATTATGACCCTTCCCTTTATCCCTTACAATTGTACTTTTATACAATTCCAACTAATAATGGATGAAAAATAACCTGATAATTCATGCAAAAGGGGTAGATATGCTGCTTAGCCTATAAGTAATCTTTAGTTGTGGAACAATCAGCTGGAATAGTATAGTAACTTTTTAATTACAGATGTCTTTGGTCTCATTAAATAACAATGGCTACTTAGGTTTCATATAATGCAGAAACTCTTAATGCACAGAACTAAATAGAGAAGCTGATGAATACGAAGTTTCCCCACTCTGTTAACCTCTTTGGAAAAACACACTGTGACTATCAAGAAAAATATGCTTTTCAACTGTTAATTACAAAATATTGGTTCACTAATCACCAATGTTAGCAATTTTCTCGCACAATTATTTAGTATGTCCTGCTAATAAACTTGATTAAAACATATCTACAAAGAAAAAGTGGACATGAGAGTTACTACAAAGTTCAGGCATTCTTCAGAAACTTATACCCTGGGAGAAATAACCTGGCACCTGACAGCCTCGTCGCTCACGTAGCTCATAAGGGGCGAGTGGGGGGCTCGGCTTATTACATCCAATTGCGTTACGAATACACCATGTGACCATCACGTGACCAGAGGTGTATACTCACCCATGTTGCAATATGTGCGTGTATTCCCAGCTTCTGCCATCTGCGTGTTTTGCCGCTTGCAACAATATATTGATTGTTTAACTAGTGCAGAGTGAAAGAAGGGGACTTACAAACGAATTACATACAACAGTGTATCTGGGGGGGATTGTAGCTTTATTTCATTTATTTTACTGCTGCATATTTCAGTGTTTCATTGAATTTGTAACAGATTTTAGTGGTCTTCTCTATGCTGCATTTTGTTTAAAAATGGCTTACAGTCCTGGTAAATCCAAAAAGCGTGTATTGGGTACATGAATAACCCTAAAAAGTTAGGCCTGGGAGATATGTGCCGTAAGAGAATATTTTGAAAAAGAAAAGAAAAATGGTGAACCTCTTATTATGGTGGAACCACTGGCCACGCATGGCGAGTGAATAAGTGGCAACACTGCGACAGAGCAGCCAGCAGGCAGCTGTAATGTCAAGCGCCAGGTTAGTTCTCCCAGGGTATAGTGCACACATCTAGAGAATTAGAATAAAGGCTATTCAGAGGTTTTGACACAGTCTCATTACAAACATACATCTACAGAATTTGAAATATGGCAAATAAAGAAAACAAATACAAGATTCATGCCATTATAAATTGGAATAACTATTGCTCAATACAGCTGTCTTCCGTTTGCCTAAGCATATACTGTATATCTATGTATATCGCTTGGAATAAAATGTAACTGGTTTTTCATTTTACATACATTCTCTGGGAATGTAGCAATTACTTTCCATTTCCCGACATTCTCAACGATGGCTTTGTAAATCTTTTCTAGTCTTTTAGTAATTTATGAATTGAAATTAGAAGTTCCTTTACAGCATATGTCCTTCAGAAACAACAGGCTCTGAGGCAATGCTGCTAATATACACTTAAATAATCTGCAAAAGAAAGCCATTAAAATAATGTACAAAATGAAAAGGATTGACTTGTGTAGAGTAATCTTTCGCTCTAAAGACATATTTACTATTTATTCTCTCTTTGCTTCCAGTTATCTTATTAGTACCAGAAAAACTGCTACATACACTTAAAAACATGAAATTCACATCTACTTCACACAAAACAAAGACATGCATAGAATATTAATTAATAAAAACAGGTAGCAACCCCAACTCATACCATACCATCAGCAATTAAAATGACTGCAGAGAAAATCTTTAAGAAACTAAAGGAATTTCTAATTTACGACTTCCCCATAGTGCAGTAGTAGCATTCCTACTTCTGGTGCGTTGGTCTGGATGGCTCAGTTACTTAGGAGCTGATCTACTGATCCCAAGATCGCAGGTTCAAACCTGACCCAGACCATGGTATTTAAATGTGCTTAACAGCGACAGCCCCATGTCAGTAGATTTACTGGCACACAAAGGAACTGTGAGATGAAATTCCAGCACACCAGCAGCTCTGATATGATCCTGGCAATTGACAGCATTGTTAACAAAGTATTTATTTTCTGCCTCTGGTGTGGGGCACCTATGTCTAATCCCTGGTACACATGTGGGGATTTTTCCCTCCTGGGAGGTCTGGTTCGGCATGCACTCAGCCTCATGATGCCTACTGAATAGCTATCGTGATGGAAAGGTAGCATCAGGGGAATCGCACACTGTCGCTGCCAACCCCATCCTACAATCTTACATTGGCTTGGCTGTGGTTGAAGGACGCAGCAGCAGAGCAATAAAGGTACCCTCTGTAAAGGGATGTATTCATTTCCAACTTACAAGTGCCTATAGATGTTAAAAGCAATGTAACTAACAACTTTAGAATTTTTATGCTATGTTTTTACTGTTGTGCATAACACAAAGTTAATAAAACTCATTGAAACTCTATGACTTCTAATTTATGATTTTGTAATAATTTGCTATAATTTTATAATTTACAGCTGAATATTTATAATTCTGTAGCTTATAATTTTGTAATTGTTCATCTGTAATTTTATAATTTTTACTTTCTCTACTACATACAGTAAAGTAGAGGAAGTATTGTACTCCCACCAAAAATTTGATGTCGAGATTTCACCATTTCTTATTAGAAATAGATAGAAAATAAGCTTTTATAAACATTTGAGAGGTAGAACTGGAACTTAAAAATTCAATGCCACAACTGGGTTTTGAACCACAGACCTTCCGCTTACCAGGCGGCTGCTCTACCACTGAGCTATTGTGATAAACTGCCAGAATGGCATTAAATTCACAAACCAGTTCGTATTTCTCCTGGTAAACCACAAAGGCAGTCTCACATCAGAGACAAATTACCCCAATGGTGACTTACTATTGTAAGTACTTCATATCCCAGGATTAAATAACCTTCAGATGGCAATTATTATTTATTTATGCCAACAAACTTACTGTTGGTGTTTTTAAACACACAAGCCGTGTGTGGGCAAAGTTTGACAGGTAGAACTGGAACTTGTGGCACTGAATTTTTAAGTTCCAGTTCTACCTCTCAAACTTTGCCCACACACGGCTTGTGTGTTTAAAAACACCAACAGTAAGTTTGTTGGCATAAATAAATAATAATTTTATAAACATATTTTGTAGGAGGTGTGTAAAAATGAGTTGGCCCCATAGCTCAGTGATTACAGCATATGCTTGCTATGCAGGGGTCTTGGGTTCAATTCCCACCTGTGGTGTGAAAATTTTTCTCTATTCTCCTCAGTCTGGAAGTATGAATAAAAGTGTGGATGTGTTCCAATGTACAGAAAACCCAAAACCAATAAAAACCAAAAATTATAGAGGCTAGAGAAATTCAATTTTATGTAGCATATCACACTATGTAATTAAATGAAGATAACATTGAAAAATTGTCAACAACAATAATAACAAGAACAATAAGAATAATAATAATAATAATAATAATAATAATAATAATAATAACAACAACAACAACAACAACAATAATAATAATAATAATAATAATAATAATAATAATAATAATAATAACAATAATAATAATAACAACAACAAACAGACATGGGGGAAACTCTCTGCGTAAGCATAACTGAACTATGGAACCTTTACATCACAAGGGGAAGGTCGTATGCGAGGGTGTGCAGTCTCTTCCAATGACAAAGTAGAACTGTGGTGTGAAGTGCACAGTGTGTTATTAAAAGTGACCTTCCTACCTCTCTTGTTTACTTGTCAATCACAAATCCCCCGCACTCTACAGTCGATGCATAGTCAGCGTAACATCCATGTGAGACTTTCTTCCATGTCTAATAATAACTATGATAATAATGATTTTTTTTGTTAACATCCTCCAAAGTTTTGTCATGTCGGACAGCGAATAACTGAAATGGGTGAAATGATGCTCGAATGAGCCCGAGGTCCATAGAACTTTAAGTTACCCGACTTTCGTCTCCTAGGATATGGGAAAACCTCTGAAAAAATCCAGATAACTTACCGTAAGCGAGATTCGAACTCATGACCTCTTGAATGTGAGGCTTGAATGTGAGGTAGACACACTAACCATCACGTTAAAGAGACGGGCTAGTAACAATGATGATAATAATAATAAATATTATGATTATGATGATGAACAACAACAACAACAACAATAACAATAACAATAATAATAATAATAATAATAATAATAATAATAATAATAATAATAATAATAATAATAATAATAATAATAATAATAATAATAAATATGAAGCCAGTCAGCCATGGCAGTGCACAAGTGCTGGGCTGCCCCGGCCCGCCACACCCATTTGTACAGCACATAACAGAGGTCTCAATGTCAGGCTGCCTTGTGCATACATGACTAAAGATTGCTGGAACATTCAAGAAGTGTCTGGCAGCCGGCATGTTTCTAGAAGGTCAAGAAAGGACTGTGTGACATCATCCTTGCTATCTAAGGAGACAAGGCAACAAGTTAGAGGAATTACAGTTACAGACAAGAGCTGGTCAGTGTGTCGGTGAGTAAGAGACAGCTGTGTGTATAGTACTGTCTTTATAAAAGATATGTCGTGTCAAGGTGAAGAAGTTTTAATGATTATTTATTTATGCCAACAAACTTACTGTTGGTGTTTTTAAACACACAAGCCAGCTCTACCTCTCAAAGTTTTAATGAGTTTTAAGCGACGGTATCACCAGAGTTACTGTTTGAGAGACAGAGAAAGTGAAGAAAGACAGTGAAAGGACTGAAAGTCATGAGAAGAAAGATTGTAGACTGTGTTAACGTCAGTAAAAAAGAATTATGTATTTGTGCAAAAGTTTTAAAGGAGAATAAAAGGACAAAAAATAACTAGACTAGACTTTTGTAATTTGTCACAACAATTTAATAAGTAATTTTATATTATTACTTTAACTAATAATAAGTTTGATAATTTAATACTATGGCAAATGTTTACAAAATCGGCCGCTCGAGAAAACAAATAAAGCATAGTGCAATAGATGCAGTTTTTATTGGTGATTACGATTTTGAACGTTTTATTTGATGCTCAAGCTTCGTTTTTTATTTATGAGCAAATTTAGTATGTGCGATGCAGCGGTTTTATTTCACTTATGCAGCAGATATTTAGCAAATAAATGTGTATAAACGAATATAATATATGCTAGAATGATTGATTAATGTATTTACATTGAAATTGTTGCATAAACACTGCCCAAGTTGTAAGCATTTTGATAACACAGGATCCTGTCATCCCACTCATATACACACACTAAACCTAACCTAACACGGGCAAAATTTCAATAACACAGGACCCTGTTACCACACTCATATACACACACTAAACCTAATCTAACACAGGAAAAACAAAATCGAAGCTTGAGAGCCAAATAAAACTTTCAAAATCATAATCAGCAATAAAAACTGTATCCATTGCACTATGTTTCATTAATTTTCTTGAGCAGTTGATTTTGTAAACAATTACCAATATTATTATTTATTTATGCCAACAAACTTTCTGTTAGTGTTTTTTTTTCAAATCCCAGTTGTGGCATTGAATTTTTAAGTTCCAGTTCTACCTCTCAAAATTACCAATATTATTATTATTATTACTACCACTACTTCTATCATCAGTATTCCTGTAATTAATTTTAATTTATACAAATAATAAGAAGTATGTACATATGTACGTACATGGGCAGTGGGCTATATTCCCAAACCCAGTTTATACCCAAAACATGCACAGTTCTTCACTTTTTAAGTTCCAAATAGCTATAAATACTGTAAAAATGTGTTAGCAAATGCACGTTAACCCTCCAGTTCCACATGCTCCAGTAGATTCGATTTTTCTAAGTACAGTAGTATGCTGTGAAGAGTTTGGTTAGCATGATAAAATTTATAAGAGTAGTACCCCACTTCCAGATTATAATTATAATTCAAGTACTAAATAAAGAGATGGTCTTTCAAGGATACAAATTGAAGCTAAACATTCTACAAGTTGGCTACACATATAACAGAAATAATGCACACTATGAGAGTATAAAGCTAGTACTTTAAACCCAACACAGTATTTTAACAAGATAGGCTTTCACGCATAATTACCTACACACAACAAAATGCTAAGAAAGGATAGCTTTAATGATGGTTTAGGAAAATTTATTCTGAAAATTTAAATTAAATCTGGAAGCTTTGCATGACCCGCTTTGAGCAGTCTGAGCAAAGGTTCTATACTCCATCCAGCCTTAGATCCACACCTTATATCCCTCCGCGATAACCTGATGTTATCACCTGCGACTAACACAAAACAAACACCACGTGGACTCATATCTCATATTTATATTGCAACAGAACAATATTTGCTCAGGAATTTTAGAAATATAGATTACATTTAAGTAATCTTTACCAGGGTTATCGTACATCTTGAAAACTCGCAGATAATCACCAATATTTAAGGTACTATATCTTATGGTGTGCTTTGGTTTCAGCGTATTGCGAGTTTGTTGTTGATGGCTTGTGTTTACATCAAGTGTGGATCTAACGGTGAAATTATTATAAGTTGTATCACATATGTACTGGAAGTACCAATATATTGAGCAGAATCAACTTTTGGCAAAACATAAAGGGGAAGTGGAAAAAAATCTATTTCAGATGTTCCCTTTATGTATCACTGAAGCTACTTTTGTGCAAGGAACATAACAAAACTGAGACACCTACTGTAAGGCTATCTTAACCTTATTAAATGCAGTTATTGCATTATTATTTAAGACAGTTAACCTAACCTGGCATTTTAATTGATTTTATTGCAATCATGAGGCTTGGAATGACATCTTATCTGCAACATTTTATGATTGATTTCTACTGCATTGCATTTGATGTATTTCAAGGTCAAGTTGGCAGTTTAATAATATTTGAAATATCCAAGAATTGTAGAAATGGTGAATGAAATACTTGAATGAACAAGGGTTCACTGAGCTGAGAACGACCACATATCTTTATTGTAAGAATCTGGGGAAAACTTGAAGTGCTATAAAAGTGAAAGAGAATGAAGAAATTACCTTAGAAGTGTTGTTTAGAGTTGACATCAGTTCGAGCCCGTAAAGCCACCCACCCATCCTTTTCAGGATAGCTTATTTTAGAGGAAAATAATGGCATAATGCCAGTAAACAAAGCCATATTTCAGGTTCTGTACATATGCGATGGGGAGTGCCAACCTAAACAAGAAGTAAACTTCACTGGATTGGCTATATTTTAATTTTTTTCTCCACAATCCTATCCTGGATCATTGGGGTTTAGCAACACAGATGCTACAGCTATGCCCAACTGTCACTCTACATTTGGGGCTTTTTTTCACTCCTCTTCTTATAAAAAGCATCTCTCAAGTATACTTTACATGTTAGGACTCTCAATCCCTCTGCTACACTAAAACAGTTGTTCTTCTGCAGTGCTTGTTAATCATTGGCAGCTCTGCAACTGTGAACAATATGAACAGCTAGAGGGAGTAAGCAGCATGCATAGGAAATTTTGAAACAAATTTGTGTCCCAAGTATAGAACTTGATCCCTCAATCTATCCAAGGTTCAAGCTTGGGCATTCTAAGATGGAAGGCACATTTGCTACCCCCACGTCCAAGAGGAGAACAACATGTAAGTCTAATATTTAAACATGATGCAAAATCCAATACAATTGTATCCTGTAAGTCTACTTAGCTTGATTTCATTTTTTTCCACGTATGACAATGGATATTCATGCCATGCACTTGAGCATATGAAAGAAAGGTACTGAAGTGAAAATCCCTATGAAATAGAATGTCTTCTTGATTATTCTACATTTCTTACAGGATATAACATATGGGAAGAATGTGAATATTACATGCAATTCTCCAAATTTACTAAATTGAATTCTGTTAAGTAAACTCATGCATCCTTCATTTAAGACATACTTGATATATTGGTGCATACAAACTTCTCCCTCTAATTCAGATTACAAATTCCTGAAACTGCACTGCTGTTACTTCTTGTACAATGTTTCATTCTAGTATTTCAATACATTTAATCATGTTTCAGGCTTCAAATAAGCAGATAAGTATAATTCATAAAGTCAATGTGCATACTGCTCCATAAGCACCCTATGGTTTCTAAATTTAACTCTTGTATGTGTATGAGCTGATGTACTCTACCTATTACTGCAGTGCTTGGCTTTAGAAATGGTATTTCAGATGGTGAAGGTAGTGCAGATATCCACTTGTGTTAGAATTCCCTCTACCCACAAAAGAATCACAAAATGGTAAACTTATACATAATTAATCAAATGTAAACGTGTACAAGCGTTCAAGTCACGAGCATAATCTTAGGTTACATCAAACATACTATACTGTTTCTAAAACTGCAGTTGATATTTTATCGGTTAGCCCTCCTAATCTACTGTTGCTAAGTCTCTAAACACATCTGCAAGTATTTTAAATCACATTTACCAAATTTTTTTAATGTCATTTTCTACTTTCCAAGACACAATTTCTATTTAGCACCAATGTGATTAATGCAATTATTCAATGAAGATACCTACCAACAATTTCACCATCCAACTGATTTTGTTCTGTTAATTTTGAAGAAATGCAAGCAGCACAAGCACTATGAAGACACTCCAACAACTTTGGACTGTCTGCACCACCAAGGGTATGTTGGCAAAACACACATTTGACAGAACTCCAAGGATTACTTGGTGGCTCATCCCCTGTAGTTGGGCTGGGTGCAGCATCTTCACTGGTATCATTTACTGTTCTCTCTATATTTCCTGGAGTTCCAGCAGCATCCTCTACCTCTTGTTTAACAACAGGCAGTTGTTCCTGCCGGTCCTCCGGTTCCATGTTCATTGTAAAATATTCATTTATATATGTGCCACTCACAAGGACTATACAGAATACGCTTCATAGTTCGAAGTTCAAATGCTTCTTAAAAGTAAATTAAACCTAGAAACATATCCCCGTCGTAAGGATTACCCGTTTAATCTACGCTTCATGTGCTGCAACCACATTTAGTTCGGACATTTTCTTGTGGTATTTTCTAAAATACGTCCTTCGGGGTCTCTGCATCAAGTGTTTATTACATTGTGGTAGTATTCATTTCATCTTAGCCTAAATATAGTTTCTGCTAAATATTTTTAATGCCGAATAACGGCTAATTTCATTCACTATCTTACATATTTTACAATTCATTCTGAAATATCATTACACCAACGCCGCCAAAATACACAAATCAGCTGAGATGCCATAACGGATGCCACCTTCGATTTAACGACCTTCAACTAGCAATCCAGCAAGGTGCACGAAAACAAACACTGGCCGCGTGAGCAAAAGCCGTGTGCTGAATTTCCCTAATTTTAAAATAGTGATTACTGTGAATTATTATTATTATTATTATTATTATTATTATTATTATTATTATTATTATTATTATTATTATTATTATTATTATTATTATTATTATTATTATTATTATTATTATTATTATTATTATTATTATTATTATTATTATTATTATTATTATTATTATTATTATTATTATTATTATTATTATTATTATTATTATTATTATTATTATTATTATTATTATTATTATTATTATTATTATTATTATTATTATTATTATTATTATTATTATTATTATTATTATTATTATTATTATTATTATTATTATTATTATTATTATTATTATTATTATTATTATTATTATTATTATTATTATTATTATTATTATTATTATTATTATTATTATTATTATTATTATTATTATTATTATTATTATTATTATTATTATTATTATTATTATTATTATTATTATTATTATTATTATTATTATTATTATTATTATTATTATTATTATTATTATTATTATTATTATTATTATTATTATTATTATTATTATTATTATTATTATTATTATTATTATTATTATTATTATTATTATTATTATTATTATTATTATTATTATTATTATTATTATTATTATTATTATTATTATTATTATTATTATTATTATTATTATTATTATTATTATTATTATTATTATTATTATTATTATTATTATTATTATTATTATTATTATTATTATTATTATTATTATTATTATTATTATTATTATTATTATTATTATTATTATTATTATTATTATTATTATTATTATTATTATTATTATTATTATTATTATTATTATTATTATTATTATTATTATTATTATTATTATTATTATTATTATTATTATTATTATTATTATTATTATTATTATTATTATTATTATTATTATTATTATTATTATTATTATTATTATTATTATTATTATTATTATTATTATTATTATTATTATTATTATTATTATTATTATTATTATTATTATTATTATTATTATTATTATTATTATTATTATTATTATTATTATTATTATTATTATTATTATTATTATTATTATTATTATTATTATTATTATTATTATTATTATTATTATTATTATTATTATTATTATTATTATTATTATTATTATTATTATTATTATTATTATTATTATTATTATTATTATTATTATTATTATTATTATTATTATTATTATTATTATTATTATTATTCTTATTATTCCTATTATTGTTATTATTATTATTATTATTATTATTATTATTATTATTATTATTATTATTATTATTATTATTATTATTATTATTATTATTATTATTATTATTATTATTATTATTATTATTATTATTATTATTATTATTATTATTATTATTATTATTATTGTTATTGTTATTGTTATTGTTATTGTTATTGTTATTGTTATTGTTATTGTTATTGTTATTGTTATTGTTATTGTTATTGTTATTGTTATTGTTATTGTTATTGTTATTGTTATTGTTATTGTTATTGTTATTGTTATTGTTATTGTTATTGTTATTGTTATTGTTATTGTTATTATTATTATTATTATTATTATTATTATTATTATTATTATTATTATTATTATTATTATTATTATTATTATTATTATTATTATTATTATTATTATTATTATTATTATTATTATTATTATTATTATTATTATTATTATTATTATTATTATTATTATTATTATTATTATTATCATTATCATTGTCTTTATCATTGTCATTATCATTATCATTGTTGTTGTTATTGTTGTTATTATTGTTATTATTATTGTTATTATTATTATTATTATTATTATTATTATTATTATTATTATTATTATTATTATTATTATTATTATTATTATTATTATTATTATTATTATTATTATTATTATTATTATTATTATTATTATTATTATTATTATTATTATTATTATTATTATTATTATTATTATTATTATTATTATTATTATTAGTGTTGTTGTTGTTATAATTATTTTTTCTAGCCATAACAAGCATGCCCAATCGCAGTAAGCGATACTACATGCTCCTACATTGATACCTATTATAATTTGTTTTATTATTTAATTATATGATTATTTGTTATTGTCCTTAGTATACTGACTTTTACTTTTTCATTGTTTGTTGTCAGATAGAATAACAATAATGGCAAGACTTAAAGGGAAAGCTCGAAATGAAAGTATTGTGCAATGTTATGCCCCCGCTGAAAACTATGAAATGGAAATAAAGAAACAGTTCTATCAAAAATTAAATGAATTTGTGAGAAAAATAAATAAAAGAGATTTAGTAATGGTGTTGGGGGATGCAAATGCAAAAGTTGGCAGTTCAAGTGAAAGACTGGAACATATGATGGGTAAACATGGATTGTGGAGATTAATTAAATTCATGAACTGTTTACAGAGTTTTGTGCTTTCCAAGAATTATTGACAATTGGAGGAACAATTTTGCCCACAAAAAAATGTCAGAAAGTTACGTGGGTCTCTCCACACCACATGACCGAGAACCAGATTGACCATATAACAGTAAGTCGACGGTTTCGAAGTTGCTTACGAGATGTAACAGATAAACTGGAGCTAGTGACCACCATTGACTAATAGCAAATTTGAAAATTAAAATCAAGTCTAAGCAAACTAGATATGAAACATATTTTTCGAGAATTATGCCTTAGAACTGTGGTTAACCTCGTTCGCTTTCGAGCATAAACTTTCAATGATGCTATGCTAAAGATCGAGGACGACAGAAGGTGTACAATGAATGAACTGATGGCAAACGTTAATGGGAAGAAATCTCATCTATTTCCACCTCTGATACCGAAATTTATATTTCCGATTGAATGGGCTTTTGAAAAAGACACGTTTTAGTTTAATTGCCGGATATGAGATTTGCGATAAGTGTTAAGTAATAACATAAATAGATAATAGAGCAGGAAGTGTTGTAAGGTGAGCAAGATATGAGTAAATAATAGTCGTTAAATTCGTAGGATAAACACATTATTGGTTTCAAATTAACGAGTCATGACGTCATACCACATAGTTTAAAATACACGTTCGAAAGTCAGTTCTACAAACCTTAAAAGTCGCGCGATATATCTAATAAAATATAAAGTAAACATCGTTTAATCCTAAAAAGGTAATTATATATTTGAAATTCATAAAAGAACATGTTATAATAGAAAGGGACATTTCTAAATTGCGGGAAAAGGAAATAGCATTTTGGATACGAGGCTTTCTTGGATGACGTCATGACATTCAAATGGAGCGAACGGCTTCTTAGCGTGGGTAAGAGAGAAGCGTCTAGTCAGTACTCAACCAGAGACCAGTACGGGAGGTCGCGCTGAGCGGATGTGAGGGCGATGCCTCTACAGATACAAATATTTTCGGCATAACTCCTGAAAATATTTAAAAAGAAAATAAACAATATAAAAAGTTGTTCTTGGGTTGTCCATTACACTTACGCAAACCCGAGATAAAGAGATCTTATGCAGAACTAGCTGAGGCGAGCTACATCGAAGGGCAACGTCACGTCACCAACGACTTCAGCTTCAAATGGCGATCCAATAACCAGGACATCACAACGGTATAACAGCTTCAAATTGGCTTCCCAACGTGTGGCTTCGAAAGAATGGACCAAACCCCCAAGACGACCAGATCAGCATCGAGCCAGCAGACAAGAAGGTGCCCAGCGTGTCAACATCTGTGAAACGTGTAGTGAACAAGTTTAAGTGCAGTTAAAGTGAAATAGTGAAAATATTGAAAATTTTGGTGAGTAGAAAAACACATGTAAATAGCTTAGAAATGGAAGACAGTGATAGCGAGTTTATAGGTTTTGACAGTCCGGAAATTGAGAAAAGTGTAAGTAGGATGGAAGAATTTAATCAGAATGTAATTGGTAGCAGAATATGCCAAGAATTAGAAGATCAGAACGTTAGAGAAACACCTAGAGGTAGTTCAGAAATGTTTAGTAGTAATTCAGAAAGGCCAGCATTTATGTCAGAAATAGAGAATATGTTTCAAACGATAATGAAAAAGATGAATACAGAGTTAAGTAAAAAGATAGATGAAAATAGTAAAGAATTAAGAACAGAGTTAAGTCAAAAGATAGATGAAAATAGTAAAGAGTTAGGACAGAAAGTAGAGAAGGGACAACAGGAATTGGGAATGCAATTGGAAAATCAGAAGAGAGCTTTCGAAACCTTTAGGGAAGAAGTTAGGGAGGAAATTAATAAAGTTAGTAGTGAAGTAAAAGAAAATAGAGAACAGGTTAAGGGAGAATTAGAGACAATAAGGCAAGAAGTAAAGAATTCTGAAAAGAAATTAGGTCAACAAGTTAGTGAAAAATTAGAGAAAGAAAGGGAAAGAGTAACATATAAATTAGACAAACAAAGGGAAGAGGTAGTACAAAGGTTAGATAAAGACAGGGAAGAAATTAGAGAAGAGCTACAGGGGTGTAAAGTTAGAATGGAAAGATCTAATGTAGAAAGTGAAAGGCAGGCTAGAAATTTGGAGGATGTTACAGACAAAATAAAAGGGGTAGTAACAGAAATTACTCAGGTAAAAGAGGCCTTAGAAAATTTGAAATTAAATGAAAATGCAGGTAATCATAACAATCTTAGTGATGAAGTTGCAAGAAACGAGGCAATACCAGGTGTATCAGCTGACATTTCGATGCAAAATAGAGGTAACAGTAATTCCCATTCGGATCTCGGAAATAGCTCAGGGATAGGTGACAATTCAAATTTACATTGGCCTAACCATGTCTTAAATGAAATGACACCTCCAGTTTTTGAAAATGAAGATTCAGAGGATCCTAAAGCCTTTTTAGAAGGGTTACAAGAGTACTTCACGGTGAAACGTATACCAGAGGAGTACAAGATGGTTATAGTAAGAAAATGTCTAAAGGGTAATGCTGCTAATTGGCTAGGCCTTTCTATGGGTAACAATAATGATTACAGGACCTTTAGAAACATCTTTTTAACCAGATATTGGGGAGCTAGTAGGCAGGCTAATATTAGAGTTGAATTAAGCAATGGAAAGTTTAATCCTAGATCGGAGGAATCGATGGTAAACTATTTTATGAGAATAGCGAGAAAATCGAAGATGTTGGATCCTCCTTTAGATGAAAAAGATCTAATAAATATAGTTACTCCACATTTTCCGGAAACGCTTCAACACTACCTAATCATAGCCCGACCCGATAGCATTGCAGCTATGATCGAATTATTATCAGCCTTAGAAGTCAATAAGCCAAAACACGCATTTGGAAATAAATATGAAGAAAAAGAAACTGTAAATTCTTTCGGGCAAGGGGCACAGTATTATCAGAATAGAAGTGAGATTAGGGAAAGATATAAAGGACCAGTACCAAGGATGGAATCATTCCGGTGGGAAAATCAAGGTAGATATAACCAGGAAGGGCATCACCAAAATAGAAATGGTAATCAAAGGGGAAGAAATATAAGGGTGAATTATATGAATACAAATAGATTTGATCGAGGTAGACGGGGACGTTATTTTGGACATAGTAGAAATTCAAATGATGGGTATTGGACAAACGGAGATAATGAGTTTAGACCGAGGTCACTAAGACAGGAAGAAAGGTATTCTAATGGACGAAATTCCCCTGAAAATGCGGAAATGGTCGAGGCCATTAACACGGTCAAAAACATGGTAGGAAGTAACCCCGATTTAATGCAGGAAAACAGAAGTAACAATTCGGGAAATAGTACAGGAGCAATACATAAAAATCAGGGAAACGCCAGACCCGGTCAAACGCGCCTTCAGTGAGAACTGGGTATCCTAGTAATGATTGTGATAAGTACTCGGAAATAAATAGTCCTGGAAGGCAAATGATGATACAAAAGAAAAGAGAATGGAAAAATAGAATCGACGAAAACGAAAAAGTAGGAGATCCACCTAAAATCAAAATTGGAGTAAATGGAAAACAATACAATGCAATTATAGATACGGGATCAAATAGCACAGTATGCTCACAAAATTTTTATGATAATTTACAAAGTAGTGGCTTTAAAGTAATGTCTTTACCAGTTAATGGGATATATTGCTCGCTAGCTGTGGGAAAACGAAAAGAGAGAGTAAAATTTCAAGCAATGATAAATATTGAAATAAATGGGAGAATACTTGGAATTTTATTTCTGATTGTAGGAAGACTTGTGACAGATATTATAATAGGTTGTGATTGTCTTTATGCCTGGGAAGCTGTGGTGAATTTTAAAAACATGATTCTAGAAATGAAAGTTGAAGATGAGACCATTATAGTGCCTTTTGTGGAAGATAGTAGTTCAGAAACTATTGTAAGAGAAAAAGAGGAAGAAGAAATCCAAGGGGATACATTCTTTGTAGAATATGTTAAAGTAGGAGCTATGGAATTAACTGAAGTAAATGTCAAAGAGTACAGTGTCGATAATAAAGAAAATGTAGAATGGGATAAAAATGATTTCATAGACAATTTGAGGGTTTCTGATGCAACTAGGTACTATGATAGGGAGAGTAGTGAAGACTTAGAAGAATTGTTGAGAAAAAAAGTAACTCAGGCTGATCAACTAAATGAACAACAGAGGGATAAATTGTTTGAAATATTAATCCGAAATAAAGAAGTATTCTCTGAGAAACCTGGTAAATGTAATATTTATATTCATTCGTTTGAGATGATACCCATCAAACCTTTTACACATAAAGCGAGAACTATCCCTAGTACAATAAGAGAAGAGGTAGATGCAGTTATAAAGTCAATGTTAGAAGATGAGGTTATTGAGATTTCGAATTCAGAATTTGTGAATCCCCTATGTATTGTAAATAAGGCCAATGGAAAGATTAGGGTAACATTAGACGCGAGAAAACTAAATCAACATTGTAAACCTGATAGATTTAGACCAGAAAGTGTAGAGGTAATATTGAACAAATTGCAGAAGGGCAAAATTTTTTCTACTCTAGATCTTACAGCATCTTTTTGGCAGATCCCACTTAGAGAAGATTTAAGAAAATATACAGCGTTTTTACATTCAGGAATATTATATCAGTTTCGAGTTTGCGCCTTTGGTATGAATACCAGTGGTAGTGCACTATTAAGAGCTTTGTATGAAATTTTTGGAGAAACCATAAAGAAATTTGTAGCTCAGTATGTGGATGATTTTGTAATTTTTTCAGAAAATATAGAGGATCATTTAAATCATATCAATTATGTGCTTAGTCAGTTAAAGAAAGCAAACATGACAATAAAGCCAAGTAAAACTGCATTCTTTGTGAAACAGACAGAATTTTTAGGTTATGTTATTTCAAATGAGGGAATCCGGCCTAATCCCGACAGAATTGAAAGCATAAATAAAATACCAGCTCCTAAAAATATAAAACAATTGAGAAGATTTCTTGGTATTCTAAATTATCAGTCAAGATTTATCCTGGAATATGCAACCGTAGTAGCCCCATTAAGACAACTATTGAGAAAAGATGTAAAATGGCAATGGTCATCAGTAGAACAAGAATCTTTTGAAAAGGTAAAAACATTGTTTGCAGCGTCAATTTTATTGGAAAAACCTAGGGAGGATCTCCCCTACATAATTTATACAGATGCTTCAGGACTTGGTTATGGTAGTGTCATATTACAAAAAGATGAGGAAGGAAAAGATCACCTCATTGCTGTAGCTTCAAGGGGGCTTTCAAGGACTGAATCACAGGCTTGCACTACAGAAAAAGAAATAGCAGCTATTTACTTTGCACTTGTAAAATTTAAGCAATATGTATATAACAACCCAGTAATAGTTTACACAGATCATGTTAGTTTGGCATTTATGAACTCTTGCAAACTCACAAGCACACGTATTTCTAGATATATACATGAGATCACATCCCATAACATAGAAATCAGACACATAGCAGGAAGTCAAAATATTTTTAGTGATTTGTTATCAAGGATGAAAACCAATTATACAATACCAGATACAATTAGTGACAACAAACATGATGTAACCATACTATATTTGAAAACCTTAGAAGGGACTCAATTAGCTAAAGAATTTCGAAATTTGGAACAATTACAGACAGAGGACGATGAACTTAGGAAATTGAAAGAAAAGGCACAACCAATCACAGAAAATCTAAAAGATAATATAGGTATTTATGAGGGAAAAATCTATAAATTTCATGGAAGAATTGAACCTAAATGGAAAGTAATGGTACCAAAAGCTTTACAAGAGAAACTTATACTTGCTTATCACAAAACACTAGCTCATACAGGTAGTGAAAAGCTAATCATGGTAATTAGTGACCATTTTTATATAAAACATTTGGCAAAGAAAGTGAGAAAAATATGTTCAAGCTGTGATTTATGTCAAAGGGCCAAACCATTTAATATCAAATTTGATATAGAACCTCAGACAATCATAAGAGAAGGGAAAAATGTACTAGTTACTGCTGATGCACATGGGGAGCTACCAGTAGGACAATTTGGATGTAGATATATGTTTGTTCTTCATGATGTTTTTAGTAAATTTATTAAAATTTATCCTGTTAGGAATATCAGCAGCAAAACATGTGTAGGAAAGATAATAAAAGATTATGTGCCTAAATATGGCAAGATTCAGGCAATCTTAACAGATAATGCTACAGTTCATCGGAGCAAAATCTTTAAAGAAACCCTAGAAAATCATGAGATAAAGTTATATCATTGTTCCTCATACTTTCCATCAGGGAATCCAACAGAACGTGTCCTCCGAGATGTAGGAATTTATTTACGTGTACTTACACATCATAATCACAAGGATTGGGTGAAATATTGTCCATTGATAGAAAAGATTATCAATCACACCATTAATGTAACTACTGGGTTTGCACCAATAAAATTAATGTTAGGAATTGAACCAGAACCAATATTGATCGGGGAACCAAAAACACTGAAAATTAATGACATTCAGTTAAGTGAGGAAGAAAGAGCGAAAATTGCTTTTGAACGAATCAAGAAAAAGGCAGAGAAGCGAAAATTAAAGAAAAAGAGTAGAAAACATAAATGGGAACCTAAGATAGGCGATTGGGTACTAGTTAAAGACCATAAGTTATCAAGTGCCTTGCGAGGTAGGAACAAAAGGATGGAATTGTTATATAAAGGTCCTGCAGAAATTATATCAAAATTTGGTTATCATACCTATGAATTAAGAGATGTTAAAAATGAAAAATGTCTGGGAAGATGGCATAAACAACTCCTTCGACCATACAAGAAACCGTGTGGTGCCTTGGAGCCTTGATTTAATGTAAAAGAAAAATTGGAAGTGTCATTTGTCTATTGGCGCCCAATCAGCTTTGAGATAAAATGTAATTGTTAGCTTACTTGAAAATCATATATTGGTCAGGTACTTACATATTCATGAAAAATGCAGAATGTGAATTGCTATCTACTACAAAGAGCTTAAAAATATATTGTATAGAGCTCACAATAACAGCTTCAGAAAGATTGTTAAATTGTTCATTTCCGCATAGAGAGAAAACAGAATATTTACTTTGTAAACATTTGTTAAAATATTTAGATGTATAGATAGTTATCACAGAAAGACAAAGAAAGAACTTGTCTAAACAGTGCAATGGATTTATATAAATATATGTACATTTTAGTGCTTAGAGGATATAGTACAGATATGTGTTACAATAACAAAAGTGAAAAATCACAGTGCAAGTGATAGTGAGAGCGAAGTGAGCAAACATGAACTAAAAGAAGGAAGTATAAAGAAAGACTCTTGAAGTTTAACCTTTATATAGAAGCTTCACAGAAGAAACCATAACATATTGTAATTAGTATTTAAGGATTAATGTTTAGTCAAGTGTACAATTGTTTGTCATGTTAAAAAGATTAATGAGAAAATGTGTTAATAACCAATTTCAAAAACAGTGTAATTGAAAATTGTATATAATGGGAGTGTTGCCGATTATTCAAAATACAGGAGTAATTTTAATTTTTCTTTCGGGCAAGACATTTACATTATTTTATTATGAAATAATAAAATAACATAAATGGGGGCATTTGATACCGAAATTTATATTTCCGATCGAATGGGCTTTTGAAAAAGACACGTTTTAATTTAATTGCCGGATGTGAGATTTGCGATAAGTGTTAAGTAATAACATAAATAGATAATAGAGCAGAAAGTGTTGTAAGGTGAGCAAGATATGAGTAAATAATAGTCGTTAAAGTTGTAGGATAAACACATTATTGGTTTGAAATTAACGAGTCATGACGTCATACCACATAGTTTAGATACACGTTCGAAAGTCAGTTCTACAAACCTTAAAAGTCGCGCGATATATCTAATAAAATATAAAGTAAACATCGTTTAATCCTAAAAAGGTAATTATATATTTGAAATTCATAAAAGAACATGTTATAATAGAAAGGGACATTTCTAAATTGCGGGAAAAGGAAATAGCATTTTGGATACGAGGCTTTCTTGGATGACGTCATGACATTCAAATGGAGCGAACGGTTTTCTTAGCGTGGGTAAGAGAGAAAGCGTCGGGTCACTACTCAACCAGAGACCAGTACGGCAGGTCGTGCTGCGCGGATGTGGGTGTGATTCCTCTACATATACAAATATTTTCGGCATAGCTCCCGAAAATATTTAATATAAATAAACAATATATAAAGTTGTTCTTGGGTTGTCCATCACACTTACGCAAACCCGAGATAAAGAGATCTCTTGCAGAACTAGCCGGAGCGAGCTACATCAAAGGGCAACATCACGTCACCAACGACTTCAGCTTCAAATGGCGATCCAATAACCAGGACATCACAACGGTATAACAGCTTCACCTCACAAAGTGACAATGTTTCCTTCATCCCTTGGAGAAGATGGAATAGAGCCAAAGTAAGAAAAAAAGTGTTATAACACTCCGTATCAATGTAACCAATTCACTTAATAAATCCCCCTTCCGCTGTACAGCTGGTTTCCTCGCTATCAGAAATAAACGCGATTTGGACATCAGAGAGATCTAGGATGGAACCTAACACTAAAAGCAATTATAACGGCAAAATAAATGTTAAAGAACTTATGGTGAATTTTAAATTTCCTGAAGTGTTGAAGAAAATGTTATCATTAGAACACAAAGGAAAAAGCTTTTCTCTCTCTTTTCAGGGAAATCAAACGACGATTATTACGAATTCTGATAGGCTGATCAAGAACATGTGGAATCAGAGTTTTTTCCATAACGCCAAGTATTGAGCAGTTAACCAATTTGTGTTATAAATAACCAGATGTGCGGACAGCATTTCTTTAGCTTCCATCCATTACAACAGGAGTATCTTCACTAGAGATAACATGAAATGCATGTTATCTATATACTTCTTCTTCTTCTTCTTCCTCTTTCCCTTCTACCTTTACAGCGTAGGGGTGGCTCCGTAAATCCATCTTCTCCAGTCATTCCTATCCCTCATCATTCTCTTCATTTCTTCCATTGTCTTGTTCCTTTTTCTTCCAATCTTTTCCATTCTGTCCTCAAACATTATCCGGGGTCTTCCTACTCCTCTCCTTCCTTGTACCCTTACTTCTAGCATCTGTTTAACTTTACTATCCTCTGCCATTCTAAATGCATGTCCCCACCATTTCAATTGTTTTTGTTCGATTTTCTCCTCCAGTGATCCTTGACCTACTTCTTCTCTGATCCTCTCATTTCTTATTCTATCCCTCCTGGTTTTATTTACAGCTTTTCTTAAGTATTTCATTTCACTGGATTGTATTTTACTTATTTGCTTATCTTGCAGTGGAATGCTTTCTATTCCATATGTAAGCGTAGGGACCAATACCGATTGATATAACTGCATTTTTGTTTTTAGTGCTACTTCTTTCTTTCCAAGGATAGTTTTGTTAAATTGGTAATACATCTTATTTGCCTTCCTTTTCCTATTTAGTATTTCTTCATCCCATCGTCCATCACTCGTAAAGTTCGTTCCTAAATACTCGTACATATCCACCTGTTCTATTTTCTCATTCTTATGTTTAATAGATATTTCCTGTCCAAGTTCTTTTGAAATACACATTACTTTACTTTTCTTAGTATTTATTTCCATTCCCTTTCTTCCGAGTTCCTCTCCCCATTCTATCATGCATCTCTGTAATTTTTCCTCATTTTCTGCTATTAATATTATGTCGTCTGCATATATCAGTGACTGTATTTGAATCAGTGTTATCTATATACATGTGGAAAAAATACGACGGTGACTGGTAATATAAATAAGGCATTCAGTCTGTGGTTTGGTCTGTATGGGTGAAGCTGATTGTATTTAGTTGTTTGTTCTGTTTAGGGTTATGAAAAAAGACGTGGTTGTAAAGACTATCCGAACATATTTTGCTACATGTGTGGCGTGTTTTGTCGGAAATCTCTGGCGGCTAATTTCTCAACTTCTCAAGACAGCCTATACATTTTATTTTAATTGCGACCCTAAAGCCTTGCTTTCCTCCAATCTGAAAACTGAACTGAACTAGAACTTAAACTGAAAGTTAAGTTCAGTTTTCATATTGGAGGAAAGCAAGGCTTTAGCCAAGATGCACATAATAGGAAATTGAATGAATTTCGGAAATCTGCAGATTGAAAAAAATGTGTAAGGTGAATTGAAAAGTGAAAATTCCGAATGGAATATATGGAAACAAAATGGAAGCTGAATTGAAAAATGTACGTTCCGGGATGGAAAAGATTAAAACAGGAATGTCCGATATGAAAATGAGCAATTGGAGAAAATTAACGAGCAACTGGTCAGGATGAAGGAAGATATGGAAGAACTCGGCAGAAAGATAAAGAACCTTGGCCAACGTGTTAACGCCCTGTAAGATAGAGTCGAAGGCAGCACCAAAGAACGGAGTTTCATGGTGGAACAAATGCTCAACGAAAAACTCATATTAGATGGATATCTATGGGGAGTCCTATGTTCAGCACTGGAAGTCTTGCGGCTGAAATGGTGATGACGCTGATGAAATATTTATATGCATCTCTAGTATTTCTTGTATCCCGAAAATGGCCCTAGCAGTTAAGATGAACATTTGTATTTAGTTAACGTTTCGATTTTCAAGTTTATGTCCCCCTCCCCAAAATAGATTTAACAAAAGGAGAGAAAAAGACGGTCGCTCTGGTAGTACTACCCATTAATAAGGCAAAGTTTAACACAGAATATGAATACATTATCAACACTGCGTTAATTAATTGTTTTAATTCTGATTTTATAAATAAAAGTATAGAGAAATCTTTATCAAGAGCCTGTTAAGGAAATTTCTACCCTCAAGAAAATAAAATGTGATTATATGTTTAAAATGTTTACTTTGGATCCTTGGGCAAATAAAGATTTTATAAACATTTGTAAAGAACTTGGAATAACTTTGGTTCCTCAAAGAAAATATTAATGTGTAACAAAGAGGTACGTCAAAATTTTGAGAAAACATTTCTTGCATATAGAGGGTACAAAAATGTTATATGAACATAGGTCTGAAAGTTGTTTATTTTCATGGTAGAGCTCTTTCTCTACAATTCTGTTTATACAGTGAGATGTGTAATATGTAGCTGTCCTGTGGGCATAACCCTACATCAGAAGAGTTTTATTGTACAGTAGCAGGTAAACATTCGCTTTTACATCTATACTACATCCAGCCTTAGATCCGCCCCTTGTATCGAACAGAACGATATTTACTCAGGAATTTTAGAAATATCGCGTTACATGTAAGTAGTCTTTGACAGGGTTATCGTACATCTTTAAAACTCAGATAATAGCCGATATTTACGGTACTATATTTTATGGTGTGCTTTGGTTTCGGCGTATTGCAAGTTCGTTGTTGATGGCTTGTGTTTACATCAAGGGAGGATCTAACGGTTGAAACCGAAATTATAATGTCAATATATTTGATAATCGAAAGAAACAAAAGGAAATTCCAATCAATAGTGAAGGAGAAGACGTAATAAAGCTAATATGTTAAAGTCTCAAGAATGGAAGCCTAGGCAGATTTAAAAGAGTGATAAGGCTTTGTTGATGTGCACGAAAAAACAAACACGTGTAACGATTTAGCGGGCTGATTCCTATCTTACCATGACGTGCTCTAAAGTTAGCCAATGGAAATCGCTTCTTTATTGTTGCCCGCGCAAAAAACAAATGAAACGCAAGACACACTCGTCTTGAATCGAGCCGAGAGTACACGTGTAACTTGGGGAGTTGTACGTAAGCTAGCACGTATACATAATTCGGCGGTCGCTAAAGGGTGACAAAGTTAAAGTGTTATAACGTTGTAGTTGAAGTTACATTCTATTTAAATATCGTCGGCAGTTCTCTACAAATCTGGAAATTTACAAATAAAGTGATCTGTTGGTTGATTCTTCGTTTGGTTCCATTCCTACCATAACTCGCGTATACCCTGAGATTAATACCTCTTGCTAGAGCTAGTCCGGACACAAAACACGAGATCTTATAGATCTTAAAGGTGACGTCTTCGACGGAGAGGAGTATTTGCGTCAAATGGCGAACCAACGTGTGGCACGATAAGACGACGAGGATTGCACCAACGATATTCGAGAAGATAAGGACCAGCAGAAGCTGACACGATAAGGATTGAGCCAACAAGATTCGAGAAGAAGAGAATCAACAGAGACTGCGGAAGTACCTAATGGACCAGTAACATCAGGGACAGTGGCGACATCGGAGTGCAGCAACAATAATAAGGTACTGAGTGTTAAACTAGTTTATCAGTGATATTTATGTAGATGATGCTTAGAAACGGCAAGATGTTGGAACAGTCTGTAGTAGATAGTAAAATTCAGGAGATAGAAGTTGTAAATAGGGAAACTGTGGATGTAGTAGCAAATGTAGGGGGAAATGTAAATGTATCAGATCAAAGAGAGCAACTAAGGGAAGGTCATTCTGGCAGGGAATGTTAAACACCAGTTGTAAATACAGAAAGTAACATGCTAGGGCCGATAATGGCAATGTTGAATGAAATGAAAATAAGTTTAACTGAGGTTAGGAAGGAAATGGAAACTAACAATAAAAGTTTAACTGAGGTTAGGAAGGAAATGGAAACTAACAATAAAAGTTTAAATGTGAAATGGGAGAAATTGGAAAATAACAATAAAAGTTTAACTGAGAAAATGGAAACTAACAATAAATGCTTGACTGAACAGCTAGAAATGACCACCCAAAGTTTAACTGAAAAGATAGAGAGTAGTAGCAAAGTGTTGACAGAGAAATTGGAGAGTAATAATCGAGGCTTGACAGAATTAGCACAGAGAATAGAAAACCAACAACATGTGATAGAAAATTTTCAGGGGGAAATTAGAAGTGAAGTGGATAATTTAAGAATTGAAGTTAGGGAGAACAGAACTCAGGTTACGGGGGAGATAGAAAATGTAAAGAAAGAAATTAATCAAGAATTTGTTCGATTTGTTGAGAAATCTAAGAGAGAGGGAGAGTAGTAAGCTTAGGTAAGAAGTAGGGCAGATATTGAATAACGAGAGAGAAACAACCTGCAAAGAATTGGAAGACAGTAAGGTTAGGTTACAGAATGCAGAAAGGGAAGGTACGAGGTTAACTGCAAATGTGGAAGATTTAAATGAGCATGTAAAGGAAGTGGTTACAGAAATCCAGGGTGTAAAGCAAGCACTTGAAAATTTAAAATTAAATGCTAGTCGTGCTAATTCTGCCTGTCCTAGTGTAAACATAAATCCTAGTGTAAGCGCAACTCCTAGTGTAAGTAATAATCATAGTATAAGTACAAATCATCGAAACGAGGCGTTGCAAAGTGCAAACGCTGACATTTTGATAACCAATGTGAGTGCTAATACTTCAAATAATGTATCCTGTACTAACAAAAGTGGCGGTCCACAAATTCAATGGCCTAACCATCTAATACAGGAAATTACCAGGCGCGGCTCCTCAGGGTAGGCAGGGTAGGCATTGCCTACCCTATCGTAATACATCAACAAATAATGTTTAACTATGATTCTGCATTTTATCATTTGAACCGTCATTTTCCCCTAAATTGCAGTTCAAGAAAAGTTTTCTTCGTTATAATGACCAGCGCATGGTCAAATCCTTTAATCTCAATTCCGATTCATCAAAACTGAGCTGCGTGTTTGAAACGCGCGGCAGAAATGATACGCATGGAACCTGGGTAGTGGAGAGCAGGCTAGCTTAACCTCTGCCTGCCCGGCCCCATTTCCTCAGTACGAGGCCCTTGAACAGGGATAAGGAAACATTCGGTCTGTATATGCACTCCGAGCATGCGTAGACGCGTCTGCCAGCAGTCCGAACACTTGCCGGCCCAAATCCGAAATTATGCGACATTTTCCGAACAGCCATACTCCACGAACGAAGATCTCGGAGATCTGCATCTGTCTTATCTCTGTGTAATACCAGTATGACCAACTTAATTAGTGAACTATTACAAATTCCGCTTTCGCGGCGCACTGACAATGAAAAGAGGAGTGTTTCAGCTATTTAACACAAAGCTGCAGTCAGACAATTTTTCAATTTCTTAATCCATTTTAGTCATGGGCGTCGCGAAACGGGGGCAAGGGGGGCCACGGCCCCCCCTTGGAAGTTGGTGAACATAATGTGCAGTCAGTTACTGACTATTAAACTATTATTTTAATTTTGATGTAAAGAACAATGTTTGTTTAGCACAAATTAATACGGTTATCTGCAACAAGTACTATAAGTTTTGACAGTAAAATAATGATTTAATATTATATGATTGCAAATTTTCAACATGTGGCCCCCCCCCTGGAAAAAAGTCTGCCGACACTCGTGATTTTAGTTTTGGCGGTAATTCGTCGGTAAGTCACACTCATTCACTCTGCTCTTATTAAACAACCAAACAATATATTGTTTGCGTTATCCACAATGACTTCGCCCCCTATATTTCTGATAAACGGTGCTTATTATTATTATTATTATTATTATTATTATTATTATTATTATTATTATTATTATTATTATTATTATTATTATTATTATTATTATTATTATTATTATTATTATTATTATTATTATTATTATTATTATTATTATTATTATTATTATTATTATTATTATTATTATTATTATTATTATTATTATTATTATTATTATTATTATTATTATTATTATTATTATTATTATTATTATTATTATTATTATTATTGTTATTGTTATTGTTATTGTTATTGTTATTGTTATTGTTATTGTTGCTGTTACACTTTGCCTACCCTAAAATTTTGACTGCGAGCCGCCACTGGAAATTACACCACCAATATTTGAACATGAGGAATCTGATGATCCAAAAGCTTTTCTAGCCGATATTCATGAGCACTTTTGCATCAAAAACATACCCGAGGAGTATAAAATGTCTATAATTAGGAAATGGCAGCTAATTGGCTCGAACTTTCGGTAGGGACAGGTAATAACTACGGGACCTTTGTAGATTTGTTTTTAAATCGATACTGGGGTGCCGGTAGGCAAGCCAATATTCGACTGGAATTAAGTAATGGCAAATACGATCCCAAGAAAAACCAGTCAATGGTAAATTATTTTATGAATGTTGCTCGCAAGTCTAAGATGTTGGACCCCCCATGAGAGAAACAGAACTAATTAATCTAATCACTACGCACTTTCCTGAAACTATCCAACATTATTTAATAATAGCAAAATCCACAACCATTGCAGCCATGATAGATCTATTAATAGCTTTAGAGGGAAGCAAAGCCAAACAGGAGATCGAACAAAGCAAAAATCAAAATCGAAGTGAAAGAGGTTTCCAAAATTTTTTCGGCAGGGGGCAACCCCAAACTCGAATCAGAATTACGAGATTCGAGAGAGATATCGTGGTCCCATACCCAGAAATGATAATTTATGGGAAAACCAGAATAGACCTCAATATGTAAACAATTTTCGGGGTAGACAACATGATCAAAGAGGACGTAAAGTGCGAGTTAATTACTTCCGTGCCAACAGATGTTACCGAGATAACAGGGGCCAAAGATTCCAAGGACACTATTCGGGAAATAGAAATTGGGAAAATAGTCAACGCCAGTATCGACCCAGTTCCCCTAGGTACGATGATGGAACTAGATCAGGTCGAAATTCTCCTCAGTTTGATGAACGTGCCGATGCAATAAATATCACAAAACAGATGGTAGGGAATTCTCAAAACAAGGAAAATCTAAGAGTAAATAACAAGAGATAATGGTTAGATCATTGAAATAATTGTGTATTTGCCAAGAGCAAGAGAATGTATAATATTGTAAATATAGTTAAGTTTAGCATAATAGTGACTAAGTGAAAGTGTTGTGCAAATCAAGAAGAGAAAGAGTACCAAGAAACTAATAAATACCAAACCAAGGAACTTTTGTAAAACTATGTAACTTCCGAAGATGAAAAAAAAATGTAAATAATAGTTTTAAGTAAAATTTAATCTTGTTTGAAATGCATGTTTTAAAATGTTTGTGAAAAAATGTACATATGTGGATGGAGAATTGCCGACCACAAGAATAGGTATTCACTAAAATTAATCATTCGGGCAGAGCATAAACATTAACTTATTATGTAATAATAAAATAATGTTTATGGGGGCATTTGAAACCGAAATTATAATGTCAATATATTTGATAATCGAAAGAAACAAAAGGAAATTCTAATCAATAGTGAAGGAGAAGACGTAATAAAGCTAATATGTTAAAGTCTCAAGAATGGAAGGCTAGGCAGATTTAAAAGAGTGATAAGGCTTTGTTGACGCGCACGAGAAACGAACACGTGTAACGATTTAGCGGGCTGATTCCTATCTTACCATGACGTGCTCTAAAGTTAGCCAATGGAAATCGCTTCTTTATTGTTGCCCGCGCAAAAAAACAAATGAAACGCAAGACACACTCGTCTTGAATCGAGCCGAGAGTACACGTGCAACTTGGGGAGTTGTACGTAAGCTAGCACGTATACATAATTCGGCGGTCGCTAAAGGGTGACAAAGTTAAAGTGTTATAACGTGGTAGTTGAAGTTACATTCTATTTAAATATCGTCGGCAGTTCTCAACAAATCTGGAAATTTACAAATAAAGTGATCTGTTGGTTGATTCTTCGTTTGGTTCCATTCCTACCATAACTCGCGTATACCCTGAGATTAAGACCTCTTGCTAGAGCTAGTCCGGACACAAAACACGAGATCTTATAGATCTTAAAGGCGACGTCTTCGACGGAGAGGGGCGTTTGCGTCACGGTGGAGCGATTATAGTAGTTAAATCAGACGGAGGTGATGCAGTGCTGCAGTACAGTACTGTCTTGTTGCAAAATACTCCATTACCAATAAGATGAGGCATGTACTTCATGCATGATGGAGCTCTTCCTCATTCAGTCTTTTTGTCTGTGGAATTCTGAATAGCAGGTCTCCTAGTAGATGGATAGGAAGAGGTGGACCAGTTCCGTGGCTTCCGCGTTCACCTGACTTAAACCCACTAAAGTTTCATTTTTGAGCACATTTGAAATCTCTTGTTTATGCAACTCTAGTTGCCGCTTAGAGGCTCTTCGTACTCGTATTGTGGAAGACTGCCAAATAATACAAAATTCTCCAGGCCTAATTCAGCGCAATAGGGAGTCCATCCAACGGTGGTTGTCGGATGCATTTGGAGTTAATTGGGACCATTTTGAACAAGTGCTGGGATTTCCTGTTTCCCGTAGTTTTCTCATCGAGTATTCTTGTGTGGCATTCAGGTGTAGAAAAAGTTATCTAAGAAGGAAATAATTTCTGGACCTGTGTTCCTATAACATTTTTATCCCATATCTGTAAGAAACATTTTCACTAATTTTTGACATACCTTTTTGTTATATCTGTATATAATATAAAAATTGCCAAAGTTTTCTAAAAGGATAAAATTCCGAATTATATAAAAGTCTGTCATTTATAAATTTATCTGATTGGATTTAGACAGGGTTTACCTTTATAAAACGAAATGATACTTGGAAACCAGAATAAAAGAACATTTTAGAAATATTTAATATAAACAGATTGATAAATCAGCCATGGAAGATCATTTCTGGTCATTTGATCATGAGGTAACTGCGCAGGTTAAATTATTGAGACAATTAAAAGGACTTGTAAACTTAATGTTTTGGGAAGGTATATTAATTTTAAAGAGCAAGGAGCGCGGAATGAATTCCGAAATACAGTCGATAGACTCCGTGAACAAATTTGTTCTGCTTTCATTTCTTGGTAATAAGTTAGGAGAAAATACGATGGCGACTAGAATAACTACTGGCACTGAGGATTTGATTGAAAAATCTCGAAACCGCGGTTCACCAGTGTATTCACAATTTAAATCAAGGATATGTGAAGTCCAGTCTCTTAATATTTATAATACATATGAAGGGACAAGAATGATATAATCCAAAGTCACAAAATGTAAATTTGTCAGGAGAACGTTGTAAAGGTTTGAATAAATCCATAAATCACATATCAGTTTTTATCCAATATAAGTAGTTAATTTCTCCAATGTCTTAGTATACATGTGTGCCTAGTTATTTTGTGAAAAATGTTACACATTACTAATGAAAATATGTTATGTCTGGGTGACATAAGGATCCTTAGAAAATATGTGTGGCTGCCTGACCGCCTCCGTAGCGAAGTGGTAACGCGCCTGCCTTTGCGCGGAGGAGCCCGGTTCGATCCCCGGTATAGGCGTGAGGAATTTTCCTTGCTAGAAGGTCCGAGACGGGGTGCGCTCAGCCTCGTTAGGTCCCGGAGGGGAAAAAATTATTTTGTTGTTTAACGACGCTGTCAATTGCCAGGATCACATCAGCGTCGCCGGTGTGCCGGAATTTTGTCCCGCAGGAGTTCTTTTACATGCCAGTAAATCTACTGACATGAAGCTGTCGTTTTTAAGCACACTTAAAAACCATCGACCTGGGCCGGATTTGAACCCGCGACCTTGGGAACAGTAGGCCAGTGTCTAACCAACTGAGCCACCCAGACCGACTCCCGGAGGGGCCAGTTAAGGAGCTACTTGATAAAGAAGTAGTGACCCCAGGTCGTGAAGGCCGCTCGAGGCCCTGTCCACCCTCCAGTGCTGCACCCCACTCGTGACGCCTGTCTTGAGCAGAGATGGGGGACGCAGCGGCCTTTGCCCTTCATGGGCGATTGCGCTAGGTTTTAGCTTTTTTTTATGAAGGTAACTGATTACATGGAATAACTCACAGCAAGCGCTTGTCTATGCTTACAGCAATCCCGGATTATGATAGATGTAAAAACGTGTTTTAGGTTGTGCCCCTAGAACTCCGCCTACTGTTGCTGAAGTACTGTTACACGACAAGTGTATGAGAAATTATTTTAAATTAATTTAAAATTTTACATGGTTTGCCTTAACGGTCTATGAATTTGAATTCAGGTAGGCAAAATAACTATTATTTTTCTTTCGATTATTTTACATACATCCTATGGTAAAAGCAAATATTTCTTTGACATTATCTTCTCCCCTTCATTAGGTATTATAAGATTATTTTATTATCAGTAAATTATTAAATACCGATGGTCTTGTAAGTACAACTTATATTTTATGTTTCAGAACTTCTGATACTTACTTAGAACAATTCTACAACTACCGGCACTGAATACCTGCCCAACTAATGTCCTGACCACTCAAATTAAAGTATGGGGATGGAGCACTATAACATAAGTATACATTTTGAGCATGCTGTATTTCTTTGTTCCAATAGGTGGTTCGTCTTGTATTAAATTGCTATTCTGTTCGAAAATCATATACTATCTTACAAGCATATCAATTACTGAAGCTTTCGGGATAAGATAACCTAATGCAGATGAGGGATGATTATACTCTATTTCATTTGGAAACGTAATATCTAAAGGTGAAGTTTGCAATAGCAAATATTGTACAATGACTTGGAGGTTTCGTTTGTTCTAATAGTTCTGCCCAGTTTTGCCTATCCAAATTATGTGTCTAGTGTTTAGTACTCTATGGTAAGCATGCTGAACGCTGATACACGGTTGTCATATCTAAAAAATTCACGGTGGGTGAATTCCAGAGAGTATTAGGTACCCAACCACCACGCATACAATCTGACAATCGTGCTGGCGCTTTTTTTTTATATATAGACGAACACTTCACCATATATGTTTGTCTTTCTTCAATTTAGTGAGGCATGTTGACCAATAGAGTGCTGTTTTATATGACAGTTAAGGTTTGAAATTGTATTGGGCGATATAACGGACGGTGGACATTGTGTACAGGTATGAAGTTTTTAAAGCAAATTTGATTTTATTACAGCTGATCTTAGTCGAAATATTATAGAGCTTGCGTTTTTAATAGTGTTAATCGATTTTATGGTGTAATGGAAGACAGGTCTTTGCGTATTTGGGTTTATTCGACAGTGCAACAACAGAAGGCGAATTGTTACAATAGGTTCTGTGAATGTAAAGAACGATGAATCATATATCAGTGAATAATTGGGTCATATAATTGAGTGGGTGATACTATTGATGCTAAAACAGTGGCTGCAGTGATGCTTTCGCAGATATGCAGTATTGCACTTGCAATCAATTTTATGTCGATATCGCCTGGAATAATAATTCGGTAATTTTTGCAGGTTAGAACTATCGACAACTTTAATATACCTACTGTCAATTATTCGACGGAGTGGTTATTTTTTACTTTCCAAAGTTATTATCTGAAGAGATTTATTCGTTGATACTTCTACTTATGCTGTGTTTGATATGCAATGAGTAACTCATATGGGTTTTGGCCGAACCTAAAACTGGTTGTCAGACTATTCCTCTTAAGTTTTAGAAATGGATAGGTATAGGTTATGTTGTGCGCGGTAATGCCTCTGGACCACTGGTAGGTAGGGAAATACAAAATTTGTTCTCTTTTTCGTTGAAATCGTAGAATTCGTATTTTTATATGAAGTAAATCAACCAGTTATTCTTGTTTTGTCGGATTCACTCTTTTACGTTAAGGTTTTCCGCCCTTATGTATGAATCTAGTCCATTGCCTCGTGTGTTAAAAAACTGTCTACTTACATTTGGCGTGATTTTATTTCTCTTCTACCTGATAACCAGTCTTTTGACAGGACATTGTAGATTATACTTGTGGCATTGAATTTTTAAGTTCCAGTTCTACCTCTCAAACTTTGCCCACACACGGCTTGTGTGTTTAAAAACACCAACAGTAAGTTTGTTGGCATAAATAAATAAATAATAATTACCATCTGAAGGTTATTTAATCCTGGGATATAAAGTACTTACAATAGTAAGTCACCATTGGGGTAATTTGTCTCTGATGTGAGACTACCTTTGTGGTTTACCAGGAGAAATACGAACTGGTTTGAGAATTTAATGCCATTCTGGCAGTTTGTCACAATAGCTCAGTGGTAGAGCAGCCGCCCGGTAAGCGGAAGGTTTGTGGTTCAAATCCCAGTTGTGGCATTGAATTTTTAAGTTCCAGTTCTACCTCTCAAATTTTGCCCACACACAGCTTGTGTGTTTAAAAACACCAACAGTAAGTTTGTTGTCATAAATAATTATCAATGAATCATTCTGACTCAAAATTTGTGGCATTGGGTCCTCAAATTTAACCATGTGTATACTTAGTGCTTGTTCTATTGACATGGGTGCAACATTTGCAACCTCCAGCAGCAAAGAAGTTAATGTCCCCAAATTGGTCTAATTGGTTCTGAAACTACACATTTCAGTTAGGCAGGTAACAACTTTCCTACTTGGTTGATTTATTGAAGTGGTTCCGTTGTTCACTTGAAAGCAGAATTTTCTGTGTTTAGGTACAAATGAGTTTGTGAATAGCACCTGTTGGGATATATGTATGATAGTGCTGAAGTGTCAATTTTAGACATAACTTTTGTAGTTTGAATTTTTGGATATTTCAATTTTTTTTCTTGCCCCTTTAGCTTCAAATTATCAAAGATCCACTGTATTTGTGGGTTTTATTCCAATTTTTAAGTATATCACAGCATTAATCTATATATTTCACTTGATATTAATAGTTATTAAACTAGTTTGAAAAATAAAAGTATTGTTAAATTAGTTTTTCTTCTGTCAGGGTTGTGATGAGGAACTTAGGTGTGACTGTGCATAAGTTTGTATGTGATTTATTTTGGTCCCAAAGTGAGCAGCTGTAAGGGCATTGAACACCTACAATTATAACAAATGCAGTCTGATGCACTTTCAACAACTGCCAAGTTCTACAGTTCTGTGGACTACATCCTGATAACATTTTTCAGTGCCTACAATGTAATGCTGCAGTAATATTGTTATAACACTAATTTGAGTTTAATTATACAAGGAAAGCAACAAATGGAAAAATAATGGTGACCCAAAAACCAACATTTAATGAAGTTTCTTTCCATCATGTGCTTCTGCTTACATCTGTTTTCAGCTTACAGAAAACGGAGAATAACGGAACAGATTGGAAATTAAGCTGTATACAAAGGCTGTGCAGTCTGATCTAGGCAGATTGATGTGATATTGTAGCCGTAGGTATAGGGACTTCAGGTGTTGCACCCATGCTGCTTTTTTATTTTCGGAAAGTAGTTCTTCAAAATGCCTGTCTTCCATCAATTTGTGTATTTGTGGCTCAATAAAAATACCTTCTTTTAATTTTGCTTCGCTTATTCTTGGAAGCTTCTCTTTCAAATACTGAAAACCCCTACCCTCTCTGTTCAAAGCATTTACAAAATTTTTCATTAAGCCTAACTTAATGTGAAGTGGTGGTAGCAAAATTTTGTCTTGGTTAACTAATGCTTCATAATTTAAATAAGAAAAAATTGAAGCTATTAACAGTGAAGCAACAAGATTCTAAAGTAAGAATGAGTTGGAGACAACTTGAAACCCAGGGTCAGCAAAAAGAACTGCAACATTACTAAGATAAGTGAAGTTTTTAGTTTCTAATTTGTTCTTACTTTAGAATAATGCTTCATACTTTACTCTTTTCACCCGGTATTAAAACATTCCTTACAGGCCACTCAGTTACTTCATGTTTTTCTTTAGCCCGACTGTCCCACTCACATACAAAGCAACAAAACTCGGTGAAACCACTCTGCATTCCCAGGAGCAACCCTATGACCTTCAAATCTCCACAGATTTGCCATTGATACTTTGCATAGTTTATAGCTTTCAAAACTATCTTAATTCTCATGTTTCTATAGGGATGGATGTTTGGCAAAGGAAAACAGCATTGTGCCATTCTTGCAGAGTTTTGCTATTATTGCTCTAGTATCTTCATGGATAGATGCCCTCTACTGTCCCTCTTAAGACCTTTCAAAGAGGTCATATTTTAAGCCCCTTGTCAAAATGCTGAAGTTACCTCGCCTGCAATAAAACTCTTGCCAGTCTTAAATGACCACAGATGTTGAGATGGTGAGCCGATTGATAAAGATTGCGGTTGAGAGAGTGGCGTAGCACAGTGTATTTTTGCAAATCACAAAAAGGGCAATATCTAAAAAGCGTTAGGTGATATCACAAATCAGATTTCATTTCTGAAATTTGTGCCTAAAAATCTATTAGAATCACCTATTTTTGGTCAGGTGCAAATTTCAATGTTGTACAGTGTTACATGGAAATATACTGGCAATGATAAAGAGGTAAACAAATAATTTGGTGCCCATTTTCTAATGCAGTTTGAGCTATCTCGTACCTACTTTTTTCTTGCATTGTGCACTAATTTACTTTTCGTAACAATTTTGCTCTAGTTTCAGAAGGGTGGAATACTGTATTAGTCAGTCCTGAATATCTTGCTTTTTGGAATTAGGAGGTTTATCTACATTTTTAGAATGGTAATCTGCATTATGGATAAAGATGATTTACCCCTCTCCTAAAAAAAATTAAAATTTTGTTTATGAACCATTTTGTGTGAGAATCTGCATTAATTTCAGAATAACCAACATTTTTGCTCCCTGGTCTGGAACAGAAAACCCACGTGCTTTCAGGAATGAATCATGTTTGTGCAGAACCTGTATGACAAATAAGCCGGTTTCCTTTTCCTTGAGTCCACCTCTTCCCATCGAATCTTGCCATATGTTTTGCTTGAAATGATTCCGATTTACTCATGTCTCAGTCAGTGTTGCCATATCTGCTGAGGTAAAAGCAGATTTGATGTGAAAAAAGCAGGAGAAAACAGTAGATTTTTTTTTAACTGGCAATTTTTCCTAGCGTTGACATTAACAATAATATATTATCGTTATTATTATGGTTATTGTTGTTATTATTATTATTATTATTATTATTATTATTATTATTATTATTATTATTATTATTATTATTATTATTATTATTATTATTATTATTATTGTTGTTTGCTCAAAATATTGCACTGTAGAGTTACTGCCACATGCAATGTCAGTATTGTGCAAGCACCTCCATTCTGTATCTATTTGTTGGCTTTTTTGAACTGCTTTCACCAAATTAGGGAACTGAGAAGCAAGTGACATGCAATTGACTGAACTGTTTTGATTTTAGCTGGTTCTAACACTTCCAGTATTTTAAGAAGAGGATCACTTACTGAAAAATGACTTAGTCTGTTGCACACGGAGTTAACGTAAAAATCAACATAGCATAATTTGAAAACTTGTACATATTTGTCGGGCAGGGATGATTTTTCAGAGATATTTGAACTTTGGCACCAAAATACATGTTTTCCACAGGAAGAAATACTTTTCGTCCCTGTATTCAACTTCATCTATCTCTATGGAATACAAAATGTTCAGGTTTAATGTAGCAGTCAAGGATAGTCCGCAATACAGAAACAACAGATGTGGTATACTCTTTATGTATACAGGTGACTATATTACTCTTTTGTTTTTATACACAAGGGAAATGCCTTGTCTGAAAATCTTTTGGAAGAGCAAATTATATAAGGGAAATAGTGTTTAAAAATGGAAAATATATAAAAAGCAGGAGATTTTGAAGTGCGTTCAGTTTTTAGCAGTAGATCAGTAGATTTGCAAAAAAGCAGATCTGCAAAATCAGTAGACCGTGCAGCCCTGCTCATAGTTCTTAAAAATTGTATTCTCACAACAATATCGCCCATTTCTAGCAAGAATTTACGTCCTTCAGTTTTTTTTATATCTGAAGTCTAAATTTTCAGTATTAATCCCATTGAAGTAGAGGAACCCATATAATATCTTTTCCCTCATATGAACAAGCATTTTAATAGAGTATTTGCCATTACCATACCGTATATTGTGTGGCGAAATCCGTCTTTTTCCAAATCCTCTAAATTGGAAACACTTTTCTTTCTGGCATGCTTTCCTGGAGATTTAAGTAAAGGTTCATCAATTTCTGTGTTAGATGTTTTGCCCTCTTTCACAATGCACGACACAGTATGTACACCAATGTTGCATGCTTTGGCTCTTGTCTTTGTGAAATCTTTGTTTGATCACACGCTTCCTCAGATGACTGTGCCTTGAAGAAAGTATACCTACTTTAAAAATGTTTCTATCCAGGGAGCACAGCACTTTGTCCTTAGCATCTGCACTGATGGTACCAAGTTTTGAAATGGACATTAACACCTCACTAAACACAGAGTGTAAAAATAAATACTTTAAGCCTATTGTCACAGTTACACAAAGCACTTAATTTGCCCTACATGGTGGTCTTGAGCCAAACTTAAACACATAAGCGATCTTCGGACTGCAGTACACTGTTCAATTAATTTGTAAAGGAGATGCAGTTTAGAACCTTACACTGTAAATGCCTTGCTAGCTTCTGCCTAATGAAAAGAAATAACACATGGTTAAAAGTTGGAACATGTTGTAAACAAAACCACGAAAGTAGTAAAGGGTTTCTTCTAGAATGATAACTTGAGAAACATGGTCTTTAGACAGGCTGCTTCAAAATCTTTTACCACATATACCTAGGCACCTTATACTGTCAAATTTCCAGTAGCAATTTTGGGTGCATCAAAAAGAAGAAAACCTATTACTCATGCTTGTGCCAAACTAGGCAACACTGCACACCTGTGATAGGCCAGTTGCTCTAGGCATCCTAGTATTGCCTCATATGTCCAGAGGCATGAGTTTTTGTTTTAAACGGTAAATGAGGAAGTTGTTTAATTACAGAACAAATTGGTTTTCATGCATTTGACATAGTTTAGAAGTGATATATTTGCAAATTTTTAATATTTTCGAGAATATTGCATTTTTTAGCGATAAATAAGAAATATCTGCTTTTTTTTAAAATTTTGCTTAGAAAAATACTTTTTACTCACTGACTCATTGTCGCTGGTGTTTAAGTTTTGGTTTTAATAACATTGAAAGAATTCACATTTAATTCTTATGAACTCAATAGCCATGCTTCTTTTGAGATCTACTTGTAACAATACTACAAAGTAAATATTGGCAGAGACAAAGAAAGCTGCCCAACAACGCAATCAGCGAGGCTACAATAAAAGGTCATATTTCCGTGTTATCAAAACTGCCACAATAAACTTAAAGCACGAAGAATTTGTGCCATTATTGAACAGTTGGATGATAGTAACAAATCTGATATAGTAACAGCACTCTTAGCACTCAAAGCAAAAGGTGAATGTTGTTGTTAGCTAATGCTGGATTTCTGACAATGAAGTCATTAATCCTCTTGCTCTCCAATATTTTTCACAATGATATTGAAGAGAGCAATAGCAGTAATAGTAACCGTTTTTTAGAGAGCACCATATTTTTATGTTTTGGCGGTCACATCACTCTCTCACAACCCCCAGAATGTCTGGAGGACCACACCTGTCGTTGGTTTACGGGTCTCACCGACCTGACCGGGAGAATTATCAAAATAAATTCACCGACCATATCCTCTGATTACCTATCAGAGGACGTATTACATGCCATGACAGGTCAGCATGTTGGGGTTAAGATTTTATAGAGATATGGAGAGGTTGGAAAAATAAAGACTCCCTAGCCCTCGGGAACCCTAATAGCATCGGGGTCAGAAGAGAACAAGAGATGACCAATGTAAGGTCAGATAGAAAAGTTACAGTGAGGAGCAAAACACCAGTAAGTGGAAGTAATGTTCTGCTCAGCTTGGGTACCTTGTGGTCACTATTCACATATCCCCTAGACGGAGACCCCTGAGGCACCACAAATGTACTCTTCGACTAAATCATCCATGAACACGATGGCTTATATAGCCACTGGAAGTTTTTATAGAACATTTTAGAGCGTTCTGGCAGCAGGGTAAAGTAAATTTCCAGAAGACTATGGTTATCAGTCGATAGCAATTCTGGTGTTTATGCTGGGCAAGAACTCTACCATGTCTATTAATCTCTATGTATCTTTCCAACTGCCCTGCCCCAAGATTCAGAACAGCAGAATCCCATGGCACCACCAGAAATTAAATGTCATCTCTAATGCTCTCCATATTGCTCTATGATCCCCAGGAGTAACCTCATTCTATCAATTGATGCTATTTTTGACATTTAAACATTACACCTGACCAACAGTAAGAGCTAATCTTGCCCATGTATCATCCCCACTGAGTGGGACAGCTCAGGTATTATCACTTGAAGCTCTTATTCAGGAGATCCTGGGTTTGATTTCCATGAAACCAACCACCATAACTTTGGCATTTTTAGTGCTGGAGTAAATTTTATATTAGCATATATATATATGTCACTTCCTTCTAGGGTTTGCAAGGCCTGTCATGAGTCCATAGTGTGTGCACATGCTGTGGATGTGCTTTAAAGAGAAAATGGTTCCTTCTGATATGTAGCATTCTAATTAAATCTCTCCATTCTTTTGGATGGATAAGGCATTAAAATTTATCAGAGATCTATGTCAAAATGATAGCAACCCCAGTGTACCAACCTTCTTACTCTCACCTCATCCCTTCTTTCCACTTCCACTGAAGTCCCTTCAGCGTCTTTGGTTACCAATATTAAATGCTGACGGCAAGAAATTTTTTTTCTATATATAACTTGGTTGTAATAGAAGGACAACAATGAAAAATACAAGTGTTACATCTTGTAGTTGCAATTTGGTAATACTGGTTCAACTGCATTTGGTGCATTCTGTTTTGCAAGTTACTTAAGGGCATTCACATTTCAAAAAGTTGCTACAGATACAGAAATAAAATGTTAGTCAAATTATGACTATGACCAAGCAAGGGGGGGCACCTCAACCTATGTAAGATCTTTAATGCCTATGTCCATGATGGGGCATCTCCTGGTAGGGAGGGCTGAGGTGAGAAGATACCAAGGGCAGTCAGACTGGAGGATAGAGAACAGCAGAGGCTAGGAATTTCCAACAGCTACAGATTGAAACTCACTGTTGGTGGTTTGTACAACCAGCCTCCCACTTACACTGGCTTACACATCCTTGGGGGGCCAGGAACCGAAACTCTCCACTCCACTCTACTCTCTGGAGTAACAGTTGCATTACTCATTTCTTTCTTTATATATCAATAAATGTATTTCTTTTGTAATATAGTAATAAAGTGACAATGCTAAGCTGTACAGCCTTTATTTACCAATATGTTTCACAAGAATATCATTGTTCCCTAATCCTGTATTAGATGTATCACTGTCCTGACAAATTCACTTAAATGCATATAGAACCCTCTGGTTCTCACATCATGTACATAAGAATTTAGATAACAATGTGGAAAGTTGACCTCTTCCTATGCCATTACGCATGTTTTACATTCGAGGTCCAAGTTCTGATCTTGGTTAGGGCAAGTTGTCTGGATAAGATCCCCTCCCCCCACTTTTTGTTTCCAGGTTTTTATTCACCCTGAAGGCAAATGTCAAGTGACTTATAAGCTCTATGAATCTCGTGCTCATTTGAGCATTGTCTTTTCAATCAATAGGTTAATGTAGTATGTTAATCTAGGAAATCTAACTCCAATAATAATAGTAATAATAATGATAGATTTTAAAAATAAATTGCTTTCTTGTAAAGAGAATATTATACTATGAAAAGCTCTCTACAGTACATTAATGAAATGTAGAGGATTTCAATAATCAGTTTTGCATGCCACTAAAGTGCTTATTCCCACCTTTGAGTGTCACAATCAGAACTTTGTTAATTTAAAATGGAGAAACTAAAGTCAAGTGACAAGTAAAATATGCAAAATTCTTTGAAGTGCCATGTTCATTTTCTGCATTCAATGTCTCCACAAGGGAAATTGAATGACACAGCTCTAAAATCAATATTGATGTATTCTCAAGGTGCAAGAAAACCTTTATTGATAGTTGCTGTCTCACATGTAGCAAATGGATTTGAATGAATTTGTTGAAAAATAAAGGCTTAATGGTAGTGTTCATGCTGGATACATGGTATTCAAAAGAAGCATTTGTCTTTTAAACACTCATTTTTATTTGCTTTACAGGTTTGAACTCATCTCATTAAACAATGGAGGAAGACACTGAATATGTTAAGCTACCTGTTGAGGACCGCTGTGTTCACAAAGTATGTAAATATTGATATCTGAAGTACTTTTTGTGTTGTATTTAATATAAACATTATTTGTTCTGCCCAGTATTTAGATGGGCATTACAATATTTCATTTTGATGTACCCTCGTGGACAAAAATGAGTCCTGTCTGGAACGCTAAATTACTTTAACGGCAGAGAACAACTCCACGAGTACCAAAATAACTTAGTTTTCAACAAGTAGATATATCTGACTCGTGTATTTGTATATCTCTGTATATGTCTAGACATATGTTATGGTATGGTTATATATTATGTATATGTTCCGGACATGACTAACTTTTTTGTCCATGGGTGTACATGAGATACACATCTCTAAATATGGCGATCTGGGTGACTCAGTTGGTTAGATACTGGCCTACTGACCCCAAGGTGCAGGTTCAAATCCAGCCCAGACCAGTGGTTTTTAAGTGTGCTTAAGAGCAACAGCTCCTTGTCAGATTTACTGGCATGTAAAAACTCCTGTGGGATGAAATTCTGGCACACCGGCGATGCTGATGTGATCCTAGCAATTGACAGCATCGTTAAACACAATGTTTTAAACATCTCTAAATATGGTCTTTCTCTCATTTTCCATTTATTTTTAATGTTACATTCAAGACTTTGGCATGGTTTAAGCAACTTTTAAAAATCATAGAAAATCCTTAAGTAAAAACGCTCTCTTTCCAGCTCCATTGCAGACACTGGCTACTTGCGTGCCACAGGTTGTTTATCCTTGTTAGATAAACAATATCCTTTGTTACAGTTTAACAAATTTTATTTATAGTAGTTCTGTTCAATGAAAAAGGAAAAGAAAATTTGAAAAGTGGCATTTTTACCACAACTTCAGCATTTCTAACTGAAATCTGCATGTACACCTTCACTGTGTGTTGTAATTAAGTCTGCCTGGCAATCTGTTCTGGAACCCAGTTGAGTGTTCACATTCATATTTAAAATGGATAATTTATTGCAATAATTGTAAAAGTTAGCGTCACAAGACCACCCTTTAAGAAAAATGAGGCCACCAATTTCTTGTGGACACACACTTTTGTTGCTGGATTGTCATCAGGAAAGATCTACACTGCTAATTACTGCTTGGTCACCAGATCAGACTAATAAATCCAGGTTTCATCGCCTGTGACGATGCCAGAAACCAGTATAGTCTTCTCCTTCAACTCTTGTCAGCATTTTCTCATATCATTCAACACCAGCATATTTTTGTTCTTCCGTCAAACTGTAAGGTATCCATCAGGACGTGACCTTCCTCACAAGAAGGAATTCAAGGGGGGTTTTCAAAATGGCTGGCAAACCAACGTGCAATGCTGCCTTAATTTCTATAAATGTTATTAAATTATTTTTGTAAAGATGTTTTCAACACTGCTATGTTTTCCTCAGTCATTGCTGTAACCGGATGCATGTTTCCTCTTTCAAATATGTTTGGGCCCTTTTAAATTCCTGAAACCACCAGTAAACTGTGGCACGAGAAGGAATGATGTCCCATAAAGCCTGTTGTAAACACAGTGAGCACAGAACTTGCTGCCTGTACCATCAAACCAGCCCAATATTATAGGCGAGATACAAATAACTTAAGATAGGCAAACTATAAGAATATTAAGTAAATAAATTACATTAATTTCTATGAAAATGTAAATTACCAACATGTATTAAAACGATCACATTCATATTTAAAATGGATAATGTATTGCAATAATTGTAAAAGTTAGCGTCACATCTTCTGTCTTGCGATGGCACATCAGTTGTGTAGCAATGCTTCAGGGAGCAGAAATCCTTAACTGTTTCTATTACGTTTCAGATCATGCTTCACATTTACTAAAAAGAATTGATAAATGTTTTTTAGACCAGTGTGTTATTTAAATTTGACCATGTTTTTAACTTAATGGATATATTACTTTCAGAATTAAAATAAATGCTAGAGTTTTATGTATTAAGTTTAAATAAGTGTGCTTCCTTTTCTCTCTGAATCATTTAGCTTTGGAAAGCGAGAGTACATGGCTATGAAGAAGCAGCCAAGTTATTCCGATCTATTGATGATGAAAAGTCACCGGAGTTCAGTAAATACTTGGGGCTCATCAAGAAATTTGTCATTGATAGTAATGCAGTGGCACAGGAGAAAGGTCTTGAAGCTGTACTTGCATATGTGGAGAATGCAGGGGTTGCTGGAAAGTAAGTTCTTTATATTTGTATGCTTTTGCTTGGTTGCAAGGAAATGATACTCTTAATCAGTGATATTCAACCAGGGGTACGTGAAGACCTCTTAGGGGGTCCTTCTTTGTGCAGTATTAAATTAGTTATAAATATTATAATTTATTTTTAGGTCCCTGAGGGGCCAATTGAGGAGTTATCTTGATAGAAAGGTAGCGCCCCTAAAAGGTAAAGTAGTCGCCTTAGGGTCAGGGGAGTCGGCATGCTGACCACAACCTGCACTCCTGTGTGGCCTTGGCTGCGGCTGGGTGAGTAAGGGTAACCTCTGCATAGAAGAGATGCCCTAGGGATTGTTACATGATTTGAATGAAGGATAACTTCAGGGCTAGGCATAGGTGAAATGGGAAGAAACAGAAAATTGTTTTTGTGGGTATTGGTTGAATACCACTGCTCTAAATCCTTTATGGGATACTTATTATTTATATAACTTGTGACAGAAGTACGCCTTTTTGGAAGTGGAGCGAGTTTAATTACTATGCTCTGCTCACAATGATAATTCCACAATTGTGTTCCACAGTAGTGTACATGGTTTTATTTACAAACCATAACAAAATTTGACAGTTTCGCAATATGAAAGTATATTGTGAAAACTAAGTTTAGGGCCCATTTTGAGCATAACAGTAATTGAATAGCACACATAGCATGTCTTAAATAGGAAGTTACTGTTTGTTTGTGAGATATAAGCTTACCATTTTTGGAGTAATATTTTTTGTTTATGATGTATTTTATGAAACCTAAAACATGGACTAGTAATATGTATATCTATAGCCTAGCAAGTGATGGGCTTTGCTGTCCATTGTGATACTAAGAAGAATTTAATTTATATAACAGAAAGAAACACTACCAGTTCAAGGATTTTCATTTCTTTTAAATATGTAATTTTTGTACATTTACTGAACAGAATATTTTACATATTCTAAATTTGTCATAGCAAAGTTATTATGGTTCACTAGATGAGGGAAAAGCAAATATGGAAGACTTGATGTGTTACTGATCTACAGGATCGTTATAATTAAACTTTCTCTACTTTAGACGTCCCTGATGAAAAAAAGAGTAATCATAGGACAATGAAACTATGTAGAAACATTTTTAAGGACATATGGAAAGGAAATAATGAATAAACCATTGAAAATAACACATTTTGATTTCTATGTGAGAGGGTAACCTTTGTCAGTTGCATACAATAATTAAATTCCAGGTTACAAACCTTGCTCAATGTGGTCTGATTATCGTCTGCATTCATGACAGCCTGGAAGCACACTAGAGACTGCAAGACATCTCAGGTGGGATGTTGGCCACCTCCCTTGCTATACTTATCTTTAACCTTCAATGTGTGATAGTTTTCTGTGGATAATGTAGCCAGAAATCACACCGGTTCAAATCTAGTGATTTTGGTGGAAGAGCCAATGATTTCGTTTTCCCCAAATGTGAGGTGGAGCTCCATCACACTCAAAACAGCTGAGTCCAAAGCCTCTTTCTCCAGTAGAGCAGGAATCACTACAGTAATGTTCGCCATGGAGCCACACCATACAGGGATGCATTCACTGTTGAGAGGAACTTCATGAATGTTTGTTGGTGTTGACGATCCCCAAATGCAAGAATTGTGAGTTCACTGCCCCAGTGAGTGTAAAGCTTCCTTCATCACTCCACAATATGCTCCAAGGCCACCTACCCTTGCAAGAAACATAAGGGCAAAGTCTACTCAAATGGTAAAAGTTAACGAGTTGTGAAGTTTATACGTATATAATTTCACAATTGTTTGAATGGTGAACCATGGAATGTTCAGCTGTTGTGACAGCTCATGCATGCACTGCTTAAAGATCACACATTCTATCCAGCATTCTCAGCAATGGCAACAGTAACTTGTACAGTTAGTGACGCATTTGGCTGTTGGGTCTTCCAGGAATAATTCTCAAATTGCCAGTTAATTTGAACTTCCGAATCCTTTTCTTCAACCCTGGTGTGGGTTGAATGGATTGACACTCTCGAAGAGCAGCAGCACTATTATTGTTTTGATAAAACAGCTTTACAAGTACCTTCCCCAGACCTGCGTTGTCTTTCTGCAATTGAAATGCACACTGATGCTACGTCATTGTACCAGTACTAGCACCTAATGGCAAGTAATGACATTAGCACTAATAACAATGCAAATCCTGCATGACACATCTGAGCATCATTCCCATGAAGTTGGGTACCCATATGGTAGTTTTCTATCTACCTGGCTCAAATAGCAAAAGTTTAATTATAATCACCCAGTACGTGGTATGTGATAAATGGAGTAGGGATTTGAAGCACTAGATTATCTTGGACATACATGTGTTAATGATGTACAGTGTGTCAAATCCTAACCCAATCATATAATTATTCAGTCTAATCCTAAGCCCTTACTGCAGACTTAATATCCTACTTTTGTACTTCCTTTTCTTTCCAGAACTGTTGGTGATGTTATGTCAGGAGTAATCACTAAATGTATTGCAGCTCCTAAAACTAAAACCAAAGAGTTGGCTGTGCAGATTACATTAATGTATATTGAGATAGAGAAAGCTGATGCTGTACAAGAGGAGCTCCTCAAGGGAATGGAGCACAAAAACCCCAAGATAGTTTCAGCATGTGTATCAGCCATTACACAAGCCCTGAGGTATGTGTACACAATAGTTTTGGTTTCCTCCCCACAGCATTAAAGTTAGCTGGAATGCTGTCAGTTTGTTCAATTGCATTTAAGTAAATTTGGACATCTAGAAAATAGGTAGCTCAAGAAGTTTTTAAAAGGTAGAATACTACATAAAATGGCATACTCTGTATTCACTCTAAGGTTGATCTGCGCGAAACTAAACCCAGGTGACCAATGCATAGTTATAATGTATCCTTCAGCCATTCGTGCCAGAAATAGCGTCACAACCATGTGGTGAGTGCATGCGGTACATAATAGAAAGGACCCATCCCTTATTCCGTCAACTTAAAGAGTGACTAACATGTAACTAGAGGTTAAAGGTGATAAGATTGATAGTTACAACAAAATAAACCATGTACATGTCATAGTTATAATAATTAATTTTAAAAGAATCGAGCGAAAAAGAACATGTAATTATCCACACTTTGGATGTGGATGATTAACATTAACTCAGGTTTCATCTAAGTAATACAACTTAGGTCCTTCCCTAAAGCTATGCACTGCCTTCAAATAGTCCCTTCTTCACAAAATAATGTCCTTCCTATCTCAACTAACACAAAGAAGATATAAGAGTTTGTGAGAATGGTTAGTACAAGCATAGAGAAAGTAATGCGAGTGCAACACATGAGATTTTTTATCTAATTTCATCTGGATCCTCTATATCCTCACTGCTAGATGCAGAGTGGAATATCTGGTATTCACTGTCAGTCATTAGATTCCTCTTCTTCACTTGTACTGATAGAACAATAATTGTCTATAGCAAACAGTTCATGGTTTAATAAGGAAAATTGAAGCTATTAACAGTGAAGCAACAAGATTCTAAAGTAAGAACAAATTAGAAACTAAAAACTTCACTTATCTTAGTAATGTTGCATGTTCTTTTTGCACAAGCTGACTCAATTTGTGCAAAAAAAACGTGCAACATTACTAAGATAAGTGAAGTTTTTAGTTTCTAATTTGTTCTTACTTTAGTTCATGGTTTACTCTGTGAGCAGCCATCGTGTGATAGTTAACATGTCCCACGTGAAACTAATGTGGGTTACAGTAATGCATTTCACTGCAAATGCCATCTGTGAACTACATGTTGAATTCAATAGTTCATTATTACTCACAGCAGATAACTTAAGTTCCTATGTGATTATCTCAATTTTCCCTTCTTCTTCTTCTTCTTTTTTTTTAAACAGCTAAACCCTTCAATTTTTCTCTCCACTGAAAAGGTTTTCCTTTTCTTTATTTTGCTATTGCTTGTTCACGAGTAATAAATTATGTATAGATGGGTTGGGCAGGAATTGCTAATCCTAGTTCTTTTTCTGATAATGTCCCTTTTCTCAGTCATTTGTCCTGTTATTGTGCTAATATTTTACTTGTATTACTTAATTACTGCAAATTGCATATATGTACGCAAACCATTTCTAAGCATGTAGCTGACAAAAGTAATGATACTTGGGTTTGTTTTCATTCACTTCAACCTTAGGATAAAAAGTGTAGCTTTCTGGAAGTACCGCTAGTTTTTAATGTTAGTTCAGTGATTCTACACCTTGTAGTATTGGTGTACCTCATTTGGTCCATATTTCTGTAATTTCTTGGGGCTTGATCTAAAGACTCTTCTTTCTTCTACAGCAGTCAGCTTGTCACCAAACGCTTGCAGCAATAGTTACTCCATTTGATTTAATACTGTTGTGTGATAAAGCATTCTACAGTATGCTTACTACAAAACTTGGCCGGCAGGCGTACAGCTCGTCTTGCAGACGTGTATTCCACAATTTGGCTGGCAGTTGCACATGTTTCCCAGTCACATATGCATGGACGTCAAAATCACATTCACAATTATCAGAAGAAGCACAAAACATACCTTATCACAAGAGATGTTGGAAATACCGTCCATCTCCTTCAATATATCTATGGCATCTCCTGAGGAAATTTTCATTCAGATGCATTAGTTCAGCTTCCAAAATAGCATTATCTTCTCTCCTGATATTTTATTTTAATTTTGTCTTGTGCAAGGTGCTTTAAGATTTTGGGAGTTGACAATTCTGACCTTGCTCTGATTTAGTCTAATTTCTCTTCCGTATGTACATGCTGGTTTACCTTTTATTTTCCTATCACAAATTTATTAACATGTAAACAATTGGTGTCTACTCGCACGCCAGGAAATTTCATTCCAAATTGCTTTACAACTTCCCTACAAGATGATGTAAGCACTTGCATATCATACATAAACACTCCTTGTTGCACTGTATACTGCAATCAATTCATTTTGAAATTGCTTCATTTTTTATTTTAATCTAAAAGGTGAGTCAATAACACTAAACAATTATACAATTATAATTTTTCAGAACGTGTTTCAGAGGTTAACTTTCCTCCATTATCAACCAATGTTGATGCAACTTGAAACAGGTCAGCTGTGGAAAATCTTGCAATATTACTAAGATAAGTTGAGCTTTTAGTTTCTAATTTGTTATTTTAGACACCTAATGCTATTCACATGTGAACTGGAAAACTATGGCACAAAACACCTACGTAACAGAAGTAGGATTGACGCCCGTGTGATGCTCAGCATGCGTGTGCAGGGAAATGTAGTAAAGGTCACATGGGCCATGCACTTGCTGGCCAAATTTTGTAGTAAGTGTACTATACTTTAAACCAACCACAGCTAGCAGCCATCCTTACGGATGCTTCTGGCTCAAGTCATTTATATGTTGGTTATTCCTTTTTGGAAGCTTCTGCTTCTAGAAACATCTTGCGGTTGTCCTCTGGCTTCAGAACTCTTCCTTGACAGAGAATTACTACTTAACGTTGGCCATTTCCGATTGCCATAAATGCCACTGATATTGGTAAAACAAATAGACATTTAAAAATGTTAATTGCACTGATGATTGTGTAATGAAATTACATTATATACCAATGGCAACGTTTAACCTTTATAACATAAAATTAAGCCAATCCTAGTTTTAACCCCAGAATATTTTAACTCCTTAACACCCAGCAGTCTAGTTATAGCCTGGTACAGATATTATTTTTTTATTTAGTTTACATGAATTCTCAAGAGCAATTTTGAACATGTGCACATATTATTGATGTTATCTGTGAACACACAATTCTCTCTTAAAAACTAGAAAGTTCTGAATTTATTAATTTGCATTATAAGCTGCAATGTCTGTGAAAGTATATTATTCTTTTTTTCTTTCATGTTTCCCTCCCAACTTCCTGAAATACAATAAACTGTTGATAAAGGTTCGTATTATTGCATCACACTGGTGCGGTTTTTTAATAATACGTTGGTGATGGTGATGAGCTTTTGAACTCTTTCGTTATCTCGGGTCATGGTACAGGGTGAAATAATGTGGACACAGAGTAAAACTTTTTCACAATCTTTTATTCCCACCTTTTTCACTGGGAATTACACACGTGTTATTTTGGTGAACATTCTATGTATGCAGACCGTAATCATACTTTGTCATTTTAAATTATGGGGTCTGACCACATATTCTGTGTCAACACAAAGAACATGCCGCTGTAAGCAACTGTAATGCTGAAAATCCTAAAGTCAAGAGATCTATTTATAGACCGCTGGGCACAAGTGTTATCTCACATCAGCACACAGAAACTCTTACTTTACGTAATGCTAGCAAGATTGTTGCTGTTATAATAGTACACAAACATCTGTGTTATTTGTCGTCTACAGTTTTTCTCTTTGAAACACTGAACTAGTACTCAAAAGTATTCTATATTGTGTTCTTTGAAGCGACGATAAATTGTAAGCACATGGATTCCTAAAGTACGTATACCTTTTAGCCGTTATTTTTGGGGATAAGTTTGCAATTCTGTACTAACAAAAAATTCAAACCATAATGTGCAAGTCTACTGGTTATTTCTTTCTTGCTTTTCATTATTTTTAGATTACATTGAGATATGATGTCTAACAATTATGACAAAGGAATTATGCTGGTTACTATAAGTGACGATAACTTTTCCGATGAAATGCATGATTCTTGATACAATTGATGTGATTCTTCCTCCTGATCCAGACAGGATCAGGTACAACTTGTCTAAAACATCCTGACATTTCCCCACTCCCGAAACAAAGATGCGTAATAGCACTGAGCAGTCCACTTTCCTAAACAAGAAGTGGGGGTCAGTCTTCCAGCTGCCATGAGAGTGACAAGTTCATGTGTTGTGTATGTGACTGGCTCCAAGTTCTACACTGGTCTACAAAAATTAACTTTTTCTCTTTCACAAGAATTAAAATAACAGATTCTAAAAGTATTTTTCGTGCTGAATTCAAATATAATTACAGTTTGTCCGCATCGGGCAGGAGTTTTGTGTGATATTCATTTGAATTTTTATAATATTCTAAAAAATCCGTAACTAGCTATCTAACTCAAAATTATAACTACTGATTCTGACTTACCTAGAAAGTGGTAGATAGTGATTTTCGGGTATATTTTGCATCTGGAACGTCTCTCATTTTAGTCCAACAGTAGTCAGCCAGCATATTGGAACTCCACTTGCCTTGGTACTTCTTCTCTATCATAGAAATTTGCTGATGAAAACACTCACCGTGTTCATCGCTGACAGCTCCAAGGTTTTCGGGGAAGAAGTCCAAGTGAGAGTCCAAGAAGTGAATTTTTAAAGACATGTTGCATCCCATAACTTTATAAGAATGCAGAAGATCAGCCACTATGTCACGATAGTTTTCTGCTTTATGGTTTCCAAGAAAATTGCAACATAAACTTTTGAAAGACTGCCAGGCTGCTCTCTCCAGTGGATTTAACAGTCCCTCGAAATGTTCATCAGCCATTAATGATCGGATTTGTGGTCCTATAAAAACTCCTTTCAATTTAGCATCACTGACTTTGGGGAATTTCGATTTCAAGTACAAGAATCCATCAGAAAGTTTATCCATAGCTTTGACGAAATTTTTCATAACCTCTAACTTAATATGCAATGGAGGTAAAAATATTTTTTCAGGATTCACTAAAGGGACACAGGCCACATTTTTCTGGCCAGGGAGAAGAGATTCACGTTTTGGCCATGACTTTCTAACGTAGTGAGACTTCTTATCTCTGCTGTCCCACTCGCACAAAAAACAGCAAAATTTGGTGAACCCAAGTTGCAAACCAAGCAATAAAGCAATGACCTTTAAATCATCACAGATATTCCATTCATATTTTTCCATATTGTATTTTCTCTAAAATTAGTTTCATATTTTGATATGTCTGTTTCATAGCGGCATGCGCTACTGGTATTGATGGAAGTTCATTGCCAATATGTAGCAGCACAGCCTTCAAACTTACTTTAGAGGAGTCTATGAACAATTGCCACTCATCTGGTCGGTGTTGATGCCCAAGAGTTTCCATAAGTGAACAAATATTATTACAAAACACAACACCATATTCTTCAGAGAAGTATTCTTTGAAAACACTATGGCGGCTACGATAACTACTAATTCTTACATCTTTTTGGAGTAAATTCCACCCTTTGAGTCTGGAAGTTAAAACTTCAGCTTCCAGTTTAGACAGATTTAAATCCCGAATCAGGTCATTAAGGTCTTGCTGATTGGGAAAGTATGGTTCTGATGAACAGCTACTGGCTTCATATGTAAGATCATTTTTATTTTCATCTGAATCATTTTGAGTTTCAGTTAGGTCAGAATCAGAGTTATCACTTAAGGTTGTATCTACATATACTGGTACGGGGAACTCTTCACTGTGTAAGACAGGTCTCAATGCAGATTGCAAATTCGGATACTTAACTGTATATTTTGTTTTAGATGCGATTCCTTTAATATTTGTCAAACAAAAATAACAGTCAGTTGAATGATCCTTCGGTTCCCTCCAAATCATGGGAATTGCAAATGGCATATGATGTGTACCATTTTTCCACCCAGTCAGCAGTCTAACACACGAAACACAGCATGTATTTGGGGCCCAGCTCTTATCAAAATCACCAACTTGACAGCCAAAGTAAAGATGATGATACTTCTTTACAAGTGGGGTCATATTTCGCCTCTGAGACTTGAAGGTCAGCTCACCACAAATATAGCAGAAATTATCTGCATGATTCACACACTTTCTTGGCATGATGAAAACATTAAGCACTGAAATACAACATGCACAACATACACAATACACTTCTAAACAGAAAGGAAGGAAATATTTCACTAGTGAACAATGTCAGTCAGCTCAATACTGACACATCACAATGCCAGACAGGTCTGAGCATGTCTAAACATGAATGAACCTGCACAGTCTTGTTTTGTGGTGCTTCAGCGTGATATTACAAATAATTTCAATAAATACGGCTGGAGTAAAATAGCTATATATGAGATAAAGGTTCCTATGACAGGTCAAAGAAAACGCTAAAATCATATTTTGAAAAGTAGCTTTCACAGAAAAACTATGCCTGATGGGAAAATTCTGACTACATATCTGAATTCAGGATGAAAAAATGCACTAGATTCACTATTCAGATTTCTTGTGAAAAAAATCTTGTCGACCAGTGTAACCTTTCTAGTCACTTGCTCCTCCACCACTCTCAACACTTCCCTGCATTTCTCCTCACTTGCGCATACGGAGTATCAGGACATTTTAGACAAGCTGTATAGTAAATGTGAATGATGTTCCCAGTCCAATTGAAGTACATTTCACTGCCTCTAAAAGAGTGACATACAGGAAACTAATGACTAGATTTGAAAAGTCAACCAAAAAAAAAAGAAAACTTTGAGACCAACCAACATAATACAAAAATATGCTTCCAAGTACACAAAAATGCCAGAAAATTCCCATGTTTCAAATGAAAAATGGGAAGAAATGAAAACAAGTTTGAAGGACTGCACTCCACTTGAGGTTCTGCAAAAAACATAACATAACATCTTCCACAGATGTTTGAACCTTACCACAGTTGAGAATACTTTTTACCACACCAAATGTTTCAGTTAATATGTGGTTGAGCTTTAAATAATTTAATTGTTTTAAGAAATAGTGTAATACGAGGGTTGTCCTGGGATTTGTGTCATTGAATTTTTAAGTTCCAGTTCTACCTCTCAAACTTTGCCCACACACGGCTTGTGTGTTTAAAAAAAACAAAACGCCAACAGTAAGTTCGTTGGCATAAATAATAATTACCATCTGAAGGTTATTTAATCCTGGGACATAAAGTACTTGCAATAGTAAGTCACCATTTGGGTAATTTGTCTCTGATGTGAGACTGCCTTTGTGGTTTACCAGGAGAAATACGAACTGGTTTGAGAATTTAATGCTATTCTGGCAGTTTGTCACAATAGCTCAATGGTTAGAGCAGCTGCCTGGTAAGTGGAAGGTCTGTGGTTCAAATCCCAGTTGTGGCATTGAATTTTTAAGTTCCAGTTCTAATTAGTTTCTAATTTGTTCTTACTTTAGAATCCAGTTCTACCTCTCATACAATACATATGTTTTTCTAAAATAAGAACAAATTAGAAACTAAAAACTTCACTTATCTTAGTATGTTGATATCCTTTTTTTATTTTTCTGACCCAGGGGTTTCAAGCTATATCCAGCTCATTCTCAAAGTCATATAAACAAAATCGTTGCCAAGCTACAATCTTTTATTTTTGTGAAAAACAATTATTCATATTCAATTTTTTATTTACCAATCTCTGAAAACAAAAATTTAAAAATACAATCCATAGATGGCAATTCAAAGTTCATGACATGGTTCCTGTTTTTTAAAATAAAAATTTTTTCCCAAACCATTAAATCTATCGGATTACTTAACTGTTTTAATAATTTAACCTCTGAATTAATTTCATGATTAAATGACCAAAAATGATCTGCCACAGCTGATTTATCAGTTTGTTTATATTTAATATTTCTAAAATGTTCTTTTATTCTGGTTTCTAGATGACGTTTAGTTTTACCAATATAAACTTTATCACAATCTAAACAGCTAAATTGATAAATGCCAGATTTTTTATAATTTGGTATTTTATCTTTTTTTGAAAAATTAAGTAAATTTTGTATATTAAATTTATTTTGAGGGACCAAATTTATTCCATATTCTTTAAAAATCCTTGTAAATTTTTTATTAGCCCATGGATGGTAAGTAAACTTTTTAAAAATATAATTATCTTTTATTTTTTTAAGGGTTGAAACTTCTTTGACAGCTTTTTGATATTTAAATTCCCCTATCCTTTTATGTATAAAATCTGTATTAAAACCATTAATTACTGCAGTGTTAATAATATGTTTATATTCTATGTCAAATTCATCTTTATTAAGGGGTATATTTATTAATCTATAAATTAAACTATTAAAAACAGCAAATTTATGTGCAAAAGGATTAAAACTTTTATATTTTATGTAATTATCAGTGTGAGTAGATTTTCTGTAAATATCAAATTTCAATTTATTTTCATGTCTTTTAATTTTTAAGTCCAAAAATGAAAGGAATCCATTATTCTCAGTTTCCAAAGTGAATTGTATAGCTTTATCTTGTAAATTTAAAAGTTTTAAAGCATCATTTATCTGTTTATTAGGGACAACAGCAAAAATATCATCCACATATCTATACCATATTTTAAAAATTAAAGGGAATGATTTTGTAATTTGAGTTTCAAAAAAACTCATGAAAAGATTAGCAAGAAATGGCGAAAGTGGACTACCCATTGCCAAGCCAGAAGTTTGTTGAAAAAAATTACCATTAAAACTAAAGAAATTTTGATCTAAACAAAGATTTGTAAGTTTTACAAAATCATCTACTAAGTCATTATCTAATTCTAAAGAATTTAACCATTTTTTTAAAAAAATCAAAAGCTTTTTTCTAGGAATGCTAGGAAATAAAGAAACTACATCAAAAGAAACTAATTTATCATTTTCAGATAATATTAGGTTATTAATCTTTTTTACTAGTTCAAAAGAATTTTTAATACTTAAACTCTCAAATGTTTCAAAATTACTAAATTTTTTGGTTAACCATTTAGCTAAATTATATGTAGGTGAGTTAATTGAATTTATTATGGGTCTCATTTTATTTCCTGGTTTATGTATTTTTGGAAGTGCATATAACCTGGGTAAAACAGGATTATTGACTTTTAAAATACTTTTTTCTTTTTTAGGTATCATTTTTAATTCATTAAGAGTTTTATTAAAAGTTAAAATACATAATTTTAAAGGATCATTATCAATTTTTAAATAATCTTTACTTTCAAGCAAAAGTTCTACTCTATTAATATAATCAGCTTGATCTAAAATTACAATTTTGTTGCCTTTGTCGGCTTTAGTATAAATTACATCCTTTTCTTTCAATGATTTAATAACCTGATTATTATAATTACTTTTAGGATGATTTTTATTTATATCTTTCAAAATTTTAGTGCATCTCACTTTAATCAAAGATTTATTAATGTCATTTAAATCTTGACTGGCAATTTCAATATCTGCAACAAAATCATCTATGTTTTTTGAAAAACTTACAAGTTTTCATACCTTTGTTTAGAAAATTTATTTCTTTCTCGTTAAAGTTACAATTTGATAAATTAATTACATTATTTTTTCGATTATTTGGTTCATTTATATTCAATTTCTGTTGTTTTTGGCACAATCTATTTAACTTATTTTTTAACCTATTAGTTTTTCTTTTCATGCTAAAATTTAGATACTCAAACAATTTTGATTCAAAATTAACCCAAAATAAGTTTCCTAAAATACTTGTTAATTTTAAATGTAAGTTATATAAACTAAGTTCAATATTATTTAATTTTTTAAAATGCAAATTTCTTTCAACCTCAATAACTTTCTTTTCTGCTGACTTTTGATGAATACTATTATTATCTAGTTTAACAATTCTTCTAACAAAAACAGGGGTTACTTTTCTTTTTAAACAAATATTCAAAAACCTAATGTCTGCAAGAATATGTCTCTTTTTCTCTTGTAATTTTAAATATGATTTAATTTGATATTTAGTTCCATATAATTTTAAATTAAACAAATGACTATTAAATTCTAAATTATTATCCATCATAGTTAAACCCCCTGGGTCAGAAAAATAGAAAAAAGGATATCAACATACTAAGATAAGTGAAGTTTTTAGTTTCTAATTTGTTCTTATTTTAGAATCTTGTTGCTTCACTGTTAATAGCTTCAATTTTTACTTAATTTAACTTATTTGGTTTGAAGCATTTGTTCCTGGCTACAATTACCATTTTAACTATGCTGGATTTCTGACAATGAAGTCATTAATCTTCTTGCTCTCCAATATTTTTCACTGATGGATGGGGCACTAGAGGTGGCCGGGCATATTTGAAGGTGGTCTTGGTCCATTTCCTCTTGCAGATCACATAGAGGACAGAGTGGTGAAGAATATATCCCAATTCTGTTTAAATGTTTTGCCAGACAATCATGTCCTGTAATCAACCTGAAGGTTGCAACTGCTGTTTTTTGAAGATACTTAGGAATTACTGTTTGAATGTTTCGTAGTTCCCATCTTTTATTTTTTGATATTTTCATAGTAATATTTTTCAATAATTTTTTTGAATTCAGAGTTGACTAATCTTTTAGCTGCATAAAATGGTAGATTAACTATTGATTTCTGCACATTGCCGGTACTCTTTTTTGCAAGAAAATCAGCTTTCTCATTACCACTCAGTCCACAGTGAGCTGGTATCCATTGGAAGACTAGGTGTTTTTGAAGTGCTGTTAGATGGGTAATGATTTTCCAACATTCTATAATTGTTTGGTTTTTTGGTGACAACTTGGAAGTAATTGCTATAATTGCTGCCCTGGAATCTGAGAGAATAACTGCTTGCTGAAAATGTGAAATTCTGTACAAAAGATTTTGTAGGGCCATTCGAATTGCTTCAATTTCTCCATCAAAGTTTGTAGTTCCATAACTTAAAGATTTGTAATAGGAAAAGTGGTGACATGTGACTCCAGCACCTGCTCCATCTTGGTTTGATATTAATGATACATCAGTATAAATATGGAGCCATTCGTGTTCTGGAAATCTAGTATGGATTGTCTCTAATGCCAATAGTTTTAGAACACTAGTTGGAGTATCACTTTTCTTAACTTCTTCTGTCAGATGTAAATAATATGTGATGTCTAATGTTTGTGTCAGATTGACTTTAGATATGAAGTTTTCCTTTGAATTAGGAAGGTATACATTCTTCTTGATGTCTTGAATTTTGGAAAGAAAGCTCTCCTGAGTCTTTAGTGTATGTGTAAAATTTCTCTTGTGCCATGTATTGAATGGGAGTCTGATCAACTTTTGGTGTTGAATAAGAGCCGCTATTTCTATTTTATATTCAATGGGGCATTGGTTGGTTAATATCTCCATAGCTGCTATTGGTGTGGTTTTGATAGCACCTGTAATTAATCTCAGACTTTGGTTTTGAAAGATTTGAATCTTTTTTGGGTTTGCTGTTACAAGAACTTCGCTGCAGTGAGTAAATAATGGCTTTATATACACATTGTATGTTGTGTTAAGAGTTGCTCTGGAACATCCCCACTTCATTCCTGTTAGACGTTTTAACAGTGAAATGCGCCTCTCTGCTCTTTGTATTACATTTTCTATTTGTTTGGTCCATGTAAGTTTAGTATCAAATGTAACTCCTAAATACTTTGCTTCCTTTGTTTCTGGTAATTGTTGACCCTCAAAATTTAGTTTTATTTTTAGTGGCTTTTTTCTTAGTGAAAAGAGTTGGTAGTTTGATTTTGTTGTATTAACAGTCATTAAATTTTCTTTGGTCCACCTTTGTAAGTTGGTTAAGGATTGTTGCATGGTTTTTTCTAGTTCTGTACTTTTGCTTTGTGGTTTTGAAGTCCACATTACTAAGTCATCAGCAAATAGTGCACACTTCACACCTGATTCTTGTATTTGTTGTGGCAGATCGTTAATAAATATATTAAAAAGTGTAGTGCTGAGCACTGCACCTTGTGGCAAGCCACGGTGTATTTGTTTATATTTAGATATATTTCTTCCGTATCTGGTTGCAATAAAGCGTTGTGTTAGGAAATGACATAGCCATGAAAACATTGGACCTTGTATCCCTATTTTTTTTTACTTTCTTTAGTAGTTTTGTTCTGCATATAGAATCAGATGCACTTTGAAAATCAATAAAAACTGATAAATTATCTTCTTTTCTATTGAAGGAGTCTTTGATTTCTTGACTGAGAAGTAAGACTTGTTCATTTGTAGAGTGGAACTCTCTGAATCCAGCTTGACATGGGGAGATTAAATTTTGTGATTCTAGGAACCAATTTAACCTGTTTGACACCATTCTTTCCATCACTTTTGCTATTATGCTAGTAAGAGCTATTGGTCTATAATTTTTTATTTCTGACGCTGTTTTGTCTCTCTTCAAGAGTGGGACAATTATTGCCTTTTGCCATTCAGCAGGTACAGTGTTTTTCCAGGATAGATTGTAGAGTTTTAGTAGTTGTTTTGCCGTTTTTCCAAGGTTTTTTATGAACTCTGGATGTATGTGGTCAGGTCCAGGAGACTTTTTGTTTTTTAGATTATTTATTGCAATGTTCAGTTCTTGCATATTAAAATTTTGAAAAAAGATATTGCACTGAGTGTTAGGATCACATTCTCTTTCTTGTTTCAAATCTTTCTTAAATTCTTTACGTTCCTTTTTATTATTTCTTGTTACTTTATGTGAATTAGCATAATATTTATTGAATGTTTCGGCTATGACTGCATCATTTACTAACATTTTATTGTTGTGTATGATAGGTGTGCTGTTTTCTTTCCTGTCCTTGACATTTTTTATGAACTTATGAGCTTTGTTACCATCTGTCCTATAATCCATTTTTTTCTAAGAAATTATTAAAGTAATTCTTTTTAGCAGTATTAATTTCTTTTTTTAGTGAGGCACATTTCTGCTGCCATATTTGTGTATCCGATATGTTGTTTGTTCAGCTGTATTTCTAGCTATATCCCTTTGCTTTTTCAGTTCTTCTAACTGGGGGTTCCAAAAGGGTTTGAAATTTTTATGTTGCTCTAGTAATTAATGAATTTGATGGCAACCTATACAAGGATTTTCATTGTCCATGTGCATAGTTATTAATTTTTATTTTAATCCACAGAGAATTTGGTCCTAAAGTTGTAAACATTAAGCCACTAATAAAGAAGATGCCTGTGCTGCTTGAAGACAGAGACAAGGGTGTGAGAGATGAAGGAAAGGCAATGGTGGTAGAGATCTATAAATGGATTGGTGATTCATTAAAGAGTCAACTTAGTTCTTTGAAACCTGTACAGGTAAGTAAATTACTTATATGACTATATTTATGCAAGTACAAGATGTTCCATGTATCATATGCATTATCATATAAACAGAAACTTTTTCTCTCTTGGCTTGCGGTATGGGCCATATCCTGTTGACTTTTTGAATCGTGCCAATATTTGAAAAATTTTAATTTTGTGGTGTTGCAATACCTCTTCACATCACCCTCCAGCTATAAAAAGAGCGATGACAAATACACTCCATCAGCATGCTTTACATGTGCATGACAAAGAAAACCTGGATTTAGAGCTGAAACATCCGAGATGTACTAAAGGCTAACAGTTATCTGAACCCAGATATTAATGTAATAAAGAAATATCAAAGTGTTAGAATCCCGAAAAGACGGATGCACAGGAAGCTTGCATACCTTACATAGAAGGTAAGGTAAACAGAAAGAATTACAAAAACATTCCAACCCCACAAAATTTAAACGAGATACACATCAGTTAAAACACTGCACTCTATTATAAGACCTTTGCTAAATAATCAGGGTGTCTAAAATTACCTGTGATTGTGGCAAATTGTATGTAGGTGAAACAGGCAGATCTATCAATACAAGAAAAAAGCAACATGTAAGATACATGAAACTGTCACAACCAGAAAATCTACCATTGGGAATATGTAGAATACACCAGCCACCACATTCACTTTGACAGTTTAAAGATTTTAGCAATTTGTGACAATTTCTCTCAAAGAATGGTGAGGGAAAGCATAGAAATATTTAAGGAAAGGAACAATCTGAACCATCACATGGTAAAACCACTCAGCACGATATGGAGGACTTAGCACGACCTATCGGAGCAGAAGGAAGCAACAGGATAGTAAGTGGGAGGGGAAATCAAGGCCAGCAAGAGTATTAAGGCAGTGACCGACCAGTTGGACAAGATTTGCAGTCGCCCAGTGGAGAACCCTAACAACATATACAGAGAAATATTGGCACGATTCAAAAAGCCAACAGGACACAGTCCATGCCGGAAGACTAGAGAAATAATGGACAAAGGCTGTAGAAGTCTGCACAACTAATAAAAATGTGTAATTAATACTAGCAGACCCGACAGACGTCCTCTTCAATGTTGTATATCCAAAAATTATACAATTGTGTGAACAAACTAAATGTCACTGTGAAATTAAAAAAATAATAATAAAACATTGCTAATACCGCAAATTTTGCTTCTCCTGTGAGTTAGAAGTCGCCATTGTGCATTCTCTATATTAGGAAGATGGCCATGTTTGTTGTAGTTACGTGATTATATTACCGTATAAGAAAATGTACTAAACAGGGTGGGAGGATGGGTTCCAGGCTGTACCTGTAATACACATCATAACACCCCTAAGTAATATATTTCATTCTCTTTAATCTGAACAGCATACTTTAGCTTATATTATAAACGGTGAATCATAAGCATCTTAAGAACACATGCTCACTTCGCTCAAGTGATTTGTTATGATCAGTAGGTGCTAATTAAACTCATGGGGGCAATGTCCAGATCTAGTTGTGCTTTACTTGGATGGAAAATGCTGCATTATGCAAGAAAACCACTTATTTATCTACCTTCATCATCTATCTCGTTTGATTTGATAATGGTTACTACCATCTGTTCTATAATGTTCCAATGGTGGTTGGCTCTCCAGCACAATTTATATTGTTTAATTAACCTTCAAAAACGTATTTCAATAAATAATATATTAAATTTGTAGGTTAAGTGGATTTTTATAGGACGACCTGGATACCTCATTGGAATTCATGATAAATCATGTAAAATACTCGCTTTAATAGTGCACCTTACACATTTGAACAATGTATAATGTTTAAGTAGACATTTAATTACTTTTGCTCAATAAGTGCTCACTTTTAATATAGTATTAATGCTAAGCTGCAACAAATACCTCCTAGAATCCTATCTCGGAACAAAATACCAGGAAGTCTAAAGCACAATCACAGCGCAGCTTGGTGGATCCAATTGAGAACTTAAGCATCCAAAGATTAGCAACACATTTTAATTAATTAAAAAGAACCTATTCTATTGGGTCAAATTGTGAATCTAAACTATTCTCGAATCACTATCACACATGTAAAAGTTCATAAAAATTGGTCCAGCCATTTAGGAACAGTTCAGTCACATACACACGGACAGAAGAAATATATATATATATATATATATATGTATAGAGATTAGCGGACCCAACAGATGTCCTGTTCAAATGTTGTACATCCGAAAATTATAAAATTTTGAAAAACTATAAATTGTGTGGACTGTTTCAGTGAAAAAATATAACAAAATAATTTTTAGAATGCCTGATGCCACCACACGTACAGTTATTGAAACTCAACCTATCAATTGTGTGATTGTATCTCTACTGTGAAATTAAATTTGTCAAGTACAAACTTAAAACTGTTTCAAACAAGACCAAGAAAGAAACTCCAATCATTAGCATGACAGGTACATTTTTTAAATATTTAAATATACTTTTAATCTTAATGTAGTAAAACCTGCCTTCAACGGACCTCTGTTAAGCGGAAATCTGTCTAAAAAGGAAATATTTAATGGTCCCGTGAGCTTGGGGTTGAAAAGCACGCTAAATTCCCTTTATTAAACAGAAACTGTCCTTAGCAGACAACGGAAATCATAGTATGCCTTTTCACGGAAAATTTCCAATTTCACAATAATTTAGTATATTTAGTAAATTTTCAGGCACAAAACTACATCAATGAAGAGGCTTTCAATTGCACTGCCATGGAATTTGTCAACATTGACAGCGATATTCAAACTGAAACACAGTTGATATAGACGTCTTAATTGAGAATATGTAAAGTCAGATAGAAGAAAAGGTGGCGGAAGATGAAGAGGAATATGTCCCTTAGTTGGAAGAAGAGTGTAGGCTAAAGACTTATTGGGATGCTGTCAAGTGTAGAGGAACTGCAACAATGTGCCCTATGGCCGGATTTGCTTGTATGTGTGATTTCTCAGGCCAAAGTGTTTGTGGAAGTTGAGGAGCTAAGCAGCAATGTGTCAGAAAGTTCTCCTTGAATACTTGGGGAAGGGGGAATAAATAAATTGTGTATATAGCTAATTTTCATTCATTATGTTTTGGTGTGTATTACATGTATTGCAGCAGAAATATCTAAATACACACCATATAATAAATGTACCTACATTTTTACCTCATACTGTCAATTTATGTGTGTTAATGGTTTAATTTTCTTAATTGCCTAGGCCTACCTTCGTGAAGTGGAAATCTGTCGAGAGTCCTGTTCAATTCTGCAGAAAGCAGGTTTTACTTTATTAACAGGAATAAAATTTTTGTTTTTAGAACAATATTTTTAGTTAATCTTTAAGGGGAATAACTGAACAAACTTGATTTGCCAATCCTTAAACATGCAACATATAATGGCAATGCAAAAAGCACAGATTTTTTAGGTGCAACCTTCAAACTGACATTGTTTGGCCTTGTAACTTATTAATCGTCATTGCAAATGCCAAGCGAATTGGTAATTGCAAACATTTGAATAGAATGAGTGAGTCTGAAGGGATCATTGGGATGAACAGCTACATCTTGAAATTTGCTGTTTAAAATGGCAGCTTCAAGAACAGTGTCCATGACCAATCTCATACCATTGCAAGCTTTGGTGTATTCAAATTTGGAAGCAAAATTATTGGCGAACCAAACTTCCATCGCAAGTTATGTGGTGGCATTCCAGGTAAATCCGGTGAATTCAACAGGATAGTTGACAACTTCCTCAGGATCAGCAAGTGTCAGTGGATTTAAATGATATTTCATTGCCAAGCAATGACTTGTATTTTAAAATTAGTTGTGTTGACTATATTCTTTGCGGCCAAAATAACTCGCTTACATAGCCACGCATGATTAGTGTAATTAGCTTGTAAATTTGGAAATATAATTTCAATCAAAGCATTAGTATCTGGCACGTTGCAAAAATTGTTTGGAATTTGGATTACATTTTAATGCAATTTAAATTTTCCTTTGCCAATGTTGAGCAATTGTTTGGAGAATGCCAATGCTAATGGATCATTTTGAATTTGAAGACATATTTATGGTAAGGCATAATTTATTACACTTCGCCATAGGTATGATTCTTTCAAACATGCAATAATTTTGCCCACATATGTAGCACACAGAATTACCAGCAATATCTGTCTGAAATCTCCGGACAGCAGCAATAGAACACCACAGAAAAGCCTAGTATTATTATTGAGATCTTTGAGTGTTCTATCGAGAGCTTCAAGTGAATGCTTGTGGGCTATACTACATTCAGCCCAGATGATAATTTTGCATTTTCTCAAAATTTCAGACATGCCTGAATGCTTCTTTGTTACACATTGGTCTGGATTTGTGAGTGTTCAATGGCAACTTGAGTGGTGTATGCACAGTCTGTCCACTATCAAGCAAAATCACTGCAATGCCTGGTGAAGCAATTGCCAATGCCATACGATTATATGATCTAATGTGCGCAAGTATCAGCGAGATGAGGAATGTTTTGCTAGTCACCTGGTGCAGCCAGGAAAAAGAACGTCGCCTTGTGGTGCTGCGATAGACAAATTAATTTGCTCATTATTAGCAACAAAATTAGCTGACAATGTCATATGAAATTGTTTTTGGCGCTGAACATTGTTCTTAACAATTTATGCTGCCGAAATGAATGAGAGCCACATTCAAAATGAGAATACAAATACCCTCAATCTTTATTAACACCTCATTATATATGTCTGGCGATGCACATTCCATTACAAGCTATTTTCTGTGGTTTAATACATTTCACAGTATTTTTTTTTAAAAAAAAAAAAACATTGCTAATAACACGAATTGCGCTTCTCTTTTGGGTTAGAAGTCACCATTATGCATGCACTGTAGTAGGAAGATGGCCATGTTTGTTGTAGTTACATGATTATATTACTGTATAAGAAAACATACTTCAAAGGTTCTAGCACAATGTATATTTTTAATTACATCATTGGAATTCTTGGAAAATCATTTAAAATACTGACCTCTATACTGCACCTTCAACATTTGCACAATGTATATTTGTTAATTACACTTTTAATTATTTGTTCTCAATAAGCACGCACTTTTAATGTAATATTAATACTCAGCTGTGACAAGTTTCTTAGAATCCAATGGCAGCACCAAATACCGGAAATTCTAAAACGTTACCGCAGCACTCCTTGACGGATCCAATTGTGAAGCTAAACCATCCAAAGATCTACAACACACAAATTAATCAAAAAGAACATGTTCTATCAGGTCATATTGTGAATCTAAACCATTCTTGAATCACCTTTATTGTACACACAAAATGTCATAAAAAGCCACCCAGTCATTTAGGAACATTTGAGTCGCATACAGACAGAAGAAATATATGGCGATGCTGATGTGATCGTGGCAATTGACAGCATCGTTAAACAACAAAATAATTTTTTTTAACCTGTACAATATAACTAGCTATATCTTGCTTATTAATCATCAAACTGTGTAATAGCAGTGATAAATTTGTGGTTGTTGCACAGTGGCTCTGATAAGTTGATTCATTCCCAACTTTGCTGTAATTCTGCAACATTGTAGCATAAAAGTTATACTGCACAGATCAGCATAATTCTGTATCTTTGAGCCTTAATATTACAATATTAGAGATTCATTTAATATTTACCTACTTAAAAATTATAATTTCCTTCTTAGGTGACAGAATTGGAAGCAGAATTTGAAAAGGTAAAAGGAGAAAAAGTATCGCCAACCAGATATTTAAAATCACAGCAACAAAAACAAGCCAAACTAGTGGCAGAAGCAGCTGCTGGGGATGCAGAAGGTAGGAAAATGTTAAGAGTTTAAAAGTTTTAAAAAAGCCTTTTTTTAATCGTAATTGCAGTATTTTGTAAAACAGTTAATATCAAATAGTGGTACATCTTGATTTCTTTTCTAATAATAGTATTATATATACAGAAATAGCAAATTCATTACTTGAAACATTGCCTTTCAGAGTTTGCCGTTTAAAGAAATGGAAATATTTTTTCTTTCAAGCTATGATGTAATAAGTAATTATTAGCAAATGCAATGTGGTGAAACATCAATGCATAATTTTGAAAAAGTAATGCAGAGTAGTAAATATGGGGCTGTACAGGCAGGGAAAATCTTAGTTCGTTTAATCTGTAAACATCAATAACTCGCTTATTCTTTTTAAAATTAAATTCAGCCACAGAATAAATTTCATGATTCACCAATGTATTCTCAGGTATAATTACTTCTTTATTTGCAATTAGTTGATTTGACCTAATTAAGGTAACTACCAACATGTGACTGTTTATGTTTGTGCCATCTACTGAAAGTTTGTTCAGGGAATCATTTGAGAATATTTCAAAATCCACTATATAATCTAAATTTTGTAGTATCATCCTCCAAATGTTTAATTCTATAGGTCCATTTATTTAACTGCTTTAGTAAGCTCCGGGTTTGCTTCACGATTAAATGACCAAACCAGATCTGCAACCGCTGATTAATCAGCAAGTACATATTTAATATCCTATAAAATGTCCTCATCTCTTTAAAAGTACTGCATTCAGTATACAGTTGAACCTGCTTTATATGCACCCCAGTTCTGTTTCATGTTTATACATATATTTTTGTAAGTCCCAGCAAAATGTACTTTAGAAATAAGGAAATAATGAAGCCATTAACAGCGAAGCAACAGAACCTAAAATAACAAACAAGAAACTAAAAGCTTCACTTATCTTAGCAATCTTGCAATATTACTAAGGTAAGTGAAGCTTTTAGTTTCTAATTTCTTATTTTCTACTTTAGAAACGTGTTAATAGAACCCATACATAATGCCTAATACATTTAAACTAATGTATAGTAACGCATTTAAACTAATTTGCTGTTATATGTATTAAATTTCACTGAGATACAACTGAGTTTTATGTAATTATAATGAACATATGGCATACGCTACCTTAAAAGCAACTCAAGGTGTATTTTCCTTATTTCTGGTGACAAAAACGTAAGTTGAACGGGCAGCTTTCAGTACTGGAAACAAAAGACAAAAATGTTTGCAGATAGAGCCAGCGACTTTCAGTGCGATAATGTTGTAGCAACAAACAAGAAGTAAAAATACAATACAATACTTTATTTTTCACATACATTTACATATTGGGCACAGGCCCAGTAAACTGGTGACTCGTCAGATAAAAATACGAACTGGTTTGAGAATTCCATGTCATTCTGGTAGGTTGTCGCAGTAGCTTAATGGTTAGAGCACCCAACTGGTAAGTGGAAGGTCTGTGGTTCAAATCCCAGCTGTGGCATTGAATTTTTAAGTTCCAGTTCTACCTCTCAAACATTGCCCACACATGGCTTGTGTGTTTAAAAACACCAACCGTAAGTTAGTTGGCATAAATAAATAACAAACTAAGCTAAAGTATAAAAAAACCATGTGCATACAAACTGCATACAGTGATTTTTACATTTTATGGGTAACTGCTTAGCACAAAATATATAGGCCTAGTCTGTCTTCCATATATTCCTTTACTGAATAGTTCACTTTTTGAGTAAGGATTGTTTTTAGTATATTAAGGAATTTATTACTTTCTCTACTGGTAAGTAGGGCAAGTATTGTATTCCACCCAAAAATTCAATGTCGAAATTTCACCGGAAATATGTTTTGAGACCCCCTGAATAAAAAAAAAAAAAAAATTAGAAAAAGGTCCGTGTGTGTCAGTGTGTCTGTGGGCAGCATAACTAAAAAAGAAGTCAGTTATAAACCAAAGTTGGTATTTAAGTTTAATGTCTTTCAAGGATGTGATATGAAGATTTTGAAGAAAATTCTCCCACCCTAAACTACCCTTTACATGGAAAAATTTGATTTTCTTGAAAATGGCTCTAACGATTTTGATTAAAATGTCATATGTTTGGCATATTTTGATGACAAATGAAATGTATATCTTGAATTTTCTGGCTATAGTCGCTGTAGTCATATTTACTCTGGACGACTTTTGCATAACTGGTAAACCGTTGAGACAGACCAAATCATACTATACAAAAAATGTAGATCTTGCTAAAATACACAATTCATGTGTGAATAAATTTTCTTGTAGAGTGAACCATTTAGGAGATATTCCTTGTTATGTGTGTGAGTTTCTGAAAACTTAAAAACTTCCATGAAATGGGACATCGTTCATTTTTTTTATATGTTAACCGTGCAAAGAGAACGGAATCTCAAAGCTTTAAAAGATTTGACTATCGCACAAAGCCTACTGTATTCTAATATTCCCCTTGCACCTACAAGGAATTAAGCAATAAGATAATTTGTACAAATGTGTATTTCAACTAACACGAAGGTGAGTGGGTGAATGTGCAGGGTTTAACGGCCCGTCGATAACGAGGTCATTTGGGCCAACACGAAGAAGATATAGGAATAAGAGTTTGTAAGAATGGTTAGTACGAGAGTAGAGAAAGTCATGTGAGTGCAACACATCAGATTTTTTATGTAAGTGTGCAAAGACAACGGAATCTCAGAGCTTTAAGAGTTGACTATTGCACAAAGCCTACTGTATTGTGTTATACATAGCTTTGTAAAATTTTACACATGTAGCCCCACTGTATTGCTTTTTTTTTTTTTTCTTCCCCATAAAAAAAAAAGATGCATTACCAAAATCTCATTTGTAAGTTACTGAGTTACAAGTAACCTCAGTAGTGTGATGGTTAGCGTGTCTGCCTCACGTTCAAGAGGTCACTAGTTCAAATCTCGTCTAGAGTAAGTTATCGGGGTAAGGTTTTTTTCCGAGATTTTCCCTTATCCTGAGCAGGCGAATGTCAGATAACTTAAAGCTCCATGGACCTCGGGCTCATTTGAGCATTATTTCACCAATTTCATTCATTCACCGTCCAAGACGACATTACATTGGAGGACGTTAATTTAAAAAAAAAAAAAAAAAGTAACCTTCCCTCTTGCCCTTGATATATGCATAAATCAGGTTCAACTGTGCATCCATAAAATAACATTCCTCTCAACTGCTCAGTGATCCATATATCCATTTCTGCTATTTGTTAAATATATTTGTAACAAGCAAAGAAGTCCGTTCCACCCCAGACATCTTTCAGTGTAGCAAAATAATTTTATTAAGAATTTGGTCTTCAGTTTTAAAAGGCAATTTTTGCCTTAGATTGAATATGTAATTACAGTATGTTTTAGTCAGCTTCCACTATCACAGTTCCATATATCACTCATGGTTATTGTGGAGAGTATGGGCTCAAACTACAATATAACCAAAATTATTGGGTAAAACATTGTTTGTCTAGGGTAGTTTTAGTTCGTTTATAATCAGACGGCTGATTTCTTAGAGTATGATGTTTACATTGATGTTTCACTGCACAACAAAGATTGTTGCATCACTGGTGGTGAAGTACAGTGGCTTCATTTGAATATTTGGCCAGCCAAATTAGAAGTTTCTTAGTACGAGGAAGCACACTTTCTTATCAACGCAGTCAGATATGCATAGCCCCTAAATTAAATTGCATAGGTTTCTTATATAAATTACAACTACAATTAATATCTACATCCTAGATAATATTGAAAATATTCTTCTGCACAAATCCCTCACACCCTTTTAGAAAATTTTCTTTACCGCTCATTAATTCATGCTCATTTAAATAAAACTGCTGTCTGTAAAAAAAAAAAAAAAAAATTAAAATTTGGTAAATAGTGATCATTATTGAACACCCATGTGCAGAAGTGTACTCATTATCACGTGATGGCAAATTTTGAACAAGTTATTTTAGAGAATTTTAATTTTAAAAGCAGAGTGTTGCCAAAGCCTGATTCCTGTGCAAGCTCTCTGAGATATCTTTGGACTTTGTACTAACTTTACTATGATGTCATAAAGTTTTTGCTCAGTAAAAACATTGTGATTTACTACTTGGCAAAGCAATGAGGTGTATTGACCTTGGTAGTCGAGTGCTGCAATTGCTTCTTATCTTGTTTATTAGAAGAGCGAAATAATAGTAATTTGGCATATTGTCAGTGATAAAACAAATAGATCTCTCGTGGCTGCCACCATATGAGACATTGCTGTCCTGAAGATATGATTGCATCTGAACAGAGTGTACATACATTATCTCGCCTTGTTTGTGTGATAAGCTCATGTAAACATCTGGGCAGTTTCACATTCTTTCCGATACGCTTCATGGCTTTGTCAAGCAGTAATTTTGGTTTCATAGCAAGAGTAGATCCCACTTCCCTAAATCTATTCATAAGATTATAAATCATTTCTCTTTGAGATGTACAGACAGCAGGAAATCAGTCTTATTTCTGTGCAAGGGTTTGTCACATAGCCAAACATGAATATTCTGTGTGCTAAAGTATACAGACCTTTGTGCATATTAACAGCACTAGTACACTATAACACAAATACATGGCCTCAACCCTATCAACCGTTGTACAAGACTTCGGGTCAACAGAGTGGTTGTGGCACAGTGTGAGAAAGTGTGGGGAAGGGGGAAACCAGCCAGAAACGTTGTAGTGCAGGGCAAGCAAGTGCAGTAATATGGCCATGCATTGAAATGAAGGCTCTGTAGCATACCTTTCTTGCCCTTCATGCTACTTGTGTGGGTTCAAATACTGCTTAAGTCAGACTGACATTAGGGTTCACACTTTGGAGCCCATGTGTATTTGCATTCATGCACCATTTCATATGATCTGTATGTATGAAAGATATTAAACTTGCTAAAAGATGATATAGGTGTTCCTTCATTGATATTGTTCACCAAATACTTTACTTAATTTTGTTCTTATTTTCTGCATTTGTTAATGCACTTCTGATATTTTGAGTAAGTATTCTACCCAATAAAAATATTGCTTGAAAAGCAATCTTATATGTACCTAGGATGCAAAAGGACACGAACTGTGATTATTTGCAGCTAATGTTAGATGTTGGCATGTCTTTTCTTTCCTGAATGTATTTTGGACATACCATTCTAAAACTACCTACACATTTTATACACTTCTGTTATTTTAATATCATAAATCTTAATGTTAATACTCTGGATATGTTTAGTTTTACTTATCCTAAACATGGCATTAAATCAAAATTACTAAAATATACAGTTGCACTCTACCATTAAGACACAGAACTAGTTGATTGCTTTTAAAGGTATTTAAAAAAAGTCTTAAGACTTTGTGTAACCTTGCTTTCATGCATGCATGAAAAGAGGAAGAATGCAGTTTTAATATATGGTGTCCAGTCATAAAATATGTGATCTACATATAAATTTTAAGAAGTATTATCACTTAAAAATAAAGCAAAACATTTTTTAATGTTTTTTGGGTAGTTAAATATTTTACATGTTGAAACTTTAAAATTCATTCCACTTAACATATATAAAGTGGTACAGTGAAACTTTACAATGATTTTTGTAGAAGTTTTGAGAGGACCTATAGACACTTAGTTTCACTTAACTTTCTATCTGGACGTGTTTCAAACAGACCATCTTCATTATCAACGGTTTATCGACTGGCGTTTGAAGAGGAAGAACCACAATGGATTCTTCCTCTTCAAATGCCAGTCGAGATAATAATAACGAACATGATGGTCTTTGAAACATGTTCGGATAAAAACTTAAGTGAAACTAAAAGTGTCTGTAGGTCGACTCAAACACTTCTACAAACTTTTTCAAATTAATTTTCTTGCATTTCATATTTTTGCGTTTTTCATTTTGTAAAATGCTCTGAGAGCATTTTCCAAACCCAAATAAGAAGTGCATGAAGTATTCACTAATTGTTTCTATAGATATAAATATTTTACAATTTACCTCAGCAGATTTAAAAATCAAATTTTTGGGAGAGACGGAGAAAAAAAGATAACATTCATAATAAAAAAGGTACCCAGATGTTCAGAGAATTCCCAATCCCAAACTATTACATGAAAAAAAAAAATTTGAAATGTTTTCTTAAAAATGCATTTGATTTTGTTTAAAATACCATATATTCAGAATATTTACTTATTTTTGTATCTTGAATATTTTTGGGGATAACCTAAGTCCACTTCATTTGGAAGTTTTTAGAATTTTGTATAACTGGTAAATCATGAGTTGCACAAAAACTTATTACAGAGAATTTATTTCAAATAAGCTTTCAGACATTGGCCATGTTAATGATTTGAATTCAACACATTTCGGTTTTCCATGTACAGCAGACTTTCATTTGTTTCTTGCAATGTCATTGAAGGATCATGGAGTTTTAAGGCCAGCATACAGCCTTATATTTCATTTTGAAACCTTGGACTATTGCTATCCCTTTGAATCTATAATATCTGTAATGAAACTATTTATATACTTTTATTTGAATTAGGGTCAGTTTCGCTAACCAATGTTAAAAATACTCCAACTCAGGGGTTTACTAACTTTTGCTTAAAGTTTTAATAGATGTTAAAGCTTCTGTTTTTGTCAAGCTTTAACAGTGAACTGTTGATAATTTTTGTTAATGTCCGACCACTGTGAACAGCTTTCAAGAAGGCAATGAGCCTCTGAACATGCCTGATGCACTTTTATCAACGCATTGCAGCACTCTGTGTCAATAACAACTAGTTAGGTCCATGCCATGTGATATTCCTGATTAATTGAAGTTGAATTGCAATAACTCTAGAAGCAGGAGTAGTCGATGGTTCATCTCTTGAAAATCATTAATTATAATAGAACTTGTTACTAAATATAGAGGTATTATCATGTGTGAAAAAGCTGACAGACTTAAAGGATAATAATGCAGCCTGGAAGAAGATTTACAAGTAATTTAATTGAAATACTTTTTCTCCCAGTCCGAATAAATCGCTGACAATTTTATGCAAGCATAAAATGCGGTACCAAAATAGTCAGGTGTTAAGAGCATTTATAATGGTTTTAACCTGAATAGTGGATACTACATTGAAATCATGCTGACCTGTCATGCCATGCAATATGTCCTCTGATTGGTAATCAGAGGATATGGTCGGTGAATTTACTTTGATAATTCTCCCGGTCAGATCGGTGAGACCCATAAACCGATAGGTGTGGTCCTCCAGACATTCTGGGGGTTGTGAGAGAGCGATGCGACAGCCAAAACATAAAAATATGGTGCTCTCTAAAAAGCGGTTACTATTACTGCTAAGTCTCTTCAGTATTTATGTTGAAAAATACTGGAGAGCAAGAGGATTAATGACTTCATTGTCAGAAATCCAGCATTAGCTAACAGCATTGAAATCAAAGTGTACAAAATTATCACTGATTAAGGATCAAGCAGACCCCAACAAAAATACTGTTTGCTGCTTGAAGCAATTAGTTTGAAAACCTCATGAAGAAACCCACAAACGGTAGCTTCTGAAATTCCAACATTTAGCTTCAAATGAAAAGTGCAGAATCTTGTATTCTAATCTAACATAGGTATTAGCTGTAAAATTATTCTCACAACTGCTTTGGAAAGTCTGTATTTCTTTAAAAGTTCTTCCTTTTCTAGGTTTTCTAGTTTATTATGATGCACTTCCATTCTTCCGTTAGAAATGGCATTTCTAAATTCCAAATAACAGCCAACTTGCCTAAGCAGCTTGGTTTGCTGCAGCCACTTTCAGACTTCTAACTTATGTTAAAGCCTTTAACCCAGGGGTATGCCATTGTTAAAATCGAGCTTAACTTTATGGAAGCTAACATTGATAAAACAAATTTGCATCAACTTCAGTTGAGTTTAACATCGAGTTAAAATTTAAATTTGGTGAAATTGGCCCCTAGTTTGTAAAAAGAAGAATAAACATTTTTTTATTTATTCCAACAAACTTACTGTTGGTGTTTTTGAACACTCAAACCGTGTGTGGGCAATGTTTGAAAGGTAGAGTTCAGCTGTAGCATTGAATTTTTCAGTTCCAATTCTACCTCTCAGAAGAATAAACTTTTGCAAGTGCAGTTTATAGAAGCTGTTTAAAAATAAACGAGTGAGTAGGAAGATGAATGTGAATGTATTGGTATTACATATATACTCGGATGTTTCTACTTATTCTGAATGTTTATCCTGCTAATAATTTGGCAGTTCAATATTATAATAAAATTCTTGTTTATATTAAATTTTGGTATTATTTTTTAAAAGATTTTTAAGTTGAAGGTTCTTAAAGTTTACTATTCATACTATGTTTTATGACTGAATACTCCATTGGTTTACATTTTAAGAACAGTGTTTTCAAATGCTATTTTGAAAATAAATCTTGAGCATATGATGAAAGATTTAATTCTACAGATGAGCCAGAGGATGAAGATGATGGTGCTGCAGAAATCGACCCATATGAGCTCCTGGAACCGGTGGATATATTGTCAAAGCTACCAAAGGATTTCTTTGAAAAGCTGGAAGCAAAGAAATGGCAAGAAAGGAAGGAGGCAGTGGACACACTGGAGCAACTTCTTCAGAATGCTGAGAAACTGGAGAGTGGAGACTACGGGGACGTAGTCCGCGCTCTCAAGAAAGTAAGGCTGCTTGCACGCTGCGTGCCCCAGCATTTGCCCTGATTGCTGGACAGCACGTAGCAAAATGTTCGGGAAGCATTTGGTGTGAGGCACCTTATGCTGCATACTAACTTTTTGGCTTAATGTGGTATGAGTTGTCTCATTATTAACTAATCCCACTAACTGCAGTGCTTCCTAAATGTTTTGGCGCATGTTGGTTGATGGTAGTCAGCACTTCAGCTGACGCATGCAGTCTGTGAGTGGCCTGGAGAAATACTCTTGGTTGCAGTGAAACAAAGCACCATATCTTAACCTTTTATACTGTCAGTTGGGTAAACTTTGCTTTTAAAGTGCAGTAGAACCCCTCTTTTATATAATTAACTTGACTTGCTTAAAACTCTAGACTACTTTTCTTTGGCTTGCTTGGAGAAGCAGTACATCTCCATTGCATTGACTGCTGTTCTGTCTCAACATTCAAGTAGGCCACCCAAGTGTCATTGCCAGTAACACTTCTGTTCAAAAATGCTTCTCCTTCAGTGGCATACCGAGAAAGAAAGTCTATGGCAGAACTCATTCTTTTGGTTTTGTGTTCGTTGGTCAGCAGTTTTGGTACCCAATAAGCACAAAACTTGCGATAGCTTAGGTGTTTGTGTGTAGGTGTTTTTACTCATGCAAGACTCTCAGAAATTTTGGGAAAATGATTGGAAAGTTCCGTTATCGTGAACCGATGGTTCTTACAAACTATTCCATCCACTTTGTTCATCAGGTCATCATTGACAAGAGTAGGCCTACCACTACTGTTTTCGTCATGAATGTTTGTTCTTCCATTTTCAAAAAATCATACCCATTGACGGACAACACCTTCACTCATAATCTTAGGACCATATACTGCATACCATTCACGATGAATTTTGGCTGCTGAGTGATGTTTTACCAAAAGAAATCTTATAACACTGTGCACCTCACACTTGGCGTGATTTTCTATAGTAGCGCTCATGTTTTGAGGTTATATCTTTCAAACATGCGACAGTACGATGCTCTCCCTTAGACAGCTAGAAGCGCACTGATCACTGCGTACACTGATGTGTAGATGACAGTGCTACCACCAGCACTTCCCGTGCTACACACAAATGGCAGTTACTTTCTGGACCGCTCTCGTACTAAAGCAAATTGAAGATAGTGACAATATACCAGTCATGTTGTGTTTGTATTGTCAGCGAAGTCCCATGTGTTTCAGCAGGCAGCTATCAGCAGCAAAGTAGGCCAGATGCACACTGTAACAACCAAACAAATGAAACTGTATGTTGCATCATCTAAAGGAGCTATTCTTGCTATTTGATATTGAATGCACTATCTCTGGTCAGGCAGAGAACTTTACAAACTACCATATCTGGTTATGACTGCATCATAACATTGCTTTATAAGGATCAAATGTATCAAAATGTCTGATCTACTACAGTGTTAATGTGTATACTGATGTTAAATTCATTCCACAATTGACGCTGTTGCCTTAGCCAAGGTTCTACATTATCCATTTTACAGTAAAACAGCATAATTTGAGAGGCTTTAAGTTTTTGAAGTAATTGTAAAACAATATATTGAGTAAGCTTTCATGGCTGGCATCATTAAATAGAAAATTCTATTTAATTGTAAAACTGTTCTAAAACTAACAGGGAAGAAAGCTTGGGTGAATTTTGCATGTCAATTCTTTGACTGCTTAATAAATTGATTTTTGGAAAACTTCTTATTGTTATTAATTTTTTTTCTGAAGAATTTAAGATTTGGCTAATGTGAATCGGTTATGAAATGCATATGAAAATGTCAACAGATAAAAGCAGGGCTCTACTTTAGCACTTATTTATAAGGTAGAAAATATCTTCTTTTTCTGTAAAAGTTTTAACTATATTATTAAAACCTAATATTGACTTTGTAATTTCTTAAGTTTCAAGTAGAATAGTATATTAGCATGAACAACAGAATTGAAATAGTATGTGGTGTAACAAAACATTTTAAATTAACATTCAAGTCCAGTAAATAGTTGACTTCCATACTATTGTAAGTATTTTATACCTTATTTCATTGCATAATCAATAACACTTTTTAGATGTAAGGAGACGGTGCAACAATTATGTGAAGAGTAAATTAATGACCTGTTGTGGCAACTTCCAATTGGCACATATATGTGGGGATTAAGAGCGAGTTCAAGGTTAATAGTGCTTTTGAAACTGCATTATAAATTATGAATGCTCTAATAAAATAAGTCACTTTGGTTTTATTGAATTAAAAATATTTTATTTAGAAAAGCATTTGTTGTTGAATCACTTGTACGTTTTAACTGGAATAGGCATAATACGTATACTGGCCAATGCATAGAAACATTTGTTCTGGAAGAAAGTTGAAATGCATTATAAGTGAAACTTAGGCAATGCGATCTTTTGGAGTTCAACAAAAGCCAACAATGACACATATACTCCATTATAGTGCTCTCTGGTTGCCTTAAGTGACATTGTCTTCTGTTGACATCAATACTGTTCCTAGAACATACCCCAGATAAACATATGGCCTTATTGGGTTAAATGTAAGTCTTAAATTGGTGGCAGGTCATATCTTGCAGATAGGTAAAATGTGCAGTTTAAATGGTTGCACAGATGCTGTCGTCTCATGTAGGAATAAAAGTATATGGTATTGTTTTGGTACTTAAAATAAAGGTGTCTCACTTCTGCATTGTTGGCTTTACAACTTAATTGATATTAATAAATGCAATGCAATGTATTTGACCTGGAAAGTACAGTTTCAAAACAAGAATTGTAAAGTAGGTTTTACAGGCTGGTTTGATCCTAGCAAATCTTATTGTAAGGTTGGCAGTACTGTGATTTAGTGGAATCTTGGCCATGCTATTAAGCCATTTCCCTTATATTTATTTAGTGGATACCCTAAAATACCATACAGAAAAATTTGGTATTCATCTGTCGCATGATTTTCTGCTTTTTGCTGCTTCCCATGTGTGACACATTTTTTTCTCAACTGGTATCCTTTTCATCCTAGTGCATTTGAAACCCGTCTGGAATCATAACAAGAGTCTCACAAAATGGAAGATTCCAGCTCTGAAGCACCTATGAAGAACCCTGTCCCATGTTCCAATGGGAAAAAATCTGATGTGTTACACTCGCATGACTTTCTCTACTCTTGTACTAACCATTCTTACAAACTCTTATTCCTATATCTTCTTCATGTTAGATGAGATAAGCAATAAGATAATTTCTGCAAATGTTTATTTCCTTGTAGGTACAAGGGGAATATTAGAATACAGAAGGCTTTGAGTGATAGTCAAACCTTTTAAAGCTTTGAGATTCCATTCTCTTTGCACACTTAATATATAAAAAAAAATGAACGATGTTCCATTTCACGAAAGTTTAAAGTTTTCCGAAACTCACACATAACAAGGAATATCTTCTAAATAGTTCACCCTACAAGAAAATTTATTTAGACATAAATTGTGTATTTTAGCAAGATCTACATTTTTTGTGTGGTATGACTTGGTCTATCTCTAACAGATTACCAGTTATGCAAAAGTCAGGAGTAAATAAGACTACAGGGACTGTAGCCAGAAAATTCAGGATATACATTTGTCATCAAAATATCTCAAACATATGACATTTTAATCAAAATCATTAGAGCCATTTTCAAGAAAATCAGAATTTTCGAAAAATTTTCCATGTAAAGGGTAGTTTAGGGTTGGGCTATTTTCTTCAAAATCTTCGTGTCACATCCTTGAAAGACATTAAACTTAAATGCGTACTTTGGTTTTTAACCAACTTTTCGTTTTGAGTTATGCTGTCCACAGACACACAAGCAGACCTTTTTCTAAAAATGCTTTTTTTTTTTTTTTTATTCAGGGGGTCTCAAAACATATTTCCAGTGAAATCTCGACATCAAATTTTTGGGTGGAATACAATACATCCTCTACTTACCAGTAGAGACAGTAAAAAGAGTTTATAACATCTTAGAACCAGAATACCTATTCATGATGCAAGGAGAAACATATGAACAAAATAAAATCTTCCTTTTAACCCTTGCATCATACATTATTTTTTAATTATTTATAGATATAGATTATATATAAATATATTATATTTTACCTTTATCATGGTCATGATGGTCATCAGGTTATGATGTTCAGCCATTGTGTTGCTCAGCATCAGTGTTGAGAACATGACTTCTACAAAACCACAGCATTCTACATAAGGGAGACAGTGGAAGTAATAAAACAAAAATAATGTAGCAAAAATTTGATTACTCCGCTGCTTGTACAAATTCATTAGGTTAAGCACAGTCCATATTCACATTCATATGACTCCCCATTTTATACAAGCATCGTATAACTTAGATTCATGGTCTACTTGAATGAGGTCATGGTCACATTCCATAAGAAATCAAAGTTGGCATTACCGTAGTGTTGAAACCTTTTGAGCACTGAGTGGAATAATTTTACACTTAACACTGTCATGAACTGCTAAAAGGCTGACTTTTACTATAAATTGTCTGGAAAAAAGTTTTTATATGTAATTTCCTATGTCTTCTACTTTATCTAGATAATAAATAATTTAACAGTGGAAACAGAAAATATTTGATTTGCAGAATGCCAGTATTAAGTTTTATTTTTTCTCTTGAGAAATATGTAGAAGAAATACTTCAAACATGGGTAATGTTGCCGTATACAGGCTTATTGATGTGCAGTCTTGCTAAACCATGCCAAGTGTTTTAAACACTTAATTTTCACGAGTTTCACATACCAACTTGACATGAAGAAATACGTTGCATCCCCCGTCGTGAACTAAGAGTTCTGCAATTGGAAATAGACATGGATAATGGAACAGAAGCTCAATCTAAAACTGAAACTACAGAACGGAAGGGCGAACTAAAAAGTGGAATAATGTTAGCAAAGATGTAAAATGTAATGTAATTACAGAGAGAAATTAAATAAAGGAGATAAGGGCATGTATTTGCAGAAAGTGTTACAAAGTAAAGATTTCCTTTTTCCTCATCTCCTTAAGCTGTTAATTATTTATGGAAATCCACACTTAAAATAACTTAATCACCACTAATTTGTAATATTTATTTCCAGCAATATTTGATGTTTAAAGAATTCCATTTAATTCCTTAATATGCCTGTTGTAAAATAATATTAAAACAGAGTGCCATAAATTGAAAAATCTGATGTGTTGCACTCACATGACTTTCTCTACTCTTGTACTAACCATTCTTACAAACTCTCATTCCTTTATCTTCTTCGTGTTAGTTAAGATAAACATTTCTACAAATTACCTTGTTGCTTATTTCCTTATAGGTGCAAGGGGAAGTTACAAGTAGGCTTTGTGCGATAGTCAAATGTTTTAAAGCTTTGAGATTCTGTTGTCATTGCACACTTAACATATAAAAAAATGAATGATGATCCATTTCACGAAAAGTTCTAAGTTTTCTGAAACTTGCACACATAACAAGGAATATCTCCGAAATGGTTCACCCTACAAGAAAATTTATTGAGACAAATTGTGTATTTTAGCAAGATCTACATTTTTTGTAGAGTATGATTTGGTCTATCTCTAACGGTTTACCAGTTATGCAAAAGTCGTCCAGAGTAAATACAACTACAGGGGCTATAGCCAGAAAATTCAAGATATACATTTCATTTGCCATAAAAATATCTCAAACATATGACATTTTAATCAAAATCATTAGAGCCATTTTCAAGAAAATCAAAATTTTCGAAAAATTTACCATGTAAAGGGTAGTTTAGGGTGGGGCTATTTTCTTCAAAACCTTCGTGTCACATCCTTGAAAGACATTAAACTTAAATACCAACTTTGGTTTTTAACAGACTTTTCGTTTTTGAGTTATGCTGTCCACAGACACACACATACCTTTTTCTAAAAATGCTTTTTCTGGATTCAGGGGGTCTCAAAACATACATTTCTGGTGAAATCTCGACATCGAATTTTTGCGTGGAATACAATACTTCCCCTACTTACCAGTAGAGAAAGTAAAAAGATGTTGATATCAAAACTCATTTTGCTCCATTTAGCTAATATTCAACACAGGACTAGTTTTGGAGAGGATGCTCTGCATCATTCAGCTGTTCGGTTGACTGATTCAATATCAGGTAACTGCCTCCCCCTTCTCTCGTTGCTCTTCCTATTGGCTAGTCGTAAGACATCGGCTATGAAATTTTCTATCCTTAATATAAATATTTAACTCCCAATATTTTTTTGCTGGCTTTCAAAGCTTTATCTTGGTTGATATTACAGTTGCATGACGAAAAGTGGTAAGCTATAACAGATTTATCTGTCTCTTTGTATTTTATATTTCTGATGCCTGCCTTCATTCTGGTTTCCAAGTTTCTTTTTGTTTTACTGATGTATGTCTTATGTCAGTCTTCGCAGTTGACACAGTATTCCTGATAATTTAATATTTGGAGTGGTATGTTTTAGAGGGTGATTGAGCAAATTTCTCATGCTATGCTTATTTTGTGGAGTCAAGTTTTTTTATTATAATCCTTACAAATTTTGTTGAATCTGTTGAACAATTTAGGATGATGTGTGAATTTACGATATCTTTCTTGGGTATTGCTAATTTTTAATTTGCTGATATCCTCGATATTTTCACCGAGTGGACACTTTCAATTGGTTAAATGAACTTCTTTAGAGTTCATCCTCATTTCAGAAGGGATTTACACTCTTCTCATTATTTCCTTTTTACAAATGAAAGTTCACTTCATTTCACTAATATGTTCTAAGTTTTTTAGAGTTTTGGACAGAGATTTCACAATAACATGTCCTTCCTCAACCATTTTCTGCTTATTACTGCTACGATTAATAATGGTGGCAATAGAGTTACGCCAGTGAACAAGACGTGCACTATATTAAGTTATGCGAGAGAATGTTACATAGAGTATTACTCGAACATGTGCTTTCTATTGGTCATGTGGACTTATTCTTCTTCGCTCAAAATGTATACATGGACAAGTTTGTGGTTGCTCTGTAACCTGTATTTTTGCATGCTTATTGTGATGGACAGGATCGAGTTTACTTGAATTTTACAATGTATAGACATTCCGGTCATCCTCAATGTCATGTGCCATATCCTAACTCATTTTTTTAAAATTTTGTGCAAGTTCACGTTTGCGTGTCACTTTCTCAAATGATTATGCAGCGAAATACAGTATATGAGTAAGCAGAATTGGATTGATGTATTTTTCAAATTTGTGTAAAAGTAGTTAATGTACATGCAGTTTAGATAGGAGCTTCTAGTAGAATTTTACTTAATATTTGTTTTTTAGAAGAAACCTCTTTGCTCACTAAATGTGATTTGACTACTTTACAGGTTATTTCAAAAGACACAAATGTAATGGTAGTGGCAGTAGCAGGCAAATGTTTAGCAGGTCTAGCTAATGGATTAAAGAAGAGATTTCAGCCTTACGCAGGAGCATGCATTCCTTGCATATTGGAGAAGTTCCGTGAGAAGAAACAGAATGTTGTTGTTGCTCTACGAGATGCTATAGATGCCATTTACCTTAGTGTAAGTTGATATTCTACAATTTGTTTACACAATTTCTCTTTGGAGATTATTATGATGAGGCTCAAAGAACCATTAAGATTTTATTTTCACCATTGTAGGAGTTCATGTAGATTAATTTTCTATAAAAGTCATACAGAATGTGATAGCTTTGTAATTGGAAAACATATCCTGTGCTACCTGCAACTCCATATACTGTTTCTAAAATTTGTGTTTTGTTTTAGACAACAATTGAAGCAATCCAAGAGGATGTCTTAGCAGCTCTGGAAAACAAGAATCCTCAAGTGAAAGCAGAAACTGCCTCTTTTCTGGCAAGGTGTTTTACAAAGTGCACTCCAATGATGTTAAACAAAAAGCTCCTGAAAGCATACACCACAGCATTATTGAAAACTTTAAATGAGTCAGGTAATTTATTTGTTTCAATGAGATTCATTAATAAAGAGAATAACTAGGGCTCGGATTCTTGGTGAACACATTTCGTTCATCATAATGGGTGATCCAAAAGACTGTGAACCTGCTGCGCTGTCTATCTGTATGCGTCCTCGGCACTTGTTGCCAAGTCCGCTGTCAAAGAACAGTGCAGATGAAACCATATAACAATATTCTCTAAATATTGAGAGGCAAGAAGAAGAATGATTTTATTATCAAAGTTTGAGCATTAGACATACGCACACACAGGCAGGCATGCACGCACGCACAGACACATTTACTTACCAATGTTAATAACAGAGATGTTGAAACTGGCCGCCGTCATTTTCCATACATTGTTGGCACCTCTTTAGGAAATTATCCATCACTTGCTGTAGTTTACGTTGAGAAATGCTGGCATTTTCTTGGTGGATATTTTGTTTTAATTCTTTCAGGGTGTGTGTCTTGTACACTTTAAGCTTCCTCAGATATAGATATTTCAGATCAACAGGAATTCTTTGTGCAAATCACACTTTCACTTGGCGAGTTGACTGAGTTAACACATGCGAACCATAAATACATGCTGTGCAGTAGAAAACAAATGCTGAACCATAATACACTTTGTGACTAAGTACAAGACAAAATAATAAAGCACGCTGTAACAATTCAACCACATATCACTGTCACCTCTATACTGCACTTGCAGAGCAGAGAAAAACCAAGTCAACTGCCTGACCTTGTGTACATCAGCTGCTGTTATCGTGTTTGTTTGCACAGTGGAAAAACACTGCATAGCGGTTCTCATGTTTTTGGGTCTCTGTATAAAATAGAAACTTGAGTTTAGAGTTCTGGATATTCACATTGGAGCCTTTATTTTATGTAACAAAAAAGCATTTTGATTCCTTTTTTGTTGTAAAGAACTATTTTTGGATAGTCACATAAATCATATAAAAATCACATAGGTGCCGAGTTTTTTTAAGAATAATTTTTAAAGTTGTTGGCTAATGCTGGATTTCTGACAATGAAGTCATTAGTCCTCTTGCTCTCTGATATTTTTCACTGATGAATGGGGTGCTAGAATTGGCCATCTTTTATTAAAATGATTGCTACAAAAAATGAACCTAAAGGAATGAGGAGCATGTATTTCGGTAATGAGCTAAATGTGGGATAACATGTGAAGTTTCAGCTATATAAGAGTGGAACTGTAACTGAACATTACTGTACTACTGCTGATGGTGATTATTAAAATAGTTATTTTTTAGACATGGCAAATGGCTGAAAGTTGCACAGTGGTGTATGGTCAAGCTCACTTTTATAGTTATAAGGGGGTGCGATAAAAGTACAGTGCCCATTCACATTATCAGCAATGTTTTATTTTAAGGAAGGAAACTGACGTTACCTGTACCATCAATTTGCATGACATCACTTGCTCAGATCCTAGCAAGGTCATTCACCATGTCTAAAAAAAATACTCCTGTAACACATTTTCATCACAGTGTGTTTTCAATAGCCATTTTGGAGGATTTAATCTAAAAAGGGACAATTGTAATTATCTTACATGTTATTATAAACTTGTTTTCTTTTATTACAGATCCAACAGTCAGGGACAACTCAGCAGAGGCCTTAGGAACAGCAATGAAAGTGGTTGGAGAAAAACAAATAATGGCATTTATGCCCGAGTTAGATAATATAAAGATGACCAAGGTGAGTTTTTGTTTAAAATAGAAAATGACAACATTGCTGTATATGTAAATAAGTTTGTGTGAAGCAATGTTGGCAGCCCCACAGCCGAGCAGTTAGACTAGAGTTCGAACCTTCATACAGGAAACAAAAGGTTGCAGGTTTTGGACTATAGCGAGTGAGAGGGTTAAGTCAGTCACATGATCACAGCACAAGCACAGCAGAGGCCAGGTACAGTCAACATAGGAATGTTGTAGATAGTATTTGCATAACTTAATTCAATATTGTTGTCATTTGCTATAAAATATGTTGTTGGCTAATGCTGGATTTCTGCCAATGAAGTCATTAATCCTCTTGCTCTCCAATATTTTTCCCTGATGGATGGGGCGTTAAAGTGGCCACTAGTGGCAAGGTGACCACTATTGGTCCATTTGCTTTTGCAGATCACAGATCACAGAGGACAGAGTGGTGAAGGATATATCCCAATTCTGTTTAAATGTTTTGCCAGACAATCATGTCCTGTAATCAACCTGAAGGTTACAACTGCCGTTTTTCAAGGATACTCGGGAATTGCTGTTTGAATGTAAAATATTCACTCCTAAATTCTTGTACAAGTTCAGCAATACATGAATATTTTGATTCTCATGCTGCAGACATTTTACTGTGTGGAACTAGTGAACACATTCAAGAGACGCTATGTACTGTAGGCTGTGTGTTCCATGCTGGCACTGTACTTGGGCAGTGAGGTCATGCTCTGCCCTTGTGGAGGTGACTTGTGACTGCTTCATTTCATCTTATTCCTGCATCATCTTCTTGTAGGTGCAAGGGAATATGGGAATGCAGTAGGCTTTGAGCAATAGTCAAATCTTCTAAAGCTTTCAAATTCTGTTCTGTTTGCACGGTTAACACATTTAAAATGAATAACGATGTTCCATTTGACAGAAGTATAAGTTCTCCAAAACTCGCAAAAATAAAAAGGCTTGTCTCCAAAATGGTTCACTCTACAAAAAAATTTATTCAGACATAAATTGTGTGTTTTAGCAAGATCTAAATTTTCTGTATAGTAAGATTTGGTCTCTCTCTTACGGTTTACCAGTTTTGCAAAAGTCATCCAAAATAAATATGACTACATGGAAAGTTCAAGATATGCGTTTCATCATAAAAATATCTCAAACATACAGCATTTTAATCAAAATCATTAGCCATTTTCAAGAAAATCTAAATTTTCCATGTAAAGGGTAGTTCAGGGTGGGGCTATTTCCTTCAAAATCTTTGTGTCGCATCCGTGAGAGACATTAACCTTAAATACGAACTTCAGTTTTTAACAGACTTTACGTTTTTCAGTTAGTCTGTCCACAGACTTGACAGATACACACACTGACCTTTTTCTAAAAATGCTTTTTTTGAGTTCAGGGGGCCTTAAAACATTTCCGGTGTAATCTCGACATCAAATTTTTGCGTTGAATGCAATACTTCCTCTACTTTACGTAATAGAGAAAGTGAAAAAGAAGGAAGGTTGTGGATTTTGAGACTAGAAAGAAGAAATTAATCTTTTAAATCAAGGTTTAAAAACGTGCGTCCATTTTTCTCCGGAAATTGAAGACTATATAGCAGACCTAAATATTTCAACACAGTGTTTACCATTATCTACACAAAATTTGGTAAAAACCCAGTGCAAAAAGATTTTAGAAGAATTAAAATACAGATCAAGTTACAAAAATAAACGAAATCTTATCCATTCTTTAAAACATAAAAACGTAGTATATACAAAGGCAGACAAAGGGAACAAAATAGTAATAATGAATAAATCAAATTACATAGAAAAAATGGAAACAATGCTAAATGATAGTAACTACGAAAAAATCAGCAAAAACCCGCTAACCACTTGTGTTCAAACCTTTAAAAAACTATACAAAATTCAAGCATAATACCAAACAAATATGCAGTTAAACCAAATAATCCAACCATACCCAGAATCTATGGTTTACCCAAAATACACAAGCCAGACATCACCATGAGACCCATAATTAGCAGCATAGATTCACCAACTTACAAACTGGCAAAATGGCTATCTAATAAATTTAATTCATTTCCTAAATTCGAAAGTTTAAGCATAAGAAACAGTTATGAACTAATAGAACACATCAAAGACTTCAAATTAACAAAAGAGGACACCCTTGTCTCCTTTGACGTAAGGTCACTATTTCCCAGTATACCAATAGAAAAACTCCCATCACTGATCAAAAATTGACTCAAATCACTTGGAATGTCATCGTCAGAAATTGCAGAATACATAGAACTCACCTAATTATGCACAGAACAAAATTTCTTCCAGATTCAAACAAAGTATTTCCGTCAAACTTCAGGTTTAGCAGTGGGCAACCCTCTCTCGCCATTCTTAGCAGATATTTACATGAGTTCATTGGAAATAAGGATCACAAAAGGTTTCCCGTGGATGTTCAAACTATGGCAGCGATATGTGGATGACATATTTGCAATAGTTCCAAAAAGACACATCAGTGACGCATTAAAACTTCTGAACATACAGGACAAAAGTATAAATTTCTCAGTGGAAGTAGAAAAAGATAAATTACCATTTTTAGATCTAAAATTAATCAAAAACAAGGATAGAATAAATTTCAGTATTCACAGAAAACCAATGCAGATAGACAACTACATAAAAGCTAATAGTTACAATCCAAGAAGCCACAAACAAGCAATTTTCAATAGTTTAACACAGATTGGTGAACATCCCTCTTTCAGCAGAAGAATATAAAACAGAATAATACAAAATAATTGAAATAGCACAAAAAAACGGCTTCCCCAAAGAATTAGTAGATAAAAGGTAAAACGAGCAGAAAAGAAAAAATTATTAAAAGAAACTACAACTCTCACAGCAGCAAAAACAAAAATGATATTCAAAAAATTCACATATCATCTATGGGCCTTTGATAAATTTAAAAAGGTGTTCAAGGAATACAACATTGAGCTAGCAGCAGTAAACCATTACTCCATAAAAAACCTACTACTTTCAAACATCAAAGATGCTATTCCACCTAACAAAACATCTGGCATATACCAAATTGAATGCAGTGATTGTAATGAAATATACATAGGAAAAACCAAAAGAAATTTAGAAATTAGATCCAAGGAACACGTTAGAAACATTAAGAGTAGACAGAAAAATCAGCGGTTGCATTTCACTTTTGGACAAAAAAATCATGACATAAAGCTAGAACCGAAACTTCTCAAACACACAACCGGAAAACAAGAACTGTCCACATGGGAACAAATCTTTATTTTAAAAAATAGAAACCGAGTATTTAATTTCGACATTCCTCAGAGAGACATTTTCAGTAAGTTCATTGAACCGCCACCAGAAGAAACACCAGAAGAAGCATCACCATCTGCACCATGAAACACCATGGAAACCCAGTTATTGTCCAGTTGATAATGGAGGAAAGTTAACCTTCGAAATGCGTCCCGGAAAAATATGTTGTAAGTGTTCAGTGTTATTAACTCACCTTTTAAATTAAATTCTCAAGGTATGTTCAAATAATTTGAGTGACTGTGAAAAAAACTCCATGTCGTTTTACAGTATTCATTACAATGCCAAGGAGAGGACGAGCTGAAAGATTACTTTCAATATGACATTTGTGGTGGATCTATCATTTAACCGCTGCATCTATTATATTTAAAATCATTTTGTTGTTAAATGTAGTGGATTTTCAGAATAGATTTGGCTCAATGAATTTGCATTTTGCAAACATTCATTTTGATCAGTTATTCCATTTAGCTAAACTGACTTTGCAGGCTTAAAAATAAACAAAAAATTTATTCAAGTAATCTACCTGAAAGCTTTGCATTGAATGTTAACTGCATTTATCTTTCATATAAATAAGACATTAAATTCATTTGATCAAAGTTCTAAGGCTTTCACGGCCGGTGTCAATACTAGATGCAATAATATTAACCGGGCTTGTGGGCCGTGGTCTATTGGGTTCCTTCTTCTTCCCAAACGTTTCGTCTGCGACTACGGCAGACATCTTCAGTGGCGGCGAGGTCGAAGTTTCCTAGTGGAGATTTCAGCACCGACTGTGCTGGTCACCACCAGAGGTGCGGTATTTATGTCGGCGGCTGGAGGGGAAGTACGTTGTGATAGGTCCGGGTGGCCAGTGGGCTGGACTTGTACCAGTGGAGTACTACAAGGAGCTGGCGTCTGATTGGCTGGAGAGGGGTTCTGGATTTTTGTTTTTGTTAACGCTGTTTGCCATATTCTGTTGAGTTTGAGTCCTTCTACTTTGCGATTGATATTATTTTTGTGCTTGTATATTTCAATGGCTTCACGGAATAAGCGAGAATAGTAGTGGGATGTAGATGCCAGAATATCTGTGTTACCATATTGGATGATGTGTTCCCCTTCTTCAAGTATGGCATGTTCAGCAATTGCTGATTTTTCAGTTTGACCCAAGCGACAATTTCTTCTGTGTTCTTCAATGCGGGTTTTTATACTACGTTGTGTGGTTCCGATGTACACCTTGCCACACGAACAAGGTATTCTATATACTCCTGCGGTGGAAAGAGGATCCCTGGGATCTTTGGCGGAACGGAGTATGTTACAAATCTGTTTAGTGGGCTTGTAGACGGTGTCAATGTTGTGGCGTTTAAGTAGTTTGCCTATGCGGTCTGTGACTGATCTGATGTACGGTAAAAAGGCCTTGCCCTTCCTATTGTTTGCGGCTGTTTCTGTGATGTTGGGACCTTTACTAGGATGTAATGCTCTCTTAATTTCTCGTTTTGCGTAGCCATTAGAGTGGAGCGCTGACTCTAAGTGTTGAAATTCCTGGTGTAGAACTTGTGGTTCGCAAATGCGTGTAGCTCGGTCTGCCAGAGTTTTAATCATAGCACGCTTTTGTTTCGGATGGTGGTTGGAGTTCTTGTGAAGGTAGCGGTCTGTATGGGTCGGTTTACGGTACACCTTGTGGCCTAGTGTGCCATTCTGTTTTCTGTTCACCATGACATCCAAAAAGGGCAATTTGCCGTCTTGTTCCTTCTCCATGGTGAATTGAATTTGTTTATTGATGCTGTTGAGGTGATCCAGAAATTCTGTCAGGGCTGATTCTCCGTGACTCCAAATGACGAACGTGTCGTCCACGTAACGCCACCAGCACGAAGGTTTAAACGGTGCTGAATCCAAGGCAGTAGCTTCGAAAAATTCCATGTAAAAATTCGCAATAACCGGACTGAGAGGACTTCCCATTGCTACACCGTCTGTCTGTTCATAGTATTCGTGGTTCCACTGAAAATACGTAGTCGTGAGGACGTGGTGGAAAAGCGTCGTAATGTCTTCTGGAAAAATCTCCTTAAGCTGTGTTATGGCTTCATTGACTGGAACCATGGTGAACAGAGATGTTATATCGAAACTGACAAGTAAGTCGTTGGGTTGTAAGCTGATGGTCTTGAGTTTCTGAATGAAATGGGCGGAGTCTTTTATGTATGTGTCAGTGTTGCCGATGTGAGGTTGCAGCATCTTTGCGAGGTATTTCGCAACTGCGTACGTAGGTGAGTCAATGGCGCTTACAATCGGCCTAAGGGGTGTGCCAGGCTTGTGAATCTTCGGAAGTCCATAAAGTCTGGGAGGTAAAGCTTCACTCCTCTTTAGTTTCAGCTGATCACTGGGTGGAATGGACGAAGACTTAATCAGTTGATTGGTTTTCCGAAGAACGCGACCTGTTGGATCCCTGGAGAGCTTCTTGTAGGTGGTCGGATCTAGGAGCTCAGTCACCTTGTGTTCGTAGTCACGTTGGTTCATCACCACCGTGGCGTTTCCTTTGTCCGCCTGCAGTACTATAATCTCCTTGTTTGAGTTAAGATTTTTAAGAGCTTTTCGTTCTTGAAGAGAAAGATTGCTCTTAGGTGGCTTAGCTCGTTGAAGAATTCTAGAAGATTCGAGGCGTATTTGGTCTGCTGTAGTTGACGGCAATTCACGAATACCGGCTTCAATGCAGGAGATGATCTCTTCTATAGGTAGTACATGGGGTGTGATGGCGTAGTTCCCACCTTTTGAGAGGACGGAAGCTTCTGCGGGTGACAGTTGATGGTCTGACAAATTGACGACCGTTCGGCTTGTCTGTGCGAAGGCTGAAACTTCATTGTTGTTGTTCGAAGTGTGCCGATACTGCTTTTCTGCGCTAGAGTTCAGGCAGTCTTCATATTTCTTTTTGTGTCTTTCCGTAGTCCTGTAGTAGTGAGTGACCATTGAAGCAAACGTGATTCTGTCCACGTGATCCCAATGTTCCTTTTCCAACTTATGGCTGAGATGAAGATGTAACGACAGAAGTTCCTTGTTGTTGTGGGCTAGTTCTCGGCGGGTTTGGTGGATGCGTTCCCGAAGAAGGGCTCGTTCCGTGCGGTTGTAAATACGGTGAGATGCAGCTGTAGTTAAGACGCGTTTTTGTCGTATGCACCGAGGAATTATGCCAGTATCACGGCAACGTAAAAGAAAACAAAGTGAACAAAGTAGTTGTGATTTTCTTACTCGTAGCACTTCTAGGCGCCGAATCCGTGGATGTGTTTCCTCCCCGTAGAGGCGATTCATCAAAGTTCTAAGGCTTTCACGGCCGGTGTCAATACTAGATGCAATAATATTAACCGGGCTTGTGGGCCGTGGTCTATTGGGTTCCTTCTTCTTCCCAAACGTTTCGTCTGCGACTACGGCAGACATCTTCAGTGGCGGCGAGGTCGAAGTTTCCTAGTGGAGATTTCAGCACCGACTGTGCTGGTCACCACCAGAGGTGCGGTATTTATGTCGGCGGCTGGAGGGGAAGTACGTTGTGATAGGTCCGGGTGGCCAGTGGGCTGGACTTGTACCAGTGGAGTACTACAAGGAGCTGGCGTCTGATTGGCTGGAGAGGGGTTCTGGATTTTTGTTTTTGTTAACGCTGTTTGCCATATTCTGTTGAGTTTGAGTCCTTCTACTTTGCGATTGATATTATTTTTGTGCTTGTATATTTCAATGGCTTCACGGAATAAGCGAGAATAGTAGTGGGATGTAGATGCCAGAATATCTGTGTTACCATATTGGATGATGTGTTCCCCTTCTTCAAGTATGGCATGTTCAGCAATTGCTGATTTTTCAGTTTGACCCAAGCGACAATTTCTTCTGTGTTCTTCAATGCGGGTTTTTATACTACGTTGTGTGGTTCCGATGTACACCTTGCCACACGAACAAGGTATTCTATATACTCCTGCGGTGGATAGAGGATCCCTGGGATCTTTGGCGGAACGGAGTATGTTACAAATCTGTTTAGTGGGCTTGTAGACGGTGTCAATGTTGTGGCGTTTAAGTAGTTTGCCTATGCGGTCTGTGACTGATCTGATGTACGGTAAAAAGGCCTTGCCCTTCCTATTGTTTGCGGCTGTTTCTGTGATGTTGGGACCTTTACTAGGATGTAATGCTCTCTTAATTTCTCGTTTTGCGTAGCCATTAGAGTGGAGCGCTGACTCTAAGTGTTGAAATTCCTGGTGTAGAACTTGTGGTTCGCAAATGCGTGTAGCTCGGTCTGCCAGAGTTTTAATCATAGCACGCTTTTGTTTCGGATGGTGGTTGGAGTTCTTGTGAAGGTAGCGGTCTGTATGGGTCGGTTTACGGTACACCTTGTGGCCTAGTGTGCCATTCTGTTTTCTGTTCACCATGACATCCAAAAAGGGCAATTTGCCGTCTTGTTCCTTCTCCATGGTGAATTGAATTTGTTTATTGATGCTGTTGAGGTGATCCAGAAATTCTGTCAGGGCTGATTCTCCGTGACTCCAAATGACGAACGTGTCGTCCACGTAACGCCACCAGCACGAAGGTTTAAACGGTGCTGAATCCAAGGCAGTAGCTTCGAAAAATTCCATGTAAAAATTCGCAATAACCGGACTGAGAGGACTTCCCATTGCTACACCGTCTGTCTGTTCATAGTATTCGTGGTTCCACTGAAAATACGTAGTCGTGAGGACGTGGTGGAAAAGCGTCGTAATGTCTTCTGGAAAAATCTCCTTAAGCTGTGTTATGGCTTCATTGACTGGAACCATGGTGAACAGAGATGTTATATCGAAACTGACAAGTAAGTCGTTGGGTTGTAAGCTGATGGTCTTGAGTTTCTGAATGAAATGGGCGGAGTCTTTTATGTATGTGTCAGTGTTGCCGATGTGAGGTTGCAGCATCTTTGCGAGGTATTTCGCAACTGCGTACGTAGGTGAGTCAATGGCGCTTACAATCGGCCTAAGGGGTGTGCCAGGCTTGTGAATCTTCGGAAGTCCATAAAGTCTGGGAGGTAAAGCTTCACTCCTCTTTAGTTTCAGCTGATCACTGGGTGGAATGGACGAAGACTTAATCAGTTGATTGGTTTTCCGAAGAACGCGACCTGTTGGATCCCTGGAGAGCTTCTTGTAGGTGGTCGGATCTAGGAGCTCAGTCACCTTGTGTTCGTAGTCACGTTGGTTCATCACCACCGTGGCGTTTCCTTTGTCCGCCTGCAGTACTATAATCTCCTTGTTTGAGTTAAGATTTTTAAGAGCTTTTCGTTCTTGAAGAGAAAGATTGCTCTTAGGTGGCTTAGCTCGTTGAAGAATTCTAGAAGATTCGAGGCGTATTTGGTCTGCTGTAGTTGACGGCAATTCACGAATACCGGCTTCAATGCAGGAGATGATCTCTTCTATAGGTAGTACATGGGGTGTGATGGCGTAGTTCCCACCTTTTGAGAGGACGGAAGCTTCTGCGGGTGACAGTTGATGGTCTGACAAATTGACGACCGTTCGGCTTGTCTGTGCGAAGGCTGAAACTTCATTGTTGTTGTTCGAAGTGTGCCGATACTGCTTTTCTGCGCTAGAGTTCAGGCAGTCTTCATATTTCTTTTTGTGTCTTTCCGTAGTCCTGTAGTAGTGAGTGACCATTGAAGCAAACGTGATTCTGTCCACGTGATCCCAATGTTCCTTTTCCAACTTATGGCTGAGATGAAGATGTAACGACAGAAGTTCCTTGTTGTTGTGGGCTAGTTCTCGGCGGGTTTGGTGGATGCGTTCCCGAAGAAGGGCTCGTTCCGTGCGGTTGTAAATACGGTGAGATGCAGCTGTAGTTAAGACGCGTTTTTGTCGTATGCACCGAGGAATTATGCCAGTATCACGGCAACGTAAAAGAAAACAAAGTGAACAAAGTAGTTGTGATTTTCTTACTCGTAGCACTTCTAGGCGCCGAATCCGTGGATGTGTTTCCTCCCCGTAGAGGCGATTCATCAAAGTTCTAAGGCTTTCACGGCCGGTGTCAATACTAGATGCAATAATATTAACCGGGCTTGTGGGCCGTGGTCTATTGGGTTCCTTCTTCTTCCCAAACGTTTCGTCTGCGACTACGGCAGACATCTTCAGTGGCGGCGAGGTCGAAGTTTCCTAGTGGAGATTTCAGCACCGACTGTGCTGGTCACCACCAGAGGTGCGGTATTTATGTCGGCGGCTGGAGGGGAAGTACGTTGTGATAGGTCCGGGTGGCCAGTGGGCTGGACTTGTACCAGTGGAGTACTACAAGGAGCTGGCGTCTGATTGGCTGGAGAGGGGTTCTGGATTTTTGTTTTTGTTAACGCTGTTTGCCATATTCTGTTGAGTTTGAGTCCTTCTACTTTGCGATTGATATTATTTTTGTGCTTGTATATTTCAATGGCTTCACGGAATAAGCGAGAATAGTAGTGGGATGTAGATGCCAGAATATCTGTGTTACCATATTGGATGATGTGTTCCCCTTCTTCAAGTATGGCATGTTCAGCAATTGCTGATTTTTCAGTTTGACCCAAGCGACAATTTCTTCTGTGTTCTTCAATGCGGGTTTTTATACTACGTTGTGTGGTTCCGATGTACACCTTGCCACACGAACAAGGTATTCTATATACTCCTGCGGTGGATAGAGGATCCCTGGGATCTTTGGCGGAACGGAGTATGTTACAAATCTGTTTAGTGGGCTTGTAGACGGTGTCAATGTTGTGGCGTTTAAGTAGTTTGCCTATGCGGTCTGTGACTGATCTGATGTACGGTAAAAAGGCCTTGCCCTTCCTATTGTTTGCGGCTGTTTCTGTGATGTTGGGACCTTTACTAGGATGTAATGCTCTCTTAATTTCTCGTTTTGCGTAGCCATTAGAGTGGAGCGCTGACTCTAAGTGTTGAAATTCCTGGTGTAGAACTTGTGGTTCGCAAATGCGTGTAGCTCGGTCTGCCAGAGTTTTAATCATAGCACGCTTTTGTTTCGGATGGTGGTTGGAGTTCTTGTGAAGGTAGCGGTCTGTATGGGTCGGTTTACGGTACACCTTGTGGCCTAGTGTGCCATTCTGTTTTCTGTTCACCATGACATCCAAAAAGGGCAATTTGCCGTCTTGTTCCTTCTCCATGGTGAATTGAATTTGTTTATTGATGCTGTTGAGGTGATCCAGAAATTCTGTCAGGGCTGATTCTCCGTGACTCCAAATGACGAACGTGTCGTCCACGTAACGCCACCAGCACGAAGGTTTAAACGGTGCTGAATCCAAGGCAGTAGCTTCGAAAAATTCCATGTAAAAATTCGCAATAACCGGACTGAGAGGACTTCCCATTGCTACACCGTCTGTCTGTTCATAGTATTCGTGGTTCCACTGAAAATACGTAGTCGTGAGGACGTGGTGGAAAAGCGTCGTAATGTCTTCTGGAAAAATCTCCTTAAGCTGTGTTATGGCTTCATTGACTGGAACCATGGTGAACAGAGATGTTATATCGAAACTGACAAGTAAGTCGTTGGGTTGTAAGCTGATGGTCTTGAGTTTCTGAATGAAATGGGCGGAGTCTTTTATGTATGTGTCAGTGTTGCCGATGTGAGGTTGCAGCATCTTTGCGAGGTATTTCGCAACTGCGTACGTAGGTGAGTCAATGGCGCTTACAATCGGCCTAAGGGGTGTGCCAGGCTTGTGAATCTTCGGAAGTCCATAAAGTCTGGGAGGTAAAGCTTCACTCCTCTTTAGTTTCAGCTGATCACTGGGTGGAATGGACGAAGACTTAATCAGTTGATTGGTTTTCCGAAGAACGCGACCTGTTGGATCCCTGGAGAGCTTCTTGTAGGTGGTCGGATCTAGGAGCTCAGTCACCTTGTGTTCGTAGTCACGTTGGTTCATCACCACCGTGGCGTTTCCTTTGTCCGCCTGCAGTACTATAATCTCCTTGTTTGAGTTAAGATTTTTAAGAGCTTTTCGTTCTTGAAGAGAAAGATTGCTCTTAGGTGGCTTAGCTCGTTGAAGAATTCTAGAAGATTCGAGGCGTATTTGGTCTGCTGTAGTTGACGGCAATTCACGAATACCGGCTTCAATGCAGGAGATGATCTCTTCTCTTACGTTGCCGTGATACTGGCATAATTCCTCGGTGCATACGACAAAAACGCGTCTTAACTACAGCTGCATCTCACCGTATTTACAACCGCACGGAACGAGCCCTTCTTCGGGAACGCATCCACCAAACCCGCCGAGAACTAGCCCACAACAACAAGGAACTTCTGTCGTTACATCTTCATCTCAGCCATAAGTTGGAAAAGGAACATTGGGATCACGTGGACAGAATCACGTTTGCTTCAATGGTCACTCACTACTACAGGACTACGGAAAGACACAAAAAGAAATATGAAGACTGCCTGAACTCTAGCGCAGAAAAGCAGTATCGGCACACTTCGAACAACAACAATGAAGTTTCAGCCTTCGCACAGACAAGCCGAACGGTCGTCAATTTGTCAGACCATCAACTGTCACCCGCAGAAGCTTCCGTCCTCTCAAAAGGTGGGAACTACGCCATCACACCCCATGTACTACCTATAGAAGAGATCATCTCCTGCATTGAAGCCGGTATTCGTGAATTGCCGTCAACTACAGCAGACCAAATACGCCTCGAATCTTCTAGAATTCTTCAACGAGCTAAGCCACCTAAGAGCAATCTTTCTCTTCAAGAACGAAAAGCTCTTAAAAATCTTAACTCAAACAAGGAGATTATAGTACTGCAGGCGGACAAAGGAAACGCCACGGTGGTGATGAACCAACGTGACTACGAACACAAGGTGACTGAGCTCCTAGATCCGACCACCTACAAGAAGCTCTCCAGGGATCCAACAGGTCGCGTTCTTCGGAAAACCAATCAACTGATTAAGTCTTCGTCCATTCCACCCAGTGATCAGCTGAAACTAAAGAGGAGTGAAGCTTTACCTCCCAGACTTTATGGACTTCCGAAGATTCACAAGCCTGGCACACCCCTTAGGCCGATTGTAAGCGCCATTGACTCACCTACGTACGCAGTTGCGAAATACCTCGCAAAGATGCTGCAACCTCACATCGGCAACACTGACACATACATAAAAGACTCCGCCCATTTCATTCAGAAACTCAAGACCATCAGCTTACAACCCAACGACTTACTTGTCAGTTTCGATATAACATCTCTGTTCACCATGGTTCCAGTCAATGAAGCCATAACACAGCTTAAGGAGATTTTTCCAGAAGACATTACGACGCTTTTCCACCACGTCCTCACGACTACGTATTTTCAGTGGAACCACGAATACTATGAACAGACAGACGGTGTAGCAATGGGAAGTCCTCTCAGTCCGGTTATTGCGAATTTTTACATGGAATTTTTCGAAGCTACTGCCTTGGATTCAGCACCGTTTAAACCTTCGTGCTGGTGGCGTTACGTGGACGACACGTTCGTCATTTGGAGTCACGGAGAATCAGCCCTGACAGAATTTCTGGATCACCTCAACAGCATCAATAAACAAATTCAATTCACCATGGAGAAGGAACAAGACGGCAAATTGCCCTTTTTGGATGTCATGGTGAACAGAAAACAGAATGGCACACTAGGCCACAAGGTGTACCGTAAACCGACCCATACAGACCGCTACCTTCACAAGAACTCCAACCACCATCCGAAACAAAAGCGTGCTATGATTAAAACTCTGGCAGACCGAGCTACACGCATTTGCGAACCACAAGTTCTACACCAGGAATTTCAACACTTAGAGTCAGCGCTCCACTCTAATGGCTACGCAAAACGAGAAATTAAGAGAGCATTACATCCTAGTAAAGGTCCCAACATCACAGAAACAGCCGCAAACAATAGGAAGGGCAAGGCCTTTTTACCGTACATCAGATCAGTCACAGACCGCATAGGCAAACTACTTAAACGCCACAACATTGACACCGTCTACAAGCCCACTAAACAGATTTGTAACATACTCCGTTCCGCCAAAGATCCCAGGGATCCTCTATCCACCGCAGGAGTATATAGAATACCTTGTTCGTGTGGCAAGGTGTACATCGGAACCACACAACGTAGTATAAAAACCCGCATTGAAGAACACAGAAGAAATTGTCGCTTGGGTCAAACTGAAAAATCAGCAATTGCTGAACATGCCATACTTGAAGAAGGGGAACACATCATCCAATATGGTAACACAGATATTCTGGCATCTACATCCCACTACTATTCTCGCTTATTCCGTGAAGCCATTGAAATATACAAGCACAAAAATAATATCAATCGCAAAGTAGAAGGACTCAAACTCAACAGAATATGGCAAACAGCGTTAACAAAAACAAAAATCCAGAACCCCTCTCCAGCCAATCAGACGCCAGCTCCTTGTAGTACTCCACTGGTACAAGTCCAGCCCACTGGCCACCCGGACCTATCACAACGTACTTCCCCTCCAGCCGCCGACATAAATACCGCACCTCTGGTGGTGACCAGCACAGTCGGTGCTGAAATCTCCACTAGGAAACTTCGACCTCGCCGCCACTGAAGATGTCTGCCGTAGTCGCAGACGAAACGTTTGGGAAGAAGAAGGAACCCAATAGACCACGGCCCACAAGCCCGGTTAATATTATTGCATCTAGTATTGACACCGGCCGTGAAAGCCTTAGAACTTTGATGAATCGCCTCTACGGGGAGGAAACACATCCACGGATTCGGCGCCTAGAAGTGCTACGAGTAAGAAAATCACAACTACTTTGTTCACTTTGTTTTCTTTTACGTTGCCGTGATACTGGCATAATTCCTCGGTGCATACGACAAAAACGCGTCTTAACTACAGCTGCATCTCACCGTATTTACAACCGCACGGAACGAGCCCTTCTTCGGGAACGCATCCACCAAACCCGCCGAGAACTAGCCCACAACAACAAGGAACTTCTGTCGTTACATCTTCATCTCAGCCATAAGTTGGAAAAGGAACATTGGGATCACGTGGACAGAATCACGTTTGCTTCAATGGTCACTCACTACTACAGGACTACGGAAAGACACAAAAAGAAATATGAAGACTGCCTGAACTCTAGCGCAGAAAAGCAGTATCGGCACACTTCGAACAACAACAATGAAGTTTCAGCCTTCGCACAGACAAGCCGAACGGTCGTCAATTTGTCAGACCATCAACTGTCACCCGCAGAAGCTTCCGTCCTCTCAAAAGGTGGGAACTACGCCATCACACCCCATGTACTACCTATAGAAGAGATCATCTCCTGCATTGAAGCCGGTATTCGTGAATTGCCGTCAACTACAGCAGACCAAATACGCCTCGAATCTTCTAGAATTCTTCAACGAGCTAAGCCACCTAAGAGCAATCTTTCTCTTCAAGAACGAAAAGCTCTTAAAAATCTTAACTCAAACAAGGAGATTATAGTACTGCAGGCGGACAAAGGAAACGCCACGGTGGTGATGAACCAACGTGACTACGAACACAAGGTGACTGAGCTCCTAGATCCGACCACCTACAAGAAGCTCTCCAGGGATCCAACAGGTCGCGTTCTTCGGAAAACCAATCAACTGATTAAGTCTTCGTCCATTCCACCCAGTGATCAGCTGAAACTAAAGAGGAGTGAAGCTTTACCTCCCAGACTTTATGGACTTCCGAAGATTCACAAGCCTGGCACACCCCTTAGGCCGATTGTAAGCGCCATTGACTCACCTACGTACGCAGTTGCGAAATACCTCGCAAAGATGCTGCAACCTCACATCGGCAACACTGACACATACATAAAAGACTCCGCCCATTTCATTCAGAAACTCAAGACCATCAGCTTACAACCCAACGACTTACTTGTCAGTTTCGATATAACATCTCTGTTCACCATGGTTCCAGTCAATGAAGCCATAACACAGCTTAAGGAGATTTTTCCAGAAGACATTACGACGCTTTTCCACCACGTCCTCACGACTACGTATTTTCAGTGGAACCACGAATACTATGAACAGACAGACGGTGTAGCAATGGGAAGTCCTCTCAGTCCGGTTATTGCGAATTTTTACATGGAATTTTTCGAAGCTACTGCCTTGGATTCAGCACCGTTTAAACCTTCGTGCTGGTGGCGTTACGTGGACGACACGTTCGTCATTTGGAGTCACGGAGAATCAGCCCTGACAGAATTTCTGGATCACCTCAACAGCATCAATAAACAAATTCAATTCACCATGGAGAAGGAACAAGACGGCAAATTGCCCTTTTTGGATGTCATGGTGAACAGAAAACAGAATGGCACACTAGGCCACAAGGTGTACCGTAAACCGACCCATACAGACCGCTACCTTCACAAGAACTCCAACCACCATCCGAAACAAAAGCGTGCTATGATTAAAACTCTGGCAGACCGAGCTACACGCATTTGCGAACCACAAGTTCTACACCAGGAATTTCAACACTTAGAGTCAGCGCTCCACTCTAATGGCTACGCAAAACGAGAAATTAAGAGAGCATTACATCCTAGTAAAGGTCCCAACATCACAGAAACAGCCGCAAACAATAGGAAGGGCAAGGCCTTTTTACCGTACATCAGATCAGTCACAGACCGCATAGGCAAACTACTTAAACGCCACAACATTGACACCGTCTACAAGCCCACTAAACAGATTTGTAACATACTCCGTTCCGCCAAAGATCCCAGGGATCCTCTATCCACCGCAGGAGTATATAGAATACCTTGTTCGTGTGGCAAGGTGTACATCGGAACCACACAACGTAGTATAAAAACCCGCATTGAAGAACACAGAAGAAATTGTCGCTTGGGTCAAACTGAAAAATCAGCAATTGCTGAACATGCCATACTTGAAGAAGGGGAACACATCATCCAATATGGTAACACAGATATTCTGGCATCTACATCCCACTACTATTCTCGCTTATTCCGTGAAGCCATTGAAATATACAAGCACAAAAATAATATCAATCGCAAAGTAGAAGGACTCAAACTCAACAGAATATGGCAAACAGCGTTAACAAAAACAAAAATCCAGAACCCCTCTCCAGCCAATCAGACGCCAGCTCCTTGTAGTACTCCACTGGTACAAGTCCAGCCCACTGGCCACCCGGACCTATCACAACGTACTTCCCCTCCAGCCGCCGACATAAATACCGCACCTCTGGTGGTGACCAGCACAGTCGGTGCTGAAATCTCCACTAGGAAACTTCGACCTCGCCGCCACTGAAGATGTCTGCCGTAGTCGCAGACGAAACGTTTGGGAAGAAGAAGGAACCCAATAGACCACGGCCCACAAGCCCGGTTAATATTATTGCATCTAGTAAATTCATTTGAATTACAAACAAGTTTCATTTTATAACCAAGCAACACTTAAACCGGCAGTGCTGTGGTTAGTGTTTGCCTACCACCTAGGAAGTTCGGGTTTGACTCCAGGGACCTGCATGTAGTATTCGTGGTGGACAAAGCGGTTTCAGGGTGACTTTCCTCCATTTTCCCCTGCCACTCATTCCACCAATTACTCCATAATCACCTTTCCAATCGTGGATTTCAGCTGCATGTCATATCATCCTCTTCCTCACTATCATACCTGCTGCTTGGCTGACCAGCCCCTGACAGGTGTGAGACCCAAGGCACTGGCACAAGGAGAAGTCCTGCATAAGGAGAAGGTAACCAGGTAAAGAAAGAAGGAAGGAAAAAAAAAAAGAACACTCAAACCATACACAATGCGTCTAATATCAACTTCAATGAATTGGAGTTGGAAGGTTCATCAAGATAATCACTTATAAAGAGTTACAATCAGGTGAATGTTAGGTGGTACGAAGTTCACCAGGTCATCTGGTTTTGCAATAAAAAGATAAAGTAAAAAAAAAAATTGCATAATAATCTTCAGAACCTTATAGTAGATCACTACAGAGTTATTCCATATTAAGATTACTGTTAAAAAAAACATGGTAGTTTCCTTGCTTTTGAGGAAATGATTAAGAAACTTGTAATTAAATTTTAAGTAATGGCCCCTATTGATTAATATATGGTACTAGTTCATGCCTGATGTATCCATTTAGAGTAATTACTATTAATGCATATGTAATTTTTATTGTTCAGATCAAGGAATGCTGTGATAAAGCTGTGATTGTAGCAAAAGTACCAAAATCTGAACGTCCTACAACAGCTCCAGCAAAGGTAGGACGCACAGATGGAGAATCTGGAGGGAAGACAGCAGGCAGCGTTGCACCAAAACCAGTAAAGCGGCCTACATCAGCAAGCAGTCAGCCAGGAACTGCTGGAAAGAAAGCCGGGGCAAAGAAGGCAGCAGGACCAGGATCTGCAGTGGGTGCGCCTAAAACCAAAGCTGCTAGCAAAACAGTTGAGAAAGATCTTAGTTCAGAGGAGGTAGATGAAAGAGCAAGTGCTATTTTCCCAGAGGATGTGCTAAATGACCTTGGTGATGCCAATTGGAAAACTCGGTTATCTGCTGTGGAACAATTTACTCAGGTATTATTTGCAATCATAGTGATATGTATGGAAAATGAATCACTAGTTCAGTGTTATATTAACCAAATTTTTTCTGCCACAATTCTCTCAGAAATTAGCAAATTCATGGTATTTAGCAGCCTGGAAATCACTTTGAATTTCAAATTGCACCTTGAAAACCTGGAATTCACCTTGATTTTGAAAAACTCCTTGAATTTTTCTAAACACTTCTATGTTACTTTCTTGTGCTTGAGGTACATGCTGCTCCAGGTACGATAGTGGGATCGTTGACACGCATGTCGGTCTTCCACTGTGCTCTTTCCAACCAAGGTCAAAACTACATGGAGACTTAACCTGCCAGTACGCTACAGTTTGTTCACCAGTTCGCTTATTTATATTTGTATCTGGCAGCAAGACATGTCCAAAAGCCTAACTTTAAATACTGTCAAGTGTCATGTTTTGCTTCTTCCAGCATCAGAAGCATGATTTGTCTAACTCTATGCATATATTGACTGGTCCTTGTGTGAATGTTCAGGAAAAGTCTCCTTTAAATAGTACAATACTTCCTGCCTACATTAGCATAAGGAAAACGACGCCAGAATTTCTAAAGCCAATTTCATGTTCCTCTTAAATTTTGTTCTGAACATATAAAATTTATCACAATCTTAAAATGTAACTCATAATATTGTGGTATTAAATTACAATTACAAAGACTTCATGTAATTATTTGGTGTATAGCTTGCAAAGAAGCCAATTTTCTTATGGCTATTCAAACATAAGACAAACTACTGTTTCAATCACAGCACTACTTTCTATTGCAATAGGCAATTACCCTCCAGCAACCATTAAGAGATGACTAGAAGGTCATGCTTTTGACATACAGGTAAAGTAAATGGAATCTGGATATATGAATAATTTTTTTCTGTTCTAGCTTGTCTTCTAAACATGGGTGTTTTCAAAATTTTTCAGATTGTAAGTGAAATGGAGCCAAATGATGTGCCAACCCAAGTACTTATTAGAACGTTAAACAAGAAACCAGGATTGAAGGACACAAATTTCCAAGTACTTAAAGCAAGACTGGAAGCAGTAAAACTAATGGCTGAAACCATGCCATTTTCAAGGTATTACTAATTTAAAGCAAGTTAAATTTTAACTAATGTGGACTTAACAAAATCATAATTCATTCTTCCAAGTTAGGGGAAAATTTAGTCTACATCTCCAATAATAAAACTAATAAAGAATAATTTATCATCCCTGGCCTTAGAAGGGAACCTCATTTCCAAAAGACCACAAAATCATGCAGGATATTACTATGCTTGGTCGGAAAATACATACTATCTGAACAGAGTGCTTCTGACCGGAACCACATTAGCTGTGTTTATTTCTGAACAACTGCATTATCCTGTTTTCATTAACACTGCTACTTGTTTCTCAACAGATATTATTTTACATTTGTTGTGCTCTAACCAAAGACCAAAACGTACTTTAAAATAACTTGGTGTTGGTGCATTGGAATATTAAACAATGGAAATATTAAAAACGGAAGCATTATTAACAGTGAAGTAGTCATGTTGAAGTTCAATTTCTTAGTCCCTTTTTTACACCCACCTTCACTTTAAAATGTTCAAAATGTTTCAGTAGGTTTAGCATTTAAAATGGTGTGGTCCTCCAGACATTCGGGGGTTGTGAGAGAGCAATGTGACCGCCAAAACATAAAAATATGGTGCTCTCTAAAAAAACGGTTACTATTACTGCTATTGCTCTCTTCAATATCATTGTGTAAAATATTGGAGAGCAAGAGGATTAATGACTTCATTGTCAGAAATCCTGCATTAGCTAACAACATTTAAAATGAAGGTGATGTAGAAAAGTGACTCAAGCATTAAACAACGTACTTTAATGCATTTCCTGCAGACAGAGTATGAATTATAAATTATTTAAAACATTGAAGGAGTAATATAAACAGTATGGAATAACAATAAAATTTGAAATACACCTTATTAACCGTAAGCACTTTCCCAATAATTAGTGGTTCATTGTACAAGTAAAACTGATGCAGTTTACAACTCAGTGTTTCTTACAAAGTTTGCATGCCAAACACTTTTTTCACATTTCCTTTTCTTTGAAGAAGATAATAGTTTTCCAGTTTTGTGCTTTTCCATTCAAATAGAGTTGACACATTTTACAGAAGCACAAGTGAACTCAGATTTAAAATTAATGTCTAATGCTAAATCCGGGTACCTCTCAAAAAGCTTTGTGAACACGTTCAATAGAATGTTTTTACCACTTTTCAAAGTTTTCCCTTTGGAATGTTTCATATGTAGCTGCTTTTACAAATGGCTTTTTTTAAACGATGTAGCAATGCAGCAATGAGTAGTCTCATCCCCAGGAAATGATGGGTACAGGCGGGCAGGTAACAGTGCGGTATTATTACTATTCCCACTAGATCAACTTTATTACCATTAACTTGCGACACTTGAACATATCTCCTCTTTTATAAGGGAATACTTTTAGGTCCCAAAGCTATTGTGTTCAGGAACTTCGTGGTTTTGTACGAGTTAAAGCCTCACTTCTTTCTTTCGGAAATATTTTAGCACATTTGATATTTGCACGTATTAAATACTTACATGCAGTATTCAACCACGCATGCTTTGGCAATATAATTTAACGTTGTTGGGTTGCTGACAAATTCTCTTATTCCACAGTACGAATATGCAACCATCTTTAGCAACGCATATTATTACTATTCATTCATTAGCTCTCTATAGGGATATGTGTGTGTGTGTGTTGTATTGATTTGTCATTGAGCTGTATACAGCAATAGACAGTGTCACAAGAAACATCTTATTACATACAATAAAACTATTATATAATATTTTACGAACATCAGATCAATTGCATATAACAGAAATAACTATATAATAACAATTTTTCAAAATTGTTTGTGACATTAACCATTTGTAATATCTTTATTATTAGTTTGAATTGTTTTGCTTTTATCTTTTTTAAACCACTAAGAAAACTGACACACAATGATCAACTTTTAATGTATTTGACCATTGCTTAAGTATATTGTATTCCCTTCTCCTTACTATTGTGTAATAAAAGCATTACTGCAAATGTTAACATTAATTAACATGAAGTACATAGACGAATTAGCCTTTGTAAGAATGCTTTGTACAAAAGCGGGTAGAGAAAGTCCTCTAAATGTAACACATCAGATTTTAATTGTTACTCGTTGATCAGCTGTTTATGTAATACTGAGTTGGTAGCTACAGTCCGATTTTTGAAAAAAGATACATGACTGCCGTCAGTTTTACCAGTGTTCTCAAGAAGCAGATAGCAAATTACGCCAATGCTTGGAACATATAAATAAGCAATTTAATTTAAAAGGCGAGTCAATTAAATTGATTATAACAACACTGTTTTCAAACTTCTAAGAAAGGAAGATATATAAATAAGCATTTGGGTTTATCTCTCAGCAGCAAAAACATGCAGATGTAATCTATTAGCCTACTTTCACAACAAGTAATTTGTTTTCAATATGAATTCGCTGTGTCTTTGCATCTTCAGAGTATTGATTGAGTACCTATTTTCCAGTTGAATCTGGCTCTGACACTCTCTGAAGAGCAACAGGATGTCATCAGCAAAACCATGGGACGTTAATAAGTGGCCCCCTTTTCTTATTAGGACCTCCTGAGGCAATTTCAAGTAACATCAGTCCAGCCCTTTGACACAGTTTCATCTAATCACACTATTTCCTCCAAGATTTTGTTTTGCATTTCTTTTAAAATCAAAGTTCTTATAGTGCTATATCTTTCTAATATCAGTTTTTGGTTATTTATATTTTTGAACTGAAATGCTAGACCATTGAGGATTTTGTTCCAAGAACTAAAGCTTCCCTCAAATAGGTCTGCTTCTTTAAGAGAAGAAAGAAGCTTACGTGTAGTAGGATCCTCTTTTCGGTTGTAATAGCTATAGATGTGCCTTCTTATGGCATCTAATCGGAAACGTTTCCAGTTGGGTAACTGGAGTCACATTTCGTGATGGACCTGGCTATAGCTGCTTCTCTCTACAGATTCTCAAAACAGCCACCTCACTTATGTCAGGAGCACATGCATTTATTTTCTTCATTTGATTGAAAGGAATAAGGGGTTCATTGTTAAGGAGCATATTCCTATTTATTTATGCCAACAAACTTACTGTTGGTGTTTTTAAACACACAAACCGTGTGTGGGCAATATTTGAGAGGTAGAACTGAAAACTTAAAAATTCAATTAAAATAAAACATCCGCCTTTGTGGTTTACAAGGAGAAATACGAACTGGTTTGAGAATTCAATGCCATTCTGGCAGATTGTCACAGTAGCTCCATGGTTAGAGCAGCCGCCTGGTAAGCAGAAGGTCTGTGGTTCAAATCCCAGCTCTGGCATTGAATTTTTAAGTTTTCAGTTCTACCTCTCAAGCATATTCCTGTTCGAAGAATTCCGTAATCGAATAGATAAATTCTCTAGCTTGACTGTGCGATGTAACACCACAGTTGGAAGCAGTCTTTCACTTGGGCCATGAATCCTTGGTCTACATATACCTCTGTCTCTACCTCTGCAAACTCGTGCTTCCATAAGTACTTATTTTAATGAGTTTTAATAAAGTAGGCTAACAACACAATGGCAACTGAACTTTCAACCAAGCTCGGTTTCTTGCAAACATCTAGTGATAACTGATCTGATCACATGATTCAGCAGTGTAACCAATGTGGCAACCTTTGTTTACATTTCTGTAGCAATAACCTCACCCTTTACCGCCCTTGCTTAACAGCTGTCGTGTATCTTTTTAAAATCAGACTTTAGCAATGCATCTCTTTTAATTATTTATTATACTTGTTTTGTTTTTAAGCACTGCATTGGATTACTGTGTGACGGATATAGCTGATAAACTGGGAGACGTTAAGAATGGTGCTCTTGCATCAGAAACGCTCACATCTCTTTCTGAGGCAACAAAACTGGATTTAGTAGCTTGTGAAGTATTGAATTTTGCCTTTAATCAGAAAAGTCCCAAGGTTCAACAAGAAGCTTTGAGCTGGTTAACCACTGCTATTAGGGAGTTTGGATTTGTGTAAGTACATAGATTCTACTTGAACTTTATAAATATTAATATTGTAAGGCAAAACTTGGTGTAATTAAACCTACAGGTAAATTGTTTGCACTGAGTTGGTAGATTTCAGTGTTTGCAATAAATGTAAAAGTTAAATGCAAATGAAGATGGGCTATGCTGAAGACTCCAGAGAATCTTATGCTTGCCCCTCCTACCAGTATTGCGGAATGTGGCACATGCATCTTATACAGCTGAACTGAGAACATGATCTTCATTAATTGTGCTCAGATAAATATTTTAGAAAGATAGATGCCGATGTTATAATTAAACAGAACTTTATTTTCTAATCATGACTGTACAAAACTCCTGTATATGATACTTAAAATGCAAGCTATGTTAATTAAGGAAATTGAAGCTATTAACAGTGAGGCAACAAGATTCTAAAGTAAGAACAAATTAGAAACTAAAAACTTCACTTATCTTAGTAATATTGCAAGTTCTTGGTGCAAAGCTATGTACCTGTTATCAACATTCTTTCAAATATACTTTAAAAGCACAAACCATGCATTTTGGAAAGGTTGTTGGCAAAGGCTCTGGATCTTGCATTTCATCCCAATAATTAGTTGTGTGTGGAGAGCTCTATCTATTTTTGGAATTGCTCTGCATAGTAGTAAATGTTCTTTGTCCACAGTAAATCTGGTTGTTTACAAAGGGTACACTGAGATGTATACAGCTGAACCTGCTTTATACGTAACCCAGTTCTAAGTAATTCATATTTGTACGTAAATTGTTGTAAGTTCCAGCGAATGTAATTTAGAAACATGTTAATAGAACCTCATTTATGCGTAATATATTTATACACAATTCACTGTTAAACATATTAAATTTTAGTGAATTAAACTGAATTTTGCATAATTACAATCAGCCTATGGCATATGCTGTCTTAAATGAAACTTGAGGTGTATTTTCCTTATCTCTGTTGGCAAATATGTGAGCTGAGCAGGTGGCTTTTGGTGGCAGAAACAAGACGCACGTTTGCTGATAGAGCCAGCTGCTTTTGGTATGACAATGTCATAACAAGTGAGAAGTAAAGCTAAAACTTCTCGGTATCTGGTGTGCACTGATTAACAGCTAATTTGTCTTTCAGTTTTCAATTTCTTTTAATCAGCCATGGAGAGCAAAGGAAATATGCACTAGATCAAAAAGTAAAATTCATACAAGAGGTACAACTTAATCCACATAAAACCAAAACTGAAATTGCTTTACTTAGGAACTGTTTATACCATGCTACATAAAGTCATCAGTAACAAAATAAGGTGTGTGCGTGCATGTGTGTGTGTGTGTGTGTGTGTGTGTGTGTGTGTGTGTGTGTGTGTGTGTGTGTGTGTGTGTGTGTGTGTGTGTGTGTGGGGGGGGGGGTCGGAATGATTATAATTTGGTGGAATGGAAAGATAATTTATTTTTTGACTGTATGATTTGTGTGCCTTTTCTTTGTTAACATATCAGCCTGTTCATTTCCAGGTAATCCTACATGTGCTGGAATCCATTATGGGATTATTTGTTTTCCTAAATTTTGTAGCAGCTTGATCGAGTATTTCATTTATTGTATTGTCACTTGAGTATTGATTGATTCAAAACTTGGTTTACAAGCAATAACCAGAGTATGGTTGCTTTGTTGAATTTATTAATGTAATTAAAAAGTTGTAGATTGGTATTAATGGTTGCTATCTCATCAAAATTTGTGTTCAGGCTTACAGATAAATATAGATTGAACAGTTTGCAATGTATTCCAGCTTTTGCATACCCATTTTTTTCCATAAGAGATCCATCTGTATAAATATGTAGCCATTCCTGCTCTAAGTATTTTGTATGAGTTGTTTGCAGGGAATTGTTACATTTTGGGAATGTAGGAGTTAATGTTCAGTTCATTTTCTGATTAGTGATATGTTATTTTAGTGGTAAAATGACCAGAATGTTAAATCATGTTTCAACTTGAACCAAAATGTTGTTAATATATAAATTTAAAAAATGTATTGTGTTTCTCTTTTCCTTTGTGTTTGAGATAAGAGCATGTGAACATGTACGTCAAAGCTGGGAAAGTAATTTTGTGATAAAATATTAAGTGATTTATGCTAAGGGCAGAAATAATCTACTTAATGTGTACATTTTTACAAACTTTACAATCCAATGTGTGCCATTAGTTAACACCATCAAGGTAAGATTTTTGTTTTAGGGTTGTTTGGTGTGTTTTTATATACTGGTTTACTGTCAGTACATGCCTATCATGCTTGGCAATTGTTTTGTGAGAACGTTGGCCAGTGTTCATATTTCTTTGACTTTTGTACTTCAGTGCTTTTACCTTTAGTTATAGAGAAAAAAGCGAAATGTACAGATTATTGAAACTAAAGACATTCTTTAATGTCTTCAGTTCCACAATATGTTAACTTAATTTTAGGTTCTCCATAGCCTTGAAATCTATGTACAATTTGTCATATAATTTTTATCTGTAAGGATTTTAATCCTGTGATACGCACAATGCATTACTGGAATAAATTATTTCCATAGAATTACCTTGCTTGCTTTTCTTAATAAATACTTGCTACACCCATTTACTTGGCTAGTACGTTGTTATTAATCTGATGTGCAGGATTTTGATCCATCAATTTTTCCCTAGCCAGCCAATATAAATTATGTATCTTCCCATTTGGTATAGCTTTCTTCAATTCTGGTCATTCCAGTAAGTGTTCTCCATTTAAAATCTCGCCAGCATTGCAGATCTTACTTGCGTGGTCACTTATAAAACCAAACCTGTGCAGAAGTTCCGCCAAACAGTCATGTCCAGTGGCTAATCTGAAGTGAGCAACTGCTTCTTTCCTTGGGAAATCTTTTATTTTATGTTAGAATAATTTTTATTGGAAATTCCTTTTGAATATTATGTTGGCATTTTTGTTCTATACTAATTTTGACATTTTTTTGGTTTCGCATCTAATCCACAAGACTTTATAGATTTTGAACGTAACACCACCCTTTTTGGCTAGAAAGTCTGCAGTCTCATTACCAATCAGCCCACATGTGCTCGTATCCATTGTAGTATCTGCTGAAATTTTGTTTGGAGTATTCTATAATATGATCTTATTCCTTATATTATAAGATTCATATGGACTGTCATATCGTTCAATTGCTTGAATGGCAGAAACTGAGTCTGTGAGATTAACTACTTCATTTTCTTTTATATCAGTCCTATAGTATATCTGTTGTAATGCTCGTATTGCAGTTGTATTTGTTAGTATGCTTAATGTGCTTTTCTTATACATTATGTTTAACCATTTAATAAATGCTAATCGTGATTATTAATCTTGCAGAATCGATCCAAAGACAATTATGGATAATGTGAAGAAGGCAGTTGGTGCTACTCACCCAGGGGTGCGAAATGCTGGCATTACTTTTGCAGGCACCCTTTATGTATATATAGGTTCACAGTTAAGGGCATTCTTTGAAAATGAGAAACCTGCACTACAGCAGCAAATTTTTGCAGAATTTGACAAGGTAATTAGAATAATATTTCGAATTATTATTAAATGTAATAGGAAGAGTATTATGTAGTATTTCTTTTAGTTTAACAAGCTTAATAGTTTCAGTATGTGTGCATGCTGGACAGTGATTGTTTTAAACTTCTGTACTCAGCCACTCAGAATAGTGCTGCTGCTTTGTTTTGAACTAATGGAAATAAAGCACATTCCACCCTTAGATGACAGTACACGTTAAATGGAGCGCAGTGTTGCAACATGTACTAGTTGAGAATCTTTCTGAAACTGAGAATACTTGGACAAAATGCAGTTATCAGATCAAAAGTTTTAAAATGTTATTGGATTCATTCTCAGAACCTTCAAGAGTGACACTTGTAGTATACAGATCTCTTATTTGTTTAACTGGTGAACTTTTAGAAACACTTTTCATGATTTTGAGAATGTGCTCGAGTAATATGAATGCATCTATTGATTCAAAGTTCCCCGGAAAGATATACCATAAAATATGGAAAGTATGCATCCAAAGTAAACAGTCTCAAATGCTTCAGAAGATGATGTATGGTTAAGGGTATGCATTGCATAACCTAATTTGCTGAGTTTTGTAACCATAAAATTTGTCCTTCATGTAAGGTCAGTTCCTACACCTTAGATTTTGGGAAGCAATGTACTGAAAGTAATTTTTTGATGTTAGCATGCAGGGGAAACTCCACCGTTACCTATTAGAGGTAAGACAAACAAGACTGATGAAGGTTGTGATGAAGAGGAGGAATCGTGCGACACAGCTGCAAACCCAAAGTTGAACATACAAAACTTAATGCCACATGTGGATATAAGTTCACATATTACAGAAGCTTTTCTTAATGAGCTTTCTGACAGGAATTGGAAGGTAAGAAGTTCATGTCTTAATAAAAACAATTTTGAAGTCATAGAATATAGAGATTTCTTTATGTTAACCATAGAAAATGGAGGTATTTGATCTAAGTTATTATAGCAGCTTTTATTGTTTAAATGGTATGGCTTCTTGTATTTGTTAAATATTAATTTCAGTATTATGTAATAATTTTATTTTTTATATTTTCTTTGAGTGCTTTGTGCACTTATTTGTGAGGAATTTTCCTCTGAATATCAGATTTATTCATTTTAGGAGTGTTGTTAATTTTTTTTTTAAATAGTATATCTGTAAAGGAAAAAGAAAATATTGGTTTACATACAGTTTGTTCAGCAGTTGAAGGTCCCTGGCAGGAATGCAGCTAGCAACTACATCAGTAAACCATTCCCAATAAACAATGATATCGCGAGCAGCAGTTCTGCTTCTAATCGCATTTATGGTGTTGACAAACTTTGAATGCGTGTTCACGCCAGATTAAAGCAAACAAATAATTCAAAATAGCACAATTTAAATGTTATTTTCAGTTCATCCAGTATATTTAGCTTATAAAGCGTAAAGTGTTCTCAACTACTCCTTTTTGCCATTGATCATTTTCTGCTTTTTCTATATTTTTAAAAAACATTGCCAACCTGTTTCGGTCTTACATGATATATCCTCGAGCATTATGTCATGCAATTCCTGTAAGAATAAGTCAGCTGTTACATTTCTTTAAATATTCATTTTATGTACCTTGGCCCAAACTAGTCCTATGGAATTGAGATCACACATGTATGGGGGCAAGTAAATGATAGTGTGGCCCAAAATAACCAATAATAACATAACAATTGAGGAAGAATTCAGTCTCAACAACTTCATCCCCTCGTGCAGGATCAAAGAGTGAAGTATTAATAGTGTAGTAATTGTTCTTGCAAGTACAGGTAATGGAAGTAATAGAAGAAGGGCAGTAATACCTTTAAAAGCCTCTCTAGGTTTGTTTGATTTAGGCATCCTATAAAGATCTGTTTTACACCTAGAACTGTCACTCTGAACCCCTTTGTTCTACAACCACAATATCATAGATTTCAAAACACTTGTAGGTGGAGGATTATCTCTTCTACATTACTTGTCACAAAACTAGTGACAAGTACAATTTCACAACTGAAATTAAGAGAAATTAGAAGCAAGTAAACATAGCATGAGTAATATTGGAGGTAAGTCGGCAACATGACCAGCAGGACGACTGTGAAGGTTACACTGCACGGAATGTCTCTTCCCTGCCCTTCATTCCCCTTAGACCATGAAGTGGTGAACAGACAATAGCTTCTAAATGTGCTCTCAATTTATTTTTGTCTGCACATCACGTTGCTGTCTGTTTTGGCAGCAGACAACTATATTGGATCCAGTTTAAAAATCACACTTTTGTGTTACTCTGTAGAGGAAACAGCTTATTGGAATACCCCAAAAACTCTCACTCATTCAGACACACGCACACTCACACTCACTCTCACTCACACACTCACTCTCTCTCACACTCACACACTCACTCACACACTCACTCACACACTCACTCACACACTCACTCACACACTCTCTCACACACTCTCTCACACACTCACTCTCACACTCACTCACTCTCACTCACTTGCACACACACTCACTCTCACTCACTCACACACTCTCTCACTCTCACTCACACACTCACTCACACACTCTCTCACACACTCTCTCACACACTCACTCTCACACTCACTCACTTGCACACACACTCACTCTCACTCACACACTCACTCTCTCACTCACTCTCACTCACACTCACTCTCTCACTCACTTACACACATACTCACTCTCACTCACACACTCTCTCTCACTCACTCTCACACACTCACTCTCACACACTCACTCACATACTCACTCTCACTCACACACTCTCTCTCACTCACTCTCTCACTCACTCTCACACACTCACTCTCACACTCACTCTCACACACTCACTCACTCACTCTCACTCACTTACACACACTCACTCACTCACTCTCACTCACTTACACACACTCACTCTCACTCACTTACACTCACTCTCACTCACTTACACACACACTCACTCACTTACACACACACACTCACACTCACTCACTCTCACTCACTTACACACACACTCACTCACTTACACACACACTCACTCACACACTCACTCACTCACTCACTCACTCTCACTCACTTACACACACACTCACTCTCACTCACACACTCACTCACTCTCACTCACACACACACACTCACTTACACACACACTCACTCACTTACACACACACTCACTTACACACACACTCACTCACTTACACACACTCACTTACACACACTCACACACACACTCACTCACTCTCACTCACACACTCACTCACTCTCACTCACTTACACACACACTCACTCACTCTCACTCACTTACACACACACTCACTCACTTACACACACACTCACTCACTTACACACACTCACTCACTTACACACACACTCACTCACTTACACACACACTCACTTACACACACACTCACACACACACACACTCACTTACACACACACTCACTTACACACACACTCACTTACACACACACTCACTTACACACACACTCACTTACACACACACTCACTTACTTACACACACACTCACTCACACACACACTCACTTACACACACACTCACTCTCACACACTCACTCACTCTCACTCACTTACACACACTCACTCACTCACTTACACACACACTCACACACACTCACTCACTCTCACTCACTTACACACACACTCACTCTCACACACTCACTCTCACTCACTTACACACACACTCACTCTCACACACTCACTCACTCTCACTCACTTACACACACACTCACTTACACACACACTCACACACACACTCACTCTCACTCACTTACACACACACTCACTCTCACACACTCACTCACTCTCACTCACTTACACACACTCACTCACACACTCACTCACTTACACACACACTCACTCTCACACACTCACTCACTCTCACTCACTTACACACACTCACTCACTCTCACTCACTCTCACTCACTTACACACTCACTCACTTACACACACACTCACTCACACTCACTCACTCTCACTCACTTACACACACACTCACTCTCACTCACTTACACACACACTCACTCACTTACACACTCACTCACTCTCACTCACTTACACACTCACTCACACACACACACTCACTCACTCACTTACACGCTCACTCACTCTCACTCACTTACACACACACTCACTCACACACACTCACTTTCACACACTCACTCACTTACACACACACTCACTTTCACACACTCACTCACTCTCACTCACTTACACACACTCACTCACTCTCACTCACTTACACACTCACTCACTTACACACACACTCACTCACTCTCTCACTTACACACACACTCTCACTCTCACTTACACACTCACTCACTTACACACACACTCACTCACACACACTCACTCACTCTCACTCACTTACACACACACTCACTCTCACTCACTTACACACACACTCACTCACTTACACACACTCACTCACTCTCACTTACACACACACTCACTCACTCACTTACACACACGCTCACTCACTCTCACTCACTTACACACACACTCTCTCACTCACTTACACACACACTCACTCACTCACTTACACACACGCTCACTCACACTCACTCACTTACATGCTCACTCACTCTCACTCACTTACACGCTCACTCACTCTCTCACTTACACACACACTCACTCACACTCACACACACGCTCACTCACTCTCACTCACTTACACGCACACTCACTCTCACTCACTTACACACACACTCACTCACTCACTTACACACACGCTCACTCACTCTCACTCACTTACACACACGCTCACTCACTCTCACTCACTTACACACTCACTCACTCTCACTCACTTACACACACACTCACTCACTTACACACACGCTCACTCACTCTCACTCACTTACACACACACTCACTCACTCTCACTCACTTACACACACACTCACTCACACTCACTCACTTACACACACTCACTCACACTCACTCACTTACACACACGCTCACTCACTCTCACTCACTTACACGCTCACTCACTCTCACTCACACACACACTCACTCACACTCACTTACACACACGCTCACTCACTCTCACTCACTTACACGCTCACTCACTCTCACTCACTTACATACACACTCACTCACTCACACACACGCTCACTCACTCTCTCACTTACACGCTCACTCACTCTCACTCACTTACACACACACTCACTCTCACTCACTTACACACACACTCACTCACACTCACTCACTTACACACACACTCACTTACACACACACTCACACACACACTCACTCACGCTCTTGCCCTCACCCTGACACACACTCAGTCACTTACACACTCACTCACGCTCTTGCCCTCACCCTGACACACACTCACTCACACACTCACTCACGCTCTTGCCCTCACCCTGACACACACTCACTCACTCACACACTCACTCACGCTCTTGCCCTCACCCTGACACACACTCACTCACTCACGCTCTTGCCCTCACCCTGACACACACTCACTCACACATGCACACAGGTGGGCCATACAGTGAAATAAAGTGCATGAAATTTTCTACTAAAGAAAAAGTATCTTGTGAGTTGCACGCCTTTTGACTTTTCTACTCTTGTACACGTTGCCATATTGCATATTTCCTTATAGGTACAAGGGAAATGAGGAAATACGCTTTAAGCGATAATCTAAATGGGTTTTAAGTGATCTCTACACAGTTGGTCACAATGTGATGGCTTTGAAGCCAAGAGATATAAAAGCACATAAGTTCCTATTTGAGAAGAATAAAGCATTTTTAAATGTAAACCAATAAGACATCTCAAATGGTTAACTTCACGACAAAAATGTGACGTAAATTATGTGCTTTAAAGAGATTTACATTCTTTGTGTGGCAAGATCTTGTATCTCTTGTGGTTTATCAGTTGTACAAAAGAATGAGGACTTAGGAGGCTCTTCTCAGAAAATTCAAGATATACATTTCATTTGCCATGAAACTATCTTAAACATATGGTATTTTAATCAAAATTAAGCCATTTTGTGAGAAAATGCAAATTTAAAAAAATGTTGCGTGTAAAGGCTTTGTGTGTGCATGCACGTGCACACACACAGTGCAGACATGTCGGAACCAACACTAAAGCTTTGTAGTTGGTTTTATATTAATAAACGCAAAATGTTATTCTTCTCTTGTGTTAATCTAGCCCTGTGTAGATATAATTTGTAGCAGATTTCAGGAGATGTCTAAATGCCCCAGGCTCACAGCAGTTTTAAGGGTGTAAGATTCTTTGTTCCGTAAGGACCTGCTATCGGATTGATAGCATGAAATTCAAAATAAACCTTTCTCACATGTACCACTTGTAATAGACTTTGTTTTCTTATAGCATCTTTCAATTTTGATTAATTAGATAAATTAAATATTATTTGAAATAAAACTTTAAATAAAATTATTCTATTCAATCTGCCAACAGTTGCTATTTATATAAACAAGAGGATGGACTTCCAATGCCTGCAAATTTTCCATTTGGCTAGAGGGCTTAGAAAGGTAGCTGCCTCATCACAAATTATGGCATCTAGGAACAGCTTTCCTCTGAAAGTGTTTATTGTAAATATCAACTTGTATGACATTTAACAAAACGTAAAATAAGAACCATTATTTACAGGTACGGAATGAAGCCTTGCAGAAACTGGCAACTATTCTGAGTGACAATAAATTGATCACTAACAATCTGGGTGAGTTACCACCTGCCCTTGCTCAGCGATTGGTTGACAGCAACAGTAAAATTGCTGCAGCTGCACTGGCCATCAGCGAGACCCTTGGTACTGCAATGGGTCCGCAATGTAAAATACATGTCCGCACTTTGTTTCCTGGTTTCCTGCAAGGAATGGGAGACAGCAAGGTAGGCAATTACTAACTGTAAATTTAAATATAATAGGCTTATTTCCAATACGGTAGTCTTATCACTTGCTAAGTGTTGTAAACAACCCAAAATGCTAGGAGCTGCTGGGATATACACTTATGCCAGAGATGCAGACTAGCTGATTTTCAATTAGAAGATACATCAGATGGAGTATAGCACTTTCTGCTTCACATACCCTCATAAGTGATACGTAGCCGTAGATCTTCATGTAAGACTACTTGTTTTATCCCAAAACAATTGCCTAACAATACCACACTAAGTATTTCTGAAACGAGACAGTGTTATACTATTTTTCCAAAAATAAGGTTCAGATAATGGCTCATAAATGTAATCCATTTAACAATTAACAATCATAAAGTGTATAGTACACTCAGTATAACCTTACATTGACAACTTACAATTGTTTTGCAAAAGCAGCTTCCTGGCTGGTTTCACATACACGCTTTCTTCGTGGTGGAGAGTCTTGGTGCTACAATTACTTCCGCCACTCAAACTTTGCACTTAGAGTTCATGTGGCTTCATGCAATGTTGGCTATATTGTGGTTGTAGCATTGTTAGAGTTGCTTGTCAACAACAGCTGATTTTGCACCTTCCTATCATGTCTCAACAATGAATGCCAATGAATAGCATTTATCTTTGTTAATTAAATGAGAATTGAAATGGATATGAGCACAGTGCAATGAAGTATTATCATTCATTCATCATATCAAGTTGAACAAATTGACACATTCAGCGATATATACAAATACCACACTAATGTATGCATTAATTTTAGAATAGCATTCACAAGTGCTGAATTACAATTTTATTACAACTTAAGTTATAAGGTGTTTAATCTAAAAGATGATTCAATTAACACTTAGTGTTATTAATTGACTCACCTTTTAGATTAAATTGATTATAACATTGCTTTCAAGCTTCTAAGAAAGGAAAATATTAACTGTTATTTACTTGAACAATAATTATTAAAGATGCTCATCTAGAGAATAGTAACATCCTTCTAAGCAAAATTTCTTTCTTTCTTTCTTGAATATGTTAAATTTGCTAACTTTTTCAAGTAGTCGAGGAGGTTACTATATAGTTTGTGAACTACAGCAGTAGGTTTAGTTTTGTACGCTTCTGATGTATATGACTGAATATGAAAGTTTGCATTTCCTATAGAGTAGTGCTCATATATTTGATTATTTTTACCTGCATCTTGCCTGTTAAACAGTTATAGTATTACTTCATATATGTTTAGTTTACTCTGAAAATGAGAGGTAGAACTGGAACTTAAAAATTCGATGCCACAACTGGGATTTGAACCACAGACCTTCCGCTTACCGGGCGGCTGCTTTAACCACTGAGCTATTGTGACAAACTGCCAGAATGGCATTAAATTCTCAAACCAGTTCGTATTTCTCCTGGTAAACTACAAAGGCAGTCTCACATCAGAGACAAATTATCCCAATGGTGACTTACTATTGTAAGTACTTCATATCCCAGGATTAAATAACCTTCAGATGGTAATTATTATTTATTAATGACTCGATTCCATCCAAATCTGTCGCATTGATCCTTGGAAGATCAATTGTTGCCAAGGCATGTCACCAATGGTTCACACTCAATGTTAATTCCATCTATTAGTTGGGTTTTTCATATTAGTTTGTGAGCAAGATTTACTTTCCTCTGCCAATGCCACCTTGGGTTGCCAATCTTTAAAAGTAAAATTACATCCCAGCCACTCAAAATTACAGATTTGGATTCATAATTATCATACATCATAAACCAAATGCTACAACAATAAAAATATCAGCATAACACTTATGAAAATGTTGTAGTATTGATATTTCTCGCACTATTCATCTCACTCGTCATCTTTCTCAACTTTTGCAGGATTATACAAATTTGTTGATTCTAGTGCCCCATCCATCAGTGAAAAATATTGGAGAGCAAGAGGATTAATGACTTCATTGTCAGAAATCCAGCATTAGCTAACTACAACAACAAATTTGTTGAAATAAACTTTAACATCTTCTCGGTGACATGCAGATTTTTGGACTTACCACATTCTTTCGTTAGCTGAGATGGCAGAATAAGTTCATTTACTTTATTTAGCGTCAATCTTTTCCTAGTTTTGGTTTTTACTAAACCCAATTTAGAAAAAACTTTCACAAGAAGCGTTTCTGTGGGGCAACGAATTCACTAATAATGCAAACTGCACCAGTTCTTTGAAATCAGTATTTCCACCAAGGTGACATGTGTTTAACAGCACTCTAGAAACTGTTAGGTTCAGGCGTGTTCTCTATTTCATGGGTAATATCACTTATTGCTAGTTTTCCCCATTGAACATCAATTTTCTGATGATCTGCCTTCTTCATTGAGATTACCAGATCTGGGCACACTGGCAACAAGAGGATATAGGGTAGAAGAATTAGTAGAATTTGAAATAGCTGCCTTAGAGGGGTGGAGACAGGCCATGAGGGCAAAAGTGGTGTCACTATTTGTAATTAATTTCAGTTTGCTGCTGTGACAAACCAGTGAAAATGATATTTCACCGGTATCGAACTATCATACATTCAGATTATCATATCCCCCATAATTATTCAGGTTACCTGATGCCGCCATATCCAAATGTGAAAAAAAATTAAAATCTCTAAATTCACCAATAAATTCACATTTGGGAAGAAATTTACATAATCAAAAACATGATAAACTTTGCAATCCCAGCTTTAAATGAAGTGTTGGAGCTCTGCGCTCCTAACACCAGATGGCAGCAGGACAATAGTAGCAGGGAGGGGGAACAAGAAGATAGCATCAGTCACCCAACGGCTGATGATGGGACCGAACGGTCTTGAAAACTTTCCTGTGTTTAACCTCTTGAGCGATGGCCATTTAAAACGTCCACGAGCCGAGAACTGCTAGCATTTAAATTGTTAAATGCGCTAAAAGTGCTTAGTTTATACACAGCTGTATTATAAATGTATGTCATCAGCAAAGTTGAGTTGTATTTACAAAACGTTGAAATGGCACAATTTTGTTTCACTGTGGTGAAAAGTCAACTTTGCTCTGTCGAACGCATCTAATATAAGTTCTCGGAAAGATACAGTAAAGGAACACCCATTGTATGTGTGGCTTATGCGTCAGCATACTGTGTAATAAAGCGCTACTGTATGCGTGGTCTCTTGAGTCATCAGAATAGATCAACATTGCAACTTTTGCTTACGCGAGTTTCGTAACTTTAGTAGAGTCCGTGTCTTTCTTTGTTGAAATACATACGTATTCTTTCCTGCTTGTAGCTGAAGGGAGAAGTGGTATAAAAAGATATTTTTGCACCAACTGGATATAACCATATACAATTGTTTGGGGATTTGGACAGCTCTCTAAACCCACACAGGACAATGACCGACGTTGACTTCCGACTATAAATATCTCGCAGCCTAATTGAACAATACCACGTTGGGGGTTGAAAATCCAAAACCCCTGCACCCCTCAGACTTCAAGGAAAACATTATCCTAAAAGGATACCACCAACAGCAAAGAAGTCCCGCCTATCTCAAAAGTGTTTCGTGTGCCGCAAGAAGGGAATTTGCGAATGTGGAGATGTACGTACCCTTGTGTGTTTATCCCTGTTATGAGGTAAATCACTGCAGAACGAACATATTAAGGTAAGCCAATAAAGTATATAGACCTTACTAAAATGTTTCATAAAGGGAAAATTATGAGTTGGATAAGGGATAAATAAGGGTTAAATGCTTAAACGCACAGGACGTGTATACACGCCCATATCGCTCATCCGTCATTTTAAATGGACGTGATTTCACGTTGATATCCCTCAAGAGGTTAAAACAATTTAAGTGAAGGTGAGTGTAAAAAAAGTGACTAAAAATGACCTCAAACATGCAGTATAGTATGCTATACTAATACTGTAAGATCCTATTGTCCTATTTAGAGGATGGCCATTATTTCAGTATGTGCAAATATTCTTATGGTATATTTTGAACTTGTGTTACATGTAGTGTAGACATTAGAAATTGCCATCATCAATAACTTTCAAAGATTAGGCCTCTTGGCCTGTTCTGCTTCAGATTGGAAAGTTGATCTCTCCAGCATTTCTTTGGTTGTCCAAGCTCTTTCTCCCCTCTCGGCCTGTAGTTGTAGAATCTTTTATGTAGTCTGTCTTTCAGCATTTGCAATATGTGTTGATACCAGTTATTTCTGTAGGTACTGATGGTTTCTGTTGTGGGTGTGACATGTAGTTTCTCTCTTATTTCTTCATTTATTTTGTGATCATACAAAGTATATCCTGCTAAAGGTCTTAATTTAATTTCAGCTGCTTCTATTTGTCTAAGTTGGCTTATCGTTAAAGCCCATGTTTCTGAGCCATAAAGTAAAGTTCAGATTGCCATTACTTTGTAAAATTTCAAAATAGTCTCTGGTCTGACTTTGTTGATTAGTGTTTTCTTGATTGTGTGAAGGAGTCGTTAGAATTTGGCTATTTCAATCTCTGTGTCTCAGATTGAAGTAAGACAGATTGAAGTCCAAATAGCTAAAGGTATTGACTTGTTCAATAATATTATTGTTGATGGAGATTTTAGAGCTAAGAGGATTCTTTCCTCTGAAAGTCACTGTTTTGGTTTTATTTTTTGAAATTTCTAGGTCCTGTTCTTTTGCTATCAGTGATAATTTATGTACTGCTTTTTGCGAATTATCTTCCGAGTTGGCTAATATAATTTGATCTTCTGCATACATTTAACATTTTTAGTGGTGGGTTATCAATCAAATTTGTGGATAATGCTCTTTGCCATTGAGCAGCTCTGTTTGTCACCTCTCTTTACTGATCTATGTTTGGAGTTTATACTGTTATTTTGATATTTATGTTTGTATCTTTATTCATACTTCTTTTTGGTAATCTATGAATGCTATATGTGTTGGTGTATGGTATTCTGTGTTTGTCAATGGTTTGCACTAAGGCAAAGACACCATCTATGCAGGATCTGTTCGGTCAGAAATCATTTTGTTCCTCTAAGAGTAACGTTTCAGTGATTATGTAAATGTTATTATTTTCATATATTTTGTAGGCCGATTTTAATAAAATAGTTGTCGCAATCTTTCCAGTTACCTCTTTTTATAGATGTGTATCACAAGCTTCTTCCATTCATGTGGTATTTGTCCTATTTTCCAGCGTATATTAATGATGTCTAAAAAAATGTTCTAGGAAGCAAGATGAGCTATGTTTGAGAAGTTCTATATTAATACCATCTGACCCTGGTGATTTCCAAGATTTGCATTTAGCTCTTCCATGTCAATAGGATCAATATGTTCATCATTGGAGGAGTTATGGTTGTGAGTTGTGTGATTATTTTGGTACATCACAATTGGTGGTAATAATTTAGCCATTCCTTCATCGGCATAGGATTTATTTTTAAATTCTCTTTTGTTGATTATTATTTATTTATGCCAACAAACTTACTGTTGGTGTTTTTAAACACACAAGCCGTGTGTGGGCAAAGTTTAAGAGGTAGAACTGGAACTTAAAAATTCAATGCCACAACTGGGATTTGAACCACAGACCTTCCGCTTGCCGGGCGGACGCTCTACCACTGAGCTATTGTGACAAACTGCCAGAATGGCATTAAATTCTCAAGTTAGTTCGTATTTTTTCCTGGTAAACCACAAAGGCAGTCTCACATCAGAGACAATTACCCCAATGGTGACTTACTATTGCAAGCACTTTATATCCCAGGATTAAATAACCTTCACATGGTAATTATTATTTATTTATGCCAACAAACTTACTGTTGGTGTTTTTAAACACACAAGCCGTGTGTGGGCAAAGTTTAAGAGGTAGAACTGGAACTTAAAAATTCAATGCCACAACTGGGATTTGAACCACAGACCTTCCGCTTGCCGGGCGGACGCTCTACCACTGAGCTATTGTGACAAACTGCCAGAATGGCATTAAATTCTCAAGTTAGTTCGTATTTTTTCCTGGTAAACCACAAAGGCAGTCTCACATCAGAGACAATTACCCCAATGGTGACTTACTATTGCAAGCACTTTATATCCCAGGATTAAATAACCTTCACATGGTAATTATTATTTATTTATGCCAACAAACTTACTGTTGGTGTTTTTAAACACACAAGCCGTGTGTGGGCAAAGTTTAAGAGGTAGAACTGGAACTTAAAAATTCAATGCCACAACTGGGATTTGAACCACAGACCTTCCGCTTGCCGGGCGGACGCTCTACCACTGAGCTATAGTGACAAACTACCAGAATGGCATTAAATTCTCAAGTTAGTTCGTATTTTTTCCTGGTAAACCACAAAGGCAGTCTCACATCAGAGACAATTACCCCAGTGGTGACTTACTATTGTAAGCACTTTATATCCCAGGATTAAATAACCTTCAGATGGTAATTATTATTTATTTATGCCAACAAACTTACTGTTGGTGTTCTTAAACACACAAGCCGTGTGTGGGTAATGTTAGAGAGGTAGAACTGGAACTTAAAAATTCAAGCCACAGTAGTTTGTCACAGTAGCTCAATGGTAGAGCACCCGCCTGGTAAGCGGAAGGTCTGTGGTTCAAATTCCAGCTGTATTCTACCTCTCAAACATTGCCCACACACGACTTGTGTGTTTAAAAACACCAACAGTAAGTTTGTTAGCATAAATAAATAATACGTACGTTTATAGTTTTCCGGAACGTGTTTCAGAGGTTAACTTTCCTTCATTATCAACCACACAATATAATTCAATATAATATAACACTGTTTTCAAACTTCTAAGAAAGAAAGATAACTATGTACCTATATTTCAATTTCTAATGGTGTTTGTGAAGGGGCTCTTTCAGTGTACAATATTTTGTCAGATAAAATAACCAATATTACAGCAGGGAACTTACTAACCATGCTTACTTGTTATTTCAATGAACATGCTATGTGTAACATTTGAAATGTAAATTATGACAGTAATATTTGATGTTTTATTTCACTGCTTTTATCCTGCTTTGAGCCTTCTTTTTATACTAACATTAACAATTTTTAATTGTTTACTTACTGCTGCGAAGTTCTTGTAACAGCAAACACAAAAAAATTCAAATCTTTCAAAACCAAAGTCTGAGATTAATTACAGGTGCTATCAAAACCACACCAATAGCAGCTATGGAAATACTAACCAACCAATACCCCATTGAATATGAAATAGAAAAAGTGGCTCTTATTCAACACGAAAAGTTGATCAGACTCCCATTCAATACATGGCACAAGAGAAATTTTACACATACACTAAAGACTCAGGAGAGCTTTCTTTCCAAAATTCAAGACATCAGGAAGAATGTACACCTTCCTAAATCAAAGGAAAACTTCATATCTGAAGTCAATCCAACATATACATTAGACATCGCATATTATTTACACCTGACAGAAGAAGTTAAAAAAAGTGATACTCCAACTAGTGTTCTAAAATTATTGGCATTAGAGACAATCCATACTAGATTTCCAGAACACAAATGGCTCCATATTTATACTGATGGATCATTGATATCAAACCGAGATGGAGCAGGTGCTGGAGTCACATGTCACCTCTTTTCCTATTACAAATCTTTAAGTTATGGAACTACAAACTTTGATGGAGAAATTGAAGCAATTTGAATGGCCCTACAAAATCTTTCGTACAAAATTTCACATTTTCATCAAGCAGTTATTATCTCAGATTCCAGGGCAGCAATTATAGCAATTACTTCCAAGTTGTCACCAAAAAACCAAACGATTATAGAATGTTGGAAAATTACCCATCTAACCGCACTTCAAAAACACCTAGTCTTCCAATGGATACCAGCTCACTGTGGACTGAGTGGTAATGACAAAGCTGATTTTCTTGCAAAAAAGGGTACAAGCAGTGTACAAAAATCTATAGTTAATCTACCATTTTATGCAGCTAAAAGATTAGTCAACTCTGAATTCAAAAAAATTATTGCAAAATATTACTATGAAAAATCAAAGAATAAAAGATGGGAACTACCAAACATTCAAACAGTAATTCCTGAGTATCCTCGAAAAACAGCAGTTGCAACCTTCAGGTTGATTACAGGACATGATTGTCTGGCAAAAATTTAAACAGAATTGGGATATATTCTTCACCACTCTGTCCTCTATGTGATCTGCAAGAGGAAATGGACCTCAAATATGCCCGGCCACTTCTTCTAGTGCCCTTCCCATCCATCAGTGAAAAATATTGGAGAGCAAGAGGATTAATGACTTCATTGTCAGAAATCCAGCATTAGCTAACAACAACAACAATTTTTATTGACCATAAAATTGTGTTCCCTACTAATTGATTTTGTAGGTGTTTAACATTTTTGAGTCGTCAGTTTTACCTTCTTCTAGTGCATGTGCTCCAAAAACTGTTCTAAACCCTTTCTTGATTCTGCAGTGTAGCGTTAAGATTCTCATTTATGAAGCTATAGGAATCTATTTTGTTCTTCCACTTTCTTGCAATAAGGGCTCCTATGCCAGCCACTGCCATTTTGTTTCTATTTACTCCACTATAAAGTTGTACATAAGCTTTGAATTCTTTAATTCCTTGTAATTTTTTCCTTGTTTCTGGTATTATTACTTTATCAATTTTTGCTGCTTTTGTTTCTTTTATGATTTCTGTTGCTTTGTTGCAAAGTCCTCTTAATGCTTCATATACCTATTTTTAGTTTGCTATTCTGTTCAGTGTCCTTGTTCTTAGCATATGTTGTCATGGTAATATCCATCTGGCTATTTCCTCTCTGAAGTTTGCAAGCAAGTTGGGATGTCCTCAGAATGGGTAACCAGCCCATCGCTGAGTAAGCTTAGTGGTAGGATTGCTACCTTGAGGCCTCTAAACTTGCCTGCTTTTCTGTCGGAGGTTGCTCCCTTAGCCTATGGGATCCAGTTTTGAGAGACTGAATACTCGTCTTCACTCTCTCCCATTTGCTACGTTGGAACATTATTGTCCAGGGATCTGACATAGATGCGAGTAGGATTTGTCGACAGAGCTGCAGATTTTGGTACAGTTGGCTTTACTCAAGATTTGTGGGATATATTAATTGGCATTATACCATGCATTCCCTGACCCTGACCTCCGCAGCAGCGGTGCCCTGGGCGACGACCTGCATGCTCTCCACCAGAGTTACACATAAGGAACTGGCAAGTCGCAGGTACGAAACACTAACTACTGTACTGACTTGCACTAGACTTACCTGAATCACAAGATATGGTGAAATTTATGACCTTCAACGTGAACACATTCCCTATATCTCCGAAAACAATTGTGGTTTACTCACAAAAGTTAATGTTGACTGATTGCCTGTATGTCTCTCGTGATAGTCCTTCAATTCTTGTAATGTGCATGGATTTGATGTTTACACTTTACAATTAACTCTCCGCATAAATGAAAATCAATAAGACGTTTAGCACAAGCAATTAACATTTCCAAGATGTCAGCGTTCGTGGTAGCGAACTTCATGAAACTTGCAAGTTCATGCTTTACAGCTACAAGATCCTGTAAGTAAGGGTTAATTATTGCAATTGGTTTTAGCAGTCCGTTCATAGTGACGACATGGACTCACATTTAATGTTCTTCACTGACGAAGCGTGGTTTTGTCTTTAAGGTTGCACATTTCTGCTCAGAACAATTGATACCGGGCTACTGAAAATCACCACATTATTCATGAAGTTCCTCATCACGCATAGAATTATCAGTCTCATACGACACAACTGTTGTTTCACACGTTTGTAAATTCTATTTTAAATATTTTTTCTGCAACTAGCAAGAAATGAAAGATTGTATGATTGGTTTCAGCTATAGTGCACACTACTGGTAATTCTATGCATGAATTGTGAAATACATATGGGGACCGAATTAGTTCCCCTGACCTATCTCCATGCGAGTTTATTTATAGGGAACATTAAAAAATAAAGAGTATGGATCAAACACGTTCACATTACAAAAATTGAAGAATATCACAAGGGAAATACAGGCAATCAGTCAACCTGAACTTTTGCAAGTAAACCAGAATATATAGGGAATGTGTTCACATTGAAGGTCATCAATTTCAACATCTGTGGTGATGCTGGTAAGCCTAACGCAAGTTAGTACAATAGTTAAGTGTTATGAACCTGCGTCTTGCTGGTTCCTTACACGTAACTCTGGCACAGAGCGTGCAGGTGCTGCAGAGCAGTCTGGTCGATCGGTCAGGGAACGCACTGTATATCACCTGAGGCCATATTGACATTTGATCCTTGACATTAGAACTAAGATTAACATTTTCAAAAATAAAGAGGGATTTAATTGATTAAGATGGTGTAAATCTACAAAATGTTATGGTTAATAGAGCAATTGCTAGAAGCTTTCTCATGTAAATAGCAACAATGTGCTTGGGAGAGGCTAACTACACAGTAGCCTGTTGACCCCTCAGACGTTCTGGGTATGGAATACCCCTCTGGGGAGACAAAATGTTAGTTATCAAGTGATTGTTAGGATCCATTAGCAAATCTATTCCCAGGTATTAAGTCTTATTTGTATGTTTTTGTCACTTTCAGCACTTCGTCCTGACATTGATTTTGATCTAGATGGTTTGGTTTAGATTATACTGCACTTGAATTGGTTATTTTTTCTTTGTTAAATACAAGATGTTTGCATACATCAACAATAAATATGACAAAAGAATTTCACATTGCTTAATTTGGACCTTATATTCTCTTTGTGTATCGGAATCACCTTGGTTAAAAATCTTTCTTCCAAATGTATCTTTCCCTGTTCATTTGCCGAAATCCAGAAACATTTGAAATTGTGTGTTATTTTCAGGCGTGGATTCGTACTGCTGCTGCATCATGTATTAATGCATGGGGAGAACAGTGTGGTTATAAGGAGTTCTTTGATGGAGAAATGATAGGAGATGCTCTTAAGTCTGGAAGCCCTACTCTTAGAGCAGAATTATGGGCATGGTTGACGGATAAACTGCCTACATGTAAGTTAATGCTTGAACAAAATTATATAGTTCATAAAACATTGATTTCTTGTTGGCTATCGTGCTAAACATTTTTTTATATTTCTATATCATCAAATCTCTCGCCATTTTCCAAAAATTATTTACGTTATTTTCTGTTCTCCGTATATATCCTAACCCAGTAGTTTCCAAACTTTTCCTAAGACAGTTTACCCATTCTTTGTTTTTTAAACGTCGCTCCTGAAATTCAAGACAGTTTTTGACAATTTTCTTTCTTCTAAGTTTCAAGATTCTATACCAAAATTTCAAAGCCCTTTCCATAACCTTTTCCTTACTTCCGACTCTTGCCAAGTTCTATTTTAATAAGTATGAAATGGTTATTTAGGAATAAAGAAATTGCAGTTAGAAAGATTTTTGAAGGAATTAGGGGACTTTTTTTTGGGAGGCTAGGAGGAAATGAAGATGGTCAGTTGAAAAATATGGAAGTTTAAGATTAGATGGTAAGGGTATCTAAATATCGCTTTAGTAAGACCTGGCTAGCTAACGAGGATTAAAACCAGATAATTAATGTGACCATAATAATAATGATGATGATGACAACCACCACTTGATTTTGTAATTCTAAGATGTATAAATTATAGATTAATTGGGTATACTGAATATGACTGGCTAAGAGCCTGGGCTGAATGCCTGGTCATATTCACAGTGTGTATCATCTTAGCATAAATTTTATATTAGCTTTAATTGTTTCATCTAACATTGCCATAGGCTCTATCCCATAAGTTTCGTCAAGCGAATCACCACAACATGTGCAGACAGTAGTGCTATTTTTGGAAGTGAAACAAATTTACTTGCCAGTTAAATTCATATTACAGCTTCATTCTTTATAATAAACATTGAAGGTAAATCACTGTCATTAAATATAGTCTAAGAACACTTTGGATTTTACATGTAGATCATCTAGGAATATAATTGGCAAAAAAAAAAAGTTTAGAAAATGTACGTGTAATTAAGTTATTTTGCATACATAGTACTAAAAGTAGAGTATTTACACATAAACCCTGATTGTAAATTGTTATAATTTAACTAAGTATGTTACAGATTTATGTTAGTGTAATTGCTAAATGGCTTGAATTGCTGTTTTGAATGTCATGAACACCAGGAGCAATTGAATTTGGGATATTCTTTTGTTAGTCAATGCTAAAATTTTTGTAGTCTCTAGCATTGTCACTTTGACGTACAGATGTAGTGAAGCTGACGCTGTGGCAAGTTTACAATAATAACATAGGATTTCTGTAGATATCTTCTGTTTTATAGCAGGAGAATGTGTACTATTGCGATCTTATGTTACAGTGCCACCTAAATCTATACCCAAAGATGAGCTGCTTATTTGTTTGCCACATCTTTACTCTAACATGGAGGACAGAAATGCAGAAGTGAGAAAAAATGCACAAGAAGCTGCTCTGCCTTTCATGATGCACCTTGGTTATGAAACCATGGTAAAAGCAGCGGAGAAATTGAAGGTAATTAGAGTTCATTATGTAGCACTTATTTTTCTTTAAATAGTGGTACTCTAGTCTCATTTAGAAATAATAAAGTATATGTAGGACAGGTTTGTGAGCTTTAAATGTTTGTTATAGGACAATATCATAGTTATTAGAATGCTATAAAGAGCTTTGCTCTTTAAGTTGATGCAGACCAATATTCATAATTTTGTACTTGCGTTAGTACTGCACTGTTGTAATGTTACTTTTTTTTATGTATTTGTGCTGTAACAGCCTGGTTCTCGCACAAATATCATGCTATCTTTGGATAAAGCACGTGGAAACATGCCTGCAAAACCTCTGCCTAAGAAGAAGCCAGCAACACCAGTAAATGATGATGATATGGAGCAAAAGACTGTGAAATCTGGTGGAGCCAAAGCAGCAGCAGCCAAGGTGGTTGGTAAAGGAAAAGTAAGTACAAAAAGAAATATTGAATAGAGCTCGAGTTGTAAATGTACATATTATAACCTCTGTTGTGTTAAGAATAATTTTACGAGGGGTAGTCATAAAGTTTTAATTATCACTTTGACAAAATGAAGCTTTGACCATGAAACTTGGTAATGGTATTAGTCCTCTACATATTCAACCTTCAACGTGACACATTTTTCCCAACGGTGGATGATTTGACGGAGCACTTGGTTGTAGAAGTCAGCATTTTGGCTGTTCAGGAAACATTCCACATCCCCTCATTGTCATTCTGGAAATGGCTGCCATGCAATGGTTTCTTCATCTGAGGAAAGAGGAAGAAGTCACTGGGTGCCATACCAGGGGAATACGGGGTGGGGGGGATAAAATTTGATAGCCTAAAGAAGCAGCATGTATGACTGTGTCCTGTGCAGCATGAGCTGGGGCATTGTCCTGAAGCACCCCCTTGGTCAGTTTCCTGTGACGTTCATCCTTATAGCCTCCCATAAACTCTGGAGATTTCGGCAGTATGCTCCTGTGATGGTTTGCCCCTTCTGAGCATAATCTGTCAGCACCACACCTTGGATGTCCAAAAAAAAATACTCATCACCTTGCCCGATGATCATTGGGTCTGCTGCTTCATTCTTCATTGTCCAGACTTGTTTGACCACACTGAAAGCATCTGTGCCACCTAACTACTGTCTCATATGATGATGCATTGTTGCCGTACACTTCCACCAACTCAGCATGAACTGTTACTGTTGTTCCTCTTCAAACATAGGAAACGAGTTACCACACAATACTCCATTTTATCAATGGGCTGTGCCATTTTGTTTTGTCCTCTAGCGGCGTGCTACGGTGATGTAGTGTGGGAATTTAAATGTGTACCAGGACTTCAGACATGTCCCTACAAACTGACAAATTAATTACCTATCTCTGTACATCAAGACATTAAAGGAGACGTAAACAGTCACGTGCGTTTTGACCACAGTGCGCCTTCTTGACACTTTCGCCGTCTAAATAGTCCCTTGAAGAAATACTGTTACTAAGGTCTGAAATCTCAATGTGTGCTAAAGCACGAACTAAGTGAACTAGTTAAAAGCACTAGTTAAAGCACGAACTAGTTAAAGTGTCAGAAAACACAGTTAAGTGAATCTGTAACCAGCCTAACTCATTCTGCACACGCATTATTCAGTATGAAAGTAACATGGCAGAACAAGTGAGTGTTGTGAAACATAAGCGCAGCAAACCGTTACGAAGTGGTGAAAAGAGAAATATCCTGAACTTTCTATCGAAGACGTGATGAAATTAACATCAGGGTTTACCGGTGTGTCAATTGCAAGTGTTTACAGAACACGCAAAGAAAAATCCTCAGTTGGTGAAGTCAGAACTCCCGGCAAAAAGCGACCACGTGCCAGGGAAATGTTGGATGTAGTTTGCAACGAATTTGTGACATCTGCAATCTGTTGAAAAGCTCACCAGTTCTTTTTTAACAATGAACCCCACCTTAAAGTGCTGTTGGCAGTTAACTCTGATCCCGATCTTCTAGATTTAAAACAAACTTCCCTCCACAAGTTGCTTCTGGAGATTGGTTTCAAGTTTGTGAGCGGGAAATAAAAAAGTGTTATTGTGGACAGAGATGACGTAAGTAGCAGTTAATTTCCATGTGCTACATGTTATTTGGATCAAGTAAATATATCCTTTTAGTAGTGTAAAATGCATATTATACCTACGCGTAGCGGTAACTGTGGTGCGTCATTGCAAATGCACATGGCTGTGGAGTGATACAAACCGGTGCTTTGTTTACATCTCCTCTAATCTCTTGATGTACAGAGTATAGCTTTATTTTTTCGAGGTGATAATTAAAACTTTAACTACCCCTTGTAGATGTGCATTAAGTAGCTCTATTAGATTTATATAAATAGGTACAAGATCTCAAATGCAAGAAATCCCCAATTTTCTAGAACTTAATTTTGGGACCTGGAATTGATTATTTAATCATTATTATTGCAAAATATTACTATGAAAAATCAAAAAAATAAGATGGGAACTACCAAACATTCCAACAGTAATTCCTGCGTATCCTTGTAAAATGGCAGTTGCAACCTTCAGGTTGATTATGGGACAGGATTGTCCGGCAAAAAATTTCAACAGAATTGGGATATATTCTTCACCACTCTGCCCTCTATGTGATCTGCAAGAGGAAAATGTCTGGCAAAATATTTCAACAGAATTGGGATATATTCTTCACCACTCTGCCCTCTATGTGATCTGCAAGAGGAAAATACCAACAGTGAGTAAGTTGGCATAAATTAATAGTTATGCAGTACTTTTGTTTCTTCTCCTTCCCTTCTCCGTTTCTTTCAACTAGGAACAACTAGCCATTTTTAAGGCGCTCTGACTTCTTACTCCCATAAGTGTACACTAGTTCCTGAAAGTTAACACGGCCAGTCTTAAGCAGTTTATTCTTCACTTAATGGCCACACTCTATATTTTACCAAAAAAAGCAAGGGAGGAAAAAAAGAAACATAAAAAGTGTGACATGTCATCTACATTTGTACTGTGTTGTGCATCTATAGGTCTTCCGACAAATAAACAATATTGTATTATAATTTATTTATGCCAACAAACTTGCTGCTGCTGTTTTTAAACATACAAGCCATGTGTGGGCAATGCTGGAGAGGTAGAATCGGAACTGAAAAATTCAATCCCACAGGTAGGATTGGAACTGAAAAATTCAAGTTGTACCTCTCGAACAATGTTGTATGTTGGTTTACATTTGATTTATTCAAAACTGTGTAATAGTTAGCCTTTTTATTTATGTCTCAGCAAGCAGCAAATGTAAGCACTGTCCTAACATGTATAAATTATTTGACCTCAGGTGCCACCAAAGGCAACTGGTCGTAAGAAGGATGAGGATGCTGATACCTCCCCGCTTCTGCAGACCAACAACCTCAAGAACCAACGGGCGATAGATGAGCAGAAATTAAAGGTATGCTGCAACATTTTAATGAAATCTGAAGTAACAGCTTAGTCTGCTATAAATTTTTGGAAAGCATAATTCAAAATTATGTATTTCCTTTGTATGATACTTGAATAAGCTAGTAACCAATAATGCAAATTTAAATTTATTGAAAAATTGAGTTACGGGTCAAACACTTACACCACTTGGTATCCACAGAAAACCTACGCATTCTGAACACTACATAAAAACAAAAACAATTTCAACTCGGTCTCATATAAACATGCTGTCCTAAACAATTTGACTCATAGATTGATTTACATCCTTGTAACAGAAAAAGAATACAAACATGTACGTGCTTAGGCTTTCACGACTGGTGTCCATTTGGAATAAAGTACACGGGCTTGTAGGCCATGGTCGATGCATAGGAATATCTCTGGACGTTTTGCTCAAGTCTGCATTGAGCCTCATCAGAGGACTCAACAATGAAAGACAGTCTGCCTCCCTTATATGTACTGCCCCTTGTCGCTGATTGGCTGGTAGATATCCAATCCCAGTGCTCTGTTTTGTTGTGTTTTCTGTTACCGCTCACTGCTGTGCGTTGTTTGCTGATTTGTAGTAGTTCTATTGCTGGTATCCATGTCTTGTATAGTCTACTCTCCTCTTCTTTGCACTTGAAATTCACCTTGTGGTTATATATTTCTATCACCTCGCAATACAATCTGGTATGAAATTTTTCCAGGGAACTGATGAGCTCCATGTCTCTTAACTAAATGTCATGGCCCTTTTGAAGGGCATGTTCTGCTACTGCTGATTTTTCTGTGTACCCCAACCTGCAGTGGCATTAATGTTCTTTCAATCTTGTTTTTATGCTATCCCTGTTTGTGCCTATGTAGACTTGGCTGCAGCTACACAGTATCCTGTAAACACATGCCTAACTGAGGGGTGACTGTTTGTGCTTTGCAGATCTTAAGCATTCTTTTACCCTTTGGGTAGGTTTGTAAACTGTTGATGTTATATTTGGATAACAGTTTTCCTATGCGGTCTGTAATTTTAAGTAAGGTAGGAAAGCAGTACCCCGGAAAGGGGCATCATCCTTTTGTTCTCTTTGCCCTCTTCTGGGGCAGATGCACGTCGAATGTCTTTCTCACTGTATCCGTTAGCATGCAGGGCCATGTTAAGATGTTCTATTTCTTGTTTTAATAGGTGTGGTTCAAAGATTCTGATGGCTCGTTTACTGTCTTGATTATTCCAACTTTTTGTGTTTGTGCTTCGAGGCTTTCCTTAAATATGAATTAGTGTGTCGGTTTACAGTACATGCTGAATTCTAATGTTAAATTCTCTTTTCTGAGAAACAAACAGTCATCACAACAATAAACACTAACCTCTTTAATTTGTGTGATCTTGTTGTGAACCTGGATTCATTCTTTCTTTCATGTGATGTCAGTGTTGGCCCATGTGTAGTTAATTTGGTTAGCTGTAATTGGGAAGTTGGGTAACGATGTTTGCAGTATTCACAAGAACCTCACCAGTTTCTTCAAATTTGTCACACTGTTGATGCACAGAATTTCGTGCAAGATTTTAGTGCACACTTAAAATTCCCTCTCTGATGTTTGCACGATTCCTTGACCTCAGAACTTGGGCACAATTTATTCACCAATACAAAACAGTAATTATTTCAGAACAGTCCAGTAACTGATTTGGTGCATATTTGTATTTCAGCTGTTTTGTCAAGTTTTGCTGCACAGTTTCTTATTTTAACACAAGTTCGCCTTTTTATTGCATGTGACTGTCATTAGGATGATAACAGATAAATTGATTCACTTTTGCACCTTGCTTATCCTATGCTCTTGGTTCATTTTGTATTAACTTTCACCATGCTACATGCACTAATTATTAAAACTTCATATATTGACATCACATTTTTCAAATTGGTCGACAGCAAAGTAGCCTGACGACTACTTGGGTCCAAGTGATGCGCTTTCCAAAATTATCTGCTGTATGAAACCACTGGCAGCCTTTATAATTTCTGTACACAGAGTTTTTCTTTTCTGATTGGTGGAATTTCTTTCTGCTAGGGAAAGCTATCACATCATTGGGGTCCCTTCAAACGTTTTAAACCTCAACTGTAACTTTTTATTGTTGAAGAAACTGTACCCTATGTTGAGAATTATCCGCACAGCCACATTGATGTTTACAACCGAGGAAAATACATCTTGGCAGCTTTACTTTCATCTTCAGCTTGAGAGCTTTTTCTGTGTACACCTAATAAGTTATCTACACCTGAACATTTATGTTTGAATACAAAGGGTCTTCAGTAAAATGTGTGACAAACTGTAATTGTTGTGAAGATATTAGGCTTATAGGTATTGGAATAAAGTACTTTTTTCCACTCACTGTTGGAGATTGTCTTGGTTGAAGGCATCACTGCTTGTCTTGAGAAATATGCCAGGACATACTATTGCAGCTTCACAACTAAACCAGTCTATGCTTTGATGGTCACAAAGGGAGGGGAAGTGGGTTAATGGAATCACCCTTGAGAGTACTGTTCCCTAGGCCTAGTCTATATTGCAATGGACCTCTAACGAGGAGAGATCCGAAGACAGGGGGATGTAAGCTCAGAGGGCAAGAGACAATGAGGTTTAGGGAGTTTTTGGTAGCCATCTGGGGTGAAGAAATAATGCTAACTCTGAGTTGGTGGACCAGCCATTTATTACAGCCAGCAGGTTCGAGTGGCTGAAAACCCGGTCAGGGTCTTACAACACATACTTACCTTGGTCAATGCTAGGCTGCACAATGTGGTGGCATTAGAACAGCAGACAAGTCTACTTAGACATGTCATGGGCAAGGCAAGACAATAACAAACATGAATAGATCAGACAGAGGGGTATAAATCACCTGCATTAATGAAGTGCTTGCCTGCTTTGGCAGCATTCTGATATGATGGATATCTGACCCGAATTAGGTTTCGTCACTTTACAATCATTGGTGCAACCTTACCGTGGCCGTTACAATATCTCAAGATTTTCCTGTTACTCAGAATTATTTAAGATCTCTTCTGAAATGAAGAGGACATGAGCTATTTGCAGAAAATTCAAGATATACATTTTCTTAATCGGGTAAAATCTTAAGTGTGGGTTATTTTAATAAAAATCATTAGATATTTTTGAGAAAATAAACTTTTTCAATTTTTCATGTAAAGGGGAATTCTTTGAAAATCTTTGTGCCATATCTTTAGAAGATGCTGAATTTAAGTATCAAGTTTGGTAAATATTCAGCATTTAATTTTTGAAGTGCACTGTTCACAGTTGTGATGCACATGTGTACACAGCTTTTTTCTCAGAACTCTCCCCCACCTCCAAGGAAGGCTCAAAACGGTAGTTCTGGAGAACACAACTTTCTCTTACCTACTATAGCTTGGTGGCAGAGAAAGTAAAAATGCTGACGATGTGGAAAATAGTTACAAAAAGGTGTTAACTTTCCAAACCTGGAATCTTTAATAAATACACATAATATAGATTAGCTAAATGCAAACATAGAAATAAGAATGAATAGTATACTTGAATTTCTTGATTTTCAGGTGCTGAAATGGAATTTCACTTCACCAAGAGAAGAATTTGTAGATTTGTTGAAGGATCAAATGACAACTGCTAATGTGAACAAAACACTAATGTCAAACATGTTCCATTCAGATTTCAAGTATCACCTGAAAGCAATAGATGCACTTAGTGAGGTATGTAGTTGTGGTAGCCTTGTTGTTTGTATTATTAAATCTCTTTGTAGCCTACAAGCAATGTTTTCTCCAAGTAGTGGGTGGCCGCTACCCCTCAGCTTGTGGACAAGCCCTGTGAAGAGATGATGAATTTTGTATGGACATTATTATTATTATTATTATTATTATTATTATTATTATTATTATTATTATTATTATTATTATTATTATTATTATTATTATTATTATTATTATTATTATTATTATTATTATTATTATGAAACATAGCCCCATGGCACAACAGCACAGCCTGCCTCTGTAGTGTGGTGGTAGCATTTCTGCCTTACAGTCAAGAGATTGAGAGTTCAAATCTTGCTTAGGGTGAGTTATCTGAATAAGGATTTTTACAGAGGTATTATCTTATTCTGAGAGGACAAATTTAAGGTAACTTAGAGCTCTATGGACCTCGTACTGATTTGAGCATCATTTCACCCATTTCATTTACTGTCTGATGACATTACGTTGGGGCACGTTAATAACTTTAAAAAATAAATAAATACAAAGTAAAATAAAATAATCTGATGTGTTGCACTCACATGACTTTCTCTACTCTTGTACTAACCATTCTTACAAACTCTTATTCCTCTATCTTCGTGTTAGTTGAGATAAACATTTGCAGAAGTTATCTTATTGCTTATTTCCTTGTAGGTACAAGGGGAATATGACAATACAGTAGGCTTTGAGCGATAACCAAATCTTTTAAAGCTTCGTGATTCCGTTCTCTTTGCATGATTAACATGTGAAAAATGAACGATGATCCATTTCACGAAAGTTTTAAGTTTTCCGAAACTCACACACATAACAAGGAATATCTCGGAAATGGTTAACCCTACAAGAAAATTCTTTGAGGCATAAATTGTGTATTTTAGCAAGATCTACATTTTTTGTACAGTATAATTTGGTGTATCTCTAACGGTTTACCAGTTATGCAAAAGTCTTCCAGAGTAAATACGACCACAGGGGCTATAGCCAGAAAATTCAAGATACACATTTCATTTGTCATAAAAATATCTCAAAATATATAACATTTTAATCAAAATCGTTAGAGCCATTTTCAAGAAAATCAACATTTTTGAAAAATGTTCCTTGTAAAGGGTAGTTTAGGGTGGGGCTATTTTCTTCAAAAACTTTGTGTTGCATCCTTGAAAGACATTAAACGTAAGTACCAACTTTGGTTTTTAACTGACTTCGTTTTTTAATTATGCTCTCCACAGACTGACACACAGACAGGCACACACACGGACCTTTTTCTAAAAATACCTTTTTTTGGATTCAGGGGGTCTCAAAACATTTCCGGTGAAATCTTGACATAGAATTTTTGAGTGGAATACAATACTTCCCATACTTACCAGTAGAGAAAGTAAAAAATTAACAATGTTGCATTTGACAAAAGTTTTTTCTGAAACTGACACAAATAACAAGGAATATCTCCAAAATGGTTCACTCTACAAAAAAAATTATGTTGACATAAATTGTGCATTATAACAAGATCTACATTTGTTGTACAGCAAGATTTTGTCTATCTCTTACAGTTTAAGAGTTATTCAAAAGTCTGCTGTTACTACATACGGGACTGCAAGAGGTAACACTGATGATAGATGGAATGAAGATGTAGGATCAGTGGAGTGACATGGCAGGGTAGCCTGGAGGAAACCCGCTCCAGTGCCGCTTCATTCAAAAGTTATCCAGAGTAAACAGGACTATACTCTGCTCATCAAGAGATTAGAGGAGATATAAACAAAGCACCGGTTTGTATCACTCCGCGGCCACGTGCTTTCACAATGACGCAACACAGTTACCTACGCGTAGTTATAATATGCATTTTACACTACTAAAAGGATATATTTACTTGATTCAAATAACATGTAGCACATGGAAATTAACTGCTACTTACGTCATCTCTGTCCACAATAACACTTTTTCATTTTCTGCTCACAATCTCGAAACCAATCTCCAGAAGCAGCTTGTGGAGGGAGGTTAGTTTTAAATCTGGAATCTGGAAGATCGGGTTCAGAGTTAACTGCCAACAGCACTTTGTTTTAGGTGGGGATTCATTGACTGACGAACTTTTCGACGGATTGCAGATCTCACACTCACAAATTCGTTGCAAACTACATCCACCATTTATCTGGCACGTGGAAGCTTTTGGCTGGGATCTTCATCAACTGATGATTTCTCTTTGCGTGTGCTGTAAATACTTGCAACTGACACACCGGTAAACTCGAATGTTAATTTTATCACGTCTTCTATAGCAAGTTCGGGATATTTCTCGCAGAACTTGTTAAACCCGTTCAATATTATTGTCTTTTCACCACTTCGCAACGCTTTGCCGCGCTTATGTTTTACAGCACTCACTTGTTCCGCCATGTTACTGTCATACTGAATAATGCGCGCGCAGAATGAATTAGGCTGGTTACAGATTCATGTAAGTGCGTATTCTTACACTTTAGCTATGCTTAGTACACTTAGTTCATGCTTTAGCAAACATTAAGTGACATTTTAGACCTTAGTAACAGTATTTCTTCAAGGGACTATTTACATGGCGAAAGCGTCAAGAGGGCGCGCTGTGGTCAAAACGCACGTGGCTTTGTTTACGTCTCCTCTAATCTCTAGATGAACAGAGTATACATAGGCTACAGCCAGAAAATTCAAAATGTACATTTCCATTTCGTTTGTTATAAAAATATCTTAAACATATGGTATTTTACTCTAAATTGTTTGTCATTTTCAAGAAAATCTAAATTTTCCATGTAAAGGGTAGTTTAGGGTGGAGCATGCTTCCCTAAATGCTTTTCCTTTTTTTTTTCGTTCAAGGTGCCTCAAAACATTTTTAGTGAAATCCCGACATTAAATTTTTGGGTGGAACACAATACTTCCTCTGATTACTAGTTGTTTTCTGGGGCCTTGCATCTGGCAATGAAGCCATTAGCATTCGTGCTTTCCAATACTTTTGAACTGTAGTTTCTTCTGATCTTAATGCTTCACAGGTCTTCAAGTGGTCTTCGTTCATTTCTGCTGGATCGTTACACAGGACACATATTGGTGAAGCTGAGATACCTATTCTGTAGAGATGACTTGCTAAGCAGTCGTGATTTGTCAGTAGTCGGAAGGCTGCAACCGCTGTTTTCCTTGGTCTCTGGGGGATTATATCTGGGTTGGAAAGTAGTGTAATCCATTTTTTATCTTTGGCATTTGTTTCTATTTCTTGTAGGTATGAATGAGAAAATTTTTTAATGATCAAGCGTTTTATTGAGGAATATGAGAAATTGAATTTAGACTTTTGTTTTATTGTTGTGCCTTTCTTTGCAAGTGAGTCTGCGGCTTCATTCCCCATGACTCCACAGTGTGCTGGAATCCATTGGAGATGAACAGCCTTATTAACTTTTTGGAGTTGTGTTAACATTTTGTAGCATTCTCTAATTTTTGTTGACTTCTTTGTAGTATTTGAACATATTCCCTGAATTGCAGCTTTAGAATCTGAAAGAATTACTGCCTTGTTAAATTTATTTAAGGGAAGATTTAATAATTGTCGGAGAGCAATGTGTATAGCCTCTATTTCTCCATCATAATTTGTTGTGTCTCTGCCAACAGAGTGATAAAGGGAAAAATGTGAACACACAACTCCAGCTCCAGTAAGGTTTTCCGTGGAGGATCCATAAGTATATATGTGCAGCCATTCTTCTGTGGGATATCTAGTATTGATTGTTTCCAGAGCTAGAAGTTTTTGTATTTCTTTTGGTGTGTCTGATTTACTTATTTCCTCTATTAATTCCAAACTGAAGGTAGGTTGCAATAATTCCAATGGATTTTCTCTTATAAGTAGATTTTCTCTGGTGTTAGGAATGTTCAATTTGGATTTAATCTGTGTTACCTTTTCTAGGAAACTACTATGAGTTTTAAGGATTGAAGGTGGGAGGTTCTCTTCTGTTCATTTAGAGTTTGGCAGTCGTAACATTTTCTCGTGTTGGAGCAATGCTTGTTCTTCTATTTTTGTTGTTATTGATGGGGTCCGTGTTAAGGCAAGCATGGCATCAATAGGTGTGGATTTAACTGCTCCAGTGATTAGGCGAAGAGCCTGATTTTGTATTTGTTCAAGTTTATTGATGTTAACATTTGCTGCTGTTATTAAAGCTTCAGAACAGTACAAGAGGTTTGGTTTAACATACATTTTGTAGTTCGTGTTAAGGACTGTCCTTGAGCAGCCCCATTTAGCACCAGCTAACCTTTTCAGGATTTACAGTTTCTTTTCAACCTTTTCTGAGATGTTTGTTATGTTTTTTCCAACTTAGCTTTCTGTCGAAAGTGATGCCTAAGTATTTGGCATCATCAACTGCTTTGAGTGGTTTACCATTATAATTTATGTTAATATTAACTGGTTTGTATTTTAGTGTAAATAATTCATAATTTGTTTCTTCCACATTGATAGTCATGAGGTTTTTGGGGCTCCATTCATGTACTTTGTTTAGGGCTGTTTCTATTCTGTCTTTAATTCAGGTTTTTTTTGGAGAGCCTGGAGTCCAAAGGACTACATCGTCAGCAAATAAAGCAATTTTGGTTTCTAAAGTTTTTATTATTGATGGAAGGTCATTTATATATATGTTAAAGAGTGTTGTGCTCAGAACAGCACCTTGTGGAAGTCCTCGGTGTGTTTGTTTATATTTGGAAATGTATGTATTATATTTTGTGGCACAAAATCTTTGTGAAATAAACTGAGTTATCCATTTAAGCATGTTACTTTTCACACCTATTGATTGCAACTTCTCAATTAATTTGTTTCTCCAAACTGAGTCATGCTGATTTAAAATCAATGAATATGCTAAGGTATCCTCCTTTCTATTGAAAGCTTCCTTGATGTCTTGGCTTAGTAAAAGTACATTTTCACTTGTACTATGATTCTGTCTGAAGCCGGTCTGTGAACTATTAAGTTGTAATATTCTATTAACCAGTTAAGTCTAGATGCCACCATTCTTTCCATCACTTTTGCAATAACACTGGTCAAAGATATTGGCCTGAAACTATTAATATTGTTTGAGGGTTTGTTTTTCTTTAAAATCGGGATGATAATGACTTTTTTCCAGTTGGAAGGCACAGTCACTTTCCAACATGTATTATACAGTTTAAGTAGGATTTCTTTTCCTTTCCTGCCAAGGTGTTTAATAAACTCTGGGTGGATCTTGTCAGGTCCTGAAGATTTTTTGTTCTGTAATTGCTCTATTGCTAAATCTAGTTCTGTTTCGTTAAAATCCTGAATAAAAATATCATTTCGTATATCTTTTGGCTTCTTAGTTTCTCTGATAGTTTTTTGGATAGCTTTATCTTGTTTTTTATACGCTTGGGGTATTCTTTGTGACTGAGCATAAAACTTGTTAAGGGATTCTGCTATTTCCCTATCTGTAGTTAAGCTTTTGTTGTTATGTTTTAATGGTTCAGTTGTATTTTTTGATAATTTTGTTTTATTAAGGAATTTGTATATTTTATTTCCATCTTTCCTATAGTCATGATTACTAGTAGAGAAAGTAAAAATAAACCACAACAGCTCATCCAGGCCAAGGCCTACCGCTAACTGCTGTTCCCCCACCTCCGTCCACCACAGACGGGATGCAGTACTGGAGGTGGGACATAGTCAGTTCCCTGATCGCTCCTGGCTGGTTATGCAGTCTTCTCGACCAGAGGTCACTACTTTTCAATGAAGTTTCTCCTCAATTGGCCCCTCAGGGATCTAATGTGGCTGAGTGCATCCTGGACCAAGTCTCCCAGTTGGAGGAAAATCCTCACACTGGTAACAGGAATTGAACTTGTGTCCCCCCTTGGTAAGCAGCAGTGCTATCACCACACTAAGTAGACCTTTATCATTGGATGTGTTAAAAACATTCTCATATTATTATTGTTGTTGTTATTGTTTATTGTTGGAACATTTTTCTGTAAATGAAAAGGATATTTAGATTAATGAAAAACATGTACCTGTAGAAACATGTGGCTAATGATTTGCAAAAAGCACTAAGTGACATTGTTCTTTTCATAGAGAATAACCTACCTGAATGAGACCATTAAAGAGCTCTCCCATTGTCTAGAGCAGTTACTCGTAAAGTGGGTAGATAATTGCCGGCAAAGTATACATAGGCACTACTATGTGCAGTGAGGACACCACAGAATATAGCGTCACACCAGATTGGGACATACAGATAAATCGTTTGTGGCAGGTTATACCTTATTATTCAGCCATGATGTCAACCTTAAAGAAACCCGAGTCCTGTATTCTACAGTTAACTACTATGCCCGACTACAAAAGGAAGCCATAGATATCTACAAACACAAAGACAACTTTAATCGCAAGGAAGAAATACTTTGTGTACAGAAAGCATGAATACTGGTCTTAGACAAAGTTTCAGACAGACCTAAAACCCCGCCTACAACCAACTCGCCAACCGATATAAGCCAATCAGCACCGTAACCAGTGTAACAATGCCCTGCCCACCCCTACCGTATAAAAAAAAACCTGGCGGTCATTAACGGTCTTCGCTTCCACATCTCTTTCTCTCTCTGCTTACACATTCGAACTCTAACCAGTGCAGTCAGCGGATCGTATTACCCTTATGATGCCAAGCACAGTACTTGGCAAAACAGTATCTGCAATGCGTTCTAGACACGGCCTACAAGCCCAGAAGAACTAAACATATCTAATAGTCAAGACAGGTACCGTGAAAGCCTAAGTTTATAAATTAATGCTGTGTTGATAATGCATTCATATTCTGTTAGATTCTTCTTTATTAAGGAGTATATTTATCAACCTATAAATTAAACTGTTGAAAACCACAAATTTATGTAAAGGAAGTTAAAGCTTGAAGGAAATTTAATTTAAAAGGTGAGTCAATTAATAACACTAAACACTTACAACATAATTTTCCGGAACGCATTTCGAAGGTTAACTTTCCTCCATTATCAACCAGACAATAACTGGGTTTCCATGGTGTTTCATGGTGCGGATGGCGATGCTTCTTCTCATGAAGCCTTTGGTGGCGTATTTAATTTTTTTTCCTTCCTCTCTGCGTATTGTTTGATTGTAGCAAGATGGAGACGAATTATGTTGTCATTTTGCTCCTCCATACACAGAATCATCTTGTTTGTTATTTATCTGTTTACTAACATGCAGAATATCTTCTTCCATAGGCATATCTCATTTTTTGGGAAATTCTTAGCAATGCAGTGGTTAGGTCAACACTAGGAATGCAGTGGCCGAGATCCATGCTAGGGATTTCGAAAAGAATATTCCAGTATTGCTCTTTGATGAAACTTTTAAATTCAAATTTCAAAAATAAAAAAAGTTGTTGTTAGCTAATGCTGGATTTCTGACAATGAAGTCATTAATCCTCTTGCTCTCCAAAATTTTTCACTGATGATATTGAAGAGAGCAATAGCAGCAATAGTAACCGCTTTTTAGAGAGCACCATATTTTTATGTTTTGGCGGTCACATCGCTCTCTCACAACCCCCAGAATGTCTGGAGGACCACACCTGTCGTTGGTTTACGGGTCTCACCTACCTGACTGGGAGAATTATAAAAATAAATTCACCGACCATATCCTCTGATTACCAATCAGAGGACGTATTACATGCCATGACAGGTCAGCATGTTAGGGGTTAAGATTTTATAGAGAAATTAGAGAAATGGAGAGGTTGGAAAAATAAAGACTCCCTAGCCCTCGGAAACCCTAATAGCATAGGGGTCGGAAGAGAACAAGAGATGACCAAGGTAAGGTCAGATAGAAAAGTTACAGTGAGGAGCAAAACACCAGTAAGTGAAAGTATGTTCTGCTCAATATATCAGTAGTATGATATATTTTTGGGGACATTCTTTCCCCGCATTAAATCCGAATCTGCTGTATTTCAGACCGCATTATTTTGTACTTCTATTGTATGTTTTTTCTGTACATTCCAAATTGTTGTCCAGTAAATGTTCTTCATAATTATTAGGTTAGTTTCATCAGCATTAATGCATCACTATCATTAACATTCAGATACTTACTCTCCATGTTATGAATGTATTATGCTATGTTTCAGGATCTTCCAAATAACCCTGCTGCGACAGTAGCAAATTTGGACTTGGTGCTGAAGTGGATGACCTTGCGATTTTTTGATACAAACCCATCTGTTATTCTGAAAGGCCTAGAATATTTACAAACCGTTTTTGCTCATTTGATAGAAGAAGAATACAGTTTATTTGAAAGTGAAGCTTCTTCGTTCATTCCATATTTAGTTTTAAAGGTAAGATAAAGTAAACCTAGCTTGTAGTTGTAACTTTTAAGAGATGGAAAATAAAGCATTTTATTGAAACATGTCTTTTCTTCCCAACATCTTAGATTGGGGATCCTAAGGATGCTGTGAGGAACGGTGTGAGAGCTTTGTTAAAGCAAATTGAATGTGTCTACGCTGCTGGAAAGATTTTTACATATTTAATGGATGGTCTGAAATCTAAAAATGCAAGGCAACGAACAGGCAAGTATGATTTTAAACATAATTAAATATTTCCATCCTAGAATACAGAGAGATCATTACCGTTATGCAGTGATGTTAAACAATACAGTTTATAAATCTGGTTTTCATGAAAATCCACATTTGAAGAATACCAGTAGTTCAATGCAGTGGAGTTTATCTAGGATAGTGTCTCTTGCTTCATCTGTGGTCTGGTTGTTAACATGCAGCTTCCAAATGCAGAGTTTCTGGGTTCAATTCCCAGCTGAATAATGGGAATATTTTAGTTGGATTATTCCACAACCTTTCTAGAGTTGTGAGTGAGTGAAAGTGGGTGTGTGTAAATTTAGTGCTATAAAAAGCAAAGTTGAATGAGAACAAAATGAAAACCTGAAGATCAATGCCACAGTAAAGCAGGTGAACATAGTTATTGAAGCAGGAACTTCCTGAGGATGTGCTATTTTTGCTTCTGGTTGTTCACCTTATCTACAATCTCTGACGTAGTAGCTCTGTGTGTGTTTGACTGCACTCCAATCTATTGCTATAGTCTTCTCAATGTCTGCCCTCGACTGTCGTATTTTAGATGCAATAAGACTTTTCTCCTCTGTAAAGGAGTCAGAACACACTTTATTTGCATTCTTAGTAGTTCACAAACACTATGCCTTTCTCGTTTAAGAAACTGATCTGAAAGTGGTTCTGATGCAATACACAATCTTATGCAAATAAGTCAGGTCACATGGCTCATAAATTTAACATGATGCACACTTCATTAAATAACGATAAGTATTTCAGTTGCCCTCTGTCCAAGAATCCATTTTGCTTAGTTTACTGGTTAGTAATAATTGTTGATGAGTTTTTGGAAATAATCAATTCCACCTACAAAATCTCAGGTTACAGTTTTTAGGTACTTTCCAAATATTAATAAATATGATAATACACAGGAATGGATCACAAATCTGTTTTGCAGCACCGCCATTAATTCTTCTAATCTTCCCATAAAATTAAGATTCTTGTGGAAATGTGTGTGGACAGTTCACTTAAAATAAAAATTGAGAACATATTGATTTGTGGTGTTTTGCACTCAAAGAGTACAATAAACTTAGTTGCACTGCCATTGTACACCTTACATTCCCCTCTACTTATTTGTGTGAGCTGAATTGACAGCAATCAAAGCGAAACAAGAAGTTGCTTGAATCCAGGATCAACATTGATACTGGCCCATTGCACCAAGAAAGGCAGAGAAATCAGCAGGTAATACCACAAAACAGAAGACTATGCGGCATTTTACAACATGTGTGGTTCCAGTATCAAGTGCATCGAACTCAAGTGTGAGCAAAACACATGGTGGGGGTATGGAAAGATGTGGAGCTTGAAAGAAGCAGGAAAGAACCAAGGTGGGAGATGACAACAGTGGAGTGGCGGGAGGAAGCGGGAAAAAGTGTGAATGCAGAAAAAATGTCAAATGAAATAGCTAAGGAATAAAGGAGGGTGAGGGGGGGAAAGGGAGAACTAAGCAGGAAAGAAAGAAAGAAAGGGATATTTCGCCAAGAGTAACAAGGTTAAAAAACAATTGAGCAATCCATGAATGAGATAGTAGAGGATGAAAGTGAGGTTATAGTAAAGTAGTGTAGTTGGGATAATGAAGATTAGCGAAGAGTACGATGTAACTGATTAATAAAAGTTATGAGAGTGAAGCTGATAAGTAAAGTTGAGAAAGAGGGAAAGTGAATTGGTTTGGGAGATGAAATAAAACAAATAAAAATTAGACTGGGAGCAGAGTAAGATTAATGAAAAGGTTAACATGTGTAATGTGTATGTAAAAGGAAATTATAAAGGATTACCCTAATCAGCAATGGGGCCAGGACCCAGCTTAGGGGTAGCCCAAAATGTGTAAAATTTGGTACTCAATAAATCATTCATTCATTGATACTGACACTAACGAAGATGCAGCCACAAATAGAGGAACTTGTGTCCAGAAAACAAGCTCAGCCAAATCTTTAACATGTTAGAAACATATATACACTCATATACCTAGTTTTTGTGTATGTGCTATCTATAACGTAGTTGCTGTATTTATTTTAGACATTTAAAGCATAAACCTTTAACATGTATACCTAACTAGCAACAACATTTGGTTAACCCAGCTGTGTCTAAAGTAGAGGTCACTTCCCTTTAAGTCTTTGTTATGAGGTATTCACAATCTTCCTGTCCCTTTTGACACATTTTGAGGAAATACTTGCACTTTCACTTCACACGAATACAAATATCAGTCCTAAACTGTAATGTTTTCAGTTTTACATACATAGACAAATTGTTTTGAAGTAACCCTTTCTTTTAATTATTTACATACATATCATTCACTTATCTTTTGATATGATCACCTCGTTTCATCAGTACTGAATCCTTCTTGAACTAGAACATTTTTTATCTTGCTTTATACTCTGTATTTTGAACTTATCTTTATTCATTTATTAAGGATTATTAATACGCATTTTAATATTACCATTACCCATGACATCTCTACTTGTACATTACAAATATCAGTTCTATACAGGGTGTCCCAAAAAGACACAGACAACGCTTAGTATCTTCCTTTCATAGAAGTTTGAAAACAGTGTTGTAATTAATTTAATTTAAAAGGTGAGTCAATTAATAATGCTGAACAACACTTACAACATAATTTTCCGGAATGCGTTTCGAAGGTTAACCTTCAAAATACATTGCGGAAAATTATGTTGTAAGTGTTGTTCAGTGTTATTGACTAGCCTTTTAAATTAAATGCTTAGTATGCTGTGTGGGATGTCAAACTGATCAGTTTTCAAATAAGAACCCCTGTCCTGAATTGCATGGTTTGAACGCAGTAGCACATTGAAGTGTGAGATGGGTATATGTTCACATTTTGTCAATAACCCAATATCGAGCTGTCTACATTGCAAACGAGCTTTGAACTGTGTAGCTCCTACGCCATTGCAGAGCCTATATCGGCGATGGTGAGCATCATGCACATGACCTTATACGTGTGGTTGTCTGAAGATTTTCAATCGCTCCATGGACTTCTACCATAAGGAGTGCCATACACCATACTCTTCATATAACTCCACAGAAAATAGTCAAGACATATCAGATCTGGCAACCGTGCTGGCCATGGAACTCGTCCAACTCTGCCAATCCATCCATTTGAATATGCGATGTTGAGGGGATTCTGTACATTTACATCAAAGTGTGATTTAGCTCATGTCGGCCATTTCTGCAGGGATGTACTGGTACGTGCCGCACTGCTGTTAAAAAACATTACTGTACTGGAAACACAGTAGAATGTGTACCGAGGACTCTATGGAGGAATTTAGTGCATGCGTAGGAATGCTATTGTGTTCTGGTCGTTCATCCCAGTACACAGATGGCTGAAGGGTTGCATACCTTCTGTATTAAGGTACCAAAACGAATGTTAACAATTTGTCACAACCACTCTCCAGCATCCAAACCATACATTACATTTAACTATTTTATTCTTTATGCTACAAAATTCCTTCTTTTTTGTATTTTTTTATTATTTATTTTTTTTATTCTGTATTGTCATTTCAGTTTTACATTTATTTATATTGTGTTCTAAGATAGCATTTTCCCTCCTCCCTATACCTAAACTACTCATTTTATTTCCTTAACTTCTGTTTTCGAAAGTGCTTTTGATTTCATTTATCTCTCTTACATCTCTTAAATTACTTTTCATTATTTATATTTTCTCGTACATTATTTTTTACCTTCCTCCTTGATATCAGGTTTCAAATAATCTCTAATTCTTCTCTACTGTGCTTGATTACTTGCTTTATATCAACCCTTTTCTATCTCCTGTTCTATTTTATTTCCTTTTGCTCTATATTTTTGGAAATCTGTTTCTACATTCAGCATATTTGCAATTAGTATTTCTGATACTACTGCCATTTCCATTTGTGGTGCTAACATTTCTCCCATGTCATACGTCTATCCTCAGTTTACTGTCAAAGCGCTGTAGTCCTCTTTCACAATTTTCATTTGTTTTGACCCTTTTTGCAATTTTATTATTCCAGAGTTGCTTCAATATTCTCAATGCATTTTCATCCATCTTTTTCTGGTCCTTCCCTACTATTATTCGATCATTACAAACTCCCCTCTGGATGTTTGACTCCAGTTTAGTTTATTTTCTAAAGAAGTATTTGCAGCTCATTCAGTGTTTATCACTAATACAATCTAGATGGAATGGTCTTTCATGATTGAATTAAGAATATTCTGTTGTCCAAGAAGTACAGTGTAATATGAACAGGTTATTTTGAACATAATAAAACTTAAGAGGTGCTACAGAACCTTCAAAAATCAATAAACTTATTTGTCAACATTTAAAAATGCTTTTGGTCCACTCACTTTAAAAAATTGTTCAGGACTAGTTTGAGACACTTTTCTCATCAGCTGGTCAGCTGACTGCTTTTCTCATCAGATCGCTGTCTTTCCTTCCCCTTGTTGAGTGCTGTACCAGCAATTGACATCTGATGACAGAGCACTAAACATGGAGAAGAGAAGACCGTGAGTGACCTGAAGAGGAAATCAGTCGGCCGACTGATGGAGTGGAGCCTCTCTGAAACTGGTCCTGAAGAACTGTTTGGAGTGAGCAAAAGTGTTTTTAAATGCTGACAAATAACATCCTCCACTGTTCTAAACACTTCATTTTCATAAGTTTTATACTGAGTCTTCGTTTGGGTCTATGGCCATATTAACCTCTTGAGCGATGGCCATTTAAAACGCCCGCGAGCCGTGAACTGCTACCCAATATCCAGCGCAGGGCATTTAAAGTGCGTTGTATATACACAGCTGTATTTTGTGTAAATATTAAGTTATTTTAATGAAACAAAAACTGGTATAAAACTTGTTATATGCAGTATAAATGTACGTCACCAGCAAAGTTGAGTTGTATTTACAAAACGTTGAAATGGCACAATTTTGTTTCACTGTAGTGAAAAGTCAACTTTGCTCTGTCGAATGCATCTAATATAAGTTCTCGGAAAGAAACACCCATTGTATGTCTGGCTTATGCGTCAGCATACTGTGTAATAAAGCACTACTGTATGCGTGGTCTCTTGAGTCATCAGAATAGAGCAACATTGCAACTTTTGCTTACGCGAGTTTCGTAACTTAGTAGAGTCCGTTTCTTTCTTTGTTGAAATACATACGTATACTTTCCTGCTTGTAGCTGAAGGGAGAAGTGGTATAACAAGGTATTTTTGCACCAACTGGATATAACCATATACAATTGTTCGGTAATTTGGAGAGCTCTCTAAACCCACACAGGACAATGACCGACCTTGACTTCCAACTATAAATAGCTCGCAGCCTAATTGAACAATACCACGTTGGGGGTTGAAAATCCAAAACCCCTACACCCCTCAGACTTCAAGGAAAACATTATCCTAAAAGGATACCACCAACAGCAAAGAAGTCCCGCCCATCTCGAAAGTGTTTCGTGTGCCGCATGAAGGGAATTCGCGAATGTGGAGATGTAGGTACCCTTGAGTGTTTATCCCTGTTTTGAGGTAAATCACTGTAGAACAAACATATTAAGGTAAGCCAGTAAAGTATATAGACCTTACTAAAATGTTTCATAAAGGGAAAATTAAAATAAGTTGAGTTTGATAAGGGTTAAATGCTTAAATGCACAGGACGTGTATACACGCCCATATCGCTCATCCGTCATTTTAAATGGACGTGATTTCACGTCCATATCCCTGAAGAGGTTAATGGAGAATTGTTGCGCTGCACTGTTTTTTATTCTGCTCCTCCAATTGCCCTCCTCTACATGTGGTTCATCTGTTTAGTTGATCCAAAGTTTTTGTGTAGAAGGTGATATTTTGTGAAACCATGATTTCACTACTATAGTGTTAGCGCTGTTATAATGCCAGAAGGACTTCAGTACACAGAATTTTTATGAATTATTTCTGTGCGACATCAAACTCTTGTAGAATACAGTGGCAATTTATAGACAGATTCCCTACACTCATGTGCCTCAGAGAAAAAATTCTTAACCTTGTGAATAGATTTAGGGAAACAGGTTCTATTCTTGATAAGAAGCCCTAAGTAAATTGCTGCATCCTTACAGAGAAAAAACTCTATCAAAGGAAAGTTAGAATGACGTCCAAAGAAATTTGTATGAAAACTTACACAGGAATCCGGAATTTCACAAACATCAGCTTGCCACAAAATTTTTAAAATTAGAACCTTATGTTAATTGTAGTTTAGGAATTGCAAGCATGCGATAACTTAATTAGACTTGATTTCTACAAGTGGGTGTTAAAGTTAATGATCATTCCATTGACCTGCATTTAATTTTTTATGGACATGAAGAATTAATGAGTATTATGCAAATTTTCTTAAAGTGTATGACTGCAGGACATGATTTTCAACATTGTGACAAAATTGCAAATATTGTAGTTAAAATTGGCTTGAGAAATCTGTGTGCTATCAATATCAGACTCCTTTGGCAAACAATGTGCTTCCCAATGCCAGAAAAAATTCACAATAAGCCATGCGTCCAAACAAAAATTCTATATTTAGGAAATCATTGAATGATTCCAAGTGACAGGTTGTTGCATTGTCCAGTAAATATGCATTTAATTTAGCAGTTGTTTCCAGCCATACTTTTAGGCAAGTTTTCTTGCCCTTTTGCTGTCTTCATTGGTTTATATTTGTTTGTTTGTTTGTTTGTTTATTTCAGAATGTTTGGATCAGCTTGGTTCCTTAATATTAAATTATGGTGTATCAGTGTGCCAGCCCAGTCCAAATGCAGCACTTAAAGAAGTTGCACGGCAGATATCAGATCGTGACAATTCTGTAAGAAACGCTGCATTAAACTGTGTAGTGCAAGCATACTACATTGAAGGCGACAGAGTATATAAAATGATTGGCCAGGTAGGCTTATAAGGCATTCTCTCACTTTTTCATTTCTTTTTCTCTATTTTATTCCCTGATACAAATTTCTGTGAGAAATATGCCCACCTTCGTGGCAAATTGGCTAACATGTCTGTACATATCCAGAGGGACAAAGTACAAATCTCAGGTAAGGCTTTTTTCTGCAGTTTTCTATATCTTGAAGGGGTGATGTGGAGCAACTAAGCTGCCTGGACCCTGAGCACATTGTATACTTGCCAACTTGTACGGTTTGCCCATAAGATTTACAGGATTTAAGCCATTTTAAAACATTACATTTTGGGGGAGGCAAGGGAGTATTGCAGATTTTCATCATTGACATGACAAAACTTGAATTCCAATTGCATTATACAGCCTAATTAAAGAAAGGATTGTACAAAAGTAAAACTTACTTTTCCTGAAATGACGTACAGAAAGTAGTTATTTCTACTTCTGCTTCTGTATATCATTTCAGCAATAAATAAGTAATCTTTACTTTTGCATTATTTTTTAATTGTACATTTTTGTGATAGTAATACAAGGATCAAATTACATAAGCTTTCACGGCTGGTGTTATAAAATATAGAATGAATATTCGGGCTTGTGTACCATGGTCTAGTGGAAATTCTTCTTCCATACGTTTTGTTCAAAACTGCATCGAACATCATCAGCGATGTGACCGCAGTACTCTGTTACTATCGGCAAACTGATCGGAGCCATTTGATTTCACAGGTTTTATATGCTTAGCATGTGTGGGTGTTTGATGGTTGGTCTGGTCTTTGTTTATTGGCTTAGCTGTTGTGTGGGCTGGTTTAAAGTGGGGGCTTCCATTGTTGTCATACGGCTGGTATTTGTTGTAGCTGAAGCTGGCGTATGATTTTGAATTTGTTTCCGGTTAGGTTTTTTGCGTGCTTTGTATAACGCTGGATGCCAGGCTTTATTTAAGTGCTTTGTTTCTTCCTTTCTATTGAAGTTATCAATAAGCTTAAATCAAAGTTATCAAAGTGCTGACTAGTTTCAAGTTGCATCCAACTTATTCTCAAAGTTATTCAAACAATAGCTTTGGATAGCTTTGAGAATAATGCAACTTGAAACTAGTCAGCATTATACCACCTTGCAATATTAATAAGATAAGTGGAGAGTTTAGTTTCTAATTTGTTCTTAATTTAAGAAAACATACTATTGAGAAATATGTTAAGGTTTGCTGTATTTAACTTTTGTGTTATGATTAAAGAATATTACGTTATATACAACAGATTAACACATTTATAAATGTTGTGTTATTGACTGGAACACTTTCAGATTTCAGATAAGGATTTGTCTCTCTTAGAAGAACGTATTAAAAGAGCTGCAAAGAACCGGCCCACTCCCAGGCCTGCTCCTGCTCAGGTCGTAAAACAGCAACATCAGCAGCAGACTCAACCTCAAAAAATGGTGCGTCAAGGAAGTGAAGGAACAATTAGAAAAGAGATACCTGAGGTAGAAAATGAAGAGGAACAAGAATCCTCACCTCCCCCTCCAGTTATGAGGTATAGATGCTGAATAGAATTTAAAACCTGGCATAGTAAACCTTAAAATTATGTGGAATACAAAGCCAAAAGATATATATGAAGCCCCTAGTATCAAAGACGGACATATTCACAGTGAGTTCAAGTCCCCATTTTAACCGGATGGCGTTATTCGCAGTTTAAGAGTAACCACATATTTTAAATGTCACAATATATTAATTTTGTCCATTTCTGAATGGAATTACATACGCCATTAAATTTAATGCAAGAAGATTGACAGGAACACTTGAAGTTGCCATGTTGACTGGCTGGGATAATGTCCGTCTTTGATACTAGACACCTCATATATAGGAATTATAGATGATACAGCTTTAAGAATGAGTTGGAGCCAACTCGAAACTTTAGTCAGCAATTTGCACGAAAATCTTGCAACATTACTAAGATAAGTGAAGCTTTTAGTTTCTAATTTGTTCTTACTTTAGAATCTTGTTGCTTCACTGTTAATAGCTTCAATTTCTTTAATTATAAAATGAAGTTAACTTCAGGCAGCTGCTATATAGTAAAAAAGGTGCTTAATTTTAAAGTTCATATATTATTGGTGCCAAACAAGAAAGGTATTGACAGTTGGCAGTGAAAGAGAGGCGATGTTGCCGTTTATCGCACCTCGTGAAGAGTGCATTAGCATTATGTGTAAGAAGACGGTTGGGTTGCGTTTGGAATGTAGAGCAGGTATAATTTATATTTGTATTCGAAAATAATAGTAAAATAGTTCATCTACATGCAAAGGATGGAATATGGAAGTATTATATCACTGTGAAGATTGTTAACAAAAGAAACATACCTGTAGAATATTGTAATGGGAAATGCCGCTGATATCCGAATCGCTTGCATTATTGCTGTTTTTGTCTGAATTACCTGCGGAAATGACAAACTGTTCTATCCTTGCTTCTAAGACTCCATTTTCATATGTTGTAGTTATTACGTCCTATGTATCGGTAACCACTTGTTCAGTTTTCAGCTTTGTATTGATGTACAGATGACACGGTGAAATCTTGTTTTGCACAACATAACCCTTTACTTCTGCCCAAATTAATTAAATCGGAGTGCACCAGGAAAGGGCGATTCCATACAGTTTTGCGACCATGTTCTTCAGCAACACCATCAACTGCATAATCCTTTAATTGGGGTATATACCTTACCAAGCACAATTTCATTCGCCTCCCGAGTACGTAAAGTTTTTCGTTTGGCTACGCTGTCTTTGTCAATATTTTTGGACATAATTATTTACTACAAGAGTAAATGCTCACAACATTTGCAAATACACACATAAATACAAGGCAAATAACCACAATAAATAGAATGATGCAAACAAACTTGTCAGCGCACACGCAATCTCTGATACAAACATTGCAAGCTGGAGCGAGACATCGTATATATTGCAGGGAAAACAAGATAAGACGCACAGTTTGTTACGGTTTCTTTATTGCCACACCTCAAATGTTAGAATGAGTTGACAAATTCTTAACACTTTTTTTTTTTTCCTCTTCATTGGCATCTGTTATAAATTGGGAACATTTCCCTCCTGAGTTTTTATCTTTTTTGCATTCTATGGCTGTAGGGTATGTTTCCAATTTTTGTCACAATCTATTTTTATAGTTCATATAATGAAGCTTAAAATATGGGTTTGTATAGCAACTCAAATGGTGTTCTTTGTGTTTAATGTGTGTTTGCATTACCAGGAACTTCAACATATGAGAAGGAAAGAACCATTACTACAGGTCCAAAGATTTCTTATAAAATGCAACTTCCAATTATTTTAATATCAGATTAATGGGTAAAATTTGCAATCTGATGATTTCATTGGAAATAGGTGGTTATTGGCATTCCAGTAGTTTTTTAATAACTATTCCTCACAGTAATGCTGAATGTGAACATGCTTTCAGTCTTGTGAGAAAGAATAGAACTGACTTCCAAGCTGTTGTCTCAATAAGAATTTCATTAAATATAGTTAGCTCTTGTCAGTATAAGCTACAGCAGAAAGCATAAAAGATCTGCATCTACTTCCACACCCAACATATCTTTCTGTGCCATGGCATAGAATATCAGCAAACCATCTTCAGATTAACAGTTCAGTTTTGTGAATAGTGGTGTCATAACAAACTCGATATGTGCGATCTGCAGAATGTATTTGTGAATACAGTTTTCCTCAGCGTGAAATTTATACATTTACTGCACTGATCATTTTAAGCTTTCCAAATATGTCATTGTAAACACATTACACTTTTGGAAAGGGGTAGAATGAGACTGAAAAATTCAATGCTATAGCCAGGATTTGAACCACGGATCTTCTGGTCTTCACCTGGCTGCTCTAACCACTGAGCTATCATGGGCAACGTGCTGACATTACATTAAAGTCTCCAACTTCCTAGCATTTTTTCCAGTAAACCATAAGGAGATCTCAAATTCATATGAGATAACTCTAATGGTAACTCGCTATGCTGCAAGTACTTAAGTCCAGGGCTATGTCATTTCATATGAATTTGAGTTGTCCTTGTAGTTCACCGGGAAAAACACAAGTGATTTGGGGAATTTAATGTTATCGACATGTTGGCCATGTTAGCTCAGTGGTTAGAGCAGCCGGACTGAGATTGGAAGATCCATGGTTCAAATCCTGGCTATGGCATTGAATTCTTCAGTTTCATTCTACCCCTTTCGAACCTTGTTCTATGCATGGCTTGTGTGAAAGAACAATTTCCATTGATGGACTTTATAGTACTCTTTGCTGGATGAGAGGAAGTTTTATAAGTTAACTCTCAATAAGTTGACAAATAGGCCTTTGTAAAAGGTAACCATGCAATAAATTAATGATTATGCTTTGCTTCAGTCCTTTATTACTTGTTTGTTTGATTGCTCCAGTTGGTCAGGGCTGCTGTGGTGTACTATTTTTGAGATTTTACATATTTTTCTTTTTAATGTCAGCTCCCATACTGTACATAAGGAAATGAGGGCTAGATCTCTAAGTCCGAGTGCAGCTTCTGGTGAAGTTCAACAGGCTATTTGCAGCAGTACCAGCCTTTCTACCGATGATCTCCGAGCAGTGTTAGTACTAATGCAAATTGTGCAATTGCAAAACTTTTATAGGTGCTGGAGTACATGGTAGCATGTTATTTAACTTTGCAGCAGTAGTGAATTATGTGCAACCTAAATGGTAAATAAAGGGTCGTAGTTAGAACTGTTTCCTATAGAGTTCCTACGTTCGTACCATTTTAATGCCAGTAAACTTTCTGAAAGTATGAATGATGACATTAGAAAAATAATTGTGTACTCTTAACAGTGGTAGTGTATAATATAGTGGTTAGTTTTATTTGGTGGAATAAGTCTTTGTGGGTTGATAGATTGTATTTTTTTTTCAGTTATGTGAAAATTTTGTTAAATTTCCCATCGAATGTGAAAATTTTAGAGGGAAGTGAGCAATTCTGTACCCAACTATCCAAAGAGCATATCTGAAGTAGATTATGTATTGACATTTTCAGTGATTTTTCATCTGAGAGATGCAAGAATTAAGACCAATCAGCAGTTGATCCATGATTAAGGCAATGTATCCATGAATATCTGCATGTGCACAGTGCATGTGCGCAGTTAATGATCTTTGATATAATATGAAATATTTCCTGTACCTTAGTTTGATATCACTCCCACAATTTTAGTTTGATTTTTAACTTTGGTTTAGTATACAAACATAAGCTGTTGTGCAGGTGTTTCTTAACTTTAATAAGTTAAACAGAAAACATTTTTACTTTCTCTACTACATATAGTACTCGTAAGTAGTCTTAAACATGACATATTAATCAAAATCGTTACAGCTGTCTTCAAGAAAATTGAAAGTTTCGAAAAAATTTCCATACAAATGCTAGTTTAGGCTGGAGGAATTTTCTTCAAAATCTCTGTGTTGCAGCCTTGAAAGATAATGCCAACTTCGGTTTTTAACCAACTTCTCGTTTTTTAGTTATGCCATTTGCACACACACACACACACACACACATTTTTCTACAAATGCCCTTTTTAGATTTAATATACTTCTGGTGAAATCTTGATGTCAAATGTTTGGGCGGAATGGAGTAATTCACCTATAGCTTGTCTAAAATGTCCCGACATTCCCCCACTCCTGAAGCAGAGATGCATAATAGTACTGAGCAGTCCACTTGCATAAAAGAGAAGTGGGGGTCAATCTTCCAGTTGCCGTGAGAGTGAAAAGTTCATGCGTTGTGTATGTGACTGCCTCCAAGTTTTAATAACCTACTAGTCACTTGCTCCCTCAAACTCTTACCACTCCCTGCATTTCTCCTCACTCGCACATATGAAGTGTCAAGCTGAACTTGCTATGCGTGGTAAGAAGTAAATTAAAATGCAAGAAACAAAAATTTAAACATTTATATTGTTTGCCAAATGTTACAGATAGCCTTAAAGCTTTGGTTACAGTGTAATTTTGCCCCACTTAGTTTCAAAAACCATGGAAGAGAAAAGTTACTCCTATTTTGTAAACTGCTGTTTGTAGATATAAGCAGAAGTAATGAAATAGGAATAATAATGAAATAGTTGGAACATTTTTTAGAAGTGGAGTGTATAAATGTGGCTTGAGTAAAGAAAACATTGTGGATAGTTTCCTATGTGCTCTTTGGTTAGAAAAGTAAACATAAATATCGTAAAATATTGTCTGGAGTAGAATGAATGTTGTAGATATTGGTGAGAGTAATGAGAACAGTCTTAAGCTCCTGAGGTGAAGGGAGGGGGAAAAAAAACATTTTTCCTATGATGCATATTTCAGCCTTTACTTTTAAGTATCTTAAAGTAAATTGTTTACTGTTCAGAGATTTTAGAATCTCAATTAACATTTGTGCTTCATTCTTGCAGAGGCTCAACACCCAAACAACGACCAGTGTCAACAGGTCCATTTGGTCTGGACTTCGAATTACTGGAAAGAATTGAAGGAAAAGGTTTAAACCTGTGTGCACCAAAATTGGCAGAATTTGACTTGAGGGATATTATTAATGATACTCCAATAAATATACCAAGTGTCAAAGCAGGGTATGTATCCTTCATTATAATGTTGAGCTGAAGCTTAGTGCTGCAGAAGTGTTGATGAATAATGGCAAATAGCAGCATAAGTGAGTTGCTAGAAAATAAATCTGACGTATTGCACTCCCATGACTTTCTCTCCTCTTGTACAAACTCTTATTCCTATATCTTCATGTTAGTCGGGATAAACATTTGCAGAAATTATCTTATTGCTAATTTTCTTGTAGATGCAAGAGGAGCACATGAATACAGTAGACTGTGAGCAGTAGTCAAATGTTTTGAAGCTTTCAAATTTGTTCTCTTTGCACAGCTAAGATATAAAAAACTGAATAAAAGTCTTCCCAGAACTCGGACAAATAACAAGGAATATCTCCAAAATGAAATGAAGTGGCCAGGCATATTTGAAGGTGGTCTCGATCCATTTCCTCTTGCAGATCACATAGAGGACAGAGTGGTGAAGAATATATCCCAATTCTGTTCAAATGTTTTGCCAGACAATCATTTCCTGTAATCAACCTGAAGGTTGCAACTGCTGTTTTTCGAAGATACTCCGGAATTACTGTTTGAATGTTTGGTAGTTCCCATCTTTTATTTTTTGATTTTTCATAGTAATATTTTGCAATGTAGAACAAAATATACATTAAACATTTTGGAAAACTTTTTTTCTAACAAGTAGAATGCGGGTGGCATTGTGGCTGAGCGGTTAGAGCATTTGCCTTCCACCTAGGTGGCTCAAGGTTTGATCCCCGGGACCTGCATGTGGTATTCATACTGGACAAAACCGCATCAGGGTGGGTTTTCTCCAGTTTTCCCTGTCACTCATTCCACCAATTGCTTTATCACCTTTCCAATCATCAATTTCGCCTGCATTTCATATCATCCTCTTCCTACTCTCTTACCTGGTGCTTGGCTGACCACCCACTTCCAAGTCTTCAATCTGTCTGGTCCATAGGTTACTGTGCTCCCCGACAGACGTCTGACCTTAGGCACTGGCTTGTAAGTCCTAGGGGATTAATTCAATTCAATTTATTCATCCTTAGATCAAATACATATTATTGGATATATCGGTTTAAGTCCTGCATAAGGAGAGGGTAATCAGGTAAAATAAGAGAAAGAAGAAAGTAGAAGGCAGAAATACAACACTTTTGATGAATAATTTGTACAATAGATATGAAAATAAATTAGAGTAGAGAAAGTGGTTCAATTGCAAGAAATCAGAATGTTTGTAATAGTGTTATTGTGTGTTTTTTATTATTATTATTATTTAAATACTTATGTAGTAAGTAAATAGATATTGATAATGACATCTGCGATTCTCTGTCTCTACTACTATTGCATTTCCTTGTCATGTGGAAATTAATGCTTAAGACTGGCAGTTTTGCTGTCCACTCCTGTAAATGTCAATCGCCAACTAAAATAGTAGACAAGCATCCAGTGTCATTACTGGAGCCCGGATGTTAGGCAAAATGCCTTCTTTACTGTGTGATAGTGGATACAATTGTGTTTTCAGGTATTTGAAAGGGAGAGAACCAGTTTTTATTTTATTTTTAAAGTTCCTTTTGTGGAATGTGACCATGTGAGTTGCAATGTTGGCTACTGTTAAGGGCCTCAGCATTTCTCTTTGAAAGTGAGTGGTGGAAGTGGTGAAGTGTTAAAGGGAAAACATTTTGACACATAATGATGGTCAGTTGCAGTTTCATGAAAGCAGACCTAGGATTGTTTACCTGTTGAAAAGTAAACTTTACAGTTATGTTAGTGAATTTGATGCCCATGTGTCTTCAATTTACGGGACAGTTTTGTTGTGCAAGTTTTGTGAATTACAGTTATCACAAAAAATAAAATGTATATAATTTGTATACCGCTTGCAAAAGTTAAAGGCATGTGAATGCTGGCCAATGCTCAAGCAGAGCGCTGTTGTCAAGCGTAGTGCGTGTACCGGCAGAGGTTCTGTACATAAGTGTGTGAGATGCATGCACCACATTCGGCAGCACTGGTAGGAGGGGCAAGCTTCGGATTCACTGGCGTCCGAGGTACGCCCCGCCTCCATATGCCTTTAACTTTTGCGAAGATTATAATCGACACATGTTGACAGCAAACCACAAATCTACTATCACTTCCAAGAGTGGTGATAAGAAAATGAGGCTAGTTGCAACTATTGCCACATCTAGCAGTCAGTTATCATTAGATTTGTGTAAATCATTAGTTGATGCTGGTACAGTGGAACACATTTACTGCAATACCGTGTAGTAACGTCCAACAATAAAAATGCATAACTTGTATGGTTTTAAAACCAAATGTTGGTTATTAAACGTATTAGGATTGTTGTTGTTGTTGTTTTTTAGTGCCTTGCCTCTGGCAATGAAGCCATTAGCATTCGTGCTTTCCAATACTTTTGAACTGTAGTTTCTTCTGATCTTAATGCTTCATAGGTCTTCAAGTGGTCTTCATTCATTTCTGCTGGATCGTTACACAGGACACATATGTATTAGGATTGTAACCTTTTAAAATTTATGCCTTTTTTTTTTTTTTTTTTTTTTTTTTTTTTATAAGTACCTTGCCATTTAGTAGATTTGAATTGCCTTTTTTTGTCAGGCTATTTTGATTGTTAATTGAAATTATCTATATTTTATTTCTGAATTATATAGAGATTATCTAATATTTGCTCTGTGAAACCAATAATGTGTGCATTTTGTCCAGGTATCAGACCTTATCACCACCGCCAGCACTGCAAACAACGGTAGCAACAAAAGTAATGAATGTTGAAGAAAAGGCTGATTATATGCTAGATAGCACTATAGCAAACATTGCTGACCCTGATACAAGCTTAGCAATTCAGAGTATCCTGCAGTTAGAGTCATTGATGCAGACAGATAAAGCATCAAGATTGACTGGTAAAGTGGATCAAATTATTTTGGCATGTGTGATGCAGTTAAGGCTACTTACAGCCAGTAATGTAATAATGCCAAATGAACAGCTTGCAAAATGTTACAGAAGTGTGTTCATGATGTTGATTACGGTAAGTTTTAAATTTTTATAATAAAATTTGAGTGTATGCAGTATAATGCTAAAAAGTGTTTTCTGCATTAGAAAACATTTCTTTTAAGTGCTAAAGGTTTTCTTTGGTTTTAGTATTTCTGAAGGTTTTCTTTGGTTTGAGTATTTTCTTGATATAATTGGGTGTGTGCGATAAAAGCTATAATTAGCCCAGATAAAGTTGAACCAATGGTTTGTGTCGGTCTGGGTGGCTCAGTTGATTAGATGCTAACCTACTGATCCCAAGGTTATGAGTTCAAACCTGGTTCAGACCAATGGCTTAAAAATGACAGCTCCATGTTAGATTTACTGGCGTGCAAAAGAACTGCTGTGGGATAAAATTCTGGCACACTGGCAATGCTGATGTGATTGTGATAATTGACAGCGTCGTTAAACAGCAAAATTTTAATTTCCAATTGTTGTTAATAATTGTTAATGTAGTATAATAAATAATCATTTAAGGCACCAACTACCTCAAGTCTTATTTTTGTTCTAGTAGTATCATCTAGTTTTCCTTTGGGGGGGGGGATGTAACATTATAAACTACAAGTAGAAAATACTTAAAATTAACCTTGAAGTAAAGATGGAAAAAAGAAAGAAAATAAAAATAAATTTTTGCTTCTATCTCAACTTACAGGTTTTATATTTTTCCTGTGGACTACAGCACAACAGTGTGTTACAGGTATTAGTATTTTTGCCATGCAAGACGATGGCTTACAAAACTTTCTGTACATAAGCTAACAAAGCATATTTTGGGGTAAAGAAAAGAAAATTAAAAGCTGTTATGAATCAAAGTAATAATGTTCACATATTTTACTCACTTTTGACATGTTTTGGGAAAAGGTTGTTCTCATCTTCAGAAGGTGTTGGACTGGCCCATCTTGGTATATCTGTTGTAGTGGTTGTCATGGCAACATCCTATGTGATTGAGATGTACTTCCAGAGAGGACTAGGTGTAGCAAATCAAAATTCATTAAGTGCGGGCTGTTTCAAAATGAAAATCTCCCATATGTCTAATGCTGCTGTACATTTGGTTGGTTTGATGTCGTGATGGGTCACTCAGAAATAGTGTAAAAATGCTGATTTATCCATTTGAATTTTAACAGAGCCGTCTCCAATGAAGGCCCAGCCCACACTACATGGCAACATTGCAGAGCAAGTTGCCCTCTTACTGTACATTGTTAAATATCCAAAAACCACCTCATGGCTTTTGTATTGTAAAGGAAACTGATTTAATGTTTGTAATACACCGCATGGCTATTAACTTTTCATTGGCATTTTCTTTTAAGTGTTCTCATATTATTTTGAAACCAAGCACCATCACTTCCAAAAACTTTTTAAACAGTTAAGAGGAAATCAGAAAGTAGGGATTATTTGCCACTTATGTTATTAAAGTATGCATGATCACATGCATTTGTGTTTATTGAAGCATATTTGCAAATCCTACATTTCATTTCTTTTATTCACCGTGAATGAAGCATTCACATGTATAAAAAATCCTGACTTATATTCTGTATTACCTAAGTAGTCAGAATTTAAAATTTCGTGAAAGAAAGTCTCGCCTACCCATATCTTGCTGAATGAAATACTTTTACACTGCAATTCCTATTTATTTTAATGCTGGAAGCTATTTTACAGTTGAATTAAAACCAGTCTATCCTGACAGCTGTGTACACATGTGAGCAACGAATACTTCTGCCAATCACAAGTGCGCTGTTACACTGATGATTGGTGGAAGTGCTTGTTGCCATGGCAGCTCTAAGCGCACATGTGCACCTAGCTGTCAGGATGGGTTTGTTTTAATTCAACAGCAAGAGCTTTGATCATGTGTATCATACACCTTATCTCAAACTCCGGAACCTAGTGCTGTTAATGGTCTGAGTAGGATTGCCAATGTTTAAAAGTAAAATCATACCAGCCACTCAAAATTATTGCTTTGGATTCAAAATTATCATATCATAAACCAAATGCTAAAATAATAATAATAATAATAATAATAATTTTATTGCTGTCAATAGACTCTACAAGAGCATCTGGCGTCATTTTGTCTAACAGTCAGTATTAAAGAATAGCATATAGATTAAAATATGATTTGAAGCTTTCCTGGCGACGAACATATTCAAGATGCTTTCGGGCTTCGAGCCAGGTGTAGTGATGAAAAGACATCGACGTTTCGGGAGTGTACATCTCTCCCATCTTCAGGATGAATGACTAGCAGCCTCCGCCTGTAATGGGTTTTTCCCCTCCACAGTAAAAAAAAAAAAAAAAGCTAGTCATTCATCCTGAAGATGGGAGAGGTGTACACTCCCGAAACGTCGATGTCTTTTCATCACTACACCTGGCTCAAAGCCCGAGAGCATCTTGAATATAGCATATAGATTATGTACAACTAGTTTTCCATTAACATGTTTTACCTATTGTAACAAGGTTTGTCCTTTACAATTATAGGATGAATTTATATATCCATTCTTTACAGTTCACTTATATCGTACAAACACTTCTCTATTAAAAATGCCTTAAAAACATGTTTAAATTTTGATGCATTAGTTTGCTTAATTGTCAATGGTAGTTTATTGTGCAATATCGTTCCTACTTTGTATGGGTCCTTGTTGGTTTGAGCTTTATTTGTACTCGCTCTATGGTAATCATTTGCACTCCTAGTGTTATATGTGTGGCAATATTTATTAAGTATATTAAACTGTTTTTTTCTTTAACTAGTGTAACAGTTTTTAGTATGTATGAGACTGCAGTTAGGATGTTATGTGTTATAAAACTTTTTCGGCAGGATTGTCTAGGTCAAAGGCCGTACATACTTCTTATGCATTTTTTCTGTATTTTTAATAGCCTATTCATATTGGTTTTGCTTGTCCCACCCCATATTTCTATGTCATACGATAAATGTGGGAAGATAATATAATATGCTGTGTTAAGGATATTGGTGTTCCCATATTTTGCTGTATTAGCATGTATAGTTCTGAGCTTATTTTTTTACAGATTGTTTCTATGTGTGTGTTATAAGATGTCTCACCTATGTGTACTCCCAAGAAATTAAAATTCTAACCTGTTCTAAGGATGTATTGTCAATATTAATATTTATATTAGTGCTAACAATTAAGCTATCAGCATAATACTTATGAAAATATAATAGTATTGATGTTTATGGTGTCCACTTAAAAGATTAATGACCTCAATCAGTATTACAACTTTAGTACTTATGTTTCTCGTACTATTCATCTGAAAGTTCATCTTCCTCAACTGTTGCAGCATTATACAAATTTGTTGTTGAAATAAACTTTAACATCTCTGTAGCTTGCAGATTTTCGGACCCACCACATTCTTTCATAAGCTGAGACGACCGAATAAGTCCATTTACCCCATATTTATAATTTTGGTTTTTAATTAAATCTAGTTTGGAAAACACTTCTTGCATTATAATGCAACCTCCGCCAGTTCTTTGAAATCAGTATTTCCGCAAGGTGACATGTGTTTAACACCACTCCAGAAACTGTCAGGTTCAGGCATACATATATCATGTATTCAGAGTTTTCTCCATTGATCATCAATTTTCTGAATAGTGCCTTCTTCATTGAGATTACCAGATCTGGGCACACAGGCAACAAGACGATAGAGTAGAAGGGTTAGGATATGAAATGATTGCCTTAGAGGTGTGGAGACAGGCCATGAGGGCAAAAGTGGTGTCACTGTTTGTAATTAATTTCATTTTGCTGGTGTGACAAACCAGTGCAAATGATATTTTGCTGGTATCAAAATTATCGTACACACCCATAATTATTGTACAGGTTGAATGAGTACAATGAATGCATGAATGTTGAATGTATGAGTACATACATTCAAATTATCGTATACCCCATAAATATCATATGGGTTGGCAACCCTGAGTCTGAGTAAAGAAGTCCTGTGCTTTGCCAAAGTAACAACTAAAGTAAATCCAGCCTAAGAAAGCCACTTATCAATGCTGCTAATGTAAAAAGCAGCAGTAAAACTAATAACATTAAAAATGGATCTATTTATTTTTTCCTTGGAGAGCTTTGGTTAGGAACCAATCAGAGCATTCACTGCAGTCACGTGCTTACAACCACTAGGAGCATTTGTGTACTTTAAGTGGCTTTCTAATTTTAGCAGCACTATAAGCATTGTTTTCCATACTCCAGTATTACCACTTGTGCATTTCACTTCATTCTGTTACCTTGAGTTATCATACTGGTTTACTTTTGTGTTTAATCAAACAATTTTAAGTGCTAAATGCCTGAAGCATATCCAGCATTGACACTACAAACTCATGTGAATAGGAAAAGGAGTCACATGTTTAGCATTTTACTTCAGCCATTGGCTAACCTGGAAAATATTGTGGAAAGTAAATGTCAATACTATATAATTTACAGTATGACTGCATAAATGGCATGAAAAGTCCTGCTGTTGTCTTCAACAGTGCCATCTTAAAGCTCAAGATATAAAGTATGCAAGTAGTACTCATTACAACAGGAATCATTTTTTAATAATTCCTAGATTTTCGTAGATAGGATTCTCAGGGAATCAAAAACAACGTATCCTTCAGTTTTTGACTTATCACAATTGCTTACGCACCCTGCCACTGCCCCTCTCTCTGGCATGGTTACGAAAGATTTGTTGTCACAGACACCGCAGCAGTGGAAATATTAGCACAAAGACACAAGTGATGAGATCTTGTGCCGAAATACATGTAATGCTACTCAGCTGACGTCTATGGCTATGACGTTGCCGCATTTACCAGAGCCAGGCCAAGACTAGAGATAGCTATGATTTTTAAGTGTCTCATATGCTCTTAACTTAATTTCCAGATCTATTTTTGTCTGCTAGTATATACCTTGTTGCAATCAGTACAGTTTTGTAAATTTCAGTTTTTTTTTGTCTTGTGATATAGGGTCTTTTAAACTGTTGCAAAATAATTTCTCTATAGTGAATTTATCCTTGAGTCCATCCATCCATTCATCCCAACCATCCATCCATCTAGTTGGCGCTACAACCCGTAGTGGGTTTTGGCCTCCTTCACAATTCTCCTCCATTCATCTCGATCCTGTGCGTTCCCCTTCCAGCATCTTAATTCCCATTTTTTCATGTCCTGTTCCACATCCTGTAGCCACCTCATTCTCCGTCTTCCCCTCCTTCTCGACCCCATCTTGTCATTATGCAGTAAATTTTAGGAACTCTGTCATCCTTTCAGTGTGCCCTAACCACCTCAATTTCAGCGATTTGATGTGTCTTGTATTATCCTTCAGTAAACAGTTAAATTATCTGCTTCATTAATCATTAGATTAGTAATTATGTATACAAGAACCTCATTTATCTGGACTAGGTGGGACCAGGACTAACAAAAATCTGCGTAATCCAGAAACAAACTACAGAGTTCTTCATTTAAAACCTAACAGCCACATGGCATTTCGCCTGGGTGTGCCACAGCCAGCTTTGCTCCTACATTATCTTGTGCATAAAGCATGTATAATACTCTTGCCTTATAGAAAATGCTGGAAATGTCATCCACCCTCCGCTATACAAACATTATATCAGGAGAACACATTCTGATTCACACGATTAATTTGGGCCACTGTAATTTTCAGATTTCATTTCTAATATTTTGTTTTAGTTCTTCCTATGTATGAGGATTTATTTTGTAAACTTTGTCTTTCAGGTTACCTCGGAAATAAAAATCACCCACTGGTAGATTGGGGAGTAAGAGGGCAATACACCAGCAGTAATCGCTATCTTCAAACACTTCCCTAATTTTATTCATGGACTTCTCTGCTCTATGAGCAGTAACAGAATGTTTTCAAACCACTCATGATTTCTCTTCTGTCGGTTCATGATAAAATGGGGTCAAAATGTCATTTCAGTACCTCTCTGCATTTACAGTCTGCTCGTGGAATATTGGACCAATTATGGGTCTGGTGCTAACAGCACCCCAAACTCCAACTCTCCGATCATAATGAGCAATTTCTTGAACACGATGTGGATTTTCAGAGGCCCAATACCGACTGTAATGAGCATTGACATGACCATTTAGGTGGAACCATACCATGTTGGAAAAGAACAGGAGCTGTGGATCAATTAAACCGTCGTTCATTGATGAGAGAAACCATTTACAATAATGCATTCGTGAAACTGGATCACCTTGCTTTAGAGCATGGACACTTGTACACTTATATGGTTTTTATTTTAGTTTTAGACAAATCCTCATACATTGGAAGAACTAAAACAAAGTGTTAGAAATGAAATCGGAAACATTACAGTGATCCAACTTAATTGTGTGAATCAGAATGTATTCTCCCGATATAATGTTTGTATAGCGGAGGGTGGACAACATTTCCAGGATCTTCTCTAAGGTAAGAGTGTTACATATCTTTACGTGTGGAGTTTATGTAGGAGCAAAGCCGGCTATGGCACAGGCAAAATGCTGTGCACCCATTAGGTTTTAAATGAAGAACCCTGTATTACATGAGAGAGAATGTGTAAATACTTGGATGTACAATAGTGATTCACATCACTGCACTGTCCTTTGCAAAGGCAAAGAAGAAAAGCATTGGAAACTATCCAGATGAGATGTCTATGATGCTAAGGGAACTGACATCAAAACTAATGAATCTTAATTGCACAAACTAATAGTTCTGCGACACTGACCAATAATACTTACTGTTATTTGAAGTGTATGACCAATGGTGATCTCTACACTACCTGCAGTGCCAACATTACCACCAGATACATGTGTAGAAGGATGAACATATCTTCATGGTGAAAAAGTTAGCAAAAATAGGTCCAGATCAATACGTGCCAGACAAACAAGGTTCTTGTGTGCTTATGTTTGAAATCCAAGCTTAATGTTTAAAATTGTTTTAGAAACTACTTATGTCTATACTCTGTTCATCAAGAGATTAGAGGAGATATAAACAAAGCACCGGTTTGTATCACTCCGCGGCCACGTGCTTTCACAATGACGCAACACAGTTGCCTACCGCTACGCGTAGTTATAATATGCATTTTACACTACTAAAAGGATATATTTACTTGATTCAAATAACATGTAGCACATGGAAATGAACTGCCACTTACGTCATCTCTGTCCACAATAACACTTTTTCATTTTCTGCTCACAATCTTGAAACCAATCTCCAGAAGCAGCTTGTGGAGGGAAGTTCGTTTTAAATCTGGAAGATCGGGTTCAGAGTTAACTGCCAACAGCACTTTGTTTAAGGTGGGGATTCATTGACTGACAAACTTTTCGACGGATTGCAGATCTCACACTCACAAATTCGTTGCAAACTACATCCACCATTTATCTGGCACGTGGAAGCTTTTGACTGGGATCTTCATCAACTGATGATTTCTCTTTGCGTGTGCTGTAAATACTTGCAACTGACACACCGGTAAACTCGAATGTTAATTTTATCACGTCTTCTATAGCAAGTTCGGGATATTTCTCGCAGAACTTGTTAAACACGTTCAATATTATTGTCTTTTCACCACTTCGCAACGCTTTGCCGCGCTTATGTTTTACAGCACTCACTTGTTCCGCCATGTTACTGTCATACTGAATAATGCACGCGCAGAATGAATTAGGCTGGTTACAGATTCACGTAAGTGCGTATTCTTACACTTTAGCTATGCTTAGTACACTTAGTTCATGCTTTAGCAAACATTGACATTTTAGACCTTAGTAACAGTATTTCTTCAAGGGACTATTTACATGGCGAAAGCGTCCAAACGCACGTGGCTTTGTTTACGTCTCCTCTAATCTCTAGATGAACAGAGTATATAAATTAGAAAATGTCAAATTAATGCAATTCTGTTGTGTGAAAATGTCATTTTTAGAATTGCAGACATGTTTGCATTATCCGTGCTAAATTGAAGCTATTAAAGTTAAGAAAATTAATTTGAAACTGTAAATGATAGCATTTGAATATCTTAAGATTTCTAAAGGGATCCGAATGATTGTAGACAATTTTCAAATAGATTATATGTAAATACTAAAAACAGAAGCACTATTAACAGTAAAGTATTTTTCATGTTTGAGTTTGATTTTTGAGTCACTTGGTTACACTCACATTTACTTCAACATGATGAAAATACTATAACGTTTTGAGGTCATTCGAGCTCATCCTCAACTGTAAAGTGATTGAAGCTTTCTCTCTGCTGTGACAGTCATGTTGCCACCTGGTATTAGGGGTGCAAAGTTTTAACATGGTTCAAAGCAGGTTCAGGTCAAATGATCTCAAAAATGTTAACAGTATTTTCATCATTTTGAAGTGAAGGTGAGTTTAAAAAAGTAACTCAAAAGTAGATATGTAGTTTACCATAAATTTATAATGTATCATTTTATGCTACTCTCCGTTCCATACATCACTACTTTCTAATCATTATGCAAATTATGTGGAACTTTGTAATTAATGGGTAATCACCTGGAAATTCACAAATTCATTCATTGTTGTGACTTTCAGAAGGGTTACAGAATATAATATGTGGTTGATCTTGCTGAGAATGTATCAGTTTAGTTCCCTAACACTTTGATTGTATTTGTCTCCGTAATTATTATCTGTGTTTGACTCAGGTTTGTTTTTATGGTTAATAATCTGATTACAGTAGGTATATTGTTACTTTACCATCATATGCAGTTGAAGCAATTTGTTCAACTCAAAAATTCAATATGTAAATTTCACCACAAATGCAGATTTTGAGGTTCTGTGGACCTCTTAAAAAGCACTTTTTAGAAGAGGGAGATGTTATGCTGTTTGCATGGTGGTTAATATTATTGTATAAATTTTGTTGCAGTTGTACAATAATGTCAATTTGCCCAAAAGGGTATCAAAGGATGTTTTGCGAGACTTGATGGATTTACTTATAAGTTTACTAGTGAATAAGCACATGGAAGAATTGGAAAGCGGGGAGTCATACGTCCGTATTGTAAATACACTGGTGGTGAAAATTATTGAGAAGTCTGACCACACAAATGTGACCTGGTATGTATATTTTCATTTTCTTTCTTTGTTTTAGGTGATTAAGGACTGATGTAATTTCATAACTTGGGAAGAATTTGAGTTAATTAGTAACTTTTATACAGCACTTATTCTAATAAATAGGAACATGTTTTTGAAGATCATTTCCATTTTCAACCAGTGTTCAACTGCTGTTATTTCAACAAGAAATCAGCAGTTGAATATCGGTCTTGAGGGCCAAAGTTCTTTAGCTTGCGTAAAATAATTAAAAGGGAATGGGAAGGGAGAAATATGTAGAAAAGTGGGATCAGTTTGGAAGAGTATTAAAATCTTTAAACTTATTTGTCAAAATTTAAAAACACTTTTGCTCCACTCACTTCAAAAAAATCTTTCATGATTAGTTTCGGAGAGGCTCCTCCCCACCAGCTGGACCTAAAAGATTTTATTAAAGTGAGTGGAGCAAAAGTTCGACAAATAAGTTTATAGATTTTCATGACATGCCCCACTGTTCTAAACACTTTTCATAATGGTTTAAAGGTGGAGGAATAGTGTGTGGGATAAAAACTAAAATGCTAGCAGGTACAGAGTAAGATAAAATGTATGTGACTGTGGAATTTTCAACATTTACTGTATGTACTTCTGTACATTATCCTTTTGTCCCTGTTAGTGAGTAGTTCAGTATAGTTAGAATATGCCTAAAATAAAGTGCTCTGGTAGTTGAGATTGCAAGGTTTAGTTAAGATTTTGCTGAAACAGAATTTGATGAAAATAAACCAGCACTTTCTGCTAATTATTTCCATTATTTCAAGTATGCCCCATTACGTCATCTGATGTAGAAAGAAGTTTTTCCAATTACAAGGCTCTACTTGCTGACAAACAAAAATCCTTCAAATTTAACCGTCTGAAATTGCATGTAACTCCAGTGTAACTCTTCTGTACATAAAGGTTAAGAGAAATATGAATTATTCCATCTGTAACTATTAAAAGCAAATGTGTTTTATTTGCTTTTCTGTTAAGTTTTACGTCATGTTTTAGTAATTTAACAGCATAAATGCATGCATATTTCAACTTCTTTTTGTCATGAAAATCAGAGCCCTAATCATTAGTCGCTTCACAATTTGGAGCTTACTGTTTATAAAAATCTTAATTATGGATGCGTTTCCAACAAATATGTATTTACAATACATTTAGAACTCTAGCACAACTAAAAGTTGGTTCTACCATACCTTAACATCTGGTTGCATGTATGGAATAATCTCCACAGTCCAAAACTCCATCTAGTCTTTTGCCCAATACTAAAATTGCTTATTCGCTTATCCCTTACTAAAAGTGCACCTTACAATTATTTGCTTCTGATAAGTGATAATTTGATGTGCTTGTTTACAATTCACTAAGTAGAATAGGAGAAAGAGAAATAGAATTGGTTGAATAAACAACACCTTTTTGTCTTCTTTTTTTAACCTTATTTGAACACCTTTTCCCTTCCTTTTTTGATCTGAAATTTGCACCTAAAAACCCTAGCCTTATTTATGATCAAAGATTGCTTATGTGATGGGATGATCAAAATTCTAATTCATCCTCTTACACCAATGTTTACAATTACTAGAGGTTTAGCAATTCTTCTATACTCTTTGTGCTTTTCTGCACAATGCTGTAGACTAGGAGTACAAACAAAGATTGCAGTTTGATTTAAAGATCTCTCCACTTTTGCCTTTCATATTCATGGGGTAACCTGCTTTGGAAACTGATGTCACATTGCCATTGTGCATATGTCATCCATTTGGCAGTTAATTTATATATTTATTAAATTGATAATGCTAGAATTGCATAAGACATGTGGAGCTTGTGTATAAGGAAAAATTATTGTACTTATGGATTAATATTCCCTTGTCATATTCTAAAGGTTATATACTTATTAGATAATTATTCTGTGCTATAGATGCATTATCACATGAACTATTCGTATGCATTTAATTGAGTTAGTGTCATTTTTCTACATGTTCATTTTTAAATAAGAATAATTTCAATAAGGACTATTTGGGTATCATATATAGTGGAAATAAACTGATGACAAAAGCGTTTAATATTTCAGCACTAGAAGTCTCCTTGTTACATTTCCTACTGTGTACCTGGTAGGTAGAGAAGGTGTTGCATTCCACTCCCAAATTCCACTCCCAAATTCCACTTTGAGATTTCACAAAAAATGTGTTTTAAGGGCCCTAAATAAAAAATCTGATTTGTTGCACTCACATGACTTTCTCTACTCTTGTACTAACCATTCTTACAAACTCTTATTCCTATATCTTCTTCGTGTTAGTTGAGATAAACATTTGTACAAATTATCTTATTGCTTATTTCCTTGTAGGTACAAGGGGAATATTAGAATACAGTAGGCTTTGTGCGATAGTCAAATGTTTTAAAGCTTTGAGATTCCGTTCTCTTTGCATACTTAACATATAAAAAAATGAACAATGATGTTCCATTTCACGAAAGTTTTAAGCTTTCTGAAACTGACATAAATAACAAGGAATATCTCCGAAATGGTTCACTGTACAAAAAAAAATTTATCTAGACATAAATTGTGTATTTTAGCAAGATCTACATTTGTTGTATGTATATTTATATATGTCCTCTGATTGGTGATCAGAGGATATGGTTGGTGAATTTATTTTGATAATTCTCCCGGTCAGGTCGGTGAGACCTGTAAACCAATGACAGGTGTGGTCCTCCAGACATTCTGGGGGTTGTGAGAGAGCGATGTGACTACCAAAACATGAAAATATGGTGCTCTCTAAAAAGCGGTTACTATTACTGCTATTGCTCTCTTCAATATCGTCAGTGAAAAATATTGGAGAGCAAGAGGATTAATGACTTCATTGTCAGAAATCCAGCATTAGCTAACAACAACATTTGTTGTATAGTAAGATTTTGTCTATCTCTTACAGTTTGAGTTATTCAAAAGTCATCCAGAGTAAACAGGACTACATAGGCTATAGCCAGAAAATTCAAAATATACATTTCATTTGTCAGTTCAAAAGTATTGGAAAGCACGAATGCTAATGGCTTCATTGCCAGATGCAAGGCACTAGAAAACAACAACAACATTTCATTTGTCATACAAATATCTTAAACATAATGACATTTTAATCAAATCTCAAAACACATTTCAGTGAAATCTCAACATTGATTTTTGGGTGGAATACAATACTTCTGCTTACCAGTAGAGAAAGTAAAAATTGCTTTGTAGAAAAAAGTGAGATAGGGATAGCATATCTCAAAAATTGTAACTTGGTATTCATGTTCCTAATCAGAAGAATGTTGGAAGAGCAGAGAACCCGCTAGGCAGATGAACCGAGGAAGACCTTTGGCAGCAGGTGGGCCTTGACAGCCAAAGAGGGAGAAACTTGGAAAACGCTAGTGGACATAGCTATGTTTGAATGAATGGTACTTGTGAATTCTGACAGTTTCCTCTGCATGCGTTATGTGCATGGTAGAGAAGTGGCAGAGTGTTCTGTTGTCATGACAACCTTGAAGTAGCCAAGGATGCGATTGCATAGCCATGAAGTTCATTGGCAACTTGAATGTTAAACCTGATTGTCATGACAACAGATGCCTTGACACTCCTCTACCATATGCATAACGCATGCTGAGGGAACTGTCAGAATTCACTAGTTACGTTAATTCAAGTATATAGAATAAACTAGGTTGGTCTTTGCCAGAATATCCAACCAGGACTGCAAAATCCAGCTCCCCTTCAATTGAAAGAGCCCTATGCCCAAAAGGGATGCATATGGGCTATTTATGGATCTTTGAAAGATGTACATCTACACAAATGTAATGTAATTACTTTTTTACATTTCATTTCACTTGCATAGCACCCTTTGACTCGTATGATCTTATCGGGAGCTTTTGCTTGAGAAACAACTGAGAGTGCTACCTGGTGGAACTGAAGGTTTTGATTAATGACTTCATTGTCAGAAATCCAGCATTAGCTAACAACATTTTTAATGTGTTTTACTATTAAGCACACTTGCATTCATTCTCTCACATTCATACTTGTATAGCTGAGGATAGGGAATGATTCTGTTTAAAAGAAAATTCCCAACTCCAATGGAAATTGAACTTGGGACCTCTGGTTAAGAAGCCAGAGCCCTGACCACTCGCCAGAGGCAGTCCTATCTATAGTCTTGTTTGAATGATATTTGGAAGAATGACGCTACACAGTATTGCTTAATGCATCTTTGTGGTATATAATATATTCTATTAGTTGTTGGCAACAATTACTCTTTGAAAGATTTGTGCTATCTTTCTCTCCTTAGTCAGTAGGCTATGTTTACATTAGTATAGATTTGGCTGAAGTATCATTATAAATGTCTGTTAAGTGACTTAAGTGTTTATTGAATCTAACCCAACATTTTTCAGCGCTCTCATTAAAAGTTTACATGACTGCGTCGAAAACTCGCCCTCGCCAAGGTTTACGGAACTGGTAATGAAGTGCCTGTGGAAAGTCGTGAAACTTCTGCCAAGTTGGGAGAGTGAAACCGATTTTGATATGATTCTGTTCGACATACATTTATTCTTAAAGGTACTGTACTGAAATTTTATTTTAGAGTTTGTTTATGCATTATTTACTTGTCCTGTCTGCATAACAGATTTTTACACTGTCTTTAGCTCTTGTGTGTATTTGATCTCAAGGATTGCTTCTCCTCAATCAAATTGTTTTCAAAGTTTTAACTCCTAACTCCTTTATTATCTACTTATAGACTTGTAAAAGTTTCAGGCATTGTCAAAGTGATAAATACCTATTTACAAAATGTTACACCTCATTCAATCTATACAAGTTTGTGACAATGTTAGAAATAAAATATTTACATAAGATACAGAGAATTGTATAACATAAAGCTTATAATGTAGGAATAATATAGTTAACACATTTACAAGTTATTAGGTTTGTACAAACATTTTTCTATTAAGAAGTGTTTTAATTTACTCTAAAACTGTGTTGTACCATTTAATGTCTTGATGATTGATGACCGTTTGTTATATAACATTTGTTCCATTATATAAACATCCTTGTAAGTTGATTTTTTGCAATCCATTTCCGATAGTAGTCACTCTAGTATAATAGGTATGTACATCTTTATTTTCCATACTCAACTTGTTTACAGTGAAGAGAATTACTTTGTATGCATAGAATGAATTTAATATAACTAGGCGTTATTTCCGGGCTGTTATGCAATGGTCTGCTGGAGTTTAAGTACCCAGTCGTTTTGTCCACAGCTGCGGCAGACATTTTCAGTAGTGCGATCGTAGTCTCCTCAGAGAAGTTAACGTGGCACCTGAGGTGTGGACTGTTCAAGCTGCTGTATTTATCCCTCAAGCGACCTCCGCTGATTGGTCCAGACGGCAGGAGGGAGGGGCGGGCTTCACCCAAGGTGTTGTTTCCTCCAATTTCTCCTGTTTTGTACCATTTCTTGCCTTCAATGGCAGGATACCAGTTGCTGTTGAAACTTAACAGAAGGCAAGAAACGTCCTATATTGAAAACATAAATACACCACTCTTCTTTGGCTCTATGGTCAGCTTAATGGGAATTTTGTTGGCACTGGAAGCACTTTTCTGTTGGAGTTGCATATTAATAGCCCCTTAAACTCAAGTGTGTAATTTCCCATGCAAATTATAACTAAAGTAACTGCATACGTTCATCATATACGTATGGTGTCAGGAATGTCTGTGCTGCCACACATCTCGTACACTGCTTAAGAAAATTTGCATTAATACTTGTTAATTCATGACCACATATATGCCCATAAAAAATGTTACAAGCAGGTCAATAGAGCCATCATAAACATTATCCAACGCACCATTGCAGAAATTAATGCTATTCATATTATCGTGTGGTTGCAATTCCTGAATTATTTCTTACAGGGTTTTAATTTTAAACATTTAGTGGCATTCCACACTGAGATTTGCAAGATTCCTGAATCCTCTGCAAGCTTTCTCAGATTTCTTTGAATTTTTCTCTGATATCGTAGAGTTTTTCCTTTGTAACAACACTGCAGTTCATTATCTTGTCTTTTAACAGGAATAGATCCTGTTTCCCTAAATCTATTCACAAGATTACAAATTGTTTATAAATCACCATCTGACAAGAGTGTATCATCACCTAGGAATTGTGCAAAGATTTTGTGTGCTAAAGTATATGGACTTCTTCCTATCAGTACTAAAAACCCATAACTGTGACATACATATGTTCTTGGAACAATGCATCCTCTGTACAGCACAGACTTCATGTCAACTGATTAGGCAGCACAGAGAGAGAAGGGAAAATGGAGGGGAAACCAAATGGGTTTGAAACAGCACAGTGCAGGCCAAAGAATTTTAGTATTGTGGCTATGCATCCAAAGAGTCTCTCTAAAGTTTGTAATAGAAACTAGATGTCTTTTTTTTTTTCTTTACAGGAGTATCCAACTTCAGTATGGAAGAAAAAACAATCAGACACTCCAATAAGGACCATTAAGACTATTCTCCATTGCATGACTAAAATGAAAGGAAATAGAATCTTGCTCCATCTCAACAGGATTGATAACATTAAGGATTCAGAACTCCAGTCATACCTCGTGAAGTTGATTAAGGTTTGCACACAGTGGCATTGGGAAGCCAAAATATTTATTTTTAAGTAATAGAAAAGCATGATGATTTTTAAACTTTATGATGTTGTAATGTTTAAATTTTAATTCTGTTGCTAGATATTATTAAAACATGTAAGAGTGCCTATGTATATTTTGTTGATATTAAATCATATTTCTACATTTAAATTCAGATAAAGTTCTTTAAGCCTAGTATGATGTGCACTAAGTTATCAAAATTGCTGTTTTAGACAGTGAAACAGGAGAGCAGCCCAGCAAAGAAAGAAAGCAAATCACATCATCGTCTGTCTAAAACTACACATGAACTTCTATCAGAGATATTTAAAAAAATTGGGTCAAAAGATCAAACCAAGGAGGTGTGTATAACATGTTACAAAACAGTTTCAAGTTTGGCTGGAATGAGAATGGCTTAGTATTCTTCTATTGCTGCTCTGCATGATGCTTATTAATTGGCATGCTTCATTGGGTATGCACATCTAGTTATGAAAGTTTTGTGCTCAGTTTATCATTATAGTGTTTTTAGTGACGTACATGGATCAACAGAAGAATGTAAAGCGCTTCTCAACCTTAGAAGACAGTATATGTTAAATGGGGCGCAACATGCACTATATGTATACCTCAAAGTTTGTTGCTCAGCTGTGACAACTTATGATTAACACAAGTGAAACTGAAGATAGCACCCTATTGTTTATTCCTTTCCCTGTCGCGTTCTGTGCTTAAAATTTGATTTTGTTCCTGGGACAATAAATATTATGCTAAGTTGCATCAGCAATGCATTATATGAGTATTAACACATTAAACAAAGTAATTATGATCATAGTTTCAATAAGTAAACCTATTAAACCTCTATATATTATATTAATGCATCAAACAGAGCAATAATGATCATAGTTTCAATAAGTAAATCTGTTAAACCTCTATATATTATATTAATGCATCAAACAGAGCAATAATGATCATAGTTTCAATAAGTAAATCTGTTAAACCTCTATATATTATATTAATGCATCAAACAGAGCAATAATGATCATAGTTTCAATAAGTAAATCTTAAATCTCTAGATGTTGTATTAACGCATCAGAGCAATTATGGTCATACTTTCAATAAGTAAGCCTGTTAAATCTCTCTATATTATTAAGCTGCTTCAATATCCATATTCTTAGAATAATACTTGTCATGATCACAATCTTCGTCAAAATCATTCCTGCTCCTAAAATGTTCAATTTTTTCACATGTTTGCATGCTTCCATCCAATATTTCCAGTAACTTTAGCCTTTTAGCTTGTCTTAGCTTTCAGTGTGCTCAAATTAATTGACGATAAATTCTATGCTATTTTTTGTTTAATTAAATTCCAGATAAGCTCTATGGGGTTAAGGTCATAGTGATACGGAGGAAGTCGTAACACTGTAAGACCCCTTAAGCTAATAAACAGGCTTTTCTTGACTAACATTCACTATCTCTAGAAGCTCTTCATGTTCAATTTTCTTTTCTGTGAGCCAATCAATAACCTATGCCTTTCAAGATGAAGTGTTAGATGGTTTATTTTCATGTATGGTATGGTAGGGTACATTATCAGTCCCTGCAAGTATAATTGCTCTCTGACCAGCACTAGTATTAGTTAAAACACGTACTTCTTGTCAGTATAGTGAGTATGGACCCAAATGTCGTCTGACCTTTTTCATTCTCACTAACAGCCCTTAAGTACTCTGCATGTTTTGCAACAATTTGTGGTTTCTCTACTAGCACAGATCGTTTACTTTTGCATCTCTTAAATTAAAATCCCATTTCTGTTAGTATTGTTCTAAATGTTTCATTGCCACCCTGAAAGTTTTTAGTCCTAGCGAAGTTGAGTTTTCTGTGCATAGTACTCCAAGAATTTTCTATGCATAATGCAGTTATCAAAGTCATCAAGATATGATTTTTTGTAATTTTCGGTTCTTCCTAGGAGTTGTAACCTTAACCCCAATTTTTTAAGTATTTTCGAAATCCTTTATTATGTTTATGATGGTTGTCCTAGATTTTCTCATTATTTTTGCTGCCCTATCTGTTGGTTTTTCAAAGGGTATGAGTAATTTTTTAAATTATTTACAAGCAGATCCCAATTTCATCAAAACAAGCACTGCTACTGCCACACCGTACAAGAGCAGTTTCCAAGAAGCACTCTGTTGAACTGCACTGCTGTATTTGTCTCAGGAGTTTAGCTATCACCTTGTGGTGGACACAAGTGAACCTGAGATAATGCACTGTTATTCCTCTCACACTGTTGTTTTACACCCTGCTTCAAAAGCAACTTATTCTTTCTTTTCCAATACAATGAATATTATGTGAAAGAGCATCATTATGGTAGCTGCAAAATTTGAAGGTGGCTGACAGTTGACTTTTACTATTCTTTTTCCTGTTGTACAAATAAATTTTGTGGGTGCAAATGATATTTAAATTACCGGCTGTACATCCTGATTTCAGTGTGTTTAACTGCATAATATTGCCTATGACTGGATTTTGTGATGAGCCAGCCGCCATTAAATTTTGCGACAACTATAATACATTACATTACTGCATAAAACATAGCAATTATGATCATACTTTCCATAATATTACTAATGAATTATGTTTATTGGAGACTCAAGATACAATATTATAACAGTCACTGCTTAGCAGGCGCTGCTCCTCAGGGTAGGCAGGTTAGTCATTGCCTGCCCTGCCGTAATACATAAACAAATAATGTTTATTATTTATTTATGCCAACAAACTTACTGTTGGTGTTTTTAAACACACAAGCCGTGTGTGGGCAAAGTTTAAGAGGTAGAACTGGAACTTAAAAATTCAATGCCACAACTGGGATTTGAACCACAGACCTTCCGCTTGCCGGGCGGACGCTCTACCACTGAGCTATTGTGACTAAACTGCCAGAATGACAGTTATTTAATCCTGGGATATAAAGTACTTGCAATAGTAAGTCACCATTGGGGTAATTGTTTCTGATGTGAGACTGCCTTTGTGGTTTACCAGGAGAAATACGAACTGGCTTGAGAATTTAATGTCATTCTGGCAGTTTAGTCACAATAGCTCAGTGGTAGAGCATCCGCCCGGCAAGCGGAAGGTCTGTGGTTCAAATCCCAGTTGTGGCATTGAATTTTTAAGTTCCAGTTCTACCTCTTAAATAATGTTTAGTTATTATTCTGCATTTTATCATTTGAAATGTCATTTTCCCTAAATTGTAGTTCAAGAAAAGTTTTCTCGGTTATAATGACCAGCGCATGGTCAAATCCTAGAATCTAATTTTGATTCATCAAAAGTGTGCTGCATGTTTGAAATGCACAGCAGAAATGATACGCATGGAACTGGATACTGGAGAGCTGGCTGGTTTAACCTGTTCCGGCTCTGCCCCCTTTCCTCAGTGCAAGCCCCTTGAACATGGATAAGGAAATATTCCATCTGTATACGCACTCCGAGCATGCGTAGACACGTCTGTCAGCACTCAGAACACTTACCTGGCTTAAATCTGAATTTATACGACTTTTTCCAAACCGCCATACTCCACCAACAAAGATCTCGAAGATCGGAATTGTTTCATTGTCACTCTGTGATAGTATTATTGTGCATTGTGGTTTTGTTTTATATGTTAATGGGAAATAAATGCCTTTTGCCTGCAAGTACAAACAGATTAGGGGGTTGTGTTTGTATTTTACTGTGTGTTATAATACCAGTGTGTTGTAATACCAGTATGATCGACTTAATTAGTGAACTATTACAAAATCCGTTTTCGCGGCACACTGCCAATGAAAAGAGGAGTGTTTTAGCTATGTAACACAATGCTACAGTCAGACAATTTTTCAATTTCTTCATTCATTTTAGTTTTGGCGGTAATTCGTCCAGAAGTCACACTCATTCACTCTGCACTTAATAAACAATCAAATATATTGCTTGCATTATCCGGAATGACTTCGCCCCCTTATTTCGGATGAACAGGGTTCTACTTTATTATTATGGTTATTATTATTGTTACACTTTGCCTACCCTAAAATTTTGACTGCGATCCACCACTGCTGCTGGTGCTGCTCTGTTTACATTGTTAGCATGCCTCATTGGAGGCATCTGGGTATTGCTAATGTTTTCTTTATGCGAGTGCACCTCTGAATCCCTGCCCACTTATGACGTATCTGTTTAATAACTCTTCTCACCGAGAGCGCTTAAATCATTGCTGACTTGTGGTTAGCACATAACAGCATGTTCTTGTGCCATAGATATTTCAGGAAGCATAAGACACACACAGAACTGAGTTGAGAATTATATATTACTTCAACAATGTGTCCATATGTGACATGAATGTCTATACCAGACCTGAGAGCACGGGTCCAATAGAAGTGGTAGAAAGCACTATCACCAATTTTTGTTTCCATAATTTGAAGTGTTTAAATGGTGACTTTGTTGTTAAACTGAGGTATATGTGTGTTCTTATTGCTGAAGCAGTGGCATTTTTGTCGGGAAACCTAGCACAGTGGTGGTTTTAGTTTATGAAGCCTTTCCCCTTGCTCATTGAGGTGCAACATATGCAAGATAAGAGGGTAGCTATCCCAGGGCATGTAGGTGGTGAATTGTGGATGCTTAGACCAATTTTCTGCAATTTGATAATTTTTTACCCTACCTATCAGCATTGTTTAAAAAAATATGTACAAGGCCATTTGGAAATGATTTACAATTCCATTGTTTAAAAAAATACCCCTCCATCTTGGGGTACATCCTCTAAGTACACCACACAAACACTGGATGGTAGTTATGAAGAGAGTGTATAGTGAAAGAACAGCACTTGTTTGTTAACTAAAGAAAGCCATGGACAAGATGGATGGTGATTATCATGGATAAATATGGACTGCATGGTTTTTGTGGAAGGAAGGTGCGTGTACATTGCATTCCACGGGACATGACATAGGCCCAGAAGTAGAGCAGAGTCAGTCTTTTGTCAGCTATTGCAAATGGAGAAACTGGTGAGGAATCATTACCACACATCTGAGAAGAAAGTTTGATTACATGCAGGACAAACTGCAAGGTAAAATTTCTGCAACAATAAGGAATTGCAGGCAGCTGTCCACAAGTGGATGCGTAGTACCTCCAAACAATGGTTCTGTGATGCAATAATGACCTTCTCAGGAAGGTGGCAGGATTGTATTGACATTGGTGGGGAGTATTGAGACACTACGTGTACATTGAACCATTTTTATTAATAAATAAAGTGTACAAAAATATTGTAAGTCATTTCAGAGTTCTCCTCGTGTGTGTATGTGTGTATATATATAATATATTTCTGGGCAACATTTTTTCCATTTTTGCAGACGAGGCTTAAGGGTTGGTGGTGCTTTCTCATTTAGAAATTGCAGAATTTATTTGACAAGAACATCTGACTTGTCCCTATTGAAATTTGAACTTGGAGTAAAATACCTCTGCTCCATTGGAACAAAGAAGTGTCTATGCATGCTCATTTGTGTAGCTGTTGGTGCTACCTGTGGCTCATTTTCACTATAATCAGATATGTCATTATTGGTAATGTAAATATCAGTTCCTATCTGTGTATACATAAATTTTCCGTAAAGATTCAAAAACTTCTGATTCATCATTGCAGATGGCGCAACACACAGCAGCAGAAGCATTGCTCTGATTATCTCACTTAAATGACATGATTGTTGGCATGTAGAACAGGATGATAAAATTCTGGTGCACTAACTTTGACTTCTTTTCCTTCAGATGTCACAACTATGCTGAGATGGCTGAAAACTAGTTTTTCCCATTTCCAGTAGATGTACCAACATGTCTGTGCAGTTCAAACGCTTTTACATATAAAATTCTACATCTTTTATCCATTTAAAATTCCAATCATAACTCAACCATAGCATGGCTGGAATGTTTTTTTGTGATCGAATTATCTCGGCCATAGCAGTGAAAAGCCTGAGGGGATATTAAAAGCCCAATCCTGTCAACTTTTTAATCTGCTAAATTCATGACCCTTTATTTTAGAAACTATTTAACACCAAAAGTAGTCCAAAACAGCCCTGAGAGATAGCCTTAATTAACAAAAAATACAATTTATCTATTTTCAATAGTTTCTGAAAAATGAATAATTTATGGCAGAAAATGTTATTCACAGAAAAAGCTATTCAACATAAAAACAGAAAACATTTTTGCAAAGAAACCACAAGACTTTGAGCACACAGAAGTTACTGTATACATTTTTGCAAATCATGATACCCTCCGAAGGACAGCACCCCCCTGCCACTGAGTAATAACTATTAGCAAACAAAAGGCAACTCTCATAAACAGGGCAAGGGGCAATGTAGACGTGTTGTGATTCCTTTATATTTTTAAACAGCAAGCCTTGTAAAACAGATACCTCAAGGTAATGCTGTCTTTGGAGCGGAGTGGGGTAGAGATATGTTTTGGGAAAAACTTTACTCAATAGTAATATTAATTTGTGAAATAAAACTTCCCCTAGAAATAAGTTAAGGTTTATCTCTCTACAGCAAAGTGTGTAGGAGTTAGAATTCTTGTTATGGAGTACTGCACAACTTACCATACAAAATGGCAGATGCAGTGCCATGTGCATAAACTATATGTACTCTGCTTACAGTGATAATGTACAGGTGTTAATGAACTACACCGAAATAACTTGAGAGATTGTAGATGTGACTGATATAAGTAATTTGAGATGGACAATGTATGGTTTGCGGCTAAACACATGCAGTTATATGGTCTTAAACATATTGATATACGGTGATAAGTCTGTGTTAAAGCAAAGGCAGGTTAAAAATTGGCTTAGAATGTCTTTAAAACTGCTGCCCAGATATAGAAATATCAATTTTCAACAGCTCGTTATCAGCGTTCTCAAGATTTAGTGCCACAAAAACCTCTCAAATCTTGGACTTATCACCTGACAGTGGGACACTGAACAATTAGCTGCCTTCTTGCATTATGAAGCCTACTCTAGAGATGTTTGTTTACTGCTCTTGTGGCTTAATCCATAACACCAAAGGCTGTTGTTCCAAAGACCTTGGGTTCATTTCCTGTTATCTAGTTATTTTTGCTTTCTTTTTTATTTGAAGAAGAGCATTAACACTACTATCCTTGATTCGGCTTACACTACAAATCTTGGATAGAGTACGACAACCGCTTCTTCGCCACTGTCAATTTTGGCATGGAAATTCAGGTCACCATCTTGAGTAGGTCCTATAAAATGGTGTAAATACTTAAGTTTTTATGCTTTTACGCTTTTTCACCTTTAAACTACATATGAATGTATTTAACAGGATTCAACTTCTTGTTAGCAAGAATTGTAATTAATTGTATTGACATGTTGAAATAAAAACACATTAAAACAATTTTAAATCTAGACCAAAACAGCATTAATATGCTCTGATCAAAAGAAAGGAAGGAAGGGAGCGGGGAAGTAATGAACAAGACTGGAACTCAAAATAATGACCTAAACTCGAATGCAAATGTCATCATTGCGGCAGAAAGGTATGCTCTAAAACTTCCCTTCCCTTTCATCTATGGCAACAAATTGTGGGTTCTTTTAAATTTAATTTACACAAAAACCATTGAATGTATTGAAATAAGCCAAAGGAAAAAGTTGTCATTTATTCAATTTTCTATTAATATAGCCATAAATCAAGAACCTTCAATCAATAATAATTCAGCCAAGTAATAAATGTTTTTAATAAAAATATTTTTTTCTAGAAAACTATAAAGTTTTCAACATTTTGGTATTAGACTTGCCTGTTAATCACAACATGAGAAATTTGCTGTTAAAGTCTGACGGATCATTTCACTTCCACATTACTGAAAAAGTCAGCAAAAAATTCTGTCCTTAAGAGACTAGCAGAAAAAAAGTGGGGATGTTCAAGAGAAACATTAAATACAGCATACAAAATGTATATCAAACCAAATTTAACTTATTGTGGAGAAACTTTATTATCACCACATATCAAACTAGAATTAATACAAAACCGAGCATTACAATTAATTACTGGAAGTGTCAAAACACGTATTGACTCCATGAGAGTACTTACTAACACACCTAGTGCACAAATGATACTAGAACAAAAAGATAATACAATATGAAAAACTTGTTGGACTACCACACAACAGTTGGGATAAACACACAAAACCCAGAAGTTTTCTGTTGTAAATAAACTTAAAAACAAACTTAACCTACCCCACTCAAAAGAAAATGTACAAATAAAACCCAACCCTTAACAACAGTAGAATATGTGAACATTATAGAAGAAATAACAAAGTCTAATATGAATACAGCTGTTTAATGAACATCAGCAGTAGAAGCAATCCATACACGATATCCTATATTCCAGTCTGGCTCCATGTTATCCTTAATCTCAAGGAAAAGGAGCAGGAGCAACGTGCTCTCTTTTTTCCCTTTTCTAAATCCTTAGAATATAAAACAAGTTATGGTGGAGAAGTACCCTATGATATCTTCTACATAATATTAAAAATGTTACAAATGCTGTCTTATTATCAGACTCAAAAGCAGCAATCCTGTCAATGGTTTCTGATAACGAACAAACCACACCTACACTAGAAATCAGTATAACTCAATTAACAAAATTGAATAAAGGAATAGTATTACAACAGATACCAGTACATTGTGGTGTATATGGTAATGAAACAGCAGACAACTTGCCATAAAAGGATACCTTCTCATCTATGAACCAACTAGAAAATTAATATTCGATTCTGTTAATCAATTAATAAAAAACCAATATAAAAATTTCAACAAAATCAATAACCTTATATCTTGGGGAAAAAATGGGAAGTTTTTCCCCAGAATCCAAAAGTAATACCAGATCTAGCTAGAAAAACAGCAGTTGCAGCCTTTTGATTATTAACAGACCATGATTGTATGGCTAAATATTTACATAGAATTGAAATATGCTAGTACCCAGGTTGTCCACTATGCAATCTAAATGAAGAAATGGACTATAATCACCTTTAAAAATGTCCATCAGTTCTCAATATAGAAGATGATTATGAAAAATGTTGGAGTGTAAGAAGACTAATTACTTCATTGTCAACAGAGTATTCGAGAACATATTTTACATGTAATTTTTGTACATTTGCTGTACTGAACTTTTGTAGCAATCAAAATTTTGTCGTCGCAACATTATTAGGTTTTGCTGGACTAGGGAAAGTATTGAGGATTCCAATTTCAGGAAGTTAGCAACTATGCACGAGTAAAGGGACCAGAATGTTTGAAGAATTTGTCAAATTTTTGCATCCAAATATTTGTTTGTTTATGCCACAGTGTGACTGTCCATCACCGTCGTCGTCTGACTCGCATGTTGATGACCTGAGGTTGTTTGGGCAGAGAATTAAGAGTCTGTGTCAGGTACTTTTTTACAAAATATGTGTTGTGTCTGTGATTAACAAGGTGATAGGTGGAGCAAAAGCCATGGGTTAGTGGAATAGGTTCTAAATGTTTAAACCAAACCACACAGTATGTGAAAAGTTCAGTATCATATAGTAGTTGGTATAAAAGGTTCAGTTCTGTCTTAGTTTTGTGGGTATTCCTCTGTGTTGGTCCAAGTGTCTAGTGATGCTTCTCCATTATAAGCAAGTTCTTGCCAATAGTCTGGTCCCCTCTATGCTCCTTCTAGTTGCCATGTGCTCCATTTTTGAGGTTCTGGGTGCTCATGTCCTATTGACCTCATGTACAATGTCCAAAATCCTGTGTTTACGAAAAGTAAATGGCCATTTTTCATATATTTCATTCAAGTTTGTCCTGTTATGTAACATCAGCCTTTCCAATTTCCTGTTAATGCTCTTGGCAAGTGTCCTTGCATTGTAGAACTGTGAATTGGAATTGCTTTGCTAGTTGCAGTAGACACATGGAATAAAGTGCAAAGTGTTGCTATAATTGTGTATATGAGCAAGTTGTATCTGTGTGCTCCTTTTAATGTGACTAAACAGTCTTTATAATTTTGTCATTAGTTTCAGGGTTATCTAATGATTAAGAACTACTGTTTATCATTTATAATATTGTCAAGTAAAAATGAGTAATTGCTCTCCCTCACTAAAACTATGTGTTTAAGTAGATATCTTGAAGATTTGTGTGAAATTGTGCCATTAAATACACAAGTACTGTTGAATATTGACATTCCTCTGCCTGCATTCAGCAGTTCTTGTGGACTTATCAGCAAATTTAGAATGGTGATTGGTTGGTAGGGCAGGGAGTTGAATTCTAGAGCCCTCATTCGCATGCATGGCTGTTTTAATTCTTTCTTGGCACCAGGAAGATGCTTACAAAGTCAGATACTCATTACTTTTAAATTAAAAGATTAACGTTGGAAATTATGGTTTCATGCTGCTGGATATCTGCTGCATCTTTTACAAAAATTTGTATTAACACTCATTCTTCATGGTCATGTAAATGAAACCGTGCGTTGTCCATAAAAGAAAAGTAAACATTAACCAACCTCCAGTTGCAGAAATTAACTCTTCACATTATTGTGAGGTTACATTTCCAGAACTACAGTTATCTTAAAGGATTTTAATTTTAAAAATTAATTGGCATTATAAGTTAGAAGTTTACATGATTCCTGATTCCCATGCAAGTTTCTTCAGAAATTTCTTGGATCTTTGTTCTAACTTTTCTGTCATAGAGTATTTTCCCTATAAGAACATATCAATTTAATTTTAGCTTCTTATCAAGAATAGATCCTGTTTCCCTAACTTTATTGGCAAGATGAGGAACCCTTTCTCATGAACAGCAGGGAACCTGTCTATAAATCGCTGTCTCACTTCTCTATGGGAGTTTGTTGTCATATATGAATCATACCCAAACATTCTAGGTGCTGAAATATTGACACTTTTTGGTATTTTAACAGCACTAACACACTGTAACACTGAAACGCATGGTCTCATAGTGTATCGACTTCTGTGCAGCACAAAGAGTAGTGCCAACTGATTAACCAGCACATGGAGGGGAAACAGGACTGGTTAGAAATAGTACAGTGCAGAGCAAGCAATTCTCCATATTATGCCTGCACATTGAAATGAAGGCTCTGTAGTATTACTACCGTAAATGCTGTTCCAGTACTTCATTCTAGTATATTCTCAAAGCCTGGTAATCCTAGCTGCATGTAGTTTTCCTCCATCTGATTGCATTACTAGTTGACTATGTACAGTTGAACCTGGTTTATAAGTAGCGCAGTTCTAAGTAATTCATATTTATACATAAATTTTTGTAGGTCCTGGCAAAATGTAATTTAGGAATGTATTAATAGAACCATATTTATATGTGATTTACTGTTATATGCAATTATAATGAGCATACATTATCTTGAAAGGAACTCAAGGTATATTATCCTTATCTCTGTTGACAAAAACGAGCTGAACCGGCGGCTATCAGCTGCGCAAACAAAAGACAGACATTTGCTGGCACGACAGTGTCGGAGCAAGAAATGAGAAGTAAAGATAAAAATGTTTGGTATCTGGTGTTTACTGATTAACAGAATTTTTTCTTTCAGTTCTCAGCTGCTTTTAATCAGCTATGGAGAGCAGAAAAAGGAAACGTTATACACTAGTTCAAAAAATTCATACAAGAGGTGGAACTTAATCTACACAAAACTAAAAGCGAAACTGCTTCATACTTAAGAATTGCTTATACCAGGCTACGTATAGTCATCAGTAACAAAATGAGCTGTATGCTCTTAACGCAATAAAAGTGAAACAAGCCAAATTAACTGATTTCCTTAAAGCAGGACCAAGTTCAAAATAATATTTATTTCGTACATATCTTTGCTGTTTGTAAAATTTTGCACATGTAGTCCCACTGTTTTGCTTTTTTCTTTTAAAAAAATCTCATTTATAAGTAATTTTGAGTTACAAGTAATCTTCCTTCTTCCCCTTGATATGTGCATAAATCAGGTTCAACTGTATATGGACTTGCGGTATTTTGTTTGTAGCCAGGCTCCATTTAGCTTTGCTCTCTGACTGGATTGTTGGTTTGCTGCCCTGCCAGTTAACAGTAGCATGAAGCATGTCAATGTTTCTATCTAATGAATTTTTATCTCGGTTGTTTCAGTACCTAATGGCATTCTGATTCAGTAAAGTGGTCTTGGATCTATTACAGCCAAGGTCTTCAAGTCTGTTTGCCACACTCCAAAACTTTTCTAGACCTGCAGTACTGCTAAATTTCTTCTGAGTTATCCATAATTTTTCTCGTCTTTATTTAAAGTCACATTAACACAGCTGACAATTCCATGTCATCTTCAGCTTGCGCTAGTACTGCTCATAACTCCTGTTACAAAACAAGTCAGTTTTCATTGTCTAAAAGTGTTCAAAATTATCAGACTCTCTTTCTCAGCTTTGTATTATGTGCAGCACTACAGATTTTTGTATCCTCTCTTATAAAGTGACAATTACTAGGTCTAAGATACCATACTTTAGTTTTCTGAAGTTGTTTTCATGCATTTGACCACCAACTTTTGGTTCTGCTTATCCACTCATACACTGGCTGACTGTACTTGGATGACTATTGATTGGTGAATGTTGAAAATTAATGTATTTTTCGTTACATAATTAGATTGAATTACATTCAGCGAGTTCGCAAGTAGCCATGGAGGCCTTTTAACATTGAACCTGTCAATGGAAATGTATAATGAGTGTTTAGGAAAAAAGCATTCATTTACTCATTTACAAATTCTTTTCTCGTTCCTGGATTAACTCTGCTAACTGTAGTGTTCAAGCACAAAATATACTGGGTACATCTTTATTGCTTTAAATGGCAGTACTAGCTTAAGCCACTAATAGCCACTTACCCTGTTATTTATTACAGTTTCTACAAAATGTTCTGCAAGGACAGGCGATTTTCTTACAGTTCCTTGCCTACTCCTTTTGCTCCTGCTGTTTTCTATTAGTTTCTTATATCAGGATAGCCACGAATGTCAGTATTCTTTTAGCGCTTCTGGATCCTGTTTGAATGTGGTACTATTTGCTGAACACTTGGTTGGTAGTTCATTAGGGGAAATGAAATTGTGTTGCTGTGTCGTTGTCTAACAAGACTATAAACCAAGTAAATAATCTCAGGTTTCCTGCAGTAGTTAGTGGCATTTTGGAACATTGATGAAATTGTTTTTGGTTAATAGTGATTTACAAATATAGATTAAATAAATTTAGGTTACTGTTAATTAATGGAAGCATTTTTGCTGGAGTAAAGGAAGTTTTATTTTTATTGTTAAATAGGGGTGATAATATTTGTACCTGCAACACAATATGTGGAAGGTGTAATGTGATTTAATCTCCCAAAGTAACTAATATGATGGTTTCATTTGTATCTTGTTTGTTAGCTACTCCAAATGTACTCTATGTAATACTGACATAGATGTTTATACTTGATTTGTAACTTCTTATCAGCTTTCAGCCATAACTCTTTACTGTTTTGACTGTATAGCTCGTGCAAACGTTTTTGAACACTGAAATATTTAAATAAAAGCTTTATGTGAGTAATTTACCTTGCAGTGTTCTCTCATTGTGGTGTCAGCTCCTCAAGTATCACTGGACTGTTTATCATGCATATCTACACAGGGAAGTTCAAGGGGTCAGACAATTCACACAGCATATTGCATTAAGTAATACGAGAGTTAAGCTTGCTTTGATAGGAGAGCCCAGCTTGCCAGCTGTCCTTTGGTTGAAAGTCAATGTTCAAACTCGAATGCATGTGCTACACTGCATCACTTCATGGGAGTGAATCACTTGTCACAATTATTTGTTCAGATAAACATTACCCATTGCATCATGCTAATTTCCTTCATAGTTCATGTCATACCTGCATGTCTATCATAATGCCTAATGTTTTACTTTTTAAAAGCTTTTTTTGCAATATATTTCAATCATTTACTTTAAAAATCCTCTTTGTCCATATTTTAATAAGTATGAGCTATAGATATACATCAGAGAGCATAGACTTTCACAACCGGAGTCAATATAACTAGGAGTTATTTCTGGGCTGTTATGCCGTGGTCTGCTGGAGTTAGTGTACCCAGACGGGCATGGTAGTGTATTGTGGATGATAGTTGTAGCCCGGCTACAATGCGAAGCTATTGAAATTTATAAACATCCCCACAGTTTCAATAAGAAAGAAGAAGCTTTGAAAGTTAACAGCAACTGGTATCCTGTCATTGAAGGCAAAAAACGGCACAAAAGAGGAGAAATTCAAGTGAACCAATCAGGAGGAAACAACACCTTGGGTGAAGTCCCCTCCCTCCCTCCTGCTGTCTGCCATCCGGACCAATTAGCGGAGGCCACTCAAAGGATAAATACAGCAGCTAAGACAGTCCACACCTCAGATGCCACTTTAACTTCTCCGAGGAGACTACGACCGTGCCACTGAAGATGTCTGCCGCAGCTGTGGACAAAACGTCTGGGTACTTAAACTTCAGCAGACCACGATATAACAGCCCAGAAATAACTTCTAGTTATATTATATAGATATACATTTTGTATGAAATGTAACTTTCATCTGTGTAAGGATAAGGTATACCCATACATTATATGGGGTTATTCATGACATTTAAACTATTTAAGAGTTTGAAAACCTACCACAAGACACAAGCAGAACATTTCCCAAGTCTCAGTACATTTGAATACAATGAGAATGAGGAATGTGAGGTTTCAAGTTAAATTCATCACCCATCACAAAACATTACAGAAATGATAAACAGTGCCTTTGCTGGCTGAGACAGAAATTCATGGCCTATTAGATTCACGCATATAGTCTAAGTCCTGTGTCCAGTTACTTCTAAGGCTGAAAGCACAGGATAACTGTCAAGCAGAAAAGACCTTATTGGCTGGAGTTCAATTCCCCATAAGATCAAATTGGTATATACATACACAACACAAAAGCAACCTTAAGTAATGTTGCCTTTAGGAGACACTGAAATTGAGGAAGTTAAATTTCTCATAGAACTTATAACTACAATAATATACCAGCCTTGGGAATAGAAAGAAGCTGCAGGGTACCATGTCCGGTGAATATGGTGGCTGAAACAACATAATTTTTGCCAGAAAGTTACAAGCATAGAGGCGTGAATAGGAGCATTGTCATGATGCAATTTTCACTAGTAGTTTTGCCATAATTCTGATCTTCCTCCTTTTTATTTACTTTTTTTATTACTTCACGCAAATAGTGCATGACTTCCAGGTAGTGTTCCTCATTGACCATAAGGCAGAAACTCACAATGTACCATCCCATTGTAATTGAAGAAAACAGAAGAACCTTCACATGTGATCGAACTTGATTTTGTTTTTAAGTTTTGGCTCTTCAGGCAGTTTCCATCGAGATGATTGGGCCTTGGTTTTGACATCATAGGCATATACTCATGGTTTGTCACCTATTATGACCGTCTTTAGAAGTTCCGGGTCTTTGTTAACTTCATTGAGCAATTCCTGAGCTGTGTCCCTGCAGCGTTTTTGATTGAAATTCAACAATTTCAGAACAAACTTTGCTGTCACATATTTCATGTCCCAAACATCTGAAAAAATTGTTTGACATGAGCCAAAGAATAAGCTGACATCATCAGCAATCTCTCTGATGATGATTCAGCAATTTTTAGAACCATCTTTACTTCTTCCACATTCTCGTCAGTAATTGATGTGCTAGGCGTCCAGGGTGGTCGTCATTAGAACATCTTCTTGACCCTCTTTGAAGCATCTATACCACTTGTAAACTCTTGTCTTACTCATAGTAGATTCCCTAAAAGTCAGTCAACATTTCAAATGCAGTGCTGTGCTTTATTCCATGTTTAAAATAAAATTGAATATAAATTCTTTGATCCATCTTTTTCAAAAGCAAAAATTCACTGAACACTCGCAAACCCATATAACCTGTTTGATTGTCAACAATAAACTCAATATTCAAAACAGCTGAAATTGCAAACATAGATCAGGAACATGTGTACCAACTAGTTGAAAAAAAGAAAAGTTTTGAAAATCTGATGTATAAAGCCTGCAAAATTTAAAAATTTCCATTACTTTTTTTATCACTCCTTTTATATGAGCAAGTAAAATGAAAACTCTCACATAGTGTGTAACTTAGTTAACATACAGTAATAGTAAAGGTAATGAGAATAGAATTGTCCACTTCCTTCATATCTACATTACCTATGTACCCACATTGCCAGAACTTATCTCCATTCAGCATCTTAAACACATTGGCAACTAAAGTATCCAACTTTGTGCAAAATAGCTGTTACTACCACTGGCTAGTTTCATTTCTCCTGTGTTACACATCCCCTAAGCCCACATACGGCAATATTACCCACTTTTTCTCTTAGCAAGAAAAATATAGTATTAAATATCTTATTTTAATTTCTACAAACAAAAGGTTACCAAAGCTATTTTGTGCTATGTTTAATATTTCCGTATTAATAAAAATACTAAAACAGTGAACTGTAGTAAAACATTTGTGGTCCAAACACATTGTCTTATATTGATCATTGTAAAATTGGCCAAATTTCTGATAAATTGTAAAGGAATTGCTCAAAACCTGAGTATTTTGAAAACACAATTTCAATTTCAGTTAAAAAGAAAATGATAGCGCTACATATATTGAATTTATTGTGGATATAATTTTATTTACTGAGATGTGTATTCAGTTCTTTTGCACTTTTTGAAATAATTGGTAAAATGGACAAGCAGGATTTTTGAAATGAGTGATTGGTGTTACTACACTTATATAAAGCATTTGATATTTCTGCATGCACTTGTTACAGAATTTTATATCAAGTGTTGCGTATATGTAGCAGTTAGCATGATGTTCACACTTTTACAAAGCAATACAAGCAATTTAATATTTTACTAAATGTTTCAGGGGCTGTCATTGCTTTACGACTTCAAAGTACAACATCCAGAAGCAGATGTTGATCCCTTTCTTCGCAAAGCGTCTCAATTTTTCCAAGATTATGTAGATCGTGGACTTCAGTCTATTGAAATGGAAAGAAAACGAACCACAGAGGCTGGAGGTCATCCAAGTACGCTCACTGCAGCATCAAGTTTGAGCTCATTGGGTAAGTGTGAATTTAAATCTAGTTTAGGAGATGTGGGAGGCAGAAGTGTGTCACAAACTTTTAAAAATTGTTAAGAATGTTGTTGGCTGCAGCAAAATTTAATTATGAAACTTTTTGGTAAACATTTTAAAGCTATGACATTACTAGTGCGCATTTTATTAACATCTACAGATACACTAGCTTCCATAATTCTTCTTGTGCATCTATGTTTAAAGTGCTGATTAGTTATCTTTCCGTTTGAACTATGTTTCTGAAATTGTTATATAATGTTAAAAAGTTGTTGCCCGCATGTGTGGTGTGGTGGTTAGTGTTTATTTAATATTCGAGGTCCTAAGTTCCAATCTGTTAGGGTGAGTTATCCATATAACATTTTCCCTTTGGTTTTTCGTACCCTGAGAAGACAAACTTCAGGTAGCATTAAGCTCTCTGCACCCCAAAGGTATTATTATTATTATTAATCTCAAACTTCCTCCACTTACTATTCGTAGTAGAGAAAGTAAAAATATAATAGTTTAAGAAAAAATTTCAAAAGTTGCAGTGTAAAGGCAATAAACATTGTGATTATAGCAGAGTTCAAATATAAGTAATATAGGTGTGGTCCTCCAGACATTCTGGGGGTTGTGAGAGAGCGATGTGACCGCCAAAACGTAAAAATATGGTGCTCTCTAAAAAGCGGTTACTATTACTGCTATTGCTCTCTTCAATATCAGTTGCAGGAGTTCCAGGCGGGAAGAAGTGGTTTTAACCCGCCTGAGGATAGGCCATACCCGAGCCACGCATGGACACCTTTTGCGTGGTGATCCGGAGCCTGTCTGTACGACGTGTAACATTCCAATCTCCGTCGCACATGTCCTTCTTGATTGTCCGCGATACGCTCGTGAGCGCCAGTCCGTTGGCCTGGGCCTTACACTGTCGTCAGTTTTAGGCAACGACCCAGTATCTGTAAATACAGTGCTGCGGTTTTGTTCCACAATTGATTTTATGAAGCAAGTGTAAGGTTATTTTATTTCAGAGATTTTAGCCTTTTAGATTGCCGTATTTTTGGGTTTTTTAACGTTTTAGTGTTTTTTACTTTGTAGCAATTTTAAGTTTCTGTTTTTAGCATTATAAATGAAACGTTTAATAGTTGTTTAGAGGTTTTTATCTATTTTTACCGTAGATTTTTAGTTTTTAATGGGTGATGTTTTAACACTTGACGGTATGTAATTTTACTTCTGGACTCGGGGCCCTAATGACCAAGTTGTCGACGGGCCCTTAAACCCGACACTCTCACTCACTCAATATCAGTGAAAAATATTGGAGAGCAAGAGGATTAATGACTTCATTGTCAGAAATCCAGCATTAGCTAACAACAAATATAAGTAATATTTACAAATTTAAATTGTATAAACATCTATTAATAAGAAAACATTTTAATTTTCTTTTAAATTTGTTGCCAGTTGTTTAATGTCATCGTCTTTATTGAACAGAATTAAACCTGAATATTTACATTTTTCTCTGATATTCCTGTTGAAAACTTTTCTAAAATAATCTGCATTATGTCTAGTGTAATGATGGATGTTACTGCTTTTTTCACTTCCACTTTCAAACTACTTCAAATGTAATGGCCTTGCATACATACAGTGAATATAGAGACAATACATGTTTATCAATGAATGCATGTTTACACGTCTCCATAGGTTTTAAATTATAAATTATCCTTATGCATTTCTTTTGCAGAATGAGTCTTTATGTGGGTTTTGTATGCCCTCATATTTCATTTCCACAAATTTTTATATCCATGTCATATCCAGTGCATATTATGTTACATTGTTTCAATCTCTTTTGCCACCAACACTTTTATCAGAAAAGTAATCAAATTTTATGCTCTACAGTGAGCTGTATCATTTCACTAACATGTGCATCACAACCCTAAACTATATAGCGTTTCACTCTTAGAAGACAGTATGGAGTTAAATGGGACATCTCTGTCTCTATCTAGCGCATACAAGTTGCCATTAGCCGCGTCCTTTTCTACCCTCGCTCTGTTGCCAGATTCCTAATAGCATGGTATAAATATTCATTTGTTATAAATTACAGGTTTGAACACATTATCCTATGCAGAATTTTTTTCTCTATCAGGTTATATCCTTTTCAGAGTCATTATACATTTCTATAGGTCCAAATTTCTTCAGAAAACGTTTTTTTCAATAGAAGTCCGATATTTGCTGTTTCTACTCTCATCACGCACTAACTAACAAACTAACTGCTAGAATGCATCTATATTTTTTTCTTAGGTAGAGTAAACTATAGTGCTACTACCTGCCTACTTTGAATTCTCTATGTTTACCCAGTTAAGTGTTATAATTTTTTAAATTAAATGTTTTCAGAAAATTTTATATATGTGCACTGCAAAAGTTACGCAGTGTGAAACTTTTTTGTTATTGAGTTTACATCAGGGAACCAGCGAGAGCAAATGTTGAAGGTTGGAGAAAGTTTTTAAAATAAACCAAAAGGCAGTAACCTCTTTCTTTTATCCAGTAAGGCAAACAAAAGGTATTCATCTATTCAGCGTCAGGCCTGACACAGAAGATAGTATAAGGAGCAGCACTAGCATTAGTTCGAAAGAAGCTGTGTGTGTAACTGTGAGCTGTTATTGCGTTATTTGTTTAATATTTTTGTAAATATTTGTAGTTATGGAGGGTGAAGCTAGGAAGGGACGATAGGTTGGTAAATAAAGAAGTAAGGAACGCCAAATAATTATGAATGTGTTAGATTGTTTTTTAAGTAAAATGCTTGTAAGTAAGGCGGTAAGAGAAACAGCTAAGGCTATCGGGTGTTCAGAAGCAGTAGTGTGTATGATTAAAAAGGAACTAATGAAAGGACCTCTAAGAACGCCATCGAAAAAGAAAGCAAAAAGGGCGGGACTACACAAAACGCTAGGTTAATGCAATATGATTGAATAGTGCAAGGTGGAGTGCGGCGAATTGTTCATTCTTTACTGTTTGCAAATATTCCACCCACGCTGAATATAATTTTGTCACAGTTCAACAGTGATGAGACCCTACCAAATTTCTCAAGGGCCACTCTGATTTGGGGTTCGAATATGAAAGAAAGGGTAACAAGTGCATATTAATAGAAAGAGACGATATCGATATCATCAGATGGCGACATAAATATCTAAAAGACGTAAAAAGTTTAGGGACCAGGGGAAATCAGTTGTTTATACAGACGAGTCATTTGTAAATTTAGGTCATACAGTAACAAAGGCGTGGAGGGATACCAAAGTTAAAAGTGCCCGTCTCGTCTAGCAGCAATTGAAGGACTAAGTACAGGACTCAGGCCACCTCGAGTCGCTCGCGGAGAAAGATTCGCAACTAGTACATGTTGCAACACTGCGCTCCATTTAACGTGTACTGTCTTTTAAGGGTGAGACGCGCTATAGGTACCCTAACACTATGCACATAAGTGAAAAAGATCCACATTTTTATGCAACATCCTGTGTCACAAAATATGCTGTTTTTCTCACAACTCATTCCAAGCAACAGGTAACACTGAAGGAAAAAACGTATTTGCATCTGTATCCTTTTTCTTTTGTTTTTGATGCAGTTTCACTCAGGTATGTGTGTTTACAGAGAAATCTTATTTATCTTAATAACCAATATTTGCAGATTGCTATGATGCATATTGAACAATCCATCACCTCATGGCCATAACTGTGATTAGGTAAATAAACAATTCAACAAAGAAAAGCAGCAGAAGATGCAATTGACTGATTACGAAGCATATCCTACATTTAAATTTATGTTTTAAAACAGATAAGTGAAGAGTTGTCACAAACTATTTATTGTATTACAAGAAAGGCATATAATTTTGTTTTACTGATATTTTTTTATTTCAGGTATTATCGACCACAGCCCAATGACGCCTTCACAAGGAGAAGTCCCCGGTGAAATTAATGCCCCAAATCCTTCATTAGCATATGCCACTCATACTCGTTCAATAAAACAGAGAGTAAGCATTGATGGTACCGAAGACTCCGATTCAGGATCGGATTCCAAGATGGCACTGTATTATTTAGAAAGGTTAAGGGCACTCCAAGAACAAGCAGGACACAATCCATCAGCTGTTCTCTTAGATCCAAAACAGCAACAGTTGCCTCGTGCTAGAGATGATAATGGCACTAATGATGAAAATTTGAATAGGACATCAGTGCTGGACAATAGATCTGATGAGGTAATTTAGTTAATGTTTTTAATCTACTGGTCATTCATGTTATCCACTTATGTATCCAGTTTTCTGTTAATTTCTGTCTTGTGCATAAAGTAAGCAAACATACTGCATTAAACCAGGTTCGTAATTAAATTTTTTAAGCACAGTAAACTGATGATTATTTGGGACTGATGCCACCTCCGATAGGGAAAAACTGGATTAATACAAAAATGGTTCACTAATTTGAAAGGTAGAATCGGAACTGAAAAATTCAGTGCCACAGCTGGGATTTGAACCACATACCCTCTGCTTACCAAGCAGGTGCTCTAACCATTAAGCTACTGTGGCAATCTGCCAGAATGACATTGAATTCTCCAACCGATTTGTATTTCTCCCGGTAAACCACAAAGGGAGTCTCGCATGAGAGAATTATTTATTAAATAATTATTACCATCTAAAGGTTATTTAATCCTGGGACATAAAGTACTTATTATAGGAAGTCGCCATTAGGGTAACTGTCTTCTATATGAGATTCCCTTTGTAGTTTACCGGGAGAAATACGAATCGGTTGGAGAATTCAATGTCATTCTGATGGGTTGTCAGAGTAGCTTAATGGTTAGAGCATGCACCTGGTAAGCGGAGGGTCTGTGGTTCAAATCCCAGCTGTGGCACTGAATCCTTCAGTTCCGATTCTACCTTTCAAACTTTGCCCACACATGGCTTGTGTATTTAAAAACACCAGCAGTAAGTTTGTTGGCATAAATAAATAAAAAAATTATTTGGAGACTAAAAGCTTCACTTATCTTAATATTTGCTGCAAGTTCTTGAAATATAATGCAAACTACGAAGTCTGTTCAAAAAGTTCTGGAACTTTGTCCATAAAATTTTTCTACGCTTAACGTTTGCTTATTGTGCATGGTCTCCTTCAAAATACTCTCCTCTCCTCCTAATGCTGTTTCCACTTCTGGAAGCACTCTTTGTACACCTCTTTCTGGATCAAGAACTACTTTGAATTGATAGAGGACATGAAATCAATCAAAAAGCTTTTGTATAAACATTAATTTTGTCACTTTTTGAGCCATGGTAATTGTTTCGCAGTTAAAGAAGGCACATGTTTTTTTTCTGCTCATGGTGTTGCTGTTGTTTGTTTTGTTTTTTGTTTCTCCAGTAATGTAGAAAACAATATTTTGTGACTATCTCTGCATGGAATAGGATTAAAAAAATGGTAACATCGGCTCCATGCTTTAAGGAACATCAATCAGTAACCAAAAATCATCAGTAATAGTCTGTATAACCATGTTTACTGCTGATATATGCTAACATAATATTCTCAAATTAACTATTGAAGGAACTTGCACATGAATGGAAATTTATAATTGAGTCAATGTAACACTCCTAGGTTTCACTCATCACATTAACTACAGGAGCATATTTCTGTAAGCTGTTGCTTAGATTGTCAACTGCTATCAACTGATTTGTATATCCTGGCCTCTTATTGATTGGTGGATTTTGCTCTACTTTGCTCAGAGAAAAATTACTTGCAATCAAAATGTCTTAGTTTATAGTATTTTAAACAAAATTCTTAGATTTTGAGGGTGTGTGTGTGCGCGTGTGCACGTGCCAATTTGAATAATTTGTTTTGCTTTGTTCGTCTCTTTCTACTATTGTACTAACCATTCTTACAAACTCTTACCCCTTTATCTTCTTCATGTTAGTTGAGATAAACATTTTCAGAAATTATCTTATTGCTTGTTTCCTTATAGGTACAAGGGGAATATTAGTGTACAGTATGCTTTGAGCGATAGTCAAATCTTTTAAAGCTTTGAGATCCCATTCTCTTTGCATGCTTAACATATAAAAAATTGAATGACGATGTTGCATTTCAAGAAAGAAACAGACACAAATAACAAGGAATATCTCCGAAATGGTTCATTTTACAAAAAAAAATTTATTTGGACATAAATTGTGTGTTTTAGCGAGATATACATTTTTTGTACACTAGGATTTTGTCTATCTCTTACAGTTTACGAGTTATTCGAAAGTCATCCAGAGTAAATAGGTCTACCTAGGCTATAGCCAAGAAAATTCAAAATATACATTTTGTTTATCATACAAATATCTTAACATATGGCATTTTAATCAAAATCATGAGCCATTTTCAAGAAAATCAAAATTTTCCATGTAAAGGGTAGTTTAGGGTGGTGCTATTTTCTTCAAATTCTTTGTGTCGCATCCTTGAAAGACATTAAACTCGTATACCAACTTTGGTTTTTAACCGACTTTTCGCTTTTGAGTTATGCTGTCCACAGACTGACAGAAGAAGATATAGAAATAAGAGTTTGTAAGAATGGTTAGTACAAGAGTAGAGAAAGTCATGTGATTGCAACACATCAGATTTTTCACAATGACACACACATGCACAGCTGTCTCGCTTTCACTGACAGACTCGTGTTTGTAACCATAAACTTGTTCACTGCTGTTCCTGGTCTCCTTATATGTGGGAATGACGTCATACTGACTTTTCTCGAACTCCACAAACATGATGCAGCTGGATTTTTCTTGAATACTCCGAAGAAAGCCACTTCCATGCACATGACAGTTGTGCAAGGCAGCCTGACCTCAAATACCTTGCCTGCTCACCAACCCGGCATGTGGCATGAGGTGGCCTGGCCCCAACAGTCCTTTGTTTTGTCATGTCCAGTGGCACAATATGGTAATTTCTTTCTTTCCTTTCCCCTCTCCCTTTCATTACTAAGTAGTGTTAAACTTTGGTTACATAAGAAAGCATTTAACAATTATATATATTATTACAAATAAATCCAAAAAAGGTGATTCCCAGGTAAAATTTTAATGAATGTTTTTTTGCAGATGAACTTGGTGCAGCGAAGCTCAAGCAACAGTGATGTTGATGCTCTGCGCAGGCGTGTAGAAGAGCTGAGGGGTTCGTTAAGATAAAGTTGTGTTAAATGCAGGATGATTATTTTTCATCCTATGGACTTTTAATGTAGCATCTCAACCAACTTCTGCCCAAGAAGTCCAAGTTTCAGAGGTCATAGTTGGCAGAATCAAATAGCATCCTTGTTACCGATTTCTCCCATAGGATGGAGTGCCAATTATTGAAGTTAAACAAAAGAAAGACTAGAATATGCTTTACCACCTGCATTAGATACTAACAGAATGAAGTCCACCCATTTTCAAAGCATTTGCCTTGATAATCCATTGCTGTTAAAATAGAACTAAAGAAATTATGCTAAAATTACAATTAAAATTCAATAATCGTACTAATTTAAAAGTTAAATATTATAATTATTTTGGAAGGTTGTTCGATACTTACATGCATGATGATCATACAGTTTATCATTACGGTATTCATGCTAATATTTTTAGAAGACTAAAATGCAATGTACTTCAGTGTAAAGACTGATTCTAGGAAAATACAATGGTAACTTAAAACTTTTAACAGAATACACGTGTGCTAACATCATAGCCCAAAGGTGGTGGATATGTGATTGACTATATTTTATATTGTAATTATATCTCCGAATAACCAGTTGTAATAATAAATTAAAGCACAAAAAGGCACATATACCACTGTTGCTATCACTAATGTACACAGAAAGTAATCAAATAGCTGGAGAACCTGGCAAGTTATAGCTACATTTGTTTTTGTATTTGCTTGTTAAAGGTGTATTAAGTTTAAAAGCGATAAACATTGTAGATGAATTGTATATGATATCAAATGCTCCATAACGTTCCTTTTGAGTATCTTATTTTTAACTTGTTTTATTGCTTGTTACAAAAGATTGAATGTTGTTACCCAGCATCAGCTTTATTTTTTTAAACTTTGTGAATCCATCAATAAATATAATTTTAAGAAACACTCGTCTGTGTCCATGTTTTGCAAGTTTTTGCAAAAATCTTTTAAAATACAAGTATATTAAATTTGAGTTAAAAGTATCAATGTACTGAACATTTATTCTCACAAGGTAGCAATAGTATAATATACAAATATTATTTTAAAACTTCCAAACTAAACTATTGTAGGAAAAGCAACATTCATTCTAAGGAATTGGATTTCTGTATCCCAGCACATTTGAAATACAGAACTAGTCCTTTTAATGGTTTGTAAGTTTTTGTTTTTAAATTATTTTTATTGAAAATAGTTAAATAAGGGAAAAGGGCATGAGAAGAAAAGGACAAGCTTCTCATTGCACTTTGTATACAGATAACGATTTGTTACTTAAGTATAAATGCTTCAATAACAGGTTGAAAAGATGCACCTAGTTAAATTAAAAACTTGGATTTAATGAAAACCTGAGGTAATTAACAGTGAAGCAATATAAATCAACTGATATAAATATTAGAGACAGCCTCATTTACCTCTGTTATTTGGTGTGAGTTGTGAATAAAGGTTCACACTGTTGTAATAATTTAAACTCAAAGTTGAGTCGATTAATAACACTACACAACACTTATAATTTACTGGAACATCTTTTGGAGGCTGACTTTCCTCAGTTATCAACCGAACATCGACTGGTTCTTCCTGGTGTAGATGGTGATGTTTCCTCTGAAGTCTCCTCTAGTGGTGGTTCAAGGAACTTGCTGAAGATATTCTTCTTGGAGTTGTCCAAATTGAATACTCCGTTTCTATTTTTCAAAATGAAGATTTGTTCCCACATGGACACCTCTTGTTTTTCCAGTTACATGTTTGAGGATTTCGGTTCTGGCTCTGTGTTGTGGTTTTTTGTTCAAAAGTGATTGGCATCTGCTGATTTTTCCAACTGTTTGTTTTTTTACATTTCTAAAGTGTTCCTTGAATCTTTTTTCTAAATTTATTTTGGTTTTTCCTATATACACTTCATTACAGTCACTGCATTCAATTTGGTATATGCCAGATTTTTTATGTAGTAGTGGTTCACTGGTGCTAGCTGAATGTTGTGTTCTTTGAAAACTTTATTGAATTTTTCGAAGGCCTTGTTTTTTTTCTGCTCGTTTCACTTCATCTGATTTGGGGAAGCTGTTTTTTGTGCCATTTTAATTATTTTCCAATATTCTTCCGTCTGCGTTGGCATTCACAGAAAACCAACGCAGACGGACAATTACATAAAAGCTCATAGTTACAATCCAAGAAGTCACAAACAGGCAATCCTCAGTAGCTTAACACAGATTGGTGAATGTCCCCCTTCCAACAGAAGAATACAAAGCAGAATATTGCAAAATAATTGAAATAGCACCAAAAACGGCTTCCCCATATCAGACAAAAGAAGTGAAGCGAGCAGAAACAAAAAAATTACTTAAAGAAACTACAACACCAATAGCAGCAGAAACAGAAATGACATTCAAAAACTTCACATTCCATCCTTGGGTCTTCAAAAAATTCAAAAAAGTTTTCAAAGAACGAACATTCAGCTAGCACCAGTGAACCACTAAGCTCTGGCACAACAGCCCATGAAAAACCAAGCCTTGCTGCCCAGTCGCTGCGTCCCCCACCTCGGCCCATTACAGGAGTGAACCACTACTCCATAATAAATCTACTGAACTCAAACATCAAAGATATGCCCTTCCAACCAATAAAAAATCTGGCATATACCAAATTGAATGCAGTGACTAATGAAGTGTATATAGGAAAAACCAAAATAAATTTAGAAATAAGATCCAAGGAACACTTTAGAAATGTAAAAAACAAACAGTTGGAAAAATCAGCAGTTCCCACTCACTTTTGGATGAAAAAACTACAACATAAAACCAGAATCGAGCTCCTCAAACACATAACGGGAAAACAAGAGCTGTCCACGTGGGAACAAATCTTCATTTTGAAAAATAGAAACAGAGTATTCCATTTTGACATCCCTGAGAAGAATATCTTCAGCAAGTTCCTTGAACCACCACCAGAGGAGACCTCAGAGGAAACATCACCATCCACACCAGGGAGAACCAGTCAATGTTCCGTTGATAATGAAGGAAAGTCAGCCTCCAAAACATGTTCCAGTAAATTAGGGTTGTGTAGTGTTATTAATCAACTCACCTTTTTTGTTTAAAAAGGTTCAAAACTTACATCAAAGATACAAAGATAAGCTTAGTCTCTAAATTATTATTTATTTATGCCAACAAACTTACTGTTGGTGTTTTTAAACACACAAGCTGTGTGTGGGCTGGTTTGAGAATTTAATGTCATTCTGGCAGTTTGTCACAATAGCTCAGTGGTTAGAGCAGCCGCCCGGTAAGCGGAAGGTCTGAGGTTGAAATCCCAGTTGTGGCATTGAATTTTTAACTTCCAGTTCTACCTCTCAAACTTAGTCTCTAAATATTTATTATATCAGTTGAAAACTCAGATTTTCTTGCTGGTTGCAAATGTAACAAGTCTTCAACAACATTCAATCAAAATTCTATCGTCTTTTTCTACACTTCAGCAATTAAAAAGAAAACAACTGCATTTATTACAAAAAAAATGGAAAGCACACTATGCATGAACAACTTCTTTTTGTAAAATTTGTTTCCAGCCATTATAGAATAGGTGCAACAGATCATTAGAATGTATTTTGAGGTATTTTTGTAAACAAATTTGAGGGTTGAGAAAATTCCATCATTTTACCTTCAAGAGACGGTATGTAGTATTATAATTTTGTTTAAAAGGAGTAGATATTGCTCATGCAGAGGCCTTTTATTCTACTTCTGTAAGGTTTTGTTTGTATTTGCTACATTAATGCTAACTGTACATATTGTAATGTGTGTATGGTACGTACACTCTTGCTATTTATTGTGTTTCTTCTGTGTATGCTGTACTGAGAAACAAGTCTTGCAAAGATATGCTTGTTTGGTTGAACACAATATACATACCTATTTATTCCTAGAACACTACAAAAATAAAGCTCTTTTTACACATAAAGGGAAAAGTCCTGTATTACTAGAATTCTCTCTCCCTACTTTCCCAACATGCAGAGTTTGTGTTCTTCTCTTTGAATGTTTAGAAGTAGAGGAAATATTGCATTCTGCCCAAAAATTTGATACCAAGATTTCATTAAAATACATGGTTTGAGAGTTCCTAAACCCTTACTCAAAAAAAGAAGAAAAAGGGAAACGAAACTAACTTTTAGGCAAAAAGGATTTGTGTGTTTTGTTGTATCAGAAATGTTTGTGTCTGATTCTTCTGAAGTTCTACCTCTCAAATGTATGGCAGAACTTAACAAAAATTTAGTTGAATACCAAACTCTGTATTTAATTTTATTCTCTTTCAAGGATGTGACACAAAATCACCCCATCCTAAACTGCCCTTTAAATGGAGAAAGTTTCATTCATTTTTTTTTTGCTTTCTCTACTATGTATAGTAAGTAGAGGAAGTATTGTATTCCACCCAAAAATTTGATGTCAAGGTTTCACTGGAAATGTTTTGAGGCCTCCTGAACAAAAAAAAAAAAAAAATAGTTTTAGAAAAAAGGTCATGTATGTGTATTAGTAGGGTGGTCCTTATATGGGGGGTTACATAAAAATGTCAAGTGTTTTGAGCGCACACCCTCTTACTTTTTTTACTAATGACATTTGATAATATGCCAAACTTCATTAAAATTAATGTTAACCCATGCTACAATGGACTTAAATATCTAAATAAACTTAACTACTGAAAGAGTGCTTGTATTTTTCTAATGGCATAAACAACAATCCATGCAAGTTTTATAAATATGCTTAATATATTTAAGCGAAAGAAATTTAAGTATTAACATAGCGGATAGAAGAGATAGTGTGAGCTCTGCGGGAGTTACTATGGTTCGCTCGCAAGATGGCACTGGTGTTGCGGTCGCTTGACTTTAGTTCACGAATGCATGGTGAAAATGGGTTTCATATTATCAGTTAGCATTTTAAATACCTAAAATCGTAAGCAGGAATATTGGAAATAGTGTTTTGAAACATCGTCTTTCCTTGACACATAATATAGGATGGTATTTTACAATAATGGGTATTATAATTAACGAAGAACAGTGGGAAATATCTGCTTACATGATTTTACGCTGAAAAATTAAACCATAATGCAAATTATGTATTTTTTAAGCATTGTTTCTTGAACAAGCTTTTGTTTTTTACTTACATAATTTAAGTTGCGTTTATGTTCGCAACAATTAGTAGCGAATTTCTTTTCTACTATTTTTAATTTAGCCCTCTCTTTAGATAGCAGGATTTTAGTTCTAACTAAATTTCTATTGAGGTTTCTAATTCTTTTCTTCAGTGTAGCAATTTCATTGACACTTGTGTTTGTGACCTTGGAGGAATTAGAACTGTTTTCTGTGAATTCCTCATTGTTGAAGGACGGCGCGTTTGAAATAAGAACTGGTTGACTGGATCCTGCATCCTGCATCTGGTAATTTACTGATTGTTGTTGTTAGCTAATGCTGGATTTCTGACAATGAAGTCATTAATCCTCTTGCTCTCCAATATTTTTCACTGATGGATGGGGCACTAGAAGTGGCCGGGCATATTTGAAGGTGGTCTCGATCTATGGAATGCAAATAAATGCATGTATGTATGTATTTCCTCTTGCAGATCACATAGAGGACAGAGTGGTGAAGAATATATCCCAATTCTGTTTAAATGTTTTGCCAGACAATCATGTCCTGTAATCAACCTGAAGGTTGCAACTGCTGTTTCTCGAGGATACTCAGGAATTACTGTTTGAATGTTTGGTGGTTCCCATCTTTTATTTTTTGATTTTTCATAGTAATATTTTGCAATAATTTTTTTAAATTCAGAGTTGACTAATCTTTTAGCTGAATAAAATGGTAGATTAACTATTGATTTCTGCACATTGCCGGTACCCTTTTTTGCAAGAAAATCAGCTTACTCAGTCCACAGTGAGCTGGTATCCATTGGAAGACTAGGTGTTTTTGAAGTGCTGTTAGATGGGTAAGGATTTTCCAACATTCTATAATTGTTTGGTTTTTTGGTGACAACTTGGAAGTAATTGCTATAATTGCTGCCCTGGAATCTGAGAGAATAACTGCTTGCTGAAAATGTGAAATTCTGTACAAAAGATTTTGTAGGGCCATTCGAATTGCTTCAATTTCTCCATCAAAGTTTGTAGTTCCATAACTTAAAGATTTGTAATAGGAAAAGAGGTGACATGTGACTCCAGCACCTGCTCCATCTTGGTTTGATATTAATGATCCATCAGTATAAATATGGAGCCATTCGTGTTCTGGAAATCTAGTATGGATTGTCTCTAATGCCAATAATTTTAGAACACTAGTTGGAGTATCACTTTTCTTAGCTTCTTCTGTCAGGTGTAAATAATATGTGATGTCTAATGTTTGTGTCGGATTGACTTTAGATATGAAGTTTTCCTTTGAATTAGAAAGGTATACATTCTTCTTGATGTCTTGAATTTTGGAAAGAAAGCTCTCCTGAGTCTTTAGTGTATGTATAAAATTTCTCTTGTGCCATGTATTGAATGGGAGTCTGATCAACTTTTCGTTTTTGAATAAGAGCCGCTTTTTCTATTTCATATTCAATGGGATATTGGTTGGTTAGTATTTCCATAGCTGCTATTGGTGTGGTTTTGATAGCACCTGTAATTAATCTCAGACTTTGGTTTTGAAAGATTTGAATCTTTTTTGTGTTTGCTGTTACAAGAATAATTCTCCCGGTCAGGTCGGTGAGACCCGTAAACCAACGACAGGTGTGGTCCTCCAGACATTCTGGGGGTTGTGAGAGAGCGATGTGACCGCCAAAACATAAAAATATGGTGCTCTCTAAAAAGCGGTTACATTTATTGCTAAGTCTCTTCAATTTACTGATTGTTTAATATTGCTTTTTCAGTAATTTTTTGTCTGTGTTTTGTGGAGATTTTCGGGATTTATGCACTGTAGTTAAGTAACTGGGTAAATTAGGAAATATACAGGGAATTGCCCCTGGCTTTAACCGCCATTTAATTCTAGGGATTTCAACTAGTTTTCCATGCACAACGAATGAATCAACTTTCACTAAAAAGTCCTCTGGAAAATGTTTGTCACAAATACTAGATTTAACAGATAATTTAGTGTCTTTCCTAGGAATAGACTTTTCCCATTTGTAAAACAGATTTTTATCTTTAGGAGGAGTAAAAAAATGTCTAGCTTCTGAGCAGTTTGTGTATCCTGAACGACACCCGGGTACAAAACAAGTTGGCATTTTTAATCAATTATTGATGTTGCTTGAAACTTACGTTTTGAAGAACACACACATTTATGCACAAACTTAGAAGCAATTTCACAAGTTATGTACCTAATTACTCACAACGCATACGTATAAAATTGTCTGTACTTCCGAATCACATACTAGGCAGTTTGGCCGCATTTTAAGGCGACTGCGATCGCCACGCCGCAGTTTCGGTCAGTTGCCACGGGAGCACGGATCATGCAGTGAACTAGCAGGAGAGCTCACACTTTCTCTTCTATCCGCTATGGTATTAATATGTAATAAAACATGGAAAATGTGCGAATGCAGATTACATCAAATCTAATTTTTACACAATTTTCTTTTCAGCATTTCTTTTTTAAAGTCAGGGTATTGTCTTTGCTGATGTTGCAGACATTGTATCATTGGTCGTTATTAGTCCATTGAATTCTTATATTAACTTCACTCCTTTCTGCCATATCATTTACCACCTTAAAATTTTTCATTGTCTCCGGAGTGGCAAAGTAGGAAGTGTTTGAATCTCAAGGAATTACATCCTTATTTAAAAAAATCTAACTTTGTGTTTAACTTCAACATGTCCAAACTTTTGACTGAAATGAACTCGTCAGTTCCCTTGTCATTTAATAGAGATTCAAAGCTCAATGTGTTAGTAAATATATTTATATGTTCTGAATAGCCTGTACAAACATGGTAAATTTAAATTTATAGAACTATAATAGGCCAAAAACAAAACTTACTCAAAAGCTTTGTAACTGCAGCAGGTAAACCAGTGTACCACCTTTCAGCCACAAGGTTTCGATGTGTTCTTTGTCATTGTTAAAGTTGTCATCAAAACAGTGATAACCTGCTTCATTTAAATACTATAAGTGCAGAAAAAACTTCTTTGGAGTACTAGAACAAACCCTTGCTTTTACTTCTTTGTACAGTTTTAATTCTTTTAAAAAGCAACAACTCACGGTACAGTTATATCATAGATGTCACTAAGGCACTTTTCTACATTCACCTTGAAATTGCTTTAATTGTGTGTGTGTATATATATATAAATATTGGATGACGGAGGAACATGAGACATCCTGAGGGAGTTATCGCAGGTCGGAGCTTACACGGGGCCGAGACATCCACAACAGCTGGTAGTTTAGTAATCAACACAGGTTACACTGGACAAAGCCATTAAATTGCTTGAAAATATTGAAAGACAGAGATGCCCGTAGAGATGACCTGAGAGGGGCATGAGATATCGGGAAAGGATTGCAGATAAAAGTTCATCCACAACAGCTGGTAGTGTAATTCAAACAGTAATTTTAATCTAATACTGTTCAAAAAATGAAAAGTGATTTGAAAGTTTAAAAAAATATTTGGAAAAAATGTTGAATTCAAAAAGTTTAAAAAGATTTTAATAATACTTTAATTGAAAAATTTGAGACAAAAATATTACAAATAAATTATAGTTTAAAAAACAAGACGTGTTTTAATAACCAAACTAGAAAGTGGAAAATAATCTTTTGATGTGAAGACTTTGTTCTACAGCAACATAAATTCCACTGGTTCATTATAATTTTAAAAAAATTTAATAAGTTTAAAATAAAAAAGATATATTAACAAAGTAATAAATTTTATTGCAAAAGAGCTTGGGACATCAAATTTTATAAATAGTTGGTTGGTAGCTATTTGTAAAAGTAAAGATATGATAAAAATATTGTAAAATGCACCTCACGCTTTTTTACAATAAAATTTATTATTTTGTTAATATAACATTTTTATTTTAAACTTATTACAATTTTTTTATTTATAATTAACCAGTGGAATTTGTCACTATAGAACAAAATGTTCATACCGGAAGAATATTTTGCACTTTTTAGTTTGGTTTGTTATTAAAGTGTGGTTTTTTTTATAATTCATTTAAAAAGCAACATAAGGAAGAAAAATCACAAAATACTAGGCTCATTCTTTTGTTGCTGTTTATTATTTGTGGCACTAAACTAAAAGATTATATGATAAACTGGATGAAATAAATATTATTAGACGATTTTTCAGGTTGTCAACATATAATTTATCAAAACAAAAAACGATGAAAGTCAACTGTAGTGATATTTTTAACTGTTAAGATTCCATTTGTATTTCTGCTTGGTTGGTTTCCTCTATTGCAATAACATTTGTATTTTTATCTGCTAGGATTTTTTTGAATTTAAAATTTGTTTGTTCTCGACGTGTCTCCTGCATTCCATCATAATATTTTTGGCAAGGGCAGCTGATAATGTGCTACAGCACACTAATACACAACACAAGCCAGTAGGCAAAAAAAATGGACAAAAACATATTTTGTAACACTCTCTTAGAGAAACCAAAGCATTGAGTGCTAAAATAATTTCAGCTGCAGTTCAATTCACTCACAATCAGAAGGGAAGCAGCGGTCTATTTTGGACAGTGCATGCTCTCATCCCTACGAGCTGTAATGTGTGCTGCAAATATCACAGCCAATCTTCAGTAACAGAGTTGAGATAAACTGTCCTTTTACAATCACAGTGATCTCTCTCAACATTCATTAACATGCACTGTAATCTTAGCAATACAGTGATTGGCAGTGATTATGATAAAGTGTAGGGATAAATGATACAATAACTATCATACCTACACTGCTCCCCAGATAGATGGCCTTGACTGTGGTGGAAGGGAGCATCTTGCCTTAATGAGGTTTTTGTTGCTTGATGCCATTTCTTGAATTCCTCTCGCAACATATTTCCCGTAATGTATACGTTGAAACTTTTAAAAGGCATTAGCGAGTGTGAATATGAACAGCATACTTTTTAAAAGAAACGTGAGATAAATACTAAACTTACTACCATATTTGCCACTGCATAAGATGCACACCGTTTTTTTACTTTTTTTTTTGTGTAGAGAAATTTTTTTTTCGCTTAATAGAACAATTGGCAAATTGATCTTCACGATTGCAGGAATGTGGCGTCGGAGAACGCAACCTGTCATGCACATGACACACTTTGAAGGATAAAGGCACTACTCTGATTTGATTTTATATGCTTAATACATATATACAGATTGAGTGGGCTTTAACATTATTACCCGGCAGAGCAATGAGGCGTATCGGAAAGAATGTGGAACTACTCAGTTGTTTATGCAAGTTTATCGCATAAACATGGCTAGACAGTGTGCACACACTGTTCAGATGCAATCATATCTCCAGGACAGTGTCTCATATATCGGCAGGTGCAAGAGATCATCTATTTGTGTTTGATCACTGACTATACTCCAAGTTACTGATATTTCACTCTTCTAATAAACAAGATAAGCGATCATAGCGCCCAACCACCAAGGTCAATATGAATCAACGCTTTCTTCTTCTTCTACAATGGCGTTACAGCCCAATGTCGGGCCTTAGCCTCCTTTATCCTTTTCCTCCATTCTTCTCTGTCCAAAGTTAGTCTTTTCCATGCTGCAGTACCGAAAAAAACTAGAATCAGAGTTCAGAGCGTCTATCCATCTGTTCTTAGGTCTTCCAACTGGTCTCTTGCCATATATCTTCCCTTCCATAACCCTCTTTGGTATTAGTTGTTCCTTCATTCTGTAAACATGTCCAGCCCATTCTGACCTTTTTAATGTAATATAAGTTACCAGGTCAGCACTTTTATATTTCTCTACAGCTCATAGTTATATCTGCTTCTCCACACTGCATTATCTAGTACTGCTCCAAAGGTCCTTCTGAGTATCTTCCGTTCAAATACTCCAAACATTGTTTTGGTTCTCTTTGATAGAGTCCATGTATGAATCAACGCTTTGCCAGGTTATAATTTTTATCTTATTTTTTACTTCATCTGGAGCGTTACCGTTTCACATACATGTAAGGTAAATTCACTAGTACTGATTTAGAGCAGAGGGCGAAGATTTTCATCTGTCAATTATGATCTGCTTTTAGGTTCTATGATCTTCACTTTAGAAAAAAATTGCTCACACATATATGTTGAGCCAAACATAGCACTAATATGTGCAGCAAATATATGGAGAGATGAAATGTCACCATATCAAGTTTTAACTTTCCTAACATGCCTACATATTTATTTAAATTAGATTGCACAACATTATTGAGAGACTGTTGGCAAGGGAAATGGTAGAACTGTTTTCAAGTAGAGTTCCACACATCTATCATCAATACGAAGGATTGCACCATATGATATGCAGTATCTTTTTTTATTGTTTCCTTGAAGGCGACAGTTTAAGTGATTTAAATGCTCACTTATATCACACAGGACAGCCAAATCACTTCTCCAATCTCCATTTCAGAGTTCAGTAGTTTCAGTACCCTAAAATGAAACAAATATTAATGATTTGAGTAGCAAAGTGAGTGAGTGTACAAACTTTACATACCATGTACACATAATGCATATTGAAAAATTGCTTTAGCATTTTCCCTCGACAGAGCCATCGCACTTCCATGTAATACATCAAATCCTCAGAATGAATATCCAAACTTCTAAGCAGATTTTGAAACTGCCGGTGGTGAAGTGAATTAGATTTAATACTATTTATTGTTTTCACAACAATGTCCATAATATTTTTCATGTGCATTACTTTGGTCCATAAAACCACCTGATGTATGATGCAGTAAAATGTTTGTAGGTGTTCAGCAGTACCCAATTCTTGTAAATGTTGTTTTAGTCTAATTTCCTACCATAGCGCATGCTCCATCTGTCATAACTGATATCATATTCCTTAAGGTTTTCTTTTCTAATGCACCACATACTGCCTTAATTAAATCCTGTCCTTTAGTATGTTCTGCAAGGGGAACAATGTGAAGTAAGTATTCATGAACTGACAATTCCTCAGTCACTCCTCAAATAAATATTGTTAACTAGGATATGTCATTAATATCTGTACTTTCATTGACAGCAATAGAATAGGCTACAAATGCGTGTAATTTGGATTCTAATTCACATTCAATCAACGTTGCAACATGGTTTATTCTTTGAACTGTACATGCTGATAACTTGATGTTAGAACTTCCACACTGTTCAGGACATATTATATTAGTGGCATTAGCACAAGTTTTAACAAACTGCCCTCAGTATAAAATTGACTTTGAATGACTTTGCTATTTCTTATACGACATAACTGGCTAATAATTCTCATTCTTTCTCAATTTTTGATTGATTTTCTGCAGATGTGTTTTCTGAACTTTCAGCTTTATAACGATGCAGCTGATTTGTATGTGCAAGCCCTAGAAGTCATATGTGTAATATTACTTACTGGCACCTATTTATGATTATTTATTACTTTTAAGGTTTTATAAAACGAGTGTACTTTGTAATCTACTTTTGCATTAGAGAATAACAGTTCATTGAATATTTAAACTTTATTGTTACATTTTAAACGCTGTTACATTTATCGCAAAGATTTGTTTTATAATATTCTTTTAAAAAACCTACAGACATCTTACCTGTAACTTTCTTGTGGTCTTTGTGACAACATTCGTAATGTCATTTAATGTTTGACCTATAAACCCCAATCTAAACTTTCTAACACCGCAGATATTTCACATTTCCACCCACAGCACAGCAAAAATATTGTTCTTTCCACTCCTCTTGGTATAGGAAGGTTCCTGTATTATACACACTTGAAGCTATTAACAGTGAAGCACATTAATCCACTAATATCACCAATAATGTAGAAACCAACAGCTTCACTTATCTAATTATGAGATGTAAACATTGCGCAATCCAACCTTGCTACGAAACCATTACATGTGAGCGACGACATCATGCGTGAAGACATCATTACCTACCTTTGATTGCAAAACAAATTTACTAACATAATCGATAGTATTTCAAAATTCATAACATGGTCCCTGTCTTTCAAAATGAATATTTTTTCCCAGACCACCAAATCAGTGGGTCCATTTAATTGCTTTAATGATTTAACCTCTGGATTTGGTTCATAATTAAATGGCCAAAAATGATCTGCCAAAGCTGATTTCTCTATCTGTTTATACTTAATGTTTCCAAAATGTTCATTTATTTGGTTTCCAGATGACATTTTGTTTTTCCAATGTAAACCTTATCACAATCCAGTCAACTTGATAAATACCAGACTTTTTATAATTTGGAATTTTATCCTTTTAGAAAAATTAAGCAAATTTTTTATATTATTTTTACTTTGAGGAGCCAAAGTTATACCATGTTCTTTAAAAATTGTGTACATTTTTTATTAACCCAAGGGTGGTAAGTAAACTTTTTAAATTTACAGCCTTTTATTTTTTTGCGAGTGGAAGCTTCATTTACAGCCTTTTGATATTTCAATTTCTCTATCTTTTTATGTATAAATTCTGTACTAAAACCATTAATTAATTCTGTGTTGGGGGGGTTGTTGTAGTGTTTAACGCCCGCTTTTACTACTACGGCACCGCAGGCGGTGACACTGATGATACATGAAGATGGAGCACCGGTGGAATGAGATGGCGGGGGAAACCGGAGTACCCGGAGAAAACCCGCCCTGACGCCGCTTCGTCCACCACGAATACCACATGCGGGTCCCTGGGATCGAACCCGGGCCGCCTAGGTGGTAGGCGAGCGCGCTAACCGCTCGGCCAAATTCTGTGTTGATAATGTGTTTATATTCTCTGTTAAATTCTTCCTTATTAAGGGGTATATTTATCAACCTATCAATTAGACTGTTGAAAACCACAAATTTATATGAAGGAGGAGGGTTAAAGCTTTTGTTTTTTAAGCAATTATCAGTATGTGTTGATTTTCTATGAATACCAAAATTCAGTTCATTTTTATGGCTCCATCTTGTAAATTCAAAAGTTTTAATCAGTTTCTCAGGCACAATAGCAAAAATATCATCTACATGTCTATACCAGGTTTTGAAAATTAAAGGGAGTGCTTTAGGGTGTGTACTTCAAAAAAACTCGTGAAAAAATTCGCAAGAAATGGTGATGGTGGACTACCCAGAGCTAAGTCAGAGGTTTGTTGAAATAAATTGCCATTAAACCTGAAAAAATTTTGATCCAAGCAAAGATTTGTAAGCTTCACAAAATCTAATTAATTTAATTTGATAGAACATAACCATTTCTTTAAAAATACCAATTTTTCTCTAGGGATACTAGGAAATAGAGCACTTACATCAAAGAAACGAGTTTATCCGTAGCACACAATACTGTGTTGCTGATATTTTTTTTTTACTAATTCAGCATAATTTTGGATACTTAAACTTTCAAATGTTCATAAGTGCTGAATTTTCTATTCAACCATTTAGCCTATCTCCTCAGTCTATACTTATATACAGATCTGGTGTAGCCTATGTGAGCCTATACTAGCCTATCTCCTCAGCCTATACTTATATACAGATCTGGTGTAGCCTATGTGAGCCTATACTAGCCTATCTCCTCAGTCTGTACTTATATACAGATCTGGTGTAGCCTATGTGAGCCTATACTAGCCTGTCTCCTCAGTCTATATTTATATACCGATCTGGTGTAGCCTATGTCAGCCTATACTAGCCCATCTCCTCAGTCTATATTTATATACCGATCTGGTGTAGCCTATGTGAGCCTATACTAGCCTATCTCCTCAGTCTATATTTATATACCGATCTGGTGTAGCCTATGTGAGCCTATACTAGCCCATCTCCTCAGTCTATATTTATATACCGATCTGGTGTAGCCTATGTGAGCCTATACTAGCCCATCTCCTCAGTCTATATTTATATACCGATCTGGTGTAGCCTATGTGAGCCTATACTAGCCCATCTCCTCAGTCTATATTTATATACAGATCTGGTGTAGCCTATGTGAGCCTATACTAGCCTATCTCCTCAGTCTATATTTATATACCGATCTGGTGTAGCCTATGTGAGCCTATCTCCTCAGTCTATACTTATATACAGATCTGGTGTAGCCTATGTGAGGCTATACTAGCCTATCTCGTCAGTCTATATTTATATACCGATCTGGTGTAGCCTATGTGAGCCTATACTAGCCTATCTCCTCAGCCTATACTTATATACAGATCTGGTGTAGCCTATGTGAGCCTATACTAGCCTATCTCCTCAGTCTATACTTATATACCGATCTGGTGTAGCCTATGTGAGCCTATACTAGCCTATCTCCTCAGTCTGTACTTATATACAGATCTGGTGTAGCCTATGTGAGCCTATACTAGCCTATCTCCTCAGTCTATATTTATATACCGATCTGGTGTAGCCTATGTGAGCCTATCTCCTCAGTCTATGTGAGCCTATACTAGCCTATCTCCTCAGTCTATATTTATATACCGATCTGGTGTAGCCTATGTGAGCCTATACTAGCCTATCTCCTCAGTCTATATTTATATACCGATCTGGTGTAGCCTATGTGAGCCTATCTCCTCAGTCTATACTTATATACAGATCTGGTGTAGCCTATGTGAGGCTATACTAGCCTATCTCGTCAGTCTATATTTATATACCGATCTGGTGTAGCCTATGTGAGCCTATACTAGCCTATCTCCTCAGCCTATACTTATATACAGATCTGGTGTAGCCTATGTGAGCCTATACTAGCCTATCTCCTCAGTCTATACTTATATACCAATCTGGTGTAGCCTATGTGAGCCTATCTCCTCAGTCTATGTGAGCCTATACTAGCCTATCTCCTCAGTCTATATTTATATACCGATCTGGTGTAGCCTATGTGAGCCTATACTAGCCTATCTCCTCAGCCTATACTTATATACAGATCTGGTGTAGCCTCTGTGAGCCTATACTAGCCAATCTCCTCAGTCTATGTGAGCCTATACTAGCCTATCTCCTCAGTCTATGTGAGCCTATACTAGCCTATCTCCTCAGTCTGTACTTATATACAGATCTGGTGTAGCCTATGTGAGCCTATACTAGCCTATCTCCTCAGTCTATATTTATATACCGATCTGGTGTAGCCTATGTGAGCCTATCTCCTCAGTCTATGTGAGCCTATACTAGCCTATCTCCTCAGTCTATATTTATATACCGATCTGGTGTAGCCTATGTGAGCCTATACTAGCCTATCTCCTCAGCCTATACTTATATACAGATCTGGTGTAGCCTCTGTGAGCCTATACTAGCCAATCTCCTCAGTCTATGTGAGCCTATACTAGCCTATCTCCTCAGTCTATGTGAGCCTATACTAGCCTATCTCCTCAGTCTATACTTATATACAGATCTGGTGTAGCCTATGTGAGCCTATACTAGCCTATCTCCTCAGCCTATACTTATATACCGATCCGGTGTAGCCTATGTGAGCCTATCTCCTCAGTCTATACTTATATACAGATCTGGTGTAGCCTATGTGAGCCTATCTCCTCAGTCTATACTTATATACAGATCTGGTGTAGCCTATGTGAGCCTATACTAGCCTATCTCCTCAGCCTATACTTATATACCGATCCGGTGTAGCCTATGTGAGCCTATCTCCTCAGCCTATACTTATATACCGATCTGGTGTAGCCTATGTGAGCCTATCTCCTCAGTCTATACTTATATACAGATCTGGTGTAGCCTATGTGAGCCTATACTAGCCTATCTCCTCAGCCTATACTTATATACCGATCCGGTGTAGCCTATGTGAGCCTATCTCCTCAGCCTATACTTATATACCGATCTGGTGTAGCCTATGTGAGCCTATACTAGCCTATCTCCTCAGTCTATATTTATATACCGATCTGGTGTAGCCTATATTAGCCTATCTCCTCAGTCTATATTTATATACAGATCTGGTGTAGCCTACGTGAGGCTATACTAGCCTAACCCCTCAGTCTATACTTATATACAGATCTGGTGTAGCCTACGTGAGCCTATACTAGCCTATCTCCTCAGTCTGTACTTATATACAGATCTGGTGTAGCCTACGTGAGCCTATACTAGCCTACCTCCTCAGCCTATACTTATATACAGATCTTGTGTAGCCTATGTGAGCCTATCTCCTCAGTCTATACTTATATACAGATCTGGTGTAGCCTATGTGAGCCTATACTAGCCTATCTCCTCAGCCTATACTTATATACCGATCCGGTGTAGCCTATGTGAGCCTATCTCCTCAGCCTATACTTATATACCGATCTGGTGTAACCTATGTGAGCCTATACTAGCCTATCTCCTCAGTCTATATTTATATACCGATCTGGTGTAGCCTATATTAGCCTATCTCCTCAGTCTATATTTATATACAGATCTGGTGTAGCCTACGTGAGGCTATACTAGCCTATCTCCTCAGTCTATACTTATATACAGATCTGGTGTAGCCTATGTGAGCCTATACTAGCCTAACTGCTCAGTCTATACTTATATACAGATCTGGTGTAGCCTACGTGAGCCTATACTAGCCTATCTCCTCAGTCTGTACTTATATACAGATCTGGTGTAGCCTACGTGAGCCTATACTAGCCTACCTCCTCAGCCTATACTTATATACAGATCTTGTGTAGCCTATGTGAGCCTATACTAGCCTATCTCCTCAGTCTGTACTTATATACAGATCTGGTGTAGCCTATGTGAGCCTATACTAGCCTGTCTCCTCAGTCTATATTTATATACCGATCTGGTGTAGCCTATGTCAGCCTATACTAGCCCATCTCCTCAGTCTATATTTATATACCGATCTGGTGTAGCCTATGTGAGCCTATACTAGCCTATCTCCTCAGTCTATATTTATATACCGATCTGGTGTAGCCTATGTGAGCCTATACTAGCCCATCTCCTCAGTCTATATTTATATACCGATCTGGTGTAGCCTATGTGAGCCTATACTAGCCCATCTCCTCAGTCTATATTTATATACCGATCTGGTGTAGCCTATGTGAGCCTATACTAGCCCATCTCCTCAGTCTATATTTATATACAGATCTGGTGTAGCCTATGTGAGCCTATACTAGCCTATCTCCTCAGTCTATATTTATATACCGATCTGGTGTAGCCTATGTGAGCCTATCTCCTCAGTCTATACTTATATACAGATCTGGTGTAGCCTATGTGAGGCTATACTAGCCTATCTCGTCAGTCTATATTTATATACCGATCTGGTGTAGCCTATGTGAGCCTATACTAGCCTATCTCCTCAGCCTATACTTATATACAGATCTGGTGTAGCCTATGTGAGCCTATACTAGCCTATCTCCTCAGTCTATACTTATATACCGATCTGGTGTAGCCTATGTGAGCCTATACTAGCCTATCTCCTCAGTCTGCACTTATATACAGATCTGGTGTAGCCTATGTGAGCCTATACTAGCCTATCTCCTCAGTCTATATTTATATACCGATCTGGTGTAGCCTATGTGAGCCTATCTCCTCAGTCTATGTGAGCCTATACTAGCCTATCTCCTCAGTCTATATTTATATACCGATCTGGTGTAGCCTATGTGAGCCTATACTAGCCTATCTCCTCAGTCTATATTTATATACCGATCTGGTGTAGCCTATGTGAGCCTATCTCCTCAGTCTATACTTATATACAGATCTGGTGTAGCCTATGTGAGGCTATACTAGCCTATCTCGTCAGTCTATATTTATATACCGATCTGGTGTAGCCTATGTGAGCCTATACTAGCCTATCTCCTCAGCCTATACTTATATACAGATCTGGTGTAGCCTATGTGAGCCTATACTAGCCTATCTCCTCAGTCTATACTTATATACCGATCTGGTGTAGCCTATGTGAGCCTATCTCCTCAGTCTATGTGAGCCTATACTAGCCTATCTCCTCAGTCTATATTTATATACCGATCTGGTGTAGCCTATGTGAGCCTATACTAGCCTATCTCCTCAGCCTATACTTATATACAGATCTGGTGTAGCCTCTGTGAGCCTATACTAGCCAATCTCCTCAGTCTATGTGAGCCTATACTAGCCTATCTCCTCAGTCTATGTGAGCCTATACTAGCCTATCTCCTCAGTCTGTACTTATATACAGATCTGGTGTAGCCTATGTGAGCCTATACTAGCCTATCTCCTCAGTCTATATTTATATACCGATCTGGTGTAGCCTATGTGAGCCTATCTCCTCAGTCTATGTGAGCCTATACTAGCCTATCTCCTCAGTCTATATTTATATACCGATCTGGTGTAGCCTATGTGAGCCTATACTAGCCTATCTCCTCAGCCTATACTTATATACAGATCTGGTGTAGCCTCTGTGAGCCTATACTAGCCAATCTCCTCAGTCTATGTGAGCCTATACTAGCCTATCTCCTCAGTCTATGTGAGCCTATACTAGCCTATCTCCTCAGTCTATACTTATATACAGATCTGGTGTAGCCTATGTGAGCCTATACTAGCCTATCTCCTCAGCCTATACTTATATACCGATCCGGTGTAGCCTATGTGAGCCTATCTCCTCAGTCTATACTTATATACAGATCTGGTGTAGCCTATGTGAGCCTATCTCCTCAGTCTATACTTATATACAGATCTGGTGTAGCCTATGTGAGCCTATACTAGCCTATCTCCTCAGCCTATACTTATATACCGATCCGGTGTAGCCTATGTGAGCCTATCTCCTCAGCCTATACTTATATACCGATCTGGTGTAGCCTATGTGAGCCTATCTCCTCAGTCTATACTTATATACAGATCTGGTGTAGCCTATGTGAGCCTATACTAGCCTATCTCCTCAGCCTATACTTATATACCGATCCGGTGTAGCCTATGTGAGCCTATCTCCTCAGCCTATACTTATATACCGATCTGGTGTAGCCTATGTGAGCCTATACTAGCCTATCTCCTCAGTCTATATTTATATACCGATCTGGTGTAGCCTATATTAGCCTATCTCCTCAGTCTATATTTATATACAGATCTGGTGTAGCCTACGTGAGGCTATACTAGCCTAACCCCTCAGTCTATACTTATATACAGATCTGGTGTAGCCTACGTGAGCCTATACTAGCCTATCTCCTCAGTCTGTACTTATATACAGATCTGGTGTAGCCTACGTGAGCCTATACTAGCCTACCTCCTCAGCCTATACTTATATACAGATCTTGTGTAGCCTATGTGAGCCTATCTCCTCAGTCTATACTTATATACAGATCTGGTGTAGCCTATGTGAGCCTATACTAGCCTATCTCCTCAGCCTATACTTATATACCGATCCGGTGTAGCCTATGTGAGCCTATCTCCTCAGCCTATACTTATATACCGATCTGGTGTAACCTATGTGAGCCTATACTAGCCTATCTCCTCAGTCTATATTTATATACCGATCTGGTGTAGCCTATATTAGCCTATCTCCTCAGTCTATATTTATATACAGATCTGGTGTAGCCTACGTGAGGCTATACTAGCCTATCTCCTCAGTCTATACTTATATACAGATCTGGTGTAGCCTATGTGAGCCTATACTAGCCTAACTGCTCAGTCTATACTTATATACAGATCTGGTGTAGCCTACGTGAGCCTATACTAGCCTATCTCCTCAGTCTGTACTTATATACAGATCTGGTGTAGCCTACGTGAGCCTATACTAGCCTACCTCCTCAGCCTATACTTATATACAGATCTTGTGTAGCCTATGTGAGCCTATACTAGCCTATCTCCTCAGTCTATACTTATATACAGATCTGGTGTAGCCTATGTGAGCCTATACTAGCCTATCTCCTCAGTCTATACTTATATACAGATCTGGTGTAGCCTATGTGAGCCTATACTAGCCTATCTCCTCAGTCTATACTTATATACAGATCTGGTGTAGCCTATGTCAGCCTATACTAGCCTATCTCCTCAGTCTATACTTATATACCAGTTTCACAAATTTTGTAGAACATATGGACTATAGGAAAGATGGAAATAAAATATACAAATTCCTTAATAAAACAAAATTATCAAAAAATACAACTGAACCATTAAAATATAATAACAAAAGCTTAACTACAGATAGGGAAATAGCAGAATCCCTTAACAAGTTTTATGCTCAGTCACAAAGAGTACCCCAAGCGTATAAAAAACAAGATAAGGCTATCCAAAAAACTATCAGAGAAACTAGTAAGCCAAAAGGTATACGAAATGATATTTTTATTCAGGATTTTAATGAAACAGAACTGGATTTAGCAATAGAACAATTACAGAACAAAAAATCTCCTGGACCTGACAAGATCCATCCAGAGTTTATTAAACACCTTGGCAGGAAAGGAAAAGAAATCCTACTTAAACTGTATAACACGTGTTGGAGAATGACTGTACCTTCCGACTGGAAAAAAGCCATTATCATCCCGATTTTAAAGAAAAACAAACCCTCAAACAATATTAATAGTTTCAGACCAATATCTTTGACCAGTGTTATTGCAAAAGTGATGGAAAGAATGGTGGCATCTAGACTTAACTGGTTCCTAGAATATTACAACTTAATTAATAGTTCACAGACCGGCTTCAGACAGAATCATAGTACAAGTGAAAATGTACTCCTACTAAGCCAAGACATCAAGGAAGCTTTCAATAGAAAGGAGGATACCTTGGCAGTATTCATTGATTTTAAATCAGCATATGACTCAGTCTGGAGAAATAAATTAGTTGAGAAGTTGCAATCAATAGGTGTGAAAAGTAACATGCTTAAGTGGATAACTCAGTTTATTTCACAAAGATTTTGTGCCACAAAATATAATACATACATTTCCAAATATAAACAAACACACCGAGGACTTCCACAAGGTGCTGTTCTGAGCACAACACTCTTTAACATATATATAAATGACCTTCCATCAATAATAAAAACTTTAGAAACCAAAATTGCTCTATTTGCTGCCGATGTAGTCATTTGGACTTCAGGCTCTTCAAAAAAACCTGAATTAATTAAAGACAGAATAGAAACAGCCCTAAACAAAGTACATGAATGGAGCTCCAAAAACCTCATGACTATCAATGTGGAAAAAACAAATTATGAATTATTTACACTAAAATACAAACCAGTTAATATTAGCATAAATTATAATGGTAAACTACTCAAAGCAGTTGATGATGCCAAATACTTAGGCATCACTTTCGACAGAAAGCTAAGTTGGAAAAAACATATAACAAACATCTCAGAAAAGGTTGAAAAGAAATTGCAAATCCTGAAAAGGTTAGCTGGTGCTAAATGGGGCTGCTCAAGGAGAGTCCTTAACACAACATACAAAATGTATGTTAAACCAAACCTCTTGTACTGTTCTGAAGCTTTAATAACAGCAGCAAATGCTAACATCAATAAACTTGAACAAATACAAAATCAGGCTCTTCGCCTAATCACTGGAGCAGTTAAATCCACACCTATTGATGCCATGCTTGCCTTAACACGGACCCCATCAATAACAACAAAAATAGAAGAACAGGCATTGCTCCAACACGAGAAAATGTTACGACTGCTAAACTCTAAATGTACAGAAGAGAACCTCCCCCCTTCAATCCTTAAAACTCATAGTAGTTTCCTAGAAAAGGTAACACAGATTAAATCCAAATTGAACATTCCTAACACCAGAGAAAATCTACTTATAAGAGAAAATCCATTGGAATTATTGCAACCTACCTTCAATTTGGAATTAATAGAGGAAATAAGTAAATCAGACACACCAAAAGAAATACAAAAACTTCTAGCTCTGGAAACAATCAATACTAGGTATCCCACAGAAGAATGGCTGCACATATATACTGATGGATCCTCGAAGGAAAACCTTACTGGAGCTGGAGTTACATGTTCACATTTTTCCTTTTATCATTCTGTTGGCAGAGACACAACAAATTATGATGGAGAAATAGAGGCTATATACATTGCTCTCCGACAATTATTAAATCTTCCCTTAAATAAATTTAACAAGGCAGTAATTCTTTCGGATTCTAAAGCTGCAATTCAGGGAATGTGTTCAAATACTACAAAGAAGTCAACAAAAATTAGAGAATGCTACAAAATGTTAACACAACTCCAAAAAGTTAATAAGACTGTTCATCTCCAATGGATTCCAGCACACTGTGGAGTCATGGGGAACGAAGCTGCAGACTCACTTGCAAAGAAAGGCACAACAATAAAACAAAAGTCTAAATTCAATTTCTCATATTCCTCAATAAAACGCTTGATCATTAAAAATTTTTGTCATTCATACCTACAAGAAATAGAAACAAATGCCAAAGATAAAAAATGGATTACACTACTTTCCAACCCAGATATAATCCCCCAGAGACCAAGGAAAACAGCTGTTGCAGCCTTCCGACTATTGACAAATCACGACTGCTTAGCAAGTCATCTCTACAGAATAGGTATCTCAGCCTCACCAATATGTGTCCTGTGTAACGATCCAGCAGAAATGAACGAAGACCACTTGAAGACCTGTGAAGCATTAAGATCAGAAGAAACTACAGTTCAAAAGTATTGGAAAGCACGAATGCTAATGGCTTCATTGCCAGATGCAAGGCACTAGAAAACAACAACAACAACTTATATACAGATCTGGTGTAGCCTATGTGAGCCTGTACTAGCCTATCTCCTCAGTCTATATTTATATACAGATCTGGTGTAGCCTATGTGAGCCTATACTAGCCTATCTCCTCAGTCTATATTTATATACCGATCTGGTGTAGCCTATGTGAGGCTATACTAGCCTATCTCCTCAGTCTATACTTATATACAGATCTGGTGTAGCCTATGTGAGCCTATACTAGCCTATCTCCTCAGTCTATACTTATATACAGATCTGGTGTAGCCTATGTGAGCCTATACTAGCCTATCTCCTCAGTCTATATTTATATACAGATCTGGTGTAGCCTATGTGAGCCTATACTAGCCTATCTCCTCAGTCTATACTTGTATACAGATCTGGTGTAACCTATGTGAGCCTATACTAGCCTATCTCCTCAGTCTATACTTATATACAGATCTGGTGTAGCCCATGTGAGACTATACTAGCCTGTCTCCTCAGCCTATACTTATATACCGATCCGGTGTAGCCTATGTGAGCCTATACTAGCTTATCTCCTCAGTTTATAGTTACATATTAGATACAGATACATCACATCTCCTATACTTACTAAAACTTATACTTTCTCTCTATACATCATTTGCGTACAATTCCTCACTCTTCTTCATTTATTAACATACTAAGTTTCTGTTGCAAGTTATCCCTTTAAATTGAATCGATAAATTTGATTTTTGCACAAATTGGCCCAAAAACTATAAATAATTGCAGTTCTAAAATGTATTTTTGCTCTGGTTATTTATGATTTTAATTACCACAATCTACACAGCAATTCTATCTGAATACATCAGAAAAACTATACTTGAGCTACTGATAATACAGTTTAAATTGCTGAATGATCTCCAACATGAAATACGTAATGAAGTGAAGTATGATAATTGATGGGATTAGGTTACAAAAAGAAATCAACACTTGTAAACATACTCACATTATTATCATCATCATCACCACCACCAGTCTTTTTGTTTGTATACTTTTGTTCTAACATCCCATCCACTGGTGGGGTCTTACGAATGAATGGAATTTATAACATGATGGAAACAGCTTTGTGCCTATCATGCTTATAGTTAAGCTTTACTTCATCTTTATGTACCTACTCTGATACCAAGATAAAACAAATAAAATTATCTGTCCCAGTTATAAACATATTTAAGCATTCTGTCATAATACTAATTCACCCAATATTCCCATCTCAGATTGTAGAGAATTCGGATAAAAACTTATCCAGCTAAGTAACCAGGGCCTTCACAAATGTGTATAAAAAATATAACTAAGTGTTCTCCACTTATGTAGGGGAAAATACATCCCAATACAAAAAACAGAAGCGAAACAAAATACCACTTTGCTTATGTAACTTAAGAAAGTATAGGTAACTAAAGCTTAATGCACTTTTTAATAAATTTTAAGGTAATTTTTAATATTCTCTAGGTTGTCAAAATTTGGGCCTAGAAATTAGCAATACAATAACATTATGAGTGACAATGTATTAATAATTAGGTATAATTAATTATTAGATATAATTATTATATCAACATACTTCTAAAACCTTTTTATAATAAGTTATTGTGAAAACTGCTGAAATTCATGGAAAGGGCAAAGAAATTCATATGTGCAGTGGGCAGCATTGTAGTGAGATGCTGCTTGAGTTATTCTATCACATCAAAAATAGCTTTTAAACATGAAAATACTATGCTCATTTGGACAGATTGCATGTCAAATCCGTTAATCGTGGCACATTTAATGTCCGCTAGGTAATGCTCTGGTAACATTAGTTTTATCTTAGCCACTATGTTGAGTTCTGCAACAGCCCATTTGCTGGCACTTACGTAGTACGTTAGTTCTTTAATCTCCGCTAGGTAATGCTCTGGTAAGCATTAGTTTTATCTTAGCCACTACGTTGAGTTCTGCAACAGCCCATTTGCTGGCACTTACGTAGTACGTTAGTTCTTTAATCTCCGCTAGGTAATGCTCTGGTAAGCATTAGTTTTATCTTGGCTGTTGGACTGAATCGTGCAAGAAGCTGCTATCACTTATGTTAGTTCCTAATCCACTAGGTAAATCTCTGAGAGGCATTAGTTTTATCTGGGCCACTAGATCAAGTCCTGAAAGGGCCAAAAGTGCTCAGTTCAGTTTCATGCAACACAAGTCACTTCAGCTGGCTTTCTGATAGTATCAAGAAACTGGGGACTTCAAGTGTGCCTAACAAGAAGCTGTGGGAATAATGACAGATGCAGTGCTGTACCAGGTGAAGTAGATGGCACATAGCTTCCTCTAAACTGCAATCTGTGCTGAATAATAACCCTGGATATTCAAATCTTGTTATTTTGTATCACATACTTAATGGCAAAATTGTAGAACTCCTGAGAATATTATTTCTAGTAGTCACTCTATGTTAATATACGCCATGAAGTTGTGCAATCTATTTATAAAAACGTCTTGTTAGACATCTTCAGTATATACCAGAACATTTAGAAAAGTATATTATAATTAACTGCTCATCCCATTTAAATGTGACTTAAGTGCTTAATAGCAGACACTTGTACTTCAGTACTTTGTAAAAGAAGTGAACAGATAAGAAATTAATATGGAGATTTGACAGCCTGCCTGTGACCTATTTTATAGCAAAGAAATGAAATGAAAGTTTTGATTTTATACATAAATGCTTTATTACATATTTATTTACACATTTCAAAATTTGATATTACATGAATTCCAAGCCATTATTATAACTATTAATTGGAGTAATACATTACTCATTTTGAACTAGTGTGATGTGTGAATGGAAATTTTGCACTGTCTAGAGCAGGCAGTGTCAACTCGAAGCACTGTGACGTCATATCCTTTAGCCCGATGCCCGAGCGTGTGGAAGCGGGCAGAAATGAAAGTCAACGGAGATAGAAAAACAGTCAGTGGCGGGATAACTAAGATTTGCACATCGGAAGCTTTGAACGTTTATTGAGTGTTGACTGAGTATACAAAGAGAAATAAGCATGCATTTACCTAGATCCTTAATAGAGCAAATTTAACATACCATTTCATAGCGTATCTGTCACTTATATTACATTTAATACTTCCAACTGAGTTCAATTTTGATTCAGACGTCAAGCTTTTTGTATCCTTTTCCCCCCTAATTATCTTTTCAATATTTGGTTCAATTGTCTTTGTAATACAAAGACGAAGACTGCATTTCAAGTTGCTGTCAGATAATTGGCTTCTGTGACCCGGTTTACAGTGTTTCATTAGCGAAAAGAATTGTTCACAGAGGTAAGTAGAGCCAAACATGCTTAATATGTGAGCTGCTTGTCACTTCTCGACATCTACAGTTAAAGGAGTGACAAATAATGGAAAATATGTAGATTCCATAGTTTCTAGCTCTTGGAATTGCACTCCGAATTCTCTGTGTAGATCATTTAGTACACCTGCATATTGTTCAAGCGCTTTAAATTCCAAATGTTGAGAAGCTTGAGGCGGGGTTTTATTAAAAAAGTCTTTATCTAGCAGCAGGAATATAGCAGCGGGTGTAGTATTTTTACTAAAAGGTGGAAAGTTTGTTATAGCAGACGCCACTCTTATCTGCAGGGTTGGCGGTCTAAGAATGGAATGCAAAAGCCAACGTTCTTTTATCACAAACACATTTATTAGTTATTTACACTTCCTATCACAACTTCAATTAATTAACGACTTTTAAATTTCGACAGCGTCTACGCTGGTTAAAAGTTTGGGTGTAATTTACATGTTCACACACCATCAGTAATTATACGACCTCCCACTTTGAGTTCACAGACGCTAATGAATATAGTACCTAGCGTCCTATGACGCAACACCGCCATTCTTGTGTATTCATCCGCGCAACAGTTCTCATTGGTTGAACTCAAAGTGACGAGAAGACATTGTCTATTTTGAGTATTATTAAAAAAAATAAGTCCCTGATACACCCAAATTAAAAGAATTAAAAATTTACACACTCTTACAAAAATATTTACATGAACAATTTTCTATTAGTCAATATTCTGTCTCATATGCCCCTTGTTTTGTTTTTCAAGTTGTCACCTTATTCACAATCTTGAAACACAATACAATACTTCTCCCTACTCCTATGATTCAATCACTTTGTACAATATATATTTTTTTTTTTTTTTTTTTTTTTTTTTCTTTACAGTCTTCTTCACTGTTTGTCTTTGTCCTTTGTTTTGACATAATACAACATGTCTTTATAAGTTTTACATATTCGATTACCACACAATACATTCAGTTATTATACAATACATATCCAGTTATTGCACAACATATTTAGTTATTACACAATATGTCCAATTATTATACAATACATATTCAGTCATTGTGCAATATATCCAGTTATCATATCACATATGTTGTTATTATACAATACACCTTCAATCATTATACAATACATATTCAGTTATTGTACAACACATTTGATTACTACACAACATGTCCAATTATTACACAATACATATTCAGTTATTGCACAATATATCCTGCTATCACATCACATATGTTCTGTTATTATGCAATACATATTCAGTTATTACACAATACACATTCAGTTTTTGCATAACATATTTAGTTATTACTCAACATATTCAGTTATTACACAACATATCCAGTTATCATACAATACATATTCAGTTATTGTACATTTGACATTGACACAAATATAATGTAAGTGTTTCATGTGGTTTTTGACTTGTATTCATTGCTATGAGGAGAGAAAAACAGGATACAAATTTTGAGCTAATGATTATGATCATGTTTATGGCAATATTTTATTCAGTTCTTTGCCTTCTTTGTCTTATAAGCTTATGTATAGGCAGGTTATTGAGTCGGTTCTTAAACTCTGATGTTACTAATGGTACTAATTTTCTTAATTGGGTTATTATTCATTGTTGTTTGGTTCAACATTTCTTCGAGCTTAGCATTGGCTATATTCATCTCAATTCATGGGCATTGTTTTTCTGGTTATGGTTTTCCTCACTTCACTAATTGTCATTTCTTTGTCTCTTATTTTTATAAGAGAAAACTTCTATACTTACAATTATTCTGTAATTGTATTATTTTTCTTCTCCATTTACCCTCGACATCTTTGTGTCGAAATATTACATCTTTTTCATCATAATTAATTCATTTTTATTTTTGTCCCTGACATCCTTATGTCAAAAACATATTATCTTCTGTCGCTATGATTCATTTATTTAATGACAATCAGTGTCCTCATCTGTCTTTGTTGACAATGCTCTTTGTGGTCGATATAGCCAATGACTATGTTGATCTTCTTCCTTGTTGTAATTCTATTCTGAACGTAATTTCCTATAAGTAACCCATCAAAATTGTTATCTCCTTTCATCTCTATTATTCCTGCCTTACACATTTGTTGACAAAGACTATTTGGTCCTTTCTTTGTATGGCTTCAATTTATTTTTGTGGTATCTTCCTACCAACTTGCCATTTGTATTCTGTAGCTCATATGTGTGGTCACCCAGCTGTTTTGTTATGACCAGTGGTCCAGTATACAATAGCTCCATCTTTCCAGATCTTTTTTCAGATGCCTTGGATGCTTTGTGGCTTTTTAAGAGCACCTTTTCTCCAATTTGTGGGGACCATTTCCTGACGAATCTTTTCACCTTGTTCCTCCCTTTTTCAGCCTTCTGTTGTAATCTTCTGAATGCCAATTGACATTTTTCTTTCTCTGATAATTCTCTTTGGGCAGCCATGGTAGTGTCAATGTCAATTGCTAATTTTCTTGGTTTCATGTTGGTCATTAGCTCGATAGGTGCGAACTTGGTCGTGGGGTTCACCGAATGGTTAATCACCTCCTCTATATATCCGCATTTTTCCGTCCAGGAAGTGTGGTCTCTGTGGCAGAGTAAACGAAAATAAATACTTATATCCCTCATGATTCTCTCAGTCGGGTTTCCCTGGGGATAATATGCTGAGGAATAGTACAATTTTATTCCTAATGTTTCTAAGGTGTTCTGAAACAACTTGCTCTTATGCATGGTCGCATTGTCCGATAGGATACATTTTATTCTCCCATATTTTGGGATGTAGTCCTTGACGATTTTATCTAGGCATGTTCTGCTTTTGATGTTCTTAATGGGGTATATTTTGGTGAATTTTGTAAAAACATCAAACATGACAAAGATGTATCTGTTTCCATCTTTACCCCTTGGCAGCTCTCCATGCTCGTCAATACACACCAATGCATTTTTCTCGTTCCTCACAATGGATTGTGGGATGACATCGTACTTTACATTAATTGGCTTGGCCTTTTGGCATAGGTCGCATGAGGAAATTAACTTCCTGACCTTCTTGCCAAGATGTTTAATGTACAAGACCTCCTCGATGGCAAGCATTGTCCTCTCAGTACCGGAGTGAAGCATCGAGTGGTGGAATGCTAAAATGACCCTGTCCTGTAAGGAATTTGGTACCATCATTTTCCATTTCCTTACGTCGCGACCATGCAATTTAAATAGGATGTTCCTAAATTTGCCTATCTTGGCATCCAATCTTGGTATTATGTCTGGAGCCTTGTCGAATAGCCTCTTCAATTCAGGGTCTTCTTGTTGTAGCTTTGCTATGTTCTTGAAGTCTTGCAAGATCTCGTTGTTTTCTTTGCTATTTATCTGCATAATTTTGATCTCATGGTGCGGACTGTATACCGTCTCGGGTATGTGACTCTCCGACCTCAATCTTGACAATAAGTCACTGAAGATATTCTCCTTCCCCGGGATATGTTTGACCTCTATGTCGTATGACATTATCTCATGTATGTACCTTGAGATTTTGGAGTTGGTCAGCTTGCATTTTTGAATGAAGGACAGGCTTACGTGATCTGTATATATAATTATTTTATAAAGATATATATATTGTCTGAACTTTTGCAACGCAAAATGGATTGCACCTATTTCCAGTTCGGTTATGCAGGCATTGGCTTCTATTTTGTTTAAAAATCTAGAAGCTGTGGCAATCACATGTTTGTTGCCATCTGCACCTTCTTGTGCTAATATTGCTCCATATGAGTGCGCACTAGCATCAGTGTATACTAGAAAAGGTGAATTTGGATCCGGTCGTTCCAGGAGAATACTGTGCTTGAAAAGTTCTTTGATATTCTCAAAGGCCACCTGGTGTTCAGCATTCCATTCCCACTTAGTATCTTTTTTCAACAGTGCTCTAAGGGGTACCAATTCCTTAGTGTAGTTGACCACGAATTTCGACTGGTACTGCAGAATGCCCAGAAACCTTCTCAACTGTTTTAAGTTACGTGGGGGTGGTATATGCTCTATGGCCTTGACCCTCTCCGGATTAGGTTGTATACCATCAGGTGTTATGATGTGGCCTAGAAATTCAGCTTCTTTGATGAAAAACTCACACTTTTCTAAATTTAGGGTCATGTTGCTTTCCTGGAACCTGGATAATACATAATCTATGTGATGTAAGTGCGACTCGGGATTCTCACTGTATATTAAAAAGTCGTCTACATATTGCGTCACAAAAGTCTCGATGGTATCTCCAAAAACTTTGTCCAGAGCTCTCAGTAGTGCACTGCTACTGGTCGATAGTCCAAAGGCACATTTTGAAAAATGGTATACCTTTCCTTTGTGCAAGAAACAGGTATATTTCCTGACATCTGGATGAAGAGGAATTTGCCAGAACGATGCTGTCAAGTCGAGACTTGTGAAATGTTGACCTCCCTTCAATTTCGATATTAGTTGGTCTACCCCCTCAGGCCTGTAATGATCCGGCAAGGTATGTGTATTTATCTTCCTTGCGTCTATGGTCATCCTCAATTTTCCCCCTTTCTTATGGACCCATACTACTGGATTCACATAACATGAGTCCGACGGCTCTATTATTCCGTCCGCTAACATTTTCTGGATTACTCTGTCAGCTTCCTCCCTAATGGAGTTGGGGATGGGCCTGGATTTGTGTGAATAGGGGGTTATATCTGTTACTGTGAAAGTATGTACGTACTTGTTACACGTACCTGGCTTTTTATCGAAAACTTTTCTGTTTTTAACCAATATTTTCCTAAGTTGGCTTCTTTCCTCTTCAGAGATGCCATGTGCCCCCCAGACCTTCTCATCGATTAGCTGTAACATCGATTCTTCTCCATCTGTTGGTAGTGGTTCAGGTTGGTAGTTGTCCCAGGCAACATATTCGTCTTCTGTGCAGATCCAATGGCTGCAAACGTTAGTTTCTTCATCGCTCGTCCAACCTGTTTTCTTCTTATTTACCCTTAGGTCTACCAACCTATTCTCGTGGACATTGATGTTCTCCACAAAGAATTGTTCATCCGGATGGATCCCTGTCTGGTCGGGTTCCTCCTGGCATGTTTCTTCCTCCAGGAACTTCGCAGTGCATTCTGAGGCTCCTTCCTTAATGATAAATTCATGTAGGTCATAGTTAATTACCGACCTCCAAAGGTTAAGCAAATCACTGCCAATGATTAGGGTAGCTGTTAGTCTAGGTATTACTAGGGCAATAAAATCGAACTTCCTACTTCCGAATTCAATTACCAGCCTCACCTGGTATTTAACATGTTCCTTCTTCTTGCCAATTGCTGTGCTGCAATATACTCCACACACAGGCAAGAATTCAGCATTCCTTTTAGTTATCAGTTCCTGGAACAGCTGTTCGTCACATACTGATGTGCTGGCTCCTGTATCAATCATCGCTGGCAATTCGATACCCCATACCTTCAGCCTAATCATTGGTGGATTGGTTATTTCCTTTCTTTCACTCGCCTGTCTTCTCAAGGTACCTACATTACATTGGTCAATATTGCCCCTACTGCCACACAGGTCAACTTCCGGGACACAAAGTTGACTTGTACTTAGTTTTCCTGGACGTTGGAGGTGATCGTAGTTTCTGTATTCTGTGCAGTATCGGTCCTATCCGGCACATTTTCATTCTGTTCCTGTTGTCTTATGTTGTCGATGTTCCCTTGGTTTCTGCCCCTTTGACGTGAACCCCTATTGTACGACGGCCTATGGCTGTTCATGTATTCCCTACAGAATCGTATATGATTCACTTGATGGGTACGGTCTCCTGGTCTTCCACGATCATATCTATGCGTTCTGTACCTCGATTCACCCCTCGGTATCGCGTCGTGGTACCGCTGTCTTGTGTTCTCCATCCTCTCGCCATGATTATGTGGTTGTGGGAAATGGTGTGCCCCTCTCCCCCTTTCGTGGGTACTCCTAGTATTTCTATGTTCTCCCTCACTCTGGTTGTTCGTAGTCGTGTTTCGGTTTAGGATGGGTGAGTTTGGGTGACCGTTCCTATGTCTATGCTCATTAGGCCGACCATTTTGTGTTTCGAAGGCTGTCAGCAGTTCTATCATATCTGCAAAATCTACTGGCCTCGCAACAATTAATCCTGTTCTCACTGTGTCTGGGAAATGTCTTGTTATGCTGGCAATTAGTTCTGCCTCCGACAAGTTGGGGTCTAATAACTTTCCTTTGTTGGCTACTTTCATAAAATAATCGACTAGCGACAACCCTTTGGTTGGATCGTATCTACCTGTCGCTAGCTCTACCCTAGTTTGGTTTTGTTTAGCTGGGCCCCAATACCTTGATAGGAATAAATTTCTGAATGAGCTATAAGACTCATGACCAGCTAGTGTTAACCTGAGCCATTCTAATGCCTTGTTTTTTAAGCTTTTCTTAACTATCATCATCCTAAGCTCGTTTGGTATCCTTTTCACTTTAAAGTATTCTTCCATCTCTTTAACAAAGAGTTTTGGATCGTCTCCCTTCTCCTCGTCAAATGTAGGTGGTGTGATTTCATGTAATATGCTGTTGGTGTAACATGTGTTATGTGTTGTGTCATTGTTTGGTTGTGAACCTCTTTCTCTGTATGGTGAGTCAACATTTTGTACATTACTCAAGTAACTCTCATCTTGTACATTACTTACATCTAAATCATCTTGTCTTTGTAATGCCTTCACAACATCATTTACATTAGCCAAATTTTCTTTCCCTTTTTTCATTTCTTCACAAATTGATTTTAAATCATTCTTTATTTCTAAGTGGCTTTGTTTCATATCATTTATAGCATCCTGTTGTGAAAGCATCACATCATTCATTGTCTTAATTTTAGGAATTACAATTTGTTCTACAGTTTCATTAATAATGTCTTTCTTTACTACCTCAATCTCTTTCCTTAATTCCTCAGTTATTTCTGCTTTTACATTTGTTATTTTACAGTCTACACTTGTATTACATTCTGTTATTTCATCCCTACATCTAGCAATTTCTCCTTCTAACACAATTTTATTCTCTTTCATCTCTGATTCTATCTTTCCCATCCTATCTCCTACAATTTCTATCCTAGCTTCTAAGGCTTCCTTTGTTTCATTTAAATTTTTATGTACTAATTTTAAATTAGTTTCCATTACTTTCATATTTTCTTTACACTCCTGTCTTCCAAATTCTATTTTCTGTTCTAGGTTCTGTCTACCTAATTCCATTTGCTGTTCTAAGTTCTGTCTACCTAATTCCATTTTCTGTTCTAAGTCTTTTCTCACTTCCTCCATTTTCTGACCTAAACTTTGTTCTATATCCTGTTTTAATTCTACCTTATTTTGTTCTAGTTTCTGGCCTATACTCTGACCTAAACTTTGTTCTATATCCTGTTTCAATTCTATGTTATTTTGTTTCATTTTCTGACCTAAACTTTGTTCTATGTCCTGTTTTAATTCTGCATTATTTTGCTCCATTTTCTGACCTAATTCTACCTTGTTTTGTTCCAGTTTCTGACCTAAACTTTGTTCTAGTCTTTCGAACATCATCATCATTTACCTTTGATCTTTGCTTATTTCCGCCTGTTCACCTTCTAATCCTTCCTGATAACTAGGCCTATCTGCCCCTTCCCCCACTCCTGTTTCTATCTCTTTTCGCGACATTTTAATTCCTTTATCTAATTCACTTAATGTTGAAAGTCCTGTTACTTTGCCACTTCTAAGTAGCATTAATAAATGGAAATAAAATGTATATAAAAAAAAACAAAAAGTTTTGATCCTACTTTCTTTCCTGCTGATTCTTCATCCGGTTATTTACGTCTCCTGGGTAGTTGGCTTCGCTGGATGATCTCCGGTGTCTTTCCCACGTTGATTCTCCGTGTATCGATGTTTTGACGGATCGTTGATATCAAACGATGTTCAATGGCGTCTTTTTCCTGCACGATGAGATAGCGTCCTTTTGATGTTAACACTTCGTAATTTTGCATTCCATTCTAAATTCGCGCCCCACGTTGGGCAAGCCATTTGAGGCGGGGTTTTATTAAAAAAGTCTTTATCTAGCAGCAGGAATATAGCAGCGGGTGTAGTATTTTTACTAAAAGGTGGAAAGTTTGTTATAGCAGACGCCACTCTTATCTGCAGGGTTGGCGGTCTAAGAATGGAATGCAAAAGCCAACGTTCTTTTATCACAAACACATTTATTAGTTATTTACACTTCCTATCACAACTTCAATTAATTAACGACTTTTAAATTTCGACAGCGTCTACGCTGGTTAAAAGTTTGGGTGTAATTTACATGTTCACACACCATCAGTAATTATACGACCTCCCACTTTGAGTTCACAGACGCTAATGAATATAGTACCTAGCGTCCTATGACGCAACACCGCCATTCTTGTGTATTCATCCGCGCAACAGTTCTCATTGGTTGAACTCAAAGTGACGAGAAGACATTGTCTATTTTGAGTATTATTAAAAAAAATAAGTCCCTGATACACCCAAATTAAAAGAATTAAAAATTTACACACTCTTACAAAAATATTTACATGAACAATTTTCTATTAGTCAATATTCTGTCTCAAGCTGATGAAAGTTTTGAAAAGTGAGATGTGTTCTTGTTGAGTAATTGTTGTTCCCACAATGCAAGTTTGCGTTTGAAGGCCAGTACAGAGTCAATCAGTTGAGTAATAATTTGTCCCTTGCCCTGGAGAGAACGATTAAGAACATTGAGGTCTCCTGTGAGATCAGCTAGGAATGCCAAATCACAAATCCACTTTGAATCACTAAGTTCGGGAACAGGCATACCTTTTTCTTCTAAGAACAACGCTATTTCTTCCCTTAGCTCATAGTACCTTTCCAGTAACGCACCGTGGCTTAACCACCTCTCTTCACAATAATAAGGCAAGTTGCCAAATTCACTATTGCATTCGTCGAGAAACACTTTAAACTGGCGATGACACAGTCCTTTTGACCTAATGAAATTGGTGGTTTTCACAACACTCATCACATTATTCAGTTTAATACGTTTTGCACATAAATTCTCCTGGTGAATTATGCAGTGAACAGATATGATGTTTTGATTAGTACCAAGGTCCTTTATTTTGTCTCTAACACGGCCTATTAGACCAATATTACCACCGATCATAGCAGGAGCTCCATCTGTAGCTATAGATATCAGTTTATTCCATGGAAGTTGAAATCGATTTAAAGCTTCCTCAACACATCACAAAATATGTGCACCAGTTGTAGTACCCGTCATTGGTACTAAATCCAACATTTCTTCTGTGATCTGGAGATTTATATCCACACCTCTCACAAAAAGTACTAGCTGCGCTGTGTCACAAGTATCTTGGCTTTCATCTAACGCCAGAGAGTAACAAATAAATGATTTACATCTCTCCACCAACTTTCTTCAACATTGTTGGCGAGATCTGCAATACGCCGCATAACAGTAGAGGAAGATAAACTAATGGATTCACATTCTGGTATACGTTCAGGACAAATTTCATCGGCCATCATACGTAGACAAATTTTAGCAAATTCGCCATCTTTAAATGGTCTAAGTTGCTTAGCGATTTTAAGTGAAATTTTATAGCTAAGACTTACAGCCGATTCACTTATTTTATGGTCCGTATCATTGTCAGTAGCCATAGTGTCTTTGAGTTTCTCTATCATCAAGTCACGTTCCACTCCATTATTGGGGCCCACCCTCTTTAATATTTACATAAATGATTTACCAGAGACGATAAGAGTAGACCGATATCTATATGCGGATGACACAGCGCTTGTCACACAATCAACCATGCCGAGGATTATACGCACCAGGCTACAAAATGCTCTAAATGATTTAGAGCCATGGCTCACGAAATGGCGCATTAAGGTAAATACCAGAAAAAGCCAGGCAATTGTATTCACCAAGCGAATTAAGCACCGCCATGGTAAACACGGCCTTCAACCATTAACGCTTGGACAAGAGCCAATCCAATGGAACAGCAAAACCATCACCTACTTAGGGGTAACAATGGACCAGGGCCTTACGTGGAAACAGCACGTAGACACAGTAAGAGCCAAAGCCAATGCACAACTCAATAAGCTATACCCAATAATCAACACAAACAGTACTCTAAAGTTAGAGATGGGCACTACACTTTATAAAACACTAATCCGGCCCATCCTAACATACGCTGCACCCGTATGGGGACATGCAGCAAAAACACACATAAAGAGACTGCAAACGATGCAGAATAGAGTACTCCGAATAATCGCGAGACTACCCGAAGTAGCTCCAACGCTCCAATTACACGAGGAGCTAAAAGTACATTCCATTGAACAGTTCATAAAAAGGCTCACCTGTAACTTACTTGACAAGAAAAACAAAAACCACAACGAACTAATTCAAAACCTAGGAAATTATGATATAACACACGACAAACATGCAAGGCCACTATCTCTATTCCAGAGAACTATTGGTCTCGGGGAGCCAGATGTTGACATGCAACAATATCTGGACAACCTAGTTAACTACCCCGATGTTATCCATATGTGAACTGTGCATCACTCTCACTCACTCTCTCTCTCTCTCTCTCTCTCTCACACACACACATTCATACCTACAGTTTCTCTTCAGATAACCCTCAAGTCCTTATTTATAAGGCGGACCCAGGAGGATGAGGGCCGCCTCGGGAGTGGCACTGGCTCGCACCTGCATTTCAGGCAGACTGCCCCCAAGTGTGCACTCCAGACGAACAGGCGATACAACGGACATGCACTCACCCAACTGACGATGCCGGATGGTATATCAACAACCTTAATTATGAATTGCAAACGACGCCATACGGCGGAACGTAACAATTATAATTACACTAGTTTGACGACGCCACAAGCGCACAAATTACCACTAACCTAAGGGACTAATTGTACGCACTTCCTTTGTTCTTAGTGTATGTACATGTATATTTAGATTGTTTCAGGGATCCAGCATGCAGGGTACCGACACGCTCCCAGACTTCTGAGGCGCACGAACAGACGCGGCAAATTCACGCCAAGATTCATAGCACCCTGATTCCTGACAGCAATCACAAATGACTCCTACCAAACCATCCATGACTCCGCTAGGGGGCAAGCTGGGCTTCGGTCAAGCTCGTCTCCAAGCTCCTAACCTTCTCCGTCTGGTTACGCTATGCGAACCAGCTCTATCTTCACCACTGAATGCGCGGGTGCTACAGGCGGTACCGCAGCAGGCTTTCACCTTCCTAATCCGGTGGATGGGGTTTTTTAGTGGGTATGGCCATCTTCAATGGCGACTCCCACAGTACCATGGGGTCTCGAAACAAGATTTTTCCCCTCCACCTAAAAAAAAAAAAAAAAAAAAGCCGTCGTATTCACTGCTATGAGCAGCGTAATGTCGTTGTAGGTTATACTTTTTCACTGTTTGAACAATCTTGCCACATACTAGGGGCCCTAATGACCAAGTTGTCGATGGGCCCTTAAACCCGACAACCACTCACTCACTCATGCCACACACTACACATTTCATGGCACCCCCTACAGATATGCTGACTTTGCCCGCTGCCCGTATTTACGTGAGTTGAGGCTGACTGGTCTAGAGGATAGGAAACATATCTACAGAATAATGCATATTTGCATTAATAAATTGCATATATTATACACAAAAAGTCCCAAGAAAAGCCAGACAATGCTCAGTATGTTGCGCAGGATGGCAAACTGATCGGTTTTCAAATAGGAACCTCTGTCCACAAATGCATGGTTTGGATGCTGTTTGAGAATGAATGGTTGTAACAATTTGTTAACATTCATTTTGGTATCTTAATATGGAAGTAGGCAACCCTTTAGCCGTCAGTATACTGGAATGAACATCCTGAGCATGATAACATTCCTGCGCATGCACTAAATTGTTCCCTAGAGTCCTACTGTGTTACTTATGTAGTTTCCAGTACAGTAACGTTTTTTAATAGCATTGCGATATGTACCAGTACACAGCTGCTGAAATGGCCGACTTGAGCTCCAGCACACTCTGATGTAAATGTGCGGAATCACCTCAACGTTGCATATCCAAATCAATCAATTGGTAGAGGTGGACCAGTTCCATGGCCAGCACAGTTGCCAGATCTGACACCTGTCGACTATTTTCTGTTGAGTTGTATGAAGAGTATGGTGTAATGTCAGTGAAAGACCTTATGGCTCCAGTCCACGGAGTGATTAAAAATCTTCAAAAACAATTGCACGTATTGCATCATGTGCATGAGGCTCACCACCACCAATATAGGCTCTGCAATGGCATAGGAAGTACACAGTTCAAAGGCCGTTTGCAATGTAGACAGCTAAATGTTGGGTTTATTGACGAAATGTGAACACACACCCATCTCACACTTTGATGCATTACAGCGTCCAAACCTTGCCTTTCCAGACAGGGTTTCCTATTTGAAAACAGATCACTTTACACTCCTGCACAGCATACTAAGTGTTGTCAATGGTTTTTTTGGGGGACACCTGTATATGTGGAATACAGAGTAGAAGTGTTGTTTAAGATTCAGGCTTCTTTCATATATATGCATACATAGCTACAAATAGATGCTGCCCTCTAGAAGCTGATTTTTAATTAAGAATGTGTTTTTTATATTTCCATACAAACAGTAGTTTTATGGGAACTTATGAAAGTCAAGAAATAGCTTTTTCATAACAAGATATTCAGTTTCCATTCTGATAACTGCTTTAAGCTCAATGTACTCATTTAATATGTTAAAAAAATCATAAATGTACACAATATTTAGTTTGAGTTTGTGCCATTTGTATGTTTTTTGAAATCTGACATAATGGAACAAGTAATCACCAAAGTTCAAAGAGAATGCAACTGTTTAGTACATCTCACTTTCTTAAAGGGGAAGAAAACAAAGAATGAATATAGCACATCAGCAACACTGGGTCCCACCATCCTAAGATCAGTTTCACATACAGTGATAATAAATGCATGACATCATCAATCGCCCAGCTACTGGCACATCAGATAAAAACTATAACCAGATATGCAGCATTATGAGATATGTGACAAATGTAACTTGAACATACCCATGTTATTCTGGCTGAATTTACAAAGGAGAAGTTAGATACAACATGGCCTACCCAAGGACTGAAATTAACTCCAGAAATAATTGTTCATGAAAATACAATGCAATTAATGGTTTTAAATAAAAACAGTTATCAAAGTCTGCCTCTGTGCGGTGAAGGTAACCTGTCTGACTCACATTCAAGAAGTTCTAAGTTCAAATCTTAATAAAGTGAGCTGGCTGAATAAGGTTTATTCCAGATTTTTTCCTTAACCTCAGAAGTTGAATGTAGAATACTCTCCCCTGCTTTATTTGAACATAATTTCATTCATCAACTTATTTGAAGGCGGCACCATGACTGAGCAGTTAGAGTTTGCCTACCACCTAGGTGGCCCAGGTTCAATCCCTGGTGGACAAAGCGGTGTCTGGGCTGGTTCTTTCTGGGTTCTCTGGTTTCCCTCACCATTCATTCCACTAATTGCTCCATCATTACCTTTCCCGCCATTCATTTTGTGTATATTTCATATCCTCTTCCTCACTATCACACCTGGTGCTTGGCCGACCACCTGCTTCTAGGTTTTTGCTCTTGGTCTATAGGTTCCTCTGCTCCCTGACAGGTGTCTGACCCTAGGCACAGGCTTGTAAGTCCTACATGAGGAGGGTAATCAGGTAAAGAAGAAGAAACTTATTGACCTACCAGGTCAAAGGATGTTAAACTTAAAAAAGAACAATAACAAGATTACTATTATTATTGGTGGTGGTCGTCATGGTAATGGTCATTGTTGTAGTAGTAGTAGTAGTAGGTGTTTTTTTTTTTTGGCAGATGAAAAATCTTAGAAAGACGCCTCAGGCGAGTTGGATTCCCACCAACTAGAAAAAACCTCTGCTAGGACCTTTCTAAGCTTCTTCTTGGGACTACCCAAATGGCATTACTTCAAGAAGAAGACAGTCATAAGATGGTGATTATCGGTCAACTATAGTCTCAAAGATCATCCATTTCTCGGAGCTTGCAAGATAAAATACCATGAGCAAATTTGCCAACAGCCTTCCAGTGGGAAGCAGAGATTAACATGTGAGAGACGACTTGATCAGGTGTGAAGATGCCCAGGTTAGATGCAGCCTGATGACGTTGCTGTCGCCACAGTCAAAAAGGGTGTGTTCCACAGTGTCAATGGCACCGCTATATACACTCCACAGAGGGATGAGCCCAAAGCAATGAGGATAAACCTGAAAAAAGCCATGTCCAATAAGGAATTGTGTAAGGTAAAAGTTTACATCGCCTTGGTTGCAATTACACCATGGAGTCAGATTTGGAATTAAGCACTTTGTTCAGTGAGCAATCCAATCGTCTGAGTCCCAAAGAGTCTGCCACTGCTCTAATACTTGTTGATGAGCCTCCACTCTGCCAATGACAGTCTACTGACGTAGGAGACACACAGTAGCCAGCGAAGAGATAGGTGAAGTGTTGGCCAGAACCAGTAACGCCTTGGTAGATGTAGTCCGATATGCACTGGTAATTCTAATGGCCACCTTGCATTGTACTTGGAGGAGCAGGGTAGAATACAACTTCCAATCCAGTGCCTTTTGCCAAATACACCATATAACAGGATGGACACCACAACAGAGAAAAGAAGTTGGTTCTGTGCCCTGGGATCTCCGTTATTCGGCATTATACGACTCAGGTGGGCAATGACAGTTTCCACCTTCTGAACTATGGCCCTGATATGAAGGCCCAAGAACATGTTGTGGTCGAAATGGATGTCGAGATATTTGAGGGAATCCTTACTCATAAGAGACAGATTACCAAACTGGAGACGAATAGAGCGAGTCTTGCAGCTGTCTACCAGGAGCGCTAGTGTCAATTTCCTGCAAGTCAAGTAAGCATCAATAGAAGCCAGGGCTTGATTAGCTGCCTTCTCCAAGGCATCCTTGTCTCTAGCAATGGCAACAAGTGTCAAGTTGTTGGTGTAGACCATAAGAGTGAACCCTAGAGGCATGTATAGACACAGTACCCCATCACAGTACACATTCCACAGAGTAGGGCTGAGAACTGAGCCTTATGGCACAACACACATCATGTCAAGGTGCCCATGGGTACCCACAAGAAACGTCTGATCTTGTAGATAGCTGGCAAGCACATTATAAGGATAAGGAGACAGACTCTGATAATTAACCTCTTGAGCACTATGGACGTAAAATCACGTCCATTTAAAATGACAGATAAGCGCTATGGGCGTGTATACACGTCCTGGACGTTTGTGCATTTAACCCTTATCTAACTCAACTTATTTAAATTTTCCCTTTATGTTTAAGTAAATTCTATATACTTTACTGGCTTACCTTTATATGTTCCTTCTGCAGTGATATGCCTCAAAACAGGGATAAACACACAAGGGCACATCTCCACATTCGCAAATTCCCTTCTTGCGGCACATGAAACACTTTCGAGATGGGTGGGACTTCTTTGCTGTTGGCGGTATCCTTTTAGGATAATGTTTTCCTTGAAGTCTGAGGTGTACAGGGGTTCTGGATTTTCTACCCCCAGTATGAAGAGGCCTCTCAACGTCATATTGTTCAATTAGGCTGTGAGCTATTGATAGTCGGAAGTCCAGGTAGATCATTGTCTTGTGTGGGTTTAGAGCTCTCCAAATTACCAAACAATTGTATATGGTCATATCCAGTTGGTGCAAAAATACCTTTTATACCACTTCTCACTTCAGCTACAAGCAGGAAAGTATATGTATGTATTTCAACAAAGAAAGAAACAGAGCCTGCTATCCAAGTTACGAAGGAGTTACCTTTCAAAGTTTGCCTATGGTGGCAGCAAAATTTAAAGGTGGCTGACTACTGCCAGAGAAGCTCGATGTTGCCACATGTAAACGGGCAGGCAAAGCTATACACAGTAATAAGACAAAATGAAAACACTCTATAGAGCATTACTGTAGTAATCAAGTAAACATAAACTTGGTGTGCATGCTAATTTAACAATCATAGCCTAAAACAAAGACAAAAATGTTCACAGTCCAGACAGAAAATTCTTTATGGAAAAGTAGTTGCATCTGTTTTGCCATCATCATCATAGTAATGTTTATCCTCGCTTCTAACCGCATCTAAATCATAACTGTCTTCCTCTAAGTTTATGATAATTGACTGCAGTATTTCGTTGCAGGCTGCTTCTTTCTCATAGACCTGTTCCTGTAGTTTATCCACGTGTCAATTACACATTGTAAATTATACTCTTGCTTCAGTGACACAACTGCTGAATGATGCAGAGCACCCTCTCCAAAACTAGTCCTGTGTTTAACATAATTACAAGTTGGAGAAGAATGTGCTTAGAAATATCAACATATTTTTCAATTTATCAATATGCTCCGCTGTTTTAAACACTTCATTTTCATCAGTGATATACTTTATACAACACTTCCCGTTTATGTATTATTGGTTCACTTTTACTACTCGTACCTTGTTCACTAAGTGACATGTTGACTAAGACACCAAAGAACACAGCATCAACAGAAACTCCACACAATCAATATAACTGAATTACGGAAACTGAAATTACCACCATTAACTTGAAAGCAGTAATCCAAAATGAAAGCGTAACAACTTGAGACCCTTTTCCTCTCTTATCGTTAGCCTATGCAGTTCTGTTATCTGATTTGAGTCACAAAGGGATTTGGACAGAGAACATGAAAGATCTTAGCAGAACCACCTGTTAAAAAGTGAGTTCAATGTGCACACATATGTCTGCAACCAGTTAATGTAGAAAATTGGGTTTTAGACTGGAAGCTGCAAAATAAAATGTTTTTCATGATCAGAATATTCTCTTGCCTGTTCCGCAAATAAATTTTGTGGGTGCAAATGATATTTATACCACTGGCTTTACAGTGCAATTTCACACCGTGCTTAACTATACCACACTGAGAGCAGGTAAGCCTCTAATTGGGTGTTATCTCGACCAGCTCGTCCTGCCAGCTGCCTTTAAATTTTGCGACCACCATAGTTATCATTGATTGGCTTTATAAATGAAAACAAAGACTATAGTAGAAGCCCACTAATTCAAATTAATTGGGGATGTGGTCTGTTTGGATTTGGAAATGTTTGGATTATCTGAAAAAAGAAAACAAATGCATATAAATTCAGCTATAGGATTAGCAGCTACAACGTAACGTAGTGTAGCAATGTGAAGAAGTGACAACGTTGCAATTAACATGTGCAACATAATGACAATGTATTCTTTTGACCTGTGGAGATAGCTGAGCCGATTCATATGCAATAGTGGCAGTATGTAGGTAGTTCAGTTGTTTTGCTATTTTTTTAGTGGTCATTCTACAGTAATTTATGCTTTTCATTCATAAATTAATACAGAACAGGTGTCCATTTGTGTTATACCATGGACTATGAAGTCAACCACACGAAAACATAGTTCCTGTGCGTTAAAAGAAGGACTGGAGGTGCTTAAGCGACTTGATAAGGGGCAAAGTGCTACAAAATTAGCTTTTGGGGAAACCACTATCAATGAGTGGAACAAAAAAATCGTGGAAAAAATAAGAGCTTCCGCAGCAGAACTAGTGGAAAAAAACATTGGAAGAACACCACAGCTCCATCAGCTCTATAATAAAAATGCCTTCTCTACACCACAAACAAGCTTCTTATTGCTTTTTTTTTAAATTGTGGATTTTGTGTTCGGTTTATCCAGAACTTAGAATTTGGAGGGTTTGGATTAGCGTGCTTCTACAGCACTGTAAAGATACTTGGGAGTATGAGTCATGTTAGCTACTTCCTTGCTTCTCTTGTAAGTCTTCTACCTCTTTATGGAGATACATTCACAGTTCAACTGTCTACAAAGATGATTTCCGTATATATGATTTGGCATTTGTTAAATTATCATCGATACTGTATTTAACTGACAAGTAAATAACTCCCAATAAGTTACAATTAACTATTTATTTTTACATTACAAGCATTGTCAGTGATCAAATTTTTTCTTGTGCTTTTTCTTTTTTGTTGGTTTTTCTATCTCTTCCTCTGCTTCTTCAGGTGGCCTCTTTTCACCACTGAAAGCAAAAAAATGGTTTATTACTTTAGTTTACTAAGAGATGGAATCAGGACTGAAAAATTCAATGCCATAGCCGGGATTTGAACCATGGATCTTCCGCTTATCGAGCGGCTGCTCCAATGGCCAACTTGCCAGTATGACATTCATTCCCCAGCTGATTCGTACTTTCCTGGTTAGACTACAAGGGAATCTCACATCAGAGAAAAATACCCCAAGGGCAACTTACAAACGTAAGTACTTTATGTCGTGGGTTTAAGTAACCTTAGGGTGGTAATTACTATTTATTTATACCAACAAACAGCAGCAGTAAGTTTGTTGGTATAAATAAATAAATAATAATTACTTTGGTTTACTGTTTCTTCTACTCTTTAAAGAAATTAAGTTCCATGTGATTATTGATTTAGTTTGTACTAAACCCTGTGAATATGACTTGGTATTCAGCTTTGGCTTTTTACAATTCATATTTATAATTTACAACAATATTCTTGTATCAATATACAGGGTTGTTCATTTAAAATTGAATGGGCACACAGCATTTTGCCTGTGTGTGATTGGGTATGCCACAGGCAGCTTTAATCCTACATAAATGCCTTGCATAAAGCATGTATAACACTCTTACCTTATAGAAGATGCTGGAAATGTCGTCCACCCTCGGCTATACAAGTGAGTCAGCTACAAGAGGATTTATCATTTTAGGAAAATATTATCCTAGATTAACTCACAGGTGCACATTATGTCAATCACCAGGAAGTTTTTCATTACTGTACATTTATTTTACACCACTCATGATTATGAACATACCAGTCATGTTTGAGTTCATTTTTATGAGCCACTTTTTTTACACTCACCTTCACTTTAAAATGTTGGACACACAGCAACATTTTCAATGTCATTCTACCTCCTCCTCAACTGTTGGGTGACTAAAGCTCTGTTCTGCTGTGATGGTCCTCTTGCCATCTCATGTTTGGGACACAACATTTTAACTCTTTGTTCAATGCCCAAATTTCTAAATTTATTAGTTTATCACCATTTTTGTTGATGAAGTGAGTGATTTAGACAATTTGATGTTTTGACCTATGTTGTAGTTTTCGATCCAAAAATGGTATGACACAGTGAACTTTTCTGTTTGTTTTACGGTTCTCTGGTGTTCACTTAGTCTAATTTTGGGCTGCGCTGAAGCCGAGTGATTAGACCATTCGCTTCTCACTAAAGTGGCACGGATTCGATCCCAGGCAAATGCATGTGGGATTCATGGTGGACGAAGTGGCACTGGGGCAGGTGTTCTCCAGTTTTTCCCACCATCTCATCCACCAATGCTCCATCTTTATCCATGTATCATCAGTGTCACAACTGCGGCACTGTAGTAGTAAAAGCGGATGTTAAACACTACCAAAAAAAAAAATGTAATTTCCATGTACTTTTCCAGTGGCGTGCAGTGGTCACAACAATTACCCTAGCGGTATAGGCTACGGCACTGAAAAATCATCCTATACTCTAAAATAAATAATCCTTATTCCAAAATGGTCAGGTTATAAATAGTACAGGTTTTTGTTAACCTAAATACTGTTCTGATATTTACCATACGCTTAGCACATTATGTTGTTGTTGTTTTCCAGTGCCTTGCATCTGGCAATGAAGCCATTAGCATTCGTGCTTTCCAATACTTTTGAACTGTAGTTTCTTCTGATCTTAATGCTTCACAGGTCTTCAAGTGTTCTTCATTCATTTCTGCTGGATCGTTGCACAGGACACATATGCTTAGCACATTATAGCCCATATAAAAATGGTCTCTTTTGAATATTGTCTATTACACAGTCACTCGCATTCATTTTCAATGAATTCACCTGTCACATGCACTAGATACTTTAACAGGAAGACATATAAAACAACACACTCTTCACCTTTTAGTTTCCGCAGGGCGCAAACGAACTTTCAAACTTGTGACAACAACACTATATAGTCTGATCTGATCTACATGATGACCAACTTATTATATTTCCCCCTGTTTATTTCCATTTTGTTAATGGAGGTCACTTTCGTAAACAAAAAAGCATTTCTTAACAATTTCTTAATGATATTTTTAATATTAGCTAATAGTTTTAAGTATATGAGCTTTTCATATTGTTTGCATTATTGTACTATGTCCTATAAAAAGACACCATTATTGTAGGGTTGCTGCACTTGAGTGTATTGCTCTCTCTCATTCAAGCTTTCCATATCGATATGTAACCGACTGACTAGGCTCTGCTCTATGATGTCAAAGCCTAGCTAGCTGCAATTAAACTGAACTAGCCAATCAAATTCACACTTGCCTCTGCTGTCAGCTGGTGCCATGGCTACGCTAATTAGGGCTCTATACAGAATACGCATGCATCAATACAGTCTCGTAGGCTGGCTGGTTATTGTAAGTATTCCTTTGGAACAAGCGCAGTCGCCAAGAGCAACAGCTGGCTAATGGCGGGGCGGGAGTCTGAACCTTAAGTACTGTAATGTTCAAGTTCGAACTTGTGAATAAATCAGTTCAGCTGGGGCTGAATTCACACCACTGTATTTTTCCCACATTCCTCACAACTGATCTGATAGATTCCAGATTTTTATGTGTTTGGAATTGTATTTTAAAGAAGCTTATTTAGAAAGTTCTTCAGACTAAATTTGTTACAATATTTCCAGCATTTTGAAGTGAAGGTGAGTGTAAAAAAGTGACTCATAAAGAAGGACTCAAACGTGAAGAATACTTCACCATTAATAATGCTTCTGTTTATAATATTTATATAACGACCATTACCTTTTCACAGAAATGATTCCCTTCACTTTGTTTCCTGCTCCTAAAACACGTCCCCATTCTTCTTCAGAGCCTTTGATGACATATTTACTAAGATTTTCCTTTTTTAGCTTCTCCAGTTCCAGCTTTTGCTTCTGTTTCAGTTCCTAAAATTGAACACGTCTGGAATATCATGTTTATACTTCATGCATAAGACAAGGTTGTTACAGTATAACCTCGTTAATATAAAGAGTTTTGTATTAAGTGAAAAACACAGATAGTATCAATCACTTTACATTACTGTAGGCTTATAACACTATAAACTGACTGTAAAAGTACAAGTACCCAGAAATTATACTATTTTTGTGGAAAAAAATCAAGCATGGTTTACTGATATTCACAGAACAAAAATATCTTGTAATTTCTGCTCTGCAATTGCTGTTTTCTTTGTTCCATGGTTCACTTCATCCAGAAACTCGCTGTTTCCTCTTTGTCATGTTAAGCGTGCTACTGTTTATAGATTTTTATTCAGTATTCTAACTCTATTTGGCTACAACTAAAAGAACATCTGGTATTGAATACATTTCTAGATGCTAATGTACACATTGAATTTATTTACATGTACCAAACATGCTGATTGTTGAGGAGATAATCACGGCTGTTGACCATGCCAACAATGGGTGGTTAATTTTGTAGTTACTTTCCTTGCATTCATTCCAGGAAAAAAATTTAACATTTAAAAATACTGCAACACTGGAAGTTTGTGTTACAATTAAATTTAATTATGCTAGGAACTGAAAAAGAGTTCACAATTCACTGTAAGCAAAATTTGTGTTAACCAATAAAGCTTCCCATAATAACTAATGTATTCCTGCCAGGGACAATATTTCTTTTGCATTAACCACAAGTTCATGCTAACGAGGTTATACTGTATATGTAGGTGGTATATTGCAATGCTAACCTTGGCAGCTTCCTCTAATTCATCACGCATGCTCTTGGCAACAGGGTTGAGTCCAACATCACTTTTAGGCTTTGCAAGACTCTGTTCTATTGACTGTTCCATGACACCTGTGAGATATTGCACACATCGACGTATTGTGCGGTTAAATAGTCCAAGAAGTTGTGAAGATGCCAACTCTAGCTCTGATGCAAGAGTATCCACTGTTTTGTATTGCAGACCAAGACCAAGAACAATGGCCTGTAAAAGTCAATTCAGACAATAAAATTATATAAATGTTAATTACACATTTTATGATGCAGAATTAAAAACTATTTAATTGTTTAACAATGTTGTCAATTGCCAGGATCACATCAGCGTCACCAGTGTGCTGGAATTACATCCTGCAGGAATCCTTTACATGCCAGTAAATCTGCTGACATGACACTGTCGTTTTTAAGCACACCTAAAAACTACCAGTCTAGGTCAGATTTGAACCCACAACCTTGGGATCAGCAAGCCAGCGTCTAACCAACTGGGCCACCCAGATCGACTTTATGGTGCACAGTATATTAATTACACCAGAAATATATGTTTCAAGGCCATCTGAAGCCAAAAAACTTATTTTTAGAAAAAAGGTGCGTATGTGGACAGCAAAACTTAAAAACAGAAAGTCTGATAAATTACCAAACTTGGTGTTTAAGGTTAGTATTGTGATGCTAGCCGACCGCTGCACATCAAACACAGCTTGATTATTTAGACCTGACCCTGCAGAAACGCAGAGAAGGTGGTATGGGGGGGGGGATAGGCTGGCAGTATTCTCCTTACCTGCGTTTGCTACCCACAATTGCTACTCTACTACTACCGACCCAAAACCCCTAGTCCAACCACTGCGCATACAGCTAAGCAGGTTTAGGATGAAAAAATCATACTTTACCTGACACCATTAGATGATTTGTAAATATGTGACTGACAACAATGAGTGCAGCAGAACAAAGGCTTTCCAAGGCATTTGCAAGACTTCCAGCTGCCGGCTTATTTATGAGAGGTTCAAGAAAAATCTGTGCATCATTGTTGTCTATATAAGCAAGCGGGACAGCAAGAAAAGTCAGTTGTTTTTGTGCTGGAGTCATGAGTGTTGAACAAGACTGCCTGTGCGTGCATGCATGCGTGTGTGTAATTGTTGAGAGAATGTGTGTATCGTCAGATGCACTTTATATAAGTAGCCCCTCAATTGGCCCCTCAGGGACCTAATGAGGCTGAGTGCATCCCAGACCAGATACCCAGCAGGGAAAAATTCCATGCCAGGATTAACTCGGGTCCCCTGTGCTAAAGGCAGGTGCGCTACAGGGACGGCCATTTGCAAGAAATGAATACATTATTTAAAAAGATATTCTCTTACAACATAATAAAAATTCCCTAATAGCCACTGTTCCATGTATAGGGTACCTTGGGATGGGGTGCAGGGGATTTTCTTGAACATCTTTTTAGGGCATTTATGGAAGACACTGAGCTTAAATACTAAACTTGCTTTTAAAAAAAAGTTTGGTATTTATCAGACCTTTTGCTTTAGACTTAAGTTGTTCATAGACACCCACTATTATTACCTTGGTTTGATGCTGATGACTTAGAAATGATTTTGTAAGAAGACGGAAAGAGAAGAATCTCTATCTCAAGAATTAAATATCAACCAGCAAAAAAGTATTGGGAGCTCACAGCGTGGGAAAACATATTATTAAGGATAGAAATCAGTTAATGAATTTTGATATACCAACGATAGACATATTATGACTGACCAATAGGAAGAGCAGCAGATTAGGCAACGAGGGAAGGGGGAGGCAGTTATCTGACGTTGAATCAGTCAACCAACCAGATAAAGATGGAGAGGACCCTCTCCAATACTTGTACTGTTTTAAATAACAAGTTGGAGCAAGATGTGTCTTTAAATGTTGACATAGTTTTTAACTAACTTTATCTAGTGGCTGTTTACTTCTATCAGGGCAACCATTGCTAAATCTACTTGAACTCCATCTGGATGACTCAGTTAGACACTGACCTACTGATCCCAAGGTTGCAGGTTCAAATCCAACCCAGATAGATGACTTTTAAGTGTGCTTATGATCGGCAGTCCCTTGTCAGTAGATTTACTGGTAGGTAAAAGAATCCTCCGGAACAAAATTCAGCACATTGGCTGTGTTGATATTATCCTGGCAAGTGACAATTGACAAATAAAATAATTTTAGAGCTTTAACTCCATTCCATTATCACATCTCAATGTATATAGAAATCATCTGCAACACTTTTAAATTTCATATTAAGTATTAAGTTAATGCCCCTTCCCAAAAAAAAAAAAAAAAAAAAATAATAATTTCTACGTTCCTAATCAGATTCAGAACTGCCAGGGAGATAGATTCAGGGGAACTGTCTTATAATTAAACAAATGCATTTTCCAAATAGTTTATTTGCAGATCTATGTTTATTTCATTTTAATGCTTCTGTTATTATCTCTTTCAACTGTTTCAGTTTGCACTTTCAAATTTTAGAACATTTTGTTTATAGTGAGTGTTGAATAAATTGAAATACAAACAATCAAGAGTCAAATTCTATCTTCAAACAAGTAAGCTTAATGAAGTGTGGCATGACAAAGTGCTTTCTTACAAGTTAACTTCACAGCTACATTAGTTTGTGCTTTGTTCAGAGAATCGGTCCTAGAGTGTTAATACACACATTAATGCTCATTCAATATAAGACCTTTGACAACAGATATGATGTGTAGGTTTTGTCTTTCAAAATTTGTGCTGTGAATCTGCAAGAGCCCATCTACACATATGTTGACCTTTGACCTGGATTCTTAGCTTCTTGGAAACTGTCAAGCAGAAATAATTAATTTCTACTTGTAATATATCATACAGCAACAAATATAAATACATTTGGTTTGGTGATTCCAGTAAAAAGAAGTTAACTGAAAATAACTTACAGACTGCACTGCTGAAAGATGAGTATCTGCCATTTTGTTGAGAAAGTAGAGGCGAGCTATGGCTGGCAGCAAGTCCATTATCAAATGGTAATCCACCAAGTTGTTACAATACATTTCCAATCGCTTTAGGTCATATTTTGTCAAAAACATGTCCAGTTCATTTTTGTCAAGTTCTGTAACAATAAGACAACATTAATACATTCTTGCTCTAGGTGTCTTTTGTTATTTCCTCATTAAGGAAAATTAGAGAACAGCTTATTAAAAATGGGTTAGATTTTTGGGTTAAAATTGGCTCGTTCAGAAGAGAGTTTTGTAGGGAAATGAGATGACAAATGTAAGACATGGATAGACAAATGTTATTGCCCAGATTTGGGGCATACTACAATGAATTAACAAATGGCCCAGACAAGGACGTAACATTTTAAATTCAGGTTAAGTGTGAGAGCATTTTATACTTATTATATTGGTTACACAGTTGATTAAGTTTGTTTTTATTATTATTATTTGTGTTAGATATTGTGGATGTTATGTTTCTTTATTTGCTTATTGATACATTTATGCATTGTCACATATATGTCTGGAACATATTTAAACTTAGAATATCAAAAGCATGAAACTTACATAATCATCATTAACCCTTAAATGTGCAAATTATTTTGGTTTAAATGCTGCACTTATTCTGATTTTGGTCAGTTTTTACGTCACTTTTATAAGCACCTTAATGTAGATTATTTGAATAGCCATGATTGTTAAGGCAATGCACAATGGACTGGCCAAACGTCACCAGTTCAAGTGCCAGCAACTGCGATCAAATCTACCTGTAGTAGAGGAAGGGAAAGGCCCACGTAAAATAAGTGGTGTGATAACACACTTGTATGCTGATGGGGATACATTTGACTGCAGTTGCAGGCATTTTGCTTTTTGTTACAAAAAAAAAAAACAATAATATTGAACTAAATAAATATACTTATGATATAATATAGCTTCCACTACATTAACTTTATTGTTAAAGGCCAGTATAATCTGAATGCAGCAAAAGATATTCAAATGCTCTAAGAAAAAATCTCTTAATATGCACTTAGCATATCTGTAAAGCAGAGCATTTAAGGGTTAAGCTTTCTTCATTCATTTAAAACCCTACAGAGATATAGCCCTGTACATTTTGCTTCCCATCAGCATGTGGGTGGTAGCTATGTATAAAAGGAAATTTTACATATAAACTAGAATCCCGCTAATCTGAACCCCGCAAATCCAAATTCTGGATAATGCGAACACAAAATCCATATGTTCCTTTCATAGAAGTTTGAAAACAGTGTTGTTGTAATTAATTTAATTTAAAAGGTGAGTTAATTAATAACACTGAACAACACTTACAACATATTTTTCCGGGACGCGTTTCGAAGGTAACTGTATTTTATTGTCCGGTTGATAATGGAGGAAAGTTACCTTTGAAACGCGTCCCGGAAAAATATGTTGTAAGTGTTGTTCAGTGTTATTAATTAACTCACCTTTTAAATTAAACAAAATCCATAATTTAAAAAAACAATAAAAAAGCTTCTTTGTTATGTAGAGGAAGCATTTTATTATAAACTGACAAATTCATTATTGAAGAAGAGGACTGTTCTACTACAATCTTATAAAACATGAAGAAAATAACCATAATGATGTCATCTACTGGCTAGCTGAGGCTTGGGACAGTTTGAATAAACAATTACTACAAAAATCGTGGAAGAAATTGTGGCCAAGTCTTGTGTTTGAAGAAACACCACCCCTTGCAGCATCAAACAATGATGACATCGTTCAACTTATTGTTTGTATAGCTTTGAGAATGAGTTGGAGTGAACTCGAAACTTGAGTCAGATTTTGCAAAAAGATCTTGCAACATTACTAAGATAAGTGAAGTTTTTAGTTTCTAATTTGTTCTTACTTTAGAATCTTGTTGCTTCATTGTTAATAGCTTCATTTTCCTTAATTAACTTATTCAAGAAATCCAGGGTGCAAAAATGCATGGGAAAATTGCCTTTTTGAATAGATAACAGTCAACAATATCAGTCATCAAGACATCAGTGATGAGGCCATTGTCTCTATGGTCCACAACTACTGTAAAACAGCCCTGTCCAATGCAGCCTGTGGCACATTTTTCTGGCACCCTTCATAAGCAAATGTTTACTCCAACTATTCAAATTTCAAGTCCAAAAACTGTTTGGTGGTATAATGGCAGAAAGGTCTCTGGTAGATTACAAATCAATGAAGGAAATGTGGGAAAGGGAGATATATGTTGATAAAGTAAACAATGAACAAAGGGAAGCAATAGCATGGCTAAGAACTGATGTTTGGAGGTTGAGAGGACTAAGAAAGGATGTCCCTCAGAGCCAGTATGCTACTTGTGGGAGTGGGGAGGAAGATCTGGAGCACAGCTAAACTATGTTAATCATTCAGTAATGCTACAGTATGCTCACTCTAACCTGTGGCTGGTAGTTTCCAAGCTTTATTCTGCAAGACACTGAGTGCAAGTGCAGGTGTGAAGGTTCTGAACTGAAAACCTAGAAGAGAGATGAAGCGACGTCTAAAATCTGTCCAAAATTCTGCTAACCACGATCCCTTTCTTGCAGCTTCTTCATCCTCTTCAGTGTTTAGAAGCCTTAACATAATGCAGGAATGTTCCCCTGTAAGATCATTTGTAGTTTGCCTGGAACAAGGTAGAGAAAACAATGAGATATTCATGCATCCTGTGCTTACAGGTATGCCTAACATTCCCATATTGACCTCAATATAATATAATCAAAATAAAAAGTGGATACTACCTACCTAACTCTACAGCAATATGAACATACTGGCTTAAAACCTATTTAATATGTAATATGTAAACATAGTTTCAGCGTTATCATTATTACCTTAAATACACGGGTACAAATTCTGCTCGCTTCCAGAATTTTAGAAGGGGAGCTGTAAGTCCATAAGAGACCCCAAGGTAATCCAGTTGTTCAGGAGGCCTCTCATTCAATTTCAACAGCAAAGGTGGCAAAGATTTTTTTGGTTCTGTAACAAGAAACCACAGCACAATATAAAACAACTGCTTTGATATTACATAGAAGTTGCAAGTTCTTATTCTAGAAATGAAAAGATGCATACCTATTCTTTCTTCCAATAATCCCACCTGCTCTTCCGGGACACTTTCAATATGATCTTTAGGCAACTCGTTTTCATCTATACTGGGGATCTTAAACTCATAGTACTGCTTGAGCAATTCCAGTGCTCTACTTCCATAGCCCATCTGCAATTGGGGAGCAAAAGAACACATGCTTGCTTTAGCCTGAATGCTGTTGAAAGAAATCATTGTTTATGAAGCATCTTATAGATTTTCAATCCCATATCCTAAAGAACAGACCAGACGTGCATAAAACATACTAACAACAGTGTGAACAAGCCATAAGGAATACCTGAAGCATGAGGTACACGTGGGAAGAAAATCAGCATTAGCAGCACATGTTACAATTCTTAAGTTGTTATTCAATAGTGAAGCTGCATAATATACTTATGTTATTTGGTTGACTGTTTAAACTTTCTACTTCAGTTATACTCTGAGCTAGTTTCACTGTCAGCTCTTTGTCAATTTGTGGTCTTCAATGAATGTGAATGAGACATAGTATTCTCCTCTGGTGGGTGATTTATGAACTTCATGGTAGTCTGCTGCTGGACTTGCAAAAATAAATGGTGACACACTGCTTTTGGACAAACCACTATAACATTAAACCAGAAATTAAACTTCTAAGACTAAGACCCACTCTGTAAGAGTTAACTATTCTGGGAAACTAAAATCCTTAGTGTTCTGTCACAGTATTATAGAGGACTGACTTTGAACTTTGTGGAAAATGTGAAGACAACCCTGATATGGTAAAACAACTATCCTCACAAATGTTTTCTTCCACAGCGTGCACCAAATCATCTATGAACAGATGGTCAGCTGCTCATCGTGCACATTTTCTTGATCTTTATTTAACTGTGTAACCCACTTCCTTGCCGTTCCATAACTCATTACTGTTTACCAATAATCCTCCCAATTGGCAATGAATGTTTTGCTGGTGAAATATTCCTCACATTCAAAAAACTAGTTACTGATCTGACATCACAGGTGGCAGATCATATTATTGTTTTGAACAAACAATGAAACACTCTAACAATAGGAAATCACACAGTGACGATAGTTCCCAGCTGTGTCTGACTTTCTAATGAATGGAGGAAGTGATCATGCATGCTCAAAATTGTGACTGCTGCACTACAGGGGCAAAATATTTAAATGGTACTTACTTTAAAAGCACACCTTGTACTTAACATTCCTATGGCATGCTTCAGCAATCTTAGATTCCCAACATAATCACTTAGTATTGCATCTCTGGATGATTCAGTTAATTGCATACTCACACCATGGTAATCTGGATGTGTTGCTATTCTTACAATCCTTGCTCCAGACAACATTGGAAATTCTTGATCTTGGTACTGCTGAGCTATGGTCCAAGGTATTAAATCTCCTGAAGCTCGCTTTCCTCTTGAAAGGCCATCTGCTACAGACTTCTTTGAAACTTGTCCTTCCAAACAAACCTGCATAAACAAGTCCTCTCACTTTGTCTACATAAGTAAACTATGACACTTAGGTTAGGTAAGGTTTAGGCTTAAGGGTGCGCAACTACTAGGTCATCAGTGCCCTTAAAAAATAAGGATCATGGAAAAAGCCAGAATAAAAAACAAAATTATAAAAAATGGACCATAAAGTAAGTAATTTCAAGATCTAAAGTTATAAATTCTTAGTTTCACACTCTTTTGACCATTTGCTTATCATCTGCCAGGATCTCTACAAGACTGACAGGCAGTTGCAGAAAGTCTTGAAGGTGCACTAGGGAAACACACTCTACAGTGCTTTTCAAATGGGAAGGAGTTTGTCCTTGAGCGTCTCCAGGCTGGTAACCAATCAGAGTCCTGCTGTGTTGTCCTATTGCTTTCCCCTTAAGTGGGGCTTGACGTGTGCCAACAAATATGAAGAGTGGGGGTAATGAGCTTGCAATACTGTGCATGTACACGTATCTCATTGGCTGCAAATCAGAACTCTTCCTATTTGAAAAGCACTATAGTAGCACGTGACAACTGACAAAAGGTTGTCGCACATTGGACAACAAGGAGTAGGGTCCTGTTTGAAAAGGTAACCATACGAAAAATTACTGTGGCCAATATGCTAGTTTGGTGGGAGGGCAATTCCTAAGGCAAAGTCCGAATTGCTGTTGCCCATCAAATTCTATGCAAACATTGAAATGTGCATGCACAGCAACTCCCGCATGCCTCGCTTGTAAAACAACACCATTTTCACTGGTACTGTGGTAGCGTGCAGTTCAAAATATTTAAAACAATCCATGGGCCTGCTGACTATGAAATACCATCCATAATTTGGTTTTTGACAGCACAAAACATTTCAGCAGTGTACATTCATTGAAGTGTATGGTCCCAATGCAATGAGTGACAGCAAAGAGCACAAGTAGATGAGAGCTATCAAGGTCCTGTGTATAATGAATCATAATCAGGCCGGCCATCAATGATCCAGAAGACTTGGTCAATACCATGGATGAAAAGATCAACTGACAATTTTCACTGGTTATCCTCACAGTGGCATACAACAGCTTGTACAACACCATGAAAAATTATTATTTATTTATGCCAACCAACTTAGTGTAGTTCAAATCCCAGCTGTGGCATTGAATTTTAAGTTCTAGTTCTACCTCTCAAACATTGCCCACACACGGCTTGTGTGTTTAAAAACACCAACAGTAAGTTTGTTAGCATAAATAAATAATAATTACCATCTGAAGGTTATTTAATCCCGGGACATAAAGTACTTGCAATAGTGAGTCACCATTGGGTCTCTGATGTGAGACTGACTTTGTGGTTTATGGGAAGAAATACGAAATGGTTGGAGAATTCAATGTCATTCTGACAGGTTGTTACAGTAGGTAGCTTAATGGTTAGAGCACCTGCTTAGTAAGTGGAGGGTCTGTGGTTCAAATCCCAGCTGTGGCATTGAATTTTTAAGTTTCAGTTCTACCTCTCAACCATGACAAATGTTGAAACAAATATAGTATGTATGTATGTAGAAAATAAGAGAGAAAAATATAAGAATCAAAACAACCATTTTGCAACTATCTATGATGGTTTGATGTGTTTAAAACATCAAACCTTACTTTGCGAGTTGTCCTTGTATTTATCCAACTTCTTTTCGTTTTTGGGTTACGTTGTTCATAGACTTACCTGCACCTTATTATATATATAAGCTCTTTTTGGATCCAGAGGGCCACAAAACATGTATTTGCAGTGAAATCTAAACTAAAAATTTTTTAGTGTTTCTCAACCAACTTAGGTAAAAAAGGTTAAGCTCAATCAACTAGACAAAATGTTATTTTCAATGTTATATTAAAGACTAACCTGTATTACAACTAGAATTTCAGGCAAGCTCTTTTGATTAGGATCAACTGGTCCAAGTAAACAGAAAAGATGATGAGCTGGTGCATCTGACATCATCTGCAAATCATTGGGGCTGTTCTGTAACAATAAGGTACATTACTCAGCTTGTTAAAGTGTTTCCATACAAATACAAGGGTTATAAATATTTTGGGCATTCTATATCCTGGTAGGAAAATGGCAGTATTTACTCTTAAATTTTTAAACTGTAACTAAAACCCCCAGCGCAACAGCCCAAGAAGGGCCAAGGCTTGCCACTCAGCCGCTGTGTCCCATACCTCTGCCCACTACAGGCATCATTAGTGGGGTGCAGTACTGGAGGGTGGTACATGGTCAGCGTCCTGAGCCCTCCCGGCCAATTATGCGGCCTTCATGAGCTGGGGCCACTACTTCTCCATCAAGTAGCTCCTCAATTGGTCCCTCCGGGACCTAAGGAAGCTGAGTGACCCTGAGCCAGACCTTTCAGGAGGGGAGAGATCTACATGCTGGTACCGGGGATCAAACCTGGGTCCTCCGCACCAGAGGCAAGCGTGCTACCAACTGTACTACGGAGGCTATCATCAACTGTAACCGGTTAGTAATATACAAGTAACTAGTACATTAGCTCACCTTATAATGGGAAGCCACATATAGCGCCACCAACCTCTGAAGAAACGCTTCTGATGCTTTATGGTAACAAAACAGAGTATCCCTAAAAAGAGAAAGATAAATGACAATATACATTTAATCTTTTCAGTTATGCCCAATACAAAAGTATCAGCTGAGTCTCAGTTTACAAATGAACCAAAATTCATATTAAAGGCTGGTTCACAACAACAAGAACAGTAACCAGAATTAGAATGACAAAGTGAAATTACATGTAACGGGGAGCAAAAACGTTCAAATGGGCTTTGCGGTGTTTTGCCTGTCCAAATCCTCAGCGCTTGTTGCCATCTGCCCCAATCATAAAAGCTGCGGATGAAACCATACAACATTTTTAAAATTACTTCTAATGGCTTTACTTACCAACTTCATAAAAGGAGATGCTGAAACTGGCCATCGTCGTTGTCCATAGGCTTTTGGCACTTCTTTAGGAAACTATCCATCACTCACTGTACTTCATGTTGAGAAATGCTGGCAATTTCTTGGCAGATATTTTGTTTTAATTCTTCCAGGGTGTGTGGGTTTGCCTTTTACACTTTATGCTTTAAGTTACCCCAGAGATAAAAATTGCAGGGGGTTAGGTCACATGACCGAGAGGCCCACAAATCTCTACTAATAATACTGTCCTGAACACACACTCTCAAATTGTCCTCAAATGATTGGCAGTATGCGCTGTTGCAGAATCTTATTGAAGAAAGGCAAAATCAGGTTTCCCAGTCTGTTAATTCTCTCAAAAAAGGAGCAAAATTGTATTCATGTGTGTACTAGTGTCAACTGTTGACTCGAACAAAGTTGGCCCTATAACTCAGAAACTAATATTCTTCATGAAGTACCCCTTCATGATGAAAAAATTGGTGTATGGCCATTAGTGGAGAAAGGTTTCTCACAGCTCCAGTAAGCAATTTCTATCTCAGGGGTAACTTAAAACATAAAGTGTAAAAGAACAACCCACATACCCTGGAAGAATTAAAACAAAACATCCGTCAGGAATTTGTCAGATTTCTCAATGTGAACAATGGCAAGTGATGGATAGTTTCCTATAGAGGAGCTAAAAATGTATGGACAACAATGGTGGCCAGTTTCAGCATCTCCTTTCATAAAATTGGTAAATAAAGCCTTTAAAAGTAGTTTTAAAAGTGTTGTATGGTTTCAACTGGGACTTTACATGATAGCAGCAAGTGCCAAAGGCAAAACACAGTGCAGCCTGTTCAGAAGTATTTGGCTCTCCCGCTATTATAATGCAAGCATTTAAAATTAATGGGAGGCTCGCCTGGGTCTCAGGAACAAGAAACCTGACCATGTTTTAACTTTCTCAATCTCAATTCCTGGTACAGCATATTCAATTATAATTATGTCATCTGTAGTTTGTTCAAAACTGGTAACAGCCTCAAGAGCAATAGCCACACAGAATTGCAAAAATCAGTACAAATTAACATAGGACAACAAACAACTTTGCACTAAACTATTAATACAGCAATGAAGCTTGATACAATTGGAGGAATTGGACATACTCGTGGATTTGCATGTACAATTATACTCTTTCAAATTTTGATGTTGGTTAACTTACATTATCTTGGCTGAATTGAAGCAGATGGAAAATTATTATTAGTCAGTAACAAACAAATGATATATCAATATGCAAAATCAACTTTCCAGTTTGTTATTGACATGGTCATTGATACAAGCATGAACTCCCATTTTTGTTACCAGGTTATTGTGAACCAAAATGCTGTATGCTGTATTGCTTCCTGTTCTGTTTCCACCCACTCCACTTCCTTTGGTAATGCCTAAGGATGCTGGATAGACCATGCCAACTGCTGGTTGCCCTTTAAAAAGCTTTAAGAGCCTACACGGAGACCTCTAGTGAAGCCACTCAGCTTATCATCATTATTGTTGTCATCATCATCATAGGTGGTAATAGTTAAGTCTCTTTCCTGATCAAGTTCAGTGATGATGTGTCTACAAGCCAGATATTTCCTGACGTGTGTTAGCCAGTTAACTGTTGGTTGTTGTGCTATACTGTTCTGTTTGTTCTGTAAGTAGTGGGGATACAAGCAGAACACAATTAAAGAACACCTTACTTAAGCGTATGGGATCATGAAAAGACCAAACTGGAAAGAAAGACATTTGCAAGTGTGCTAAATGCAATGGAAGACCTAAGCATATCACAATAGTGTCCTCAATGACAGTATGAGTGAGTCACTGATAATGTTCGGACAAGGAGAAAGCCTCACGAAGAATCTCCAAGAATCCCTAATCTCACAATGTGCTGGCTCTGATCCTATCTATAGGAAAATCTTGTGGTGACTTGGATGGTTGAGGAATTACAAGAATTTATGATACCTTCACAATGATTACTCCCGAAACGCTCAGATGGGAAGCAGATGCATATGATGGTGCATCCAACTACATGCAGAAAATAATGGACAACATACTGGGAAATTACACCAATAACACCATCATTATGTTATGATTTAATATGTTGATATATCGATATTGATATACACAGTGGAAGGGAAGTCATTACATTTCTTTGAATATGTGCTTCATAGAAGCACTACAAACAAAACAGTATAATGGCATTTTGTTCTTTGATCAGCCGATTTCGAAAAAATAAATGGTTTTGATCCAAATTGGATGCATAATTCCACAAGAATGTATGAAGATAACAGTTCGTTACTTGTAAGATGCGGAGAGTAACTTATTTCTGACATAGCTTCAGTAGTAATTATGGGACATCACACAGGATTTCGAAATAATTAATCACTTAAAAGACGTGAAGGAATACTCCAAGCAGTTTTTTCACACGTGCAGTAAGTCGACAACGTTGTGTTGAGGTTGGTCAGGGAATTGACCTGGTTTGTGAATGTAAACAGGTCTGGCACTTTTGCTTTAATGTTGTTGTTGTTGTTGTTTTCTAGTGCCTTGCATCTGGCAATGAAGCCATTAGCATTCGTGCTTTCCAATACTTTTGAACTGTAGTTTCTTCTGATCTTAATGCTTTAATGTTTTGGGAGCTAATGCTTGTGATTGGCCTACACTCGCACAGTAAACACAGAAGGACAAGGCAGGGTATGTTTGTTTAGGTACTGAGCTAGGGAAAGTGACACCCACACAACCTGCAGTGCTGCCAGCTTGTTTTCGACAAAACTAAAATATCTCTGTAGGAAATGGTCAGAGACAAAAACGTAAGATACAAAATGTGTTCCAAATATCAAGATCTATCACTGGTTTAAATTCATGTAATGACTCCCCCCCCCCCGGTATTAATATCAACAGTAAGTACATAAATAAGTATAAATACTATTTCTAAGTTTTGTGTCATTCTATTATTTAATAGATATTGAAAATATCTGATTGCGCTATGGCCTACCCTGTACTTTTGCTTCACATGTTGCATTTTATATTTGTTTATCTATAGTTAATCTACCGTTTTATGCAGCTAAAAGATTAGTCAACTCTGAATTCAAAAAAAATTATTGCAAAATATTACTATGAAAAATCAAAGAATAAAAGATGGGAACTACCAAACATTCAAACAGTAATTCCTGAGTATCCTCGAAAAACAGCAGTTGCAACCTTCAGGTTGATTACAGGACATGATTGTCTGGCAAAACATTTAAACAGAATTGGGATATATTCTTCACCACTCTGTCCTCTATGTGATCTGCAAGAGGAAATGGATCGAGACCACCTTCAAATATGCCCGGCCACTTCTAGTGCCCCATCCATCAGTGAAAAATATTGGAGAGCAAGAGGATTAATGACTTCATTGTCAGAAATCCAGCATTAGCTAACAACATATTTGTTTACTAATATAACAACTTCATTATCACTTCTTAATGCTTACACAATTAGATTTGCCTGCCTACATATCCGAGGCCCTAACCTCTTAAGTTCTACAGATCTTGGCTCATATGAGCACTTAAATAATAAATTTACCTGTTAATGTAGTACAGATCACAGGAATCAGGTACTGGACAACCAGATAAAATAGGCTGCACTGAAGTTGCATCCAAACAGAGCAAATCTGTTAGCCACTTTTCTACTGAATCTCCAGGCTTGTACCGAATGGATTCATTTAGCACTACCTGAAAACCACATTACTTTATCACAAAAGATTTATATTGGAAGCTTACTGAAGAAGTATATATCTCTAGTGCAAAGGTTATGACATTATTTATTCATCTTTTGGAAATCTTTCACAATTCCATGGCTTTGTCATACAATTACAATCAATTGTTACTATAATTAAACTACATATTTACTAATAAAACAATATTTAAACAAGTAGGACACCATTAATTATAATCTTTAAAATATTCAAGAAATTTGCAAATTATAAAACCATGATATATTAAAAATCGCTTAACCTTCTTCCTAAATCAAGTTGGGTGATTAACAGTTATTACAGTAGTAATCAGGTTATACAGAGAGATCCAAAAACATCCAAACCGCTGCATGGTGTTTTCCCACTGCGCACACAGAAACAGGGAATGGCTGATCGTAAATAATCTGATATTAAATACCAATGAATGTTTATGTTTATTCATCACTTAAATCATGTTACATGATATGGGCTTCATCAAAAAGAAAAACAAATTTCTATACGATTTACAGAACTAATTTTACAATATTCCAAATAAAATGTCAAATATTCACTTAGTAAATAAAGATTTACAGAATAATGATATGTTTACAAGTTACAATGTCAAATATTCACTTACTGAATAAAAGGTATGTTGTAGTAGAAAGGATTTGACTTCTTTGTTAAATTTTTTTATATTAGTTATTTCTTTTGATATTTGCTGTTAGTTTATTATATAATTTAATGCCTAAGTTTGTCAGGTTATTTTTTTGAATATTCGTTCTGCATAACTGAACATGAAGGTAATTTTTCCCTCTAGTGTTATGAGAATGGATATCTGTATTCGTGTCTAGCTTTCCTTGATTTCTCTTAATAAGATTTGAAACTTCAGCTATAAAGATACACGCTAGAGGTAGGATGTTATGTTTCCTAAAATAAGATCTACAGGATGTACTATTGTCTATTCCACTTAAAATTTTTATAGCTCTCTTTTGGATTATAAATATTCCTTCACATTTTCCCCCCCATAATTTTATCCCATATTTTAGTTGACTATGAAACTGGGCAAAATACACATTTTTCAGCCCAGCAAGATTTATTGTACATTTTAGATATTTGAGCATACAGCACACAGAACTAAGTTTACTTGCTAATTTGTGAATGTGGCTATCCCATTTTAGGTTTTCATTCACACATATACCTAAGAATTGTGTTTCTTTCTTGTAATCGATATGATTTCCTTCAAAAGAAATTTGAGGTCTGATACTGTTTTTACATTGCCATGTATGAAATGACATTGCAATAGTTTTCTCTTTGTTTATAATTAGTGCATTTATCTTAAACCAGTTCCTAAGGTTAGTCATTACTGTGTTAACTTTGTTTTGCAATATAGTTTCATTTTCGCCTTGTGCAAGAATGTTTGTATCATCTGCGAACAGGACTACCTCAGCTTGATGAATATTGCTTGGTAAATCATTTATGTACATTAGAAACAGCAGAGGCCCCAGCACTGAGCCCTGAGGAACCCCTCTCGTAATTACTGATACTTGATAGCTTATTGTGTTTCACTTCCACTACTTGCTTCCTATTGGTAAGATAGGATTTAATCCACGTATTCATGCTTCCTCTAATTCCATATTTGTTTAGCTTGAATAATAAAATGTTGTGACCAAAACATCATACACTTTTGAGAGGTCTACTTCCGTTCTCTCCGACTGAGGGCTTGTAAATATAAATTCAATGATACCTATAAACAATAAGGCAGGGGAAGAGAACAATCATGTTTGTTGCAAGCTTTGGAAGTGAAAGGAAGAGTTGTATAAGTAGCTATAGGAGTGGACTTGACAGTCTACAGGGCAAAGATTGAACTTCTGCATACTAGAGGTTGCTGGTGAAAAACTATACTCCAGTAGGGAGTGTCATTATGATTATATAATAGGAGTGGAATTAAACCTGGGAGTTATTTTGCTACCACTGTATAAATTTCCAGTTGTTATTTGTAAGTGGTGTTAATGCAGTGGTTTGCGGACTTATCTTGAGATTTTCTGCATTTGTTGATATGTTTCTATAATGTTAAATATCTTTTACAAAATTGACGATGCTTTGTAAAAATATTGCAATCGGCTGAATAAACACAAAACTGGGTCCCTCTTTACTCAAAGGGACATTATAATTGGTGAATTAAGCTTCTAAATGCTGCCAGTTGGTGTAAAACTGGATTGCAACTGTTTTTCTTTATGTAATTATCCATATGTGTGGGCTTTCTATATATTCCAAATTTTATACCATCTATAGCTCTAGTAACTTTGAGGTTAGTAATTTCAGAGAGTCTTCATTTTGTTTCTGGGGGATCACGGCGAAGATGTCATCCATGTATCGTCTCTAAAATTAGAACATATGTGGAAACGAATTTACTATTTGAGTTTCAAAAAAGTTCATGTACATGTCCACTAAAAACAGTGACAGTGGGCTCCCCATTGTTAAACCTTTTGATTGTTTGTAGAATTTATTGTCAAATATGAAGTAATTATTCTTTGTGCAAATTTCCGTAAGGTTAATGAAGTTACTTATTTCTGTGGGGTCTATTGTAGTTGAAGTCAACCATTTCCTAATGAGTATAGGTATTTTCTCCAACGTGATGCTCGTAAAAAGAGATTTAAGTTGAAAGAAATCATTATGTGGCCTTCAGGGATAGTGTAGTTCTGCAGGTATTTTACAAGTTCCAAGAAGTTCTCAATTCTTAAACTTTCAAATATTCTGTAAGATTTTAGCTTGTTTACTAGCCATTTAGCAATGTGGTGAGTAGGTAAATTGATGCTGTTAGTGACGGGTCTCATACTATTGTCTCATTTGTGTACTTTTGGTAGGCAATATAACCATGGGAGTATGGGATTAGAAGGTTTTAGGTTACGTTTTTCAGGTGCTGTTAATGATTTTGTAACTTGTAAAAAAAAAGGATATCAACATACTAAGATAAGTGAAGTTTTTAGTTTCTAATTTGTTCTTATTTTAGAATCTTGTTGCTTCACTGTTAATAGCTTCAATTTTTACTTAATTGTAAAACTTTATTGATTGTAAAAGTAAAAGCTTCTTCCAGAGCATCAAATACCTATTAGTTTTGAGAATGTAGTATACTAATGAACATCAAAGCACACTCACTTCATGCAAAGCTCTCCCAGTTGCAGCAGAGCTAGCACCTGCCTTCTCTGATGATGCACCAATGGGTACAGCCTGTGTGCGAAGTTGCTGCAGTAGTTTCAGAGACAGTGAACGACCAGTGCCCTCATATCTGAATGGAGAAAAAAAGTGCTATATTGTTTCTTTTTATTATAAAGGCAAACCTGCATCTTGTTATCATTTTACAACCTAGTGGGTAGGCAACTACTATTAAACATTCGTTTCTCAGAATTAATACATCATTTATCAAAATCAAGTGAATGTTCAGTAGACTTTAATGCTGATACATAACAATTGTCAATCCCAGGGTGCCAAGAATCCTGAAGAGTACAAAGTTACACATCAGATAATTTGTGTATAGGATAAGTTGAAATTAGTCTTATATATGTAATTGGAAACATACTCAGATATACAGTAACATCTGTCTAAATCAGACACTCTATATACCAGAAACCTGCACAAGGAAAATAAACCTCAGAACGATAAATCTTTAAACTGGAAGCTATCTAATGGGGAATGGGATAATTTTCTGGAACCATTTGTGTAAATAATGTGACTAAGATGGATTATTATATGTGTAATACACAGCTGTGTGCTAAATTTTTAAACTGATAGTCATTAATTTTGAATGCAATTGTACATGCATTGAAGCTGAGATTTAGCTTGGCACAAGTTATGCAAGGACGAACTATCAGGAAAATTGCAATTTCACAATGTGTAAGTTGAAAATACAGCTAAATGTACATTTGAACTTTTTTTTTATATACAGACTTTTATTTTAAATGATTCCTAATTCTGCACCATCACTTTCTTTCTTATTACTTTCTTTAGTTTCTTACTACTACAGTCCAGTGCACAGAAATGTGCAGATACTGTTAGTATCTTTTAGTATGTTGCTTTATTCAATGCTGTCAGAACTTTTTTCACCGTTTGTGCTACACACCACTCCTGGGTGTGGCAATCCACTATTGGTTTATCTTCAAGTTCAACACACAAGTAATGACCTACGAACAAAGTTTGTGACCAAATGAGTACTGTAAGGGAAGAGATAAGGAAACAAATTAACCCCAACTGACGATTGTCACACCCTCTATCTGTGCCATTTCTATAGTGAACACAGTTTATAGGCAGTTCCACAAGTTCAACATGACTAACACTACCTAAACAGCAGAAGAAAGTATCCCAAAAAGCAGTCCTGCCAATGTACATAATAAAGGCATTTCTAACCTCAAATATCACAGGGTCAAAGTATCATGCTTTCAAACAATAATAATACTTGAACATCGTTATCACACAACAAAGAACGTACTCACCTTCGGCAAATCTTGTTCTTCAATAACACTTTTGCATAAAATAACTTCCAAATGCTAAATATCATAATATATATTTAATGCACTACTGTGTAGCGAACACAAAAATAACAACAGTAACTATAATTGCATATACTGCTCTAAAAGAACTCAACATAAAATCACACAAACACGAGCAGTTCGTCCACAGATTAATTAATATGGCATCTAAACAGAATTTTGTTTTAAACTCTTTCAGTTGGCCTCTCGGCAACACGTTTATAAACAAGGGTTTCTGTGGCAACATAACAGATGCAATAACACCAGCTATGGCCGTAGCCTTACCATGGTTATATGTTACGAACAGTTGGTGGCACTAATGCAACCTAATGGATGGAATATCACCAAATATAACCAAACTGCACCACAATGGGGGAAAAAATGTCAAGGTTGTTTTTTGGGGCATCTTAATAAGCTGTGCCTACTATAACTGGTTTTATGTCACAACTCTGCGGTTCAGTCTTGGGCACCGGAAAGAAGGACAAGGGGTCTATCTATTAAGGTTTACCAGTGCTGCTTAAAGCCATCCAGAATGAAGGGGACTTTGGAGACTATTCTCAGAAAGTTCAAGATATGCATTTCATTCATCATGAAAATATTTTAAAAGATAATCTTCATGCCACATCCTTGGGCATGGATTAATTACTAGAACATTAACTTACTTCAGTTTCATTATCGTTTTTGTGTTTCCACCTTATGTTTGTCTACTTAATGAAAACATGCTTTAAGAATGCCTTCGTTTGCTTGGTATAGTTTGTTTATTTAGAGCTTAAATTTATAGGGACTTATTTTGTAATGAAGTGGTATGACTCTAAATGAATATGTGTAATGTGGAGTTTATATTAATACACAAATAATAAAGAGGATAAATTTGATGCATCCCTCATACCATTTCCCTGAAAAATACACAAAAATGAGCATTTTTCATTGTTCGTAAAGGACTGGCAATCTGACTTTTGCTCCTTTCCTCAATAACTGCTGATAATATAATAAAATTATGATAATACTCATTCTGAGTTATATTTTTCAATGCATCTAAAACTGTCTGAGCCTCTGGTTTGTCCCCCACCATCGCAAAACAAAGGGCAAGCATAGGTTACCGATCAAGCCTTGCTATAACTGACACAAGGATTTAAACTGTGGCATGGCAGAGGAGTGGTGCGAGTCACATACCAACTTAAACAGCTATTCCTCATATCGGCGTGTTTGCATGCCCTGAATTGGAGCTATAGTAAGTAGAGGAAATAGTAGTAGTCTAATGCCCAGGAATGAATTCCATTCTCCTTCTTGCTTCCCAATACAGTTGTGATGATGTTAAGTTTAATCTAACTAGGGCTGGACACACATGAAGATGTTCTGCTGTCATGATGGCATTTTCACTGTTGCACAGGACACAAATGTGCTGCCAAACAATCATGTCCTGTTGCTGTGTGGAATACTACTGCTTCAGTTCTGGGTGAATCAGGAACTGTATCTTTGATATTCAGGATATCCCATGGCTTGTTGCTACTAGCTATTTTGTTGTGTTCATTATTTCTTCCTTAATCTTTCTATTGATTATGATTTTGGCTGATACGGGAGCTCATATTGTGTGAGCTGCAGTATTTATGTACCATGTTTTGACAGTTGGTCGGCTTTCATTTCTAGAGCATTATTATTGGACAATTATCGCATTTATTTAGCACCACCCATTTAAACAGAATTGGGATATATTCTTCACCACTCTGTCCACTATGTGATCTGCAAGAGGAAATGGATTGAGACCACCTTCAAATATGCCCGGTCACTTCTAGTGCCCCATTCATCAGTGAAAAATATTGGAGAGCAAGAGGATTAATGATTTCATTGTCAGAAATCCAGCATTAGCTAACAACAACATTTAGCACCACCCTGGGGCATGTGTGGATTGAGGATTTCCATGGTCGTGAACAAATTTACCCCTTTGATGAAATAAGAGCAAAGAAAAGGAAAGACGAAAGTGGAAAAGACCCCCTCAGTCTTGAATTCTAATACCTTAGGGTTTGAAAATGGATCAAGAATTTAGCCAAGGGAGACTAGAATTAAAGTTTGAAGAGGGGATTTCCATTATGGTCACCACACGGGGACCACTAAAAAAAGTTATACCGAGATTTCACTGAAAATATACGTTTGAAGACTCCCTGAACCCAAAAAAAGCATTATCAAAAAAGAGTGTGTGTGTTTGTGTGCCCTTAAACAAAAGCTTGGTTACATACCAAATGTGGTACTTAAGTTCAGTACTTTCAAAGGATGTGACAAAGATTTTCAACAAAATCCCCCTAACACAAACTACCCTATACATGTCAAACTTTTCAAAAATTTTGATTTTCTCAAAAAGACTAACAATGTTGATCAAAATACCACATATACCAGATTTTTTGTACTTTGTTTTATTACAATACAAAATAAATATATCATAACAGTTGCCAATTAAATGCATTCACTATAACTTAAGAAACAATAAGCATTTCTAATTATTCATTCGCAGTGACAAACAGAAACATAAATAGCAGCGAACTGAAGAAAAAGTGAAACATCTGAGTTAATATGGCAGCCTGTGAAGTGACCACTAACAGTACCATGACAAAAAGGTACATTGCCAAATGAACAGTACCTCGCTAACCAGTTAAGGGACATAAAACCTACAAATAGTGCAATCTAGAATCACAATGTTTTGCTGCAATTTTAATAGGTATTCCAATGATTTCTGGCCTTTCTTACACAGAAAGCAGTTAGTGAGTAAACACACGGTAGGCTGACCAGACTTCAAAGAGGAAAAACCACACACTTGTGTTTATGCTTAAACTCATTGTTATACTTGGGCTTACCTTTCATAACGTATCACGATATTTTGAAACCAATAATAGGCAATAAGGATGCAGCAGCAGAAACGTAATATCAAAATGTATATTTTCATTGCTTTGTAATTTGATGCGTCAGCCATTCTATAATTATAGAAGCATATTTTGCTTGTTGTGTTGGAGACAACCTCAGAAAGAAATTGCTTGGAAAGACACCATATGACAACACAGGTGCAACAATCTCCAACACAAGGATGCCATACTGCAACAGTCGGCTCAGTTGATGATGGGAGCAAGACTCAAAACATTTCCCATTGTACATAAATTTAATGAGGTATCGTCATAAACCAACTCTCATATGCTATTTTTAAATCCTGTGTTGATTTAATAAGTTTATGGCCATGCTTATGTAAACATCAGCCAATGTGAACACTTGCATTAAGGTAGCATGAAACAAGGTTCTATGATTAAGTCTAAGTGTCTTTGTGAATGGATCCTTGATCTGTACAAGAGTAATACTTACCCATTAATAGTAGAGGCCAAAAATACAAGATATGGACCCAACATATCTTTAACATAGGGTAGTGGAATGGCCGCTGCTTCATCTATAACAACAAGCTCAGCTTGGCTCAGCTTATGGGCATCCGTGGGATGTATGTACTGCAAAGTTAATACACAACAAACTTTTACAAATCTTTAAACAATCAATATCATAACCATCAAACAAATGCAATTAAATTGCAGTCTGTATGGAAAATGTAAAACCAATCCATACAGACCGCTACTCCGGTATCTTGTTTGGATAGCCTTGAGAATAAGTTGGATGCAACAGTCAGCAGTATAATGCCTTGCAATATTAATACGATAAGCAGAGCTTTTAGTTTCTAATTTGTTCTTAATTATTTAGATTCTGTTGCTTCACTGTTATTAGCTTCAATTTTTCCTTAATTGGTATTATTATTTATTTATGCCAACAAACTTACTGCTGGTGTTTTTAAACACACAAACCACGTGTGGGCAATATTTGAGAGGTAGAATTGGAACTGAAAAATTCAATGCCACAGCCAGGATTTGAACCACAGACCTTCTACTTCACACACAGCTGCTCTAACCACTTGGCTACTGTGACAACTTGCCAGTATGGCATTGAATTCTCCAACTGATGCATATTTTTCCCAGTAGACCAGAAAGGGAATCTCACATCAGAGGTAAGTACCCTAAGGGTGACTTACTATTGTAAGTACTTTATGTCCCGGGATTAAATAACCTTCAGATGGTAATTATTATTTATTTATGCCAACAAACTTACTGTTGGTGTTTTTAAACATGCGATCCTGGCTGTGACATCGAATTTTTCAGTTCCGATTCTGCATTGTCAAAAGTTGGCATTTTAATACTAAGTTGCAAAAGAGCATTAACATGCAAATTTACCAAAATTTTTTGTTTTCCTCCTAAATCTGAACTTGTTTTCTTGTTATGCATCTTGAATGTTTCTTCTTACAGTGATGATCAAAGCTGCTGCAGTAGCTTAAAATTTTGTTTATAGTGCCACACAAAATGTATTTTTTTCTTGTTATATTTTGTTTTTGTATTTATGAAGCAAAATTTCTGTATAGAATCTGAAGCAAATATACTGAACTGAACACAAAACCTGTCTCAAATTGAGGAATGAAGTGATGCAGAAGTATAGGTCGTGAACTGAGACATCCCTTAGATGTGCAGTGGCACTCTTCACCTGAAAGGCTGACAGTGGGATAAGCTGCACAAACATGTAGGCACAGAAGTCATAGCATTTCTGTCCACGAAGGAGTGAAGTTCGCTAGCATAGCTATAGTGCATATTGCTAATGACATTAAATACATATAGCAATTAGATTTATAACGAACTAAGCGATTTCGCTATAACTAGGCCATGTGCTAACAATAAATTTCATGTGAACTGCAATTGTTTCAGCTGAGTGCTGTTGTAGTGTTTTGCGGCAAACTGACGTGTCTATCCCCTCTCTCAGCCGCTGTAGAGAGGGAGGGAAGGAAAGAAGCTTCTCTTATGTGCAAGAATTGTTCATGTCTTACCTCACGACCTATATGCAACATAATCTGAATATACACCAGAGATGCAGGTACTCCATTTTTTTTGGTGTTTGTTTAGTTCTCTTTTCATTTAGTACAAATTAAATAATCTCACCTGAATGGTTTGCCTATGATCTCTGAAAACATTAACTCGTACTATGGCTTTGTTAAATTCTGGATTTGTTGATTGTATGAGATCATAATCCAGATGTTCTTGATACTCTAAAGCATCAAAACCTAAAACATAATAAGTATAAATCATTTTAAGTGGTGATGCGATTGAAGTAATGAACTGTAGTTGAGAGAGCAACATGCCTTAACCTTCTCCAATTGAAGTCTACAGCTGAAAAATGGAAAAAGAAGTTTATTATTAACAGAAATGTTGCATGCAAATGTACCTTAACCATTATTTTCTTTTGGTATCAAAATTATTAAAATTAGGATATGTTCAGCATTTAATAACATCTCAAAGCAAAAATATATTTACTGCATAAAACTTTCTGCAACAACACTTCTTATTTAGCAACATGCACATTTAGGTTATGACTTGGTTGCAATGCATCTTCTATCCATGTTATAGTTATTATAAATTACTTACCACTACTTCTTAACAATCTACATGTTATATATCCAACTAAAACATTATCTCTGCCTATTTATTGAACACTACCATTTTTTTCTCTGGACAACTGTTCTCCTATGTTTATAATCTGCCTCTGCTCAAAAAAAATACTGTTGTTATTCAGTAAAATGATGTTTTCGGGCTTATTTGTCGTGGTTGAGTTGATCCGTGAACACCTGACGTTTCGCCTGCCATTCAACAAGCATCATCAGAGGAAGGTGACTTGTGCGTCCATCTTATATATGATGGGATGAGACCGCCCCCTCTCTCCTATTGGCTGTACCCAGCCAATCATGGCCTGCATCAAATTTTATATCTGGCTGGGCTGTATGACTTTGTACGTGTGTCGGCCAGTACTGGTATCCATGCTTTGTGAATGCATACTGCTTCCTCTTTCCTATTGAAGTTATTAGTATGTTTACAAATTTCTATGGTCTCACGGTACATTCTGGCATGGAAGTGTGCTGTGGTGTCGAGAGCTGTGGTTTCACTGAATCTGAGGTCACGGCCCTTTAATAAGGCGTGTTCAGCTACTGCTGATTTTTCTATGTGTCCCAAGTGGTAGTTACTCTTGTGTTCTTTTATTCTGGTGTTTATACTCCTCTTGGTGGTTCCATTATATACTTGACCACAACTGTATGGTATACGGTAGACTTCTTGTGATGATAGAGGGTCCCGTTTGTCCTTTGCTGAGTTGAGTTTTTGTTTTACTTTGATGGTCAGTATGAAAACAGCTTTGATATTGGCCTTTTCTAGTAGTTTACTGCGACCTTCTCTATATATGGTAGAAATGCTCTATGTTGTTTTGTACTCTCTTTGCAGTTGCATTGTCTCTTTGGATGTGATGCCCTGATTATTTCTTTCTGACTGTATCCATATTTCTGCAAGGTTCCATGTAGGTGTTTGAGTTCTTGCTTTAGCGTGGCTGGTTCACAGATCTGTCTTGTTCATCAAATTAAGGTGGCAGGCAACCATTCACAATGAAAAGTAGTAGCATTTGCAGTAACAAGTTCCATCACCAATCTTATACCACAACTAAATGCCACTGGTAAATAAAATGTAATGTTGCTAATGTTATTGCTATAACTAAATGCTATTGGTAGCTTAGAAAAAAAAGTCAATGTTCTGAAATAATGGCATATGAGATGAAAAATAAGCGTAACAGTTTAGCATTAAATTATTGTGATCATGTACAATGCAATAATAAGCTTTACAGTATAGAAACTCGTAGCAATTTAGGTACATCCAGCATTTTGCTTCATATTTTGTTTCCACTAAACCAACTCACATTCACATGAGTTTTTCTACTCGTATACTAACCATTCTTACAATATCTTATTCCTCTACCTTCTTTGTGTTAGTTGACATAAACATTTACAGAGACTGTTTTACTGCTTATTTCCTTGTATGTGCAAGAGGAATATGGGAATACAGTAGGCTTTGAGCAATAGTCAAATCCTTTAAAACTTTCAATTGTTCTCTTTGCACTGTAAACATATATTTAATCAAAATCATTAGCCATTTTCAAGAAAAACAAAAATTTTGAAACATTTTCCATGTAAAGGGTAGTTTAGGGTGGGAATATTTTCTTCAAAATCTTCATGTCACATTCTTGAAAGACATTAAACTTAAATATCAACATTGGTTTATAACCAACTTTTCGTTTTTGAGTTATGCTGTTCCAGACAGACATATACATGGACTTTTTTCTAAAAATGCTTTTTTTCATTCAGAGGGCCTCAAAACATACCGGTAAAATCTTGACATCGAATTTTTGGGTGAAACACAATACTTCCTCTACTTTACTATACATAGTAGAGAAAGTAAAAATGTACTGTTACGTTAAAAGCAACCCAACATTAAAATAAACTGTAGTTTTACATTTTATACCTTTCAGTTGATTTCTAGATCAGCTTCAAATTGGAACTGTCTACTTAAAAAGGCATGATCATTATACCTCTGAAAGTGATAGGTCTATTTAAGAAAGTTTTGGGTTCCTAAGGTGTTTCAACTTCATCATAATAGTACTGTGTCAAATACCTCCCCAGTATCCACATGTGCACTGGGACCGCCATAATACACATACGCCATAATACACATAGCATTAAACTGCTGTTAAATGGTAAATGAGTTCCAGTTAAGTTAAACTAGGTTAAACTGAAGATTAGCATTTAAAAAACAAAATAAAACCTTAATCTATAATTTAAATCTGTGAGCTTAATCCTCCTTTATAATACTGGCCCTTAAGGATTTTCCCCCCTGGTTTGTACGAGATGCTTGTGACATTTTTCCAGACCTATTGTATTGTATACGTGTTTAGCTTCAACATGTTGCAGACATACATTGGTGATTGCTGACTACTTACCTTTAAACACAAATTCAAACAATGTTGTAAGATTTTCTGGACTTGGACTTGTAACAAAAATATTTGAATATCCAAATGCAACAGCTGATGCAATGGCCAATCCAAGCGCTGCAGATTTCCCTCTTCCTCTCGCAGCAGTAAGAGAGACTGTTGATCTTAATGTCTTTTCAGACACAGCTTCAATAAACTTTAAAAGAGCTTTGGCCTGTGAAGCAATACAAAACAATTGTTCAAACAAGAATGTATTCGATACACTTTCATTAGATGCAACTGTTACCTCCAAATATTTTAAAAATTCACAAAAAGTATAATGTCATTAAATTTACTAAGCTCAGGAGAGGGATATTCCAAAACAACAGTACATATCCATTATATCTACCATATTACCTTCTATTACCTTCCTGGGTTTCTGTAGCAAATTTAAATGTTCCAATGAATCCCTGAGCTCTATTAAAAGAACAAAAACTGGAAACTTGTTCGAGATGTTAAAGGGCCAATTTCAGCAACAAATGTTGAATATACCTTAATGCCTTGCTTGCTGACATTATAATAACGGGTGATCCAAAAGACTGTGAACTGGCTGCGCTGTGTTTTGTCTGCACTTGCTGCCAACTGCTGCTGTCATGGAGCAACGCCGATAAAACCACACAACATTTTTAAAACTACTTTTAAAGGCCTTACTTACCAATATAATTATAGCAGATGCTGAAAGTGGCCACAGTCATCGTATATACATTTTTTGCACCTCGTTAGGAAACTATCCATTACTTGCCATAGTTCATGTTGAGAAATGCTGGCAATTTCCTGACAAATATTTTGTTTTATTTCTTCCAGGGTGCGTGGGTTTGTCTTGTATGCTTTATCTTACCCCAGAGATAGAAATCACAAGAGGTGAGGTCAGGGGACCCGGGAGGGGGCACACAAATTTCTACTAATAATTATGTCCTGAAACACACTTTCAATTGTTCTCATCGAAAGACTGGCTGTATGAGCTGTTGTAGAGTCTTGTTGGGAAAAAGCAAAATCATGCACCCTATCAGTTAATTCTCTGAAATACATGTATTTCAACTTTCTCGTTCTGATTATTGTTACCATTACAGTGGTTGTGAAGCAGAGCACCCACCTGATCAACAGTCTTGCAGCAGTTTACGAGAGCACTAACTGGTTGAGTATCTCTTAGGCTTTCTTTCAGCTCAGCCAACTCTTGTTCGCCAGGCGATGTGTCAGGCTTCGTCACAGGTTCTACCAACAGATTGTGTGAGGAGACAGGTAGAACTGTCAACTGGTCATCTACCACAAGACATCGAGAACATGACGCCAGAGAGAGAAGAAACCTATACAGAGAATAAAAACTGCATGAAATACTACTTGCAAATAGCAAACTTCAGTTGCATTTTTCATAAAAAAGAACGATAAATGAACAGACCCAGTGGGTTCCAATGGAAACTATCCCTTGCTACCTGCACAGAAGTTCCAAATGAAACCACTGCTACCATCAGTGTATTTTTCACATTTCCAGGGTCTGCGTTTGAACATGCCATTTTGTCTTGGTTTGATGGGTCATTCAGTAGTGAATGTTATGCTCAGTTTTAATGTATTCTTTGAATGGAAAGAAATGTATTCTGGAGCTACAGCACAGTTGCTGAGGTTTATTACAAGTAAACCCAAAAGTACTGAGAGGTAGAACTGGAACTTAAAAATTCAATGCCACAACTGGGATTTGAACCAGACCTTCCGCTTACTGGGCGGATGCTCTAACCACTGAGCTATTGTGACAAACTGCCAGAATGGCATTAAATTCTCAAACCATTCTGGCAGTTTGTCACAATAGCTCAGTGGTTAGAGCATCCGCCCAGTAAGCGGAAGGTCTGTGGTTCAAATCCCAGTTGTGGCATTGAATTTTTAAGTTCCAGTTCTACCTCTCAAACTTTACCCACACACGGCTTGTGTGTTTAAAAACACCAACAGTAAGTTTGTTGGCATAAATAAATAATAATTACAACCCAAAAGTACTGTTTACAATGCAATATTAATTTAGAAAATAGCTCTCACAATGGGTGCTTTTAAGTTTTACACCAACTATTGAACCCGGGCCTACTGCATGCTAATCCACAGGCAAAATAGAGCACCCAGAAGGTGTAGCCACACTCCACCAACAGCACATTTCCTGCCATGCAATAGAGGATGCCAGTACAGCTTGAGTTGTACTTTATATACCTGGCAGCCAGAATAAAATCGTTCTGCAAGAGTTGCTAACAGCAATCATAAACAAACTAAAATTTTCAACTGTATTCTAAGTAAAAAAAGCTTATGTTTTACCATACAATAGAAGAATTAAAATCATTTTCAGCTCTTTCTTTTTTTTTAATATTCACGAGGTTACAACAAATCATTTCATTTTAATATATTTTCAAGGTTTCTACAGTATTTCCCAAAAACAGAAAAATAGATATTCTGGAATGGAAAGGATTAACAGAAAGTTCTTGAGTAAATGAATAAACAAAGTATTGATGATAACAAGACAACTAATTTCTAGACATAAATAGTGTTTAAAAAGACCAGAGATATAGACACTGCCAGGTATTTTATCTACCAATTTCAGTTGGCAAAAACCATAAAAAAGGCAAACTAATTTTAGAAAAAGGTCTGTGGGGGGAGGGGGCACTGTGAACAGCAGAATTAAAAAACAAAAAGATTGTTAAATGCCTAGCTTGGTATTTAATTTCAGTGTCTTCACGATATGATTGTTGGAAAGACCTTCATATGGAAAAATGTTCACAAATTTTGATTTTCTCAAAAATGAGGTACGATTCTGATTAAATTATTGTATGTTTAAGACATTGTCATGACAGATGAAATGCACCTGTCTTAATCTTTGTGAAAATAGCCCCTGAGTGCTCTTCCCTCTGAATGATGGTAAAAGGTAAGAGATAGGCAAAATCTTACTATACAAAAAATATATACATTGTAAAAGTATAGAATTTGTTTTTTTTTTTTTTTGGGGGGGGGGGGTGGTAGGGGTGGGGTGGGGGGGGGTAACCATTTCCAAGATATTCCTATCCATTTATTGAATTTTCCAATACTTATGCTTCAAATGGGAAGTCATTATTCATTTTTCTTTCTCTTGGTCATGAAATTCTAACAGCACTTCAAAGTCATCATTTAGTGCCCAGCTCTTAAAACATCTGAATGTCACCTAAAGCCTACTGTATTCCGCTGGTACTGGAAATTTGCAGTACGGTAATTTCTGCAAACATTTATCTCAATATGAAGTAGGAAGAGGAAGAAGTACTTACAACAATAGTTTCTACAGGAGTAGAGAAATCATGTGAGTGCAACACAACCAGATTTTCAGATAAAGGTCTCTGTGTGTGTATGTGTGCTTGCAAATGATATGTACAACTGAAAAACAAAAAGCAGGATAAATAACAAACTCGGTATTTAACTTCAGTACCTCCCAGAGATGTAACAGGAAAATTATCAAGATAATATGCACATTCCAAACTACTGTTCACAGGGAATATTTTTTAAATTGTGTTATTTTCTCAAAAATGGGTCTAATGATTTTTATTAAAATACCTTTAAAATATTTACAAGACCAATACAATGTTGTTTTTAATTTTCTGGAATAGCATGCAAAAACTCTTTATTTGGAAGGAATTTTGTACAATCTTGTATAACTGGTATATGCTAAGCAATAGACAAAAAATACTACACAAAAATGGAGATCTCTTTAAAACACAATTTATTTCAAATAAACTTTTCATGGTGTGAGCCAGTTCCAAGATATCCATTATTAATGGTTTGAATCATTCAATACGTCATTCTTTTCAAATCCTGCCAATTTTTGGTTGTTTCTTGCAGTTGCATGGAATATGGAATTTTAAGGCTAGCATATATACTAGTTAAGTGGCTTATGCCAATTAAAATGAAGTAGATAGAAAAATAAACTTTTATACAAATAATTTGTTTATCCACTAACAAACAATAGAGTAGAGAAAGTCATGTGAATGTAACACAGACTTTTTTAATCATGAAAGATAAATTTGCATTCATGGATGAAACATTTGTTTCAGCACTTCTGAAAAATGTCTCTTTAACATCTCCACTGCATCTGCGCACTGCGGAAGCAGCTTGGAAGGTATTGGATCTTGTTATTCCTCTGTGACTCACTATGGGCTATTGCCCTATGCTCGCCACACATTCAGTCTATGTCATTCCTATTTGTGGTATTACTTGCTCAAATGCTGGCTGCCTTCCAGCAAGAATTCTTTGAATTACAATATTCATAAAGTGCCAGCTACCTGGAGTACTACAAGGTGATCCATTAAGTCCTATACTTTTCATCCTGGCAGCAGAAGAAATTATGAGAATAGCTCAAAAGAGTGACATAGTAGCATACAATGACATAGCCGTCAGTTCAAAAGACATCAAAACATAATAAACGATATGGAACAGTGGTGCCACAAACACATATTTGAAATAAACACATCAAAGACGGAAATGATGGTGTTTAGACAAGGATGGAGAACTCCTGCTTCGGCAGAAATCTTTACCAAAGGAAGGAAGGAAGGTAACCATCGCAAAAGAGTTCAAATACCTGGGAATCACATTTCAAACAAGTGTCAAATGTTTTAGAAAACATGTGGCAGAGAAAGCAGGGCAGGCTATAAGGGCGATGCACGAAATCAGCTACATTAGATCCCTCAACTTAGAGACAGCAATGGCGCTATTCAGAACAAAATTCATGTCAATCCTAATGTATGGGATACAAGTCATATGGTAACACCTTAGAGAGAAGAATCTATCTGTACTTGAAAGAGTAAAAGCTCTTTACATCAAAAGGGCAATCAGAGTATCAAAAGCCACCAGATCCAGACTCGTCTACTTCCTCGCAAGAGAAACATTCCTCATTAAAGACCTCAGAATCTTGTTACCTCTACAGAACACAGGAGCCTCAGAGAAACTACTAAAACCACTGGAAAGAAGTATCCCCACAATTCTATGGGACAGGGGCCATGATAGACCGAACGTGGACAGCAGCCAACTTTGATATGAGGCATGTGCTAATAAGAATGGCAGTGCATGGCTTTCACCATATGATATGTAACAACAAAGCATTTCATGAACCATCGGAAACATGTGTATGTAAACCATGTGGACAGATTTGTGAACACTACCACTTAGAACTATGCAGCAAAAGGCAACTATCAAAGAATATGCAAATCTGTAATTGATATGTATACAATGTATTTTAATATAAATCTATGGCTATTTAGCTGCAATAAAAATATTATAAAGTGCCAACTACAGGTCAATATTGTAAACTAATCAGGTAACACAAATATGGAAGTGTGTCGCTATTATGGCGTATGCAGTGTAATGATCAAATGCTTACTTTAGAGAGAAATAATGATCACAGAACTCTTTACCGCCTAAATGACCTTGTTGTCGATGGGCCCTTAAACTCCACTCCACTCTTTAGTGCCGAATTTCCACATATGTCATCTGATGGATTTCTTGGCAAAATAATTAAAAACACAAAATTTCCAAACGAATGAGCCAAATTACTACTTCAAGAGGAAATAAAACTACCAGGCTCCATAAAACTCTGAGAAAACATAACCTGCTTGATATTTTAATGGCTTTACCATTAACTTGCATTCAGTAGTTGTGATGTTAGTATGACAGATTTCGCACCTAGGTATTCATATATTGAATTTTATTACTGACCATGTGAAAGCTTCCCCATGTATATAGTGTTACTGTTACCAATAATAAGCTACGCACATGTCTGCACATAAGTTGCAACTTCTCTCCAACTTTTAATGTTAGAAATGATTTTTTAAAACTTTATTAACATTTTCCAACATAATGTCATAACGAATGATGAATGAATGAAATGATGCTCAAATGAGCCCGAGGTCCATAGAGCTTAAAGTTACCCAATATTCACCTTCTCAGGATAAGGGAAAATCTTAAAAAAAAAAACACTTATCTGGATAACTCACTGTATCCGAGATTCAAAACTGGGACCTCTTGGATGTGAGGCACACATGCTACCACCACACTACAGAGGCAGGCTATTGACTGAATAGTGGGTGGTTGAATATATCTATATCATTACAAATAATAAATGTTGTTTCCCAGAATCCTACAACGGTCAATTCAAAAGGTTGGTAAACCTAAGTGTGAAAGAGAAAAAACTTTTTCCCATTAACTGTCTGAATTTGACAGCTGCGGGGTAATCCCTACAAGATTTTGTATTTATATCTTCCATTACAGAAAAACTGGCTACAAATCTTACCTTTCATTGAAGCGTCCAACTACATCACAATGAGCCTCAGTACGGTAGCGTTCATGCACATCCATTGTCATTGTGTACAACTGCTTTAAGGAGGTTACTGAACGTAGTAAAAGGATTATAAGTCCACCACCCTCAACAGTTTCAATAGTACGTGCCAGTAGATTAGGAGTTAATGCCTCAAAGTCCTGAAGCACACACATTCCAAAAGTATTGCCAAGTATTTTATGAGTTTCTGAGTAATAGCAGTAACGAATGTTTGTAGAAGCAACAAATAGCTCAAATGGATCATCCTCATTTACATTAACTTTTCCTGACTTTATTTTTCGCTGCAAAGATTTCATTCTTTTTTTCCTGTGGCTGCTGAATCCCAGTTCTTTCTTGTAGCACCAGAGGACATTTGGTCTCGCTTTGATTGATGCCTTAGACAGCATGTGGTGAAGAATTACAACCTAAGATAAATAAAACAAGTTTTGATAACAGGTAACAAAAGAAATTGCAGTCAAACACAAATACTTAGCATCTTTTATGCAAAAGTCATTGCCGTTTGCTGAAGATGAATGCATAATATGGCATTATTTTGTTAACATCCAACTTTTGTGTACACCACATATAAACATATTATGAACATATTTTGGCTGAGAAACTAGATTTACACTGAAGGCACTTAATTTTTACGCCATCAATAAAATACTCAATGGAATTGTTATTAATATATTTACAAGTGTATATAGAGTTAAATGAACCATTTATTTAAAACATAACCTCAAAACCCGATATAACTAACCTGATCCCGACCCTTATCTCCAACAACAACAAACATTGTTCGGTGGCCAAGAGTAACCCCATTTTCGATTAAAACTCTTAAACGATTATCTATCTTCTTCCTAACCATTTTTATTTTTCAATTATGATAATTCTACGAAGGAAGACAATGTTACACTCCAGCACGTGTTCCTCTGAACTCCCTCCGCCCACAACGCCTACAACACGACTCCACAACCACCTACAACCACAGGTTCTGTGCCTTTCCCTATACAGATTGGGTGTATAATTGCCTTTCTCTAATTCACTGGAACATATATCTTTTCTTTTATTGAATTAAACAATCTGTTCATTTCTTAACTATGTCATTAAACCATTCTTCAAGAAATTTAAATAACTTGCATTCGAGACACAGAGCATCTAAAAATATAGGAGAGTGCATTTGTAGCCGTGTCACACTAGATGGCAGAACTTTCCACGTGTTTCCACTCCTCATCGGTTGAATAATTAGAATCACGGAAGTAAAGTGACCAAGGATTTTGGATTTATACTCTTGCTTTGACTAAAGCGATAAGTGAAAATAATATTCAATTCAGACGAAACCACGAAACCATTGCACGAATCAGAGATTAATGATGGGACTAGTATAATCAAGATATAGCAGACAGCAGACTTCAGCGCATAGAGATCAGAATCACTAAGTAAACCAATCGCGCTTCAAAAATTTCTATAATGGGTAATCCCAATGTTTTGGTGCAAATCTACTTTATATTTACACTTTTCAGAAATTATACTTCAATATACAGTCTTTAGAGAAAAGTTGCGTTGTTACTTTCGTCCATTATCTTCAAAAAATTGAATCTGTGCACCAGATTATGCCATCTATATGTGGGAGAGTTAATGAACTATTTCAAGTCAAATGGCCAGCAGATGGTAGCACACGCTTTATTTATGTTTTTTTGGTAAGAAACAAATAGGTATATAGCTTTTAATTATTTGTAACAATAAGGCTATAAATTTTATAAATAAAAAAATGGTTCAAAATGCCTGAGTAAGTTTTAATTAATGAGAGTGCATAAATTAGAAAGTAATAAGCGTTAGTAATAATGTGACTTTTCTCGGAAGACTCCGTATTTGAGTAATAATACAATACAAATTTGCTGTATGTGTACTTTCAAAACCTAGAAACTCGCTATCACAATTTGAATTTTTGAAGCGCGATTGGTTTACTCAGTGACTCCGATCATGCGCGCAACCTGTGTCACGGAGACCCATTTCTCTCATTACACATGATGGTGCATTTGGTTCACAGATTATACCAGATTATCGACTCTGTGTTAAAGGATGATGTCACATTTGGCGCTAATGTCGCTACCTTTCATACCGGCACCGGCGCGAACTAACGATCCGTCGATAATGCAGTACGCCTCTATATCGACCGAGCAGCCCTACATCCATCCCTCCTTCGTGCCTATTCCGCGCCAAAATGAAATGCCGAATTTCTTTCTTTCGAAATCACAATTCGCGCACTCGTGAATTGTTTCCGGCACATTTGAAATTTTCACATATTAGCGTAATACGCACTACATGAGCTACATGATTCTTGTCCAAGTAGCTGATGTAATGCATATTATGCTAATATGTGAAAATTTGAAATGTGCTCTAAACAATTCATGAGATGTGATTTCGAAAGAAGTTCAATCAATTCCTGAATATAAGATTGGCAAGAAGAAGCCACTTCTAAACTTGACAGTTTTTTCTATGTATGAATATTTGTCTTCAATTAATCACAACTTTAGTAATCTGATGGAGAGTGTAATATCACACAAATTGTTGAGATTATGCAATATATTTTTATTTTATTTCTCTCAAGAATTTCAAAGTTTACAGCAATTATAAGTACACATTGAGTTAATGGTAGAGGAAAACAGGAAAGGATATCACAAGGTTATGTGTAATGCAACTTGTTTTGTACACAGTAAATTAGTAATAATGTTAAAACAAACTTCTGAAAGATAACCTTAGTGACCAAGGAATAAACAACTAAATATATTCTAAATGAACATTCACCAACAACTATGTACAAAAAAACCAGCACTATTTTAAATAGAGAACAAAGAAGTCATGTTAATGCCTATGTTTAATAAGAGTTTGAAAAGCAATTACACTTTAATGTGTAGGTACATTAATTTCTGCACAAGTTTATAAAAGAATGTATTAAGAGAAAGACCTGAAATTTGAGATTGTTTCATATGGCATTCATAGTTTATTTAAACGTTTAAAATTAGTACATGAGACAGTGTCAGCAACCTAGCAGTACGAAAAATACACACAATACATATAACGCTATCCAAGGTAGGTGCTGCCAAATCCAATTATGCTCTCCTGAAACAAACAACAGGAAACAGTGCAAATAATTCATCAGTGTTTCATATAGTTCATTTCAAAACGATATCAAGTCCCATCTTAATCAAAATTTAGTTTGGTACAATTTCCTACTCTGAGTGCGTATTCTATAGTACTACTGATCAGTTCAAAACATATTAAATTCTAGTTTCTAAGCCTGCGTGATACAACGCAGATTTGTTTCTATATTGTTGGTATGACTTGGCTGCACACTGATTGTTGATTTTGTGTACGTGCCCTGGGTGTTTGAATGTGGCTGAGGGCGAGGATTTTCAGACATAAAGATCTCTAGCACAGCTTCCTTCAGAAAGGAAGTATCCTGTGTTGTTGATATGCAGCACAAAGAAGAGCGCAAGCCTAATTAAGGAGGCCTCTGAGCAAAATTAAGCAATCTGTCATTCTCAACATAGTATGGGACGCTGAGAACTATATTAGTTAAAGTGCATCAATAAAAAAACTAATTTCTTCTTGTATATATCTCTAACACAAGAATAGCATTGTTGTAATTATACCCCAAACTATTAAATGATCTCGACCAACAACAAACAGTCAAATAACTATTATACTTCACCTAGTGCAATGTCAAAAAGTATATTTACATTTAAATGAACATAACCTCACACAATGACAAACATTCTGAACAAATTTAGCAATTAATAACTGAGTAAGAGTATATCTAAGATCATTAATTACAGTTTTGTGGCTAAAATTCTGTTTATGGGCCACATGAAAACTCTGTTTACACCTGTGCTGCAAATATAATTTTAATGCAACACGGAACCAAATACAATTGTAACATCAGGTGTATGAATATTGAAAAGAAAACTGTTTTCATTGGTCCAATTATATTTCAACATGTTTATATGAATGGCTAAACCGAATGAGAACATTTGGTTTTTTCAGGATACTATAATTTAGTTGGTCCATCACTAACTATAAAACATCCTGACACTTTTAGCACATTCTCTCTTCATTCTCAGCAACAACACTGATCAAAACTTCTCTAATTTTGTAAATGCAACATTGTAGTATTACTTATTTACCATAAACTTGTTTCTTTATTTCAATATTTTTACTTATGCTGATGTCCACGGTCCAACATACTGGTACAAAGCATTGTATACAACAAAAGAGCATCGTGGGACACTGAGAGCTGGATACAATTTTGTTACATCTAATTTTTTCATCAAACAACTTGAAAATAGCCAATCAACGTCAGTAACAGAGCAATATGGCAGACTGCGCAAGCAACATGTAGTCAGTTGTTTTATACGTATGGCTCATGGTTCTTTTAATGTGATGGGTGTTTTAATAAAACGTTTAAACTTTTTCTGGAAGATTCATTAACGATTTTTCGTGACCATTAACATATATTACTGAAGTGATCATTACATAGCTAAATTTCATAAATAATAAGAAACCCAGTTAACAGTATGTTAAAATTTTACGTTATGAAATGAGTTCAAATCTCCTGTCCATGTATACTAAGATTAAAACCATTACAATTGTACCTTATCTCTTCCACACTGTAATAGTTTGTCTCATATTTGTGTCCTGGTGTGTAATATTGCCTTCTACAGGAAGTAAACGGTTGAGAAATAAAGCTTCGCTAATTTGTAGAAAATTGTCATAATTTTCCAATTCTTCTAACCTCAATTTGTTCTGTAGCAGACCCAATATACCCAGGCCTGTGTCCTGTTCTCATGACCGTGCCCACCAATGTCTTTTACTTGTAGTACATCTTTTCTTTCTACATAGACTCATGGAAATATATCGCAAACCTATACTTAATATAGTAATCGCTAAAATAATATTTGCTTCTGTCATGTTTATTTTTCACACTTGCTACGTGAACTGTCATTTGTGTTGGACCAAAATTCATCATAGTGTGACAGTCACTGTTTCTTTTGTGTACAATTCCATTGGATACAAAAAGTTTGGTCATAAAAGTTGGACCGTGGGACACCGGCTTTAATCTCATCTCAATGATTCCCCAAAGAAATTATTTTCTTGTGAGGATATCATGAGCTATGTACCAGTAACATCACAACAATATTAAGATAGTGCTGCAGACTGAAACATTGCTATAGCTTATGAATACCAGGCATTTTACCACATCTTTCATTACTGAAGTTTGTAAACTTAAATGATTTTCTTGATGTAACAGCAATATGATTTTACAAAGAACTTTGTCTTAGCATGTGATCCTAGGCCATGTCATAACACTGTACCAACAATATTCAGATTGTGCACACTAATCTCTCACAGTAGCAATGAGTCTGCCATTGGGTTATTGCAGCAAAGTGGAAAATGTATTAAATATAACTTACTTCAAATGATAAATGAAGGAAATCTGTGCTGAAGATGCACTTCTGGAGATGTCGAGCACTGCAGTAGTTCATTTTGTAATATGCACAGTTCTGAAATTCAGAGAATGCAAAAGTGAATTTAATATTAAAATGAGGATGAAAAGGCTTTCAATTCTAGTCTTCTAACAACTACAAATTTTAAATAGATTTCCGAATGGACTTTTGTTGCTGACTCATAGTTCATAAACTATCAAGTTACTATGCTATTTATTATTTATGTTATCATTCGAAGCGGAGTAGATTCGAAATACAGTTGACTTGCAAAAGTAATATTAGTCAAGTCCATACCATACAGTTCTATATTGAAAATAAGTAATGCAGATACATTACAATTCAGGTTATGTCATGATTTAACTGACATCATTTTACATTTATGTATTTAATACATGAATCATACTTCCCAACGACCTTGTAACATTAGATTTGTTTCCTCTTGCCGCTCATACACTCTAGCACATATTTAAAATCTTGCGAGTTTTACAAATACAAGAATATTTTTTCCAGATTTATTTTCGCTCCGCTGCCGTTAATAATATCACAAACGTTAACCATGTTTCAAATTAAAAACACTTTTAAATTACGTCACTGCGTGTCACATCGCCAACTTACACTCCATTCAATTACGAAACTAGATCTGTAATGTATTCATATTTGGTATTGAATCAGTTCGGTCATTAGGTAATTCCTTTTATTGTACAATTTATTCCTTCGTTTTATTGTTTTATTCAGAATTTCCTGTTAAATTGTTTCATTAAACGATACCCCCATAATAACGAATATTGGCATCTCTGATGCTTGCTCTACCTCCATTGACATCCGGTAAAAAGAGACATCTGTTGACAATCACATGTTCTAAAATTGACGTGCAGCGCTCGAAATGTACCTTTCACACCGGTGACCTTGACGGAATGATGAAGAACCGGAAGTGCCTATTCCAGTCGGCACCCACTGCCTACAACGTAGCGATCGCAGACGTTATTGGTTGGCTTCACTTGTCAAAAGGCGCCACAGGAACAACGGAATGAACGGAAACGAATGGAATTACGACCGGATGCAGCTGATCACCCACCGATGTAAACACAACTGCGCGCATTCAACAGGTGACGGGAGATCGGCATGAAGTTATATAATGGTATTTTCTTCTAGTGTCAAGACGAAGAAAGACCAGTAAAAGAAAATTACAATCAAAATTCTTAGTGGAACTTCTTCAGAGGTAACCGGAAACATAATTTCTTAATATTTTGGGGGATGAAACGCAGAAATTCAGTTCAATAGCACACATTACGGTAATTATACATCATGGCGGCGCCGTGGCCGAGCGGTTAGCGCGCTCGCCTACCACCTAGGCGGCCCGGGTTCGATCCCAGGGACCCGCACGTGGTATTCGTGGTGGACGAAGCGGCGTCAGGGCGGGTTTTCTCCGGGTACTCCGGTTTCCCCCGCCATCTCATTCCACCGGTGCTCCATCTTCATGTATCATCAGTGTCACCGCCTGCGGTGCCGTAGTAGTAAAAGCGGGCGTTAAACACTACAACAACAACAATTATACATCATACGACTGCCGGTAGTATGGCGAAGAATTGCATAAGTGCTAATTACAGAACCCCAAACTAATGAGTTGATGTCATGAGGGTTAAAGAAAGAGCTCAGTTTCCGCATTCTCGATATTTTAATGGGGGACCACCAAGTAATGGTGGAAGATTTAGTAAGATTTGGCCGGAGAAATTGAAGCTTAATAAAAGTTAATACCTAATATTAATGAGATTCCCTTAAGAATTGCATAGGGAGGAGATGTAACCACTTTGGTTCTCTTTGAAAGCACAATCATGACATGTTGATACCGTGCATGTCAACCATGCATGGGCATACAAAACACTGGATGCAGGTTGGTGTTGTGAGGAATGCAGTATTCTTAGATACAAACAAGTACATAGATGACATTGGTTAGGCATCGAGTGGTGATACCAAAATAGACTACATTTCTAAAAAACTGATGTGTTGCACTCATACGACTTTCTCTGCTTTTGTACTAACCATTCTTGCAATCTCTTATTCCTATATCTTCTTCGTGTTAGTTGAGATAAACATTTGTACAAATTATCTTATTGTTTATTTCCTTGAAGGTGTAAGAGGAATATTAGAATACAGTAGGCTTTTAGCGACAGTCAAATCTTTTAAAGCTTTGACATCCCGTTCTCTTTGCACGCTTAATATATAAAAAATGAACAGTTGTTCCATTGCACGAAAGTTCTAAGTTTTCCGAAACTGACACACAAAACAAGGAATATCTCCGAAATGGTTCACTCTACAAAAAAATGTATTGAGACATAAATTGTTTAGTAAGATTTTGTCTATCTTTAACGGTTTACCATTTATGCAAAAGTAGTCCAGAGTAAATACGACTACAGGGGCTATAGCCAGAAAATTCAAGATAAACATTTCATTTGTCATAAAAATATGTCAAACATAGGACATTTCATTTTAATCAAAATCGTTAGAGCCACTTTCAAGAAAATCAAAATTTTCCATGTGAAGGGTAGTTCAGGGTGGAGCAATTTTCTTCAAAATCTTCATGTCACATCCTTGAAAGACATTAACCTTAAATACCAACTTTGGTTTTTAACCGACTTTTCGTTTTTGAGTTATGCTGTTCACAGTCACACACACAGACCTTTTTCTAAAAATGCTTTTTTTGGATTCAGGGGTCCTCAAAACATATATTCGACATTGAATTTTTGGGTGGAATGCAATACTTCCCCTACTTACCAGTAGAGAAAGTAATAAAAGATGGGAACTACCAAACATTCAAACAGTAATAATAATAATAAAAACTGGAAGTTGGTGACAGTGTTGTTAGATCACATAAAACATGAATTTTCAGTTGATTAATAACACTAAACAACACTCACTTTTAAATTTTCACCATAGAAACAGACACAGATGGACAACTTCCATTTTTAGACTTAAAATCATAAAAACAAAAAACAGAATAACCTTTGGGATCTCCAGAAAACCAACACAGATAATTATATAAAATGCAATAGCTTCAACCCAAGACCACACAAGCAAGCAGCTTTCATCATTTTAATTCACAGACTAGAGAACATACCACTTTCAACACAGTAATATCAAACAGAACTTAAAGAAATCATTAGAATTGCAGAAATTAATGGCTTCTTGGATATATAAAAAAGTGAATATAGCAAAAAAGAAGAAACTAGTAAAAGAAACAACTGCCCTAAGCAAACCGAAAGAAGAAATGTCATTCAAAAAATTTGCATCTCACTCAAAGACATTTGACAAATTCAAAAAGATTTTTAAAGAATACAATACCTATACAATTGGCTCCAATCAACAGATATAGCGTTAGAAATTTACTTGGCTCAAACACTAAGGACAACATTGCAGCAAATAAAAGATCTGGAATCTATCAAATAGAATGCAATTACTGCAACCAAATGTACATAGGAAAAACGAAGAGGAATTTGGAAATGAGAACAAAAGAACATTTCAGATGTATAAAAAACAAAGATTTAGAAAAATCAGTAGTTGCCACCCATTTGTGGACAGAAAATCACAACATTAATCTGGATCTAAAATTATTAAAACACATATCAGGAAACCAAGAATTGTCAACGTGGGAACAGATCTTCATCTGGAGAAACAAAGACCGAGTTTTCAACATTGATATACCTCAAGGTGATCCATTATATACAAGTTCCTAAAACCACCACCAGTGCAGTCTACAGGAGATACCAGCCCTATGAACCAGCCTCTACAGTTCAGTTGATAATGGAGGAAAGCTAGCCTCTGAAACATGTACCAGGAACATTTAAAAGTGAGTGTTGTTAGGTGTTATTGATCAACTTAAAATTCATATTTTAATTCAAACAGTAATTCCTGAGTATCCTCGAAAAACAGCAGTTGCAACCTTCAGGTTGATTACAGGACATGATTGTCTGGCAAGACATTTGAAGAGAATTGGGATATATTCTTCACCACTCTGTCCTCTATGTGATCTGCAAGAGGAAATGGATCGAGACCACCCTCAAATATGCCCGGCCACTTCTAGTGCCCCATTCATCAGTGAAAAATATTGGAGAGCAAGAGGATTAATTACTTCATTGTCAGAAATCTGGCATTAGCTAACAACAACATATTTTTGTGCAGATCAAGAGCAGGTTTTCCTATGTATTTTAGTTTCACCTTGTCTTCTAATGATAAGGTAGAAAATGGGCTACTTAAAAAACTTATTTTATTCATGTTACTTAAATAAAGAATATATCACATCGTAGTGCTCATGTATTTAATAGTATTTAGTTTTCCTAGCAGAAGCAGACCTCTCTTTTAATCATCTTCTGTACTGCTGGCAATGCAAGTAGCATTATTAGAAAACCATGATTGATTTAATTTTAAATATAAACAATGGGAAATGAATGAGGAATGTGATGTAACAAAACACAAATTTTGTGCTAACTTTTACATTACAAAGTAATGATAAGTGCCTTATTTTTCACTTCTCAATATAGCATATCTTGTCTAAGAGTATACACCTATAAGTTGGTGCTTGTGATTAGCATAAGCTGCCAGTGATAGTGTATTTGGCATATCCCCATGCTCCTCTATTTAACACTAGTGTCCAGAGTGAACATGCACAATGCTGTGTAATTAATGTTCTTTCACATAATAGCTGTGTATAGGACAGGAAAGGGTAGACTGAGAATTCAATATTGTAAGCCACCATTAAGGTATGTTATGTTGTATAAATTGAAATCTCCTTGTGTGGTTTACCGGGAAAAATGCAAGTGAGTTGGAGAATTTAATGTTGTATCAGCACGTTGGCCATGATAGCTTAGTGGTTAGAGCAGCTGGACAGTAATCGGTAGATCTGTGATTCAAATCCCGGTCATGGCATTGAATTTTTCAGTCTCGCTCTACCCTTTGCAATCCACAATGCTGAACAGGCATGGACAATGGAATATTAATATAATAATGCAAATTTATAGCTTGTGGTTGCTTCCTTCAGCTTCTGTGATTTTTTGTTAGGCAAGACATTTCATTATGCCTTGAAGACTAGTAAGCATGACTGCATTCCAAGTATACAAACAATTTCAAGTACATATTTCTTCCCTTTTCACTTTCTCTACTGGTAAGTAGAGCTATTGTATTCCACCCAAAAATCCTATGTTGAGATTTCACCAGAAATATGTTTTGAGACCCCCTCAATCCAAAAAAAAAAAAGCACTTTAAGAAAAAGGTCTATGTGTCTATGTCAGTCTGTCTGACTGTGGACAGCACAACTCAAAAACGAAAAGTCAGTTAAAAACCAAAGTTGGTATTTAAGTTTAATGTCTTTCAAGGATGTGACACAAAGATTTTGAAGAAAATAGCCCCACCCTAAACTACTCTTTACATGGAAAATTTTTCAATCATGTTGATTTTCTTGAAAACGGCTGAAACGATTTTGATTAAAATGCCATATGTTTAAGGTATTTATATGGCAAATGAAATGTATATTTTGAATTTTCTGGCTACAGCCTATGTAGTTCTGATAACTCTGGGTGACTTTTGAATAACTCGTAAACCGTAAGAGATAGACAAAATCTTACTATACAAAAAATGTAGATCTCACTAAAACACACAATTTATGTCTAAATAAATTTTTTTATAGAGTGAATCATTTCGGAGATATTCCTTGTTATTTGTGTCAGTTTCAGAAAACTTAACACTTTCTTGAAATGGAACATCGTTGTTCATTTTTTACATGTTAAGTGTGCAAAGAGAACGGGATCTCAAAGCTCTAAAAGATTTGACTATCACTCAAAGTCTACCGTATTCCCTTATTCCCCTTGCACCTACAAGAAAATAAGCAATAAGATAATTTGTACAAATGTTTATCTCAAATAACATGAAGAAGATATGGGAATAAGAGTTTTTTTAAGAATGATTAGTGCAAGAGTAGAGAAAGTCATTTGAGTGCAACACATCAGATTTTTTTAATTTGCTTGGTAGCATTTTTGTAAATAATACATTCTAATTTTGAGTGGCAAATATCTCAGAAGGTTTGTCACTTATATGTATGTGCATTTCTGGAAAATTCCTCAGTTTGAGACACCTATATTAAACATTTTCCACCAGAACAAAAGGTTTGCAAACATGCTTTAAATGAGGGTAAAGTTTGCAAGGAATAAGGTTAGCAACTGCTGCTTATGAGGTAATTCTGGTTACTTTAGTTCAATAGAAGAAAAAAAATTCCATTATCAGTTACGTTATTTCATGATATCTGCTCTTCTTTGCATAAGCCCTGTATCTTGCATGATACTATAATCAAAGTTATGCTATTGGAGTAATTTCATAGTGTTTGTCTGTGAGAAATGTCAGAGTTCAAGGTTTAAATGTTAGTGACGTGGTATGATGAAATGCTTGCTGATAACTCTGACCTGCAGTGTCTCTGCCAGTACTGTAAAGCTGAGGCTAGTGACAACAGCCTCATTTTCTCATTAACATTTCTAAATTCTGGCTCTCGTTATTAACTTTGGATTTCTACCATTTTTGTTTTACATAGGTAAGGTACAATGGTAATAGTAAGATACTATCACAAGCCGGGTCTCACCGCAGCATCTACTGCCACAAAATTGAAGCAACTAAGACAGGCTTCCCCTCTGATACGTCACTTGGAGACAGAACTGTGTTTCAACATAGAAGCTGCTTCTGCTCTAACAGAGCCAGAACATGAAAAAATTCGGTGGATCCTTGGTTCACCCCTTGAGGAAAATAATATCCAATCACAGCCAAATCTTCATGGAGTGCTGCATGGAAGCCTGCTTATTGAAATTGGACCAAGGTACTGTACAATATACTTAGTTATTTGAGTTAGATAAATAACACAGCATCATCTTATATATTTAAACAAGCAATTCTTGTATATCTATATTTTCCACGCAACTTGGAAATGGCTCTAATAAGTTTGATCAAATTTTGTATTCAGATAGGGTTTTGCTTATTAAGTTTATCTATATAGGTGTCATTCCTGAAAAAATGCAATTTTACGCATAACAGTCACAATTACTCTAAACCTCATTGTGGCTATAATTTCTCTGTTAGTGGGCCAATTTCAACAAACAGGCCAGGATATTAAAGGTCTTGTCAAGCGTTTTCAGAAAGCCTAAAGAAAGTTGACATAGCTACATTTGTCTGTGCGTAACAGTCACAATTAGTTGAAACCTTATTTTGGCCATAATTTCCCTGTTAATGGGCCAATTTCAACAAACAAGCCAGGATATTAAAGGTCTCATCACAGAAATGGCTCCAACAGATAGGATGAAAATTTATACTTAGTTAACATTTTGCTTTTCAAGTTTATCTAAATATCTTCTCCCAAAGAAAAAAAAAGATTAAAAAAAGGACAATAAAAGCTGAGCAAAGCTCAGCTGCCCAGGTGCTTAAGACTTATCAGAGGCAATGGCTTCAACGTACATATTCCATTTACTTGTGTTGGAGAAAACTGCATCAAATGCTTATTGAATAATTTTGAAACTTGTTTAGCACTAGTTGACACAAAATTGAGCTGAATATTTAGTAGCACAGCCTTAGCATTGTGTTATATCCATTTACTGCTGACATAAGATCTTTTGTTTGGATGTGGAATTCTGTTTTACATTAACTGATGTTGAATTTAGATTTTAAGTAAAAAGCTAGGTGGCACTGTGGCCAAGCTGTTAGTCCATCTGCCTACCACCTAGGCAGCCTGGGTTCTATCCCAGGGATCCACATGTGGTATTCATGGTGGACAAAGCAGCATCTGGATGGGTTTTCTCTGGGTTCTCTGTTTCCCCCACAATTCTTTCCACCAATTGCTCCATCGTCACCTTTCCATTTAATCGATTTCACTTACATTTTATATCATTCTCTTCCTCACTCTCATACCTGGTGCTTGGCTGACCACCCACTTCCAGGTCTTCACTCTGTCTGGTCCATAGGTTAACCTGCTCCCCGACAGGCGTCTGACCCAAGGCACTGGCTTATAAGTCCTACATAATGGGAGGGTAATCAGGTAAAGATGAAGAAGTAAAAAGAGTTAAATATTTAGGATCATGAAATTTTGAATTCTCTTTTACATTAATTTTGTTCACACTATAAATTTTAAACTATACCTCATTCACAGTATATGATTTATTTTATCAGTTGATTTTTACACACTGCATGCAATTACTAAGCAGAACAGTTAAGGGGAACCTGAATGTTGAAAATTCTTATATCGGAATTTTCTCTTTAATTTGACACATTTTACCATTTCTGGTAAATACTTATATTTTAAATACATATTGTAATAATGGTACTGTATCACAATTTTATACTACACCACCTTCTATACCACTTCTATACACTTTGGACCAGAGAGATACACTTTAGCACATCTTTTAGTAAAAGTTTTTCTCTGTGAATTGGTATAGCTGTTAAATATGGCAGCATCTGTGTGCTCAACCTATGTGGTTTGTTTCTTTGTCAATATATGAGTTCATTTTCTCCATTTTTACTTTACTTTGTAGAATAACATTTTATGGTATAAATATCCTCTTATTTTTTATTTCTCCTTTTTAAAAGTTGAGTTTAAAATTTTGTTCAAAGAGTGGTACTGGAAAATGTACCTTTTGCTACCCCTAGCATTGACCTTGGCCACTGCATTGCTAAGAGTTTCCCAAAGTAACGAGACATGCACATGGAAGAAGATATTCTGCATGTTAGTAAAAAGATAAGTAACATAAACAAGATGATTCTGTAAGATTTAAAGCTTTCACGGCGCACGTTATTTATTAAAGTTTCACGGGCGATCAGCCGTGTGAGGTTTGAAAATATTGAGCTTTCGGCCATTCTAAACTCCATGGCCTTCGTCAGAATGAAATGACCGTTATTTTTCCCGCTCCCTCTATATATACAATGTTAGATGAGAGGGGGTTGCGTTGCCCTGGCCAATGAGCGGGTGACGATTTGTGATTGGGCCTGCTGTTTCGGGCTATGTTTGTCACCGGCCACAGTGTTTTCTTGAGGGTCAGTACTTGGACCAGAATCACTATAGTTGCTGTTGTGAATGTGTTTCATGGCTATTGTCCAGGCAGGGCTTAGCTGAAGACCGCGGTCCCTGTTGTAATTGTTTGGATGTAGTTTGATTTGAATGGCTTCCTTAATGACTCTGTCCCAGTATTTATCCGTATGCTCCAGAACTTTGATGTCTTCAAAGTTTATTTTGTGGACATACTCTATACAATGCTCGGCCACTGCTGACTTATCTGGTTGTAGGAGCCTGATATTGCGTTGATGTTCTTTACACCTTTCTTCTATTGTGCGTCCTGTTTGGCCTACATACACTTTACCACATTCGCAAGGAATCCTGTAAACTCCTGGGACCTTGAGTCGAAGTGGTTCTTTTACCGGTCTAAGGTATTCTTGGATCTTCTTTGGAGGTGTGAAGAAGGTCTTGATGTTATACCTAGCGAGTATGCGGGAGATCTTGTTTGAGACGGAACCGTAGAATGGTATGTAGGCTTTGTTCGGCCAGCTATCCATCCTTTGAGTGAGGCGTTGGGGGTTGTTTCGATTGTTTTCAACCTTCTTGCGTGCCTTTTTGATGTCGTTATCACTGTATCCGTTTTTCAGCAATGTGTCTCGTAGATATTTAAGTTCCTGCTTAATGTGGTCTTCATCCGCAATATCGAAAGCTCGGTGAAACAAGGTGGAGATAACTGTCTTCTTTTGAGTAGGATGGTGGTGACTGGAGGCGTCCAAGTAGCGGTTGGTGTGTGTTGGTTTCCTGTATACCGTGTGACCTAGGCTGCCGTCCGGCTTCTTGTAGACCAGAACATCTAGGAAGGGGAGTGAGCCATCGATCTCAACTTCCATGGTAAACTTGATGTTCGCATGTAGGTTGTTGAGGTGGTCTAAGAAGGTGGAAAGTTTTCCTTTTTCATGTGGCCAGATAACAAAGGTATCATCCACGTATCTGAAGAAAGCCTTCGGTTTGTCTGAGGTGGTATCCAGGGCAGTATGTTCAAAGCTCTCCATGAAAAAGTTGGCAATAGCAGGTGACAACGGTGAACCCATGGCTACCCCATCCGTCTGTTCGAAGAACTGGCCATTGTAATAAGATGATTCTGTGTATGGAGAAGCAAAATGAATTGAACAGTATTCATTTCCATCTTGCTACAATCCAACAATACACAGAGAAAAAAATACTGTAAATTATGTTGTCAAACAAAACTTACTGATTTCTTTAAGATAATGCAAAATTACATTAGTGTAAAATGGGTGCAGTGTAATTGTATGTACTGTGTAAATGAAGATCGGTTGCAGGGCTGGAATACACTCCTAGCATAACTGGTGCGTGATTGCATTTAAAAGTGGTGTACTTTACAATGTACTATAATTCATTATTGCACAAATGTTTCTGACCACCTCTGCAATTTTTGTCACTTCTAAGCTCACATTTCGATATACCACAGAATCGTTATAACGCGGGGCTAAAGCATGTTCTCCAAGAACTGCGTTATTCCGGGATTCTACTGTAGCTTGCTTCGGTAGTTTGTCAGAAGACATGCTCATGCAAGTTCTCTTGGTATTTAACTGCCTCTTCCACCATACTTCTTTCCAGACTTGTTCCTTTCTTATATCTTCACTTCTTTCTCGATCTCTAAGAGATACTCCTTTTAACCTTCTCACGAATCTCATTTACTAGCTTTCAATTTTGTTTTTTTCTTTTGTTCTCATTATCCAGGTCTTGCAGCCATACAGTAATGCTGGTTTCAAAACTATATTCTGTGGTCTGAGTTCGACTTCCTTTCTTATTGAGTTACCAAACATATATCTATTAATGCATCCATTTATTGTGTTATGTGTTATTACATTTTTATCTAGATCTTAATTCAAATTATAAATTGACAGGTCACATCCCAGGTACTTACAATTATTCACTTGCTCTATTTATTTGATTTTGTATCACTATTTTGGCTCTTCTGTTGGATTTTCCTTGCATAGACAGTACTTTTGTCCTACTACTTGAGATTTTTATATTAAAGGTTTCTAAGTGCCTATTTAATTTTGTTACATTTTTCTGCAGATCACTTTCAGATCTGGCTAACAATATTTGGTCATCAGCAAATAGTATTGTAAATAAGGAAAATTGAAGCTATTAACAGTGAAGCAACAAGATTCTAAAGTAAGAACAAATTAGAAACTAAAGACTTCACTTATCTTAGTAATGTTGCACGTTCTTTTTGCACAAACTGACTCAAGTTTCAAGTTGTCTTTGAGAATGAGTTGGAGACAACTTGAAACTCGAGTCAGTTTGTGCAAAAAGAACGTGCAACATTACTAAGATAAGTGAAGTTTTTAGTTTCTAATTTGTTCTTACTTTAGAAATAGTATTGTGTTTATTGATTTGTTTAATTGTAGTTCAATGCTTATAGGGTTCAATTTTTTCCATTCCTGAATAATTCTATCTATGTATATATCAAATCATATAGGTAATAGTCCACACCTTTGTCTGAGACCTTGATTCACTTTAAAGGGGAAGGTTTTGTTTAACACTTGTATATTGTCATATATTGCTTTGATTGCATCCATCAAACTATGAGGAACATTGTAGCCCTTTAGCATCTCCCATAATTTCTGCCTCTCAACCCTATCACACACGTTTTCTTAATCTAAGAGCAAGATATGATAGATTCTTTACTGTACTATTCTTTCTTTCTATATTAGATTCTTTAATGTAGAAATTATGGAAGGGAGGCCTGACACGAAACAATCACTAAGTGCTCTCTCTAGTCACCAGCAGAGGAAATGAATATGGATGAAATACCAACAAATGTGCATCCTGACTCCAGAGTCATAGAGCGTAGGTTCTTCTAGTGAAAGTATTACTTGTAGTTTGTTTACATGCAACTCAAAACTGGCCATTGCCTCAAAAAACAATAGCAAAAACTGGTGAAATAATATGTGAAAGAACAATACAGAGGAATCAGATATACTAATGGATTTTTGTTTAGAAAATGTTTACTCTAGCTATCAAATTTTAATGGCTAACCTCCACTATATTGACTGAATATGAAGTAAGTGAAATAATATCATTGGTCGGTTACAAACCAGCAATGTCCAAATGTTTAAAAGAAGCTTTCTGCTTCACTGTCAATATGGTCATTGATGTGCATTGCCATTCTCATTTCTGGTGTATTGCGAATCAGAATGTTGCAGACGGTTTTGCATTCTTTCTTGTTTCTATTCTGATTTCCATAGGTATTATGAACCAGACTTTTTTCTTGACAAGCATACCATTATTGTACTTTATACTACTCTGGGAATGCTGCAAGAAGGCAGATTATATTGTCCCCCTATGGAAAGTAAAAGAGAAAAAAGAATGAAAGAAAGCAAGAAAAATAAGACTATAGGGAAAAGTGGACAACTATAGTTGCAGTATTTGTTGAGAAAAGTATTGTTATAAACCAATCATTTTGTGGTAGATTCACAAGTGTCTAGTGTATTAGAGAAGTACACAGGAATTGATATTCCAGGCCATGTATCAATTTCAATATAATTTTGTTTCTAGGTTAAATTTCTCTACAGCATTCTCTAGCAATGCTGTCTCTATATGCAATGCTATTGGTTTAAAGAAAATAACACGAATTGAGGTATCAACAAGATATCTGATTCACTGGGAGCAGGATGGCCTCGTTATTAGTTCTGAAATGGAAGAAAAGGTAATTATTGCAAGTTCTAATTTATTGTAACTGGTTATTTTCAGATTTTAAAAAATACTATTATTCTTCATATGAAAGCTGTGCATTTTTCTTAGTTATCATAAGTAATTTTAAATTGCAGTGTTATAGAATGAATTAATGAATAAATAGATTATATTTTTCGTATTTTTAGTTTACATAAAAGCATTACAGTATCCATGCGACACTATTACTCTTAATAGAATTTAACTTAAACAATTAAAAACTCTCTTTTAACCCTCCGTCGGGCGCAATATATCTGAGAGATACCTCTCCCGCTTTTTTAAACAATATGACACAACTGTTTATGCGAAATTAATGCAAGTCATTGTAGCTTCCTAAAACACACTGTAGCACTTCCTGGTTCATTATTGGCCAGCTGCTTGTTGTTTCGTTCGATTATCAAGCAAAAGTATCTGTGAGATACATTGCGCCCGCTCACATACCTCATTGTTTCTGTGGTCTTTTTTTCTGCTGGTCACGTTTTTACGTACCATAATGTCTAAGAAGCAAGAAGTGTTAAACCTAACGACCTACAGAAATCCCTGGATATGCTCTGGGATGAAAATGAAGATAATAATGAAGATTTTGTTGATTATGAAAGTGACACAGATTGCGAAGCTGCGAAAGAGGTCCGTGATGAAGATTCTTCGGGTCCTTCTGCTGAAAATAAGAGCAAAGTTTGCAAGACTTGCCTTGTAGACTCAAAAAAGAAGCGACTTTCAAGATATTGCTGCAAGAAATGTGAAATGTACTATTGTTTAGAGCATGCCGGACAGGTTTGTAAGAAGTGTGCTGAGAATTTGCAGTGAAAACTCTCAAGTATATTACAGACACACGCACACACAATTATTTAGTTCAAATAACTGATTAATTGTAATAATATTTATTATTTCATAAAAACTGATGATGTTTATTGTTAACTTTATGTTCAAATATAAGAATAATTACCCTTTCACATTTTGTACATTCGCAGTATTAGTTTATTTTCTGCAACTTACATAACTCATGTTTTTGAAATGTAGTATGATGTATTGTACTACTTTGAAAATAAAATTTGGTATATAAAAATAACACAATTAAAACACAAATATTTCATATTTAGGAGGAATTTCAGACAGCACAGAGGCAGAAATGTACGTGGTATCTCTCAGATATATTGTGCCCGAACACGTAACAATAGGTATTGCGCCTGACGGAGGGTTAAGAGTTATGTACTGTCGTCCTTGGATCCTGTACACACTAATATCTTAATTATTGGTATTTAAGAATCCAGTTATCTCCACTAACTCTTCTCTTATTTTCTTACAATTCTAAACTACTACTCATATGCCCTTCATAAGTATTTTGCTAGTTTTATAATAAACTTCCTTCCATTTTTATTCCAGTTCCTGATACTCTAGATTGGCCCATTTTGCAAAGTTCTTTGTCCTCTCCCCATTACTCCATTTTCTTTCAATTTAGGACACAGCATAGTGTTGCATTTATGTAAAAATCCCTGTACAATGTAACCCTCTTTTGCTAAACAAATCCTTCAAATACATTTTCATATCTATGTCTATCCTTTCTATATATTAGTTCTCTGTTCAGTTCTACTAACATGGATAGCTGAGATTGTTACAGGACAGACTTGTGAATGGGAGGTCTGCAGTTCAATTCCTGCCAGAACCATCCTCTCTGATAATGTTTGTTTCCAGGCTTTCCTCAACTGGCAAATGCTGGATAGGTATCCTGAACTTAGGTCTGGAGTGCTTTCGTCCCAAATTTTCTAGCCTTCAGTTCCTGAGATCATGGGTTGAAACCTGGCAGGGGGTTATGGATTTTTTTTTTTTCGGGCACAAAAATCCTTAGCATGTCTTCCTTCGAAAGGGAAGTAAAGCCAGTGGTCCAGTGTTGTACATTTATGGCCAGTAAAAGAACCTCAAGCCTGATAAAGAGGCCTCTGAGCAAATTTAAGTGGTTTTTCATACCCAATGTAGAATGAAATGCTGAGAACCTTAGCAATTAAAGAGCATCTGTAAATAAAAACTCAATTTCAGTTTTTTTCAAATTTCATCTCCCAATAGTTATTTCATTCATATGCAGTAAGAATGTGTGTTAAACACTACAAACAAACAAAAAAAGAACCTGGAAAACCACTGTTTTCAGTGGACATACCTTCTTTGACAGTGTTTCCTACATCCAACAAAATTATTTTAATTCTCTTTCAACCAATTCTGTTTATTTGCTGTGTTTCTCAACTCATGTAATGTTCTGTGGATCTTCCCCAACTACCTGATACTCAATCTTGAACTTTATAGAGGTATTGCAAATTTTACTAGAAATGGCGATAGCTGAAATCATCTGCCAATGGTAAAAACATCCATGATTGCCCATTAATAATTTTTGTTGCAGGTTTTCTCAGAAAAAGTGCTCCACTAATATAAACATTATTGGTTACTCAACTATTTCCACTCCATTGATCTTTTTTTTTTCTTTTATTTGAGCATGTTACAGCAGTTGTTGCTCCCATCATTAGCTGATTACAACTAATGATGTTGGTTAGAGTTGGTCCCCCTGGCTGTCAAGCTTGGAGATTTGGATATATGTATACTAACAAATTTTCATCTATTGGGATATCAGAAGTCATACCTTGCTGCCAGTTATCCTGGAAGAAAATTTTCTCCCACACTTTTAGATTACAATTTTGATGTTTCCTGAATTGAGCATCTTTGTTTATTTCATGTTGTTTTGCAGAAACATGGTTACAATTGATTTTTTTGTTTGGTTACATTTAATGCTTCAAAAGTGTCCTTTGATTCTGAAGCCTGTGTTCCTTTTCATTTGATCGACATAAAACTTGCCAGTTTTTGCTTTCTATTTTGTATATGCTGGATGTTTTGACTGAGGATTCCTTATTATAGTGTGCTTTTCAGGTTTCTTAGATTAAATTTGATATGGGTGCCAATGTAATGTTGAAATCTTTGAATACTTTTTGAAACATTCTATGTCTCATGAATGGAGTATGAACTTTCTGTACTTGTTGGGTTTCTTTTGTATTTTTGTTTCATTAGTTCATTGTGTGGTCTTCTCCTTAGCACAGTGGTAGCACTGCTGCTTACCAAGCAAGGGACCTGCATTCGATTCCCAGTACTGGCGTGGGGATTTTCTCCCACTGGCATACCTGGTCCAGGGTGCACTCAGTCTCGTTAGGTCCCTGCAGGGCTAATTGAGCTATGTGGTTGAAATGTAGCAGCTCTGGTTAAGAAGACCTAACAAGCGGCTGGGAGGGACTGGAGGGCTGACCACATCCCACCTCCAGTACTACACCCCACTCATGACACCTGTGGTGGGCAGAGGTGGGGTATGCAGCAGTCGGGCAGTAGACCTTGGCCTGAATGAGCTGTTGTATAAAGGAGTCGCAGTGTTATTGTCTCCATATGATGTAGCTACATGTGTTGAGAGTAAGGTTTGGGTAAGCCACATTAATACTGTACTTCATTTTGCAGTTGACCGGACTCTTGCATGACCGTATGACGCAGTGTTATTGTCTCCATATGATGTAGCTACATGTGTTGAGAGTAAGGTTTGGGTAAGCCACATTAATACTGTACTTCATTTTGCAGTTGACCGGACTCTTGCATGACCGTATGACGCAGTGTTATTGTCTCCATATGATGTAGCTACATGTGTTGAGAGTAAGGTCTGGGTAAGCCACATTAATACTGTACTTCATTTTGCAGTTGACCGGACTCTTGCATGACCGTATGACGCAGTGTTATTGTCTCCATATGATGTAGCTACATGTGTTGAGAGTAAGGTTTGGGTAAGCCACATTAATACTGTACTTCATTTTGCAGTTGACCGGACTCTTGCATGACCGTATGACGCAGTGTTATTGTCTCCATATGATGTAGCTACATGTGTTGAGAGTAAGGTTTGGGTAAGCCACATTAATACTGTACTTCATTTTGCAGTTGACCGGACTCTTGCATGACCGTATGACGCAGTGTTATTGTCTCCATATGATGTAGCTACATGTGTTGAGAGTAAGGTTTGGGTAAGCCACATTAATACTGTACTTCATTTTGCAGTTGACCGGACTCTTGCATGACCGTATGACGCAGTGTTATTGTCTCCATATGATGTAGCTACATGTGTTGAGAGTAAGGTCTGGGTAAGCCACATTAATACTGTACTTCATTTTGCAGTTGACAGGACTCTTGCATGACCGTATGACGCAGTGTTATTGTCTCCATATGATGTAGCTACATGTGTTGAGAGTAAGGTTTGGGTAAGCCACATTAATACTGTACTTCATTTTGCAGCTGACAGGACTCTTGCATGACCGTATGATGCAGTGTTATTGTCTCCATATGATGTAGCTACATGTGTTGAGAGTAAGGTCTGGGTAAGCCACATTAATACTGTACTCCTTCATTTTGCAGCTGACAGGACTCTTGCATGACCGTATGACACAGTGTTATTGTCTCCATATGATGTAGCTACATGTGTTGAGAGTAAGGTCTGGGTAAGCCACATTAATACTGTACTCCTTCATTTTGCAGCTGACAGGACTCTTGCATGACCGTATGACACAGTGTTATTGTCTCCATATGATGTAGCTACATGTGTTGAGAGTAAGGTTTGGGTAAGCCACATTAATACTGTACTCCTTCATTTTGCAGCTGACAGGACTCTTGCATGACCGTATGACGCAGTGTTATTGTCTCCATATGATGTAGCTACATGTGTTGAGAGTAAGGTCTGGGTAAGCCACATTAATACTGTACTCCTTCATTTTGCAGCTGACAGGACTCTTGCATGACCGTATGACACAGTGTTATTGTCTCCATATGATGTAGCTACATGTGTTGAGAGTAAGGTTTGGGTAAGCCACATTAATACTGTACTCCTTCATTTTGCAGCTGACAGGACTCTTGCATGACCGTATGACACAGTGTTATTGTCTCCATATGATGTAGCTACATGTGTTGAGAGTAAGGTTTGGGTAAGCCACATTAATACTGTACTCCTTCATTTTGCAGCTGACAGGACTCTTGCATGACCGTATGACACAGTGTTATTGTCTCCATATGATGTAGCTACATGTGTTGAGAGTAAGGTTTGGGTAAGCCACATTAATACTGTACTCCTTCATTTTGCAGCTGACAGGACTCTTGCATGACCGTATGACGCAGTGTTATTGTCTCCATATGATGTAGCTACATGTGTTGAGAGTAAGGTCTGGGTAAGCCACATTAATACTGTACTCCTTCATTTTGCAGCTGACAGGACTCTTGCATGACCGTATGACGCAGTGTTATTGTCTCCATATGATGTAGCTACATGTGTTGAGAGTAAGGTTTGGGTAAGCCACATTAATACTGTACTCCTTCATTTTGCAGCTGACAGGACTCTTGCATGACCGTATGACACAGTGTTATTGTCTCCATATGATGTAGCTACATGTGTTGAGAGTAAGGTTTGGGTAAGCCACATTAATACTGTACTCCTTCATTTTGCAGCTGACAGGACTCTTGCATGACCGTATGACACAGTGTTATTGTCTCCATATGATGTAGCTACATGTGTTGAGAGTAAGGTTTGGGTAAGCCACATTAATACTGTACTCCTTCATTTTGCAGCTGACAGGACTCTTGCATGACTGTATGACACAGTGTTATTGTCTCCATATGATGTAGCTACATGTGTTGAGAGTAAGGTCTGGGTAAGCCACATTAATACTGTACTCCTTCATTTTGCAGTTGACCGGACTCTTGCATGACCGTATGATGCAGTGTTATTGTCTCCATATGATGTAGCTACATGTGTTGAGAGTAAGGTCTGGGTAAGCCACATTAATACTGTACTTCATTTTGCAGCTGACAGGACTCTTGCATGACCGTATGACGCAGTGTTATTGTCTCCATATGATGTAGCTACATGTGTTGAGAGTAAGGTCTGGGTAAGCCACATTAATACTGTACTTCATTTTGCAGCTGACAGGACTCTTGCATGACCGTATGACACAGTGTTATTGTCTCCATATGATGTAGCTACATGTGTTGAGAGTAAGGTTTGGGTAAGCCACATTAATACTGTACTTCATTTTGCAGCTGACAGGACTCTTGCATGACCGTATGACACAGTGTTATTGTCTCCATATGATGTAGCTACATGTGTTGAGAGTAAGGTTTGGGTAAGCCACATTAATACTGTACTTCATTTTGCAGCTGACAGGACTCTTGCATGACCGTATGACACAGTGTTATTGTCTCCATATGATGTAGCTACATGTGTTGAGAGTAAGGTTTGGGTAAGCCACATTAATACTGTACTTCATTTTGCAGCTGACAGGACTCTTGCATGACCGTATGATGCAGTGTTATTGTCTCCATATGATGTAGCTACATGTATTGAGAGTAAGGTTTGGGTAAGCCACATTAATACTGTACTTCATTTTGCAGCTGACAGGACTCTTGCATGACCGTATGACGCAGTGTTATTGTCTCCATATGATGTAGCTACATGTGTTGAGAGTAAGGTCTGGGTAAGCCACATTAATACTGTACTCCTTCATTTTGCAGCTGACTGGACTCTTGCATGACTGTATGATGCAGTGTTATTGTCTCCATATGATGTAGCTACATGTGTTGAGAGTAAGGTTTGGGTAAGCCACATTAATACTGTACTTCATTTTGCAGCTGACAGGACTCTTGCATGACCGTATGATGCAGTGTTATTGTCTCCATATGATGTAGCTACATGTGTTGAGAGTAAGGTCTGGGTAAGCCACATTAATACTGTACTCCTTCATTTTGCAGTTGACCGGACTCTTGCATGACTGTATGATGCAGTGTTATTGTCTCCATATGATGTAGCTACATGTGTTGAGAGTAAGGTCTGGGTAAGCCACATTAATACTGTACTTCATTTTGCAGCTGACAGGACTCTTGCATGACTGTATGACACAGTGTTATTGTCTCCATATGATGTAGCTACATGTGTTGAGAGTAAGGTTTGGGTAAGCCACATTAATACTGTACTTCATTTTGCAGTTGACAGGACTCTTGCATGACCGTATGACGCAGTGTTATTGTCTCCATATGATGTAGCTACATGTGTTGAGAGTAAGGTCTGGGTAAGCCACATTAATACTGTACTCCTTCATTTTGCAGCTGACAGGACTCTTGCATGACCGTATGACGCAGTGTTATTGTCTCCATATGATGTAGCTACATGTGTTGAGAGTAAGGTCTGGGTAAGCCACATTAATACTGTACTTCATTTTGCAGCTGACAGGACTCTTGCATGACCGTATGACACAGTGTTATTGTCTCCATATGATGTAGCTACATGTGTTGAGAGTAAGGTTTGGGTAAGCCACATTAATACTGTACTCCTTCATTTTGCAGCTGACAGGACTCTTGCATGACTGTATGACGCAGTGTTATTGTCTCCATATGATGTAGCTACATGTGTTGAGAGTAAGGTCTGGGTAAGCCACATTAATACTGTACTTCATTTTGCAGTTGACAGGACTCTTGCATGACCGTATGACGCAGTGTTATTGTCTCCATATGATGTAGCTACATGTGTTGAGAGTAAGGTTTGGGTAAGCCACATTAATACTGTACTCCTTCATTTTGCAGCTGACAGGACTCTTGCATGACTGTATGACGCAGTGTTATTGTCTCCATATGATGTAGCTACATGTGTTGAGAGTAAGGTCTGGGTAAGCCACATTAATACTGTACTCCTTCATTTTGCAGTTGACCGGACTCTTGCATGACCGTATGACGCAGTGTTATTGTCTCCATATGATGTAGCTACATGTGTTGAGAGTAAGGTCTGGGTAAGCCACATTAATACTGTACTTCATTTTGCAGCTGACAGGACTCTTGCATGACCGTATGACACAGTGTTATTGTCTCCATATGATGTAGCTACATGTGTTGAGAGTAAGGTTTGGGTAAGCCACATTAATACTGTACTCCTTCATTTTGCAGCTGACAGGACTCTTGCATGACTGTATGACGCAGTGTTATTGTCTCCATATGATGTAGCTACATGTGTTGAGAGTAAGGTCTGGGTAAGCCACATTAATACTGTACTCCTTCATTTTGCAGTTGACCGGACTCTTGCATGACCGTATGACGCAGTGTTATTGTCTCCATATGATGTAGCTACATGTGTTGAGAGTAAGGTTTGGGTAAGCCACATTAATACTGTACTCCTTCATTTTGCAGCTGACAGGACTCTTGCATGACTGTATGACGCAGTGTTATTGTCTCCATATGATGTAGCTACATGTGTTGAGAGTAAGGTCTGGGTAAGCCACATTAATACTGTACTCCTTCATTTTGCAGTTGACCGGACTCTTGCATGACCGTATGACGCAGTGTTATTGTCTCCATATGATGTAGCTACATGTGTTGAGAGTAAGGTCTGGGTAAGCCACATTAATACTGTACTTCATTTTGCAGCTGACAGGACTCTTGCATGACCGTATGACACAGTGTTATTGTCTCCATATGATGTAGCTACATATGTTGAGAGTAAGGTCTGGGTAAGCCACATTAATACTGTACTTCATTTTGCAGCTGACAGGACTCTTGCATGACCGTATGACGCAGTGTTATTGTCTCCATATGATGTAGCTACATGTGTTGAGAGTAAGGTCTGGGTAAGCCACATTAATACTGTACTTCATTTTGCAGCTGACAGGACTCTTGCATGACCGTATGACGCAGTGTTATTGTCTCCATATGATGTAGCTACATGTGTTGAGAGTAAGGTCTGGGTAAGCCACATTAATACTGTACTCCTTCATTTTGCAGTTGACAGGACTCTTGCATGACTGTATGATGCAGTGTTATATCTCCATATGATGTAGCTACATGTGTTGAGAGTAAGGTCTGGGTAAGCCACATTAATACTGTACTCCTTCATTTTGCAGTTGACCGGACTCTTGCATGACTGTATGATGCAGTGTTATTGTCTCCATATGATGTAGCTACATGTGTTGAGAGTAAGGTCTGGGTAAGCCACATTAATACTGTACTCCTTCATTTTGCAGTTGACTGGACTCTTGCATGACCGTATGATGCAGTGTTATTGTCTCCATATGATGTAGCTACATGTGTTGAGAGTAAGGTTTGGGTAAGCCACATTAATACTGTACTTCATTTTGCAGCTGACAGGACTCTTGCATGACCGTATGACACAGTGTTATTGTCTCCATATGATGTAGCTACATGTGTTGAGAGTAAGGTCTGGGTAAGCCACATTAATACTGTACTTCATTTTGCAGTTGACCGGACTCTTGCATGACTGTATGACACAGTGTTATTGTCTCCATATGATGTAGCTACATGTGTTGAGAGTAAGGTCTGGGTAAGCCACATTAATACTGTACTCCTTCATTTTGCAGTTGACCGGACTCTTGCATGACCGTATGACACAGTGTTATTGTCTCCATATGATGTAGCTACATGTGTTGAGAGTAAGGTCTGGGTAAGCCACATTAATACTGTACTTCATTTTGCAGCTGACTGGACTCTTGCATGACCGTATGACACAGTGTTATTGTCTCCATATGATGTAGCTACATGTGTTGAGAGTAAGGTCTGGGTAAGCCACATTAATACTGTACTTCTTCATTTTGCAGCTGACAGGACTCTTGCATGACCGTATGACGCAGTGTTATTGTCTCCATATGATGTAGCTACATGTGTTGAGAGTAAGGTCTGGGTAAGCCACATTAATACTGTACTTCATTTTGCAGCTGACTGGACTCTTGCATGACTGTATGACACAGTGTTATTGTCTCCATATGATGTAGCTACATGTGTTGAGAGTAAGGTCTGGGTAAGCCACATTAATACTGTACTCCTTCATTTTGCAGTTGACAGGACTCTTGCATGACCGTATGACACAGTGTTATTGTCTCCATATGATGTAGCTACATGTGTTGAGAGTAAGGTCTGGGTAAGCCACATTAATACTGTACTTCATTTTGCAGCTGACTGGACTCTTGCATGACCGTATGACGCAGTGTTATTGTCTCCATATGATGTAGCTACATGTGTTGAGAGTAAGGTCTGGGTAAGCCACATTAATACTGTACTTCATTTTGCAGCTGACAGGACTCTTGCATGACCGTATGACACAGTGTTATTGTCTCCATATGATGTAGCTACATGTGTTGAGAGTAAGGTCTGGGTAAGCCACATTAATACTGTACTCCTTCATTTTGCAGCTGACTGGACTCTTGCATGACCGTATGACGCAGTGTTATTGTCTCCATATGATGTAGCTACATGTGTTGAGAGTAAGGTCTGGGTAAGCCACATTAATACTGTACTCCTTCATTTTGCAGCTGACAGGACTCTTGCATGACCGTATGACACAGTGTTATTGTCTCCATATGATGTAGCTACATGTGTTGAGAGTAAGGTCTGGGTAAGCCACATTAATACTGTACTCCTTCATTTTGCAGCTGACAGGACTCTTGCATGACCGTATGACACAGTGTTATTGTCTCCATATGATGTAGCTACATGTGTTGAGAGTAAGGTCTGGGTAAGCCACATTAATACTGTACTCCTTCATTTTGCAGCTGACAGGACTCTTGCATGACCGTATGACACAGTGTTATTGTCTCCATATGATGTAGCTACATGTGTTGAGAGTAAGGTCTGGGTAAGCCACATTAATACTGTACTTCATTTTGCAGTTGACCGGACTCTTGCATGACCGTATGACGCAGTGTTATTGTCTCCATATGATGTAGCTACATGTGTTGAGAGTAAGGTCTGGGTAAGCCACATTAATACTGTACTTCATTTTGCAGCTGACAGGACTCTTGCATGACCGTATGACACAGTGTTATTGTCTCCATATGATGTAGCTACATGTGTTGAGAGTAAGGTCTGGGTAAGCCACATTAATACTGTACTCCTTCATTTTGCAGCTGACAGGACTCTTGCATGACTGTATGATACAGTGTTATTGTCTCCATATGATGTAGCTACATGTGTTGAGAGTAAGGTCTGGGTAAGCCACATTAATACTGTACTTCATTTTGCAGCTGACTGGACTCTTGCATGACCGTATGACACAGTGTTATTGTCTCCATATGATGTAGCTACATGTGTTGAGAGTAAGGTCTGGGTAAGCCACATTAATACTGTACTTCATTTTGCAGCTGACAGGACTCTTGCATGACCGTATGACACAGTGTTATTGTCTCCATATGATGTAGCTACATGTGTTGAGAGTAAGGTCTGGGTAAGCCACATTAATACTGTACTCCTTCATTTTGCAGCTGACAGGACTCTTGCATGACTGTATGACACAGTGTTATTGTCTCCATATGATGTAGCTACATGTGTTGAGAGTAAGGTTTGGGTAAGCCACATTAATACTGTACTTCATTTTGCAGCTGACAGGACTCTTGCATGACCGTATGACGCAGTGTTATTGTCTCCATATGATGTAGCTATATGTGTTGAGAGTAAGGTCTGGGTAAGCCACATTAATACTGTACTTCATTTTGCAGCTGACCGGACTCTTGCATGACCGTATGATGGAGTGTTATTGTCTCCATATGATGTAGCTACATGTGTTGAGAGTAAGGTCTGGGTAAGCCACATTAATACTGTACTTCATTTTGCAGCTGACAGGACTCTTGCATGACCGTATGATGGAGTGTTATTGTCTCCATATGATGTAGCTACATGTGTTGAGAGTAAGGTTTGGGTAAGCCACATTAATACTGTACTTCATTTTGCAGTTGACCGGACTCTTGCATGACCGTATGACACAGTGTTATATCTCCATATGATGTAGCTACATGTGTTGAGAGTAAGGTCTGGGTAAGCCACATTAATACTGTACTTCATTTTGCAGCTGAGAGGACTCTTGCATGACCGTATGACACAGTGTTATTGTCTCCATACGATGTAGCTACATGTGTTGAGAGTAAGGTCTGGGTAAGCCACATTAATACTGTACTTCATTTTGCAGTTGACCGGACTCTTGCATGACCGTATGACGCAGTGTTATTGTCTCCATATGATGTAGCTACATGTGTTGAGAGTAAGGTCTGGGTAAGCCACATTAATACTGTACTTCATTTTGCAGTTGACCGGACTCTTGCATGACCGTATGATGCAGTGTTATTGTCTCCATATGATGTAGCTACATGTGTTGAGAGTAAGGTCTGGGTAAGCCACATTAATACTGTACTTCATTTTGCAGCTGACAGGACTCTTGCATGACCGTATGACACAGTGTTATTGTCTCCATATGATGTAGCTACATGTGTTGAGAGTAAGGTCTGGGTAAGCCACATTAATACTGTACTTCATTTTGCAGCTGACTGGACTCTTGCATGACCGTATGACACAGTGTTATTGTCTCCATATGATGTAGCTACATGTGTTGAGAGTAAGGTCTGGGTAAGCCACATTAATACTGTACTTCTTCATTTTGCAGCTGACAGGACTCTTGCATGACCGTATGACACAGTGTTATTGTCTCCATATGATGTAGCTACATGTGTTGAGAGTAAGGTCTGGGTAAGCCACATTAATACTGTACTTCATTTTGCAGTTGACCGGACTCTTGCATGACCGTATGCCACAGTGTTATTGTCTCCATATGATGTAGCTACATGTGTTGAGAGTAAGGTCTGGGTAAGCCACATTAATACTGTACTCCTTCATTTTGCAGTTGACAGGACTCTTGCATGACCGTATGACGCAGTGTTATTGTCTCCATATGATGTAGCTACATGTGTTGAGAGTAAGGTCTGGGTAAGCCACATTAATACTGTACTTCATTTTGCAGTTGACCGGACTCTTGCATGACCGTATGACACAGTGTTATTGTCTCCATATGATGTAGCTACATGTGTTGAGAGTAAGGTCTGGGTAAGCCACATTAATACTGTACTCCTTCATTTTGCAGCTGACAGGACTCTTGCATGACCGTATGACGCAGTGTTATTGTCTCCATATGATGTAGCTACATGTGTTGAGAGTAAGGTCTGGGTAAGCCACATTAATACTGTACTCCTTCATTTTGCAGCTGACAGGACTCTTGCATGACCGTATGACACAGTGTTATTGTCTCCATATGATGTAGCTACATGTGTTGAGAGTAAGGTTTGGGTAAGCCACATTAATACTGTACTTCATTTTGCAGCTGACTGGACTCTTGCATGACCGTATGACACAGTGTTATTGTCTCCATATGATGTAGCTACATGTGTTGAGAGTAAGGTCTGGGTAAGCCACATTAATACTGTACTCCTTCATTTTGCAGCTGACCGGACTCTTGCATGACTGTATGACGCAGTGTTATTGTCTCCATATGATGTAGCTACATGTGTTGAGAGTAAGGTCTGGGTAAGCCACATTAATACTGTACTTCATTTTGCAGCTGACAGGACTCTTGCATGACCGTATGACGCAGTGTTATTGTCTCCATATGATGTAGCTACATGTGTTGAGAGTAAGGTCTGGGTAAGCCACATTAATACTGTACTTCATTTTGCAGCTGACAGGACTCTTGCATGACCGTATGACACAGTGTTATTGTCTCCATATGATGTAGCTACATGTGTTGAGAGTAAGGTCTGGGTAAGCCACATTAATACTGTACTCCTTCATTTTACAGCTGACCGGACTCTTGCATGACCGTATGACGCAGTGTTATATCTCCATATGATGTAGCTACATGTGTTGAGAGTAAGGTCTGGGTAAGCCACATTAATACTGTACTTCATTTTGCAGCTGACAGGACTCTTGCATGACCGTATGACACAGTGTTATTGTCTCCATACGATGTAGCTACATGTGTTGAGAGTAAGGTCTGGGTAAGCCACATTAATACTGTACTTCATTTTGCAGTTGACCGGACTCTTGCATGACCGTATGACGCAGTGTTATTGTCTCCATATGATGTAGCTACATGTGTTGAGAGTAAGGTCTGGGTAAGCCACATTAATACTGTACTTCATTTTGCAGTTGACCGGACTCTTGCATGACCGTATGATGCAGTGTTATTGTCTCCATATGATGTAGCTACATGTGTTGAGAGTAAGGTCTGGGTAAGCCACATTAATACTGTACTTCATTTTGCAGCTGACTGGACTCTTGCATGACCGTATGACGCAGTGTTATTGTCTCCATATGATGTAGCTACATGTGTTGAGAGTAAGGTCTGGGTAAGCCACATTAATACTGTACTTCATTTTGCAGCTGACAGGACTCTTGCATGACCGTATGACACAGTGTTATTGTCTCCATATGATGTAGCTACATGTGTTGAGAGTAAGGTCTGGGTAAGCCACATTAATACTGTACTTCATTTTGCAGCTGACAGGACTCTTGCATGACCGTATGACACAGTGTTATTGTCTCCATATGATGTAGCTACATGTGTTGAGAGTAAGGTTTGGGTAAGCCACATTAATACTGTACTTCTTCATTTTGCAGCTGACAGGACTCTTGCATGACTGTATGACACAGTGTTATTGTCTCCATATGATGTAGCTACATGTGTTGAGAGTAAGGTCTGGGTAAGCCACATTAATACTGTACTTCATTTTGCAGCTGACAGGACTCTTGCATGACCGTATGACACAGTGTTATTGTCTCCATATGATGTAGCTACATGTGTTGAGAGTAAGGTTTGGGTAAGCCACATTAATACTGTACTTCTTCATTTTGCAGCTGACAGGACTCTTGCATGACTGTATGACACAGTGTTATTGTCTCCATATGATGTAGCTACATGTGTTGAGAGTAAGGTTTGGGTAAGCCACATTAATACTGTACTTCATTTTGCAGCTGACAGGACTCTTGCATGACCGTATGACGCAGTGTTATTGTCTCCATATGATGTAGCTACATGTGTTGAGAGTAAGGTCTGGGTAAGCCACATTAATACTGTACTTCATTTTGCAGCTGACTGGACTCTTGCATGACCGTATGACGCAGTGTTATTGTCTCCATATGATGTAGCTACATGTGTTGAGAGTAAGGTCTGGGTAAGCCACATTAATACTGTACTTCATTTTGCAGCTGACAGGACTCTTGCATGACCGTATGACACAGTGTTATTGTCTCCATATGATGTAGCTACATGTGTTGAGAGTAAGGTCTGGGTAAGCCACATTAATACTGTACTTCATTTTGCAGCTGACTGGACTCTTGCATGACCGTATGACGCAGTGTTATTGTCTCCATATGATGTAGCTACATGTGTTGAGAGTAAGGTCTGGGTAAGCCACATTAATACTGTACTTCATTTTGCAGCTGACAGGACTCTTGCATGACCGTATGACACAGTGTTATTGTCTCCATATGATGTAGCTACATGTGTTGAGAGTAAGGTCTGGGTAAGCCACATTAATACTGTACTTCATTTTGCAGTTGACCGGACTCTTGCATGACCGTATGACACAGTGTTATTGTCTCCATATGATGTAGCTACATGTGTTGAGAGTAAGGTCTGGGTAAGCCACATTAATACTGTACTCCTTCATTTTGCAGCTGACAGGACTCTTGCATGACCGTATGACACAGTGTTATTGTCTCCATATGATGTAGCTACATGTGTTGAGAGTAAGGTCTGGGTAAGCCACATTAATACTGTACTTCATTTTGCAGCTGACAGGACTCTTGCATGACCGTATGACACAGTGTTATTGTCTCCATATGATGTAGCTACATGTGTTGAGAGTAAGGTCTGGGTAAGCCACATTAATACTGTACTTCATTTTGCAGTTGACCGGACTCTTGCATGACCGTATGACACAGTGTTATTGTCTCCATATGATGTAGCTACATGTGTTGAGAGTAAGGTCTGGGTAAGCCACATTAATACTGTACTTCATTTTGCAGCTGACAGGACTCTTGCATGACTGTATGACACAGTGTTATTGTCTCCATATGATGTAGCTACATGTGTTGAGAGTAAGGTCTGGGTAAGCCACATTAATACTGTACTTCATTTTGCAGCTGACAGGACTCTTGCATGACCGTATGACACAGTGTTATTGTCTCCATACGATGTAGCTACATGTGTTGAGAGTAAGGTCTGGGTAAGCCACATTAATACTGTACTTCATTTTGCAGTTGACCGGACTCTTGCATGACCGTATGACGCAGTGTTATTGTCTCCATATGATGTAGCTACATGTGTTGAGAGTAAGGTCTGGGTAAGCCACATTAATACTGTACTTCATTTTGCAGTTGACCGGACTCTTGCATGACCGTATGATGCAGTGTTATTGTCTCCATATGATGTAGCTACATGTGTTGAGAGTAAGGTCTGGGTAAGCCACATTAATACTGTACTTCATTTTGCAGCTGACTGGACTCTTGCATGACCGTATGACGCAGTGTTATTGTCTCCATATGATGTAGCTACATGTGTTGAGAGTAAGGTCTGGGTAAGCCACATTAATACTGTACTTCATTTTGCAGCTGACAGGACTCTTGCATGACCGTATGACACAGTGTTATTGTCTCCATATGATGTAGCTACATGTGTTGAGAGTAAGGTCTGGGTAAGCCACATTAATACTGTACTTCTTCATTTTGCAGCTGACAGGACTCTTGCATGACCGTATGACGCAGTGTTATTGTCTCCATATGATGTAGCTACATGTGTTGAGAGTAAGGTCTGGGTAAGCCACATTAATACTGTACTTCTTCATTTTGCAGCTGACAGGACTCTTGCATGACCGTATGACGCAGTGTTATTGTCTCCATATGATGTAGCTACATGTGTTGAGAGTAAGGTCTGGGTAAGCCACATTAATACTGTACTTCTTCATTTTGCAGCTGACAGGACTCTTGCATGACCGTATGACGCAGTGTTATTGTCTCCATATGATGTAGCTACATGTGTTGAGAGTAAGGTCTGGGTAAGCCACATTAATACTGTACTTCATTTTGCAGCTGACTGGACTCTTGCATGACTGTATGACGCAGTGTTATTGTCTCCATATGATGTAGCTACATGTGTTGAGAGTAAGGTCTGGGTAAGCCACATTAATACTGTACTTCATTTTGCAGCTGACAGGACTCTTGCATGACCGTATGATGCAGTGTTATTGTCTCCATATGATGTAGCTACATGTGTTGAGAGTAAGGTCTGGGTAAGCCACATTAATACTGTACTCCTTCATTTTGCAGCTGACAGGACTCTTGCATGACCGTATGACGCAGTGTTATTGTCTCCATATGATGTAGCTACATGTGTTGAGAGTAAGGTCTGGGTAAGCCACATTAATACTGTACTTCATTTTGCAGCTGACAGGACTCTTGCATGACTGTATGACACAGTGTTATTGTCTCCATACGATGTAGCTACATGTGTTGAGAGTAAGGTTTGGGTAAGCCACATTAATACTGTACTTCATTTTGCAGCTGACTGGACTCTTGCATGACCGTATGACACAGTGTTATTGTCTCCATATGATGTAGCTACATGTGTTGAGAGTAAGGTCTGGGTAAGCCACATTAATACTGTACTTCATTTTGCAGCTGACTGGACTCTTGCATGACCGTATGACACAGTGTTATTGTCTCCATACGATGTAGCTACATGTGTTGAGAGTAAGGTTTGGGTAAGCCACATTAATACTGTACTTCATTTTGCAGCTGACTGGACTCTTGCATGACCGTATGACGCAGTGTTATTGTCTCCATATGATGTAGCTACATGTGTTGAGAGTAAGGTCTGGGTAAGCCACATTAATACTGTACTTCATTTTACAGCTGACAGGACTCTTGCATGACCGTATGATGCAGTGTTATTGTCTCCATATGATGTAGCTACATGTGTTGAGAGTAAGGTCTGGGTAAGCCACATTAATACTGTACTTCATTTTGCAGCTGACAGGACTCTTGCATGACCGTATGACGCAGTGTTATTGTCTCCATATGATGTAGCTACATGTGTTGAGAGTAAGGTCTGGGTAAGCCACATTAATACTGTACTTCATTTTGCAGTTGACCGGACTCTTGCATGACCGTATGACACAGTGTTATTGTCTCCATATGATGTAGCTACATGTGTTGAGAGTAAGGTTTGGGTAAGCCACATTAATACTGTACTCCTTCATTTTGCAGCTGACAGGACTCTTGCATGACCGTATGACGCAGTGTTATTGTCTCCATATGATGTAGCTACATGTGTTGAGAGTAAGGTCTGGGTAAGCCACATTAATACTGTACTCCTTCATTTTGCAGCTGACAGGACTCTTGCATGACCGTATGACGCAGTGTTATTGTCTCCATATGATGTAGCTACATGTGTTGAGAGTAAGGTTTGGGTAAGCCACATTAATACTGTACTCCTTCATTTTGCAGCTGACAGGACTCTTGCATGACCGTATGACGCAGTGTTATTGTCTCCATATGATGTAGCTACATGTGTTGAGAGTAAGGTTTGGGTAAGCCACATTAATACTGTACTTCTTCATTTTGCAGCTGACAGGACTCTTGCATGACCGTATGACGCAGTGTTATTGTCTCCATATGATGTAGCTACATGTGTTGAGAGTAAGGTCTGGGTAAGCCACATTAATACTGTACTCCTTCATTTTGCAGTTGACAGGACTCTTGCATGACCGTATGACGCAGTGTTATTGTCTCCATATGATGTAGCTACATGTGTTGAGAGTAAGGTCTGGGTAAGCCACATTAATACTGTACTTCTTCATTTTGCAGCTGACAGGACTCTTGCATGACCGTATGACGCAGTGTTATTGTCTCCATATGATGTAGCTACATGTGTTGAGAGTAAGGTCTGGGTAAGCCACATTAATACTGTACTTCATTTTGCAGTTGACAGGACTCTTGCATGACCGTATGACACAGTGTTATTGTCTCCATATGATGTAGCTACATGTGTTGAGAGTAAGGTCTGGGTAAGCCACATTAATACTGTACTCCTTCATTTTGCAGCTGACAGGACTCTTGCATGACCGTATGACGCAGTGTTATTGTCTCCATATGATGTAGCTACATGTGTTGAGAGTAAGGTCTGGGTAAGCCACATTAATACTGTACTCCTTCATTTTGCAGCTGACAGGACTCTTGCATGACCGTATGACACAGTGTTATTGTCTCCATATGATGTAGCTACATGTGTTGAGAGTAAGGTCTGGGTAAGCCACATTAATACTGTACTTCATTTTGCAGTTGACCGGACTCTTGCATGACCGTATGACGCAGTGTTATTGTCTCCATATGATGTAGCTACATGTGTTGAGAGTAAGGTCTGGGTAAGCCACATTAATACTGTACTTCATTTTGCAGCTGACAGGACTCTTGCATGACCGTATGACACAGTGTTATTGTCTCCATATGATGTAGCTACATGTGTTGAGAGTAAGGTCTGGGTAAGCCACATTAATACTGTACTTCTTCATTTTGCAGCTGACAGGACTCTTGCATGACCGTATGACACAGTGTTATTGTCTCCATATGATGTAGCTACATGTGTTGAGAGTAAGGTCTGGGTAAGCCACATTAATACTGTACTTCTTCATTTTGCAGCTGACAGGACTCTTGCATGACCGTATGACACAGTGTTATTGTCTCCATATGATGTAGCTACATGTGTTGAGAGTAAGGTCTGGGTAAGCCACATTAATACTGTACTTCATTTTGCAGCTGACAGGACTCTTGCATGACCGTATGATGCAGTGTTATTGTCTCCATATGATGTAGCTACATGTGTTGAGAGTAAGGTCTGGGTAAGCCACATTAATACTGTACTTCATTTTGCAGCTGACTGGACTCTTGCATGACCGTATGACACAGTGTTATTGTCTCCATACGATGTAGCTACATGTGTTGAGAGTAAGGTTTGGGTAAGCCACATTAATACTGTACTTCATTTTGCAGCTGACTGGACTCTTGCATGACCGTATGACACAGTGTTATTGTCTCCATATGATGTAGCTACATGTGTTGAGAGTAAGGTCTGGGTAAGCCACATTAATACTGTACTTCATTTTGCAGCTGACAGGACTCTTGCATGACCGTATGACGCAGTGTTATTGTCTCCATATGATGTAGCTACATGTGTTGAGAGTAAGGTTTGGGTAAGCCACATTAATACTGTACTCCTTCATTTTGCAGCTGACAGGACTCTTGCATGACCGTATGACGCAGTGTTATTGTCTCCATATGATGTAGCTACATGTGTTGAGAGTAAGGTCTGGGTAAGCCACATTAATACTGTACTCCTTCATTTTGCAGCTGACAGGACTCTTGCATGACCGTATGACGCAGTGTTATTGTCTCCATATGATGTAGCTACATGTGTTGAGAGTAAGGTTTGGGTAAGCCACATTAATACTGTACTCCTTCATTTTGCAGCTGACAGGACTCTTGCATGACCGTATGACGCAGTGTTATTGTCTCCATATGATGTAGCTACATGTGTTGAGAGTAAGGTCTGGGTAAGCCACATTAATACTGTACTCCTTCATTTTGCAGTTGACAGGACTCTTGCATGACCGTATGACGCAGTGTTATTGTCTCCATATGATGTAGCTACATGTGTTGAGAGTAAGGTCTGGGTAAGCCACATTAATACTGTACTTCATTTTGCAGTTGACCGGACTCTTGCATGACCGTATGACACAGTGTTATTGTCTCCATATGATGTAGCTACATGTGTTGAGAGTAAGGTCTGGGTAAGCCACATTAATACTGTACTTCATTTTGCAGCTGACAGGACTCTTGCATGACCGTATGACGCAGTGTTATTGTCTCCATATGATGTAGCTACATGTGTTGAGAGTAAGGTTTGGGTAAGCCACTTTAATACTGTACTCCTTCATTTTGCAGCTGACAGGACTCTTGCATGACCGTATGACGCAGTGTTATTGTCTCCATATGATGTAGCTACATGTGTTGAGAGTAAGGTTTGGGTAAGCCACATTAATACTGTACTTCTTCATTTTGCAGCTGACAGGACTCTTGCATGACCGTATGACGCAGTGTTATTGTCTCCATATGATGTAGCTACATGTGTTGAGAGTAAGGTCTGGGTAAGCCACATTAATACTGTACTCCTTCATTTTGCAGTTGACAGGACTCTTGCATGACCGTATGACGCAGTGTTATTGTCTCCATATGATGTAGCTACATGTGTTGAGAGTAAGGTCTGGGTAAGCCACATTAATACTGTACTTCATTTTGCAGTTGACCGGACTCTTGCATGACCGTATGACACAGTGTTATTGTCTCCATATGATGTAGCTACATGTGTTGAGAGTAAGGTCTGGGTAAGCCACATTAATACTGTACTTCATTTTGCAGCTGACAGGACTCTTGCATGACCGTATGACGCAGTGTTATTGTCTCCATATGATGTAGCTACATGTGTTGAGAGTAAGGTTTGGGTAAGCCACATTAATACTGTACTTCATTTTGCAGTTGACAGGACTCTTGCATGACCGTATGACACAGTGTTATTGTCTCCATATGATGTAGCTACATGTGTTGAGAGTAAGGTCTGGGTAAGCCACATTAATACTGTACTCCTTCATTTTGCAGCTGACAGGACTCTTGCATGACCGTATGACGCAGTGTTATTGTCTCCATATGATGTAGCTACATGTGTTGAGAGTAAGGTCTGGGTAAGCCACATTAATACTGTACTCCTTCATTTTGCAGCTGACAGGACTCTTGCATGACCGTATGACACAGTGTTATTGTCTCCATATGATGTAGCTACATGTGTTGAGAGTAAGGTCTGGGTAAGCCACATTAATACTGTACTCCTTCATTTTGCAGTTGACAGGACTCTTGCATGACCGTATGACACAGTGTTATTGTCTCCATATGATGTAGCTACATGTGTTGAGAGTAAGGTCTGGGTAAGCCACATTAATACTGTACTTCATTTTGCAGCTGACTGGACTCTTGCATGACCGTATGACGCAGTGTTATTGTCTCCATATGATGTAGCTACATGTGTTGAGAGTAAGGTCTGGGTAAGCCACATTAATACTGTACTTCATTTTGCAGCTGACAGGACTCTTGCATGACCGTATGACACAGTGTTATTGTCTCCATATGATGTAGCTACATGTGTTGAGAGTAAGGTCTGGGTAAGCCACATTAATACTGTACTCCTTCATTTTGCAGCTGACAGGACTCTTGCATGACCGTATGACACAGTGTTATTGTCTCCATATGATGTAGCTACATGTGTTGAGAGTAAGGTCTGGGTAAGCCACATTAATACTGTACTTCATTTTGCAGCTGACAGGACTCTTGCATGACCGTATGACACAGTGTTATTGTCTCCATATGATGTAGCTACATGTGTTGAGAGTAAGGTCTGGGTAAGCCACATTAATACTGTACTCCTTCATTTTGCAGCTGACAGGACTCTTGCATGACTGTATGATACAGTGTTATTGTCTCCATATGATGTAGCTACATGTGTTGAGAGTAAGGTCTGGGTAAGCCACATTAATACTGTACTTCATTTTGCAGCTGACTGGACTCTTGCATGACCGTATGACACAGTGTTATTGTCTCCATATGATGTAGCTACATGTGTTGAGAGTAAGGTCTGGGTAAGCCACATTAATACTGTACTTCATTTTGCAGCTGACAGGACTCTTGCATGACCGTATGACACAGTGTTATTGTCTCCATATGATGTAGCTACATGTGTTGAGAGTAAGGTCTGGGTAAGCCACATTAATACTGTACTCCTTCATTTTGCAGCTGACAGGACTCTTGCATGACTGTATGACACAGTGTTATTGTCTCCATATGATGTAGCTACATGTGTTGAGAGTAAGGTTTGGGTAAGCCACATTAATACTGTACTTCATTTTGCAGCTGACAGGACTCTTGCATGACCGTATGACGCAGTGTTATTGTCTCCATATGATGTAGCTATATGTGTTGAGAGTAAGGTCTGGGTAAGCCACATTAATACTGTACTTCATTTTGCAGCTGACCGGACTCTTGCATGACCGTATGATGGAGTGTTATTGTCTCCATATGATGTAGCTACATGTGTTGAGAGTAAGGTCTGGGTAAGCCACATTAATACTGTACTTCATTTTGCAGCTGACAGGACTCTTGCATGACCGTATGATGGAGTGTTATTGTCTCCATATGATGTAGCTACATGTGTTGAGAGTAAGGTTTGGGTAAGCCACATTAATACTGTACTTCATTTTGCAGTTGACCGGACTCTTGCATGACCGTATGACACAGTGTTATATCTCCATATGATGTAGCTACATGTGTTGAGAGTAAGGTCTGGGTAAGCCACATTAATACTGTACTTCATTTTGCAGCTGAGAGGACTCTTGCATGACCGTATGACACAGTGTTATTGTCTCCATACGATGTAGCTACATGTGTTGAGAGTAAGGTCTGGGTAAGCCACATTAATACTGTACTTCATTTTGCAGTTGACCGGACTCTTGCATGACCGTATGACGCAGTGTTATTGTCTCCATATGATGTAGCTACATGTGTTGAGAGTAAGGTCTGGGTAAGCCACATTAATACTGTACTTCATTTTGCAGTTGACCGGACTCTTGCATGACCGTATGATGCAGTGTTATTGTCTCCATATGATGTAGCTACATGTGTTGAGAGTAAGGTCTGGGTAAGCCACATTAATACTGTACTTCATTTTGCAGCTGACAGGACTCTTGCATGACCGTATGACACAGTGTTATTGTCTCCATATGATGTAGCTACATGTGTTGAGAGTAAGGTCTGGGTAAGCCACATTAATACTGTACTTCATTTTGCAGTTGACCGGACTCTTGCATGACCGTATGCCACAGTGTTATTGTCTCCATATGATGTAGCTACATGTGTTGAGAGTAAGGTCTGGGTAAGCCACATTAATACTGTACTCCTTCATTTTGCAGTTGACAGGACTCTTGCATGACCGTATGACGCAGTGTTATTGTCTCCATATGATGTAGCTACATGTGTTGAGAGTAAGGTCTGGGTAAGCCACATTAATACTGTACTTCATTTTGCAGTTGACCGGACTCTTGCATGACCGTATGACACAGTGTTATTGTCTCCATATGATGTAGCTACATGTGTTGAGAGTAAGGTCTGGGTAAGCCACATTAATACTGTACTCCTTCATTTTGCAGCTGACAGGACTCTTGCATGACCGTATGACGCAGTGTTATTGTCTCCATATGATGTAGCTACATGTGTTGAGAGTAAGGTCTGGGTAAGCCACATTAATACTGTACTCCTTCATTTTGCAGCTGACAGGACTCTTGCATGACCGTATGACACAGTGTTATTGTCTCCATATGATGTAGCTACATGTGTTGAGAGTAAGGTTTGGGTAAGCCACATTAATACTGTACTTCATTTTGCAGCTGACTGGACTCTTGCATGACCGTATGACACAGTGTTATTGTCTCCATATGATGTAGCTACATGTGTTGAGAGTAAGGTCTGGGTAAGCCACATTAATACTGTACTCCTTCATTTTGCAGCTGACCGGACTCTTGCATGACTGTATGACGCAGTGTTATTGTCTCCATATGATGTAGCTACATGTGTTGAGAGTAAGGTCTGGGTAAGCCACATTAATACTGTACTTCATTTTGCAGCTGACAGGACTCTTGCATGACCGTATGACGCAGTGTTATTGTCTCCATATGATGTAGCTACATGTGTTGAGAGTAAGGTCTGGGTAAGCCACATTAATACTGTACTTCATTTTGCAGCTGACAGGACTCTTGCATGACCGTATGACACAGTGTTATTGTCTCCATATGATGTAGCTACATGTGTTGAGAGTAAGGTCTGGGTAAGCCACATTAATACTGTACTTCATTTTGCAGCTGACAGGACTCTTGCATGACCGTATGACGCAGTGTTATTGTCTCCATATGATGTAGCTACATGTGTTGAGAGTAAGGTCTGGGTAAGCCACATTAATACTGTACTTCATTTTACAGCTGACCGGACTCTTGCATGACCGTATGACGCAGTGTTATATCTCCATATGATGTAGCTACATGTGTTGAGAGTAAGGTCTGGGTAAGCCACATTAATACTGTACTTCATTTTGCAGCTGACAGGACTCTTGCATGACCGTATGACACAGTGTTATTGTCTCCATACGATGTAGCTACATGTGTTGAGAGTAAGGTCTGGGTAAGCCACATTAATACTGTACTTCATTTTGCAGTTGACCGGACTCTTGCATGACCGTATGACGCAGTGTTATTGTCTCCATATGATGTAGCTACATGTGTTGAGAGTAAGGTCTGGGTAAGCCACATTAATACTGTACTTCATTTTGCAGTTGACCGGACTCTTGCATGACCGTATGATGCAGTGTTATTGTCTCCATATGATGTAGCTACATGTGTTGAGAGTAAGGTCTGGGTAAGCCACATTAATACTGTACTTCATTTTGCAGCTGACTGGACTCTTGCATGACCGTATGACGCAGTGTTATTGTCTCCATATGATGTAGCTACATGTGTTGAGAGTAAGGTCTGGGTAAGCCACATTAATACTGTACTTCATTTTGCAGCTGACAGGACTCTTGCATGACCGTATGACACAGTGTTATTGTCTCCATATGATGTAGCTACATGTGTTGAGAGTAAGGTCTGGGTAAGCCACATTAATACTGTACTTCATTTTGCAGCTGACAGGACTCTTGCATGACCGTATGACACAGTGTTATTGTCTCCATATGATGTAGCTACATGTGTTGAGAGTAAGGTTTGGGTAAGCCACATTAATACTGTACTTCTTCATTTTGCAGCTGACAGGACTCTTGCATGACTGTATGACACAGTGTTATTGTCTCCATATGATGTAGCTACATGTGTTGAGAGTAAGGTCTGGGTAAGCCACATTAATACTGTACTTCATTTTGCAGCTGACAGGACTCTTGCATGACCGTATGACACAGTGTTATTGTCTCCATATGATGTAGCTACATGTGTTGAGAGTAAGGTTTGGGTAAGCCACATTAATACTGTACTTCTTCATTTTGCAGCTGACAGGACTCTTGCATGACTGTATGACACAGTGTTATTGTCTCCATATGATGTAGCTACATGTGTTGAGAGTAAGGTTTGGGTAAGCCACATTAATACTGTACTTCATTTTGCAGCTGACAGGACTCTTGCATGACCGTATGACGCAGTGTTATTGTCTCCATATGATGTAGCTACATGTGTTGAGAGTAAGGTCTGGGTAAGCCACATTAATACTGTACTTCATTTTGCAGCTGACTGGACTCTTGCATGACCGTATGACGCAGTGTTATTGTCTCCATATGATGTAGCTACATGTGTTGAGAGTAAGGTCTGGGTAAGCCACATTAATACTGTACTTCATTTTGCAGCTGACAGGACTCTTGCATGACCGTATGACACAGTGTTATTGTCTCCATATGATGTAGCTACATGTGTTGAGAGTAAGGTCTGGGTAAGCCACATTAATACTGTACTTCATTTTGCAGCTGACTGGACTCTTGCATGACCGTATGACGCAGTGTTATTGTCTCCATATGATGTAGCTACATGTGTTGAGAGTAAGGTCTGGGTAAGCCACATTAATACTGTACTTCATTTTGCAGCTGACAGGACTCTTGCATGACCGTATGACACAGTGTTATTGTCTCCATATGATGTAGCTACATGTGTTGAGAGTAAGGTCTGGGTAAGCCACATTAATACTGTACTTCATTTTGCAGTTGACCGGACTCTTGCATGACCGTATGACACAGTGTTATTGTCTCCATATGATGTAGCTACATGTGTTGAGAGTAAGGTCTGGGTAAGCCACATTAATACTGTACTCCTTCATTTTGCAGCTGACAGGACTCTTGCATGACCGTATGACACAGTGTTATTGTCTCCATATGATGTAGCTACATGTGTTGAGAGTAAGGTCTGGGTAAGCCACATTAATACTGTACTTCATTTTGCAGCTGACAGGACTCTTGCATGACCGTATGACACAGTGTTATTGTCTCCATATGATGTAGCTACATGTGTTGAGAGTAAGGTCTGGGTAAGCCACATTAATACTGTACTTCATTTTGCAGTTGACCGGACTCTTGCATGACCGTATGACACAGTGTTATTGTCTCCATATGATGTAGCTACATGTGTTGAGAGTAAGGTCTGGGTAAGCCACATTAATACTGTACTTCATTTTGCAGCTGACAGGACTCTTGCATGACTGTATGACACAGTGTTATTGTCTCCATATGATGTAGCTACATGTGTTGAGAGTAAGGTCTGGGTAAGCCACATTAATACTGTACTTCATTTTGCAGCTGACAGGACTCTTGCATGACCGTATGACACAGTGTTATTGTCTCCATACGATGTAGCTACATGTGTTGAGAGTAAGGTCTGGGTAAGCCACATTAATACTGTACTTCATTTTGCAGTTGACCGGACTCTTGCATGACCGTATGACGCAGTGTTATTGTCTCCATATGATGTAGCTACATGTGTTGAGAGTAAGGTCTGGGTAAGCCACATTAATACTGTACTTCATTTTGCAGTTGACCGGACTCTTGCATGACCGTATGATGCAGTGTTATTGTCTCCATATGATGTAGCTACATGTGTTGAGAGTAAGGTCTGGGTAAGCCACATTAATACTGTACTTCATTTTGCAGCTGACTGGACTCTTGCATGACCGTATGACGCAGTGTTATTGTCTCCATATGATGTAGCTACATGTGTTGAGAGTAAGGTCTGGGTAAGCCACATTAATACTGTACTTCATTTTGCAGCTGACAGGACTCTTGCATGACCGTATGACACAGTGTTATTGTCTCCATATGATGTAGCTACATGTGTTGAGAGTAAGGTCTGGGTAAGCCACATTAATACTGTACTTCTTCATTTTGCAGCTGACAGGACTCTTGCATGACCGTATGACGCAGTGTTATTGTCTCCATATGATGTAGCTACATGTGTTGAGAGTAAGGTCTGGGTAAGCCACATTAATACTGTACTTCTTCATTTTGCAGCTGACAGGACTCTTGCATGACCGTATGACGCAGTGTTATTGTCTCCATATGATGTAGCTACATGTGTTGAGAGTAAGGTCTGGGTAAGCCACATTAATACTGTACTTCTTCATTTTGCAGCTGACAGGACTCTTGCATGACCGTATGACGCAGTGTTATTGTCTCCATATGATGTAGCTACATGTGTTGAGAGTAAGGTCTGGGTAAGCCACATTAATACTGTACTTCATTTTGCAGCTGACTGGACTCTTGCATGACTGTATGACGCAGTGTTATTGTCTCCATATGATGTAGCTACATGTGTTGAGAGTAAGGTCTGGGTAAGCCACATTAATACTGTACTTCATTTTGCAGCTGACAGGACTCTTGCATGACCGTATGATGCAGTGTTATTGTCTCCATATGATGTAGCTACATGTGTTGAGAGTAAGGTCTGGGTAAGCCACATTAATACTGTACTCCTTCATTTTGCAGCTGACAGGACTCTTGCATGACCGTATGACGCAGTGTTATTGTCTCCATATGATGTAGCTACATGTGTTGAGAGTAAGGTCTGGGTAAGCCACATTAATACTGTACTTCATTTTGCAGCTGACAGGACTCTTGCATGACTGTATGACACAGTGTTATTGTCTCCATACGATGTAGCTACATGTGTTGAGAGTAAGGTTTGGGTAAGCCACATTAATACTGTACTTCATTTTGCAGCTGACTGGACTCTTGCATGACCGTATGACACAGTGTTATTGTCTCCATATGATGTAGCTACATGTGTTGAGAGTAAGGTCTGGGTAAGCCACATTAATACTGTACTTCATTTTGCAGCTGACTGGACTCTTGCATGACCGTATGACACAGTGTTATTGTCTCCATACGATGTAGCTACATGTGTTGAGAGTAAGGTTTGGGTAAGCCACATTAATACTGTACTTCATTTTGCAGCTGACTGGACTCTTGCATGACCGTATGACACAGTGTTATTGTCTCCATACGATGTAGCTACATGTGTTGAGAGTAAGGTCTGGGTAAGCCACATTAATACTGTACTTCATTTTGCAGCTGACTGGACTCTTGCATGACCGTATGACACAGTGTTATTGTCTCCATATGATGTAGCTACATGTGTTGAGAGTAAGGTCTGGGTAAGCCACATTAATACTGTACTTCATTTTACAGCTGACAGGACTCTTGCATGACCGTATGATGCAGTGTTATTGTCTCCATATGATGTAGCTACATGTGTTGAGAGTAAGGTCTGGGTAAGCCACATTAATACTGTACTTCATTTTGCAGCTGACAGGACTCTTGCATGACCGTATGACGCAGTGTTATTGTCTCCATATGATGTAGCTACATGTGTTGAGAGTAAGGTCTGGGTAAGCCACATTAATACTGTACTTCATTTTGCAGCTGACAGGACTCTTGCATGACCGTATGACGCAGTGTTATTGTCTCCATATGATGTAGCTACATGTGTTGAGAGTAAGGTCTGGGTAAGCCACATTAATACTGTACTTCATTTTGCAGTTGACCGGACTCTTGCATGACCGTATGACACAGTGTTATTGTCTCCATATGATGTAGCTACATGTGTTGAGAGTAAGGTTTGGGTAAGCCACATTAATACTGTACTCCTTCATTTTGCAGCTGACAGGACTCTTGCATGACCGTATGACGCAGTGTTATTGTCTCCATATGATGTAGCTACATGTGTTGAGAGTAAGGTCTGGGTAAGCCACATTAATACTGTACTCCTTCATTTTGCAGCTGACAGGACTCTTGCATGACCGTATGACGCAGTGTTATTGTCTCCATATGATGTAGCTACATGTGTTGAGAGTAAGGTTTGGGTAAGCCACATTAATACTGTACTCCTTCATTTTGCAGCTGACAGGACTCTTGCATGACCGTATGACGCAGTGTTATTGTCTCCATATGATGTAGCTACATGTGTTGAGAGTAAGGTTTGGGTAAGCCACATTAATACTGTACTTCTTCATTTTGCAGCTGACAGGACTCTTGCATGACCGTATGACGCAGTGTTATTGTCTCCATATGATGTAGCTACATGTGTTGAGAGTAAGGTCTGGGTAAGCCACATTAATACTGTACTCCTTCATTTTGCAGTTGACAGGACTCTTGCATGACCGTATGACGCAGTGTTATTGTCTCCATATGATGTAGCTACATGTGTTGAGAGTAAGGTCTGGGTAAGCCACATTAATACTGTACTTCATTTTGCAGTTGACCGGACTCTTGCATGACCGTATGACACAGTGTTATTGTCTCCATATGATGTAGCTACATGTGTTGAGAGTAAGGTCTGGGTAAGCCACATTAATACTGTACTTCATTTTGCAGCTGACAGGACTCTTGCATGACCGTATGACGCAGTGTTATTGTCTCCATATGATGTAGCTACATGTGTTGAGAGTAAGGTTTGGGTAAGCCACATTAATACTGTACTTCATTTTGCAGTTGACAGGACTCTTGCATGACCGTATGACACAGTGTTATTGTCTCCATATGATGTAGCTACATGTGTTGAGAGTAAGGTCTGGGTAAGCCACATTAATACTGTACTCCTTCATTTTGCAGCTGACAGGACTCTTGCATGACCGTATGACGCAGTGTTATTGTCTCCATATGATGTAGCTACATGTGTTGAGAGTAAGGTCTGGGTAAGCCACATTAATACTGTACTCCTTCATTTTGCAGCTGACAGGACTCTTGCATGACCGTATGACACAGTGTTATTGTCTCCATATGATGTAGCTACATGTGTTGAGAGTAAGGTCTGGGTAAGCCACATTAATACTGTACTTCATTTTGCAGTTGACCGGACTCTTGCATGACCGTATGACGCAGTGTTATTGTCTCCATATGATGTAGCTACATGTGTTGAGAGTAAGGTCTGGGTAAGCCACATTAATACTGTACTTCATTTTGCAGCTGACAGGACTCTTGCATGACCGTATGACACAGTGTTATTGTCTCCATATGATGTAGCTACATGTGTTGAGAGTAAGGTCTGGGTAAGCCACATTAATACTGTACTTCTTCATTTTGCAGCTGACAGGACTCTTGCATGACCGTATGACACAGTGTTATTGTCTCCATATGATGTAGCTACATGTGTTGAGAGTAAGGTCTGGGTAAGCCACATTAATACTGTACTTCTTCATTTTGCAGCTGACAGGACTCTTGCATGACCGTATGACACAGTGTTATTGTCTCCATATGATGTAGCTACATGTGTTGAGAGTAAGGTCTGGGTAAGCCACATTAATACTGTACTTCATTTTGCAGCTGACAGGACTCTTGCATGACCGTATGATGCAGTGTTATTGTCTCCATATGATGTAGCTACATGTGTTGAGAGTAAGGTCTGGGTAAGCCACATTAATACTGTACTTCATTTTGCAGCTGACTGGACTCTTGCATGACCGTATGACACAGTGTTATTGTCTCCATACGATGTAGCTACATGTGTTGAGAGTAAGGTTTGGGTAAGCCACATTAATACTGTACTTCATTTTGCAGCTGACTGGACTCTTGCATGACCGTATGACACAGTGTTATTGTCTCCATATGATGTAGCTACATGTGTTGAGAGTAAGGTCTGGGTAAGCCACATTAATACTGTACTTCATTTTGCAGCTGACAGGACTCTTGCATGACCGTATGACGCAGTGTTATTGTCTCCATATGATGTAGCTACATGTGTTGAGAGTAAGGTTTGGGTAAGCCACATTAATACTGTACTCCTTCATTTTGCAGCTGACAGGACTCTTGCATGACCGTATGACGCAGTGTTATTGTCTCCATATGATGTAGCTACATGTGTTGAGAGTAAGGTCTGGGTAAGCCACATTAATACTGTACTCCTTCATTTTGCAGCTGACAGGACTCTTGCATGACCGTATGACGCAGTGTTATTGTCTCCATATGATGTAGCTACATGTGTTGAGAGTAAGGTTTGGGTAAGCCACATTAATACTGTACTCCTTCATTTTGCAGCTGACAGGACTCTTGCATGACCGTATGACGCAGTGTTATTGTCTCCATATGATGTAGCTACATGTGTTGAGAGTAAGGTTTGGGTAAGCCACATTAATACTGTACTTCTTCATTTTGCAGCTGACAGGACTCTTGCATGACCGTATGACGCAGTGTTATTGTCTCCATATGATGTAGCTACATGTGTTGAGAGTAAGGTCTGGGTAAGCCACATTAATACTGTACTCCTTCATTTTGCAGTTGACAGGACTCTTGCATGACCGTATGACGCAGTGTTATTGTCTCCATATGATGTAGCTACATGTGTTGAGAGTAAGGTCTGGGTAAGCCACATTAATACTGTACTTCATTTTGCAGTTGACCGGACTCTTGCATGACCGTATGACACAGTGTTATTGTCTCCATATGATGTAGCTACATGTGTTGAGAGTAAGGTCTGGGTAAGCCACATTAATACTGTACTTCATTTTGCAGCTGACAGGACTCTTGCATGACCGTATGACGCAGTGTTATTGTCTCCATATGATGTAGCTACATGTGTTGAGAGTAAGGTTTGGGTAAGCCACATTAATACTGTACTCCTTCATTTTGCAGCTGACAGGACTCTTGCATGACCGTATGACGCAGTGTTATTGTCTCCATATGATGTAGCTACATGTGTTGAGAGTAAGGTTTGGGTAAGCCACATTAATACTGTACTTCTTCATTTTGCAGCTGACAGGACTCTTGCATGACCGTATGACGCAGTGTTATTGTCTCCATATGATGTAGCTACATGTGTTGAGAGTAAGGTCTGGGTAAGCCACATTAATACTGTACTCCTTCATTTTGCAGTTGACAGGACTCTTGCATGACCGTATGACGCAGTGTTATTGTCTCCATATGATGTAGCTACATGTGTTGAGAGTAAGGTCTGGGTAAGCCACATTAATACTGTACTTCATTTTGCAGTTGACCGGACTCTTGCATGACCGTATGACACAGTGTTATTGTCTCCATATGATGTAGCTACATGTGTTGAGAGTAAGGTCTGGGTAAGCCACATTAATACTGTACTTCATTTTGCAGCTGACAGGACTCTTGCATGACCGTATGACGCAGTGTTATTGTCTCCATATGATGTAGCTACATGTGTTGAGAGTAAGGTTTGGGTAAGCCACATTAATACTGTACTTCATTTTGCAGTTGACAGGACTCTTGCATGACCGTATGACACAGTGTTATTGTCTCCATATGATGTAGCTACATGTGTTGAGAGTAAGGTCTGGGTAAGCCACATTAATACTGTACTCCTTCATTTTGCAGCTGACAGGACTCTTGCATGACCGTATGACGCAGTGTTATTGTCTCCATATGATGTAGCTACATGTGTTGAGAGTAAGGTCTGGGTAAGCCACATTAATACTGTACTCCTTCATTTTGCAGCTGACAGGACTCTTGCATGACCGTATGACACAGTGTTATTGTCTCCATATGATGTAGCTACATGTGTTGAGAGTAAGGTCTGGGTAAGCCACATTAATACTGTACTTCATTTTGCAGTTGACCGGACTCTTGCATGACCGTATGACGCAGTGTTATTGTCTCCATATGATGTAGCTACATGTGTTGAGAGTAAGGTCTGGGTAAGCCACATTAATACTGTACTTCATTTTGCAGCTGACAGGACTCTTGCATGACCGTATGACACAGTGTTATTGTCTCCATATGATGTAGCTACATGTGTTGAGAGTAAGGTCTGGGTAAGCCACATTAATACTGTACTTCTTCATTTTGCAGCTGACAGGACTCTTGCATGACCGTATGACGCAGTGTTATTGTCTCCATATGATGTAGCTACATGTGTTGAGAGTAAGGTCTGGGTAAGCCACATTAATACTGTACTTCTTCATTTTGCAGCTGACAGGACTCTTGCATGACCGTATGACGCAGTGTTATTGTCTCCATATGATGTAGCTACATGTGTTGAGAGTAAGGTCTGGGTAAGCCACATTAATACTGTACTTCATTTTGCAGCTGACTGGACTCTTGCATGACTGTATGACGCAGTGTTATTGTCTCCATATGATGTAGCTACATGTGTTGAGAGTAAGGTCTGGGTAAGCCACATTAATACTGTACTTCATTTTGCAGCTGACAGGACTCTTGCATGACCGTATGATGCAGTGTTATTGTCTCCATATGATGTAGCTACATGTGTTGAGAGTAAGGTCTGGGTAAGCCACATTAATACTGTACTTCATTTTGCAGCTGACTGGACTCTTGCATGACCGTATGACACAGTGTTATTGTCTCCATACGATGTAGCTACATGTGTTGAGAGTAAGGTTTGGGTAAGCCACATTAATACTGTACTTCATTTTGCAGCTGACTGGACTCTTGCATGACCGTATGACACAGTGTTATTGTCTCCATATGATGTAGCTACATGTGTTGAGAGTAAGGTCTGGGTAAGCCACATTAATACTGTACTTCATTTTGCAGCTGACTGGACTCTTGCATGACCGTATGACACAGTGTTATTGTCTCCATACGATGTAGCTACATGTGTTGAGAGTAAGGTCTGGGTAAGCCACATTAATACTGTACTTCATTTTGCAGCTGACTGGACTCTTGCATGACCGTATGACGCAGTGTTATTGTCTCCATATGATGTAGCTACATGTGTTGAGAGTAAGGTCTGGGTAAGCCACATTAATACTGTACTTCATTTTACAGCTGACAGGACTCTTGCATGACCGTATGATGCAGTGTTATTGTCTCCATATGATGTAGCTACATGTGTTGAGAGTAAGGTCTGGGTAAGCCACATTAATACTGTACTTCATTTTGCAGCTGACAGGACTCTTGCATGACCGTATGACGCAGTGTTATTGTCTCCATATGATGTAGCTACATGTGTTGAGAGTAAGGTCTGGGTAAGCCACATTAATACTGTACTTCATTTTGCAGCTGACAGGACTCTTGCATGACCGTATGACGCAGTGTTATTGTCTCCATATGATGTAGCTACATGTGTTGAGAGTAAGGTCTGGGTAAGCCACATTAATACTGTACTTCATTTTGCAGTTGACCGGACTCTTGCATGACCGTATGACACAGTGTTATTGTCTCCATATGATGTAGCTACATGTGTTGAGAGTAAGGTTTGGGTAAGCCACATTAATACTGTACTCCTTCATTTTGCAGCTGACAGGACTCTTGCATGACCGTATGACGCAGTGTTATTGTCTCCATATGATGTAGCTACATGTGTTGAGAGTAAGGTCTGGGTAAGCCACATTAATACTGTACTCCTTCATTTTGCAGCTGACAGGACTCTTGCATGACCGTATGACGCAGTGTTATTGTCTCCATATGATGTAGCTACATGTGTTGAGAGTAAGGTTTGGGTAAGCCACATTAATACTGTACTCCTTCATTTTGCAGCTGACAGGACTCTTGCATGACCGTATGACGCAGTGTTATTGTCTCCATATGATGTAGCTACATGTGTTGAGAGTAAGGTTTGGGTAAGCCACATTAATACTGTACTTCATTTTGCAGCTGACAGGACTCTTGCATGACCGTATGACGCAGTGTTATTGTCTCCATATGATGTAGCTACATGTGTTGAGAGTAAGGTCTGGGTAAGCCACATTAATACTGTACTCCTTCATTTTGCAGTTGACAGGACTCTTGCATGACCGTATGACGCAGTGTTATTGTCTCCATATGATGTAGCTACATGTGTTGAGAGTAAGGTCTGGGTAAGCCACATTAATACTGTACTTCATTTTGCAGTTGACCGGACTCTTGCATGACCGTATGACACAGTGTTATTGTCTCCATATGATGTAGCTACATGTGTTGAGAGTAAGGTCTGGGTAAGCCACATTAATACTGTACTTCATTTTGCAGCTGACAGGACTCTTGCATGACCGTATGACGCAGTGTTATTGTCTCCATATGATGTAGCTACATGTGTTGAGAGTAAGGTTTGGGTAAGCCACATTAATACTGTACTTCATTTTGCAGTTGACAGGACTCTTGCATGACCGTATGACACAGTGTTATTGTCTCCATATGATGTAGCTACATGTGTTGAGAGTAAGGTCTGGGTAAGCCACATTAATACTGTACTCCTTCATTTTGCAGCTGACAGGACTCTTGCATGACCGTATGACGCAGTGTTATTGTCTCCATATGATGTAGCTACATGTGTTGAGAGTAAGGTCTGGGTAAGCCACATTAATACTGTACTCCTTCATTTTGCAGCTGACAGGACTCTTGCATGACCGTATGACACAGTGTTATTGTCTCCATATGATGTAGCTACATGTGTTGAGAGTAAGGTCTGGGTAAGCCACATTAATACTGTACTTCATTTTGCAGTTGACCGGACTCTTGCATGACTGTATGATGCAGTGTTATTGTCTCCATATGATGTAGCTACATGTGTTGAGAGTAAGGTCTGGGTAAGCCACATTAATACTGTACTCCTTCATTTTGCAGTTGACCGGACTCTTGCATGACCGTATGACACAGTGTTATTGTCTCCATATGATGTAGCTACATGTGTTGAGAGTAAGGTCTGGGTAAGCCACATTAATACTGTACTTCATTTTGCAGTTGACCGGACTCTTGCATGACCGTATGACACAGTGTTATTGTCTCCATATGATGTAGCTACATGTGTTGAGAGTAAGGTCTGGGTAAGCCACATTAATACTGTACTCCTTCATTTTGCAGCTGACAGGACTCTTGCATGACCGTATGACGCAGTGTTATTGTCTCCATATGATGTAGCTACATGTGTTGAGAGTAAGGTCTGGGTAAGCCACATTAATACTGTACTTCATTTTGCAGTTGACCGGACTCTTGCATGACCGTATGATGCAGTGTTATTGTCTCCATATGATGTAGCTACATGTGTTGAGAGTAAGGTCTGGGTAAGCCACATTAATACTGTACTTCATTTTGCAGCTGACTGGACTCTTGCATGACCGTATGACACAGTGTTATTGTCTCCATATGATGTAGCTACATGTGTTGAGAGTAAGGTCTGGGTAAGCCACATTAATACTGTACTTCATTTTGCAGTTGACCGGACTCTTGCATGACCGTATGACACAGTGTTATTGTCTCCATATGATGTAGCTACATGTGTTGAGAGTAAGGTTTGGGTAAGCCACATTAATACTGTACTTCATTTTGCAGTTGACCGGACTCTTGCATGACTGTATGACACAGTGTTATTGTCTCCATATGATGTAGCTACATGTGTTGAGAGTAAGGTCTGGGTAAGCCACATTAATACTGTACTTCATTTTGCAGCTGACAGGACTCTTGCATGACTGTATGACACAGTGTTATTGTCTCCATATGATGTAGCTACATGTGTTGAGAGTAAGGTTTGGGTAAGCCACATTAATACTGTACTCCTTCATTTTGCAGCTGACAGGACTCTTGCATGACCGTATGACACAGTGTTATTGTCTCCATATGATGTAGCTACATGTGTTGAGAGTAAGGTCTGGGTAAGCCACATTAATACTGTACTCCTTCATTTTGCAGCTGACAGGACTCTTGCATGACCGTATGACGCAGTGTTATTGTCTCCATATGATGTAGCTACATGTGTTGAGAGTAAGGTCTGGGTAAGCCACATTAATACTGTACTTCATTTTGCAGTTGACAGGACTCTTGCATGACCGTATGATGCAGTGTTATATCTCCATATGATGTAGCTACATGTGTTGAGAGTAAGGTTTGGGTAAGCCACATTAATACTGTACTTCATTTTGCAGTTGACAGGACTCTTGCATGACCGTATGATGCAGTGTTATATCTCCATATGATGTAGCTACATGTGTTGAGAGTAAGGTCTGGGTAAGCCACATTAATACTGTACTTCATTTTGCAGTTGACAGGACTCTTGCATGACCGTATGATGCAGTGTTATATCTCCATATGATGTAGCTACATGTGTTGAGAGTAAGGTTTGGGTAAGCCACATTAATACTGTACTTCATTTTGCAGTTGACAGGACTCTTGCATGACCGTATGATGCAGTGTTATATCTCCATATGATGTAGCTACATGTGTTGAGAGTAAGGTCTGGGTAAGCCACATTAATACTGTACTTCATTTTGCAGTTGACAGGACTCTTGCATGACCGTATGATGCAGTGTTATATCTCCATATGATGTAGCTACATGTGTTGAGAGTAAGGTCTGGGTAAGCCACATTAATACTGTACTTCATTTTGCAGTTGACAGGACTCTTGCATGACCGTATGACACAGTGTTATTGTCTCCATATGATGTAGCTACATGTGTTGAGAGTAAGGTTTGGGTAAGCCACATTAATACTGTACTTCATTTTGCAGCTGACCGGACTCTTGCATGACCGTATGCCACAGTGTTATTGTCTCCATATGATGTAGCTACATGTGTTGAGAGTAAGGTCTGGGTAAGCCACATTAATACTGTACTTCATTTTGCAGTTGACCGGACTCTTGCATGACCGTATGACACAGTGTTATTGTCTCCATATGATGTAGCTACATGTGTTGAGAGTAAGGTCTGGGTAAGCCACATTAATACTGTACTTCATTTTGCAGCTGACCGGACTCTTGCATGACCGTATGACGCAGTGTTATTGTCTCCATATGATGTAGCTACATGTGTTGAGAGTAAGGTCTGGGTAAGCCACATTAATACTGTACTCCTTCATTTTGCAGCTGACAGGACTCTTGCATGACCGTATGACGCAGTGCAGATATTACGAACCAATTAAGAGTTTTGAATTAGGAATCGTACCAGAACAGTGGTATGAAGTGGACATTTTGTCTCAAGGAAGGGCAGCTCTGGAAGAAGTAAATGCCCGTCTTGGTAAGGTATTTTTTAATAGTCCTTTGTTTTCTGATGTTGACAAAATCTTTGAATGAAATTAAATTCAAGAAGCAATAAAATTTTGCTATCTCTCTGTTGACATACATCTTTGAAGGTATAAAGTATAACCTTTAATTTTCTTTGTCGAATGAGCTTTGCTCTATAATTTATTGCAAAAAACAAAAATAATACATTTAAAATTGTTTTTTAGCTTTGACTGAAAACATAAAAAAATAATCCAATGGACTTTAATACTGATTCCTGCCCAATTTACCTAAGTTTGTCACTTATTTTCAGCACATTAAATTTTTTCTTACAATTTTTGTCTTTGGTTACATCATTTTGGTTAAATCAATCAAATTTTGCATAGAGATATGTTTTATACTTAAGAAAGAGACTGATGCTGAGTTTCACCAACCATTAAGAAATCTGGCTCAATCAGTTTTGTCATGTCATTATTGATAATCACATTAAAATGCAATGTGATTAACTATGATGACTAGTAGCATAATTTTGTGAATGTTGGCAACCGTTGCTTGTAATGTGTCTTTCCACTAATACATTTGAAGGCACTGGAGTTGTGCCTTCAAAAAGAAAAGGAAGCATACATGCATGCTTCTGTTTATATCTTTGCTATGTTATAAAGGGTAGGGGTACAGGCACAGAGTGGGACACGTCGCTCACATCGACCTACACAGGTCTATTGTGGCTACCACCCCCCAGGAGGCAGGGATGAAACGAGAGAACCGAAGGGGTGCTATCAGACCCGCAACTAGACAGGCCCACCAGAGACACGTGGAAATCCCTAACCAGTGCTAAGATATCTTCATCCCGGCGCAAGGTCCTGCCAAGCAGCCAGCATCACAATCACACCACTAGTTCGGGTCAGTATCGAAGGATGCATCCCATCCCCCCTCCCCCTCGATGGAGGACAAGGGCCACCAGACGCCACGCAGCACCGAGAACAGCAGTTACCCTGCACAGTCATCTACGCCATCTGCCCAACACTGCCTACACTATATGCCTGGAACTGCACCACCTGAAAAATGATAAGGAAATGATGGAAAGGAAACCGTGGTATGAAATAATGCAGCCCAGCATTCGCCTAAGTGACATGGGGAAACCACAGAAAAACCCATATCAGAGTGCACAGCCACGGGGATCAAACCTGCGACCTCCCAAATGCTGGCCACAGACGTTACCGCCTGAGCCATCCTGCACGGTGCTGTGTTATTAACTGGAGCTTGTATTGCACAGCTGAGCAGAAGTACTTAATTAATTAGCACTACATATAATTTCCACAGGAAAGGTGTCATTAAGTAGGGTTTGAAATGGCAGCTGTCACCAGAATGCCATTTATTCTTCTTTCTTAGACATTTTCAACTGACTCAAGTTAAACATGAAATGGTTGTGAACAGAATCTATCATGCTACCATATTTGTAATTCATAACGTACATTGTAAATCATAAATGGGTAAACGCAGGGTGTAAAAAAAAAGTAACAGAATTTTTCTTTTTCTTAAAGAATCTTTATTTATTCAACATCAACTTTGTCCCCTTCAGAGTAATCCCCTTCAAATATAATACACTTGTGCCAGTGCTTTTTTCAATCTTGGAAGCACTTCAGGAACTCACTTTTTGTTGTGGTGTTCAGCTCCTTCCACAATTCTGTTTTTGTCTCCTCAATGGTGGCAAAATGACGTCCTTACGTGGTTCTCTTCAGTGTCTGGAATAAAAAGAAGTCACAGGGGGCCATGTCCAGCAAATATAGTGGTTGAGGCAATATAACGGTCTTGTTTTTTGCCAGAAAATCATGACCAAGCATTGAGGTGTGAGTGGGAGCATTATCGTGATGCAATTTCCACAAGTACTTTTGCCACAATTTTGGTATTTTTTCACATTACTTCACACAAATGGCACATAATTTCTAGGTAGTATTCCTTATCGACTGTACAATCATGAAGCAAGAACTCACAATGTACTATGCCATTGTAATTGAAGAAAACGGTTAGGAGACCCTTCACATGTGATAGAACGTGTTGAACTTTTTTTGGTCGTGGCTCTTCAGGCAGTTTCCATTGGGATGATTGGGTCTTGGTTTTGACGTCATACCCACATACCCATGTTTTGTCGCCTGTCCAAGCACACCTGTAAAATGCTCATTCAGATGAATCTCCAATGAGTGATTAACAAATTTTAATTTAAAGTAGGAAATCCGCACAATGTGCATAATGTAAAGTTAACTTCACTGAGTCATTGTTCGGTAATTTTTTAAGTTAGCAGTTAAGGATGTTGTTCCCTATGACACATTATGACATGGTAGCAGTCACAGAATTTTGCACACAGCTCACAAATACACTGGGGATTTGGTTCATGGTGTTTCTTGGTATTGCCAATTTTATGATGGAACCTATGTGTTGCCATTCTCGTCACTAGATGTCTGAGTTCGTAGCCTGCTTGTCTCCAGTCCGTTGTCGTCATTGTGTCCGTGGAGTAAGATTCCATCCATATTAGATCTTTCTTCCTTTTTAGTTCGTCTATTGTGGTGTTGTATTTTATATTGTTGTTATTGTATAATGTGACACCCATTCATGCTAAAATCTTCTTTCTCATGTGCAAATGCTCATGCAAAACGTCCAGACACAACTTGATTCAACTGTCATTTAACACAGTGTGGTGGTGTTTGAGAACGCATTTTTCAGGCATTTGAGTAATTGTGTATCCTTAATGTTTGTTGTCAAAATTAGAATGGCTGCATTTCAACTGTGTTGTCCATTTTATCACATTAGAAAATTATGTTGAAAAAATGTTCCAAAGTGCAATACTGTTCCTTGTTTGGCATTAAACCTTTTAATACAGAATATTTAATCACTGCATAACATTCAGTTTTATTCATTTTCAGAAGAAATCTGAACTTGCTTTTGCAGTATGTACTATAACAATCAAACAAATTAAAATACATGTATGACATGTGCTAACTAAAGGATCGTACTTAAGAATTAATGTTCCTATTGGGTGTTGCTAGCACCATCTCTGTGCATGACCTTGAAATGTATGGACCACCTGAGTATTTACATTTTTGCTTCACTTTTACTAGCCTCATGCCTCATTTGGTACTAATTATTGGTATTTTTAAGAAACTTGTCAAATTACAGGTAAATTTGCAGCTTGAAACACGTAACATTAATTACAATGGCTATTAAAATTGTCAAAAATAAATTTAAAATGATGTATTTTTGCATTGATTGCAGGCTTGGCATTTGATGAATGGGATCTGGACTTTTATACGAATCTCTTCAAAAACAAACTTAAACGTAATCCTACCAGTGTGGAGTGCTTTGACTTAGCTCAGTCCAATAGTGAACACAGCAGACATTGGTTCTTCAAGGTACCTATATCATAAATAAGTATGGTTTAAAAGAATCTGACAACCATGTTGATATGAACTTCAATTTTTGCGCTGCATGTCATGGATCTTGTTGGGTAGAACATACAAGAGCCGAATTAGTGTCTGTATTACTCTTGAAGTAAAATAATACACTTTAAGTGCAATGGTACTTGTTGGCATATAATCATGGTTTCATTAACAAAAACATATTTCAGCACTGCATATTCATGTTGCTGGGAGTATCAAAAATCACTAAAGAAACAAGGGATGTGGTTTTCATTTGAACCAGATTGATTATCATAAAACTTGGTAGAATTATCAAAAACAGTTTCATTTTTCTTGTAGTTTTAAATAGACTTGTCCGACAAAGACAGCAAAGCTCAATATATCATAGTTCTAAGAACTTCCTCCCTCCGAGCTAATTGTTCCCAATACATTAAGCAGAGTAGCAGCTCTCGGCAAGCAATATATTTCTTTGATTAGAAGTTCAAATGACAATGTTTATAATCCACATAGATGCCAATGTATTTTTATTTAATATTTTAGATGAAATATTTTCCAGGGTGTTTTACTGTGGTCTTCTGGAGATTGGTGTTCCAGGCGTTTTGTCTACAGCTGCATTAGACATGCTCAGTGGCGCTGTCGAAGTTTCCTCGGAGAAGGCATCAGTGTGTCTGATCCGTTGACTGTCGTTTTCGCTCTGTTTAAACAATGCGTGTTGTCCGCTGGTTAGTCTGGGGCTCTGCTCTCTTGTGATTGACTTGCTCTGTTTGCCTGTTTCTTATAACATACTTTGCTTTCAATAACTGTATACGAGTTATTGTTTACTCTTAAGGCTTCTTTCTTCTTATTAGAATTGTTAGGATGCTTATAGATTTCAGTAGCCTCTCACTGTAGTCAGGCATGGTAGTGTGTAGTTGATGTAAGGATGCACATATCCTGGAACACCAACCTCCAGCACACCATGGCAAAACAGCCCACAAGATATTTCATCTTATAATTTTGAACTGGCTGTGAAAACCTACTTACTTTAATATTAATATTTTAGATTTATTAAAAGAAGCAACAAGTATTATTATATACCCTGCTGTAATAAGATTCATCTGTTACTGCCTGACATTAGAAGAATCTAAAAGTTTAAATTAAGAACATATTAGAAACTAAAAGCTCCACTTATTAATATTGCTTTTGCTTTCTAATTTGTTCTTAATTTAGATTTTGTTGCTTCACCTGAAGGTTGCAACTATTGTTTTTCGAGGATACTCAGGAATTACTGTTTGAATGTTTGGTAGTTCCCATCTTTTATTTTTTGATTTTTCATAGTAATATTTTGCAATAATTTTTTGAATTCAGAGTTGACTAATCTTTTAGCTGCATAAAATAGTAGATTAACTATAGATTTTTGTACACCGCTGGTACCCTTTTTTGCAAGAAAATCAGCTTTCTCATTACCACTCAGTCCACAGTGAGCTGGTATCCATTGGAAGACTAGGTGTTTTTGAAGTGCGGTTAGATGGGTAAGAATTTTCCAATGTTCTAGAATAGTTTGGTTTTTTGGTAACAACTCTGAAGTAATTGCTATAATTGCTGCCCTGGAATCTGAGAGAATAACTGCTTGATGAAAATGTGAAATTCTATACAAAAGATTTTGTAGGGCCATTCGAATTGCTTCAATTTCTCCATCAAAGTTTTTAGTTCCATAACCTAAAGATTTGTAACAGGAAATGAGGTGACATGTGACTGCAGCCCCTGCTCCATCTTGGTTTGATATCAGTGATCCATCAGTATAAATATGGAGCCATTCATGTTCCGGAAATCTAGTATGGATTGTCTCTAATGCCAATAATTTTAGAACATTAGACGGAGTATCACTTTTCTTAACTTCTGTCAGGTGTAAAACCGTAAAAATGTAGTGCTCTCTAAAAAGTGGTGACTTTTACTGCTAATTATCTCCAATACAATTTATGTTTGCAAAATGTGAACTTGTATTTTGCACTTCATATCCCCTTTTTTCTGTGCATAAAGATGCATGCCCTTATAGCATTCTGAAGATAATTGGTTGAAAATAATGTAATTTCATTATGAACATTCTGTCAATGTTGATCCTCCGACATCATGAAAAAGTACATAATCTTCAGTCTGTCTTACATCAACATATATATACTTTATATTCTTAAAAAAAAAGACACTCGTCTAAAGGTTACTTGTATTTTGTAGTTATAGGGGCAGTAATTTTCATTATCACTGCTTTTTGTAGCAGCGATTCATGAAGGATATTTTAATCTTTATGAGCAGACCATGAATTGCAGAGAAGAAAAAAATTGGATTGTAATGTATCATTTAGAACATTTCTGAAAAAGTTTCTCAAATGCTCTTTAGTCATTTTTCTACTAGTACTACAATCTGCATAAATATTTGGTGTAAGATTGTGATGAATTTTCTTTTCTACATTTGGCCCAGATCAGTTTGCTACTAACTTCTTGAAAACAAATATGAAGTTTTATACCTAGCTCACCTGACATGTATACTGTATTTACAGGCATAATGGATGCCACGGCATAATACAAGACCTAGTCATATTATCAATCAACATAAATTGGAGGCAAAAAGTTCCTTGCAATAGTAAACACACAATTTTTCAGGTATAAGTTTGCTGCCTACCCCTTCAGCTTCTTGCAAAGCACAACAGGAGTTAAATCAATATCCGTTTCTTTGTGGCAGTTTTTATTAAGAAACGTGTTAGAGCAATGAGATCTTTGTTACAGGGTCTATGTAACAGGCAATAGATAAAGAACAAAATAACAAGGACTATGATATTTTCCAATTAAAGTTCTGATTTCGTAAAAGTAAGTTTATTCTATGTTTTAAATCAGGGGTCTCCATCTAGGGGATATGTGAATGGCGACCACAAGGTACCCAAGCTGAGCAGAACATTACTTCCACTTACTGGTGTTTTGCTCCTCACTGTAACTTTTCTATCTGACCTTACCTTGGTCATCTCTTGTTCTCTTCCGACCCCGATGCTATTAGGGTTCCCGAGGGCTAGGGAGTCTTTATTTTTCCAGCCTCTCCATTTCTCTAATTTCTCTATAAAATCTTAACCCCTAACATGCTGACCTGTCATGGCATGTAACACGTCCTGTGATTGGTAATCGGGGAATATGGTTGATAAATTTATTTTGATAACTCTCATGGTCAGGTCGGTGAGACCCGTAAACTAACGACAGGTGTGGTCCTCCAGACATTCTGGGGGTTGTGAGAGAGCGATGTAACTGCCAAAATATAAAAATATGGTGCTCTCTAAAAAGCAGTTACTATTACTGCTATTGCTCTCTTCAATATTTATGAAACATGAAATGTAAGCAAGGGGAAAATCAGCAGTTGCAGAGCATTTTTGGTCAACTGGAAGAGAAACCTAAGCTTTTAAAGGCCCTTAGGAAACCAGCAGAGCTCTCCATTTAGCAGAAGTTGTTCACACTCAAAAATAACACAATTTATTAAACATTGATGTCCCATGTGAAAAGGATCTCATTCCACAGTATGTCCAACCCTAAATGCTAGAACAGGTAATGATGGAGACAACATTCCCCAAAACATTCCTGTAAATTCTGTGAGAAGGTGAAATTACAGTAATACGAGATGTTAATTGATTTAATATTTCGATTTTTGCATGTGAAGACAATAATATTTAATTTGACTTCCCACCCTACTATCTCTGCATAAAAGTGGCAAAATCTTCAAGTCCCTTATTAGTCCTGATAATTATTTGAACCATAACTGACATTATTTGTTTGATGCTGTATTGTAATACTTTTGATATCATAATGGTGATTGGGTACCCCACAAGCAGGCAATATAGCATTTACTTCAGTAATATATATTTTATATATACTTTATTTGTGCAGGGCAGAATGGTTATTAATGGAAAGGAACAGCCAGAGTCCCTGATAGATATGATCATCAAGACACAGGAGTTTTCAAACCCAAATAATGTGATAAAATTCAGTGATAATAGCAGGTATGTCTGTATGCCACGCCCATTAAATTTTTTTTCTTGCTTAAAGATAGAAATGTCAGAAATAAATAATTTTATCATTGTTGTCATCGTCATCATCATCATCATTTACTTTCATATATATATATATCCTTTTTTCTTACTTTTTCTTTTAATTTTAAGTATGCAAGTCCTAAATGTAATGAAGACTCACTCATAGTTCTAAAGCTTAAGTATAATTTTAGTATGTTAGCCTCAATTGCTATTGAAGTAAATGTTCATTAACAGAGTAATATTGTATTTCTTTCTTTCTTTTTTATAGCCTTTTTTCTCCATGGAAAATAAGCTGAATTAAAATTAATGTTATACCATTTCGTTTCAGTGCAATAGAGGGATTTAAGGTGAAATTCCTCCGTCCAATTTACTCTCAAGAAGGCAGCTTGTTTAAACTGAAAGAAATTAAATCTCATCTCATTTTCACAGCTGAGACACACAACTTTCCAACAGGTGTTGCACCATTCAGGTAATAAAAGTCAAAGCATTTCAAGAAATGCTCAGAAAGAAAACATTTGCCCTTGTCTGAAATAAAAGAACTTTTCTCCGAGTCACTTCTTTTTTCTTTCTTTTAAAGTATGTATCATTGTACTCAAAGATCCACAAATCAACCTCTTCTCTCTTCCAATCTCACATTAAAATGCCAAACACAGGACTCATCTAGTCTGATCTGAATGTTACAACAAACTTACTTTTCTTGTGACCAAGCTTCTCTTTATACTCATACGAAGTTCATCTGGTTATGTAGTTTTGTATAACAATTGATCACAGTATGAAATATTTTGTAAATACCATATAACTACACATTCTATTAGTTCTGACCTATGTCCTCCATTTTAAACAGATTTCCATTCCATTTCTTTAATGTCTTTGGTAGTTTGTTATACAGTTTGGCTCCTATCACACTTGGAACCTTACTGTTACACTTTGGATGCAAGTTTTCTTTGATCCTGCTGTCATGCTTATGTACAGAATTATTCCTTGTAAACACAACCGATTTTGATTTTATATTATCAGACATGCACCGTTTAACTCTTAAACCTACCAACATGATTTTAAATGAAGAGAATAAATACAGAAACATTGTGAACACAATTCTTAAATACAACAAATATCTAGAGACTACTTATCTTAGTATTTTCTGCAAGTTCTTAAAATTAAACACAAACTAGTTTCATGATGCATCATGATATCCTCAGTGCTCTCGTTTATAACAGTTACAATCGTTACAAATGCTCAATTACTCAATATTTCTAGATATTACCAACTACTGAAAACAAAACAAACCTTTAAGAGGTAGAACTGGAACTTAAAAATTCAATGCCACAACTGGGATTTGAACCACAGACCTTCCGCTTGCCGGGCGGACGCTCTAACCACTGAGCTATTGTGACAAACTGCCAGAATGGCATTAAATTCTCAAGCCAGTTCGTATTTCTCCTGGTAAACCACAAAGGCAGTCTCACATCAGAGACAATTACCCCAATGGTGACTTACTATTGCAAGTACTTTATATCCCAGGATTAAATAACAATAGCTCAGTGGTTAGAGCGTCCGCCCGGCAAGCGGAAGGTCTGTGGTTCAAATCCCAGTTGTGGGATTGAACTTTTAAGTTCCAGTTCATTGAATTTTTACTTTCTCTACTGGTAAGTAGATGAAGTACTGTATTCCACCCAAAAATTTGTTGTTGAGATTTCACCAGAAATATATGTTTTGAGACCCCCCTGAATCCAAAAAAAAAGCATTTTTAGAAAAAGGTCTGTGTGTGTGTTAATCAGTCTGTCTGTGTGTCAGTCTGTGGAAAGCATAACTTAAAAACGAAAAGTCAGTTAAAAACCAAAGTTGGTATTTAAGTTTAATGTCTTTCAAGGATGCAACACAAAGATTTTGAAGATAACCCCCACCCTAAACTACCCTTTACGTGGAAAATTTTTCAGATAGTTGTGTGACAAATGAAATGTATATTTCGAATTTTGTAACTTTAGCCTAATTAGTCCTGTTTAACCTGGATGACTTTTGAATAACTCGTAAACCATAAGAGATAAACCAAATCTTACTATACAAAAAATGTTAGATAATGCTGGATTTCTGACAATGAAGTAATTAATCCTCTTGCTCTCCAATATTTTTCACTGATGGATGGGGCGCTAGAAGTGGCCAGGGATATTTGTAGGTGGTCTTGATCCATTTCCTCTTGCAGATCACATAGAGGATAGAGTGGTGAAGAATATATCCCAATTCTGTTTAAATGTTTTGCCAGACAATCATGTCCTGTAATCAACCTGAAGGTTGCAACTGCCGTTTTTCGAGGATACTCAGGAATTACTGTTTGAATGTTTGGTAGTTCCCATCTTTGATTTTTTGATTTTTCATAGTAATACTCCGAGGTCTCCATCTTGGGGATATGTGAATGGCGACCACAAGGTACCCAAGCTGAGCAGAACATTACTTCCACTTACTGGTGTTTTGCTCCTCACTGTAGCTTTTCTATCTGACCTTACCTGGGTCATCTCTTGTTCTCTTCCGACCCTGATGCTATTAGGGTTCCTGAGGGCTAGGGAGTCTATTTTTCCAACCTCTCCATTTCTCTAATTTCTCTATAAACTCTTAACCCCTAACATGCTGACCTGTCGTGGCATGTAATACGTCCTCTGATTGGTAATCAGAGGCTATGGTTGGTGAATTTATTTTGATAACTCTCCCTGTCAGGTCGATGAGACCCATAAACCAACGACAGGTGTGGTCCTCCAGACATTCTGGGGGTTGTGATAGAGCGATGTAACTGCCGAAACATAAAAATATGGTGCTCTCTAAAAAGCGGTTACTATTACTGCTAAGTCTCTTCAATATTTATGAAATATGACTCGAGGGGTAAAATGTTCCGGAGTTAAAATAGTCCCCCATTCGGATTTCCAGGCAGGGACTACTTCTCGAGAATCCAAAACATTATATAAATAGAAGATCTAACATCAGAATTCTACAATGGAACGCAGGTGGTCTCACCCAAACAAAAAGAATAGAACTGAATACAAAAAATGTAGATCTCGCTAAAACACACAATATATGTCTAAATGAATATTTTTGTCGAGTGAACCATTTTAGAGATATTTCTTGTTATTTCTGTAGGTTTTGGTGAACTTATGCTTCTGTCAACTGGAACATCTCTATTCATTTGTTTATATGTTAACTGCACAAAGAGAATGAAATTTGAAAGCTTTAAAAGATTTGACTATCGCTCAAAGTCTACTGTATTCCCATATTCCCCTTGTGCCTACAAGGAAATAATCAATGAGGCAATTTCTGCAAATGTTTAACTCAACTAACATGAAGAAAATAGAGGAATAAGAGATTGTAGGAATGGTTAGTACAAGAGTAGAGAAAGTCATGTGAGTGCAACACATCAGATTTTTTTAGTGCCAATTCTACCTCTCAAATAATAAATTATTTCTAAATACCGCTGATTGATTCTATTAACAGGTTTGTTATATTGGCCGTGTCAGGTTTAAGGGCCCATCGACAACTTGGTCGTTAGGAGTTTATTATATTTTCAGTGGTTGGCAATACACAGAAATATTAAGCAAATGAGCATTAGTAACGTTGGTAACTTTTATAAACAAGAGCAATGAGGATATGACGAGTATAACATGAAACTAGTTTGTGTTTAATTTCAAGAACTTTCAGCAAACACTAAGACAAGTGAAGCGTATAGTTTCTAGATATTTGGTGTACTTGAGAATTGTGTTGCTTCAGTGTTAACAGCTTCAGTTTTTTTCATTGGATGTTAACACAGTTTTAAAATCCATTAGGAGTAAAGAACTGGTTGTGAGAGCAAAGAAAGTGAAATTCTCAAAACAAAAGCAATTTAAGGAAATCATCACATTGTAAAAAATAAGACATTTTACTATGAACTTTTAATAATTTTGAAAATGTTTATAATGGCTAATTTTAATTGAAAGAAGTTTGTAACTTAAGTAGGAATAGAATTGAATAATTTTGAGTCAGTTTGTAACTGACAACGCCACAGCCAGGATTTGAACCTCTGACCTGCTTTACTTGTGACTGCTCTAACCATTAAGCTACAGTGACAACCTGCCATTATGCCATTGAATTCTTCAACTGATTCGTATCTTTCCCAGTAGACCACAAGGAAATCTCTCATCAGAAATAAATACCCCAAGCGTGACACAATTGTAAGTACTTTATGTCCTGGGTTTAAATAACCTTTAGATGGTAATTATTATTAATTTATGCCGACAAACTTAATGCTGGTGTTTTTAAACACACAAGTCATGTGTGGGCAACGTTTAAGAGGTAGAATCAGAACTGAAAAATTTAACACCACAGCCTGGATTTGAACCACAGACCTTACACTTTATGTGTGACTGCTCTAACCATTAAGCTACTGTGACCACTTGCCAGTATGACATTGAATTCTCCAACCAATCGTGGCATTGAATTTTTCAGTTCCGATTCTACCTCTCAAATATTTAACATGTTGGCAGTATTCAAACTTTCAATGAAAGCTTATTAGATCTGAGTACTAAAAATGTTATACTGCTACTCATTGTGAGATTTAAAAATAAAATTAGTGCATTGCAGCAGTGTATCCAGTTGAATTGCCTTACTAAAACGTTCAACAAGACTGCAACCAATGGCAGCTCACTATTCAAACATCAGTGGCCACCTTGATGAGAATTAATATTTGAAAGTTGTAGCTTGCACTCTTGAAACAGTGACTAAAAATGTAATTTGGTTTTAACAAGCTTCTCACTCTGCCTATGTCTGGTTTGTGCAGTGGTGCCACCACTGGTACCGGTGGAAGGATCAGAGATGTCCATGCAGTTGGCAGAGGAGGACATTGCATAGCAGGAACAGCAGGTTATTCTGTTGGCAATTTGCTCATGTCTGGTACGTAAGTGATATTTATTCTGCTCATTTTATGAATGTGTACAAGAGTTTGCATCTTGTTATGAAGAGAAAGCAGCTACTTATATCCTCTGTGACCTATGTAGATGGCCATAGAGGATTGGATGCTCTGTGATGTAATAGCAGGCAACTCTCTGCTCTCAGTAACAAGATAGATGAACATCTAAATTTGTACCTTTTAGTTCATTGTTTTAGAAGTAAATGAGTCAACCTATAGACACTTATAGTTTCACTTACACCTATTTTTGTCTGGACACGTTTCGAAGACCAGCGTCTTCATTCTCAACAGTTTCTCAACTGGTGGTTGAAGAGGGAACACAATGACATAATGAAGTTTATATCCAGCAGCCCAGATAGCAGCACAGTTACCACAACAAATGTTCCCTCTTCAATTATCAGTTGAGAAACCGTTGAGAATGAAGGCGCTGGTCTTTGAAACGCATGCAGACAAAAATAAGTGTAAGTGAAACTATAAGTGTCTATAGATCAACTCATTTACTTTGAAAACATTGGAAAATTTTCACTGTCTATATCACTTTGTATATATTAAGTGGAATGTTTAGTTCATATTAATGATGTGCCTCACAGTATATCATATGCTGAGATTATACTGTATGACAATAATAGCCCAGATCTTATGTTTGTATCTATCTCATAGCCAATGCATCTGATTGTCATTATAAACATGGTTACTCTTCACTAGAATGCATAGTATAGATTTTGGGAATTAAAATTTGATTGCACCACCAAGTGACATCCAGTGATAATGAAGTAACTGATGAGCAGTAAATGGACCGAAATATTCAGCAATATATGATGGAAATTGCAAAGTCCACTCCTAACATAAATTATCGATATTATTCACAGTGTGTAAGTTACCCACCTGGGAGGGAGAAATGAGGGGAGAGACTCAAAGGGTGACCAGATCTGAATGGCACATGCAAGAATGAACAGTCTCTAATAATTCCAGATAGAACGCCTCTGATGCCACCCACATCCTATCCCTCAACCACAATGATCCCTTCACAAGCAGAGCTCCACATGAAGGTTGTCACCAGATAGGCTACAGCAGCGACCCCAGGATAGAAACCTTTTACAAGGCACAAGCTACTGCCCTTCTGCAACCTACCACTCACCGCTGCCTGGTCCTTCAACCCTGAAATGGATCACAAGGAAATGATGAAAATAGGAAATGAGAGACAGGAAAGTCATGGTAGGAGGAGGAACAACCCAGCATATGCCCAAGTGACAAGGGGATAACTATGAAAAATCCCAGATAGAACACAAAATCTCCCAAGTGTGGACCACAGATGTTTCCACCTGAGCCAACCTTCTAGGTTTGTATCAGGAAGAACTTAAGCAAGTATGAGAGAAGGAAGCTATACAACCAGCTCTTCAAGAATTCTTATATCATTCCTTTTGTATTAAAATCAAATAGGAGGCTAAAATTTGCATTCTGATCATTTCATTGTAAGTAGCGGAAGATGTTAGGGTTCAGAAGCAAAAGAGAATTTTGGCACCTTGGCTAATACTAGACACGTTGCATCTACTAAATCTCAGGGAGGAAGGAATGAAAAATGAGAGAGTAAGAAAGTATACTCGGGGAGCAGAATCCCTGTCATTTCCAGATAGAGCATCTCCAAATACCTCTTTGACACTGTCACCCTCTTCAGTAGAATGGACAGACAAGTTGTTGCACAAGTTCACTCCTTAAAGCATATCCAGGCCTTGCAACCTCCTGAAAAGGAAATGAAATAAGTGACAGAGAAATATGTGATAGTATAAAATCCATCAATCGCCTACCTACCTCAAAAAGCACAAAAAACATCCCAAACTGTGGCTGCTTCCTAGGCCATTCCACTTTGATTAGAAACATAATAAATAAACTATGCTATCGCCTGAACCATCCTGTTATTTAGGACCATAATAATTAAACAAGTGCTTGATGTTGTCCTCCTAAGAAGATTCATCCATTCATCTTCACAGATAAGTACATCCACGAATACTGGCAGTCAATAAAAAGCTGATGATGAAATTAAGGGCTTTTGAAATATGTTCTGAGTGAATGTTAAATGAAGTATGGAACCAGGGCTGAACACTGGTCATATTCACCTGTAAATAGCTTAGCATTAATAAATGAATAAATAAAGAAAAAGTAAATGATGTACATGTTAGAAATTGATTGAAATATTATCAGTGATATTACTGTAACTAAGTTCTCCCCAGTTGAATTTTCAGTATGCATATTCTTCCTCTTCCTCTTCTTTTTACCATCCCCATTTGGACTTACAAGCCTGTGCCTATGGTCAGATGCCTGTTGGGGAGCAGACAAACCTATGGATCAGACAGTGAAGACCTGCAAGTAGGTGGTCGGCCCAGCATCAGGTATGAGAGTGAGGAGGAGCATGATATGAAATGCAGGCAAAATGGATTATTGGAAAGGTGATGATGGAGTATTTGGTGAATGAGTGCCAGGGAAAACCGGAGAACCCAGAGAAACCCCACCCTGATGCTGCTTAGTCCACCATGAGTACCACATGCAGGTCCCTGGAATTGAAACCGGACTGCCTAGGTGATAGGCGAATGGTCTAACCACTCGGCCACAGTGCTGCCCAATATGCATATTAATACTTAATAAAGATTAGTGAACAGATTTGTAAAATGTTCCTGAGGTATAATAGCAATGTTTTTATTATTGCTCCGGAAGTAATATATTGTTCCACAAGGAAACTTGGCAAACTGTTTTAAAATTGTGCTTTTAAATATAAAGCAAGCTTTTTGTTGGTTGAAGTTGATATTTAAAGAAACAAACTTTACTTACAACTTACAAGATAAAGATATTTTATGGTACTTATTGTAATTAAGCTTTTGAATAAGTTTAAACTCCTTTTCAATGTTTGTTTATGCTGTTCTAGATTACCAATTGCCTTGGGAAGATTCATCCTTTTGTTATCCAAATAATTTTGCTCGTCCACTTGAGATCTTAATTGAGGCCAGTAATGGTGCTTCAGACTACGGAAATAAGTTTGGAGAGCCTTTAATTTGTGGGTTTGCTCGAACATTTGGGCTGCTGGAACCATCGGGTGAGAGGCGTGAATGGATTAAACCAATAATGTTCAGTGGTGGTGTTGGTTCACTAGATGCTGACATGGTGGAAAAGAAGAAACCTCAGAAAGGTAAGGTGCTAACATTTTCTCAAATTTGCTCGTTTGCTTTCTCTACTACTACTTACACAAGTAGAGCAAATATTGTATTTCACCTAAAAATTTGATATTCAGATTTCATCACAAATGCCTATTTTTGAAAAGTGTGTGTATGTGTGCGTGCACATGCACACAAGTGACAGACAAATTTTACTTGTTTTTTAATTTCTGAAAAGTCTTATGGTTTCAATTAAAATACCATATTTCGAGATATTTGTATGACTGAGAAAATTGTATATCCTGAATTTCCTATCAGTAGCGTGTGAAGACCTCGTAAATTTTGTGTAACTTTATATAACCTGTAAACCTTAAGTCTTAAACAAAAAGTTCTACCACAAAGACTGGAGATCTTGCTCAAACAAAATGTGTGTCAAACTTTTGTGGTAGTAACCATTTCCAAGAAATTTTTGTTGCTGGATTTAATTTTCAGATTAAAAGATGCTATTCATTTCTACTTTCTCTACTGGTAAGTAGAAGGAAGTATTGTTCCACCCAAAAGTTCAATGTCAAGATTTCACCAGAAATACATGTTTTTTAAGACCCCCTGAATAAAAAAAAAAACATTTTTAGGAAAAGGTCTGTGTGTGTGTGTGTGTGCACCTGTCTGTGAAAAGCATAACTCAAAAGCGAAAAGTCGGTTAAAAACCAAAATGGGTATTTAAGTTTAATGTATTTCAAGGATGCAGCATGAAGATTTTGAAGAAAATAGCCCCACCCTAAACTACCCTTTACATGGAAAATTTTTCAAAAATTTTGATTTTCTTGAAAATGGCTCTAACAATTTTGATTAAAATGCCATATGTTTGAGATATTTTTATGACAAATGAAATGTATATTTTGAATTTTCTGGCTACAGCCTACATAGTTCTGTTTACTCTGGATGACCTTTAAATAACTCGTAAACAGTAAGAGATAAGACAAAATCTTACTGTACAAAAAATGTAGATCTCGCTAAAACACACATATTATGTCTCAATAAATTTTTTTGTTGACTGAACCATTTCGGAGATATTCCTTGTTATTTGTGTCAGTTTCAAAAAACTTAAAAACTTTTGCAAAATGGAACTTTGTTCATTTTTTTATATATTAAGTGTGCAAAGAGAACGGTGTCTCAAAGCTTTAAAAGATTTGACTATCGCACAAAGCCTACTGTATTCTAATATTCCCCTTTCACCTATAAGAAAATAAGCAGTAAGATAATTTGTACAAATGTTAATCCAAGTAACACGAAGAAGATGTAGGACTAAGAGTTTATAAAAATGGTTAGTACAAGAGTAGAGAAAGTCATGTGAGTGCAACACCTCAGATTTTTTTTCTTGTGGTCATGCAAGGAACATAGAATTGTAAAGCCATTACCTAGAAACCCACTTTTAAAATATTTTAATATCACTTCAGCCTACTATATCCTCTCTTACATACAACAAAATGTGTAATAAAAGCATTTCATTAGACATTTTACATAAAATAGTTAGATGAGTAAGCTTATGTAAGCATAGTTAGTAGAAGAGTTGGTAGAGAATGTCATGTGAACGTAATGCCAGAATCTTTTTTTAATGTGCTAAGTTGCTATTTTTTGTATGTAGGAGAATAAGCTGTTATAAGAATAGTTGATCCAACACATGAAACTATTTTTCTGCTTGCTTGTATTTAAATTTGTGTCTTGTGTTTTGAGATATTTGTTACTTGTAATGCTTCTGTAATTTTGCCAGGTATGCAAGTAGTAAAATTAGGTGGTCCAGTATATCGCATAGGTGTAGGTGGAGGATCTGCAAGCTCTGTTGAGGTAAGAATATGCTTATGTTTATGTAATAAAAAGAATTAGGATTGCTTATATAATATATGATTCTTAAAAACTAATTCGACTTTATTTATGCCAACAAACTTACTGCTAGTGTTTTTAAACACAAGCCGTGTGTGGGCAAAGTTTGAGAGGTAGAATTTTTTGGTTCCAGTAGTTAATTTCCATGTACTGCATGTTATTTAAATTGAGTAAATATATCCTTTTAGTGGCATAAAATGCCACTATACACGCAGCGGTAACTGTTCCGTCATTGAGAATGCACGTGGCCACAGAGTGATACAAACTGGTGCTTTGTTTACATCTCCTTTAATCTCTTGATGTACAGAGTATATATACACTCATTTTCAGTCCTTGAACTGACCAAACAGGAATTAGAGACATAGTGTATAATCTAAAATAAGAACAAACTAGAAACTAAAAGCTTCAGTTATCTTAAGTAATATTGCAAGTTGCTTCACTATTAATAGCTTACATTTTCCTTGATATAGTGTATAGTATCAGTAGAACTCACCTTCAATTAATGTTTTTAACCTTGCTTGTTCAAAAAAATTCCAATCATTATTGAATTTCAATTATATTCATTTTGTATTGCCTCAGCATTCATCTAGTATCCTTGTATAAACAGTGGCTCCAGAATTGCATTATTCTGAGTCTGCAGATGGTTATATTACTTTTAAAACAATTATATATCTGTACCAAGAATTGTGAAGGTTGTTCACATTGCTGTTGTCCATAAGGATACAAAATATAATATGTGAAACCAGATTTGGAACATAGCATGAAATAGTGAGAGAAAGAGTGCTGTAGAAGCAGTTATCCTTAGAACCTTATCTGCAACTGTATGTACCTTTGGAATCAAAGTTTAGTGGCAATTTATAATTCACAGCATTGGCATGAAATTCTTAAGAGATGTGACAATGAAATTCCAGGTTCAAGGTGACAATAAATCAGAACTGGACTTTGGAGCAGTTCAAAGAGGAGATGCTGAGATGGAGCAAAAACTGAATAGAGTGATAAGAGCCTGTCTAGAACAAGGGAGCAATAATCCTATCTGCAGCATCCATGATCAGGGTGCTGGTGGTAATGGTAAGCTATTTTTAAATTATTTTTAAATAACCTCGGGTATTTATGGGTAGAGAGCTATTGCACTTAAGTCTGTAACCAGATTTGCATAAAGTTGTTAATTGTTTGTTAGAGTAAATAGTTTGAACTTTGATGTTTTATGAGCTGAATAAAGTAACATAATTTGTAAATGTTGCCATTGCGATGACATACGCTAAGTGAACACAATTTAAGAAATCAGTGCTGCTTTAAAATTTTTACATATAAACCAAAGTAAATAGGATGCAATATGCAAACAAGTGTACTGAGTGCTTGTAATGGATGAAGAACACTGTTCAGACTATATTTGAAATTGTGACTCTTTAGTTTCACTACATTTTTATTCAGAAAATGTTTGGAATATGTTCATTCTCCATCATCTGTTGTATGTCACTGGCATCTGCTAGGGGATTCTTAATTCAGTGTTGTTTGTGCTGCCATGTATTACCTGTCTGAAGAATGAATGCAGACGGCCACAAGTGGAAGCTTGCATAAGCACAAACAGATAAGCAGTATTACGCCACCATTCCCAGTGCATGCCCTATACAGTTCGGCAATACTGGAATGCAGCAGATAAGTGGATGGGTTTAACCTGCTGTGGATTGTTTGGTTTATTCCCATTTAAGTACGCTGTACTGATGTTTTGATGGTCAGACTGTACTACACTATGTTCCCACCTTCTCTGACCTCTCTAAAACATGGCATACTGCACCAGTGACCTCCAATAACAATTGTGCTCTTTCATCAGATAGTAATAGTTGTCTACTGGAGAACTTCACTATATTATCTACCAGCAAAAGTTCCACGTTAATTTGAACGTTTTTGGTAATGTGAGTTTTTACCATAGTGGTACTTCTGTTGATGTTTTGGCATGTTTTAAAAGCTTTATTTCTGTTTAATGTGTTCTGTTCAGCAGAAATGTTGAGCCACTGTGGATTTATCTTTTTGCTTAAGCTTAAAGTTCTTAGGTATTTGTTTAGTCTGGTTTGAGGGTTTTACAACCAACACAAATAGCCAAGGTCATTACAACATCGACTCAGAAAGGGAGGTCTGTGGTTCAAATCTTGCCAGAGTCACCCTCCCTGACTCCTCAGCCCTCATAAACAGCAAATACCAAGGAGATGCCCTAAGCTTAGGACTAGAATATTTATTTCCTAAATATCCTTTTTTAATTGTGATTTCATTTTGTGTATCATCAGTGTCCACCACCTGTGGTGCCATATGCAGTAAGAATGAGTGTTAAACCTACTCCTGGTTTTTTCAATGCATAGTTTATGGCAGTCTTCACAGTTGATCTGGTAAATCCCTAACCTTTTAGAGTTTGGTATACAGTGTCCATTAGTGGATAATGAAATTCAAGTTTCCCATATGCTACTAGTGCAGCAACATTGCACCCTCTTTATTATAATTGTTTTTGTAGCTTGTAAAATACTATTTTAGTTTTAGGTTTAAAAAATTCATCCATAATGTAAATTCTTGTGAAATTTCATTATACAATATTAACTCAAAGGTAAAGAATTATTTTATTAATTAACATGTAATTGTTTTTGTTAGGTTCTGAACTGGAGTGAATGAAAAGAGGACTAGGAATGTGAATAGATGATTTGGCATGCTTTGTTTGTGTGAGTGTGTTTGTGTATATATTACACTTTTCGTAATTTTGCTTAAATTTGTTCATGAATTCAATTCCACAGTAATAAACTGTAGTGTTTGAAACAGCTGTACCAGATGACACAGCTGCCTTTTGTTTTTCTGAAAGATTGTACATGCCAGTCATAGATGGCATTACTTGTATCTATTACAACTACTTTACTTCATGCAATCACGCAATAGGGTCAGTGGGCCACCCATAAAACTTGAGGATGCTCGTGGGCCTTTTTAATTCATATTTTGAGCAGAAATTCCAGTGCCATCTTTATTTTTTACTAGTAAATTGTTGTTACTGTAGTTGTTGTTATCAATGTAACTTGATGGTTGGCCCCTCTGGGACCTAACAAGGCTGAGTGCACCCTGTGCCATACCTCCCAGCATCCCCATGCTGGTACTGGGATCAAACTCTGGTCTTCTGCACCAGACAGTCACCACCACCGCTGCCGCCGCCACTGCCACCACCACCACCACCACCACACCACCGCCACCACAACCACCACCACCACCACCATCATTTAAATGAATGCTTGCAATTACAATTGAGTGCTTTTTAAATATTTGTATGAAACTAAATTGTTTAATGCATGCCTTAGAACAGAATCAATTTGAAAGCATGCTCTTAATTCAGTTTGTTACAACTATGTCTTAGGACTGTAAAAGGTTGTGCATTTTTTACCTAGAGCTATTCTACAATGAAGGAACATCTTATACTATACTTTGGTCACTTGAACCAGACTAGATCTAAATAAATCACATTTGAATTCTTCCACCAAGTGAGTTGTCATTGGTTGGGTACAAAAGTTCCTCCCATCTTCACGAGTTATCATGTGGTTACTATCCCATGCTGTAAATCAACAAATACGTTTATGCAATATCCAGATCCATCTATCCATCTAATCATGAAAATTGTGCACAAAAATGTACCAGGAGTTTAGTTAGTATAAAAATAGGAACTCTACTAGTTTATAAATGATATAAATGATGTAATACTAACTCATGTTAATCCATGTGGCTCTTCTTCCTGTATCGTTTCATATTCCTTAAATATTTTTGTTTCTGTAGTGAAATATCATCTCTGGCCATTATCACATTAACCTGTTTGTCTTTAAATGCTGAAAGCTCATATCAATTAATAGCCTACGAAAAGTGGGTCTCTTAAAGTTAGGCAAATCTGGGTCTTAATTTACAATCAGAGGTTCATTATTGCACAATAACTTATGCAACTTAGCTTGAATTGCACATTTGACAAACTTGTTTCTTATGACTGGTTTTTGCCAGATTCTTTTCTTCCCTGGGTTCTTAAAGTTTTCATTTCTTTAAGCTCCTTATGGGTATGTGCTACAGGATATTCACTGCTGTCTGTATATTCAGAGTTTAGTTTCACTACATCATTTACTAACACTTCTGGAGGGTTTCCTTAACTTATTAAACATATTTAAGATATTATTTATTTATCCCAACAAACTTACTGTTGGTGTTTTTAAACACACAAGCCGTGTGGCATTGAATTTTTAAGTTCCAGTTCTACCTCTTAAACTTTGCCCACACACGGCTTGTGTGTTTAAAAACACCAACAGTAAGTTTGTTGGGATAAATAAATAATAATTACCATGTGAAGGTTATTTAATCCTGGGATATAAAGTACTTGCAATAGTAAGTCACCATTGGGGTAATTGTTTCTGATGTGAGACTGCCTTTGTGGTTTACCAGGAGAAATACGAACTGGCTTGAGAATTTAATGTCATTCTGGCAGTTTGTCACAATAGCTCAGTGGTAGAGCGTCCGCCCGGCAAGCGGAAGGTCTGTGGTTCAAATCCCAGTTGTGGCATTGAATTTTTAAGTTCCAGTTCTACCTCTTAAACTTTGCCCACACACGGCTTGTGTGTTTAAAAACACCAACAGTAAGTTTGTTGGGATAAATAAATAATAATTACCATGTGAAGGTTATTTAATCCTGGGATATAAAGTACTTGCAATAGTAAGTCACCATTGGGGTAATTGTCTCTGATGTGAGACTGCCTTTGTGGTTTACCAGGAAAAAATACGAACTGGCTTGAGAATTTAATGTCATTCTGGCAGTTTGTCACAATAGCTCAGTGGTAGAGCGTCCGCCCGGCAAGCGGAAGGTCTGTGGTTCAAATCCCAGTTGTGGCATTGAATTTTTAAGTTCCAGTTCTACCTCTTAAACTTTGCCCACACACGGCTTGTGTGTTTAAAAACACCAACAGTAAGTTTGTTGGGATAAATAAATAATAATTACCATGTGAAGGTTATTTAATCCTGGGATATAAAGTACTTGCAATAGTAAGTCACCATTGGGGTAATTGTTTCTGATGTGAGACTGCCTTTGTGGTTTACCAGGAGAAATACGAACTGGCTTGAGAATTTAATGTCATTCTGGCAGTTTGTCACAATAGCTCAGTGGTAGAGCGTCCGCCCGGCAAGCGGAAGGTCTGTGGTTCAAATCCCAGTTGTGGCATTGAATTTTTAAGTTCCAGTTCTACCTCTTAATATTTAAGATAATTTGCTTTTTGCCACTTTTTAATAGTTTTCCTTTGTGATACTTCTTTACTCCACAAACGTTGGAAACACAACATTTGTTAATTTGAACTGGATAAAGATAAAGGTAAAAGTGAAGGGGAAACAGAAGTTGAAAGAAGAGGCTAATTTAATAACTTCTATAATGAATGTGCTTTTTATACATTTATTACCTGGAAAACTCCTAAAATGTTAATAGTATTATAAACTTTCCTCTTAAGTTGTTAACTAAGTGCTATGCTTTCCATTTAGAGAAATATTTACTTTTATACACCATCAAGCAAAAGCGGTGCACTGCTAACCAACCAATCAACATGAACAGAAACATATGGTAATGTTTGAGAGGTAGAATTGGAGCTGAAAAATTCAATGTCACAGCTGGGATTTGAACCACAGACCCTCCGCTGGTGGGTGCTCTAACCATTAAGCTACTGTGATAACCTGCCAGAATGACATTGAATTCTCCATAAGACTGATGTGTCTTATGTCAACAATTTACTGTTTGTTGGCATAAATAAAGAATAATTACCATCTGAAGGTTATTTAACCCCGGGACATAAATTACTTATGATAGTACGTCACCATTGGGGTAATTGTCTCTGATGTGAGACTGCCTTTGTGGTTTACCGGGAGAAATACAAATTGGTTGGAGAATTCAGTGTCATTCTGGCAGGTTGTCACAGTAGCTTAATGGTTAGAGCACCCACCTAGTAAGCGGAAGGTCTGTGGTTCAAATCCCAGTTGTGGCATTGAATTTTTAAGTTCCAGTTCTACCTCTTAAACTTTGCCCACACACGGCTTGTGTGTTTAAAAACACCAACAGTAAGTTTGTTGGCATAAATAAATAATAATTAGGAAACAAGTTTATGCTCGACCATATACCTAATTTTGTAGTTGAAATATTGTAATATGTTTTGCACCTACCAGAACGACGACCTACATATTGCATCAGCTGATATTTGGAATTCTGCACAGGCGCTAAATGATCAATTTGTTTCCAGCACATCACAGCTATGATAACCTTGGAATGCTAAGTAACATTGAAAAATAGAAGGCAAATTGAATATATTGGTTTTCAGACAAAACTTTCTTTCATTTTTACGTTATTTATTGTACAATTAGTGAAATTAATTTGCGGGACTGTGCTTAGTGCATATTCTTGGAAATTGATGCTGTGTTTAGGTTAATTTGTGTGTTGTTTGTTTGACCGACATTTTAGCGTTTTCTAAACTCGCTCTAGTTGCGTTTCAAGAATTAATCAACATAGTGCTTTGCAATTGCTGCATGGGAATTCTCTAATTGGTGGAACACCTTTCCTTCAATGAAAATTGAATTGTCCTATTGGATGAAGACCAGTCCTTTAATGAAAGTTTGAACTTAAGGAGGTCCATTAAAGGATCACTATCAGACTTATAATTGAGGCGTTGAGTGCAACAGTGGCCCAACCACTAAATCTACATAATGGAGATAATGGAGTGTAAAGAATATCTGTGATTTGAAAGTTCTATATTCACTTTAATAACTAAGCAAGAGTCAAGATATTTGGAAATTTTAATCAATATAGCACCGACATTGTGATACATAGTTACATACATGCAGGATGGTTGGGCCACTGTTTCTATCCAGGAAGCCAGATTCAGTTCCATTCAATAACACACTTCTCCTGCCATCTGCCGGTGGTTGTAGAAATGTGGTATAGGCCACTACTGATCTCCTAGATTTTGATATGGGGAACATCTCCTCCAGACATTCTGGGGGTTGTTAGAGAGTGACGTGACCGCCAAAACATAAAAATATGGTGCTCTCTTAAAAGCGGTTACTATACTGCTATTGCTCTATGAGTGAAAAACATTGTAGAGCACGAGGATTAATGACTTCATTGTCAGAAATCCAGCATTAGCTAACAACAACATCTCTGTGCTAATAACTCAGTTTCTGAATTTTTTGTGGGTTGGGCCACTGTTGCGCTCAATGCCTCAATTAATAAATTGGGTATGGTCGAGCATAAACATGTTTAAATGGCAATTAAAGTATGGAGATTGCTATAACGTACTTTAGGAGCAGAACAAAAGAAACCGAGAAAGAGTTTTGTTGCAAATAGTCACATAGAGAATCACAATTTATTCCTGCATAGTACTACTTGCTGATTGGTTCAAATTAGTTGCATGACCTCCAAATTTTACATGATATAAATGTTTGGCTTTGCCAAACTCTTACACTCCGTTACGTTAAGACATGTTAAGTTGACCCTAAATAGCTCAATTGAATTTAATGTGTTAAACTTTCCTTTTACGTCCCATCACGTTGCATTAAGTTCACCTTAATCCCAGAATAATTAAAAGAGAGAGAGTTTGTCACTACCGATGTGCAAGAAGTGCAGCATATGACTTAGGGAATAGAAGTTCATCCCTTGCATTTTTGGGGGGGAGCTTTGTGTACTTATGCCTCTACATCTTTGATCCATAGACTTTTGAGTAATTTAAATGTGTTTTGTTGCATGTAATTTGCATTATTAAAGCATGATACGAGGCACGTCCATAAAGTAAGTTTCCCTGGGGCCATTTGCAGAAATAAAACACAATTTAATGGACAGGTTTATTGGAACAGATATAGGAAGGGTTGAGCTATTTTTCAACCTATGCACCACTGGAGTTCAGGTGTTTCTTATATCATGAGAGCAACATATCCCTGTGTTGTAGAAGTCTGCTGCCTGGAGTTGGAACATTTGTGTGACAACCATGTCATTCTGAAAATGCTGATGTTGACTGGACAAGAATTTGTTGAGATGTAAGAAAAGATGGAAATCACTAGAAGTGAGGTCCAAGCTATATAGTGGATCATCAAACACGAACTTCTCTGGAGCTCTGTTGTCTGTTGAACAACATGCGACAGAGCATTATAGTGCAGCCAGACAACACTGCCACTAAGCATCTGGCACTGGTTGCTCTCAATAGCCCATTGCAACTTCCACCATGTTTTGCAGTAACACTCAGCATTCACTGTCTCATATTGGCCACGAATTGAACAAAGAGAATGTGTCAAATGTCCCAGAACACTGTGGACAGCACTTTCCACACCAACATAGTCTACTTGAATTTCGTAATGCACAAAGTTCCACTGTGATGCAATGAATTGACTCCTGCTTGGTTTTTGTGGTACTTTGTGCAATCCTGTGATGATCTGGCCCTGAAAGTTATCAATATGGTACTCCATGCACTTTGCTTTTCTGTTTTCTGTTGCGGAGTCAGTGCCTCTGCACCCAACTGGCATGCAGTTTTCTGAACGACAGGCTATCTGTGACAGTTTCATGCAACGAGGAGTGGCAAATTTGCAGGAAATGGCTGTTATGTTCCATAATGCATTCCTGTACAAGCTCCTCAGGGTTGTGTTTATGATGGCTTCCCTCCCATTGCACTCCTAATCATGCACATTTTTCGACCTGCTGAAAACTGGAAATGAATTATTCTTCCACATAATAGCCCTGTGCAGGACTGGGTTGGAAAGGGTCAATGACATAGCCGGGATTTGAACCACAAGTCTTCCAGTCTCTGGTTGCTCCAATCACTGAGCTACCGTGACAACATGCCGACATGACATTAAATTTTCCAATTCACTGTATTTTTCCCAGTAAACCACAAGGATCTCTCAGATACATATGAGATAACATATCCTAATGTTGACTTACTATGCTGTAAGTACTTAAATCCCAGGCTTGTTGTCAAGATCAGCTATAAGATTAATCAATGGGAATTAATTATCCTTCCACACAATAATTGTGTGTATGGTTATACATCTAAACATCAACAAAGTATGTATCATTTGTAGAATAAGCATTAAAATGAATTATAGTTTGAAGAATCTGTGTGATGTCACATGCCGTGTTTTTAAACCAGGCATTTGTATAAGTTGACGTGTGTTTTTGATTGCAGGAAATGTGTTGAAGGAAATAGTGGAACCATCAGGAGCGGTGATCTTCACCCACAGGTTTCAGCTGGGTGACCCTACTATCACCACTTTGGAACTCTGGGGTGCTGAGTATCAAGAAAATGATGCTATACTATGTAAATCTGAACATGTTCCAATACTGAAACAAATTGGAGAGCGAGAAAGATGTCCTATCAATATTGTAGGCACAGTATTGGATAATGGCAGGGTATGATACTTACATCAATATGTACAGCCTAAGAGAAAATGAATGGGCAATAGCCAGAGGGAGTTAAATTTGGGAAACATTGGCTGTGTTCACAATACTAGACTTAATATCACCTGTATTTATTTCAGAGCTGTGTAATAAGTAGGAAAATCCCTTTCCATATATCAATAGCAATTGATTGTTCTAACATACACAAACCGGGTGTAGGTAAACTTTGAAACGTGGAATGTGAAATGAAATATCTATGTGTTGCACTCACATGACTTTCTCTTTCCTAACCATTCTTACAAACTCTTATTCCTATATCTTCATGTAGTTGAGACGAACATTTGCACATTTCCTTGTAGGTGCAAGGGGAATATGGAAATACAGTAGGCTTTGAGCAATAGTCAAGTCTTTTAAAACTTCCAAACTCTGTTCCCTTTGCATGGCTAACATAAAAAAATGAATAATGATGTTCCATTTGATGAAAGTTTGTTTTGCAAAACTCACTTAAATAACCAGGAGTATCTCAAAAATGGTAAACTCTGTAAAAAAAAAATTATTTTGACATAAATTGTTGTTTTAGCAAGATCTACATTTTTTGTATAGTAAGATTTGGTTTATCTGTTACGATTTACCAGCTATGCAAAAGTGATCCAGAGTGAACAGGACTACATGGGCTATAGTCAGAAAACTCAAAATATACATTTCATTTGTCATAAAAATATCTTACACATATGGCATTTTAATCAAAATTGTTAGTCATTTTCAAAAACATCAACATTTTCAAAAATTTTCCATGTAAAGGGTAGTTTAGGGTTGATGAATTTTCTTCAAAATCTTCATGCCGCATCCCTAAAAGATGTTAAACTCAAATACCAACTTTGGTTTTTAACCAACTTTTGATTTTGAGTTATGCTCTCCACAGACTGACACAGACACACGGGCCTTGTTCTAAAAATGCTTATTTTGGATTCAGGGGACCTCGAAACATATATTTCCAGTGAAATCTCAACATTGAATTTTTGGGTGGAATACAATGCTTCCTCTACTTACTATACATAGTAGAGAAAGTAAAAATTCAATGCCATAGCCAGGATTTGAACCACAGCATTGAATTTTTCGTTTTTGATTCTACCGTTCAAAGTTTATCTATACAACAATCAATTATCATTAATTGGTGTGATATATGGAAACTATTGCATAAAAATCTTAAAGACCGGAACTTAAGTACTTACGATTATAAGTTGCCATTGGGTAAGTTTGTTGAACATGAGATTCCCTTGTGGTCTATCGAGAAAATGTGAATCAGTTGAATTTATGGCTGTGCCAGCATATTGCCATAGTAGCTCAGTGATTAAGAGCAGCTGTACATAGGGCAGAAGATTGGCAGTTGAAATCCCAGTTATAGCATTGAATTTTTCATTTTTGATTTTAGCATTCAAAGCCTTATTATTTAAATTTTAATCTATTAAATACATGGCAATGTAATATTTTTCTGTGCATAAGATATCTATAATTTTAACACATTTATGCATAAAAACACAATCAAATTACTTTTTTCATTTGCAAAATAAATGGCATATTAGAGAAATTCTAAAATGAAAAAGCTAAACCAAATACTTAATTGACTTAATATTGGATATGCAAACTCTATCATTCTTCGGTTCTGAATGATGCAGATATGACTATGCATGCACATCTCGTGTTCTGGAGCTAGCAATTATACAAGCTTATTCTATGGCTGAACATACACATAAAGATGAAGCTACTGGGAGATCTCTATATCCACAGCAAATTGCTGGGTATTTCATGTCTCAGGCTGCAAGAATACTTGAAGTCCCCGTACGCATGGCTACGAGGTAGGTGGGGTTATCCAAGGGAGTGGTTGTTTGTCATCAACCTGGTTTGCATCAATTGTTAGCCCACTCTTCAGCAGGACTGCACTTCTAGAAGAGCAGACAGCATTCCCTTTTGGCACATGTCTAAATTTAGAAATAATTCTGATTTCCCTGGGTCAAACCACACAGTCTTGCATCATTTTGATACAGCTGGGCTCTTTGCTCAGTTGGCAGCTAAGAAGCAGAGTCCTTGCATTTACAGAAGAAAATATCAGTAATACCTGGAGTATGGTTATATTCATAAAGTGACTTTTTCATCTACAAATGCGAGGAAAAGAATTGTCTTCTGCTCCAAATTAAAACATTATGATACAAAATGCATGGCACAAATGCATTGCTAAGGTCATGTATTTGTGTTGCGTTGGGGTTAAGTGTCAAGATAGTGTGTGCTTGTTGTGGCACATTAAATAGCCAACAGCATAAAGATATCCTCAAAAGCATCATTCCTTCCGTAAGCACTAGATGTCCCAATGGAATGATTCAATTTCAGCAAGGTAACCAACCTATCTACATAAGTCAGCAGTGAGCAGTCGGAAGCTTTTGCGACCGGAATTAGAATTTAAGTTAGAGATTTCTTCTGGGCTTAAAAGCTGTGGTCTGCTGGAGTTTAGAGGTCTAGACATTTCATCCACACTTGCGGTGGACATCATAAGAGGCGTGGTCTGAGTCTTCTCAGCGAAGGTTCAGTTACAACAGGATCGCTGACTGGAGGTGCCGTATTTATATCTGGGTCGCTCAAGATCCCAGAGACCCTCTCGTTTCGGCCGACGTTTACCAGATTCCGTGTCCCTGCAGTGCAGTATACATAGGTACCACCCAATGTGGCATCAACATCCAACTCACAGAACACAAGAGATGCTGCCATCTGGGACAGACAGACAAGTCAGCGATTATGGAACATGCAATATGGGTCGACGGAGAACACATAATTCAGTACAAGGAGACTACTGTACTTTGGTCTATGCTGTACTACCATGCCAGACTACAACATGAAGTCATAGAAATTTACAAGCACCCCAATAATTTTAACAGAAAGAAAGAAGCTCTAAAACTGAACAAAATCTGGCATCCAATACTTGAGCATAAAAAAATAAGCACAAATCCAGAGAAATCACATAAACCATTCAGCAACCAGAGCGGAGAGGCCCCGCCCACTTAGCACACACCTTCCACTCAAGTCCAGCCAATCCCCTGTGAGTGGGCCAGATATAAATATGGCACCTCCAGCCAGCGATTCTGTTGTAACTGAACCTTTGCCGAGAAGACTCAGACCATGCCACCAATGATGTCCACTGCAGGTGTGGACGAAACATCTGGACCTCTAAACTCCAGCCAACCATGGCTTTTAAGCCCAGAAGAAATCTCTCGCTTTAATAAGTCAGCAGGTTTCAAACTGGGCTCACTATGAAAGGTGACAATAGAACGAAGCTGAGACACCATTATGAACTGGCCATGGAAATGATTTGGATTTTGACAAATATATGTTTCAAGAGTCTGCTCATTTTTTTGTCATAGAATGTGTGTTAAAGCTTACACTTTTAACACGACATTTATATGATTTTCTTCGAGTTACACTTTATTGTACCTCATATGCTTATGTTCTAAACCTCAAAATTAAGAATGAAAGCAATGTAAAACTCTCAGACAAGCATCACTTTAATCCAAAACTTTCACTCGCACTTATTTATATAACGTGATCTTTTTGTTATGTCCACAGTATTGTCTTATGTTTACTCCAAAAATGGTTGTTAAAGCTATTGTTTAGTGCCTGTTAAGATTATGGTGGCCATATTTTGAATCCAAAGCACCACGTCTATTGTCACAAGGTTTGTGGATGAGGATCAGTGTCAGATTGTGTCCAGTGTGCAAGTGAGTTTTTATTTAAGTTTAAAATGTTTTTGTTGAACAGTGTGTGTGTCTAATAGAGAATGCTGTTAGAGAAGGTAGTAAACATGCAGAAAAAATGAAACAGAAATATTCAGCATAGCTTCCAAATTCAAAATTACCATTTTGAGACACTGATTCAATAAATATTTTTTTGGTAGCGTTTAATTCCCACTTTTGTTACATACGGCACTGCAGGCGACGACACTGATGATGCATGGAATGAAGTGGAGCACCGGCGGAATTAGATGGCAGGGGAAACCAGAGGAAACTTGCCCCAGTGCCGCTTCGTCCACCACAAATCCCACATGTGGTTGCCTGGGATTGAACCCAGACCGCTTTGGTGAGAAGCAAATGGTCTAACCACTCAGCCATGGCGTGGCCCGATGCAATAAATACATTTCATTAGGCTGGTTCTGTTCATGATGAAGTTGTGGAGCCCAATTATTTCTTTTGGAGTGGTGCAAAGTCAACAGAAAATAATGTAATTTGAAAACAATAGTTGAAATTAAATCAGCAATAATATACATAATTCAGTACCAAAAAAACTTAAATCATGGTGTTTAACAATAAAATTAAACATGTGAATCTGTGCTTTCAAAAGAATGGGGAACATTTTCAGTTTTCTGTGAATATTAAGTTAATTATGAGTTATATTATTTTCTTTCTCTTTCTACTGCTTTCTCCAAGTTCATTCCAAGGCTATCACTGTAGCATCACAAATGCATGAGTCATCACCATATTCCTATATCTTGTTTATTCTGTGGGGAGACTTGCAGATCAATTTGTATATCTTGTGCAGTGATTGTTAAACATGTTTGTGATATTTGTTTGTTATTAGGTTATTCTGTCTGAAGAAGAAGATATGAATGAATCCAAGTACCTGGATGACAGCTATCAGAAAGAAAACATAAGACATCCTGTTGACTTAGAGCTTGAGCTGGTTCTTGGAAAAATGCCTCGAAAGGTACATGATGAATGGATAATTCTAGGTATTAGTTTGTATGTAAGACCAAATAGCATACTTTTTAAGCTTTTAGTGCAGAATAATGAGCAATATATCTTGAGCACAACGACATTCAATGGCAGAACAAACAGCAGAGCTTGTCAGGAATAGTTCAACCTACACTGTAAAAGATAATAGAGGCAGTTTATATACTACCAGTAGTTACGTTTCCTACCTGTAAGAACATATTAGTAATGTTTTATTTAAAAAATAAATTGGAATTCAAATTTAGGTATCTTTATTTTCTTTCGACATGTTTCACCTTCACTTTGAGGCGGGGTTTTATTAAATATGTTTTTACCTAGCAGCAGGAATATAGCAGCGGGAATAATGTTTTTACTAAAAGGTGGAAAGTTTGTTATAGCAGACGCTACTCTTATCTGCAGGGTCGACGGTCTAAGAATGGAATGCATAAACCAACGTTCTTTTCTCACAAACACATTTATTCGTTATTTACACTTTTCATCACAATTTCAGTTAGTTAACAACTTTTAAAATTCGATAGCGTTTATGCTGGATAAAAGTTTGGGCGTAATTTACATGTTCACACGCCATCAACAATTATACGTCCTTACACTTTGAGTTCACCGACGCTAATGATAAAAGAGTGCTTGGCGTCTGTGTGACGCAACACCGCCATTCTTATGTATTCATCCGCGCAACAGTTCTCATTGGTTGAACTCAAAGTGACGAGAAGACATTGGATCTTGAATATTGAAAAAAATAGGTCCCTGATACACCCAAATTAAAAGAATTAAAAATGTACACACTCTTACAAAAATATTTACATGAACAATTTTCTATTAGTCAATATTCTGTCTCATATGCCCCTTGTTTTGTTTTTCAAGTTGTCACCTTATTTACAATCTTGAAACACAATACAATACTTCTCCCTACTCCTATGATTCAATCACTTTGTACAATATTTTTTTTTCTTTACAGTCTTCTTCACTGTTTGTCTTTGTCCTTTGTTTTGACATAATACAACATGTCTTTATAAGTTTCACATATTCGGTTACTACACAATGCATTCGGTTATTATACAATACATATCCAGTTATTGTACAACACATTTAGTTATTACACAATATGTCCAATTATTATACAATGTATATTCAGTCATTGTACAATATACCCAGTTATCATATCACATATGTTGTTATTATACAATACACCTTCAGTCATTACACAATACATATTCAGTTATTGTACAACACATTTGATTACTACACAACATGTCCAATTATTACACAATACATATTCAGTTATTGCACAATATATCCTGCTATCATAACACACATGTGTTCTGTTATTATGCAATACTTATTCAGTTATTACACAATACACATTCAGTTTTTGCATAATGCATTTAGTTATTACTCAACATATTCAGTTATTACACAATATATCCAGTTATCATACAATGCATATTCAGTTATTGTACAACACATATTCAGTTCTTATACAACACATACTCAGTTATTGCACATTTGACATTGATACAAATATAATTTAAGTGTTTCATGTGGTTTTTGACTTGTATTCATTGCTATGAGGAGAGAAAAACAGGATACAAATTTTGAGCTAATGATTATGATCATGTTTATGGCAATACTTTATTCAGTTCTTTGCCTTCTTTGTCTTATAAGCTTGTTATGTATAGGCAGGTTGTTGAGTCGGTTCTTAAACTCTGATGTTACTAATGGTACTAATTTTCTTAATTGGGTTATTATTCATTGTTGTTTGGTTCAACATTTCTTCGAGCTTAGCATTGGCTATATTCATCTTAATTCATGGGCATTGTTTTTCTGATTATGGTTTTCCTCACTTCACTAATTGTCATTTCTTTGTCTCTTATTTTTATAAGAGAAAACTTCTATACTTACAATCATTCTGTAATTGTATTATTTTTCTTCTCAATTTACTCTCGACATCTTTGTGTCGAAATATTATATCTTTTTCATCATAATTGATTCATTTTTATTTTTGTCCCTGACATCCTTATGTCAAAAACATATTATCTTCCGTCGCTATGATTCATTTATTTAATGACAATCAGTGTCCTCATCTGTCTTTGTTGACAATGCTCTTTGTGGTCGATATAGCCAATGACTATGTTGATTTTCTTCCCTGTTGTAATCCTATTCTGAACATAATTTCCTATAAGTAACCCATTAAAAATTGTTATCTTCTTTCATCTCTACTACTCCTGCCTTACACATTCGTTGACAAAGACTATTTGGTCCTTTCTTTGTATGGCTTCAATTTATTTTTATGGTATCTTCCTACCAACTTGCCATTTGTATTCTGTAGCTCATATGTGTGGTCACCCAGCTGTTTTGTTATGACCAGTGGTTCCATCTCTCTCTTCGTGTAGCCATCATGGTGTCGATGTCAATTGTAAGTTGCTGAGATTATGTTGTTTGTCATCCACTCGGTTGGGACGAACTTAGTTGTTGTAATTTCCCTGAGTGTTGGTGGTGGTTGTTGTTTCTGTATTCTGTGTAGTATCTGCCCTATTTGGCACATCTTCTTCTACTTCCTGCTGTCTTGTGTTGTTAGTGTACCATTGGTCTCTGCCCCTTTGGCGTGAACCTCTGTCATATGACGGTCTGTGGTTGTTCAAGTGTTCCCTACTGGATCGTATGTGATTTACTTGATGGGTATGGTCTCCTGGTCTTCCACGATCATATGTATATTGTAACAAATTTACCAAATCTTTTTATTTTCTCAAGCTTCAAGTACAGCCATACTACTCGTTTCTGTCTCTTAATCTTTCCAAACTCTCACACAATACTAGTTTCTGTCTCTTAATCTTCAACAACTCAAAAACTGTCTCCATGGCAACCTCTTGAAAATCAAAGAGTCTTAATGACATGGAGAAGCCATGTCACACTGCTCCCTCCTCAGAGCTGGTCGTCCCGACCAGCACTATCACTGCGGCATCTCCCTTGCGCCCCGGTGGATTAACCCATCGAACCTCTTCTCCTGGTGGTCCACGAGGGCCTGGTGGTCCTGGTATACCTTGAGGTCCTGGGTTTCCATCTCTTCCAGGCATACCTTTAGTTCCAGGTTCACCATCTTTTCCCGACAATCCTGGAGGTCCAGTCATGCCTTTGTCTCCTGGAGGTCCCTGAGGTCCAGGTAACCCTTGTAGACCAATGAGACCACGGTGTCCTTTTGCACCCTTTGGACCTTCTTCTCCTCTATCACCCTTACCTCCCTCTGGCCCTGGAGGTCCTGGCTTTCCTCTAGCTCCCTGTGGCCCTTCTACACCCTGTGGTCCAGTTTCTCCTCGAAGACCCCGTTCTCCTGCTGGTCCTGGAGGTCCATTTGGACCAGGTGGCCCTGGAAGACCTGGTGCCCCTGGAGTTCCCGGAGGTCCTGAAGGTCCTACAGGTCCCTTATCTCCCGGTCTTCCTGCAATACCAGGTGTTCCTGCTTTACCTGGTGCTCCCTCTGGTCCCTGTTCTCCAATTGGTCCCGGTGGTCCTAGAGGTCCTGCAATACCTTGTGGTCCTGGAGGTCCTTCACTGCCTGGCTTCCCTGGTGGACCTGTCTCACCTTGTGCACCTCTCTGACCTCTGAGGCCAGCAGGTCCTGTTGGGCCGGGTAATCCTGGAAGTCCTCTGTCTCCTGGAGGGCCCTGTGGGCCAGGTTGTCCTGGAGCTCCATGTTGTCCTTGAGAGCCTGAGTCACCCTTAGGTCCTTCAGGTCCTGGTGCACCAGCTTGTCCTGGAGGTCCTGGATTGCCCCGTTCACCCTTCATTCCAGGCAAGCCTACCAGACCCTGAGGGCCAGGGAATCCTTGTAAACCTTGAGGGCCAGTAGGACCTCGCTCTCCAGGGGGCACGATCCTAGGTATCGCTGTTGGATAGTGTCCCTTGGTCCAGGTAGGACGATGTATGCCATCCTGCTTCGAAATTCTGCAACAGTACCGCCGGTCTTGACGGTCCCTCGTCCAGTTGCCCTTCTTCCTGGTGTGTTGACGGGCCATCCTGCGCACTTTGAAACGGCTCACTGGGTACCATGTCCGCCGACCTCTCTGGCGCACCTTCGCAGCCACCTTGCTTCCGATGGGTCCGGCAACAAACCCCACCACATCCGCGCGAGTCGCGTCCACCGCTGCACTCGTGTTCACTCGTGCTCGGCACGGCCTCTCCTGCATCCCGCCGTCCACGACGACGTCCACCATTCCTCCGTTCACGGCACTATGTTCTGTATCTCGATTCACCATTCGGTATTGTGTCGTGGTACCGCTGTCTTGTGTTCTCCATCCTCTCGCCATGATTATGTGGTTGTGGGAAATGGTGTGCCCCTCTCCCCCTTTCATGGGTACTCCTAGTATTTCTATGTTCTCCCTCACTCTGGTTGTTCGTAGCCGTGTTTCGGTTTAGGATGGGTGAGTTTGGGTGACCGTTCCTATGTCTATGCTCATTAGGCCGACCATTTTGTGTTTCGAAGGCTGTCAGCAGTTCTATCATATCTGCAAAATCTACTGGCCTCGCAACAATTAATCCTGTTCTCACTGTGTCTGGGAAATGTCTTGTTATACTGGCAATTAGTTCTGCCTCCGACAAGTTGGGGTCTAATAGCTTTCCTTTGTTGGCTACTTTCATAAAATAATCGACTAATGACAACCCTTTGGTTGGATCGTATCTACCTGTCGCTAGCTCTACCCTAGTTTGGTTTTGTTTAGCTGGGCCCCAATACCTTGATAGGAATAAATTTCTGAATGAGCTATAAGACTCGTGACCAGCTAGTGTTAACCTGAGCCATTCTAATGCCTTGTTTTTTAAGCTTTTCTTAACTATCATCATCCTAAGCTCGTTTGGTATCCTTTTCACTTTAAAATATTCCTCCATCTCTTTAACAAAGAGTTTTGGATCGTCTCCCTTCTCCTCGTCAAATGTAGGTGGTGTAATTTCATGTAATATGCTGTTGGTGTAACATGTGTTATGTGTTGTGTCATTGTTTGGTTGTGAACCTCTTTCTCTGTATGGTGAGTCAACATTTTGTACATTACTCAAATAACTCTCATCTTGTACATTACTTACATCTAAATCATCTTGTCTTTGTAATGCCTTCACAACATCATTTACATTAGCCAAATTTTCTTTCCCTTTTTTCATTTCTTCACAAATTGATTTTAAATCATTCTTTATTTCTGAGTGGCTTTGTTTCATATCATTTATAGCATCCTGTTGTGAAAGCATCACATCATTCATTGTCTTAATTTGAGGAATTACAATTTGTTCTACAGTTTCATTAATAATGTCTTTCTTTACTACCTCAATCTCTTTCCTTAATTCCTCAGTTATTTCTGCTTTTACATTTGTAATCTTACAGTCTACACTTGTATTACTTTCTGTTATTTCATCCCTACATCTAGCAATTTCTTCTTCTAACACAATTTTATTCTCTCTCATCTCTGATTCTATCTTTCCCATCCTATCTCCTACAATTTCTATCCTAGCTTCTAAGGCTTCCTTTGTTTCATTTAAGTTTTTATGTACTAATTTTAAATTAGTTTCCATTACTTTCATATTTTCTTTACACTCCTGTCTTCCTAATTCTATTTTCTGTTCTAGGTTCTGTCTACCTAATTCCATTTGCTGTTCTAAGTTCTGTCTACCTAATTCCATTTTCTGTTCTAAGTCTTTTCTCACTTCCTCCATTTTCTGACCTATCTCTTTTTTATTATTTTCCAAGTCCTCTCTCACTCCCTCTATTTTCTGACCTATACTCTGACCTAAACTTTGTTCTATATCCTGTTTCAATTCTATGTTATTTTGTTTCATTTTCTGACCTAAACTTTGTTCTATATCCTGTTTCAATTCTATGTTATTTTGTTTCATTTTCTGACCTAAACTTTGTTCTATGTCCTGTTTTAATTCTGCATTATTTTGCTCCATTTTCTGACCTAATTCTACCTTGTTTTGTTCCAGTTTCTGTTCTAGTCTTTCAAACATCATCATCATTAACCTTTGATCTTTGCTTATTTCCGCCTGTTCACCTTCTAATCCTTCCTGATAACTAGGCCTATCTGCCCCTTCCCCCACTCCTGTTTCTATCTCTTTTCGCGACATTTTAATTCCTTTATCTAATTCACTTAATGTTGAAAGTCCCAATATTTTTCCACTTCTCAAAAACATGTACAATGGAAATAAAATGTATATAAAAAAAAACAAAAAGTTTTGATCCTACTTTCTTTCCTGCTGATTCTTTGTCCAGTTATTTACGTCTCCTGGGTAGTTGGCTTCGCCAGATGATCTCCGGTGTTTTTCCCACGTTGATTCTCCGTGTATCGATGTTTTGTTGATATCAGACGATGGTCTAATGGCGTCTTTCTCCTGCACGATGAGATAGCGTCATTCGATGTTAACACTTTGTTCTCGTAATTTTGCATTCCATTCTAAATTCGCGCCCCACGTTGGGCGCCATTTGAGGCGGGGTTTTATTAAATATGTTTTTACCTAGCAGCAGGAATATAGCAGCGGGAATAATGTTTTTACTAAAAGGTGGAAAGTTTGTTATAGCAGACGCTACTCTTATCTGCAGGGTCGACGGTCTAAGAATGGAATGCATAAACCAACGTTCTTTTCTCACAAACACATTTATTCGTTATTTACACTTTTCATCACAATTTCAGTTAGTTAACAACTTTTAAAATTCGATAGCGTTTATGCTGGATAAAAGTTTGGGCGTAATTTACATGTTCACACGCCATCAACAATTATACGTCCTTACACTTTGAGTTCACCGACGCTAATGATAAAAGAGTGCTTGGCGTCTGTGTGACGCAACACCGCCATTCTTATGTATTCATCCGCGCAACAGTTCTCATTGGTTGAACTCAAAGTGACGAGAAGACATTGGATCTTGAATATTGAAAAAAATAGGTCCCTGATACACCCAAATTAAAAGAATTAAAAATTTACACACTCTTACAAAAATATTTACATGAACAATTTTCTATTAGTCAATATTCTGTCTCAACTTGAAGGCATTAATATGAAGAATTTGTTGAGTGGCTGGAACAAAGGTATGTGAAGTACATTGTGACTCAGTCGACTCTAACTGCATAGTTTTTTTATTAAGGTTTTGTTTCTTTAAATTGCCTGATTGACTCTTCAAAACAGTGCTAGCTTACTAGAATCTGGGCATTCTTGCCAATTTTTACAGTTTTCCTATAAAATATATGGGCGCACAGTGTTTTACAACTATGACAAAGAAAGTGTGTTTATGGTTTTGTGATCAGATTCAGAGTGTTATAAATTTTTACCATGGACATGACAAAGCATTAAATTGTTTTGCATTATATTGTAATTTAAAAAGCATAATGCATGAAAATAGTGGCCCATTCTCATATATCCCAATATAGGATAATGGGCCACCGTTTTGCATGTCAGAGCATCTTGTTAATTGATATACAGTACTACGATAGACTCAAGCTGATCTTTGTGTCTGTCCTTCAATATGATCATAGTTCCCCTTCAATGGTTTTCAATCTTTCACCTCTGACTAGCTCAGCGAAGTATCCCCTAGGCACAACATGGTTCAGAGTCTATGGTAAAAGCTGTAAGTTCTCTCATTCTGCCACTATCCTCATCTTACCATTGGAGATAACTGACTGTCTTATGGATGCCTCCACCTCAGAAATGGGTCCAGCTTGGTAGAATGAGGTTATCTCCACAGTTCCTGTTTTAGTTAATGTGAAACAAATACATGGTTGAGATATACATATTTGAAATGGTAGTTATAAATGTTACTACACTTATACTGGGTGAAAGGGAAGTCATGACATTAATTTTAACCAGTGGTAGATCTCAGTATTTGGAACACATTTTGTATCTTACGTTTTTGTCTCTATTTCCTATGGAGATATTTTAGTTTTATCGAAAACAACCTGGCAACACTGCAGATTGTGTGGGTGGTCACTTTCCCTAGCTCCGTACTTAAATAAACAGCATAACTCATACTCTGTCTTGTCCTTCCGTGTTTACTGTGACAGTGTAGGCCACTCACAAGCGTTAGCTCCCAAAACATTACCAAAGTGAAAGCTGTTTACATCCACAAACCAGGTAAGTTCCCTGACCAACCACAATGCAACGTTGTCGAGTTACATCATCTCTGAAATCGCAGCTTGGAGTATTCCTTCACGTCTTTTAAGTGATTAATTATTTTGAAACCCTATGTGATGTTCCATAATTACTACCGAAGTTATGTCAGAAATAAGTTACGCTACGCATCTTACAAGTAACAAACTGTTATCTTTGCACATTCTTGTAGAATTACGCATCCAACTTGGTTAAAAAACTGTTTATTTTTTTTTAAATCAGCGAATCAAAGAACAAAATGCCATTCAACTTTTTTGTTTGTGATGCTTCTATGAAGCAGCACATATTAGAAGGAATGTAATGACTTCCCTTCCACCCTGCATTTCTCCTGTGTTGTGTGCTGTCACATAATAGTAAGTAGATTAAAATAATTTATGGATTGAAAGTTTAATAATTAGTATCATAATTTTGAATTTTATTGTTTTCTACAAGACAGCAAAATCTATCTGCATACATATAAATAGAATTTAGTAATCTGATATATTACATCTGTGAGTGTAAAACAATACAGAAAAAACTTGTCTATTACATGCTTATGTTCTGATTACAGACTTTTACACTAGACAAAAAACCAGTCATCATAAAGTCACTGACCCTTCCCGGTGATTTAACAGTGAAAGTTGCATTGGACAGAGTCCTGAGATTACCTTCTGTGGCAAGTAAACGGTATCTGACCAACAAAGTGGATAGATGTGTAACAGGTCTCATTGCCCAACAGCAGTGTGTTGGACCTCTGCATACGCCCCTGGCAGATGTAGCTGTCACTGCAGTGTCAATGTTTGGTGTGGTAAGTACAACAAATTAATGATGCACTGGAAAAGGAAATAAACACCTAAATATGGTATCTTCCTTTCATAGAAGTTTGAAAACAGTGTTGTTGTAATTAATTTAATTTAAAAGGTGAGTTAATTAATAACACTGAACATCACTTACAAAATATTTTTCCGGGACGCGTTTCGAAGGTTAACTTTCCTCCATTATCAACCGGACAATAACTGGGTTTCCATGGTGTTTGATGGTGCGAATGGTGATGCTTCTTCTGATGTTTCTTCTGGTAACGGTTCAATGAACTTACTGAAAATATCACTCTGAGGAATGTCGAAATTAAATACTTGGTTTCTATTTTTTAAAATAAAGATTTGTTCCCATGTGGACAGTTCTTGTTTTCCGGTTATGTGTTTGAGAAGTTTCAGTTCTAGCTTTATGTCATGATTTTTTGTCCAAAAGTGAAATGCAACTGCTGATTTTTCTAATTGTTTACTCTTAATGTTTCTAACGTGTTCCTTGGATCTGATTTCTAAATTTCTTTTGGTTTTTCCTTTGTATATTTCATTAGATCTAAAATTAATCAAAAACAAGGATAAACTAAATTTCGGTATTCACAGAAAACCAACGCAGACAGACAACTACATAAAAGCTAATAGTTACAATCCAAGAAGCCACAAACAAGCAATTTTCAATAGTTTAACACATAGATTGGTGAACATCCCTCTTTCAGCAGAAGAATATAAAACAGAATATTACAAAATAATTGAAATAGCACAAAAAAATGGCTTCCCCAAAGAATTAGCAGATAAAAAGGTAAAACGAGCAGAAAAGAAAAAATTATTAAAAGAAACTACAACTCTCACAGCAGCAGAAACAAAAATGATATTCAAAAAATTCACATATCATCCATGGGCCTTTGATAAATTTAAAAAAGTGTTCAAGGAATACAACATTCAGCTAGCACAGGTAAACCATTACTCCATAAAAAACCTGATACTTTCAAACATCAAAGATGCTATTCCACCTAACAAAAAATCTGGCATATATCAAATTGAATGCAGTGATTGTAATGAAATATACATAGGAAAAACCAAAAGAAATTTAGAAATCAGATCCAAGGAACACGTTAGAAACATTAGGAGTAAACAATTAGAAAAATCAGCAGTTGCATTTCACTTTTGGACAAAAAATCATGACATAAAGCTAGAACTGAAACTTCTCAAACACATAACCGGAAAACAAGAACTGCCCACATGGGAACAGATCTTTATTTTAAAAAATTGAAACCGAGTATTTAATTTCGACATTCCTCAGAGTGATATTTTCAGTAAGTTCATTGAACCGTTACCAGAAGAAACACCAGAAGAAGCATCAACATCTGCACCATCAAACACCATGGAAACCCAGTTATTGTCCGGTTGATAATGGAGGAAAGTTAACCTTCCAAATGCGTCCCGGAAAAATATTTTGTAAGTGTTGTTCAGTGTTATTAATTAACTCACCTTTTAAATTAAACCTAAATATGGGCTTAGTGGCTATGTTTAAATTCATTAATATGATTCTTTAAAACATGTCAGTTCAAATTCCATGTTATAAGAGTTGTTAAAAATAATTCAAAGGTTTTTAAAAACTAAATCTTTTATGTTCAGGAGTGTCACTCTTCCAATTTGATAAATAATTGATGAATGATGACTAGTCTAAAGGAATATAATTTTTAACGGAAGGCACTGCTTCAGCCTGAATAACCTGGCTAATAGATGCAGATATAAGAAATATAAAATACAGAGTTTCGCTTTGTAGGTTTAATTGTTTTGTAAAAATTATCATTTTTGGCAATGTAAATAGTAATGCTGAGCTAATGGTATTAGCCCTTACACACAGCAGTGGCCTGTGTTGTACTTGACGGGCATTTGCGAGGCCAGCACTACCTCAGATGTAAACAAAACACTTGACTGTTATGTGCTTCAAGGCAAGTACTACCCTCAGAGTAAACAAAACTCACCCAGTGCATTTACTGTACTGCTGAAACGGCCAATATCTCAGTCAAATCCACATGGATTGAAATGTTATGCCTGACAAGTGTGAATGTCTGAAATTATGTATTTGTTTCAGCAATAATGATGCTTCAGTTTTCCATAGTTAAGGAAGCAGAAAAATGAAGCAATCGAAACCACAGATTTTGGTTAAAACAATGCTAACATAAAGGGATATAGATTTTTACAATAATGCACATTATTATCCATTACAAGCTAAAACAATAGTAATTGCTTTTAATACACAAATAAATAAAAGTTTTCCTAAAGCAATTACATTCTTTTATAGATTACCGGTCTGAAATAAATGAAGCTGCCATCCCACCCAATAATGCTTATACCTGGCACATGAATTTGTCACCTGCCCTTCCCTTCCCCCTCACTTTTAGTAACACCAGGCGATACCTCCCGTAACTTCATCCGAAAATGCATGCCGTTCAACCAAGGTGAGAATGCACAATGTGGCATTGCCACTTTTTGCTAAGAAATTAAACTTTGCATAACATTTTAACATTAAATTGCAGTTTAATTCACTTGAATTAAGATAAAAAAGCATTACAGCATTGTTCACACAATGTTTGCACGATAGTTAGTGAAATAATAAACCATTTATATCCATTTGTCAAGAAGCTAGATGGCTCTAAATATTTGTCACAAGTTACTTCTTTTTGGTGAAATGGCCCTTGGTTGACTGTGATTATATTGGACATATCTGTTACACTCGTGTAGAATCTCCGGTTAACATATGGTTGAAGCAGTACCTTCCACCCAATATAAGTGGCTCCATAGAAGCAAGTAAGGTATGACTTGTTCAAATCTTCCTGAGAGGCCGCACATCCACCACAATGTAGAGGTTCATTTTCGAGACATCAACACCACATCTCAGTACACAGTGTTGAGTGCTTTAAAACTATAAAGTGGAGGACAAACTTTATTTAGTGAGAATGTTCATTTCATTATTCTTTGTTATGCTTTCCATGACCCATGAGCTTTATAATTCATAATTGGGTTAAATGTTTTGGCAAGAATTGTAAATATAAAAGCTTTTAAAAAACATAAAACAAGTAAAGAAAGTGAAAAACTCATGCATTCCTTTAATTGAAGGTTGGTTATGTGTACATTATACCTCACTTAATTTTGAAAATTAGGATATGTTTCGGCAACCTTCATTCCCATTCTCAGCTTTTAACTGACTAATTGATGTTGTGTTGTCCGCTACGCTGTTGATGGCGGAGGTCTCTGGTGGTGGGCCCAAATGACTTGTTGTCGATGGGCCCGTAAACCTCACTCACTCTCTGGTGGTGGTGGTGGTGACATGAACTTGCTAAATTGGTTCATTGACAGGAAATTAAAATTCATAATTCAATCCTTGTATTTTGTGATGTGGATGTTTTCAGTTGGCTACCTTGCTGTCCTGAGAAGGTTGGGTTTCTAGTTAATGTCATGGTAATTCCAAAAATGTGCTGCTGTGGCTGATTTTTCAGTCTGTCTCTACTTTATGCACAAAGGTGTTAACCTGTTTGGGAAAACATCCACACCACAAAAACCAGGGAACGTGGCAATGTGTCCAAGTGGTTAGACTGCTTGCCTACCACCTAGGTAACCCGGGTTCGAGCCCAGGGACCTCCATGTGGTATTCATGCTGGACAAAGTGGTGTCTGGGCAGGTTTTCTCCAGGTTTTCCAGTTTCTCCCGCCACCCATTCCACCAATTGCTCCATATTCACCTTTCCATTCATCAATTTTACTTGCATTTCATATCATACTCTTCCTGACTCTCATACCTGGTGCTTGGCTGGCCACCTGTTTCCAGGTTTTCACCCTGTTCGGTCTATAGGTTCCTGTGCTCCCTGACAGGAACTGGCTTGTAATTCCTAGGGGGTGTAAGTCCTACATAAAGGGAAAAGAGATTTCCCACCAATGAACCAGCTTAACAAGTTCATATCACCATTACCACCAGAGACCTCCACCATCATTATTTTGTTTACAAATATTTATGGCACCATGATGGACATTGTGAACATGCAGTTCTGAGAGCAACTATTGTAAATCTACTATCAAGGATCCTCTTTAGGTGTAAATTACTCTCAAGTGAGCAATCATTCTGTAAGAACTGCGGGAAGCCACTTTCCCAGCCAATTCTCAAATGGGCATATACCTTGAGTCACATGTGACAGTATTATGAGTATTCACACGTTGTCCTATGTACAGCAGAAAAGAATTGTAATTTGGAAAATTTCTCTGCTGTGAGCCAATATACAAGCCAAGCGCATAAAACATTGGGTTATGGAAGCAGTCTTTTATTTCCTCCTTCATTTTTTTCTGTGCAGGAAGGTGTAGCAACAGCAATTGGTGAACAGCCAATAAAAGGACTTATCGATCCAGCAGCAGGGGCTAGAATGTCTGTAGCTGAGTCGTTAACAAATCTTGTTTTTGCCAGGATTTCTGATATACAGGTATGATCATACATTTAACTTAATATAATTATCATAGCAAATTTCAGTTATTTCCAAAAAAACATATAACAATAATATATTAGAACACTATTTAACTTAAGTCAATTTACTTCTTTCTCTCCCCCTCCCTCCCTCTCCCACTTTCTTTCCCCCCCTCTCTCTCCCACTTTCTTTCCCCCCTCTCTCTCCCTCCCTCCCTCTCCCACTTTCTTTCCCCCCTCTCTCTCCCTCCCTCCCTCCCTCTCCCACTTTCTTCCCCCCTCTCTCTCTCCCTCCCTCTCTCCCTCCCTCCCTCTCCCACTTTCTTTCCCCCCTCTCTCTCCCTCCCTCTCCCGCTTTCTTTTCCCCCTCTCTCTCTCCATCTCTCCCTCCCTCTCTCCCTCTCCCACTTTCTTTTTCCCCCTCTCTCTCTCTCTCCATCTCTCTAATCCCTCATTTTAGGGCCTCTACTCTACATATTATACATTGACGATGTTTCAAACTGCATAAACAGTAAAATAAGTGAGCCTGCTAATAATAATCAGTTATTCTGAAAGGGCTAAACAATGAAGAATTAGCATATTCAATGGTACAAATTCAGTTATATTTAATACTAAATTTTACAATCAATTCCTGTTGACATTTATAATTACATACATTACACTATTATAGACTCACTTTCCTCTTAATAATTACAATTGCATGTAAATGACATTGGTTTCTAATTCCTCTAATTTCATTTTTCAACTAAGTATGTTGTGAAAGAATTTCCTTTCATTGTTTTTATTTCTTCCAGTAATAAGTTAAACAGTCTGGAATCAATTACTGCTGGATCCTTTTCCAAGTACACCTTGGTATACCTTTGGGTTATATTTACAGGGTGGAAATTAATCACTGAACATAGGGATTTAACATGAAAAATCAGTTTTTCTCTGATACTTTCTCCCATGTTAATTTTAGAGGTAAATTTTGTAAGTGTGGTTTTAAGAACCTTAAAATAGGTAATTTGTCCAAACTGAAAAAGTAGTCATTTATTTTATACAAAATAATAATATACTAACTTTTATTGATTCTTTAAATGATTAATTTTGTTTCACTATTGTGAGCCATAATTCACTACAAGTTTGCAACTTTCATGATATGAAAAAAAGAATATGGGAGATTAGATTAATCATAAATATTTATGTTAAAAAGTAACTAAATATGTTAATATTGTATTGATTCATTGCTGACAAAAAGGCATAGTCTATCGCTATAAGAATTAAAAAGTGAATCAGAGTGTAATTTTAAAAATTTATTTTCTAAACCTTTCTGTGAGCAATGAATCAGTACAATGTTAACAACTTTACTTTTTAACAGAAATATATGATTAATGTAATCTCCCATATTCTATTTTTAGATATATATGAGGTGTTCCCAACCAGAAGGGCAGACTCAACAAACATGTGTTCTGAGTAAAATGTAATTTTAATTTTCTACCTATGGTTCAAACCAAACCTCTCCAATTTGTCTCTGGCCATTTTTCATAGAATATTAAGGTGACCTCAAAAATTACTCATCATATCACACCTGAAGTGAATGTTACCAAAAATAAATTAATGAAGATACTGAAGAGAAACTCAAGGGAAGAAAAATGTGACAATTTGACAATCCCACTCCTGACACCAGTGTGACAAATGACAAAATCAGAACAGTTACTTTTCTATCACTTTATTTTTCTTCAAAAATTGTGCAAAAAGTCACAGTTCTCTTTTACTGCTGTTAACACAGTCTACAGTTTTTTGTGATATTACAACTCACAATTGTTCTCTTCTTTTCACCATGACTCAGTTTGTTCAGTGTCTTTCTTCACTTTCTCTCTCTCATACACTAACTACAATGATACAATCGCTCATCGCTTGTTAAATTTTCTTTATGACATACCAACACACGCACAGCTGTCTCGCACTCAGTGACACTGACCAATTCGTGTCTGTAACTGTAGCTCTTAACTCTCTACTGTTTCCTCACCTCCTTATATAGAGGGGATGATGTCACATGGACCTTTCTTGACCTCCACAAACGAGCCAATAATGATGCAGCCAGATCTTTCTCGAAGGCTCCAGAAACCTTTTGTGTTGGCGCTTCACTGTTGTGTTTGTTGGCCTGGGGAAGCTTGATCTTGTGCCTTTGTTTGCTCGCTGGCCTGGTATACGGTGTGAAGTAGCTTAGCCCCAACAGACCTTTGTTTTGCGCCACACACAGCATCACAGTAATAAAATGTGATGAAATCCCTAAAAATGTTAATTGGGTTATGTAATATCACAAACAGATGCTCTCTGAGATAGCAGCAAGTGAAAAGTAAATTGAGTAATGCATCTGATTACTTAAGCTGATTATTTTAAATGTTGTTATTAGCTAATGCTGGATTTCTGACAATGAAGTCATTAATCCTCTTGCTCTCCAATATTTTTCACTGATGGATGGGGCACTAGAAGTGGCCTGGCATATTTGAAGGTGGTCTCGGTTCATTTCCTCTTGCAGATCACATAGATGTATTTTAAATCTGTATTGTGCTATTCAAAGTAACTTCAACCATGCAGTTTTAAAATATGACTAGGATTTTTAGAATTTATGATTTCTCAAAGAAATTACATATTTGAAATTACTTCCAAATCCATTATTGTACATAAACTTGATTCTGTTACATAATTGAGAAAAAGCTACATTGTATTCATTTGTTTAACATTCAAATCTGATAAAAAAAGGTGTGTTCCCTAAACATTTAGCTTAATACATTAAACATGAAAGTTAAATTAAAATTTCTGTCCAACAAACATAACATGAAAGAAGATATACTTGTAAGTATTTATTTTAGCATGCATTAAGTATAAGAATTAAGGTTTTGTTATTTTACAGGATGTGAAGTGCAGTGGGAACTGGATGTGGGCAGCCAAATTGCCCGGAGAGGGAGCAGCATTGTATGAAGCTTGTGTTGCAATGTGTAAAGTTATGTCTGAGTTGGGTGTTGCTGTTGATGGTGGCAAAGACTCTCTTAGTATGGCTGCAAGGGTTGACAAGGAGACAGTCAAAGCACCAGGTATGTTATTGTATGCAAATACACACACTGCAACATAAGGCATAGCCAAGCTTGCATCTTTGGCACATTGAGGATGCAGTGAAGTCACTAAACCTAGGGCAAAGGCTATTGTATGCAAATACACACACTGCAACATAAGGCATAGCCAAGCTTGCATCTTTGGCACATTGAGGATGCAGTGAAGCCACTAAACCTAGGGCAAATACACACACTGCAACATAAGGCATAGCCAAGCTTGCATCTTTGGCACATTGAGGATGCAGTGAAGCCACTAAACCTAGGGTAAATACACACACTGCAACATAAGGCATAGCCAAGCTTGCATCTTTGGCACATTGAGGATGCAGTGAAGCCACTAAACCTAGGGCAAATACACACACTGCAACATAAGGCATAGCCAAGCTTGCATCTTTGGCACATTGAGGATGCAGTGAAGCCACTAAACCTAGGGCAAATACACACACTGCAACATAAGGCATAGCCAAGCTTGCATCTTTGGCACATTGAGGATGCAGTGAAGTCACTAAACCTAGGGCAAAGACTATTGTATGCAAATACACACACTGCAACATAAGGCATAGCCAAGCTTGCATCTTTGGCACATTGAGGATGCAGTGAAGTCACTAAACCTAGGGCAAAGACTATTGTATGCAAATACACACACTGCAACATAAGGCATAGCCAAGCTTGCATCTTTGGCACATTGAGGATGCAGTGAAGTCACTAAACCTAGGGCAAAGACTATTGTATGCAAATACACACACTGCAACATAAGGCATAGCCAAGCTTGCATCTTTGGCACATTGAGGATGCAGTGAAGTCACTAAACCTAGGGCAAAGACTATTGTATGCAAATACACACACTGCAACATAAGGCATAGCCAAGCTTGCATCTTTGGCACATTGAGGATGCAGTGAAGTCACTAAACCTAGGGCAAAGACTATTGTATGCAAATACACACACTGCAACATAAGGCATAGCCAAGCTTGCATCTTTGGCACATTGAGGATGCAGTGAAGTCACTAAACCTAGGGCAAAGACTATTGTATGCAAATACACACACTGCAACATAAGGCATAGCCAAGCTTGCATCTTTGGCACATTGAGGATGCAGTGAAGTCACTAAACCTAGGGCAAAGACTATTGTATGCAAATACACACACTGCAACATAAGGCATAGCCAAGCTTGCATCTTTGGCACATTGAGGATGCAGTGAAGTCACTAAACCTAGGGCAAAGGCTATTGTATGCAAATACACACACTGCAACATAAGGCATAGCCAAGCTTGCATCTTTGGCACATTGAGGATGCAGTGAAGTCACTAAACCTAGGGCAAATACACACACTGCAACATAAGGCATAGCCAAGCTTGCATCTTTGGCACATTGAGGATGCAGTGAAGCCACTAAACCTAGGGCAAATACACACACTGCAACATAAGGCATAGCCAAGCTTGCATCTTTGGCACATTGAGGATGCAGTGAAGCCACTAAACCTAGGGCAAATACACACACTGCAACATAAGGCATAGCCAAGCTTGCATCTTTGGCACATTGAGGATGCAGTGAAGTCACTAAACCTAGGGCAAATACACACACTGCAACATAAGGCATAGCCAAGCTTGCATCTTTGGCACATTGAGGATGCAGTGAAGTCACTAAACCTAGGGCAAAGACTATTGTATGCAAATACACACACTGCAACATAAGGCATTGCCAAGCTTGCATCTTTGGCACATTGAGGATGCAGTGAAGCCACTAAACCTAGGGCAAAGACTATTGTATGCAAATACACACACTGCAACATAAGGCATAGCCAAGCTTGCATCTTTGGCACATTGAGGATGCAGTGAAGTCACTAAACCTAGGGCAAAGGCTATTGTATGCAAATACACACACTGCAACATAAGGCATAGCCAAGCTTGCATCTTTGGCACATTGAGGATGCAGTGAAGTCACTAAACCTAGGGCAAAGACTATAAACTTTACAGTTGAAGTAACAGAACAAGGACCTAAGAGCAAGAGAAACCAAAAAGAGAATAGAATTACAGCGAACCAATGGTGATGAATTGTATCTCTGGAGAGGAGATAGTTGTCGGAGATACAATTAGTCTGAGTAACAAGTTTACTTCCAAAAATCATTAGATGAATTTCAAAATTTCTCATATATTTCTTTTTCCAGATATTTAATTAAAAATATTAAATATCTGGGAAAATATATACAGTAGAACCCCATTTATCTGAAATAAAGGGGGGAAAGTCATTTCAGATAACACAGTTTTTTGGATAATCAATGAAAAATATTTTTTGTAAAACTGGGAGGGAATAAGAGACTGCTAAGTATGTAAACTTTAAACATAACTTTAATTAGGCAAATAAATCATAATTATGCATTATTTCTGCATCCACGAGTGTAATCAGTTATTTCCTTCTGTCTTTTCTTCTCGATTCATTTACGAGATGCTATGTCGTGCCAGAACTTCATGAACGGAATATCTGGGGCTGTCGCTTCACTGCTCTCTTCAACATACTGCATAGTGTTTGAGGGACAAGGGTAGAGTTGTAGCATTCCTTTGAGGACATTGGCACTTAAATTTGAACACTTGTGAAAGGGGACAGACAAACTATTGCAGGGATGAACAGAATATTGACTTTTTTTCCTTCTGTGGTTATTAATTTTTTTAAATTTAATTATTTTTTTGTTTTGGTTAAGTGGGGTTTTACTGTACCAGGTATCTGGATGGAAGGTAGCCAAAATAAATAATATCTTGGAAAATAATTCATGTACATGCGCCGAAGTTACATAATTTGAAAGATAATCTCTGGAAATTCTCTTGTTCATAGCATTTCTGAAGCAAAGTTCATAGTGTAACTTTATCATTAGGTTTTAGTGCATGAAGATTACAGAAGATGCTTTTGCTAGAAAAGCCAATGCTCAATGGATCTGGAGAGTCAGGCTGTATGATCAGGGCCCACATTTGTTACAGTTTCTTTCAGTTTTATTTTCCCAGTTTGCAACCAGAGAGAGCTCATTTCATGCCTGCCATGAATAATTTTAACAGTGAGGAATCTAACATGCCATTCCCAGACACAATAATGAGTAACTTAAAATTTACCCATGTGTTTTGTCTCATTCCTGGGAAAGCTTCTTGTTAACTGAGAAAGCTCACATTATAATATACTACATATTTTAACTTTATCATTCTTGTTCTGTTATCAGTTCTGAGTTATTGTGAACCAGCCTCAGTCCTAGACTGCTTTCAACTTAGAATTCTTTGCTAAGTCCCATATGCAGAAGGAGAAGCCAAGGATGCCCTGAAATGCAGTAGAGAGAAATACCTACAGCATAGTCAGACCCAGAACAAAAGTCCCAAATGACAACAATAATGACAGTTACAGTGCTACAAATTTGTTGAAATTCAATTTGAAGATGTGTATCACCTTTACTGAACAAGTTTAGGATTTTGTATCCCAATACAGATATGACATTTAAAATTTAAGGACAAAGCTTATGAAAAGCTTAAATCGCTACTTCCTTTAATGTTATATATTGATGGTTTGTGTGTTTAGGAACACTGGTAATTTCCACTTATGCACCATGCCCTAATGTAAAGCAAGTGGTGACTCCTGACTTGAAAGGCCCAGCAAAGCAGCAATCTGGAGCGCTGTTGCTGATAGATCTTTCCCAAGGAAAGAACCGTCTCGGTGGCACTGCATTAGCGCAGTGCTTTGGCCAACTTGGAGATGAAACGCCAGATCTGGATAAGCCTGCTCAGTTGAAGCAGGCCTTCATTGCTACTCAGAAACTAATAAGGGGTAAAACTGCTTTGTGTTGTTATTGATGCATTTGTATATTAAGGTCCACTTTCACCAACTAATATTACATTTTAGCATAATGTTAATGTGATGCAGCACTGAAATTAATATAAATTCTATTTAATGCATAGGTTTTTACTTGTATTAACAAAAGAAATGTTTGAATTTTCAGCAAACAAAATAATGGCTGGCCATGACATTAGTGATGGCGGTTTGATTACCTGTCTCTTAGAAATGGCTATTGGTGGTATAAGTGGAATGGAAATTGATATCACCCACAAAAAAGGCAAACCTGTAAACATATTGTTTGCCGAAGAAGCCGGTTGGGTGCTGGAAGTAGATCCCAAGGATCTTGAATTTATTAACACAACTTTCAAGTCACACAATGTACCATGTTATACCATAGGAAAGTCAGTTGGCTATGGTATAGATTCTACAGTGTCAGTGAAAGTTAATGGCAGTACTGTTCTGGAAGATGACTTACTGTCGCTGTTCCGTACATGGGAAGAAACCAGCTACAGACTGGAGCGTTTACAAGCCAATCCTGAATGTGTTAAGAGAGAATTTGATAATCTTACAAACATTAAGGCACCTACCTATAGACTGACATTTGATCCACAGAAATCGCCAGTACCAAGGACATCTTCACTTTCGTCAGGTTTGTTGCTTTTTACCTTCTCTACTATGTATAGTAATTACGAGAAGTATTGTATTCAATGCCAAGATTTCACCAAATATATGTTTTGAGGCCCCCTGAATCCAAAAAAAATATTTTCAGAAAAAGGTCCATGTGATGTGTCTGTGTGTGTATCAGTCTGTGGACAGCATAACTCAAAAACAAAAAGTCGGTTAAAAGCCAAAGTTAGTATTAAGTTTAATGTCTTTCAAGGATACAACACAGAACTTCCTTGTAGGGGATACAGAGTTCGGAAACTTTTAAACAAGCTCTGCGCACACGGCGAGCAGATGCGTGCTTGAAGTAAACCTTACAAATAAACAATGTTCTTCCACAGAAAGTGACACACCATGTTTACCGCATGACAGAGGCACCTGACTCACACTGAATGATTGCACCTTACACAGCAATATCAATGAAAGTTGGTGCCAGCGTACTTTTGAGTGGGAATTGCCAGTCCAAAGTCCTGGCAGCCTGTGCGAGGGTAGTGAAGGAAAATGGGTTGAATGTAATTTAACTACTCTATATTTATAATTTTTAGGTTTGTGCAGACATTGTTCTATTAAGAAGTGTTTCAATTTACTCTGAAACTGTTTTTTACCATTTAATGTCATGAGGATTGTGTGTGCTAAAGTATTGACCTTTTTGTTGTTATAACAGACTGGCGCACTAGCACTGAAACATGTAGTCTCACAATGTATCAACCTTATACAGCATAAAGACTTCACATTAGCTGATTAGCTGACACATGAAGAGGAGTGAAATTGGAAGGGAAACAACTAGTTAGAAACAGCACAGCATAATTAACTGCACATCCAAATGAAGGCCCTGTATAATGCAGTATAATACATTTTCATATTGCAGAGATATGCCTATTTTTTTAATAATAATTTCAGGCCTCTGTGGACCACATTAAGCAACCCACTGCATTTATATTCACTTCTTTTCTGTTTTCTTTCTATCTTGCCAATATTTCTTCATCCCATCATTGTGATTTTTTCGTCTTTCTTCTGCCCAAATTGTAGTTGTTTTCTTCTTCTTTTTTTTCAACTGGAAACCTTCACAATTTTGTGTTAACTTTGCTCTATCCCATGTTATTTCTTCCATTAATTCCATTTCAGTCTTTTGTTATCCCTTGCATCCATTGGTTACCATTCTTGCTTTCATTCTTGAAAATTTGTTTTGTAAGTCTATTATTATCCATCCTCATTAAATGACCGAACCATCTTATTCTTCTTCTCCTGATTGTATCTGAAATCTTTTCACATTCTTTACTTTTATATAGGTCTTCATTTTTTCTGAGTCTAAACTTAAACTAAACGCCAGTGCAACAGCCCATGAAGGGCCAAGGCTTGCTGCTGTGTCCCCCACCTCTGCCCACCAAAGGCGTCATTGGTGGGGTGCAGTACTGGACGGTGGGATGTGGTCAGTGCCCCAAGTCCTCCCAGCCAGTTATACGGCCTTCTTGACCTGGGGCCACTACTTCTCCATCAAGTAGCTCCTCAATTGGTCCCACTGCAACCAGACAAGGCTGAGTACAGACCTCCCAGAGGGGATAAAATCCCCATGCTGGTACCAGGGATCAAACCCAGGTCCTCCATGCCAAGAGGCAAGTGTGCTACTAATTGCGCTATGGAGGTGGTCTTTTCTGAGTCTACACTCTCCTTTTTCAGTTTTGAATTGGACCCAAGATTTTCCTTAAAATTTTTCTTTCCTTCTTTTCTAATAATATGCGTATTATTTATTAGCTAAAAATTAATTCCTGCCAATTTGCATTTTCAGTGTTAAAAGACTAATTCTGCTGTAATTTAAAAGAAGCACAAACATTTCTGAAAATTATTAAACAGTAGCATCCATATGAAATACCTCTGGTGTAAGCAGCTATCATTATCCATTAATTCTTGTATTCTGTCTATGCATTCATTGGTTGTAATTACGTACTAAGTTATTCCATAAGATATTTCTGTAAATATACAGAAAATTGCTCAACAGATTAATATAGCTGGAAATGCATTTGTTTTACAGCTCCTCGAGTTGCAGTTATAAGAGAAGAAGGTACAAATGGTGACAGAGAAATGGCAGCATCTCTGCATATGGCAGGATTTGATGTCTGGGATGTTACTGTACAAGATCTTGTGAATAAACAAGTTACTGTGGACCACTTCAGAGGAATAATCTTTCCTGGAGGTTTTAGCTATGCAGGTAAACAAATAAAAGAAAAGAAAATGTCCACGCATTCTCGTGACTAACATACTAGCCTTATATCTAGAGGTTTGATTCCTGCAGAGATTGAAAGCATGGAACAATATTCATCTATGAACATCCATACCCCTTCCATCCCACTACATTTTCTTCCACATATCTAGCAGGTAGAGGAAGTATTGTGTCCCACTGAAAAATCTGATAACAAGAATTCACCACAAATATAGGGACTCCCATATAAACCAAGACTGTATGATGGTAGACTCGTCGGGAATGATCCAAAAACTGTGTGAAGTTTCATTGCGTATCTTTGCTAATGGAATACTCAGGCTAACTAAGGCACTACAAAGGTCTTTGTAAAACAGAGATGACTTTAGAACCACTAGCACTTTGTCCTAACAGAAGTTGTGATTTTCTCTTCTTTGCGGCCTAGGAGGCTGCTCTCATATGTTTCTCACCTCAATACGCTGCTGGACATGGTACTGCTTTTCTGCAGTAACTTTCACTTCACAATATTTGCTTCTATGAGTAGAAAATACCTAAGCTAAGAAACTATGCCCTGCACTACAGCCCATGAAGAGCCAAGCCTTACTGCCCAGCCGCTGTGTCCTCCACCCCAACCCACTACAGGCGTCATTGGTGGGGTGCAGTACTGGAGGGTGGTATGTGGTCATCGTCCTGATCCCTCCCGGCCAGCTATGCTGTCTTCACGACCTGGGAGTAGAAAATACCTCAGCTCCAAATTCAGATATGTTGTTGTTGTTAGCTAATGCTGGATTTCTGACAATGAAGTCATTAATCCTCTTGCTCTCCAATATTTTTCACTGATGGATGGGGCATTAGAAGTGGCCGGGCATATTTGAAGGTGGTCTCGATCCATTTCCTCTTGCAGATCACATAGAGGACAGAGTGGTGAAGAATATATCCCAATTCTGTTTAAATGTTTTGCCAGACAATCATGTCCTGTAATCAACCTGAAGGTTGCAACTGCTGTTTTTCGAGGATACTCAGGAATTACTGTTTGAATGTTTGGTAGTTCCCATCTTTTATTTTTTGATTTTTCATAGTAATATTTTGCAATAATTTTTTATAATTCAAAGTTGACTAATCTTTTAGCTGCATAAAATGGTAGATTAACTATAGATTTTTGTACACCACTGGTACCCTTTCTTGCAAGAAAATCAGCTTTGTCATTACCACTCAGTCCACAGTGAGCTGGTATCCATTGGAAGACTAGATGTTTTTGAAGTGCGGTTAGATGGGTAAGGATTTTCCAACATTCTATAATTGTTTGGTTTTTTGGTGACAACTTGGAAGTAATTGCTATAATTGCTGCCCTGGAATCTGAGAGAATAACTGCTTGATGAAAATGTGAAATTCTGTACAAAAGATTTTGTAGGGCCATTCGAATTGCTTCAATTTCTCCATCAAAGTTTGTAGTTCCATAACTTAAAGATTTGTAATAGGAAAAGAGGTGACATGTGACTCCAGCATCTGCTCTACCTCAGTTTGATATCAATGATCCATCAGTATAAATATGGAGCCATTCATGTCCTGGAAATCTAGTATGGATTGTCTCTAATGCCAATAATTTTAGAACACTAGTTGGATTATCACTTTTCTTAACTTCTTCTGTCAGGTGTAAATAATATGTGATGTCTAATGTTTGTGTCGGATTGACTTTAGACATGAAGTTTTCCTTTGAATTAGGAAGGTATACATTCTTCTTGATGTCTTGAATTTTGGAAAGAAAGCTCTCCTGAGTCTTTAGTGTATGTGTAAAATTTCTCTTGTGCCATGTATTGAATGGGAGTCTGATCAGCTTTTCGTGTTGAATAAGAGCTGCTTTTTGTATTTCATATTCAATGGGGTATTGGTTGGTTAGTATTTCCATAGCTGCTATTGGTGTGGTTTTGATAGCACCTGTAATTAATCTCAGACTTTGGTTTTGAAAGATCTGCATTTTTTTTGTGTTTGCTGTTACAAGAACTTCGCTGCAGTAAGTAAATAATGGCTTTATATATACATTGTATGTTGTGTTAAGAGTTGCTCTGGAACATCCCCACTTCATTCCTGTTAGAAGTTTTAACAGTGAAAGGTGCCTCTCTACTCTTTGTATTACATTTTCTATTTGTTTGGTCCATGTAAGTTTGGTATCAAAAGTAACTCCTAAATACTTTGCTTCCTTTGTTTATGGTAATTGTTGACCCTCAAAATTTAGTTTTATTTTTAGTGGTTTTTTTCTTAGTGAAAAGATATGGTAGTTTGATTTTGTTGTATTAACAGTCATTAAATTTTCTTTGGTACACTTTTGCAGGTTGGTTAAGGATTGTTGCATGGTTTTTTCTAGTTCTGTACTTTTGTTTTTTGGTTTTGAAGTCCACATTACTATGTCATCAGCAAATAGTGCACACTTCACACCTGATTCTTGTATTTGTTGTGGTAGATCGTTAATAAATATATTAAAAAAGTGTTGTGCTGGGCACTGCGCCTTGTGGTAAGCCGCGGTGTACTTGTTTATATTTAGATATATTTCTTCCATATCTGGTTGCAATAAAGCATTGTGTTAGGAAATGACATAGCCATGAAAACATTAGACCTTGTATCTCTATTATTTTTACTTTCTTTAGTAGTTTTGTTCTGCATATAGAATCATATGCACCTTGGAAATCAATAAAAACTGATACATTATCTTCTTTTCTATTGAAGGTGTCTTTGATTTCTTGACTGAGAAGTAAGACTTGGTCATTTGTAGAGTGGAGCTCTCTGAATCCAGCTTGACATGGGGATATTAAATTTTGTGATTCTAGAAACCAATTTAACCTATTTGACACCATTCTTTCCATCACTTTTGCTATTATGCTAGTAAGAGCTATTGGTCTAAAATTTTTTATTTCTGATGCTGTTTTATCTTTCTTCAAGAGTGGGACAATTATTGCTTTTTTTTATGAACTCTGGATGTATGTGATCTGGTCCAGGAGACTTTTTGTTTTTTAGATTATTAATTGCAATGTTCAGTTCTTGGATATTCTTCAAATTTTGAAAAAAGATATTTTTTTTTTTTTTTTTTTTTTTTTAATTTATTTATTATTTGAAGTCGCTTCAACATAAAAGTCATATCGCGACTAAACATTGAGGGAAAAAAAAAAGGGAGGAAACATATCATGAAGTTTACAATGAGTTTAAATATTAAGTAAAAAGATATTGTATTGTGTTTTAGGATCACATTCTCTTTCTTGTTTCAAATCTTTCTTAAATTGTGTACGTTCCTTTTTATTATTTCTTGTTACTTTATGTGAATTAGCATAATATTTATTGAATGTTTCGGCTATGACTGCATCATTTACTAATATTTTATTGTTGTGTATGATTGTTACCTGCTGTAGCCAGTGCTGGAGTGCGTATTAGTTAAAAGAATTTGAAATTTACGCTACTCTGTTGAACAGGAAAAAGATAGTCAAATGAAGTTAAAGTTGCAAGAAAACCATTAAACAAAACAAAAATGCTAAAAAGAAAAAAAAGGATCTTTAAATAAAAAAATAGCTGAAAAGGCAAAAAAGGACAAATAAAATCCTCCATTTTCTGACCTGTAGTGACCTATAGTTAACATATATTATGTTGGGCCTCATCTTCAAACACTAGGGAAAAAAGGATTTTGCCTCAACTTCCTAGCCCTGATCATAGCTGATGAGCAATTATTTGCAAAATCAGGGCTACCAATATGATCTTAAAGGTTCTGGTTTAATATACATAAAAGGGAGTAAGATATTAAAGTATTTCCTTGTGCAATGAATGAGATAAGAACACTTAGGGAAAACATTTTATAAATGGCATAAGTGCTTCTCTTAACATACTGTAATATATGTGGTTAGTTTGTGTACACCAAGATCACTAATGTGTACTTTGATGATTTGCAGATGTCCTGGGATCGGCCAAAGGTTGGGCAGCTAGTCTTCTCTTTCATCCTTCTCTCAGGCATCAGTTCCAGGCATTTGTTGAGAGGGATGACACTTTCAGCTTGGGTGTTTGTAATGGATGCCAGCTGATGAGTTTATTGGGATGGATTGGCTTGAAGTCCCAAGGTAAGCATTGGCCACTGCTCATGAGTTATTACTGATCATAATGTTTGCTATTAAGCATGAGATCTGGAAATATAGTAAAAACATTCAGTAAAAAGGTATAAATATTTACCTATCAGCAGTTTAAATTACTAGTTTTCTCTAATAGAATTATAGTGGTAACTAAAAAATAGGATATTTATTGAGTTAAATAAACTGACATAGGTAGCAGAGATATTAAGGCATGGACTTATCAATGAGAGGTCTGCAGTTCATATCTCATCAGGATCATTCTTTTTTCTTCCTCGCTTTCCTCAGTCCTCATAACTGACAAATGTCAGGAATGGTACACTAAACTTAGCCCACATGCACACATACTCTCCCATGCATGCACGCACACACACATACATAATATAAATTGCATAGAGAACACATCCACATGCATTAAAATTTAATAAAACAAATTGCATATACGACACAGAAGTTTAACGATAACATTCGAAAACAAAATATACACTGTGGAAAATTTCTGGAAGAATATTCCCAAATGAAGAGGTTCCATATTTGCAGACAAGAAGATGCAATAGCAGTATTTGTAGATTTCAAGTCGACATATGATAGCATTTGGAGATGTGAACTAATATAGAAACTCCAACAACTAGGTATTAAAGACAATATGTTATGATGGTTATTATTTATTTATACCAACAAACTTACTGTTGGTGTTTTTAAACACATAAGTCGTGCGTGGGCAAAGTTTGAGAGGTTGAACTGGAACTGAAAAATTCATTGCCACAGCTGAGATTTGAACCACAGATCCTCCGCTTATCAGGCAGGTGCTCTAACCATTAAACTACTGTGACAGCCTGCCAGAGTTCAATGTCATTCTGGCACTCAGAATCCAAAAGCAGAAAAAAATCAGAGAAATTTACTGTTTGGTTAACAAGATACAAAATTTAAGTAAGCGCATAGTCTTCCAGTGGATTCCTGCACACTGTGGATTGAGTAACAATGTGAAGGCAAACATCCTAGCAAAAAAAGGGAACACAAATTCAAAATTAGGGACAACCAAGAGTACCATGGGATCAGTTAAAGGTATCATTAAGAAGAAAATGAATAATGATTATTAAACTAAATTAACTACAAATATATTAAATTCCAAAGGAGAAAAATTCTTAAAAAGCTTGAAACTACCTGGAAAAAAAGCCATCGCCATGTTCAGACTTACCACTGGACATGACTATCTCAGCAAACACCTGCATAAAATTGGATTTGCTATCATCTCCAAATTGTCTGTCATGCAACAAGGAAGAAAAAATGGATATGGAACATCTATCAATCTATGAATAACTTAAATTGTATCCAGACTTGACCTTAAAATATTGGGAGACAAGAAGGAGAGTGGTTTTGTTGCTAAACGTGAGCATTTAACACACACACACACACGCAAGCACGTAAGCACACACACACACGCACGTAAGCACACACACACACACACATGTACACGCACGCATGCGCAACATACACACATGTGCCCGCACACACATACACACACATGTACACGCACGCATGTGCAACATACACACATGTGCCCGCACACACTTACACACACATGCGCAACATACACATTTACTGTGTTCACCCAAGCAAGGAATCCAAAACAGTTTTACAGAGCAGACAATAAATTTGCAATGGTCATTCATGTTCAACAAACATTTGGCAATTTAAGCAAACATGTAAGATGTAAAAATTTCCATTAATGGTTTATTTCAGAAAAAGAAAAGTACACTAGCCAGACAGTAATTTTACTTTTTCCATTTTCACCACTTTGCATTAGTAAAGGTGTCAAACACGACTGTCTTTTTGTTTCCTACAGTTCCATTTGCTTTTGCTTGGCCTGTGTTTTCTGTTCCAATGTAAGTAAATATTGCAAAATTTGCAAAGTATCATTTTAGGTTATGTTATCAAGTATATATAAGCCATCATGTTCAAACTCCTTTTGGAGTTCGTAAACATTTACAACATATGACAATCAATTATGGTGTGTTCTTCCATAGTCAGTGCAATATTGAGGAATTGGTGCAAATTGTACACAATTGCTCCCACATGATGCTGCATGCTGGAAATGGATGACTAGTAAGACTGAATTGTGCTGGTAATTGCTTCATTGATTAATATTGATTGTATGTAACTCCTTCAGTTCGAAAGCATTGCATATGAGATAAACTTGAATATGATTGACACTCACTAGAATTATCTTTTGGACATTGTATTTTCCTTGACAATGCCACCTATTAAAATTGAAGTTAAAGTGACATTTCATGCAACATAGTTGGCAAAAGAATTTTATTCACAAGATTTTATTGAATTTTGCATTGCAGTATGCAAATGCAGCAGACATTAAAAAATAGCTCCTTTTTTATTTTATAAAAAAATTCTGACAAAAAATTACATTGCACCTGCACTGTGTACAGGTAGGATGTCTGTTTCAACATTCAAGAGACAGACTCCAAAGGAGATTAATTACATTTGGGGTAAGTTACACAGATAAGTCCTTTTTCAGGGATTTTCCTTACCCTCAGATAGTGAATGTTGGCTAACTCTAAGCCATAGGTGCCAAAAAGTGACACTGCAGGTCATTCGCCTTTTCCCCCTCCACTCACTTTGGATTAGTGGTGTACTGTGCAGCGTAAAAGTGACTGGCATTGGCTAATTTGGTACATCATCCCTTTGAGGTTCACAAAATAAGCAAGTGTCAGGTGTAAACATGTCCCATTACAAAATCCAACCAGAATCCTCCCAGTATTCTTCCTTGTCGTTATATCTACGAGGGGCATTTCAAAAGTAAGTTAACACTATTTTTTAAAAAAAATAACAAAATGTTTAAATATTTTAAAGAGAGCATATTTTGAAAGCTACACTCAGTACCTACTTTCCCACATAATTTCCTTGAACCTCAATGCATTTTTGGGGCTCTAATGACCTAGCTGTCGACGGGCCCTTAAACCCTAACCACTCACTCACTCACTCAATGCATTTTTGGTACCATGATAACAGTTATCAGTGTCAAACCACACTCCCGCCTAACTAGCTAGCCATCTTTCCACTTCTTGCAGCTCCTTGACATATATGAAGTGCCTTCCCCTGAGATATTGCTGCAGCTCCGGAAAAAGAAGGTAATCACTCAGTGCAGGGTCAGGTGAATAAGGTGAATGACCCAAAACCATCTCCCTCATCTTCAAAAAATTGCAAAAATTGCAATGCGGCGTCAACTCTGCTCCTGGTGCTATGAAAGCACGTAAGGAACCCATCTTGCACACACTTTTGATAGACACAGATCCTCAGAAATAATCCTGTGAAGTGATGCACGGCTTATTTCAATGTAAGGAGGATGTTCAAACAAAACTGCATCAAGTGTCCATGACTCCTTGAACCTCGTCAACAATATCCAGAGTGCGGGAAGTGGAGGGTCAATTACTTCATTGCTCATCGTGTGATGTTGTTCTCCCTTCAATGAAAGATTGGTGCCAAAGAGAAACCATTGGCCTTGACATAATGTCTTTACCATAAACACTGCACAGCTTGCAATGAATTTCGGTCACACATTTATTTTTCCTGTCAAAAAACGGATTACAGCGCAAACTTTGCAATCGACGGTAGGAGCAAGTGGAGTCTCCATTGTTACTGCCATTTTAATGCCCAAGCAGTAAACCTAGATGCCTAGGAATTTTACAGTGCTGCTACTACACCCATACCTATATTCCCTGGGACTTTCACACTTTTCCTGCCTACTGCATGGATTTAAAAAAAATAGTGTAACTTACTTTTGAGACACCCCTCGTATTACATCACCAATGAAAGGAAACTTGAAAGGGGAAAAAGTAACCGCCCTATTTCCCCTCAGTGATACCATTGCTCTAAGCTCCAAGGACCCTGAGCCCATTTCATCAATTTGCTCTCTGATATGTTCTACCTATATAAAAAACATTAAAAAATAAGGCACCTGATGCAACACTAATTGACTGATAATAAATACATATGTGAATGAAACAAGTTTTAACTAGTGGCAATGGCATTGAGAATATATCACATGCATCTACATCGATATAAATTATATGTTGGACAATATTCAATAGTTAATTGAATTTATGAAGTATTAAGATGGCAGTGTTAGTCACTTCTTGTATTTTAAAACCTTCCTAGCTTTAAAGAATTTAATAAATTATCATTTATTAGAGAAAGAGCAGGACAACACAGATTCCCTTCTGACTTTCAACCTTTCTGTAGATGCATTACCCCTTGATCTTAGATCATGAAGGAAACATTCGGCAGTGTTTCTGTAGATGCATTACCCCTTGATCTTAGATCATGAAGGAAACATTCGGCAGTGTTTCTGTAGATGCATTACCCCTTGATCTTAGATCATGAAGGAAACATTCTGCAGTGTTTCTGTAGATGCATTACCCCTTGATCTTAGATCATGAAGAAAACATTCGGCAGTGTTTCTGTAGATGCATTACCCCTTGATCTTAGATCATGAAGGAAACATTCTGCAGTGTTTCTGTAGATGCATTACCCCTTGATCTTAGATCATGAAGGAAACATTCTGCAGTGTTTCTGTAGATGCATTACCCCTTGATCTTAGATCATGAAGGAAACATTCTGCAGTGTTTCTGTAGATGCATTACCCCTTGATCTTAGATCATGAAGGAAACATTCTGCAGTGTTTCTGTAGATACATTACCCCTTGTTCTTAGATCATGAAGGAAACATTCTGCAGTGTTTCTGTAGATGCATTACCCCTTGATCTTAGATCATGAAGGAAACATTCGGCAGTGTTTCTGTAGATACATTACCCCTTGTTCTTAGATCATGAAGGAAACATTCTGCAGTGTTTCTGTAGTTGCATTACCCCTTGATCTTAGATCATGAAGGAAACATTTTGCAGTGTTTCTTTTCAGAGAGGAGCCAAAATGAAAGTATTTATTTACTTGGATTGTTTCAGTAGTATAATTAACTGTGTGATATAACAGCTTGAGAGAATTAATTTAATGTTTTCTTTCAGGAAAGGCAGCAGATGGAAGCATTCCTACACCTGATGTAGTGTTGGATCATAATTTATCAGAAAGGTTTGAATGTCGGTTTAGTACAGTTCGCATTGAAAGAACTCCATCAATAATGCTGAAAGGCATGGAAGGTTCGATGTTAGGCATCTGGATAGCACATGGAGAAGGTTTGTTGTTATCATTTGTTATTCTGATTAGCTATAGACTCGTCACATTACTGTGTAACAGTATATAAAAGAAATAAACTACTGTTATGGCTTATAATGGATTATAATGAAAATTGATTCAGATTAAAACACTTAACATCACTTACATGTAATTAATCTTGGCCGGTTTCAAGAGCTTAACTTGCTCCCATTATCAGAATTATATGACTGGCTCTTATAGATGTTTGATATGTGGTTGGTTGAGCTGACATCTAGCGGTGGGCTGATGAACTTCCATAAAGGGTTTGGTGGTGGCAAATCAAACTTCATTACGTGGAGTTTGTTTTTTATGATATGAATTTTCTCCCAGGTAGCCAACTCTGCAGCGAGTTTTGTAGCTTTTAAAAGTTTTATGTTTGGTGTAATGTTGTGGTTGGATGTCCAAAAATAGTGTGCAACTGCAGATTTATCCATCTGTTTGTATTTGATGCATCTCATGTGTTCTTTTGTTTACATCCCTCTTCACCCGATCCTTTGAAAAGTGTAAAAGAGAAGTAATGCTGTGCATGAAAGTCTTTGTAGATAAAAAAAAAGTTTCTAAAAGACTCGGCATACAGTTGTTTATGCATAATAACCCTGTCATTATTAATTGTCATAATGATTGTTTTTTGTTTCCTTTAGGTCGATTTGCTTTCAAAAATGAATCTGTGCTTTCTGCTCTAAGTGCCAAGCGTTGTATGGCCCTGAAGTATGTAGATCATGATGGAAACCCAACTGAGAGATATCCGTTTAACCCTAATGGAAGTGTTGGTAAGTTGATTTTCTCATGATGCTTTAGAATTAGCTCAGTGTTGTTAATGAGCAGTAAAATACTAGTTACGACTTGTAAGTGAGTCTGTGTATGACATAGGTGTCTAGAAAAAATGTGAAATAATTTATATATGCCTTACTCACATACATATGGTAGACAGTTTGCTATCCAGTTGCAACAATAAATTAAAAATGAAAACAAAAATAAACTCCATTCTCCAAATACACACATGTGCACGCTCACATGCACACCAAAAAAAAAGGGGGGGGTGGGGGAAGCACGTTTAGAAAAAGGTGCATGCATATACCTGCCTGTCTGTGTATAGCATAACTCAAAAATGAAGTCAGTTAAATTCCAAATTTGAAATTAACCTTCTTCAAAAGATGCAACAGTTTTCAAGATAATCTCCGTGTTTCAATGTATCCTTCACAGGGAAAAATTTTCAAACTTTCGATTTTCTCATAATTATGTAAAGAGCATGCAGTTTTAAAGCCATCACACAACAGCTTGCTCTTTAAAAATCTTACAATTACAATTATGCATTATATGAGGGGCATTTGGAAATTATTTACAATGATAGTTTTTTATACTTTATTTAGTAATAAAAATGATCAACTATACTCCCCACCAATGTCAGTAGACTGCTGCCACCTTCATGGGAATTTCATTATTGCCTCACAGAGCCATTGTTTGGGGGTACTGCATACCCATCTGTAGACAGCTGCCTGCAATTCCTTATTGTTGCCAAAATATTACCTTACAGTGCATCCTTCATGTTACTGAACAAAGACTTTTCTTCTCAGGTGTAGAGTAGTGATTCGCCAGCAGTTTCTCCAAAAAATCTGCATCTTAATTCTCCATTTCCAACAGTTGGCAGTAGACCAACTCTGCTCTCCTGGGCCAATGTCAAGTCCCATGGAATGCAATGTACACACACTTTTTTGTCGCCTTTTATGACTCCTTCCTTGTACAATAACCATGCAGTCCATCTTTATCTGTGACAGTTACCTTCCATCTGTCCATCGCTTTCTGTACTTAACAACAAACAAGTGCTCTTCTTTCACTATACACTCTCTTCACAACTACCAAAGACTTGTCCAAAGTCAGTGTAAAATTGATAAACTGGCGCAATAAATTACATTACATTACATTACCATCTAGTGTCTGTGTGGTGTACTAGCAACAGTTCTTCATTGTATGAGAGGACATACCTATAGATAGAGTTGTATTTTTTAAACAACGCAATTGTAAATCATTTCTGAACACCACTAGTATATCAAAACATGTAAACGTGAATTGAAGGTTTTTCTGGATTAACAATAGCTAGAATTATTATTTATTTATTTATACCAACAAACTTACTGCTGGTGTTTTTTTATTAGTGTAATGGTTAGAGCACCCACCTGGTAAGCGGAGGGTCTGTGGTTCAAATCCCAGCTATGGCATTGAATTTTTCATCTCCATTTCTACCTCTCAATAGCTAGAATAATAATTAACTTTTGTAACATCATTTTGTAGAAGAGTGAGTAGAGAAAGTAAAGTGAACGTAACACACAAGAGTTTTTTAAATGCTTTCATCATTTAACTGTTACTTATAATGTTATAGACTTACATATTTGACTATCGCTTCCTTTTGCCGTATCCCCTTTTTACCTACAATGAAATTTATAACAAAACTACCCAATTCCAAACATTTATCTCAATAACATAAAGTAGGCGGAAAAATAAAGTTTTGTAAGACTAGCCATTGAAGCTATATAAAAATAAATAATAGTGGGCAGAGAAAATTTTCCAAGAAAAGGCATTCACTTGATAAATATCACATTTGTATTGTCTTTGTTTCAGATGGCATTGCAGGAATGTGTTCTGAAGATGGAAGACATTTAGCAATGATGCCACATCCTGAAAGATGTACGCTGCTGTGGCAGTGGCCATGGATGCCTGCTGATTGGCATAATACCTATACTGTATCCCCTTGGATGCGAATGTTTGAGAATGCATACTTATGGTGCATTGAAAACAGCTCAAAAGAATAATCGTTCTTCACTGGTTTGAGAACAGAAGCTCAATACATTCCTTTTTTGGTATTCTTGAAATGCAGTGAAAATTTGCTCAAATGCTGAAGTACATTAGCATACAACCACAGCATATGTTGTTAATGTTATTTTAGTGTCAAAAATACTCCACAGGCTTGGATTCTCAAAGTAATTTTGAATTTCTCTGTATCACTTACAAGGTGGCAAAATTAGGTAACATATATCAATGAAATCATAGGATAAAACTTCTGATGAAAAGAAGTGTTTAGAACAGTGGAGCATGTCATTAAAATCTATAAAGCTTACGTTTGTTAACATTTAAAAGCTTATTCAAGCTGTTCTCGGGCTTCGAGCCAGGTGAAGTGATGAAGAGCCATCGACGTTTCGGGAGCGTACATCTCTCCCATCATCAGGATGATGAATGGCTACCAAGGTTGAAGGGACCAGTACATATGTTAGTACGTACCCAGTAGAAAACACCAAGCCTAGTCAGGAGACGGTTCACGGCTACGCTGGAATCTGTGTTTTCTCAGGCGGTCAATCTCTAACTTTAAAGCTGGTTTCCAGGCAGGACTGAACTGCAAACCTGCGTCCCGGTTCAGTGTGTTCCTCTCGGAGGAGATGGACAGAGCCTCCTTAACCTTGCGTTCCCAGACACCGCTGCATTTTGCCACAATGGTCGTACCTTTGAAGTTAGCTCTGTGGTCTTTTTCAAAGCAATGTTCCGCCAACCCTGACTTTTCAGGCTGCATTAAGCGTATGGACCGTTCATGTTCCTGGATCCTGGTGGAAATGGTCCTGCCGGTTTGCCCTATGTATGGCGTCCCACATTCACAGGGGATGCGGTATACCCCTGGTACCTTAAGGTCCAGTTTGTCCTTTACCGATCTCACAAGATGTTTGATTTTCAGAGGCGGACTGTGAATGGTTCTGATGTTATGTTTGGCGAGAATTCTACTGATCCTGCCAGATAGATTGCCAGTGTATGGGATGCAGGCAGTGATAAGCCGACCGCCACTGCCTGCATCCCATACACTGGCAATCTATCTGGCAGGATCAGTAGAATTCTCGCCAAACATAACATCAGAACCATTCACAGTCCGCCTCTGAAAATCAAACATCTTGTGAGATCGGTAAAGGACAAACTGGACCTTAAGGTACCAGGGGTATACCGCATCCCCTGTGAATGTGGGACGCCATACATAGGGCAAACCGGCAGGACCATTTCCACCAGGATCCAGGAACATGAACGGTCCATACGCTTAATGCAGCCTGAAAAGCCAGGGTTGGCGGAACGTTGCTTTGAAAAAGACCACAGAGCTAACTTCAAAGGTACGACCATTGTGGCAAAATGCAGCGGTGTCTGGGAACGCAAGGTTAAGGAGGCTCTGTCCATCTCCTCCGAGAGGAACACACTGAACCGGGACGCAGGTTTGCAGTTCAGTCCTGCCTGGAAACCAGCTTTAAAGTTAGAGATTGACCGCCTGAGAAAACACAGATTCCAGCGTAGCCGTGAACCGTCTCCTGACTAGGCTTGGTGTTTTCTACTGGGTACGTACTAACATATGTACTGGTCCCTTCAACCTTGGTAGCCATTCATCATCCTGATGATGGGAGAGATGTACGCTCCTGAAACGTCGATGGCTCTTCATCACTTCACCTGGCTCGAAGCCCGAGAACAGCTTGAATATGTTCGTCGCCAGGAAAGCTTCAGTTCTTATTTTATTTAAAAGCTTTTTTGCTCCATTTACTTTGCGTAATTTGGTAAAAATGTTAATGACCCTTTTGTGTCCATACAGTCTTATGTTAAAATGATGCACGACTCTTACCTCCAGTTCTGCCATGTTGTTACTTGGCGAGTGTTTATCAATCCAACCTTCACTTTTTTGGCTTGTTAACCACATTAATGTAAAACATGATGAAAATGAAATATTAGTAAAGTGGAGCATGTTATTAAAATGTATAAAGCTTATGTTTGTCGACATTTAAAAACATAGGTTTTAAAATTTTGAAATCATAAGATTTTATATTAACCAATATCTAAGCTCCGAAAACATAATGCAGAGTCTGACAACAAAATGTGTATACTTAAGGAACAAAAACTATTTATTGTTGTTTGTTTTACATTTAAATGCTAATCAGAAATGTAGTACTGTGTTAGCTAAGCACATGGTTACTTTAAGTATTACCTGGCAAAGCCATGAAGCGTATCAGAAAGAATGTGAAATGGCCCAGTTGTTTAAGCGAGCTTATCGCATAAACATGGCTGGACGGTGTGCGTACACTGTTAAGATGCAATCATATCTCCAGGACAGCAACATCTCATATATCGGCTGGCGTGAGAGAGCATCTATTTGTGTTTTATCATTGACTATACTTGTAGTTACTGATATTTCGTTCTTCTAATAAACAAGATAAGCAATCATAGTGCTCAACCACCAAGGTCAATGCACCTCAATGCTTTGCCAGGTAATATTCCAAATGTTCACGATGGCAGCCAGATACATAACATAACAAAACAATAAATGGTTGCCGCAGCTACATCGCCAATGTATACATTCTTTTGTCAGACTTTGAAGAGAAAAATTATTACACTATGTGAAATCTTTTACCATATATGTGATCACAACTTTAAACTGGATGCCCCACAGTTAATTTTGATGTTTTGAAGTGTACAGCATTTCATGGAACTCGTAATAAGAAATGAGAAATTTGATGGTGGCCACTGATTAGGTATACCCGTATGTCAGGTTTTGCTGTCTTTATTTTTTTTAAGTATTCCATTTATATGTTGTCTATAGTGTTTAAGGTCATATCGATCGCTTTGTACCTCTGGAGCTATTGCACAACAGCACACTCCTTACAATGATGTTAATCTTTGGAGTTGTATTATTTTTGGTTATTACATTAAATTCACATTCATGCATCTATACCCTAGGACAGTGCTCCCTAATTTTCTTATGTGCTCAGGCACATTTACCTCGTGCTTAAGGACTTCTCACCAAAGCGGCCTGGGTTCGATCCCAGGCAACTGTATGTGGGATTCATGGTGGACGAAGTGGCGCTGGGGCGGGTTTCCTCCGGATTCTCCGGTTTCCCCACCATCTCATTCTGCCGGTGCTCCATCTTCATTCCCTGCGTCATCAGTGTCACCATCTACAGTGTCATATGTAGTAAAAGCGGGCGTTAAACACTACAAAAAAAAATACTCATGCCTAAGGAGGCGAGGGCACCATCACAACCATTAGGGCAAGTACCTTCTTTTGAGAGAAAAATTGGAAAGCACTGGTTAGGGAAGTAATGAATACAACTTTAGGTGTACAAAAACGTACTGCATGGGTGCATACTGGGAAGATATTCGAAAGGAAATAGTTTTGTCCTGAAATTTGAATTCATATTAGAAATCATCAGAGTATAATTTGCTTATGAAGGGCACCAGAAAAATACATCACGGGTGCTGTGTTGGACAGGGCTGCTCTAGGGGAATGGGGAATAATCCTGGCTAAAGAAACATACTTACTGTACAGCCGGGAATCAAACCTGGGACCTCTGGATTTGAAGGTTAGCAAGAAGCAGACTGCCATTTTCTCTTCTAATCAGTCACAAATGTGATCAAGGGTGTGATGGTGAGTATAACTTTTATCACAGAAGTATGTCGCAGCTAGATGTGATAAAGATGCTATATTACACTGTAAAAGGTTTTATCATCACTAGGGCTAGAAGTTTAATGCCCTATAAAATACTAAAAAATGCAATTATGATCTAAACATCTCGAAAAATGTCCTATAGATTTTAAACAATGCCCTTAAAACTGAAAATCGTTATTTTAATATGTATTAGTTTAAGGAAAATTCAAAATTTCACAATATAAAATAATGCAACTAAGCAACAAACAAGTTTAGTTAATGCAGTTACATAAATTGAAAAGGATATTCTACAATCAATTGATTTATTTTGTGGGAAAATAAGCTGGGCACCATCTTTGAGTAAAGAGCATTAAGAGAATTAGCCTGTTTTACCTTGTATGGTGCAGTGTCGGTCATGTGGAATGCCAATGGAATAGATAAAGCCTATGGACCTGTCAAACATTTTGCCGATTGCTGAAAAATGTATTTGTTTTTTCTAACTGCTCACAACTGAATAGGAATTGTTCTCCTGAGTCATCATCTTCCATTTGCCTACCGTATTTGTCACATAACAGCCTAGTGAGTCTGTACTTTCATCAACACATACCCAAATTTGTTTCCTGACACTTTTTGCCTAATCTCCTGCAATGTTCATGATAGCATCTACTAATGTAATTCTTTCTTAAGTTGAAGAATCTGATAAATGCCTTCCAGTATGTCCTTCTAGGAAGGTGCGTAACTCGAGATTATTCACTTTGTTCAATGGAATACCTGCACAAATGAATCCTTCATAACATTCTTCAAAGAAAAGTGAACCTGAAGAACAGCCAGTTTCAGCAAGTAACATTTGACATGCTGTGTTTTTGCCTGCAAGCAGTTGTAGACAAATATGTTTTTTCTCTCTTCATGTATTGGTCTATAGTAAACATTTTTTGGGCTGCCACTTTTACTTCGCAAACCTTACTGAAAAGTATATTCCCATCTGTGGAGAAAACTTTTTCATCGTAACATGGAACAAAATTCTCTAACGTATGCGCCACATTTGCTTTACTTTAGGTATGATGAACTTCACACCTCAATTCTTTATACTGTATAAAAGACATAATCTGCACCTGCTATTCAGAAGATATTAACAAACACAGTAGTCATCTACTAAGGAATGCACCTATCTGCTACTTGTTAAATGCAACTTACAGCTGGTAACTGGGTGAGTTCATTGTCAATCCATAGAAGTGTCTTTGTCTAGTTTCCTGAAACTTAAATGTAATTTTAATTTGGTGCTGCTAAGAACCAAGCAAAGTAATTTACTAAGAAATTAAATGTAAAGAACGGAAATGTTACTTTGCTCTTGAAAAATAAAAAAGGCAGAATGTACCTAAGATGTATTTAAAAATGCATAAATATGTAATAATACTGTCTGGAGTATATAAAAATGCACAATATTGGAATAAAACCCCTAAAAATGCACAATAATGCAATAAAACCCTTAAAATGCACCACAATGCAATAAAAAGCCTAAAAAATGTACTATATTACCTGGCAAAGCCATGAAGCATATGTGAAAGAATGTGAAACTGCCCAGTTGTTTAGGCAAGCTTATCGCATAAACATGGCTAGATATCTCCGGGATAGCAACGTCTCATATCGGCAGGTGCGAGAGATCATCTATTTGTGTTTTATCACTGACTATACTCCAAGTTACTGATATTTCGCTCTTCTAATAAACAAGATAAGAAGTGATCGCAGCACTCAACCACCAAGGTCAATACACCTCAACGCTCTGCCAGGTAATACTACAAATATAGTTTAACTTCTTTTATTCTGAAACAGATTTATATACTACTCATCAATGAATTAGACTTACCAAAATAAGATGCAAAATCATCAAATTCCTAGCTCTAGTGATCACATTTCTGTGACACCAAAATGTGATAGTGTAATACAGGCCTTAGACAAAGCATTATAATTATTTTAAAAACCTCAAAATAGGAATTTTTAAAATGACGCAGATGGTCCAAAGTGACTGAGCGGGGTGAGTGAGTGAGTAAGGTTTAAGGGCCCGTCGACAGCTAGGTCACTGAACAGGGTTGTAGAAGAAGTACAAGAGAGGTTATAACAGAAAGCTACTCTGCAATTTTATGCTACTGGCACTTTTCATTTAATGTTAGATGATAATACTGGAATTTACAAGGCTTCCATATTGGGTTTATCAGAAATGTTTCTGAAGCAATTGCTTCAAGAAGCGAACAGTATTTTTGTTGGGGATGAACTTGATGCTCAATCAGTGATGACATGCCTTCATCCTCTTTAGTTTTAATATAGTGTTCAACACAGTTTTGAATAATTCTAAACCCTCTCACACTTGCCTTTTATGGTGCTGCGGTTATTTTGAGCATAAAATTGGCACAGTTGCTTACCGGACTTGGGAGTAGCATGTGTATTGCAATTAAATTCATTGTAGATTAGCTACATCCTTCACCCATAATTTGTGTCAGTTGGTTTTTTTGTGCACCAACTTTGTCAGTAGGGTGGCTCCACTTGTCACCCAAGCATTGATACCTGCCTACGCTGGCTTATTGTCTCCATTCCAGTTCCCAAATATGGATTCCCAGTTGGCATCATGAGGCTGAGTGCATCCTGGACCAGACCTCCCAGTAGAAAAAAATCCCCATGCCAGTACTGGGGATTGAACCCAGGTCCTCCGTGCCAGAGGCAGGTGACTACCACTGCACTACGGAGGTGGTCATCCTCTACACTTAATAAACAGCTCCATAATTTACTCCTTTTCGAACAGTGAAAACTTTGATTTCATTTGTGAGTTGGAACTATAACACTAAAAGCAAGATTAAATGTTAATTTTCAGTAAAAAACTAGTTCCTCTATGACTGCATTTTCATTTTTCAATTTACATCGCAACTCTAGCCTCAAATAATAGGGAGAATCACATGGCAATTGTATGTGAAAATAACGAATTGTCCCCTAATGAAACAGACAACGCTATCAAAATAATAGCCTCACTTTAGTAGCCTTATAAAAGAGTTTATCTTTATTACTCATGTCTCAGTTGTCTTGCAATTAAACAGGCTGTCATAAAATTACTAGGTGCACATGTGATAAAGGCAACATTGGCATGTCCCTGATTATATCAATGTACTTCATAATGGATATCATCAAATAATTAAACCTTGTTTTTGGATTTGCTTTTCCTTTGTTTTATGTAAAGTTTGCAAAACTTTAGTATTTATTTGTTATAAATGTGTTGTTTTCTTGAATGTCCTGATCAATAAAGATGAGTTTATGCAGTTTGTGGATGCATAGACATTATACAGCTCTGTGCCCAGTGTCTGTGTTGACTTCTGAACAAATCTCTGAAAGCATACAATCTGAAAATGAGACATGAAACATCCCGTTAAGGTCTAGCAGATGGCAGTATACAAATATAAGGGATATATTGAAACATTAGTAAAGTTAGAAGAAGGGACTTGCGTTTATGATTTCTCTATACCTCCAAGGCCATCGCAAGCCATATTACACTGCATTACTACAGACATTCTTGTTATTGAATTTCAAACATCAGTGTCGATCACTTACACTGTTTTTGCTTCTTTCAGTGCCACAGGACATTAACGGTGCATATGTCTGCTAAATTTGTAACTTCATTATGTTACAAATTGTTAAATAGCCCTTATTTTTCTTTAGAATGTTTTGCCTTTTATCCTTGTTATGCCCTTGGGTATCTCTAAACCTGATGTTTTTAACTGTTTTATGTTTTCCAGTAACATTTCGTAATGCTTGTGTATGAGCATTATATATTTTAACATTTTAGAGGAAATAAGTAATTTGGCAGCATTAACGGCAGATGCATTTTCAGTACTTAAAGAATCAATAACTCCTGTAACTGAACTCTAACTTACTACATAATATGAGACAACCTCTAAACTGGGTACGCCATCTTATAAGTGCTGTTTTGGTGGAAGGGCAATACCTGGTGCAATTTCTCAAAATAGTACTATTCTTGAGACCACCTCCGTAGTGCTGTTGGTAGTGTGCTTGCCTTTGGCGCAGAGGACCTGGGTTTGATCCCTGGTAGCAGCACAGAGATTTTTTCCCCTGCTGGGAGGTCTGGCATGGGGTGCACTCAGCCTCGTTAGGTCCCGGGGGCCAGTTGAGGAGCTACTTGAATAAAGAAGTAGCGACCCCAGGTCACAAAGGCTGCATAACTGGCTGGTAGGGATTGGGGCGCTGACCACGTCCTACCCTCCAGTACTGCACCCCGTCATGATGCCTGTAGTGGGCAGAGGTGGGGGACACAGTGGCCGGTCAGTAAGCCTTGGCCCATGAAGGGCTGTTGCACTGGGGGGGGCTACTATGCTTGAAGGCACTTTATCAAATATTTTATTCATTGTAGATATGAAGATGCCAGCGTCATTAAACATAGCATGGATTTCCTTATCCAGTCTGTGAAGTCCCTGAGCAAGGCAGATTATGTGAAGAATTTTATTATATTGTTCTTTTATTCCATTTGTGGCTCACCATGCAGGGGGCAGCATCAGAAACAAATATTAGCATGTTTTTTTCATCTCTAACCTCAAGAGGCCATAAAAGACAGCATTATGAAACAAGACTTTAATAGAATGATGATTCATTATATCCAAGACCTTGATAGTCAATAAAAATGTTTTCCCTGGACAATCTCTTTATTAGTACTCCTACAATTGCAGTAAACCCACTTAACCGAAAGTGTCAATATTTTGTTCATCCCTGCAATAGTTTGTCCCTTTCACAAGTCTTCAAATTTAGGTGCAAATATCCTCAAAGGAAAGCTACAACTCTACCCTCGTCCCTCAAAAATTGTTGTTTTGTGACCGTACGTCAGTCCCTTTAGCCCCCTCCCACCTACTTAGGAACACAATGCTACAGTCAGACAATTATTCAATTTCTTCATTCATTTTAGTTTTGGTAGCAAGTCGTCCATAAGTCACCCTCTTTGACTCTGCACTGATTAAACAGTCACACAATACATTGTTGCAAGCGACAAAACACACAGAAGGCAGAAGCCAGGAATGCACACACATACATCTCACTCATGTTGCAATTTTTGTTCATGAAGCACTGGTGCAACATAGCCTCTCGTAAACAAATTGAGAAAAAAGACAGAAGAAAATAACTGATTACACCACAAATAACACAGAGTAATTAGAGACTCACACTTCACTTCAATAAATTGAGTTACATTCAATATTTCTCACAACGATCGTTTGAACACACTTATGTGTCATTGACCTTATGCAACTTTGTGTTATTTGTGAATCAATTTGCTTCACTGTTAATAGCTTCAGGTGTGTACATTTAAACTGATTACACTCTAGGATGCAGAAATACATCATGTATAATTATGATTTATTTGCCTAATTAAAGTTATGTTTAAAATTTACATGCTTAACAATCTATTATTCCCTCCCAGTTTTACGAAAAATATTTTTTCATCAATTACCTGGAAAAATTGCATTATCCGAAATAACTTTGCCCCCTTTATTTCGGATAAACAAGGTTCTGCTGTATATTCACAACAAATCTGTATGTTACATCAGTAGTTTCATCTACTGACACCCATATTTCGTTACCATCGACAGTCCTAATATAACCCAACATTATTATTTATTTATGTCAACAAACTTACTGTTGGTGTTTTTAAACACACAAGCCGTGTGTGGGCAAAGTTTAAGAGGTAGAACTGGAACTTAAAAATTAGCGGAAGGTCTGTGGTTCAAATCCCAGTTGTGGCATTGAATTTTTAAGTTCCAGTTCTACCTCTTGTAACCCAACATATTTTCTTATCAATCAGATAAAGTCTTTGCAGACAGCTGTCTGATTCAGAATGTACTATTTGGTATACTTCTTCAAAAATCCTCATAAATGGAGATTGTCTGCTTTACTCAACAGCATGTTTGCTTTATCAACGTCTCACATAAATCCTTAGTGAATTTTGATTTTGCATTTCAAACTGACTTGATGTTGAAGGAATCACATCTTTAAAGCATTTTCAATATTGTCTTTGGTTTCTGATGTTACATTGTCTTTTTTTGTAATACTTACTACATATTTTAATGTCATACTCACATACTATACATATAATTGTGTTTGCTTGGATGTATAACATGACACCAGTGTATTTCCACAACAAAGTATTTAATTTTAAATACCGCTGCAATACATTTGATTATGAAGACTTGTGCTCATTTCATTTCATTATGATAGGATGGCAGGTGACTCCCTCTGTAGCCCAGTTGCTAGCACGCTTGCCTCAGGCACTTCTCTATATCTTTCTGTTAGACAGAGCACACAGTACGTTATCCCAGTCCAACAACAATAAGCACTGCTGAGTACGTGTCTTTTGGGCTGTAGTTCCCTGTTACCCACACCATTCTCTTGAATATCTTTGTGGCAACTGTGCATTGATTTATATTATTATTGGAAACCTGCAAAGGATTTGAGTTCTAATGTTGCTTGTAATTATTCTGCCCTTGTATGATGCAAATACATCAAGCACTATTAATAAAATTGCTGTCATTGAAACAGCAGTTTGCCACTCAGGCTGCTAGAATATTTACAGAATAAGAAATCCATTATCTTTGTAAACTAACTACGGTGTAGATGAAAATAGAATCTCATCATGTTCTCCTATGTTTGTATTTACATTGCAACAAATAATTGCTCAAATTCTAATCACACCAAGAGTGTTTTAGTGTGAATACATCATTTTTTTGAGAATCAAAAATGTGCCATAATTTAAGCTTTAAAAATATAAAAGAGCTCAAAAATGAATTTTAAACATATTGCAATTAGGCAATACCTAAGTTATGAGGACTATCTAAATCAAATGTTTTCAACTTCGATAAATAGGTTGAATATGTTTGTTGTTACTTTTTACTTATTTGCTCAGTTTTTTAAAAGATTCTTTGTAAATGGTAGAAGATTTCAATTGTATTTATCTGCATGTATCCCTTTGTTATAGAAATGATAGACTGTAAGTATAATATAAGCCTAAGTAATTTTGATCAATACACAAATGTTAGACATTTTTTAGTGTCAAGTTATGACAGTACATCATTATCTCATCAGTTAACTTGCAAAATTACTCATTCTACAGTTTATAAGAGAAAGAAACTGAAATGTGCTTGCCTATCACCACGGTGTGAAAGCAACGAGTCTATCTCAAATTTAAGAGGTCCCAAGTTCAAGTTTTATTTAAGGTGAGTTACTGGATCAGGCTTTATCTGAAGTTTTAACGTTTTGTTCTTTGAACCCTGGACTCAAAGCATCATTTCATCCATCTCATTCATTCAGTCATTCATCATCTGATATGGCCTATACAGTTAAAAGATATTAGAACTAACAACAAAAAAACAAAGAAAACACCTATGTTCATATTTAATGACAATTCAATATGTGGAATTCATAGTAAGCAAAACATGTTTATAATGAAGCTTGTTGGCTAACATGAGCATCAGCAGACTTTTTTCCACTGTGAGGGGGTTACATCTTGGAAGTTTGCAGTCAGATAATATTAATTATTTTATTGTCAAAATTTATATTTGTTGCAGATAACCTATTAATTTGCGCTAAATAAAAATTGTTCTTTATGTCAAAATTAAAATAATAGTTTAATAGTCAATAATTGACTGCACATTAAGTTCACCAATTTCCAAGGGGGGCCGTGGCCCCCCTTTGCAACGCCCATGTTAGCTAAGCTTATTAAAATGCATGTACAAAATTTTGCAAGCTTAATGATAATGCTCTCATGATATTAACATATATTGATTTTGATTATCTCATACATAGGTATAACTTTGGCAGATAAGTTGATTTTTAATTTTGTGTCTTGCCAGTTCAGAGACTGTTGTTTCTCCTGAATAAATCTGGTGGGTTTGTTTATTATACATGTAGATATTTTTATACAACTCTTTTATGCTGTCTGTGAAGGTAACAGTGGAAATAATTTTGTATTAAATGAAGATGCAACTAAAACTTTTATGTGACTAAAAAACATGTAAATTGATACCTACTGATTTTACATACTCTTTTCTGTAGCTACAAATTTAAATTTTTATAAAAGGTCCATTCAGTGAATAAACAAATTAAAAAAGGAAACAGTTTTAATTTACCCCTGTTTAAAGCTTAAAAAGATAGAAATAGCCCATTAGTCTAGGAAATGCCAGGTAGAACAGAAAGTAGGTTCTCATAGATCATCTTAAAACATTCTAGAGAACAAACTAATGGGGATAATATGTTCATTTGTACAGATAGCAAACATTGACAGTTTGTGCAATTTTCAGTATTTTGCATTTTATGCGTTTTATAATATTTGGACAATTGCGAAATTGTATGCATTATTTCCAGTAGTAATTTACATGCACACGGAAGAGCACAGTGTTTGTAAAATTCCTAAAAGTGTCATGGTATCTATTATAAGTTAAAAATATTGAGAGATAAATCTGTTTATTCGTTATTGACGTTTGTGAGACCTCTGTTTTTACGGCATTTCCAGAATCTCTGATTTTAAGCATTTGGGTTGTTGAATATGTCTCGTTTACCAGTATTTAAAATGCCGCAAGAATACAATCCATTTCATTATTAAAATAAAGTACATTTTGCAAGGAGCAGTTCTCCAGTCAGTCATTGTGACCAGCAGCGGCAATCTGTAGTAGTTGAAGAAGCTGCCGCTGGATGTCGGGACTATATGTAAATACAGGAGCAAAAACAAAATGGCGCACGAGGTGTGTACGCGCTGCTTATGTTGGTTAACTGTCTGGTATATTTAGTGATCATTTGTCAGTGGTCGTGTGATGTTATTGTGGAGAGCGAAGTGGGTTATGTTTTCCCAATAATTTGAATGGTGTGCTAATTAGTGTACAAATTTATAATGGGGGTTGGTCTTCAACCGCTGGAATTTTCGGATTGTTTGACTGACAGTCCATATTTTAGAGAAAAACTACATACACACGAGAAAGAACTTGAAAGAACCAGCCAACAGATAAAAGGTCTAATAAAAGAAGTGAAGGATCTGCTAAGTGCTGCGAAGAGTAAGTCCAAGTTTTTAAATTATTTTTTAGCTTGATAAAAATTAAATAGTGACAGTAACGTGTTTAATGTTGTTAGTGATTTGACTTTAATTCCAAAAACATGAACGGTATCCCAGACGTTCTGAACGTGTAGTACGCTTGACATAACTGTTAAAGAGAAATATTTAACAACTCTAGACAGACGAAGATCGAAATATCTGTTGTTTCTGTAATTGAGTTAGTGATTAGAAGTGAATATGACTTATGACAGCGAGTATCTTTGAAAACAAACCTGTAGTACACATGACTATTTCGAAATGTCAATCTAACGTAGTGACTGTTTATTAAGTGACCGATAGTTTATACGTACAGCGAATGATCCACAGAAGAGGTCACCAAAGATATGTACAATTTTGCTGTACCTGTAATATACGGTAACTCAGGGGTTTTCGCTTCTCTCTCTTTCTCTCTCTCTCTTTCTCTCTCTCTCTCTCTCTCTCTCTCTCTCTCTCTCTCTCTCTCTCTCTCTCTCTCGTATGCTTGGAGCACACTGAATTGAATTTCAGTAAAATGTTTTTGGTAATCAGCTAGACAGTTTGCGAAGAGCAAGTGAATGAGAATTGCCTGTGCAAAAAAAAAAAAAAATATAAATTAAATGGACATCATCAGAAACTGCTATTAGACACGAGAGATTGATTTAAGTGCCTTCCATTTAAAAATATTTCTCCCCATTTCTCTATGCACTGTTAAAAATCCAATTTAATATTTTCGCATTGGGAAATATCACGATTAGTGTTCAGTTCATCTGATAAGGAAAATACGATTATTTTCAAGTTGTTTCGAAAGCTACAATTCTTTCATATAATTGAGAAGTCGCTGTTACACAGTGACATTCACATCGCGAATGGTTACTTTGGAAACTGCATTAGCTGTTCAGCTCTGGACATGAGCGAATTCAGAAAGTGTTGCGGGCAAATTATTCATCCTGTGAAAGGAGGGGAAAAAGAGAAGGAAAAAAAGAAAAACCGGGGAGAAGAATAGCCCTCTCCGAGAAAATCGAAGTGGAAGTGTAAGGAACCTCGACTTATTTATGCGTATATGTGTGTTTAATTTATGGGTTTCAAAGAAACAAAGCTGCCCTATCTATCGCTTGATAACGAAAATGTTTCTAGAACACGGGAAACATTTAAACTTTTTATGCAACACCTTTATACTGGAAAATTGGTGCTCTTAATCAAGCATGTCAAAAAACTTTTTAAAATGCTAATAGAATTTATAAAAGATTTATCACAAATATATTTAATATTGCTCTGTCATTTTGAAGTGAAAGTTAGATCCAAAAACAGTATGAAAAATGCTTAGATTTTGTTTCTCTCTGGGATGCTGGCAGAAAGTCTTAAATGTTGTAACTGAGTAGTATAAAATCATTCAACATGGAAGATAAACAGAGCATTAGAGATATGAGCGTGCTTATCTCCTGCGCCCGTAACAAAATCGATAGATAAAACATGGGTGGCTTTCGCATTCATCGTTTGGAGATTCGGTGCCCCAGCAAATTCCTTAGGAAGAGAAACCAAGCAGGGATTGTAATATTGCCGTTAACAAATGGCATCGCTGCTAATACGCGTGAACAAGTGCAACTGTTCACAAATTTCTGTAAATTATTAAGGGCAATGAAAACTGACATTCCCAATAGCACCGTTGTTAACCACTTCAAATGTATAATAGGAAATAAGACATTAGAAACCACAGCTCTGCTCACGTTACAGGTCTCCCTTCTGCAACATACATTCACGTTCCCTTATAAAACGACAGTAAAGCTTTATTTTGGAGTGCTAGCGTAAAACACACAAGTATTTAAGTAAACAGTTTAATGTTGAAAAAAATTAATGGCATTAATAAAATGTTTAATGTAAATAAAAATGACAGGCAAGTACCAAGTTTAATAGTAGGTACACAAACTCGCCTGTCATGCGATCGATCAGATCCGTGTCATAAGCAGGAAGTGACAGAAGATGTAAGATTATAATGTGCTCATCTCATACATATACTATAATAATGGCGTACACTATACTATGTACCATATACTATAACTTCTCAACTAATAGACATTTCTAAATAAATGGGAAATTGAAATCGATTCGAGTCCAATCGCGTTCTCAATACGATCCACCTTTCTCTGTTGAATTCAATCCGGAATCAGATCGATTTGAATACGCAAGGCGTTAACAACGCCGTCAATAGCCAGGATCACATCAGCGTCGCCGGTGTGCCGGAATTTCGTCCCGCGGCGACCTTGGGAACAGTAGCCAGCGTCCAACCAACTGAGCCACCGTGACCGAGTGCTTGTTGGTCGCTTGGTTTATGTTGGCGAACCTGTAAACATGTTTTTTGCTTATTTTAAGTATGCTTTGCGGTTAATTAATGATTTTAGAAGAATATATTGCGACATTATAGAAACAATAAAAGTCCTTTGTTCTGTTTTGTTGCACCCTTTCTCCAAGAAAACAAATTGAGCGTGTAGCGTGTTACGATGCAATAGAAGTTAATGTCTTTGTCGGATTCAAATCGATTTGAATCCATGCAACAAAATTTCGATCAGATCCCATTTGTAAGAGGATAGTATTCAAGGATTCAGTTCGATTTAAATCCACATTTTGATGCAGTGTTCAATCCGGAATGACAACTCAACATTTTAATTGCCATGGAAATGTAGTACCTGCCTGTAAACTTTTACATGTATAACATTTCTCATAAACTTCAATAATGACAAAATACTTTCCTTTTCTTCCTTCGAGTTTTGATACAATTCCCCATAATAATTAAGCTGACATATAGAGGATTCTGAAATGTGTCATTTTCCAAGCTTCATAGAAATCTCTTTCACTGAATTAAAAAGTTTTAAGCAGATACACATGACAAAAAGAAGGTGTGATTGTTGGCATCAGCGTCACCTACTATAGGCAAAAACATGAATTATTCATTCTAAATCCAAAACTAACGGGTGATCCAAAAGACTGTGAACCGGCTGTGCTGTGTTTTGTCTGTCCGAGTCCTCTGCACTCGTCGCCGACTGCTGCTGTCGTCATAGAACGGCTCAGTTAAAACTACTTTTAAAGACTTTACTTACCAATGTAATCAAAGCAGATGCTGAAACTGGCCACTGCCGTTGTCCATACATTTTTGGCACCTCTTTAGGAAACTATCCATCACTCGCCGTAGTGCACGTTGAGAAATGCTGGCAATTTCCTGGCAGATATTTTGTTTTAATTCTTCCAGAGTGTGTGGGTTTGTCTTGTACACTTTGTGCTTTGAGTTACCCCAGAAATAGAAACCGCAGATTACCGGAAGTCTTTCTGAAAATCGCACTTTCACCTGGCGAGCTGAGTGAACACGCTGTGCAGTAGAAAACAAATGCTGAGCCATAATACACTTTGTGACTAAGTACAGGACGAAATAATAAAGCACACTGGTAATAATGCAGCCGCACGATATCGTGTCAGCTCAGTACTCCACTTTCAGAGTAGAGAAAAACAAGTCAACCGCGTGACTTGTGTACATCAGCTGCTGTTATCGTGTTTCCGGGAGCGCAGCGGTTCTTATGTTTTTGGGCCTCTGTACTACAAGCTATAGTTTTATTATACACACACACATGGAGACAACCAATGTGTGTGTTAACGGACTTTAGTAAACCTAGGCGTGTGTTTCACCAGGTTATGTTTATACATATCTCGTGGCACGGCGGTGAAAGATGTCGTCAGGGTTTAGTAGTCTGAAAATGGGTAATGAGCACCAGTCGGGGGACCTCCGTGACGGGAATCGTTCTCATAGTCTCCTGAGTGACACATTTCCCAAAGGACCTTTGCTCTAGGAAAGGGAAACGTGCGTGGTGTAGGTATAAGCGACCGTGGTTATCTCCTCGAACAGGCGGTCAACGATCCGATGAATCACCAAGTATTTGACAATCTCAGCATTGTCTTTGCCTTATGTGGAATACCTTTTTAGCTGCTTTTTATAATTTCTATAACAAATTTAAATACAGCTATAACTCTTATATTTTGTTCTACTGGTTTAACAGGTGTTATTCTGTCCGATTATTTTATTATGATGTATAGAGAGATCTTAATTGAGTACCCATGTTTAAATTAAGAGAAGAAATATGAACAATATTAGGTTTAATGATTTTTGGGGTGTTTGAAGGAAGACAATTTTTAAGTCATTTCATTTACCTTGCTTATGTGTCTTATTTAAATATAGATTAAATTATTATTCTAATTATTTAAGTGTTACGGCATTATTACTTTTTCAGGATGTATATGATTTTCACCACTAATTTTTACTAAGTGGGTTAGTAAACACCTTTAACAATTTATTTAAATTCTATGAAATATATTAAGTTAGGGTGAAGTGCGTATTTTGGTGCACAAAATGTATATTTTGTTTTAATAAAATGATGGGGAGTTTTAGAAGCAAGCAGTTGAAAGAAACCCACTAGCAGCGAAAGCTGAGCCCCGTACAATACTTCCAAGAGATGCATGGATTCTGAATTCCACATTTTAAAATCATCCATATTTGGTTACACTCACCAGCGAAAGTTGCACCCTCACTGGCAACTACCCTCAACCCCATTCTCACCCGCCACCCAGCAAAACCCCACATCCCGCCATGAAAGTGCTTAAGCCCTAAAAGGGCAGGTACACGAATGACACACCTCGGGCTGCTCTCAGCCTGCCACCAGAATGATGATGAGTTGAAGGAAAACTTTACACAAGGCCAGCCATAGCATCATCGTCATAACAGACGAATGTTATAGAACCATAACATAAACAAGAGTGCTTAGATGCCCACCTCTATGGTGTGGGGGTAGCGTATCTGTCTCACATTCAAGAGATCCTGAATTCGAGTCCAGGATAAGGTTTTTCCCGGGGTTTTCCCTTATGCTAAAATTAATATCGGGTAACTAAGCCATAGATGGGGAGAACGGACACACTGTGTCATTTCCAGTACATCGTACCACGCCCCCGCTGTTATCTATCTACCTCAGAGAAGCGGCCAGTCCCTCAAATTCTGTCAGCGTTGGAATTATGTCGCATAACAAGGTTAAAAAAGGCTTCAAGGCCGAATGGGAACATAAGTACTTTAATGTTCCTTGTAAAAATAAAGCATTGTGTTTGCTACGCCAAAAGAAAATGCACCTAACGTAATCATAAAACCAATAGGTACATCATGTTTGTATTCGGTTCCGCCTCTGCACGCCTTTAAACTTACCTTGTTCGTAAAGACATGATGTGTATACACGTAAACAAGCGGAACCGGAGAAGACTGGTGGCCTGCATTTGGTGATGGGTAAGTGGAGAGGGTAAATACTCTATTGCATCTAAATTACTAAGATAAGTGGAGCTTTTAGTTTCTAATTTGTTTTTACTTTAGATTCTTATTGCTTCACTGTTAATAGCTTCATTGTTTCCTTATTTAACTCTATTTCATTTGAGAGCCATTTCATTCGCCGGGCGATATGACCTAAACGGTTAAAGGACGTCAAGCCCTTTAAAAGTGCATAGAGACTAAACTCAGTAGCCGGGTGTGTTAATCACTAGAGTGGGTGAGAAATTACTTTGTGATTGACACCAGCTTCTGTCGGGCCACAGCGCGAGGGCTTATCTTCTACGTCAGGAGTCGGCAAATCTGCACCGGCTGATGAGATGAGATGACGTAACACCACAGCAATACTTCGCTCTGCTTCACCCTCTCTCCTCCAAAATGTATGTAGGTAAGTTAGCAAAGTCAAAGAGTTCTAACACAAAGCATGAAACTGTCAGTTTCAACTTTTCGCAAATCCTTTTACCCGGACATTCATACAGTAAAACCACAATTAAGGACTGAGATTGTGAACGTACAAACAGTTTGGAAATCACAATTACAAAATAAGTCTGGTTTAGATTTATTTATACAACTGGGTATGGGAACTTCCCGTCTTCATATCGTGATATGCTGCGCATATTAGTACTATGTTTACCTCAACATATACCTTGTAAATCACGGAACAACACACATAGAAAAAAAGGGTTTAGTGTATTTCTATTTTTACTTTCTCTACTACGTATAGTAAATAGGGGAAGTATTGTATTCCATCCAAAAATTCCATGTCGAGATTTCTCCGGGAATATGATTTGAGGCCCCCTGAATCCAAAAAGAAGCATTTTTAGAAAAAGGTCCGTGTGAGTGTGAACAGCGTAACTGGAAAACGAGAAGTCGGTTAATAACCATCGCGACTCGAAGATTTTGAAGAAAATTCTCCACCCTAAACTAAAAACTTTTTATTTTCTCGAAAATGGCTCTGTGATTTTGATTAAAATGCCACCCGTTTAAGTTCTTTTTATAACAAGTGAAATGTATGTTTTGAATTTTCTGGCTATAGCCCATGTAGTCCTGTTTACTCTTGATAACTTTTGCATAACTGGTAAACCGTAAGAGATAGACAAAATCTTACTGTACAAAAATGTAGAGCTTGCTAAAACACACAATTTATGTCTCGCTGAAATGGTTCACTTCACAAAAAATAATTATGCGCAGATGCCCTTAAACCTACATCTCCTCCAAATGATTTTTTTTTTAGGTAAACCATTTCGGAGATATTCCTTGTTATTTGTGTGAGTTTTGGAATACATGAACTCTCGTCAAATGGAACATCGTTGTTCATTTTTTACATGTTAAGTGTGCAAAGAGAACGGGATCTCAAAGCTTTAAAAGATTTGCCTATCGCACAAAGCCTACTGTATTCTAATATTCCCCTTGTACCTACAAGGAAATAAGCAATAAGATAATTTGTACAAATGTTTATCTCAACTAACACGAAGAAGATATAGGAATAAGAGTTTGTAAGAATGGCTAGTACAAGAGTAGAGAAAGTCATGTGAGTGCAAGACATCAGATTTTTTGTCCTACTTATTTGCCGCGATGAACATGGAAGGCCGTACCAGCAGTTTTTAACCTCTTGGAACAATAGCTCAACAGCAATGGTGTTCACTCCTGTAACGGTGGTTTTCAACTTGGGGTTTCTATTAGGTACTTTGGATAAACTTATTACATTAAATTCACATCCACATTCACACTCCCAGACTTCAGGAAGGATGGGGAATAATCCTAGTTAAAGAAAAAGCCCCGCCCTCAAGCCGGGCTCGAACCCGGGAACACTTGCACAATAGGCAGCTAGGGACCAGCCTAGTTCTAATTGTAAGCTAGTTCTCCAAGCTTTCTGATGTTTATATCGGCATGTGACGAATCCTTATATAATGTCGTAAACATATTACGCAATTGCAAGGAGACATTCCCATATTGTATCGACATGCTTCGGTCGTAAACATCTCTCTCTTAACTTTCTGTCTTGCTTAATGAACCACTTTTACCTAACATTTTTTCCATAATGATTAAGCCTTCTATTTTACCATTGTTATTCTTGATAAATAAGAATATTTTAAAGCTGCAGAGTTAATGAAAGCGTTCAAAAATGTTTGTTGCTACAAGAGGGGAAGAAATTTGTCGCTACATTGGAATGGTAAAAAATGTTGGGTATTTGAATACCAACTTAATATGCCATATTCCTATACTTGCAGAATTATTTGCAGGTAGCTGTACACTTGTGCTTGTGAGACTGTAAGTTTCCATATCGCAAAAATTAATTCAGCTTGTAATTTATCTTTCCCAAGACACTTAAATTCAAAACGAGCGAAATGTGAAATATTAAACACAAGTTTGTTTTGATGTGAAAACGTCTATTCGCTCGTTGTTTTCACGGAAAATCTATGGCGTGGACCTTGACTACACCTGTCGGTTTTTTATTCTAGTTACTTCACTTTAATGGAGATGATAAATCTTTAAAGAAATAGTTACATTACATATTTAAATGTAGATACCACAGAACATCTAAGATATAATACAAAATGAATAGTGATTGTCAAATGTTTAACAACTGAACGACTTATGCTGCTCTTAAAATTACATACTCTTTGCATGAAAACAACTGAATATCAACAGGACTTTAAAAGAATGACGGAGTACTGAACAAATGCCAACCATTAATAACGGAATCTCGAAAATGTCCTAGCCACAGGAAGTTTTGTTGTTGTTTTGTCTGGTATGTTTTCTTATTTCCCATAGCGTGAATTGAATTGCAATATAGGGAACGCAAAATCAGGTGCACGTTTACAGCCATTTGTTGCCTTCGTGTCAGAATGGTTTTCTTTTTGTTGTCGCGTTATGCATTATTAATAGCTGTTTATTGTCCTTAACCTAGTTGATATGTAGGCGATTGCTGATGCTCCATATTGCAACTGGTGGGCGTGAAGGCCACGCCTACGTCACGTGGTTTTTGCCGGCTGTGCAGGACATTGCTCGCAGACAGGTGTGTACATTTGTTGCAGTAATACCTTGGGGTTCCCATTGGCATAAGTGCTGTACTCGCATATCCACTAAGTCAAAACTCCTCTGTATTTATACATTTTACTTCAAATCTTCGCTGATTTTCTGTGTCTTATTAACGCCCTCTCAACTGGATGAGAATTGATTACCTATACTTCTAAATGGGAATGACCGTAGCCGAGGTGCTAAAGTAGAGGCTCGTGAACGAAGGGTTTGCTGTTGAAATCCCACAAGGGTCGTCCTCCCTTATTGATTTTTTCCGGGTTTTCCTCAGTCCTCAGGTAGCAAATGTCAGTCCTGGACCGATTCCCTACGAATTTTTCCTTTCCCAGCTGTCATTTCGTGCAGCACCGGTGTCCACATGTTGGTCTGGGTGGCTCAGACTGATTCAAGGTCGCGGGTTCAAATCCGGCCCAGACCGATGGTTATATATCCTAAACTTTCTGGGAATAGACTGAATAGTACCAGCCGTTTCAGAGATGTTTGCTATTATTGGTTAGTATCTTTTAGCACTTGTGTGTATTTAAAGTGCTGTCGCTATTCAACTTTTGCTCGCAAAGTTCTGGGAAGAGCATTTAGCGACTAAATGTGAAACACATGCAAAGGTTAGGTATCTTGTTTAACATGAAGTAGATGGAGAAAATATTTCTTAAGAATAGTTTGTAGAAGCTATATAAAAATAAAAGATAGTGTGTAGAGAAAGCCATGTGAGTGCGACATGTTTAAACTTGTAGTTTACATCGCACTATGACTCCAGAAAGGGCTAGGTTTACTGTGCAGTATTAATGGACGAGTTCCTCGTCTTTGTAAGAGATTAACTGTATTTTACCGATATGATTTGCCTACCAAAGGAAAATGCCAGATAAGCAAAAAGATCGCGACCTAATTTTTTTCACAAGGAAAGAAAGGGTGAACGATTTACGGAGCGGAACGGATTCATTTCGAACTCCAAAGACGCACGCACGCACTAATATTGAAATTATTTTGTTTTACATCAGTTGGAAGTAAACTTATTGGTGCAGAGCAAAAGTTAGTGATTGGCGGAACGCTCTGATTGAAATGTATGTTAGTTGTCACTCGTTGCTCGTCCCTTTTATAAAGGTTGGTTTTATGGATGGAAATACTTGCTTTGTGAACACAGTCCAAGAGTAGTGGCTAATTAAAGCCAATAGCACGATTTAAGAAAGGGTATTTAATTCTCATGGTAACCCGCCCCTCTCTCTCCGCACCCCTTGGATCATATCAGCACAGCCGGAGTTTCGGAATTTCGTCCCACAGAACTGGCAATAAACGAGAACTGTGTGTTGCAGAAGTTTTACAAGACAATAAAGCGAGAAAAAGTAACTGGGCTAGACTTTCTGTCACAATACGCTTGTGTGAACTGCCAAGCTCTTAAAATCATTCTTCATTTGTAGTGGAAAAATCTTAAAAGGACATATTTTTTAAAAATCTGATGTGTTACACTCACATGACTTTCTCTACTCCTGTACTAACCATTCTTACAAACTCTTATTCCTATATCTTCTTCGTGTTAGTTGAGATAAACATTTCTACAAATTATCTTATTGCTTATTTCCTTGTAGGTACAAGGGGAATATTGGAATACAGTAGGCTTTGGGCGATAGTCAAATGTTTTAAATCCCGTTCTCTTTGCACACTTAACATATAAAAAATGAACAACAATGTTCCATTTCACGAAAGTTTTAAGTTTTCCGAAACTGACACACATAAAAAGGAATATCTCCGAAATGGTTCACCCTACAAGAAAATTTATTTAGACATAAATTGTGTATTTTAGCAAGATCTACATTTTTGCATAGTAAGATTTGGTCTATCTCTTACGGTTTACCTGTTATGCAAAGGTCCTCCAGAGTAAATACGACTACATGGGCTATAGCCAGAAAATTAAAAATATACATTTCATTTGTCATACAAATATCTCAAACATATGTCATTTTAATCAAAATCATTAGAGCCATTTTCAAGAAAATCCAAATGTTTGAAAAATGTTCCATGTAAAGGGTAGTTTAGGGTGCGGCTATTTTCTTCAAAATCTTCGTTCCGCATCCTTGAAATACATTAAACTTGAATACCAACTTTGGTTTTTAACCGACTTTTCGTTTTTGAGTTGTGCTGTCCACAGACACACATACCTTTTTTCTAAAAATGCTTCATTTTGTTCAGTGGGTATCGAAACATATATTTCCGCTCAAATCTCGATATCGAATTTTTGGGTGGAATACAATACTTCTCTACTTACCAGTAGAGAAAGTAAAAATACATTTTGTTTGTTACGTCTAAGACTAATAGGATCTTCCAGGAAATCTCCTATTTATGTTATTTTCTGGGAGTATTTTACATCTTATTGTTTAATACGATGATTAATTTAAAAAGTTAGGCAGAACACACTGCAGTTGCTTGCCGACATTGAAGAGACAGAAATACGTACATATGTATATCAGAAAATGACGCATCCTTCAGTTTTATGCTTATCGCTTCGGAAATGGCAGAGTTTGAACTCTGCCACTAATTAATAGGCATTGACCATCGCTGTATGGTTCTCAGAAAAGTAATGGAATGTTGATTGTTAGGCTACGACGCGCTCAGCGACCATGCATATAAACAACACAACAGCACGTTTCCACTTTTCACAACGGATGGCTGCAAGATGCCAATTAAATTCTCTCTGGGGAGTAATTAGTGACATGCGGTTAGATAGCCATCTTAATGGCCTCAGCTACACAGTCGTAATCAAATAACGGGTGATCCAAGAGACTGTGAACCGGCCGCGCTGTGTTTTGTCTGTCGGAGTCCTCTGCGCTCGTCGCCGACTGCCGCTGTCATAGAACAGCGCGGATAAAACCGAAGTGTGCCCTGAAACACACTTTCAATTGTTCTCATCGAAAGATTGGCTGTATGAGGTGTTGTAGAGTCTTGTTGAAAAAAGGCAAAATCACGCTACCTGTCGGTTAATTCTCTAAAAAGGGGGGCGTAAAATTGTATTCACGTATGTACGGATGTCAACTGTTGACTCTTTCTCCACTAATGGTGCACAATTTACGCTGTGCAGTAGAAAACAAATGTTGAGCAATAATACACTATGTGACTAAGTACAGGACGAAATAATAAAGCACACTGGTAATAATGCAGCCGCACGATATCGCGTCAACCCAATACTGATTTTGAACAGAGCAGAGAAAAACAAGTGATGCTCGTGACCTTGTGTATATCAGCTGCTGGTGACGTATTTCCGTTTGAACGAAGTACAGCCCAGAGACAGTTCGAGTCGAGCGGGGAAGCTGGTGAGACATACCGCGTCAGCACCGTGTGACCCACTAACAATGTATGCTACGAATTACTCAATACATTGTGAAATTAACTAAACTGTGGTCTTATTTTTCTCCGTCTTATAAAATGGCAGATGGCCCACTGTGGTTCTCAGCCCTCCAATTGTTTTCTACTTCTAACCTTGACTCAGTTCTTTCACTGTCTTTCTTCACTTTCTCTGTCTCTCACACACTAACTCCGGCGATTCAATCACTCCGCACTCATTAAAACTTCTTCACTTCGAAGTGACATCGTTCACGACGACAGTACCAGACATACAGATGTCTCACTGACACACTGACCGACTCACACGATCCTTTCTCGAACTTCTACAAACACGCTGGATGCCGGACACTTCTCGAATGTTCCAGCAATCCTTTATTATGTGTCGCACTCATTATTGTTAGTCACATAAACTCAAACAGTCTCGCGAGACGACCTGGCCTTTGTTACGCGCTGCGCCGCGCCAGTGGAGTAGCCCTGCCCCGACCGTCCTTTGTTGTGTTGCCGCTCCGTGATCCTACGTCACAGTATTACTTTCTCTACACCCAAAAATTTAATGTCGAAATTTCACCGGAAATTTATGTTTTGAGACCCCCTGAATTAAAAAAAAAGCATTTTTAGAAAAAGGTCCGTGTGTGTGTCTTGTCTGTCCGTCTATGAACAGCATAACTCAAAAACGAAAAGTCAATTAAAAACTAAAGTTGGTATTTAAGTTTAATGTCTTTCAAGGATGCAACACGAAGATTTTGAAGAAAATGGCCCCACCCTAAACTACCCTTTACATGGAATATTTTTTCGAAAATTTTGATATTCTTGAAAATGGCTGTAATGATTTTGATTAAACTGCCATATGTTTAAGATATTTGTATGACAAATGAAATGTATATCTTGAATTTTCAGGCTATAGCGTGTGTAGTCCTGTTTACTCTAGATGACTTTTGAATAACTCGTAAACCGTAAGATATAGACAAAGTCTTACTGTACAAAAAATGTAGATCTTGCTAAAACACACAATTTAGGACTGAATAGATTTTTTTTGTAGAGTGAAGCATTTCGGAGGTATGCCTTGTTATTTGTGTCAGTTTCGGAAAACAAAACTTTCGTGAAATGGAATATCGTTGCTCATTTTTTGTATATGTCAAGTGTGGAATGTAGATCTTGCTAAAATACACAATTTATGTCTCAATAAATTTCCATGTAGGGTGAACCATTTTGGAGATATTCCTTGTTATGTGTGAGTTTCGGAAAACTTAGAACTTTCATGAAATGGATCATCGTTGTTCATTATTTTATATGTTAAGCGTGCAAAGAGAACATAATCTCAAAGCTTTAAAAGATTTGACTATCGCACAAAGCCTACTGTATTCTAATATTCCCCTTGTACCTACAAGGAAATAAGTAATAACAATAAATGTTTATCTCGACTAACACGAAGGAGATAGGGGAATAAGAGTGTAACAATGGTTAGTACAAGAGCAGAGAAAGTCATGTGAGTGCAACAGACAAGCACATGCATAACAATGCATGAAAAGGCAAGAAGAAATAAGTAGACATTATATGGGCGACATAAGGGACAGCATTCTGCTTATTACTGGCTTTTGTTGTGTTAGATAGGCGAACAATGGCTATCATGTCTTTCTCGGCGCTCTTTTATTTGCGAGTTCGCAAATGTTCATTGTCTACTCACACCATATGCTACGCTTGGCACCCAATCGCAAACTCCTTTCACTCGCGTGCAGACAGACTTGGTCCCATTTAAAACACTCTCTCGCTCGCCACACCCCAAAATGTACATAAGGTGCATCAAACGATGGCCTTCTTCCTCTACAGCCATGAAGGTTTAGGCCAGTTTTATTTTCATAGTAAGTGGGAGAGGTTTAATTTTATTTATTCGCCATACGAATTACAAAAATTCAAACCCTTCGTCAAACAACAGCATACATTTGTTACTTTTTCTGCTACGTGTAGTAAAATAGTAGAAGTATTGTATTCCACCCAAAAATTCGATGTCGAGATTTCACCAGAAATATATGTTTTGAGGCCCCCTGGATAAAAAAAAAAAAAAAAAAAAAAAAAAAAACATTTTTAGAAAAAGATCCGTGTGTCAGTCTGTGGACAGCATAGCTCAAAAACGAAAAGTCGGTTAAAAACCAAAGTTGGTGTTTAAGTTCAGTGTGTTTCAAGCATGTGTTACACAGATTGCGAAGAAAATCCCTCCGTCCTACGTGGAACATTTTTCGAAAATTTTGATGTTCTTAAAAATGGCTCTGACATTTAAAAAAAGATTTTGTTTAACGACGCTATCAATTGCCAGGATCACATCAACGTCGCTGGTGTGCCGGAATTTCCTCCCGCAGGAGTTCTTTTACATGCCAGTAAATCTACTGTCATGGAACTATCGTTTTTAAGCACACTTAAAAACCATGGGCCTGGGCCGGGTTTGAACCCGCGACCTTGGGACCAATAGGCCTGCGTCTAACCAACTGAGCCACCCAGACCGACAATGGCTCTAATGATTTTGATTAAAATGTCATATGTTTGAAATATTTTTAAGACAAATGAAATGTATATCTTGAATTTTCTGGCTATAGCACCTGTAGTCGTATTTACTCTAGATGACTTTTGCATAACTGGTAAACTGTAAGAGATAGACCAAATTATACTATACAAAAAATGTAGATCTTGCTAAAATACACAATTTATGTCTCAATAAATTTTCTTGTAGGGTGAACCATTTCGGAGATATTCCTTGTAATGTGTGTGAGTTTCACAAAACTTAGAACTTTCGTGAAATGGAACATCGTTGTTCATTTTTTATATGGTGAGCGTGCAAAGAGAACGGAATCTCAAAGCTTTAAAACATTTGACTATCGCTCAAAGCCTACTGTATTCTAATATTCCCCTTGTACCTACAAGGAAATAAGCAATAAGATAATTTGTACAAATGTTTATCTCAACTAATACGAAGAAGATATAGGAATAAGAGTTTGTAAGAATGGTTAGTACAAGAGTAGAGAAAGTCATGTGAGTGTAACACATCAGATTTTTCTTGTATACAACGTACAATTAGTATGAGTTGTTGATACTGAAACTAGTAGAATACGGCATGTCGTTTACCTTAGGAATGCGGCAGAGAACGTAGCAACATAATAGTGGAAAAGGGACTGATTTACGAGTCTTTTTTTAGAATTTGAGCAACGCTATTACAAGCACTGTCAGGTTGTCACTGCAATATCATATCTTGCTGGGGTTTTCTGTTACCTGTTGTAGTTATAAAGGTGAGAAGTTTGTAGGAGGAGCAAGGAAATAAAGCACATGTTGACAGGGGCAACAATGGTGGCAACACTTCTCATTTCTCACGAAGTGGCCCACTTCCGCCTCTGCTCCAAATCACTTCGTGGAAACCACCGAGAAAGTGAAAACACCACAAGAAAGCTTCTTTGCCAAGTTTTTGTGTTGACACTGTCCGGAACGTGACATCTACGGCGGCGACTGTCAGCTGCACGGCGTGAAGTACTAGAGCAAATAAATCCACATTGTTATGGTGTTATCAGGTTAAGTAAGAGTAAAGATTATTTCTTGTTTTGTTTGCGTGATTTTGTTTCAAAATGGTTACAGATCTCTCATACGTACTGCTCAAGGTTCCTTTTGTGCGGTTTTCTTCTACTGTTGTTATATAACACACTTACAGAATTTTAATATTATATTGCATTAAAATTCAGTACCTGAAGGCCCATGCAGTGTTGCCATGTCTGCGGAAGTAAAAGCAGAAGATTTGTTTTGAAAAAGCAAGAGAAAACAGTATTTTTTTAAATAATAATAATAATAATAATAATAATAATAATAATAATAATAATAATAATAATAATAATAATAATAATAATAATCACTCCAAAATTGTTGCACTGTAGAGTTACTGCCACGTGCAATCTCAGTATTGCGCAATAGCCTCCATTCTGTATCTATTTGTTGGATTTCTTGAACTGCTTTCACCACACAAGGAAGCCGAGAAGCAAGTGACGTGCAATTGACTGAACTGTTTGGGTTTGAGCTGGTTCTAACACTTCCAACATTGTAAGAAGAGCATCACTTAATGAAAAACGACTTAGTACGTCGCGAACTGACTCAACGTAAACATCAACACAGCATAATTTGAAAACTTGTACATATTTGTCGGACAGAGATGATTTTGTCAGAGATACTTGAACTTTGGCACCAAAATACATGCTTTCCACAGGAAGAAATACTTTTGGATCCCTGTGTTCAACCTTATCTATTTCAGTGGAATTCAAATGTTGAGGTTTAATGTAGCAGTCAAGGATAGTTCGCAATGCAGAAACAACAGATGTGGTATACCGTTTATACTTAGTAGGTATATGCAGTAATGCATTAACTCGTCTAGCAGTTAAACGAAGTACCGTAATGTTATCTATAACTGCCAAAGTTACTCGGTCCAATGTTGAGGCATCGTGCACACCTAGTCAAAAAGACACCTGGTCCAGTAACATAAAGGAAGTCCTGGCGAAGGAGGTTTTGATTCCATGTACAAGGAGAAAGAATCGTTAAAAATGGTGTCTAGAAAGTATTTAGGTTAAGGCTGGAAGATATTGAAAAACAAGAAATATTCACAAGCTTTAATTTGAAAATTTCGTTGGGAACATATAAAGGAATGAAGCAGGGAAAAGTATATTGATAGACGTGACAAAAGAGCGAGAGAAGGCTGTGCATGGGCTAGAACAGGAATGGTGAAATTGAAGGGTTTAAAGATTAGCGAGCGTTTCAGAGAAAAGCTCTGTGTGTGATAAAATGATAATATGAGGCATGCAATGTTGGACGAAGACTCTCAGGAAGACAATTGGTAAAAAGGAAAAGCCAAATCTACCTCAAAAAATCAAGGGAAAAGCTTTTGAATGTAAAATCGAGAAGCATAATAGAAATAGGAAACGTTTTAGCCAAAGTAAGAGCCAAGCGGCTAAGTAAAATTGGCACAAATTCGTAAGAAAGGGACAAAAGAGGAAATAAGCTTTGTGGCAGATAAGCCCCAAATAAACTCGGCAACGGCTAGGTTTGAACCATTTGGGTCCCAGGGATTATATCAGTTCACTGTAGTGATAAGAAAGGGAACTGTACAAAAATTATGTATATAGCAGTAGGAGAGAGACGGAGGGGGTTCGGCACTGAAGACGGGCTTATTGTACCTATCCTTCAAGGGGGCACCCCCTGGAGGAAGGATGAGGTGAGAGGATACAACGGGCGACCAGACTCACACTAACGGCACAGACATTGACGGAGGTAGCTAAAACACCTCGAGGTCTTTAGGTCTTCCAAGGCCAACTCAGGGGGACCTCGGCGCGGGGTCCAACGCCCCCAGATGCCGTGAACGAGGAACGGAAGGAGTTCCAGTGCGCGTATCATCCCTGCCAAACTGCACCTAACGCCTTCGCTGAAATTTGCGATCCTGAAAGAACCAACGGGATGAACCATGACTGAAATGGAAGAGTAGGAAATTCGGGGGATGTAATTATCCTTTCCAGCGCTCGCCTAGCGATCCGGGAAACCCCCGAAAAATTCAGTGAATCAGGAAGGTAGGTCATGGGAATGGAACCCACGACCTCTCGAATACGAGTCTCACACGTTACCACGTAGCCATCTCGCTCGGTAAAATTATGTTCTTTTTCTTTCTTACTTGAAAAAAAAAAAGCTTATGTTGAGCTGAAGTATTTTGTAGATAATGTTTATTATGAAACATTCTCACATTCATATTTCCGAGCCTGCAGAGAATCAAGCAAAATCCCCCCATCCCAGCCGAGAATCGCACCCAGGACTTGTAGGTTGCAAAGCCAGAACATGCGGCTACAGAGGCAATAGACTTGTTATGTTTAGTACCTACATGTGAAACATGTGAAGCCTTGCACCATGCCTACCCATGTTTCTTTTATTGTTGTGGTTAGCAGAATGCGTAAATACTAACCTTAAATTAGTTCACACTAAATGAATTTACGAATGGAAAAGCCCATAAAGTATAATGCCTTGTCCCATCTCAACGCTACAACTGCCCAGTAAATAATGTTTACTACTAGCATAGGTAACCAAATAAGAATAATTATGGTACGAGGTTTAACAAGCGTGGTGTTTTACGAATAAGAACTATGTGAGTAACATCTAGACATTACCTAATTTAAAATAATAATAATAATAGCCTTCCTTGTGCTTTTGTTACTACAAGAATGTGCAGATGTTTCATGGCTCGTTTGTTACACCTGTCGCTTGTCCCACTTTTGGAATAGAGACAATGCACTTTCTTGCGGTGCCAATACTGATGCAGTGTTTTGCCTGAAGTATGTACCTGTAGATGTAATGTTCTCTACTATTTGCCTGGGCGACTCGCGTTTTATTTTTTATTTTTTTAAATTAACGTCCTCCAACATTGTGTCATATCGGACGAATGAATGAAATGAAATGGGTGAAATGATGCTCAAATGAGCCCGAGGTCCATGGAGCTTTAAGTTACCCGACATTCGTCTTCTCAGGGTAGGGAAAACCTCGGAAAAAAACCTTACCCGGATAACTTACCCTAACCGAGATTCGAACCCGCGACCTCTTGAACATGAAGCAGACACGCTAACCATCACGCTACAGAGGCGGGCTGGGCGACTCGCGGGATGCCTGAGCGACCGTCATTTGTTTTACCTGCTAATGCCACGTTGTTGTTGTAGTGTTTAACGCCCGCTTTTACTACTACGGCACCGCAGGCGGTGACACTGATGATACATGGAATGAAGATGGAGCACCGGTGGAATGAGATGGCGGGGGAAACCGGAGCACCCGGAGAAAACGCGCCCTGACGCCGCTTCGTCCACCACGAATACCACATGCGGGTCCCTGGGATCGAACCCGGCTAATGCCACGAGTGATTGCCAATTTGTTTAGAGAATTTGACTCTCACGAATTGTATTTATTGAAACTGTTTCAAGAATTAAAGGATGATATAGCCTATGAAATGCTGTATTGTAATTATTAACCCCTTAAAAGGCACACATCAGCGGCTGTTGGCACTGACCTAGTTTCCTGCTTGCGCACGCGGTCGGTTTTGTCTAAATAACCCCCAGCATATTTCCTGTTGCATTCTTTGGTGTACCTCTTCCAATTATTCCATCTATTTCAGCATTAGATGCTTCACTGAAGCGAGTGTCAGTCATTTTTGACATTTAAGCCTAGCGGCTTTGTTGCGTCAAATTACATAAACTGTTGCGCATCTATAGGACAGTGCAGCTAGATTCTCTAAGTGATTACAACATAAGAAAAACAGAGGAGGGATAATATTTGATAAATTTTTCGCGAATGAAGGCTGTCGTTGGTTGAAATTTTTATGCAAAGGTCGTCCAGAGTAAATGCGACTACAGAAGCTATAACTAGAAAGTTCAAGATATATATTTCATTTGCCATAAAAATATCTCAAATATATGCTATTTTAAGAAATAAAAATTTTCGAGAAATGTTTCATGTGAAGGTAGTTTAGGGTGGAGGAATATTTTGGTTTTTGAGTTATGCTGTCCACAGACTGGCACACACGGACCTTTTTCTAAAAAATGCTTTTGTTTTTATTCAGGGGGCCTCAAGACATATTTTTCCGGTGAAATCTTGACAGCGAATTTTTGGTTGGAATACAATACTTCCTCTACTATACTATACGTAGTAGAGAGTAAAAATAGTTTGTTTTAGTAAATATTTTTGACATTTTCAGTACATATAAAATAAATATTTCCTAAGTTAAAAACCCGAGCCCTAATTATTGGTTTGAATGTTTCAATACTGCATCATTTTAAGTGTTGCCGCTATTCAGTTTTTCTCGCGATGTCATGGAAAAGTATGATTTTTTAAGGCCAAAGTATTTCAACCCATGTTTAATTATTTCTAGAAATGTTTATATCGAAAAATAGGGGGAAAAAAGCTATCATAAGAATAGTAGAAGCATTGCAAATAAACGACAATGGGGAGCGAATGTAATGTGAATGTCATACATCAGGATTGGTTTAATACACATTTGTACACACGACAAGCTGGCAGTTCTAACCTCACTTACGAAATACTGTGCTTATATGGTTAAAGGAATCACTATAAAGTTTATTTGCGATGACCAAAAGACAAGGAAGGACCATGTAGGAATCCAAGGTGTGTTGTAATTGCATTCCCGCAGCGATGCCTGCAGCTAATCCTTTGGAACAGATGTTTAGAATCGTGACTGATTGGAGAGCAGAAGGGATTAGGGATGGGAGCTGCATGTCACGTGAACACTTCAGCACTCCACAAGCCGGTTTCACCAACCAATCTTACATTTCAACTTAATGTTAAACTATTTAGCACTGAAGTCGACACAAATTCTGTTTCACCGAACAATGCTAGTTTTGTCAGAGTTAAACGCGATGTTAGCTTGCGTAACCTGAGTTAAGGCGTTTAACAAATGGCTACCGCAAAGCAAGCTGTTTATGTGAATACGGTGTTCGGCTGATGGTAGGTACTGTAGTCGGCCGGCCGCCTTTCCAGGGGAACTGGTTGATCGGCCGGTCCGGTGGCGGGCTCTCTCTGACGTCCTGGAACTTCGTCGGGTTGAAGAACTTGTTTGCACCTGTAATGCATTCTGGCCACCTGTAGGGTACTTTCGTCTCGTCCTTCTTCTCTGGGTCCGAAGCACAATAAGCCATCGACTGAACTACCAACAGGAGCACTTGCTAGCACTTCTCATTTAATGCTACCGTTTGTGAGTTTATTCGGAAGGTTTCTGAAGCAATTGCTTCAAGCAACAAGCTTTATTTTTGTTGGGGTCTGCTTGATCCTTAATTTTCACACACTTGGATTTAAATCTAGTGCCCACCATTCAGGTTTAAATCATTGTAAATGTTTTTGCTTCTGCGTTTTATGCTGACAAATTTGGCACAGGTGTTTATTGTGCATTTAAAAATTAAATGAATCGCGAATTTTCTCCCAGGCTGCATTATTATCCTTTAATTTTAGTCGGTCGACTTTTTCGCACACGATAATACCGATATACTTGGTAATGAGTTCTATAATTAACGAGAACCCATACTTCCTCAGCATGTAGATTTTACATTGAGGCCTCGGTCCTAACCTCAAACAATCAGGGAAATCACGTGGTATGGGCCTAACTAGTTTACTATTGACACAGGGCGCTGCAATGCGTAGACTTCAGTGCATTCTGAAGCCATACACATAGATCGGTCACTGCCTTCTGGAAAGCTGTTGTTCACAGGTGTTTGACGTTAACAGCAGGTCGCTGTAGAAGCTTGATGAAACGCAAGTTTTAACATTTAGTTAGTAAACACGGAGTTAGCATCAAGTTACGAAACATTAGTATCCCAACGGTGCTGGCACAAGAGCGTGTTTTCTAAAAGGCCTAAGTCTTGTTGATATGTTGAAGCTTTAGCCGTAATCTTTCTCCAACAGTGCTAGAGTTGATGTCAAATACATTCCGTACAGCCATATTCTCGTGAAATGAGGACATCTATTGATGACTTCATCGTGAACTGCCAAGTGCTACTTGAAATTGAAGTTGAGCACTGTTTCAAAATTAGACCGACAAACTTTTAAACCAGAGAAATGACATGTCTTTGTGAGAGTGCGGCAGAATATGGCACGCCGATGCACTCTGCATTAGTCGCAATGGGCGTGCGTTCCAACATTTGCTTTGAATAGTAAAGCTGTGATTAACTGTAAACAATGAGATTGTGTTTTGTTTATGTGCTCTGTGTTTGTTTCTTGGATGAAGATTGTGTGCCTTACTAAGATAAATGCAATACCAATTTTATTTGCATTGTTGATTTTGCCTAAATACTTAGACTGGGCGCGAGGCAGTAGTGACGTTAACTCGTCTAGCGCTTAAACGAAGCACCGCAAAAAAAATCTTTCCTTACCAAAAAGTGTTTAAAATAATGTTATCTATCAGCTCCCAAAGTTTGTGGGTCTAATTTTGGGACATCCTGTATATTGGGCGTGAAATACCGCGTGAGGCCTCTTTATCAGGATTGAGGTTCTTTTACATGCCGTAAATCTACAATACGGGACCACCGGCTTTACTTCCCTTTCGAAGGAAGTCGTGCTAAGGGTTTTTAAGTCGGAACTTGGAACCAGAGGCAAGGATATCACCCCTGGACCACGGAGGAGGACTATCATGTGTTACTGTCCCCCTTTCCCCTCCAAATGCAGAGCAGCCCTCGGACGTGTTCTCGTGCAGGATGGTTCACCAGTTGGAGTAGAAGAAACTCAGGCGTAAGGTTTACTTGGTTGCACATCACGTCCGGAATGCATGGAGCCGCGTGACTGCTGTTCTAGGAGCGACATGTGTTACTGTTCCCCTCGGACGTGTTCTCGTGCAGGATGGTTCACCAGATGGAGTAGAAGAAACTCAGGCTCAAGGTTTACTTGGTTGCACATCACGTCCGGAATGCATGGAGCCGCGTGACTGCTGTTCTAGGAGCGACATGTGTTACTGTTCCCCTCGGACGTGTTCTCGTGCAGGATGGTTCACCAGATGGAGTAGAAGAAACTCAGGCTCAAGGTTTACTTGGTTGCACATCACGTCCGGAATGCATGGAGCCGCGTGACTGCTGTTCTAGGAGCGACATGTGTTACTGTTCCCCTCGGACGTGTTCTCGTGCAGGATGGTTCACCAGATGGAGTAGAAGAAACTCAGGCTCAAGGTTTACTTGGTTGCACATCACGTCCGGAATGCATGGAGCCGCGTGACTGCTGTTCTAGGAGCGACATGTGTTACTGTTCCCCTCGGACGTGTTCTCGTGCAGGATGGTTCACCAGATGGAGTAGAAGAAACTCAGGCTCAAGGTTTACTTGGTTGCACATCACGTCCGGAATGCATGGAGCCGCGTGACTGCTGTTCTAGGAGCGACATGTGCTACTGTTCCCCTCGGACGTGTTCTCGTGTAGGATGGTTCACCAGATGGAGTAGAAGAAACTCAGGCGTAAGGTTTACTTGGTTGCACATCACGTCCGGAATGCATGGAGCCGCGTGACTGCTGTTGTAGGAGCGACATGTGCTACTGTTCTCCTCGGACGTGTTCTCGTGCAGGATGGTTCACCAGATGGAGTAGAAGAAACTCAGGCTCAAGGTTTACTTGGTTGCACATCACGTCCGGAATGCATGGAGCCGCGTGACTGCTGTTCTAGGAGCGACATGTGTTACTGTTCCCCTCGGACGTGTTCTCGTGCAGGATGGTTCACCAGATGGAGTAGAAGAAACTCAGGCTCAAGGTTTACTTGGTTGCACATCACGTCCGGAATGCATGGAGCCGCGTGACTGCTGTTCTAGGAGCGACATGTGTTACTGTTCCCCTCGGACGTGTTCTCGTGCAGGATGGTTCACCAGATGGAGTAGAAGAAACTCAGGCTCAAGGTTTACTTGGTTGCACATCACGTCCGGAATGCATGGAGCCGCGTGACTGCTGTTCTAGGAGCGACATGTGTTACTGTTCCCCTCGGACGTGTTCTCGTGCAGGATGGTTCACCAGATGGAGTAGAAGAAACTCAGGCTCAAGGTTTACTTGGTTGCACATCACGTCCGGAATGCATGGAGCCGCGTGACTGCTGTTCTAGGAGCGACATGTGCTACTGTTCCCCTCGGACGTGTTCTCGTGTAGGATGGTTCACCAGATGGAGTAGAAGAAACTCAGGCGTAAGGTTTACTTGGTTGCACATCACGTCCGGAATGCATGGAGCCGCGTGACTGCTGTTGTAGGAGCGACATGTGCTACTGTTCTCCTCGGACGTGTTCTCGTGCAGGATGGTTCACCAGATGGAGTAGAAGAAACTCAGGCTCAAGGTTTACTTGGTTGCACATCACGTCCGGAATGCATGGAGCCGCGTGACTGCTGTTCTAGGAGCGACATGTGTTACTGTTCCCCTCGGACGTGTTCTCGTGTAGGATGGTTCACCAGATGGAGTAGAAGAAACCCAGGCGTAAGGTTTACTTGGTTGCACATCACGTCCGGAATGCATGGAGCCGCGTGACTGCTGTTGTAGGAGCGACATGCCTGTTTTGGATTGAGGCGGGGGTGTAAGAAACAAAGGAAATATACGTACACGACATTCTTGTTGCTTCCGGGTTTCCATAATTTCGCACGCGGCCTGAATTTGAATCTCCTCAGGAGCACTGCAGCAGTGATTCACGACACAGATGAAGGAAGACACGCTCCAAACACTGTTGTGACTGGGGCGCTGACAGCAAGCTCTGCAAGCTACTCAGCAACTAGTAGTGGCTGCTTTACCGTGGTTAAGGATCGAACATACATGTACACACGCACGCACACAGACACACGGACCTTTTTCTAATTTTTTTTATTCAGGGGGACCTCAAAACATATTTCCGGTGAAATCTCGACATTGAATTTTTTGGGTGGAATACAATACTTCCTCTACATTACTAAACGTAGTAGAGAAAGTAATACGTAGCAGAAAAGTAAGGGAAAATGGGTAATACGAGTTTTGTGTCTGTAGTGTTACACATGACATTGCTTGCGTGTGTGGAATCTGAATGTGTATTCTATGGCAGCTACAAAAGCAAAGAAGCGCAGTACATGACGTTTTTAAAAAATTACCGAAATGAGTCGATACGAAGTCACGACATTAAATTGCTGAAGAGCTGCAGGCTTCCTGCAGTTTTGAGGCAACACAGGCGTAATGAGGGCCTCGCTATGATGGAAAATGTCGTAAACCTAGGAAAGCTATCAATGGATGCGAGGTCGCTGCTCTGGTAGGAGCTGTAGCCTCACACCCCAAGCAGACTATGCTGGCTGTGGCTTTATGGCCAATTTGAGGGAAACCATGTCTGCTATATGTAGGTATGTTTATCTTTGTTAAGGGTCGTTTCTCGTCCCTCTTTTAACGGTTTCTTCACTTCTCTGCCATAGGATATCTAAATCCTCTTCTGGTGTGCTTAAAACCAAGCTCACAAATACTAACAGTGTATAAAATATACTGCTTAACTCTTAACAAACTTTATAACGCGAAACGCGTAGTTTTGCAGCTGTGGTAGAAGCCGCTACTGATTCACACGCTATTATCTCCTAACTCAGTTATTTTCATATTTTCCTGTTTCTGCACGTTAATGCATTATTCCAGAATACAGATGCCCAACTTTCCCAATCAAAGGTTCTTCCAGTGCTTGGTCGACTGTCCTACTGGTTTTCTCGAATCTCCCAAAGGTTCTTCCAGTGCTTGGTCGACTGTCCTACTGGTTTTCTCGAATCTCCCAAAGGTTCTTCCAGAGCTTGGTCGACTGTCCTACTGGTTTTCTCGAATCTCCCAAAGGTTCTTCCAGTGCTTGGTCGATTGTCCTACTGGTTTTCTCGAATCTCCCAAAGCTTCTTCCAGTGCTTGGTCGACTGTCCTACTGGTTTTCTCTAATCTCCCAAAGGCTCTTCCAGTGCTTGGTCGACTGTCCTGCGGGTTTTCTCGAATCTCCCAAAGCTCAATGACTTGGTTGACTCTAACACGTGTTTGGGCACAATATTGGACGTAATCCTTTTCCTCATCACAACTTATAGACGGAGAACTGTAAATTATACCGGTATTTTACATAACATTCAAGCTTTTATTCTCGTTAATTGCAGGTCATGTTTTAACATCAAGGATTCGAAAACGTTCATGAAAACCTTGACTGTGTCTTGAATAGCAGTAATATTTGTATACATACTCCCAAGTACAATTAATACGGGTGATGATTCAAAAGACTGGCTATTTGTACGTCCATACGATGAGCACCGTTGCCAGGTCTACTCATTTTGCAGGAGATCATGTCCTTTTTTTTTTTGCAAATCCACTGATTTACTGCTAAAAACTGAATGCACTACAAAATCTCCTGCTTTTTATGTATTTTCCATTTTTAAACACTATTTTCCTTATCATATAATTCGCTCCTCCGAAAAAGATTTTCAGGCGAGGCATTTCCCTCGTGTATAGAAACAAAAGCACCTATATAGGTACATAAACAGTATACCACATGTGTTGTTTCTGCATTGCGAACTATCCTTGACTGCTACATTAAACCTCAACATTTGAATTCCACTGAAATAGATAAAGTTGAACACAGGGATCCAAAAGTATTTCTTCCAGTGGAAAACATGTATTTTGGTGCCAAAGTTCAAATATCTCTGACAAAATCATCTCTGTCCGACAAATATGTACAAGTTTTCAAATTATGCTGTGTTGATGTTTACGTTGAGTCAGTTCGCGATATACTAAGTCGTTTTTCATTAAGTGTTCCTGTTCTTACAATTTTGGAAGTGTTAGAACCAGCTCAAATCCAAACAGTTCAGTCAATTGCACGTCACTTGCTTCTCGGCTTCCTTGTGTGGTGAAAGCAGTTCAAGAAATCCAACAAATAGATACAGAATGGGGGCTATTGCGCAATACTGACATTGCACGTGGCAGTAACTCTACAGTGCAACAATTTTGAAGTGATGATGATGATTATTATTATTATTATTATTATTATTATTATTATTATTATTATTATTATTATTATTATTATTATTATTATTATTATTATTATTATTATTATTATTATTATTATTATTATTATTATTATTATTATTATTATTATTATTATTTATGCAGAAAATAGGTGTGGAATTGGGTAAATTAACTTGTATAAGGGAGACGTAGCAATACTTGGCCACTGGTGGTGGAGTCTCAGCCCATCGAGGGTCTGGTTGTCAGTCAGCGGTGTGCTGAACCTCCAGCAGAGCCTCTAGAGGGCGCTGTTTTAACACAACCGCATGCGCCTAGATGTTTCTACGTACTTCTTAGATATAGTAACAAGGTGAACTAGTTTATTACCATTTCGATTAAGATAGGTATGCACCTTCTCACAGAAGCGGCTCTCTTACAGCAATAAAATATATATCTAATACATTTACATGGTGTATTGGATCCGTTCGTGTATATTACGTCCCGTGTTTCCATGCAGAATGCTAGCTACACTCAGATCGGCTTGGATCCCACTCTCATTCGCATGGGTCTTGAATGACATGACATTAAATCACACTTAATTCAGCCATTCATAGCGTTAAGTTGGCTGTACTTCGGCGATTCAGCGAGAGAAACGATTGTTTGTCTTTTGTCACTGTTCCTGCCCATCCCCCAGTCATCTGGGTCTTATCGCGATATCATGGGATTACATAGTTATGGAGAGTTACAGTGTGTTACAATAACTTGAGATGAAACTGAATGAAGAATTACAGGTTACAATCACACAAAGTTTTAGTTAGATCCCAGGAGATTGTATGAAGAGTATGTACCGAGCGAGGTGGCTCCGCGGTAACGTATGAGACTCGCATTCAGGAGATCGTGGGTACGATTCCCGCGGCCGTCCTTCCTGACCCATGGATTTGACAAGGGTTTTGCCGGGTCACCAGGCAAATGCCGGGAAGGATAATTACATTCTCCGAATTTGCCGTCCCTCCATTTCATTTCAGCTTCATTTCAATCCGGTATTTTAGAAGCGGTAGTGTTGGCGATGGGCGAGTTTGGTGTTGCTGTGTGTGGACTTTGCGAACTGTAACTGCTGTTCTCGGCGAATGGATGGCGTTGTAGTAGTCTGACCGGTGACTGCTTGGCGAACCCTGGTGTCGAGACGAAGAAACTCCAGCACACGTTCGGGGCCCTCGTGCTGCTCGCCTGGGTTCGAACATGCCCGTAGAGCGCTCTCGTTTCATTCCCTCCTCCTGGGGTCTGACATACAATAGCCTGGACAGTTGAATCCCCTCCGTCCATACTCTACCTCTACCTCACGACCTGCTGTGGTAGTTGCTGGTTGTCGAGCGCCTCAGACGTTATCAGCGGGTATGCATGTTGCTTTCTTGCTGTGTAGTATTTCGTGCAGTCTGTTGGATGTTGCAGTTTTCACAATCTGCTAGTGGTTCCTTAGCAAGATGGTTGGGGTGATTTTGTATGCTCCACTCTCAACCTGCTAATTAGGACTTTATAGGATCGTGGTATTGATTTGGTGTGTGTCGGGGGGTGGCTCCCATAGAGACTTGTTTTTGTGCCAAAAGGTTGTTAGGTATGTTCGGACCAGTTGACCAGTCAAATGGGCGTAAAATAAATTATTTTATCTTCGTTGTTTGTTTCCTCCTTCCTTTCTTTCTTTTGCTTCTCAATTTGCTCCAAGTGACTGTCCACTGGCTGTAAACTTGTGGTCAGTGACTTCCAATAATGTTGTATTTTACGTAAATGTTAAAAGCAGAGTGGTTAAATGTGAATTCTTACTCTGACCCCACATACATGAAGAGTACTTTAGTAATCTCAACTGGTAGGGTAACATGCAGTCTGATTGCACCCTTGCACCTTCTCTCGCTAATTGAAATAAACTGAAGTGTTAGGGAAGATGTTGGAAGATAATGCTGTAAATCAAAAGGAAACCTTTCATTGAAGGATCTTATTCATGTCAAGTTTGTGCAACTGTACTTGCTCTTCACTGCCCTCTGATCGCTAGCTTTGACGTTACGCATTGTCAACTAAACAGTGGGGCCCTCCTTCAAGTTCAGCTCTCTTATACTCCTGCGTCAAAGCATTAATAGCTGCACTGACAAATATATGAAGGTCCATGGATCAGTTAAACACACGAAGCTCTTCCACACATTCCTCCGGTGTTTGGGCTGTTTGTTTGTGGTAAAATGTGAAAGGTCGAGCGAGTTAAGACTTCACCCAAGATGGTATCATCTGAAATGTCAGGGAAGACTCTCGGCGCCGTTGTTGCTACATGAAGATGAACGTTCAGGTCCAAAATGCCTGACTGAAGCAGCTTTCCTTGGACTATTAGGAGGAACCGGCTCTCGAAAATCTGATGTTGCATTCACATGATTTTCTCTACTCCCTTTTCGCAAACCGTTCCTTTAAACAAACGCTTTATTGTATCACTTCTTATTAATCGATATAACACTTAATTACACATTTACAACTTTCTTTGTAGATATAAGAAAGATTACAGCGATAGTCATACTTACGTTTAAAAAAGGCATGGTTCTGAAATTCCTGATCATTGCATGAGCACAAGAAAAAGCAACTCATTTTAAAGGAAAAGAAGAATTGTTTCAAAATTCAAACTAATAAAAAAGAAAATCTTAGAAACGGGTAACACTAGAAAAAATGTACTTGTCATACATTATATGCTCTAACGATATCTACATTTTTGTGATAAGATTTTGTCCATCTCTTACTGTATTCAAAAATCATTCAGGATGAAAAGGAGTTCATAGGGAATTCCCGTACAAAGTCAAGAAGCACATTTTATTTGTTACTTAAGTATTTTAAACTTATGATACCTGAATTAAATCGTTAATCACTTTTGTGAAAATAAAACAATAAGGAATAATTTTATATTTAAAAGGTAGTTTGGGGTGGGTTGGGGTGGAATACAATACTTGCTTAAATGTAATACTCTAACGTTGCCCTTGACTCCTGCTTTGGATTTTACATAATTTTATACATTCCTTTTCACTTTTTGAAGCAACTCCATCCTCCTCCAGGCCCTGGAGAAGGGTACGGAATGAATCCCGAATGTAACGAACCCGGGATTTCTGGCTAGAACCCTGAGCACAGATACGCCTATAAGCATTTGTCACCTTCAAAGCTTCCTAATTTGCTACGTTAAAGACTATAATACACCAATGGTTTAATAATGGTAACAAACCTTAGTTTTACGGCCTAAACGTTTACTCATATCATTCTCCGTTCTTGCCATATTATTATTATTATTATTATTATTATTATTATTATTATTATTATTATTATTATTATTATTATTATTATTATTATTATTATTATTATTATTATTATTATTATTATTATTATTATTATTATTATTATTATTATTATTATAAGGCGCAAGCTTTCGGACCAAGGGCTACCGCCCAGCCGCTGCATCCCCCACCTCTGCCCACGAGTGGGGTGTAGTACTGGAGGGTGGTGCGTGGTCAGTGCCCATCCCTTCCGCCCAGTTATGCGCTCTTCTCGACCAGGGGCCGCTACTTTTCAATCAAGTAGCTCCTCAATTGGCCCCTCAGGGATCTAACGAGGCTGAGTGCACCCCGGACCAGGTCTTCCAGCGGGAGGAAATCCCCACGCCGGTGCGGGGAATCGAACCTGGGTGTCCCGCTTGAGAAGCAGCAGCACTAAGGAGACAACCCTGTATTGTTATATGGTAAAACGATCCTTGTGATACATTGCACTGACTCACGGCTGCTCCTTTTCGAACATTGGGGCAGTTTGTGGCACGTATAAAACAAATGCGCGGTGACGTATGTTGAAGAGTTAAGCACAGTATTTCATTGTTTCCCCAAATAGCGGTGCTTGACATTGAATTGTTTTACAGTAGGAAGTAACTTTTAAGTTGTTTTTCTCCGTTTCTGTTTTCCAGTCCAATCGCAGAATAACATTGACTGGTTTCCGTGAATTCCAGATATGGTTTTTACTAGGAGAAAAAGCAGAGCTTCTGTGGGAGTATCCAGTTATAATTGATGCAACACATGTAGGAGCACACAGCTGCGGTTACCCAAGGCCCTGAAAAAGTGTCCCTTTACCAGAAATCCGGGTTCTCCGCCGCACACACGAACCTAGAAAAACGCAGAAGATTACCGCATCATTTCCCGTTAATTCTATCCGTATCCTTTCGCCGACCTTGATCGTGGGCTCGTGCATTGGACATGCAGTTACATAATTTATGTTGCAACAGGTTGTCGTCACAATTTTCCCACAGATACAGTAGAGGTTTCGCTGCCTTGTGTAAAACACTCGCATCTTACCAAACTAAGTCACAGCGTGAAATTTACAGCTGCAATATGACGCGTAGGTATACATACATCCGAACGTGCGATTTGTAGTTCCCCTTTCCATCGCGCGATTAACGAGCATTCTGAGATGCGTACACAGTAGAGCCCTCGGGCCTAGGCCCACCCCGGCCCCCCAGCCACTTAGGGCCTAATGTCGGGCTCGGATCGACCCCAGGCTCCAACATTAACACGTACAAATTAGTTTCTCGGATTTTTAGGTAAATACATATTTATCATACCTTTTGGTCACCGATGTGGAAATTCCGAGAATAGCACAATAATGGCAGCATTAATAGTAATTGTACATACTTTGCTGACATGTTTCAAATAATAATAATAATAATAATAATAATAATAATAATAATAATAATAATAATAATAATAATAATAATAATAATAATAATAATAATAATAATAATAATAATAATAATAATAATAAATCATGATGATATGCAATTATAGCAATTTTTTAGTCTGATCCTACCGTGTTCTCTGACGTCACAGAGTTACTCAAATGGCTATTTCAGTTGTATCTAGCAATTTTGTTGACGCATTCGTACAGTATTAAAATGAGCTTGTGAATTTTCATCCAAGTCAACACTAAGCTGTTACTTATGTATTAAGCTGAGTAAGCACAAGGTTCTTGAGTGCCATTCTTCAATACCGTGCCCAATGTAGGTAATGCTTGGAACCGTTGAATTACAATTAGTGATAAGGTTTGATAGCCCGCAGATGCGCAATCCTGCTTTGAAGCAGAGCGTGAGCATGTCGGAATATGGCAGATAAAAATCTTTACTGCGTTGCCAGATGAACAGATTATTTCTCAATCGGGGTGAAGCTCTTGCTGAGCACGTTAATCGGATTAGTGATTCATTTAAGTAAATCAACGGGAGGGGCAAAGGCACGTGCTTTGAGGGTTTCCCGAAACCTTATGCAAACTGTGGAACCACGGGGTTGGAGTGATCGATCATTAACCTTCCTAAACACACTGACAGCAAGCTGCCACAGCTCCTAAAATGGACTCACACAAACAGAGATTCTCGGCTGATTAGCCGTCTCATTGTCCGTTTTTCGGGCAAATATGGCTATCTTTGGCCATCATAAAGACCAGCGACTGACTCACAGGCCCGGGGGATGGAGGTGTAACAGTGAAAGGTTCGCAGGGAGGCACAGATAACTTGATCACATTCTTTCACCAGCTATTCTTCTATCTGCTTCTTGCTAATTGATTAATTATTTTGTTATTTAGCGATGGTGTCAATTGCCAGGATCACATCAGCGTCGCCGATCTGCCTGCCGGAATGTTCTTCCTTCTTTTATATGCCAGTAAATCTACTGACATTGAGCGCACTTAAAAACCATCGGTCTGGGCCGGATTTGAACCCGCGAGCGACCCAGACCGACATTTGCTAATCGATGTAAATGAGCTACAGCGATTCAAAATATTGTTACTTTCTCTTCTACGTTTAGTAAAGCAGAGGAAGTATTGTATTCCATCCAAAAATTCAATGTCGAGATTTCACGGGAAATATGTTTTGAGGCCCCTTGCATCCAAAAGAAGCGTTTTTAGAAAAAGGTCCGTGTGTGTGTGTCAGTCTGTGAACAGCATAACTCAAAAATGAAAAGTCGGCTAAAAACTAAAGTTGGTATTTAAGTTTAATGTCTCTCAAGGATGCGACACAAAGATTTTGAAGAAAATAGCCCCACTCTAAACTACCCTTTACATGGAATTTTTTTGAAAATGTTGATTTTCTTGAAAATGGCTCTAACGATTTTGATTAAAATGCCATATGTTTAAGATATTTGCTTGACAAATGAAATGTAAATATTGAATTTTCTGGCTATAGCCTATATAGTCCTGTTTACTCTGGATGACTTTTGAGTAACTCGTAAATCGTTAGAGATAGACAAAATCTTAGAATACAAAAAATGTAGAGCTCGCCAAAACACACAATTTATGTATGAATAATTTTTTTATAGATTGAACCATTTCGTAGATATTCCTTGTTATTTGTGTCAGTTTCGGAAAACTTAAAACTTTCGTGAAATGGAACATCGTTGTTCATCTTTTTATATGTTAAGGTGCAAATACTTTAAAAGATTTGACTATCGCACAAAGCCTAGTGTATTCTTATATTCCCCTTGTACCTACAAGGAAATAAGCAATAAGATAATTTGTACAAATGTTTATCTCAACTAACATTGTTTCTTCAGGCTGACATCTGGAAGTAGTGAAAGTAAAAGTACGAGTATAGTATACTGGTATATTGATGATATCGATCTCATTTGACGAGTACATTTGGTGTGATATCCTCCCGTCCGCTGTATTCACCTCTTGCATTGACCAACACCACAGCACTTCGTGCCTGTTAGTATTTGGCCGGATATCCTTTGGGTTACATTCACAGCATCATTTGTCACAAATGCTATTCATATGTGACGTGAAGTGTATAGCCCGCTGGAACGTGAGAAGTCTCCTACTTGATGCTCAACACATGTCCAACACATACATTCATATGGTTTTTGTGAGTGCCTCACTTAGAGGCATCAAGTATTAACATCGGCGAGCGAGCGAGCGTGTGGATGTGTTCAGAGGGGATTCAAAATAATGGGGAGCATACTGGACTTGAGGTCCATTCTGTACTCTGGTGCTCAGGTGCATGAAGCAAGAACGGGCGTTAACCCCTTAATTAGCAGCGTCTCTTATAGGATACATATAAATGTCTGAAGTTTTCAGATATCTTATGGGATCCGAAATAGTATTTTCAGCTGTCTCCTATTGTAAAAATATTAATTTGTTTCAATAAAACTAGTGTCTTTTTTAAAGAAAAAGAAGAAACATGTATTCAGCTACAGTGAAATGTAACCCCGACAGCTTGCAAGCGTGCCATTACACCTATTATTGTAGTTTGATCCTCACCTTCCTCTACCACAGGCGCATTTGACTGCAGTTGCTGGGATTTGAACTCGCGACGTTGGGCTCAGTCCATTGCGTATCGCCTTAACCATCACGGCTATTTGAATCGCTTCGTCTCAGGTGCCTCCGAAAGGGATATGAAAACCTCTGTGGTTCAAATCCCAGCTGTGGCAGTTGAATTTTTCAGTTCCAATTCTACCTCTCAAACATTTCCCACACACGGCTTGTGTGTTTAAAAACACCAACAGTAAGTTTGTTTGCATAAATAATAATTAGCAAAAATGATGTATATTATACAATAATTTCATAAGAAGCGGGGGTAGGTATCCGTCGTTCGAGTTTAAAAAGACAACAACCGTGCACTTGAGACAAACCAGCTAGTAGACGATAAAGCTAAAACTCCTTGCATCAAACCTGTAAAGAAGACAGGCGCTGAGACGGGGTAATTACTGCATATGAGTGCACCATGTGAATAAGAAAACTAGGCATTCCAACGTGATTCTCATAGAACCAACAAACCCTTAGCGTATTGCCCACGATTACCAACAGTAAATGCATTTCTTTCTATCGTATAACTAACTTCCTTACATTGTGACCATGCATAGGAATTTCTAAATAGATACTAAGGTAAGGACGAAAGGAAATAAAGTTGAACTGTTGCTGGACTTAACGCACTGACATCGCAGGTAACAAACCAACCCTATCCTTTGTACAGTCTGTTGGCATTTGCAGATAGTACTCACCAGGCGGTGTTTACTTGCCCATCAGTGACTCATTGCCGCTGTTAACATCCTTTGTACTGACATAATTTTTTTTGAAGCCAAATGCTTAAGAATTCCTATAGTTGATTATAAGCATGTTCTCACTCTTGAAGAAAAGAAGCCCTGTTACGTATTGTTGCGAACTTTCTAGAACATGTGAAGACGTTTGCTTCACCGTTTCCCCCATGAAACCATTTTGAGGTGAATTTTATTGCATGCATGTTGACAATCAGCAATTAAAAAGGCACTTAAACTGAGCCAGTCAACTCAATTACGTGTGGCATATCACGATTGTGTGACGTAACTCCATTCTGGTGATTCATAGGGGGAAGACTAAGATTAACTACATTAGAATTTCTTTTACAATGTTGCTGGACTAGGACAAAAGTGCGGGTGACAATGGCTGGGTACTGAAAGCCTTGAAGGAATACCACCAGCATGTGAAATGAAAAGAAAGTAGGTGTAATATTAGTAAACGTGAATATTATTCGTTTTCATCATAACTATGTATAATTACTTGGGAAGCTAGTGCACCACTAATCACGTGGGGAATACGGTGAACTCGTTCGGAACACCTTACCATCTTCTGTGGTTCTAGCAAACTGCAGTTTTGGTTTGACCTGGTTTGCATCGTTCTGACATCCTGTAACCTGATGCAGTGGCGTGCCAGATCAGTCTCAAGAGTGACTCACTATGTGGTCTTCGGGACAGCTTTTCATTTCATCCTTCTGTCACGGAAATATGAATCACCTTGTTGCAATAGTACGTAAGTTCGCTGCCTGCTAGCGCATTGAAATCTCCGAGTGCATGTCTGTTCAGGCGTTTTCTCTACAATGTTGAATTTCAGACTAAAATTTCGTCACACCTTTCACGATAGTAATAATAGTAACAACAACAACAACAGAAACAATAATAATAATAATAATAATAATAATAATAATAATAATAATAATAATAATAATAATAATAATGATGATGATGATGATGATGATAATAACAACAACAACAAATAAGCTTGATTATTGCTGCATTTAGAAATACGAAACTTCTTCATTCTATTGCTAAACACAAATCGTAATCAGTAAAGATTGCAGCTCTACTAAACATGTAGATTCTGGTAGTTAGAGATAGTGTATTAATCAAGGAATAGACTGTTTTCATGTATTCAACAGGCATAGGCGTTCTTAAGGAACGCTGACATTAAATTCTCTAACGTATTTAATTTTAAAGCTATTTACTTGAAAGTTGATACATTTACTATGAATAAATAAAGAAATCACTATCCAAAGGCTCAGACCTCTAACTCAGATAATACAGTTAAATACTTTAACCAACGAAAAAACTGCAAATCGTTGTGCTTATTTTGTTGATAACGTATCATTATTAATTGAATTTGCACTCTAACCTTGTTTAAACATAGGTGTATTTCAAAAACCCGGTTTCGTTGTAATTCTTTATGATCAGTTTCTGAGGGTCACAAGTGGTTAAGGTTCGTAAAAAATTTGCTATGCGATGACTTTTAGCATTACCGAGAGAGAGAGAGAGAGAGGGGGGGGGGACGAATAACCACTTCATATTTGAGAAAATAAAAGTACTGAAACGTTCAAACCAATAACAAGGAATATCTCCGAAATGGTTAACTCCATTAAAAAGTTATTTCACATAAATTGTGAGCTATATTTTTTGTGTAGTAATATTGTGTCTCTCATACGGTTTATCATTTATGCAAGTCATTCGGAATGGTTTTCAGAAAATATTCACATAAAATTCAAATGTACATTTCATTTGTCGTGAAAATATCTTAAACTATGGTATGTTAATAAAAATTGTTAGTAAGTTTTTAGAAAATAAGTTTTCGAAAACTTTTCCATGAAAAGGGTAGTGTGGGGTGTGCGAATTTTCGTGATAATCTTCATGTTGCATCCTTGCAAGTGCGATATTTAGTAGACCTCGTTTTTTATTTTTCGTATTCACAGACATGTACACGCCTTTTTCATAAAAATCATTTATATTCAGGGTACCTCAAAACGTGTATTTCTTATATAATCTCGATAGAGAATTTTTGGTGGAATGCAATACCTTGTGCATCTATATAGTGGCAAAGAAAGTAAAATTTGGCAAGGAGTTTCACTTGAAAGCATTTTGATATAGAATTATATTACACCATATCTGTTAATGTAGTCCTTTATAAGTCATTTAATTCGGTGCAACTCTGAAAGAAATACATTTTCCACTTATGTTTCGTGAATTTGGTTTTGTAGTGAGAATGTTCGAAATAAAAGTGCTTGTGGTCTTAATCCCAAGAAAAACCACTCGTACTTCGCCAGATAAACTTTTGAACTGGGTAGCTATTGCGTCGCCTTCCTGCGTGCTAGTAAATTTATTTGAATCTGTGCTGTTAGTAGAATTCCAGGGTTAACTCCAATGTTTCTTCAAGTGCCTCGTGATAGACAAATCAATTGGGAAGTTAAGGTCATCTATTTTTTGTAAGGAAGCACTAGTGGAAGGCCGAGACAATGTGTATGCGACACACACACACACACACACACACACACACACACACACACACACACACACACACACACACACACACACACACACACACACACGTTGATTCGGCCTTGCGAAATAGTTGTGTGATGGTGAGGTTGCACACATGTGTGAGATAAAACTGTCAGCTTGCACTGTCATCGGCTCAACTATACGCTCGCTCGGTGTCAAGGTTGCCTGCCTCCCTGCGTAACACATTTAAATTACCTACTGGCGCATAGTTGCCAGCGTATTCAACCAATTTCAAATGTATATGGTAAGCTCGGGTGAATCGGGACAAACAATGCAAATTAACGTTACACAACTTCATAGCAACAAAGTAGAACATTGTGTATTTTCCAAAACAGAGGGCGTAATGAGAATTTTTTGTTTTTGTATCACATGCGAGCGCACATCCCTCCGGCCTTTAGTGATCACTATCCGTGTCTTCGATCTGAACTTTAGTGTAGGTACTTACAAGTGTTTTGAAGGCACCTACTCATGTTCCCTAGGTTAAGCGGCCCTCTCTCAGTGTCGGGAAGGTTCAAAGTTCAACTCTTCCGGTTTCTAGAGGAAGCTAGAAAAACATGATCAAAAAACGTAAACAACAATGAGGTAACAACCGATAGGAGTGCAGCACACCTGCGGTACAGGTTCTTGACTGACCAATTCTGCTAGGAAAACTACCCTAGTCTACACTTACTAATGTTAACCTACGGCAGTTCTACATCTCTAGTAAGGATGCATCCTGACGGTCACTTGGATGAATCAGAACAACTTTCGACGTACATTTTTTGTTCATAGTACCACTTGTTGCTATAAATACTTATTTTAGGACATGTTATTTACATTTAAGTAGCTCTCTTCAAATTTTGCGTCTACTACATTGAATTTTTTGTTTCGCTTGGTCCCAATTTCCTTAGTGCCGCTCCCTTCCTTTCGCTTTGCACTTAATCCAGTGTTCAGTTTTGATGATATGGAGTCACCGTGTTTCCCGGAGCAAAATCCGCACATTGTGTCACTCGTTTATTGCATCTTTGTTTCTGTTTCTCTTTTATCAAGGCGAATATTTTCTTTGGAGGTTAAAACTTGTGTTTGTTGTTTCCCTCTGGATAATTCCTGACCAATTTGTTATTTGGAAATGGAAGCAGATCATGGTGATTGTACATTGTAATTATGGAACATCGCACAGGGTTTCGAAATAATTAATCACTTAAGAGAATTAAAGGAATATTCCGAGTAGCTCTTCCAGACGTTAAGTAACTCGGCAACGTTGCGTTGAGGTTGGTCAGGGATCCGAACCGGCTTCTGGATGTAAACAGATCGGTCGTTTTGCAAACACGACGCAGGGTGGTATAATATTTTGTTAAAGTGCATCGGAGAAGCTCGCAATTACGTCATAATACTCGACTTTGTCCTGTATTTTCAATCGCTTCCAGCGTGAAAAGGCTTGTGTTCTTCATGTGTTTCGGCGAGCAGTGGTTTTAGTATGGAAACATGAAAATCGTCAAATCCCATACAGCTGTTTGGAACAACCGTTACGAAACCGTTGAGTAATAATACAGTTTGTGCACTCGTGTATGCGTGAACTCAAGTCGAAATTGCCAAACCAGGGGGTACTCAATTGTTTATCGCTCAAGTGATGCAGGTGCAGTGATGCAAAACACGGCGCCAGAAAGGAACTACGGTACATGCAATTAAATCACTGTTCCGGGAAACTGTTCAATAAAACAGCCTTTCATTGGCTAGTTTCCGAATAGAATGATCAATGCAGGGTACAGTACCTGGGCGACCGAGCTTCGCTCGGCGTTTTTCATCTCTGTTTTTGTGAAATCTTGTTTTTTGTGGGAGAGGATAAACTGAAAGTCAAAACGTTAACTAAATAACAATTTTAGTCGCAATTGTGAAGAAACCATTTCCGAGATACAAATATTTCATAAACACCATCATTTCAGCTGTAAAACATCTGCTGAGCGCAGACCTCCCCCATAGATATCCGCCCAGTTTGACGTTTTCGTCGAGCATTTGTTCCATTATGGAGTTCAGTTCCTTGCTGCTGCGATTGACTCCAGGGCGTTAACACATTCGCCAAGGTCCTTCATCTTTCCGCCCAGTTCTTCCATGGCTTCCTTTACCCTGGCCAGTCACTCGTTAGTATTCTCCGATACATCTATCTTCATATTACAAATTCCCGTCTTCTTCTTTTCTGTTTTGGAGTTTACATTTTCAATTTGCCTTATTGTGTATTAAAATTGTTGCCATAAAAAATTTCCCCATAAAAATACATATACGTGCCGAATTTCGCGGTGATCGGTTAAGCGATTTTCGAGCTTAACAGTTGGATATGTATAAACAACCAAGTTGCATAGATGATATGAATTGTTTGTAGAAGAGTGAGTGGAGAAAGAGATGTGAATGTGTTAAATAAAAGTGAGTATAGTAAACAGTGTGAATGTAATATGCAGCATTTCTATTTCAAACATGCACAAAGTTGTATGACTTATTTCTAGAAGAGTGAGTAGAGAAACAATTATGAATGTGTTTCCCAAAAGCAAGTAGAGAAAACAGTGTGCATGTAATACGTAGCATTTCTATTTCAAACATGCACGAAATTGTATAGGTATCTTATTTGTAGAAGAGTGAGTAGAGAGAGATGTGAATGTCTTACCTAAAAGTGAGTAGAAAAAACAGTATGAATATAATAGAGAAAGAGATGTGAATGTGATAGCTAAAAGTAAGTAGAGAAACCACTGTGAATGTAATATGTAGTATCTCTATTTCAAACATACAGAAAATTGTGTATTTATTTGTAGAAGAGTGCGTAGAGAAAGATATGTGAATGTGTTACCTAAAAGTGAGTAGAGAAAACACTGCGAAGGTAATATGCATGTATACAACAATTTAATCAAATCTTTAGTCGTTTCTGAAATACGTGGAATATATATACAAGAATTGCGCAGTAGAAGCGGGAATAAAAAATGTTAATTTTTTATGTAAAATCGCGTTTTTTCAGGAATTACACCTATATAGGTGAACTTAAAAAGCAAAACTCTATCTGAATACAAAATTTGATCGAATTGCTCATTTCGCTATTGCTTAGAGGAAGTGTTGAATTCCACCCAAAAGTTCAACACCGAATCTCAAAATGAGAGGTGGTAAATTCAAATAGTTAAAGTAAATAATAACAAAATATCTTAACATTCTTCTAGTGTTAATATTCTTTTTCTTGTCTCTAATTTTGTTAATTGAGATAAACTGTTACAGAAATGATTCCGTTACACATTTTCTTGCAGGTGCAAGCGGGATGTAAGAATACAATAGACTTTAAGAGATAGTCATATCTTATAAAGCTTTGAAATTTCGTTCTCTTTGCACGGCCAAACAGATAAAAAAGTGAATAACAACCTTCCATTTGAGAAAAGCTTAAGTATTCCAAAACTCACACAAATAACAAGGAATATCTCTGAAATGGTTCACTTCACAAAAACGTGCATTTGGATATAACTGCAGTGTCTTAAAGAGATCTACATTTTTGTGTAGTAAGATTTGGTCTATCTCTTACGGTTTACCGTTTATGCAAAAGTCATCAAGAGAAAACAGGGCTACATAGGCTATAGCCAGAGAATTCAAAACTTACATTTAAGTACTTTTTCAATTAAAGGGTAGGTTAGGTCGGAGGAATTTTCTTCAAAATCTTCGTGTCGCATCCTGGAAAGATATTAAACTTAAATACCAACTTTGGTTTTTGACCGACTTTTCGTTTTTGAGTTGTGCTTTTCAGAACGCGCAGACACTTTTTCTAAAATTGCTTTTTTTACTGAGGGGGCCCTAAAACATATTTCCGGTGACATCTCCACATTGAGTTTTTGGGTGGAATACAATACGTCCCTTATTTATTATACGTAATAGAGAAAGTAAACAAGGGCGTGAACACAAGCAAACGCATACCTAGGTCCTTTTTACTTTCTCTACCGGTAAGTAGGTATATTGTATTGCACTAAAAAATTCGATGTCTAGATTTTAACAGAAATATATGATTTGAGGCCTCCTGAATGAAAAAAAAAAGGTCCGTGTGTGTGTGTGTGTGTGTGTGTGTGTGTGTGTGTGTGGGTGGGTGGGTGGTTGGGTCGGTCGGTCCGTCGGTCCGTCCGTCCGTCGGTGTCTGTCTGTGGACAGCATAACTCAAAAACGAAAAGTCGGTTAAAAATCAAAGTTGGTATTTAAGTTTAATGTCTTTCAAGGATGCGACATAAAGATTTTGAAGAAAATAGCCCCACCCTAAACTACCCTTTACATGGAACGTTTTCCGAAAATTTTGATTTTCTTGAAAATGGCTCTAACGATTTTGATTAAAATGTCATATGTTTGAGATATTTTTATGACAAATGAAATGTATATCTTGAATTTTCTGGCTATAGCCCCTGTAGTCTTATTTACTCTGGATGACTATTGTAAACTGGTAAACCGTTAGAGATAGAGCAAATCTTACTGTACAAAAAATGTAGATCTTGCTAAAATACACAATTTATGTCAAAGTAAATGTTCTTGTTGGGTGAACCATTTCGGAGATATACCTTGTTATGTGTGTGAGTTTCCTAAAACTTTAAACTTTCGTGAAATGGAACATCGTTGTTCATTTTTATATGTTAAGTGTGCAAAGAGAACGGAATCTCAAAGCTTTAAAATATTTGACTATCGCACAAAGCCTACTGTGTTCTAATATTCCCCTTGTACCTACAAGGAAATAAGCAATAAGATAATTTGTACAAATGTTTATCTCAACTAACACGAAGAAGATATAGGAATAAGAGTTTGTAAGAATGGTTAGTACAAGAGTAGAGAAAGTCATGTGAGTGTAACACGTCAGATTTTTTGAGTTCAGGAAATTCTTATGGAAATGTTGGGTAGAGTGTGTCACTGTACACATTACAGGTAGATAATACCTGATTAGTGTGGTGGACTCCCGGCGCCATCAGGAACCGCCAATATGAAGCGAGTTCTCGACACAAAAAGTGACTCAGGAGTGTCAATATGAGTTGTAGGTGAGACCGTGGATAAATAAGTCAAATATATTTGCACAGTTGTTTGATGGAAGCAGCGCTTATTTGCTAAGTGGCAGTAAACAAGGCAAGGCAAGGCGTGGGATAGGCAATTGTACATCCTGTGACAGAACTGGATTCATTTACCACCATTAGAGTAGCGTGGTCTGCTATTTCTAGTGCCGTGTCCATAATCTCTTCTTCATGTTAATCGGGATAAACATTTGTAGAAGTTATGTCATTGCTAGGTGCAAGGGGAACATGGGAATACTAAGTCTTAAAGAGATGGCCAAAGCTTTTAAGAGCTGGTCGCCATCTGATGGCTTTGAAATTCCTTTCTCCTTGCATAACCAAGAGATAAAAACGATTAACGAGCTGCTATTCGAAAAAAGGTAAGTATTGGAAAATTCATACAAATAACAAGTAGTGCTGCACTCCTCAAAAAAAGAAAAAATGTATTTCACATAAATTGTATTTTAAGAGATCTACATTTTTTTGTGTCACGATTTACCATTTCTGAGGACATTCCCAGAAAATTGAAGATATACCTACATTTTATTTGGCATGAAAATATATTTAACATGTGGTATTTTAATCAAAATGTAAGTGCCATTTTCTTGAAATTCAAAATCGAGATTCCTGAATGACGGCAAAATGAATTTTTTTCTTTTTTTGCATAGCCTTTTTAATTTTTATACCTTTTCAACTACGTGAATAAATAGAGGAAGCATTTATTCCAACCAACAATTTGATGTCGGTATTTTATTGTAAATACATGGTTTGAAACTCCGTAAATTCCCCTCATAAAAGCATTTTTGGAAAAACTTACATGTGTATGGAATAAATTCATTATAAAAAACACCCCTAAATGACCCTTTGCGTGGAGAAGTTTTCGATATTTATTCAGAAAGCTATAACAATTAAAATGGTATACGTTGGAGATAGTTGCATGACAAAATCTATATCTGGAATTTTCTATAAGGGAGCCCATTAAGAGCTCCTCATTCTGAATAACTTTGGTATATATACATATCATTAAAACACAGTTTATGTCAAGTCTGTGACCTTAATTATTTCCGAGATATTCCTTGTTGTGTGTTTAAATTTTCAAATACTTAATAATCATGTGGTAAGTCGCTGTTCGTTTTTTTCTCCTGGCCATACAGAGAAAATTGAATTTCAAAACCATCACATAGTGATTAGCTTTGTGAAACGATCCCATACTTCTACATGATCTTCTGTGTCCATTATTCAACAAACTATAATTACAAAAGCCTATTCTTCTACCTACTCAATCGAAATAAAGCTTTGCAGAAATGGTTTTATTGCATATTTCCTTGTAGGTACAAGGGAATTAAGACTTAAGTGTTAGAGTGGGTCGCTGTGTGATGACTAGTTGTGATGGTTATTTGGACACGGAGGACGAACGACGTAATCGGTACCGCGCAGCCGTACCGGCTTACTGCACAATCTTCCGCCCTCTAGTGATTCTTACAGCATACAGCCGACAATAGCTACCCCTCATGCCCTTACAAAGAAGTGTAACAAAACTATTTCGAGTTTATCTGGATTCTAGATTAACATATAGGAGACAAAGATAGCCTTTGTAAGAAGAGTATGTAAACCAAAAGGGGTAGAGAAAGTAACGTGAATGTAACACATCAGTGTTTTTTGTTTTCCTTTTGTTTTTAGCTTACTATTGTGCTGTTCATATTGTCAAGTTTGCCTGACACCAGCTCTGTTGTTAGGAGGCGGAAATGAGACGTGCGTCATTTATGAAGCAAGTACTCTTTGATGTGCTACAGCGAGCGCCCTCTATTCATTACTGCCTAATGAAAACAGGAACGAGAGAGGAAGTCAGCTCAGCGCACCTCCATTACCGTCTGAATGATGGATTTTGATAAAAATAGTTAGCTATTTTTGAGGAAATAAAAACACAACAAAGTTTTCTGGGGAAATGAAATGAGCTCATTTCTGGAATCTTGCATTATAGCCTGTCGCAGAGACACTTTCATAAATTGATCACTTTGTGTACGTTGGTGTCGACTGGTTTACAACAACAAACTGGATAACGAGATTGCAGACACTGAAGAAGTAACAAATGTAATGGTGGAAAGTGCATTTGCACAAACTGGTTAATCCACACACCTGTAAACTGCATTTACAACGCTGCTTAAGCACTGGGCGTGACAATGTTTAGTTGACCAATTGCAGGACACCTGTTTCTGTACGCTGCTTACACCAGAACCGACTCAAAACTCGCGTCACTTTCTCTACTCTTGTCCAACTATCCTTACAGATGCTTGTGTTTCTATCTATTTCATGTTAATATTGCTGAATTTTAGTAGGTACAAGGAGAATATGGGACTTCAAATCAGAAAGTACAAAACGATTATCCGGGCTTGTGGACCGTGGTCAGACGTTGCATTCGTCGCAGCTTCGAACGATTTTCCACTAGACCACGGCCCACAAGTCCGGCTGTGAAAGTTCACGCAATTTGATCAATACTCAGATCTTTTAAGAGCTGATCTTTATGTGATTGATGACTGTGAAATTATGTTCTCCTTGCGTGACCAAGAGATAAGACAAAACGAAGAACGACTTCCCTAACGAGGAATGTCTCCGAAATGGTTCACTCCACAAACAAGTATAGGTGTTTGTAATTAATTGTTCTTCCACAATAGCTGTGTGTGGGACAAGGTTGGAAAGGGATAGAATGAAACTGTACAATGCAGTGCCAAAGCTGGGATTTGAATCACGTTCAGGTCTCTAACCACTGAGCTACCATAGTCAACGTGCCGACGCGACATTAAATTCTCCAATTTAGTCGCATTTTTCTGGTAAACTTACTACACAGGGAAAGTCAAACTCATGTGACATTACATACCTTAATGACAACTTGCAATATTGTAAACACTGAAGTTTAAACCCTCGACAGGCATTGACTTGTTTCTTGAGGTTGAACTGCCATGTGGCATCTACCTATATAAAGTGGTATCTTAAAGATCAATAATTATCCCTCTCTCTTTCTCTTTATCACGAGTTCGTCAGTAACAAAATATTGACCTAACGATACGTATGAGTATTGGCCGCCTCCCTCCTCGTATTGTGCATGCCACAAAGTTCATCTTCCTTAATTTGAGATCATTTCTATTTAAAAGTGTATCATTAGTGTCCTAATGGAATTCAATTTTCGTGTGGAGGAAGAACTCACCGAACCTTTATTACTCACTCTTTTCGACACTACTTTACCCGTGTTGAAGTTAAAAAATATCATTGTTCGCTCCTCAGCTCACAAGTCTCCAGATGCAACCCTTATTACTTCATTTTCCTCGGAATACGCTAGTCCTGCTGACAGATCTACACCGGTCACCAATGGAAGCATGCTACTGTTATCCTTCTTCCTAAACCTGACAAAGCTAAGAATGATCCCTGCAGTTATCGTCCTATTAGTTTACCCTCCAAATTGTTCGAACGTCTCCTAGCTGGTACAAATTACCCCTGATACCCGTTTTGGTTTTCGTCCTCTTCACTCCTGCTCTCAGCAGCTCCATCATGTCTTTGATACATATGAACATCTATCTGTGTGCTTAAGATTGTTTTTGGACACTGAGAAAGCCTTTGATAAGGTTTGGTACAATGGTTTGTTACTCAAAACTCAGCCGCATCTCTCGGACACCTATTTGCGCCTTCTACAGTGCTATTTGCAGAATCGGACCTTTTCCGTTAAATGTGACCGTGTCTTGTCCAAGGCTCTTCCTATTTCCTCTGGTGTACCGCAAGGAAGCGTACTAGGCACCTTATTATATCTGGTCTATACCTCGGATTTTCCTAGTCATCCTCAACTCACAGTTGATCACTATGCCGATGACGTAGCGGCCCTGAGTATGGATGGATACATGTGCTGTATTCCCCGGCATTCGTTTCTTGAAGAAGCATCACACCAACCTGTGAGCACGTGTGAATTACGAAACTCCACGAATGTGAACAGCGTTACTCACTGTAGGAAAAATAATAAGAAAGAAAGGAAAAAACATCACCTAATCCTTGAATGCTCATAATAACACCCAGGTCGAAGAGAACAAGGATACTTATTACCAACACCACGACACAAAAAGTAGATATCTATAAAAGAATAACATTGTATATGGGATGACATTTTTTCAAGTGCTGTAGCTATGTAAACACGCCAGGTTTTTAATCGTATGGTGAAGGGGAACCTCTGGGTTGCTGGTTATATCATAATATTGTCCGCTTGAAGTTGAAAATGTCTCTTATATCGTAGAAGCTTGAACTTCCCAGCTTAATTGCTGTTAAATATATAATAAAAAGAAATATTTGAACAGTTCGGTACAGAAATAGAGGCCAGAAATCGCGGAAAGCACGCCACATCAGAATATACATATATCCCAACGTTAGTTGCTGATGTTACGGCAGCAGTACATTAAATTAATTGAGCTTATTTGAAGTGCACAAGGGCAAACTCTTGAAGCCACCAACGTTCGATTTGGAACTGACTTGTATTAACTTCAATTAAGAGCAATGGGAAGCTTTTGCTTTCAGCTTCGTCCTAACCGAAAGGTCACAAGGCTTGCATAACGCAATTAGTCACCCTGGCTGGTTAACCATCCGCTCTACAACGTACATTTTCTGCTTCGTGAGCCAAAGAACTTCTTTCGATTCCGCTGTGCTGTGTTGGGTACGATTGTGCAAGCTCAGAAGAATCTGTAACCGCCACGCTGGTTTTGACAGGGGACAGAACAAAGTACTCAACATACAGTCAGTCGTCTTGTCATGACGTAATCTGTCGTCACTAACATGCTAATGAGGCAAATGTTTGCGAAATCCTCGCGCTTTCTTTTGTTTTAACGTCGGTGAATGAGCTGGAACCTATATTGCCTGTGTTAAAAGGGAAATTATGTCAGTTTACGAGACAGATTTCCAATCATGCTGGTTTAATTTCATCGTAGGTCTGTAATAATTAATAATAATAATAATAATAATAATAATAATAATAATAATAATAATAATAATAATAATAATAATAATAATAATAATAAATAACAATAATACAACTTATTTTAGATGTTTTATTTACAAGCATAAGAAAAATCACAGCGTAACTAAACTGTTTCAAGAGCGAAAAGCACAGATGTTTTCCCCCCAAGTTCAGTCTCTGATACAGGAATTCCTTCTTTAAGACAGCTGTGGGTGTTATTAAATTGTTTATACTCAATATGGGGCCCCAAACTTAAATTAGATACTACATTTTAACTTTTATTTCAGCCCGTCTCTATGTTCGGGCATGTCTGTCTCACATTCAAGAGGTTCCAGTTCGCATATCGGTTAGGGTAGGCATGAGGAGACTCAAGGGGAGGTTCACCCACTCCACTTTGTGCCGATCAGACTGTGAGTGTTGAACGCCCTCTTTTACTACATACGGCACCGGTGGAAACCTGCACCAGCGCCGCTTTGTCCACCACAAATCGCACATGCGGTTGCCTGGTCTACGGGTGTGCGTGTGCAAAACAAATGACGGCATGACACTGTACTAAACATCCTTTTGTAGCTCTGTTAACTAAGTTTAAGTAAACCATACTCGTAGCACTGAGAGGCCTGCACGGGCCGACATTCTTGGGTTAAAAACCAAAGTTGGTATTTAAGTTTAATGTCTTTCAAGGATACGACACGAAGATTTTGAAGAAAATAGCCCCACCCTAAACTACCCTTTACATGGAAAATTTTTCCAAAATTTTGATTTTCTTGAAAATGGTTCAAACTATTTTGATTAAAATGTCATATATTTGGGATATTTTGATGACAAATGAAATGTATATCTTGAATTTTCTGGCTATAGCCCCTGTAGTCGTATTTACTCTGGACGACTTTTGCATAACTGGTAAACGGTTAGAGATAGACCAAATCATACTATACAAAAAATTTAGATCTTGCTAAAATACACAATTTATGTCTCAATAAATTTTCTTGTAGAGTGAACCATTTCGGAGATATTCCTTGTTATGTGTGTGAGTTTCGGAAAACTGAACTTTCATGAAATGGATCATCGTTGTTCATTTTTTTATATGTTAAGTGTGCAAAGACAATAGAATCTCAAATATTAGACTATCGCACAAAGCCTACTGTATTCCAATATTCCCCTTGTACCTACAGGGAAATAAGCAATAAGATAATTTGTACAAATGTTTACCTCAACTAACACGAAGAAGATATATGAATAAGAGTTTGTAAGAATGGTTAGTACAAGAGTAGAGAAAGTCATGTGAGTGCAACATCAGATTTTTTAATGGTGTTATACAGTCCGGAATGTGTTAGTGTTGGGATTGTTCCTCACATGGGCTTGAGGCGTGGAAATAACATAAATATCGCATTTGTTGCAAGGCTTTCTAATGATGAGATCCCGTAGTAAACCAACAGGCGATAGGCAGGTACTACGTCATCTCTGTAAATACACTACCAGTGTGGTGTGTCTAACGAAGCGAGACTCGAAGCTACCGCCACAGGTTGTACTTGTTGCAGCCGCAGGCAAAATGACACATACCCAGTTGCGAATATAGATCCTTTCCACAAAGATGAAATTACAAAAGGAAATTAACATGATTCAGGTTAGCAGTTATCTTAAAGGTACGCAGAGATGAAATTCCCAACCTCCATAATGAAGTAATTATAATGTATATCTTTTGCTTCAAATTTATACCATGCATTATACATGAAGGGAACAGTGTGTATACCAAATTTCGTTGCAATATCATCAGTGTTTTTCAAGTTATTAATTGTATGCTGTGATATATTTCATACAGTTGGATTCTGTTAAGGTTTGAGATTGCTTCGCTGGCTTTTTTCTTCTTCTTCTTCTTCTTCTTCTTCTTCTTCTTCTTCTTCTTCTTCTTCTTCTTCTTCTTCTTCTTCTTCTTGTTATACTCAGCTTCAGCAATAAGATGTTTTATGTTGTAAAAACATGAAATGTTTCCAATAAAACTAGTGCTAAGTAGCAAAATCCACGCAACTGCAGTCAAATGTAACCAAATCAGCTTTCAGGCATGTCATTACACCGTTATTTTACTTGAGCCCTCCCCGTCCTTACCACAGGCACATTTGAGTGCACTTGCTGGGATTCGAACTTGTGACATTAGCCTTTGAATGGATGACTGTAGCGATCACCGCCATTTGAACAGCTTTGGTTGTGGTGTCTGCAAAAGGGCTATAAAAACTGGTTTAGTGTATAGAGGAAGAGCGGCATATGTAACAAAATAATTCTATCCATAGAGAGTTAATTGGTTAAACAAGAAACGTTCGTCCACTTGATGAACAATTAGGAATTTAATTAATTTTAGTACTTATTCCTACACAGGTGGACACCAAATAAAAAATCTGATGTGCTGCACTCACATGACTTTCTCTACTCTTGTACTAAGCATTCTTACAAACTCTTATTCCTATATCTTCTTCGTGTTAGTTGAGATAAACATTTGTACAAATTATCTTATTGCTTATTTCCTTGTAGGTACAAGGGGAATATTAGAATACAGTAGGCTTTGTGTGGCAGTCAAATGTTTTAAAGCTTTCAAATTCCGTTCTTTTTGCACGCTTAACATATAAAAAAATGATGTTCCATTTGACAGAAGTATAAGTTCTCCAAAACTCACACAAATAACAAGGAATATCTCCGAAAGGGTTCACTCCACAAAAAATGTATTTAGGCATAAATTAGGCATTTTAGCAAAATCTATATTTTTTTGTATAGTAAGATTTTGTCTATCTCTTACGGTTTACCAGTTATGCAAAAGTCATCCAGAGTAAATACGACTACAGGGGCTATAGGCAGAAAATTCAAAATATACATTTCATTTGTCATAAAAAATATTTCAAACATTGACATTTTAATCAAAATCATTAGAGCCATTTTCAAGAAAATAAAAATTTTCGAAAAATTTTGCATTTAAAGGTTAATTTAGGGTGAACCAGTTTTCTTCAAAATCTTCCTGTCGCATCCTTGAAAGATATTAAACTTAAATACCAACTTTGGTTTTTAAACGACTTTTCGTTTTTGAGTTATGCTGTCCACAGACTGACACACACACACACGGACCTTTTTCTAAAAATGTTTTTTTTTTATTTATTTATTTATTTTTTATTCAGGGGGTCTCAAAACATATATTTCCGGTGAAATCTCGACATCGAATTTTTGGGTGGAATACAATACTTCCCCTACTTAACAGAGAAAGTGAAAGTAACTGCCAACATCTTTTCGTTTGTATTCGTTAGATTTTGGCTTTAAATGTTTAAGCAAATTGAAGAAAAATTACTCTGTGCGGAATATTTTGAGTTTCCAAAAATGTGTAGAAAAAAAATGTGAAAATCAAATTTGGTGTTTTAAAGGGGCTGTTGTCTGCGCATTACTAATCAATTAGGAATACAGATTATGAAGCTAGAAGGTTCAAAAATAACTAAAAGTAGAAAATAAAAAAGTCCAAACCTTGATGAATTTGGCTCATTTGTATCCATGGGTAGAAGGTATTTCTGTAAGTTTATTTTCTCTGAGTTGGAAAAACCCACAATGTGCTGTAATAGACATGAAGGAAAAGGCTCATGAGTCAGGCCATAAAAAGGAAGCTTCTTGTTGTGTAATATATGAGAGCTGTAATTTTCCCAAAACCACTAGTCAAACATAGAGTGTAGATTTAAACACAAATAAATAATGGAACAAACATAACTACAGCACATTTAAATGGTTGGGTTGCACTTTGTTATGCACTCTTGAGTACATTGGTGTCTATAAATAATCGTACCTAGGTATGTATGGAAATAAGCACAATGGCAGCGCCACAAATTGATCCCAGAATCCACAGTGTCCATACAAGGGAGCGGGTGCAGTTCACAATCTAACAAATCACAGGCATTTGTTAGCGTAGGTACATTTATGAAACCTACCACTTAGCTTTAATCGTCCTATTAGAACATGGATTAGGAATTCTGTGAACGTAGGTCAGCAAGCAAGTTTCCGTGCTCCCGGCTCTGAGAGAGGAACAAGGTGCGAAGTGAGAGCACGTGAAGTTACCATTAGGGAACGACTAATGGGGCAAGGTGAATGTATGGCGTATTTTGTGCTTATGTAGTTGTAAGACATTCCTCCTCATCCTTTACTTGCGAATTCCAAATCGATTTTACGTAACACATAATTCAATTGACTTGACTCTTCCGGATTCAACATCATTAAATTGTAGCAATTTCCTCTGTGAATTGCACTTGCAGATCAGATATTGACATTTAAATCGCTCTAACAGCAAAATGAACAACTAGATTGTGTCGACTTTAATTGTAACTTGAGTTTTTAGAATGACTAGCGTTTAGTAGCAAAACTACGTATGTGCTGTCCAAGAACTTAACAGAATGCCAGGAGATAACCGAGAAACGCAGCAATTTTGTCGTTAAAGCCCATGAAGGAAAGGTTATCTGTGACGTCACGCTAGACGGATGGGCTTGACCGACAATATATTCTGTGGCCTTTTGGTGGGACTGCTGTACAAGCGATTTATTTACTATTTTTAGTTTGATAACGGTGACTTACTGTATAGAGTACGGTGCAACAACTGCACAAGGTGGAAAATATGATTAAAATTATTCGTAAATGATTTGTTATGTTTGAAATTCCAAATCTGTCTCTTTCACACACACACACACACACACACACACACACACACACACACACACACACACGTACACGCACACACACACACGCGCGCGCGCGCGCGCGTTACGTAATAATCCACGTTCTTAGCAAAAACCTTTTCTTGTGTATCATAAACCTGAAGTTCGCCTTATCCAGCAGACAATTATCTTTAAACAAAACGACACCTGAACATAATTCTTGAAGCTACCGTAACGCTTTTCGTCAGTTTAAAATAGCATGTCTTTCTTACATCTTTGCGTTCTATCGCCATTCTATTTGATGCCTAATTCAGTGCATTATGAACATCTGAAGCAGGTACTTTGCACTGTTTATCCTTATCTGTGAAGTAACACAACAAAGAATATCAGCTTTATCATCCTCCAACAGGCAAAACTTAATTTTATCAATCGTGGACATTGGACAGTAAGCTTACCTGCACAATGCTTGCCAAAATACGTACACGCGAAACGTGCTGAGCAATGACGTCACGCTTCCCCCACTCCCTGCTTGCAAATCATGATTACTCGAAGTAGAAGTTCCGTCACCGCTATAACCTATCCCTCTGATTAACTAAGTTTTAAGAGTTCCATATTTCAGGACCTTTAAATACAAATCGTCAATGTTCAAGGATAGAACTGTGTTCGAAAACATTGTTTTCCCTGCAGTGAAATGAAGAAACTGTTATCTATGAACAAGTTAGGCTAGTTTAATAACAATATGCTTTTTTTGTTTTGTTTTAATGTACCTATTGCACAGTAGAAGAAGGTCCGTGTTGTGTGTGTGTGCGTGCGTGTGCGTGTGTGTGTTTGTGTGTGTGTGTGTGTGAACAGCATAACTTAAAAACGAAAAATAAGTTAAGAACCAAATTTGGTGTTTAAGATTAATATGTTTCAAGGATGTGACACAAAGATTTTAAAGAAAATTCCTCCAGCCTAAACTACCCTTTACATGGAACATTTTGGGAACGTTTTGATTTCCTCGAAAATGGCTCTAACGATTTTAGTTAAAATGCCACATCTTTAAGATATTTTTATGGTAAATTAAATATATATTTTGAATTTTCTGGCTAGAGCCCACATAACTCTGTGTACTTTTGACGACTTTTGCATAACTGTTTTTTATATGGTGAGCGTGCAAAGAGAACGGGATCTCAAAGCTTTAAAAGATTTGACTATCGCTCAAAGCCTACTGTATTCCCATATTCTCATTGCAGCTACAAGGAAATAAGCAATGAGATAATTTCTGCAAATGTTTATCTCGAGTAACAAGTACAAGAGTAGAGAAAGTCGTGTGAGTGCAACACATCAGATTCTTTTATGTTACATTTATATATCATATTTAACATTTATGGCAGGACCTCTCAGGTGCAAAGTGCAAATTTGAAAATTTGACCTCGGTGCAAACTTCCATTGGCTCTTTCCTTATGCTTGTCTCTCTCACTTTGCCGTCTCCGCTTTCCTCAGTATCTATTTCAGTGATAAACAAGTCAACACAGGCTTCCTCGGTTCTTCGCTTCTTCGTCCTACAGCGCGCGAGTTGAGCCGAGCTTAATCGAGTCAACGCGATGCACTCTGCAAGGAATCTCTGCACGTTGGATTGCACTTGGTGCGATTTTAAGCTTTGAGAGGCCTTGTTCTAAGGTCATATAAGCTGCTCGTGTTAATTGACACACACACACACACACACACACACACACACACACACACACACACACACACACACACACACACACGAGATACTAACCACCAGTTCACAGAGACAGTCAAAAACTGGATTGTGGAGCAGCCAAATACACGATTTATCCATCCAGTAGTGGTGGATTAAGAACCATACGACTTGTGCTGAAAGGTCACCAGGACAATAGCTAATCATAAGCGTGGAAGGTTGTGTATGGTCACGGCTGGTGCGCTGGTGGGTAGCCAGCAAGCTGTTTATTTTTGTTGCCGGATGTTACCCTACCTACTTGTTTATCCACTATGTGATCATTTTGCACACAAAGTACGAAATTCTCACTTAGTGAACCCAGCAGACGCAAGCCAAACGTGAAATGGCATACTGATAACAAACCAGGAAAAGACCTGATTCAATATTTGGTGTCTTATCAATGACATATTGTGAAATACAGACAAATAGACGGCGATAATGCGATAGCCATCAGCTCTGTCGACACCGAGCAGGATGATCACGAAGTGACTGGTTAGAATGTACAGTGACCGAAAACTGTAGTCGTGCATAAGGCACAGAGCCTTCGTTTGGACGTGTGGCCAGTCTACTGCCGAGTTTTCTTGGCACCGAGAAGCACATATATATGCTGCTATCCACCAATCAAAGGTGCACATGTTTATAGTGATAGTGCTATCCACCAATCAAAGGTGCACATGTTCATAACGATGCTGCTGTCCACCAATGAAAGGCGCACATGTTCATAACGATGGTGCTATCCACCAATCAAAGGTGCACATGTTCATAACGATGCTGCTGTCCACAAATCAAAGGTGCACATGTAGTATCAGTGCTTTGCCGTCTGCGCACATTCCCGCGCAGCTGAAAGTGTAACTATTCCCATATATGAAATAAGACTACTCTATTTAATAATTAGTGTTAATATTGTAAATAATATGCTAATTATTTATTTATGCCAACAAACTTGCTGCTGGTATTTTTAAACACACAAGCCGTGTGTGGGCAATGTTTAAGAGGTAAATCGGTACGAATCGGTTGGGGAATTTAATGTCATACCGGCAAGTTGGCCATCATAGCATAGTGGTTAGAGCAGCCGCTCGATAACCGGAACATCTGTGGTTCAAATCCCGGCTATGGTATTGAATTGTTCAGTCCTGATTCCACCTCTTAAATATTCTAAAAGTTCAACCCGTCAACTTGTTTTTGAAAGTTTACTTGTTTAAAGGTTATAGCATATATGTTCTCTGTGTCATTGTGTTATGGCCAACATAATAAAAGTTGAAGGCGCAACTATCGATTTTCGTATGTACAGTCGAATAACAATAAGAAAGAAAGAAAAGAAGGGAAAAAACTAATGGGAAGACTGAAGAGAGAAAGACCACCAGAACTGATGTCATAATTTGTAAACATTCATTGGCATTACTTTTAACTAGACTGTCTTGAATCACCACTCGCAGTCGTATACATACTCCCAAATACAAACGCGAGTGATGATTCAAGACAGACAGAAGGAGGATAACTTAGAGAACAGAGACTATCAGTAAACTCACGTATATGTTGGAAATATCGATTTGTGTAAACCGCGCTGCAACACGACGTGGGACCTAGAAATATTCTGCTCTCCTAATGCGCTCATTCATATTCTTGATGGCTATACATACCACCATATGTATCTACATACACACATACTTCTTTGAGTCTTAGACTGACAAACTATGCTAAGCACAGTTCTTGGTGAAACGTCGGTCTCTTCAATGTCTTCTAGACCACGCCCTACAAGCCCTGAAGAGATAAACCTAGCCAATAGTCAGGACGCCGGCCGTGAAAGCCTAAGTTTATACATAAATTGATGTCTGTTTTGACACTGATCCAACTCGCAATCAAATAGGCAGCATTAAAAGTAGTCCTAAGTATTTTCATTATTTCGTAAAACCTGGAAGGGACGGTATTTTAACTGTAAGTGTATGGGATAAGGACCGTCACAGATCTTGCAGCAGGACATCCATCAAGCTGCTACAGAGAAAAGCTGCCTTCCTTTTATGGGCGTGTTCTGTAAAGTTCACCGACACAGTTTCCGGAACTACTTGTGCGCAATTATTACGCTGACAAACTTACGTAATGATAAACCATGGTTATCTCATCTCTCATCCTTCAATCAGTTTTTTCTGCTTGGACGGTTTTCTTACCAATACCTTCGCAATCATAGTTGTTCAGTTACGCCCCTGTACGTGAACCTGTGATCAAGTCACAACTAGAGTTAATAAAGCATACTTTACAAGTATTTCTGTCAGAGCACACAAAATCGTTGTTGTTCAGTTTTTTACATGTTAAGTGTGCAAAGAGAACGGAATCTCAAAGCTTTGAAAGATTTGACTATCGCACAAAGCCTACTGTATTCTAATATTCCCCTTGTACCTACAAGGAAATAAGCAATAAGATAATTTGTACGAATGTTTATTTTAACTAACGCGAAGAAGATATAGGAATAAGAGTTTGTAAGAATGGTTAGTACAAGAGTAGAGAAAGTCATATGAGTGCAACACATCAGATTTTTTTAAATACACGGATCCCCAAGCTTGGCATTTAACCAAGTTTTCCTTTTTTACTTTCTCTACTGGTAAGTAGAGGAAGTATTGTATTCCACCCAAAAATTCGATGTCGAGATTTCACCGGAAATATATGTTTTGAGGCCCCCTGAATCCAAAAAAAAGCATTTTTAGAAAAAGGTCCGTGTGTGTGTCAGTCTGTCAGTCTGTGGACAACATAACTCAAAACCGAAAAGTCGGTTAAAAACCAAAGTTGGTATTTAAGTTTATTGTCATTCAAGGATGTGACACGAAGATTTTGAAGAAAATAGCCCCACCCTAAACTACCCTTTACATGGAACATTTTTCGAAAATTTCGATTTTCTTGAAAATCGCTCTAACGATTTTGATTAAAATGTCATATGTTTGAGATATTTTTATGACAAATGAAATGTATATCTTGAATTTTCTGGCTATAGCCCCTGTAGTCGTATTTACTCTGAACGAATTTTGCATAACTGGTAAACCGTTAGAGATAGACAAAATCTTGCACTACAAAAAATGTAGATCTTGCTAAAATACACAATTTATTTCTGAATAAATTTTCTTGTAGGGTGAACCATTTCGGAGATATTCCTTATTATGTGTGTGAGTTTCGGAAAACTTAGAACTTTAGCGAAATGCAACAATGTTGTTCATTTTTTTATATGTTAATCGTGCAAAGAGAACGGAATCTCAAAGGTCAAAAAGATTTGGCTGTCGCACAAAGTCTACTGTATTCTAATATTCCCCTTGTACCTACAAGGAAATAAGCAATACGATAATTTGTACGAATGTTTATTTTAACTAACACGAAGAAGATATAGGGATAAGAGTTTGTAAGAATGGTTAGTACAAGAGTAGAGAAACTCATGTGAGTGCAACACATGAGATTTTTAATGTTAGTCACGACTAACACGCGCGCGCACACACACACACACACACACACACACACACACACACACAGTCTATATATGAAATATAGCCGGCAGAGAAAGTAATAATTGAAAACTTTGAGCAAAATAGGACATTTTAGTCTTTGTCTGCCTATCAGTGTTAAGTCTGTCGCTGCCCAATTAGGGAAGACCATGGTGTGAATATGTATTACTCAATATATGTAGCAATTATGTTTTTCCCTGGCCAGAAACACTGCTAAGGTTAATCCGTTAATCTATGGTACTGGTACAGGGAGGTTCATGATCCATGCCAAGTAAATGAGGCGTCATCATCAGAAGCGCAAGTCCATGAAGCATTCCTTAATCATGGCTACGATCTGTTGAGGCAAGAAACGGTCGCATCGCATCGCTTCGCTTCGCTTTGGGTGCCAGTTGCATGTGCGCTGTCTAGATTATAAGAGCAGTGATTTACGTCATTATGTTAGCCCCGCCCCCACCTGCGTGATTGCCTGATATTTCCTGCTATCGATTCAAGGGTGGAATGTCTTCAAATGGGTTTTCACGAATTACCCTGCATTGCGGCGTGCACGTAGTTTTGACCTTACTGAAATGTTCACGTTCATACAGGTAGGTTCATTAAGAACCACTGTTGAACTATCGCTTGTCCTCCTTAGCGACAGTAGTGAATTAAATCCATTGCTACAATCACTTATTGTAGTTCTAAAATTGGATTTAAAGTAATTCAAATGTGCAGAAATAAATGCTGAGCAATTACATAAGAGATTCATATCGCATAAAGTCTTCCCTAATAGAATGAAATCACTACAACAATGATAATTCACATTTACTTATTTTTTCTGAAATATTTGCTACAACATTTCCGATAATTCTCTTCACTTGCCATCGCTTCCGAGATTTTTCCAACCCACGGTCTTAAAATAACATATTGCACAATAGCAATACGATTGCAATAGTGTTACTGGAGGGAAAACAAATACAGGGTGTTTCAAAAGACTTCAAAACTTTATTGTATTTATTACTTTTAACTTACAATAATTATAAATCATACATACACATGATCCTTTATGGACTCTTGAGGGTGAACTTCGAGGCCATGCGTCCGGCCCCTTTCAGCCAATCCAGCGGTTGGGTACAAGGTTGCCTAACCAATCGCGTACTGGCTGATGCTAATGAGGCGGTGCACCGTCTTGCGCATCGAAGTTTGAAAACGAACGGTTGTCACTATTTGTTAACATTCATTTGGTATCGTAATACGGAAGGTGTGCAACCATTTAGCCCTCTGTGTACTGGGATGAACGACCTAAGCCTAATAACATTCCTGCGCAAGCGCAAAATTGCTCCATGGAGTCCTCGGCGCGCATCCTACTGATTATGTGTGTAGTTAACAGTGGGACACGACACACCTGCGGAAATGGCTGACATGAGTTCCAGCACACTGTGATGTAAATGTGCGGAATCACCTCAACGTGGATTGGTAGAGATGGACCACTTCCATGGCCAGTGCGGTTGCCAGATCTGACATCTGACATCTGGACTATTTTCTGTCGGGTTGTATAAAGAGTATGGTGTAACGTCAGCGTAGGACCTTATGGCTCGAGTCCACGGAGCGAGTGAAGATCTTGAAAGTCAGCCCCTCGTATTGGGTCATGTGCATGAAACTCACCGCCGCCGATATAGGCTCTGCAATGACGTAGGGGGTACAGAGCTCGAAGCCCGTTTATAATGTAAACAGCTCGATGTTGGGATTATTGACGAAACGTGAACATACACCCATCTCACGCCTCCATGTTCTACAGCGTCCAAACCGTGCATTTCTGGACAGGGGTTTCCATCTTAGAAACGGTCAGTTTGACGTCCCGCACAACGTCGCCGGTGTTTTTTTGGGACATCCTGTATGTAGTACATATAATTTTCAAACTGGAACTTACAATAATGTTTGCATTAAATGTGCAGAGTCTGATAATTTTCACCCCTCTGTGTCTTCAATTCAGTAACAAGTAAATTTGCAGGAAGTGACAACATTGTTTTTCTAATTGTTGTAGCATAAAGATCTCCTGTAGAACTGTTGTAATGCAGCAAATGACATGACTTTTCCCTCTCGCACACATTCTAGACCCTTCGCCGTATGTGAAGGCTGCAGAAAGTCTTGTACTTGGAGTTTCTTGCCCTGCTGTGTATCCCCTTGTGATCTTGGCGCGTCCTGCTGCGCATCGACCCATTTCTTTTGTTTCTTGCGCATCTCATCTACTGCAGACCATGAATGGCTTTTGTTTTGCGTCCTTTACCGATGTTTACTTTTGACTTGGAAGAGGAGTGGGTCCCCCAAACCTGGAACCCATACGTGCTTTCCTTCCGATATGCTCTTGTGGTATTGATCCTGTTGCTGTAGGTTTGAAACCCTTCAGGCTCTTCATCTCTGAGTGTTTCTTCTCCTACGGTTGTTTGATTACGTTCAAAATGGTTTTTATCTTTCTCTTTGCAGTGTTCTACGAAGGGGAGATTAAACACAGTATCTCTAAACTGACGTATTTTTATTTTTGTTAAAACAGCTGTAGATATTTAACAATGCACTAAGTTTTTTGTTCGTTTAACATAAAACTTCAGAGAAGCTGTCCTTGTGACCACTGCATACTGAACATTTAGCTCGGGTTTTCAAATTTCAAAGTCAATCCACATATTAAACCACAGTTGTAACGTAAACGTAGGATGTATATGGCCCAGTGCTATTACAGTAAAACTTGGATAATTCGAATCTGAACGGACAAGAAAAAAATGGAATTATTAAAAAATTCTAATTACAAAAGTTAGGTCAAAAATTGACATTTTAGCAATACAGGTACAAAGATAATCTCACTGCACCTCCGGTCTGTCACATTATTTATCGTTACACGAAGGCGTGGCCATTTCATTGGTTGCTTTAGGCAGCGTCCCTTGCCTTCGCTGACATTTACGACTCTGAAAGACCGTCCCGTCATTCGCCTAGCGACCCGAGGAAACCCTCGAACTCACGACCTCCCGCATGCGAACTTGACACGTTACCGCGGAGCCATATCGATTGGTATGTTAGTATTTGTTAACCAATGATTCGTTGCATACCTTTTGGGCACTAATTTAGTTGTTTCTCATGCTAGAACCAAAAGGGAAAGACTGGGCACCTACAAGAACCTTATACAGTGAAGGTGTGAAATTGCCTACAAAATAGCATACGCGTATTCTCCGTACATTTGAAGTAAAATATTACTAAAACTAAAATGTAAGGTATTATTTCTAGCCTCTTGCGTTCCTCGCGTTGATACTCTTTTTTGGGCTACTGAAGATCATTAAATAAATAGGATTTGATTAGATTATTGATGACCCAGCAGTAATAACTTCAGTCAGAGATGCATTCATTCCATTTTGCGCTGTTTCTTAGACTACCTATATTTGATGTTCGGATTTCGCTTTTCCTAACATAAGCGTTATCTTTTCTTCGTTTTTTTACAAGTTCACATCTTATATGTTGCCTCCCCTGCAAGAAGGAATTTCCTTTATAACTTATTCCCTTTATTTCCATATTTTTCGTTCTTTCCTTCCTTTCTTCTTTCTTTCTTTGAAGTCTCTCTTCTTCCTGCTCTTCTGTAGACAAGAATACAGAACTTTGATTTTGTGGAAATCTTCGTGATTAAAATCTTATCTTTTTAATTTGCGCTTGTTTATCGTTCCATTAACTTATGTTGATATCGATTTGAGCTGCGGTATAGAATTCATAAAGCTCCGCAGAATACGTTCGTTTTCGGCAAATTCACACATTGGTGTCCTCAGATTGCTTTTTGATGCGAGTCTGGTCGCCACAGAATCATCTTGCTTCACAAGACTGCAGTGATGATTTGGAAGAAGCACAGTGGCATTGTTGTCATGGAAGTTTCTCGGGTGCTTTTGTTTCAGCGTTGAGAAATAGCTAATACCTACCTATCAGTAGAAACCAGCCTTTGTGTTGAGCAAGTAAGGCTCGTTAGGTTATCTCAGCGTTGAAAATAACGAGCATATTACGGAAAAGTTTTATTCCTCTTCAAGCTATCGAACAAGTGTGAGGAATAAATGCGGAAATAATGACTCAGTTCCAGATAATCGACATTTTTTCTGTGTCGTAGAATCGTAATAGTAACTTCTCTCGTAGTGGAGACTATATTTGCCTCGTAACGTTGTAATTTATATTCAGGATAGAAGCCGTGGACGTGTAAGAAAGCGAGCGATGTGGGAATATTAAATAACGGCAGTGAATTCCACTCAGGTAGGTGTCCTGTTCTCTGACACCCAATAGTACTTTAGGATGACTTGCCTTTGCTAAACGCTGAAGGATTCTTTGACCTTGTAAGTCACTTAGACTAACATTTTGCTGTTGAACTGTCATACTTTGCATTTGGACAGGGATTTTGTCCATTTATAAATTGCTGCCTAACGTTTAAATGCTGGATTCCAAGTACATGGGCCTAAAAATTCCTGGCGAGAATCCAGAAAAGCAGTTTTAGAGGAAGAATGTCCGTGAAAGCAAAATTGCATAATTTTCATGGAAGCTGCAAAGCTAGGTGATCATTGCCTTGATTCACTTGTAAATATGTTGTCTTCCCCTGTTTTTGCAAATATTATATAATGTAGACATCATATAAAGCGTAACCCCGTGACACAACGGCCCATGCAGACCAAGGCATACCGCTCGACCGCTGCGTCCACAAGAGGCGTCAGAATGCAGTACTGGAGGTGGGACGTGGTCAGCGCTCTGGTCCCTCCCGTCCGGTTATGTGGTCTTCTCGACCACAACAGCTCCTCAATAGGCCTCCCAGGGACCTAGCGAGGCTGAGTGCACCCCGAGGGAGAAAATCTCCACGCTATTTCCTTTCGAATATCTTCCCTATACACACCCATGAAGTACGCTTTTATACACCTAAAGCTATAATCATTACTTTCCTAAGCAGTGCTTTCCCTTTTTCCTCTTAAAGAAGGATATTATCCCGCTGCCCAAATGGTTAACCTCGCGGCATCAAAGGGTGCGATAAGATTGCAGTATTGAGTGTCACAGAAAGCAGGGTTGTCACGTTTTCTCCGAGTAAACATACGTGTTACAGGCATGGATATTTAGCTGTTAGAGTACCAATGCATGAAAAAAAAACCCGAGAGAGAAAATGGTGAAGACGTTGCAACGCTGTGTTTTACTCCACGTGGAGTTACGATCTATCTGTCACGGTATTCACTGGCTGAACTGACGCGCTCATTGGTGCAATGTGAAGCGTCAGCGGCTTCCGAGGATAATTAGTGCGTTATCTGAGAGGTTTCTATTAATAAAGATGCAGCGCAGGTTAACCATTTGAGCAGCACTATAATACTTGCCGTAACGGTGGATGTGATGGCGCCCGCGCCTCCTTAGGCATAAGTTAAATGTGCCCGGGCACATAAGGAAGTTGGACAGCAATGCTTTAAAATATACGATTCAGCTGTAATCTTATCTTATATATTTAAACAAGCAATTCTTGTATATAAATATATTCCGCGCAACTTGGAAACAGCTCAACGATTTCCATCAAAATAAATGTTGTATTCAGAGAGCGAAGCCAGGATAGTAAAGGTCTCGTCACGGAAACCGCTCCAACAATTAGGATGAAAATTTATATTTAGTTAACATTTTTCAAGTTTATCTAAATAAGTGTCCTCTCCCCCCCCCCCCCCCGAAAAAAACACGATTAAGAAAAAAGGCCCAGTTAGTACGTGTTTTGGGAATTTCCTTCCAAAATGGTGCTGCAAATCCTGTGAAACGTCGTGATTGGGCGAGCAGATCATTCGTTGAACAGCGCTCGAGAAGCAGTGAGAGACAGTTTAGAGAGGGAGGGATGGGTGGATGGAGAAATAAATACGCATGCAAGTAGCCGATGCTTTGTTAGTTGCATGTATCCGCCCTGTAGTCTAATGCGAGGACGAGCCGGAAGCGGCCTTGGCCCTTTTCCGGTTTAGCACCGATCCACATGGGCCTCAATGAATACATTTGGTGCTGCACTGGAGGTCACGCTATTGATACCTATGTGCCTACCTGTGGGGTCGTTCGTGCTGCCACAAACCTCATACTCCAGTACAATGGAAAGCGCGTATTTCGCGAAAAATGCAAAACTACACGTTACACAAACTTCAATTTATTTACTACTGTTTCGATTCTTCATGCATTGTAATTTAGTGCTTGGCGAGCTTTTCCAACATGTGACAAAATGACAAGAGTCCAGTCCAATTACTTTTATTACAACTCACAACTGTTTTCTTCTCGTAGCCTTGACACATTGCTTTCTGTACTTCTCCACTTCCTCTCTAACAGCTGACTGACGATACAGCCACTCGGCAATGCACAAACACACACGCTCACACTAAAAACTGACTCCAGCGACTTGTGTCTGTAACTACTAATTCCTCTGGTCACCTCGTCTCCTTATATAGCGAGGATGACGTAACATGGACTTTTTCTCGAACTTCTACAAATACGCCGGCTGCCGAACATTTCTCGAATAATCTGCGAAATCCTTTGTGTTGCCGCTGTGATTGTTACGTGTTCTCAATAGTCGCGTGAGGCAGCTTGACCTTGAGCGCCTTTGTTGCACGTACCGCAAGGCGCCGAGACTTTGCTGTTGCCGCGGCGTCACAATAGTCTAAAGCTCATTCTCTCTGTTCCCAATTAATTAACTTAGTTTTTGTTTTGGAAAGCTAGGTGAATGTGATATGGATCGTTACTGGGGGAAGCGTCGGCGAGCAACACGAAGGAAGCGATTTCCATTGGCTAACTTTAGAGTACGTCATGGTAAGATAGGAATCAGCCCGCTGAATCACTATGGCTTCGTACAAACAACAATTGTAACCTTATCACTCATTTAAATCTGCCTAGGTTTTCATTCTTGAGACTTTAACATATTAGCTTTATTACGTCTTCCCCTTAACTATTGACTAGAATCTCCTTTTGTTTCTTTCTGTTATCAATTACATATATTCACATTATAATTTCGGTTTCATGACTTAAGTATGTTGATATTCCAATATTAGGAGCTTGTAAATCCGTGTCAGTGTTTAGGAAGCTAAAACGGGATAGAAGAGTACTTTCCATTGGTGAAATAATTATCATGAGGTTATCCCATAGATCAGTATACACTTTATTACCCTGTCTTAATTATTTGACCTGAGAGCAGCACACGGAGAAAACGCATTACTTCAATGTTGTTGATCCCTTCGAACAACAGAACGAGCATTATGACTGTGACCTCTTGCCCTGACTATTTGGTTGTAGAAGTTGTCACACTGCTTTGTGTGCAAGATTTATGTGCGTTCTTATTCTTTATCTGATCTGTCTCATCTGCATTGTTACTTTCTTTGCAAAATGTGTGCCATCGAAATGCCCACTGAGCTACAATAACGGATATGGACATTATGCATTATTGTTGTAGGTCAGACTTCTTTTGCTTGCCATTCTCTTCTCGTCCAAATTGTCTGTTGCTTTTGGTAGCGCGGCTCCGGGCTAAACTGTCGGTCTGGGTGGCTCAGTTGGTTAGATGCTGGCCTACTGATCCCAAGGTCGCGGGTTCAAACCCGGCCCACACCGATGGTTTTTAAGTGTGCTTAAAAACGACAGCTCCATGTCAGTAGATCTCCTGGCATGTAAAAGAACTCCTGTGGGACAAAATTCCGGCACATCGGCGACGCTGATGTCATCCTGGCAATTGATTGCGTCGTTAAACAACAAAATAATTTAATTTTTCGGGCTAAACTGGAACAAATGTAGTCCTTTTTACTTTCTCTACTGCGTATAGTAAGTAGGGGAGGTATTTTATTCCACCCAAAAATTCGATCGATCGAGATTTCACCGGAAATATATGTTTTGCCTGAATTTAAATATATATATATATATATATATATATATATATATATATATATATATATATATATATATATATACCGTAAACAACTCTTTACATGGAAAATGTAAATGTATCTTGAAAATGTCTAACGATTTTGATTAAAATGCCACATGTTTCAGATACTTTTATGGCAAATGAAAATATATTTTGATTTTTCTGGCTATAGCCCATGTAAATAGACCAAATCTTACTGTACCAAAAATGTAGATCTTGTTATAACATACAGTTTATGTCCAAATGAATTTTTTTGTGGAGTGAACCATTTCGAAAATATTCCATGTTATTTGTGTGAGTTTTATAATACTTATACTTTCCACAAACGGAGGATCGTTATTTATGTTTTTATAAGTTAAGTGTGCAAAGAGAACGGAATCTCAAAGCTTTAAAACATTTGATTATCGCACAAAGCCTGCAGTATTTTCATACTCCCCTTGTACCTGCAAGGAAATAAGCAATTATATCTGAAAATGTTTTTCTCGATTAACATAAAGAAAGTAGAGGAGTAAAGGTTTCTAAGAAAGTCATGTGAGTGTAACACATCACATTTTTTTAAATAGTATCCCAACCTATTGTAAATTAATGTGTTACAAAAATAAACTAAGAAACGGAGACCGATATTACCAAAAGTTGGCGTGGTTACTTAGTTCTTAGAAACAGTAGACAGTTGTTTCCGGTAGTCGCTTTATTGAGCAATTGCAGTCCTCTGGTTAAGATCTTTATTGTTGCTGCAGTCGTTAGCACTTTTACTGTTATTGCTGTTTCTTGCCCGTGCAAAGGCATAATTGCAGTAATTTGCTTCTGTCACTGCATTGCTGCATCATATCCGCGTTCACAGTGGAAATTCTTATAAGAGGAAAACGTGCTGGCGTGTTGTTTGCAACACAAACACACACACTTAATAGCAATGTTTTAAATTAAACATTTTGAAATCATTATTTGGGTGAATGTTCTTAATAGTCAATAGGAATTCAGGGACTAGTATATGTTAGCCCATTAGAAGCCGCCCAGGTGTTCGTATACGCCAGTGGTCTAAGTTATTAAAATGGACCTCGATTAAAACATCGTTTAATTCAGGGTCTCCAAATGGCAATCTAATGGCAAGAGATGATTCGTGTGATCATCATGCTAGAACTTATAGTAGTATATAATCCTTTATTTTATATTCAATTTAGTTGTCGTTTAACATTGTTGAATTGGCACCAGTGTTCCCTCAGTTTAATAAAGCCACAGGTTGTATATGTATACCTGATTTTCAATTATGATGATAGTTATATAATTTTATTGATATGTGGCAATTGTGGTACCTTCCACCATTATACTTGGTGTGCCTACCTGACTGTAGCGATGGAACTTTACTAGGCGTAGGTATAGATTTAACTTGCTGCTTTAAATTGGGCCTAAACATTGTCATCCTGACATTGACAGCGTCGTTAAAACAACATCATAATAATAATAACGCTGGGAGTACGCGTACCTATTCCAGTTTGAAGATGCCTGTAAGTCCCTCTAGTTGATCCATGTTGTTATGGCACGTTAGCACTTGCTCAGTGGCAGGAGCACGCACAAAGTAGTGTTGCCAACTGTAAGTCAATAAAACAAGCTAAACCGGCTTGCCAAAACGGCTAGAAAAGGCTAGATAATACCTATATAAACATTAGAAAACTACATTATTAAAAAAATACATATGGATCACCTAGCAAAAATAAACGTGGTCTTCGTCATCCCTCTCTGCCTCATTTCTACTGCTGCAGCTGGGATTTCCATTAGGCAGCATTTGTACCAACAAGCTTCGATATTTCGTCAGGGACTTCCCATGAAAACTCTTATGTATTGCACTCACATGACTTTCTCTACTCTTGTACTAACCATTCTTACAAACTCTTATTCCTATATCTTCTTCGTGTTAGTTGAGATAAACATTTGTACAAATTATCTTATTGCTTAATTCCTTGTAGGTACAAGGGGAATATTACAATACAGTAGGCTTTGTGCGATAGTCAAATCTTTTAAAGCTTTGAGATTCCGTTCTCCTTGCAGGGTTAACATAACAAATTTAATAACGATGTTCCATTTGACAGAAATATAAATAACAAAGCATATCTCCCAAATGATTCACTCTATAAAAAAATTATTCAGACATAAATTCTGTATTTTAGAAAGATCTAAGTTCTTCTTAGTAAGATTTGGTCTATCTCTAACGGTTTACCAGTTATGCAAAAGTCATCCAGAGTACAGAGGTTATAGCCAGAAAATTCAAAATATACATTTCATTTGTCATAAAGATATTTCAAACCTATGGCATTTTAATCAACATCGTTAGAGCTATTTTCAAGAAAATCACAATTTTCGATGTAAAGGGTAGTTTCGGGTGGAACAATGTTCTTCAAAATCTTCGTGTCGCATCCTTAAAAGACATTAAACTTAAATACCAACTTTGGTTTTTAACCAACTTTTCGTTCTTGAGTTATGTTGTCCACAGGCTCTAGATACACACACGGACCTTTTTCTAAGAAGTGCCAAAGAATCTAACAACTTGGTGGAATCCACACTCCCAGATTTAAAAAATTCGGGAATTCGCCAAAAGGCTTATATCATTACGTGCAATAGATGCAGTAGCGAGATTAAATTTTGTATTATTTTAAAGGTACCGGTAGATAAGTAAAATATGAAGAAAAAAAAAAGGCTAGAAAAGGCTAATGAAGCTTATAAAAAAGACCAGGAAAACTACTTGTAGCTTTTTGGAAAATTTATAGCTAGATAAGTTCTCAAAAAGGTCAGATCTAGCCATAAAAAGGCTAAGTTGGCAACACTGGCACAAAGTGAAACTGGACGTTGCGGAAGGTTCGCTTGTTTTGTATCTCTTGAGTAAACAGCTGAAGTAGGCCTGTTTTATTGTTGTGCTGACGTAGCACACGCGATGTTGCGTCACTCAGGCGTGTGCTGGAAGTGATTACTTTACGACAATTCGCAAATGTTGACACACAAAGTTCCCAGGACCAGGTCTCGGGACATTTCGGTAACCACCAGCAAGCAGATTTTCATACTGAACCGTCAATAGTATTTTATTAAAATAAAGGTTTAAAAATTGTTGTACTGGTAAAATTATATTATTTTTAATGTTCCACTCGTATGTCGCCTCTAACATGTACGTCATACGGCGGTTTTTTACCTTTGAAACAGGCAATGTTCACTCGCTTTACAGTAGGTTAAGCTTTGGGGTGGATTTACTTTGGATTATTACATTAAAGTAATGGAGTGGGATAAGGAGAAAGGGAGGGAATTGCATCAATACAACAGGTGCCATACATATATCTAAAAGATCCAAGAGGAACAGAAAAAGAGATGTCAACTATTACATTTTTTAATATGTTAATTATATGTTATTTATAGCTGTATTTTAGGTCTTATTGTTAATCATAACCATTTATTGCTCAGGGTATAAACAAAATCACGAAACGTTATTGCCTTGAGTGTATCTAAGACTTGATAAAATCTCACAATTTCTAAAATATGCGCGCAGAAATTCAGGTAAAGGAAAAGTTAGGTTATGTGGCATACATGAGCAGCACTTACCTGCTGTAATTGCTGTTTGATTTTACATCGTGTGCTTTAAAGGATATGCAATACTAAATTATGTAAAGTAACTTACCAAAAAAGAACAAAAGACGTTAAAGACCTTACATTTTGATGTGTGGTAAAGAAACGGTAACAAATTGTTAACTTAAACATGAACCTGTCCTTGATATTTTGAAATAATAAAAACAGCAATAAAAATCTGATGTACACTCACATAACTTCCTCTACTCATTTACTAACCATTGTTCCAAACTCTAATTGTTTATTTCCTTGTAGGTACAAGGGGAATATGGGGATAAAGTAGGCTTTGTGCGATAGTCAAATCAGTTTAGAAATTCCGTTCTCTTTGCACGACCAACCAAATATTTGTGAAAAGTTTGTGTTGTAAAACTCACACAAATAACAAGGAATATCTCCGAAATGGTTCACTACCAAAAAAAATATTTAGACATAAATTGTGTGTTTTAGCAAGATGTACATTTTTTCTGCATTAAGATTTGGTGTGTGTCTTATGGTTTACCAGTTATGCAAAAGTCGTCCAGAGTAAACAGGACTATGAGGGCTATAGTCAGAAAATTCAACATATCATTTCGTTTGTCATAAAAATATCTTAAACATGTGGCATTTTAATCACATCGTTAGAGCCATTTTCAGGTAAATAAAAATTTTCGAAAGAATTTCCAGATGAAGGGTGGAGGAATTTTCTTCAAAATCTTTGTGTCGCATCCTTGAAGGATACTCAACTTAAATACCAACTTTGGTTTGTAACCGACTTTTCGTTTTTGAGTTATCACAGGCGCGTGCGCGCATACACAAACACACACACGCACACACACACAGGCGCGCGCGACCTTTTGCTAAATTTTTTTTTTCTTTCTTAAAACATATATTTCCGTTGAAATCTCGATATCGAATTTTTCACTGAAGTGCAATACTTCTCTATTGTGGTAGAGTGAGAAAGTAAAAAGAATTCGCAGAAATGTAATATTCCATCCAGTGTGTGCCTTTGTCAAAGTTGTCTGTCTTTAATAAATCAGAATAGAGTGAAACACACAAAAATACACAACGTGCGAAATTGAAATTAGCTAGCAGTTTGAGCTGCAGCGACTGTACCAGAATTGAGCTCCACGTTACATCCTCCTTAGCTATCTCTGACGTCACACACTGTAGTGGCATATGTAGAGCAGCCTTGTGTCCCGGAAGTACGTAGAGCTCTTTCAGAAATTCCATAGTTCTCTCCCTAGCGCTTTATCCGAGAGAGAAATGCTTTCACTTGTATTTCTTCTACTACCTGCAACAAAAGTCAATATCGAGATTTCACTAGAAATGAAAATGTTGAGACCTCGAACACAAAAACTCTTATTCTTATTATCTTTCTCTTATTCCTCTATCTTCATGTTAGTCGAGATAAACAGAAATTATTTTACTGCAAACTTTTGTAGGTACAAGGGGAATATGGAAATACAGTAGGCTTTGAGCGATAGTCAAATCTTCCATTTGAAAAAAGCACCGTAAAACTTACACAGATAACAAGGAATACCTACATCCGAAATGGTTCACGTCACAAAAAATGCATACAGGCATAACTTGTGTTTTAACAAGATCTACATTGTTAGTATAGTAAGATTTGGTCTATCTCTTACGGTTTGCCAGTTATGCAAAAGTCATCCAGAGTAAATAGGACTACCTAGGCTATAGCCAGAAAATTCAAAATGTGCATTTCATTTGTCATACAAGTAGCTTAAAACTGTAACATTTTAATCAAAATCGTTAGAGCCATTTTCGAGAAAATCAATATTTTCGAAAAAATTTACATGTAAAGGGTAGTTTAGGGTGGAGGAGTTTTCTTCAAAATCTTTGTGTGACATCCTTGGAAGATGTTAAACTTACATAGTAACTTTGATTTTTAATTGACTTTTCGTTTTTGAGTTATGCTGTCCACAGACTGACACAGAGAGCGAGAGAGAATAAGAGTTTGTAAGAATGCTTAGTATAAGAGTAGAGAAAGTCATGTGAGTTTAACACTTCAAATTTTTGAGGTGTAGAATCAGACAAAACAATTCTATATCATAGTCGGAATTTGAATTTCTATTTCATTGCTAAGTGCATTTAATGCAAGACCGCGAACTGAGCTGAGGTTTCTGCTGTTCTTAGCAATAAGAATATATACAAATTCTTCAGTTATATTGAAATGTTGTAAATAAGTGCAGTCATTTCAGAAATAAACCTTAAGATATCAAAATGCTTTGAAGAAATTGTCGAGTAATACAGAAAATTCTGAAATATCGTAATAAAACGTCGAACCCGAGACTTCTGACATTAATTTCCCTTTTGAGACGCTGGTTTTTACTGGGAGTTTTGGAGGGGATAGGTCATCGTATCCTTCAGAGGTTCCAGAGAGAGCCGGAGAATCTTCTGTTTTCTTGAAGGACTCCCTCGAGCCCAGGAGTCGAGTGTCCTAGTTTTGAAGAAATCCTTAAAGGAACGCAGCTTGACTTACCCAGCTAATTGAAGAAATGCACTTACGTCTCAAGTGCTACAGGGTAGTTGCACTTTCTGTGTTCACTTTTTTATTTTTTTAACATACCTACATGTAGTATTCCGTCTTTGGGTAACTTTAGAAATCTGACTGTTTTGAAACTGAAGCACAGTGCACGCTTTAAGTGCCCTTCTTGAAGTAAGAGTAGCCTCCGTAATATGGCTGACTTTATTGCCCTATTTTCGATTATCAGCAAATGGAATGGAAGGCTGGCATCGTAAATCACGTTGCTTATCAAAGCCATTTGGACACACTGCGTTGCATGGTCCGTTTTCATCCTCATAAAACATTGTGATCTGCTTTCCACAAAATGGGCTCGTTAACGGCGCGATGCTGTAAGGTTGAGTGTCAATTTCAGTACATGCCTATACACCAGCCTTCTCATCCCCACTCCACTCCTTTAGTCGGAGAGACGTGCTGTCAGTATTAGGTCCAGCTACATTAAAGAGGAATCAAGTTATCGGCGTTCGTGTGCATGTGATGGCCCACCGGTTCTGTCCGTCTGCTCTACAGACAAAACGTGTACAACTTCATCCATTTGGCAGTTCACATCCTAAGCTAAGCATTATTCAGTGACGGACACAAACTGGCCGTTCCATGGGCGTTTCTAAGTCATACCTTGAATTTTCTGGGAATGTTCTCGAAGACCTGTTCATTCTGGATGATTTTTGCATAAATGGTAAACAGTAAAGGGTAAAGGTTACAGGTACAGAGGGGACACGTCGACCTACACAGGTATATTGTGGCTACCACACCCCCCAGGAGGCAGGGATGAAATGAGGGAACCGTAGGGGTGCTACCAGACTCGCAGCTGGACAGGCCACAGAGACGCGTAGAAGTCCCTAACCAGTGCTGAGATGTGTTCATCCCGGCGCAAGGGCCTGCCAAGCAGCCAGCATCACACCGCGGGTCCGGGGCGGTACCGTACGAAGCGTCCCCCCCCCCCCCCTGGACGGAGGACAAGGACCACCAGACGCCACCCAGCCCCGAGAACAGCAGTTACCATGCGCAATCATCCACGCCATCTGCCCGACACTGCCCACACTACATGCCTGGTACCAGGACCTCCTAAATACCGGACCTGACACTGTGATTCAAGATGGCGACCTATGTGGTGGCAACTACTTATAAACAACTCGTCTACAGGCTACGATTTCAACGCAGTAAAATAAAAATGTGGTGTAATAACACGCCTATTTTGTGAATATGGGCTGTGTTAAACACAAAAACACTGTCTTAAACATAAACTCAAGTAAACAAAAAAGAATGACATTTAATATTAAACGATAAACCATGGGCAATGAAATATATAACCTCAAATATCATTCATGCAATCTACAGGTTTACATGCCATTATGTAACTGCATTACACACTCAAATTACAAAGAAGATAGACAAAACTGCAAGCAGCATGTTACTTAAATAAAACAGAAGTGTTGACGTTGAGCTGACTCAATTATTAATCATTGTTTACACTGTTTTTCACATTTGTACAATGTGCATAATGTTATATACCTACACAAAACATACTATACTGGATGGCTGATATACAAATGCTGCTATTTAGAATGACCTAAAGCTACCTACTGAATTCAAAACCTTTAGGGTGAAATTTTGCTGTTACTATTACTGAGAACTTGATTACTCAGTTTGCAACAACATATTACTCAGCACTTCAGGACACTTTATTTTACAGGGGGAATCCACAAAAGCAGATGAAATATTAAAAATAATAACCGTAAAACAGCACTGTAAATGAAATACATGAAATACGTAATCTTAAATCAGTATTGTAAAGCAACATTGTGTTAGCTTAGGTTAGGTTAGTTTTGGATATGAGTGGGGTGACAGGGTTCTGTGTTATCGAAATATTTACAATTTGGGCAGTGTTTATGCAATCATTTCAACGTAAATGCATTAATCAATCATTGTAGCATATATTACACTCGTTTATGCACATTTATTAGCTAAATATCCGCCGCATAAGCGAAATAAAACCACTTCATCGACCGTACGAAATTTTCTCATAAATAAAACACGAAGCTTGAGCGCACAATAAAACTTACAAGATCGTAATCAGCAATAAAAACTGCATCCATTGCACTATGTTTCATTCGTTTTCTCGAGCGGCCGATTTTGTAAATATTTACCAAATTTTGCTATAGTCTACAGTTTTACATGCAGCAACATAACACATTTCTTCTAAACTACAGCTACACATTTAAATTACAAAGACAAAAGATAATGTACAAATATGAGCAGCATACTACTTACATGAAACAAACTGTTGGTGTTGCAGATGCCACTAATTGAATTCACTCGAAATTATTGTCTTTCACTATTCACACTATTCACCATGTTATATACACACCGGCAACTAATACACATAACGCTGCAATTTATTGTAATTAAATACTGAATTTAGAAGCTTTATGTTGTAATTTACCTTTTGTTTTAACTGAAAGTTTCTGATTTTTAATTTGCATCCGGGAATGCAACAGTTACGGTGCATTGTCGTGTTTGAGGTTAGGTTGTAGTATGGCAACATTAATATACACTACTGGAACAGTTTTTCTTCAACAACCTCTCACCACTGTAATCGTGACACAAATTGTACTTGCAAACAGATAAATTAACCACACTATACGGCTAATGTAGCCATAGTCCTAGATGGAACACAATAAACATGAACACGTGGATAGCACACGGCACAGTCAAAACGTTATTACATTTATTCCTGTTCCTATACTGCCCAAATAAAACTTTTGAAACACTCGCTTTGCTAATATGAAGACAAACTTGCATAGGAATTATTATAAGAAACAATAACTCGAAGACATAGAAAATAATACGAAAAACAGCGTGTGGAAACACCTCAGAAATCATCGCCACCAGCCGACGCCATTTTTGTACAACTTAGATGGCAGTGTCAGGTCCGTTAATCTAGAAGGTCCTGCTGGTACTTGCACCGCTTGAAAAATAACGACCTGGTGGAAAGGAAACCGTGGTATGAAATAATGCACCCCAGTATTCGCCTAAGTGACATGGGGAAACCACGGCATAACCCATATCAGAGTTCACAGCCACGGGGATCGACCCCGCGACCTCCCGAATGCGGGCCACAGACGTTAGCGCCTGAGCCATCCACTTGGTCTGGTAAACAGTAAGAGACAGACAAAAGCTTAGGTACTAAATAAAAATATGAATCTCGTTAAAACATACAGTTTATGTAAAATACTTCCTTTTTCTTTTGAATAAACCATTTTCGAGATATTCTTTCTTATTTGTTTGAATTTGCTAATACTTTTACTTTTTTCAAATAGCAGTATGTTATTCGTCCTTTTTATCTCTTTGCCTTGCAAAGAGAATGGAATTTCAGAGGCATCACATAGCAACCAGTTCTTAAAACATTTGACTATCGCTTATAGCGTACTGTATTCCCATATTTCCTTTAAATTAACAATAATTTCTGAAAATGTTTATGTCGATTAAAATGTAGTAGATAGACAAATACTTGTACAAGAATGGTGCGTATAAGAGTGAGTATAGCTCTGCATATATTTGTGGACAGAGTTTCTCCAAATTGAGCTATATTAAAAGTTTCTATCGCAATATTACGCGACGATCACTTGGTGTATCTTCTAAGGCTTATGCACTTCGACTTTGTCGCCATATTTTGAATGAATTCTTAAATGTGAGCAGTACTAAAGAAGTCGTTAATGAACAGTTGTTTATCGCATAAGATTTGAAAATACTTTTGTAAATAAAAAACAACGTATAAATAACCAACCCGCCACTGCAACACATTGCACGGCTGGAGGTTCAAGAGGGACATAACAAAATGCAGATCATATTTATAAACATGCATTTAACCGTTTGAACTTAATAATGAATTGCAATTGCATTAAAGTTATCAGTAGGGCTCGGAAGTTCATGCATTTGCATGTTTTTTCATAGGGGTTAAGAACGTATGCTTTTACATTATGTGCACGAATTATGGAATTTTCAGTTATTTGGACGTGATTTTGTGGTGCATGTAACTGCATATTTTCTTGATTTTTGATAAATGCATATTATTTCAATATTATAGCCCCTATATTGTATATTTTAATGATTTTTATAGCTTTTTATTACTTTTTTCTATCTGGATAATATTTTTCATATTGGCAGTACTGCACATGATGATGCAATTCACGAAGATTTCAATATTATTGCCCCTATATTGCATATTTTAATGATTTTTATGCTTTTTTTATTTTTTTCATCTTTATAATATTTTTCATATTGGTAGCATTTCTGAGACAATGGTTCTTTCCCACTGGTAGATAGATTTGTGTCCAGTACGAAGATAATGTTTGTCAAATCTCCTAAAAGTGTTAAGTTGTTTAGATCAACAGCACCTAATATCTGACTTCTTCCTGCACCAGTGTTAATCGATGGGGAACATGGATCGATGAGGTTTTATATTATGCTGAGCACATAGAAATAATCGAAGAGGTTGTTAATTCATTGGACTCGAAAGATGCTTCATCAATAGAAACTGTACAAAATATTCTGTCAGGCGCTGGGTTAAAAGAGGATCTTAGTTTCATATCTGCCCATTTTTCTTTCTTACCAACAGCCATAACGGCATTGGAAGCTGTAGGATCTCCTTTGCATGAATCACTTACTGTCTTTGAAAAAACATGTGATCTAAGTTTGGTTACTGGTAGCACAGGACAAAAAGTGAAAGAGAAAGTGAATTATGTAATTTCAAAAAATTCTGGTTATAAACCGATGTGCGATATTCGAGACATCCTTGAAAGAAAACCATCTGTCACACCAAGAGACTTGACTCTCTCTCTGTGAAGCAGTTAACATCATTGAAATATGCCCCGATAACATCTTGTGACGTGGAGAGAAGTTTTTCACATTACAAAAGTGTTTTGCGAGACAACAGACGATGTTTTACAGTTGAAAAGTTGTGCAAAGTGTTGGTTGTGAACTGCAATTTAGCAGTTAATACTAGCAGCAGGACCACTTCTGCTTCAACCTCTAAGGAATAAGGTAACTTTATTTATTATTTATACTAACTCGTCTTGTCTACTGCAAAAGGAACAATAATTGCTTTAATTAAATAGTGCATATTTCTTGGCATATTTTCAAGTTTTTAAGAGCATATTTGCATGCATATTTCAGTGTTTTTAGGGCATGAACTTCCGAGCCCTAGTTGTCAGACTCTTCCGGTGCAGTTTGCGCTTTGAGTGTAAAATGGTGGATGGCCGGCGTGCACTCGGCGTGGGGAAAACACGTGTAATTTTGAGGGGATTAACCAACACGTGCATGAAGTTTAAGCTTCAGTAGATGGTTGACCACGCCACCCCGATCGGTAGCTGAAGTGGTTTGGCGTGTTGCACGATTGGCCCCGTGCGTGTTGCAGAGAGGGCTAATCTCTGGACGGCGCCATACTCAGCTAAATCAGGAGATATTGGAACCTTTCCATGGCACGTGTCGCAGCTTGCAACGTTTTAATGGAATTCCAGGGCGGAGATAGATAATATCTCACTTCCGTGTAGGTTCCAGGTTTTGTCCCCAACACCAGCGTCCTATTCGCCAGGTTCCTACAGCATTAGAAATGTTTACTTGTAAGCGTTTTCTTAAATGTGCTTAAGTCTGCATATGCTTGTGGTAACTTTAGTATTTGTATAAATAACTTATGTTTTTAGACTATGCCAACTGTTGGTTCATGAGAGGGGGAGGGGGGAGAAACTCTTACGGTACCTAAATTAATTTTCCGAAGATTCCGAAGAGGAATCACAATGGAAAATGAAGTCAAAGTTAAAATCTGCTACCACAATCGAGTTTTGCTGGAGGGCCGGAGGTTTTTTTTTTTTTTTTTTGGGGGGGGGGGGTAGCAATTAAACCACGCTCTCACTACATGCGGCACCACAGGCGGTGACATTGATGATACATGGAATGAAGTTGGAGCACCGGTGAAATGACATGGCGGCCCTGCGCTGCTTCGTACACCACAAATCCCATATGCGGTCGCCTGGGATCGAACCCTGGCCGCTATGGTGAGAGGCGATTGGTCTAACCACTCGGCCACGGTGCGAGGAGGGCAGGAATGTTATGTGTAGGTTGATAGACGTAATTTTTGGATATTTTGTTATTTTTAACACTTTGATACGACACCTTGCGGCGCCGTGGCTGTTCGCCTACCACCTTGGCGGCCCGAGTTCGATCGCAGGAACTATTCGTGGTGGACAAAGCGGCGTCTAAGCGGGTTTTCTTCGTGTTCTCCGGTTTCCCCCAGCACTCATTAAACCAATTCCTCCATTATCACCTTTCCATCCATCTATTTTGCCTGCATTTCATATCACTCTCATACCTGGTGCTTGGCTGACCACCCGCTTCCAGGTCTTCACTCTGTCCGGTCCAAGGTTCCTCTGCTCCCCGACAGGCGTCTGACACCAGGCACAGGTTTGTAGGTCCTACATAAGGGAGGGTAATCAGATGAAGATAGGATACCTATTTAATGAGGGATTACATATATTTTTGTGTTATTATTACGTAGTACAGTTATGTCCTTAAAATGTTTCAGAAGTACTTAAGTGGATCGATTTTAAATATTTTTTTCAGGGGACTCCAGAAACGAACGATCGACAAACAAGTTTTTGAAAAGATTGAGATAAATTACACAGGAATTATGGTTCACTTACTAAGTATAATATTCAGTTTTTAGAGTTGTGTGTTGTGACGGAATTTAAAAATGTTCAAGTTCTTCCTCAGGCAGTTTTGCTTTCTCTGCTACGTACTTAGGCTGAGGGTTAAGGGTAGATTAAGGTGAACATCAGAACAGGGAGGGGAACACCTCGCGCACTGTGGCCTGTACAGATCAATTTTGGCTAACAAGTGGAAGGGATGAAGTGAGGGAACCATAGGCACAGGCAGGGTGCGTCACGAAGATTATGAAGAAAATTCCTCCACCCCAAACTACCCTTTATGCAACATTTTCTCGAAAATGCCTCTTAACAATTTTGATTAAAATGCCATATGTTTGATATATTTTTATGGCAAATAAAATGTACATTTTGAATTTTCTGGCTATAGCCCCATAGTCCTGTTTACTCTGGATGACTTTTGCATAACTGGTAAACCGTAAGAGATAGACCAAATCTTACTATAGAAAAATGTAGATCTCGTTAAAACACAATTTATGTCCTTTTTTATTTATTTTTCTTTTTAATTTTGGTGGAGTAAACCATTTTGGAGGTATTCCTTGTAATTCATTCGAGTTTTGCAATACTTAAACTTCCGTCCAAAGCCTACTGTGTTGCAATATTCCCTTACACATACAAGGAAATAAGCAATAAGATAATTTGTACAAACTTTTATCTCTATTGGCATTAAGAAGATATAGGAATAAGAGTTTCTGAGAATAGTTAGTACAGGAGTAGAGAAAGTCACGTGAGTGCAACACAGAGTTTCACTGATGGTTCAGAAAAAAGGTTAGGTAATTACTGTTATCAGTTTGAGCATATTACATGAGTGAATGCAGTGGCGCGCATGCATATGGAATCTCCACAATTAACACAATAATGCGAGGGGAGCTGCGGGTTCTGCCAGAAGTAAGTATTAACTTGCTCGTCGCCTGTAAGAGTTACGGCACGCTAGCGCAGCTGCCATGGGGAAAAACAGTGAAGTTCAGTTGTCCATGCAGAGACTTAAAACGCATCTGTTTGTCACATGTCTTTCTCTGCATGTTAATGTTTCGTGATGATTCTACAGAATAAAACCTTGTTTGTCTACTCACGAGAAATGTCTGCATTTTCAATATCATTACACTGACGAAAGCTTTGGCGACATATTGGGATACATGAACTACAGCGCCTCAAAGCTTTAAAACATTTGACTATCGCACAAAGCCTACTGTATTGTAATATTCCCCTTGTACCTACAAGGAAATAAGCAATAAATAGGGCTCGGAAGTTCATGCCGTAAAAAACACTGAAATATGCATGCAAATATGCTCTTAAAAACTTGAAAATATGCCAAGAAATATGCGGTATTTCATTAAAACAATTAATGTCCCTTTGCAGTAGACAAGACAAGTTAGTATAATAAATAAAGTTACCTTATTCCTTAGAGGTTGAAGCAGAAGTGGTCCCGCTGCTAGTATTAACTGCTAAATTGCAGTTCACAACCAACACTTTGCGCAAATTTTCAACTGTAAAACATCGTCTGTTGTCTCGCAAAACACTTTTGTAACGTGAAAAACTTCTCTCCACGTCACAAGATGTTATCGGGGCATATTTAAATGATGCTAACTGCTTCACAGAGAGAGTCAAGTCTCTTGGTGTGACAGATGGTTTTCTTTCCAGGATGTCTCGAATATCGCACATCAGTTTATAACCAGAATTTATTGAAATTACATAATTCACTTTCTCTTTCACTTTTTGTCCTATGCTACCAGGAACCGAACTTAAATCACATTTTGGTTTTTCAAAGACAGTAACTGATTCATGCAAAGGAGATCCTACAGCTTCCAATGCCGTTATGGCTGTTGGTAAGAAAGAAAAATGGGCAGATATGAAACTAAGATCCTTCTTTAATCCCAGTGCACAGTTTCTATTGATGAGGCATCTTTCGAGTCCAATGAATTAACAACCTCTTCGATTATTTCTATGTGCTCAGCATAATATAAAACTGCATCGACCCATGTTCCCCATAGAGTTAACACTGGTGCAGGAGGAAGTCAGATATTAGGTGCTGTTGATCTAAACAACTTAACTCTTTTAGGAGATTTAACAAAACTTCTCTTTTTACTGGACACAAATCTATCTACCAATGGGAAAGAATCACGTATTGTCTCAGAAATGCAACGAAGAGCGTGTGCCAAGCAAGTTATATGAATTAAATCAGGAAAAATACGTTTCAAGTTTGCCTGATTTTTCCATATTATACAGATGGAAAAAAGAATAAAAACCCATAAAAATAATTGAAATATGCAATATAGGGGCTATAATATTGAAGTATTATGCATTTATCAAAAATCAAGAAAATGTGCAGTTACATGCATCATAAAATCATGTCCAAATAACTGAAAATTCCATAATTCGTGCACATAATGTAAAAGCATACATTTTTAACCCCTATGAAAAAAAACATGCAAATGCATGAACTTCCTAGCCCTAGCAATAAGATAATTTGTGAAAATCTGATGTGCTGCACTCACATGACTTTCTCTACTCTTGTACTAACCATTCTTACAAACTCTTATTCCTATATATTCTTCGTGTTAGTTGAGATAAACATTTGTACAAATTGAGCTTTATGTCATTGGAAGATGTTTCACAAATATTTCGTCTTTCTGTTCATTACCCTTTGCTATCATCAAGTCCTGACTGTAGTGATTAAGTGAAAGCTGTTGGCGATTATCAGCAATTTTCTTATTTACACAGCAACCTTATCTTAACCTTTGCTTGGCGATAACTCATGCCTATGGCTGCAAGAAAGCAACTCAAGTATATAACAAATTTATTAGGTTTTTGTGTATGTACTGTACTGTGTCTGGGTAATGTTAATGACAGTGCAAGGACTTCTCCTGTGTACCTATTACTCCGTGGAGGAATAGAGTGAAAATAGAACCAATGTGGGCATGATAAGCCCTGTCTCGTGTAGGAAAAACTTATTTATACAGCAGCCGATATCTTTATCTAAATAAAACACGGACCCGAACACCTAATGTTTGTATTCAGTCTAGCCACAAAGATCCACGTTTGTTTCCAAACGTAGAACACCTTTCTGTGGCCATTCACAATCAAATTGATTCTGAAGACTCGAACTGAGTTTCAAAACCCTACCAACTGGTTAACGTAGGCCTATGGCTTTTACTGTTTTTAATGTTATGTCTTGCCCGTTGTTTGACTTTACTGCAACGTTTTGCTAATAGCATGTAAAATATAGATTTTTGGTCCATCGATATCCTACGGAAGAACAAAGCGTGATTGAGTGAGTCAAATTTCCCTCCTGGTAGCAACTGCTCTTTTAGGATCGGCTTTTTGATCCTGCTTTATTAGTAGAAAGTAACGAAACCACTTAGTAATAATACTTAGAATTTGTTTATTTGCATCAGTATTATGAGAAGTGCGGCCGATTGTAAGCCAAGCTTCATAAAATTCCTGTTAAATTTCAAAATAAATGTAGGTATTAGAGTTATAAGCTTGTGGCATTAGTTTAAGAAAAGGCTTGTTGCATGCAATATGAACGAACTCTGAAATTGTCAGCCAAGTATATTTATCTGTCTAATTCTTCCACGTCTGAACATTGAACTGAACTCATTATACCTACGTCTGTGTTATCATTCTGCATATTGTAGCGTGGTCCGAAAGCTTCTCACCGCTAACGAAACTTTGCGAAATAAATGTATCGTTAGTTAGTCTTTGTATTGTCCCGATAAATTGACGTTGTCAAGGGCAAACATATTGCCCTGCAGTGTAGCACACAAATGGCTTGCTTTAAACAAGGAACGACTTGTGACAGTTCACTCACAGCAGGGACATGGGAGTTCAGCATTTAGGCAAAGGGATAGGAGAGTGATGAAACCTTACTGGCTAGCTAGAGCAACAGCGGAGGGGAGGTTGGCATGAAAATGTATCCCTCCAGTAACTATCGCAAGTGGGAGTTTCCATAAACACATTTCGGAATGTCGCAGGAACAACGTACAAACACTGACAATGATGCTAGATTGCCAAATTATATAGGATAAGGTTGCGTAATTCCGTGATAGTTTTGAATAAGTTCTGTAGTGGTCATAAATGGACAAACGTCATGTAAATAATGATCCAAGAACAAATTAGAATGTTCTAGAACGTGTTTTACCTGATTGAGAATTGAAAAGTCGTATCTATAAATATACTAAAAATTGTAGAAATAAATTTTGTGACGCTGGTTCCTAAATGAGTGATTCCTAAATTCGTATTAGTTGTATCCTAATTCATTGAATATTATCTAATTCTCTGATATCAAAAACATTGACGACGTACGTGCATTGATTCTCTTTAATTTCATCTACATTACAAAATACAAGCCATTATTACCTTTATATTTACCTCCAAATGTTCGGTAGGAAGTTCAATATTCACCAAATCTCGATAGTTTCATCAGATTCAGTGAACAACATATTCCATAGCCAGCAATACCATGGCAGGAAATTGAACTCTGTAGCACGGTATTAGGGGTAGGTATCACAGAATTATGCATCTTAACCCTGTGTTTCTCACACCTTAAAACAAATGTAATTATTTTACTCTTCTGCGACCATTGGGAACTGACAAACTTACGGACCGTTCTGTATAGCTACACCAGTCTCTCCTGCAACGTGCAGTTTTTAGTCGTCTTGACTTGTGTTGGCGTTGACCTCAGCAGGCCATATGGCATACGCACGCAGGCGAAATGAGTTCGCAAATTAACGGTGACTTTTACTTGTTTTCTTTTATACTTACTGCTCCCCTTCCCCAAGCAATTTAATGCGCATTATTGGATATCTATCATAACTTATGTTTGTTTGCCTTTAAAGGAAGTTTGTAGTTATTTTGGGAAAGAAAAACAACACGAACAGAGAGGAGCAATTAGCATGATGATAGACTATCCTTTTTTCCCCCACAAAGTGGGAAACACACCAGCAGTAAGTTTGTTGGCATAAATAAATAATAATTACCATCTTAAAGTTACTTAAAACTTAACCATTGTAAGTTGCCCTTGGGGTATTTATCTCTGATGTGAGATTCTGTTGTGGTCTACCGGGAAAGTACGACTCGGCTGGGGAATTTAGTGTCATGGTAGCTTAGTGGTTAAAGCAGCCACTCGATAAGCTGAAGACCCGTGGTTCAAATCTCGACAGTGGCATTGAATTTTTGAGTTCTGATTCCATCTCTTAAACATTGCTCATTGCTTGTGTGTTTAACAACACCAGCATTAAGTTTATTGGCATAAATAAATAATAATTAACGAACAGGCATGGGCAAAATCGGCTCAAAAGGGGCGTCCCACTAAAACACGTTCTTTCCTCACTCCACCGGCCATTCCTGCCCTTCACTACTGTTCAGCTTCCGACACGCCTCATTCAGTAGCGAGTACGGCTTCGTCGGGACGTCTGTTTCATGAAGAGTGGCAGAGAGAGCCTTTTGTGAGTTACAAAAACAAGAAAGCTTGCTGTTTAATATGACGATTTCAATATACAAATATAAAGCATTACAACATCAAACGCCACTATGATAAGAAGCATGTAGTAAACTTTGCTGAACTTGCAGCTATTTATTTGCAACTTCAGAAGGTACTCTCGGAATACTCGTATTTGTAAGCATATGATTCCCTCTTTTTAGGGATTTAGTTCCTTATTTTTTATTTAAGCATGTTAGTCACAATGCAGTGTTAGGCTATTAGTGATAAGATAAAGGAAGATTACGTAATTTGCCTAACCACAGTAGGTGGCTGTAATAATTTATTGTACGCAAAACATGTTTAATATAAAACAAAATGGTTAAGACCAGCGGAAGTTATTACGACCGCGCAGGTGGACTGAAGCTACCACTGCGCTTCTTGTATCAAGACAACCTTCGTCACTCGCCATGACAATATGGGGTGAGTGAGGCAAGTTCAGGCTCTCCTCTCGTGTCCATGCCTGTCCTAGAGCGTGGAAGTATGAATGAGTGCGTATGTGTATTTGTGTGCACACATGTAAAATACGCGTTTCAAAGCTTAAAATTTTAAATAATAATAATAATAATAATAATAATAATAATAATAATAATAATAATAATAATAATAATAATAATAATAATAATAATAATAATAATAATAATAATAATAATAATAATAATAATAATAATAATAATAATAATAATAATAATAATAATAATAATAATAATAATAATAATAATAATCAGGCGTAGTAATTCTTAAGCAGTTAGCTTCAAGTTACGTACAAGTAGCTATATTCAAATTGTCATCAATATTTAGGACGCACACAACCGCGCGTAAGACACGGCCTCGTGATTGCTCTGCGCATACCAACAGACTTTACGAGGAATTGCAGGTAATTTGTTATCTACGACGTCACAGAATTAAGTCTGGTGACAGTCAATCTAATTTTCCTTTGTCCTGGCTTTAATACTTGGAAATTCCTATGCCTGATAATATAGCACAAATTAACATAAGATGTTCTCAAGCGGTAGGTAATATTTTAGCTCATGAATCATCTATCATTGTGCTATAAGAATGTTAATTTCAAGTACTCATAGCCGCCTATCGCCATAATTTTGTCATTTCGTTTTGTCACTTGAATTTTATGGTACCTAGGTGCACTTGTTATGTAAGTTTATTAGCATGGCCGCTGGTATTGTAGGCTATCGCGCGTCACTTTTCTTCAATATTACATTTGTAATGCTACTAGTGATTGTCAAATTATCGATAAATTCTCGAGTCACGACTTGCATTTATTGAGACATATTTCAGCAATCAAAGGGTGATCTACCCAATTAAATGTTATTTAAATGCCGATTGTAATTACTAATCTCTTAAGACAAACGTGTGGCATTAATATATACATATATAACATCTACTTGAGTACCGAAGCGAGAGCGCCATTTGAATAGCGGTTCTGTTGCGTCAAATTACGTCAGCTGTTGTGCATCTGCAGCACAGTGCAGCTAGAGGAGGTGGTACATTTTTCGCGAATGAACGCTGTCATTGGCTGACGTTTGAAATTATGCACATGATTGGTTTATTTCAACCTAGTCTGGTATGAGTGGAATAGTCAAAGGATTGAAATGGTAAAATAAAACTGAAAGTTGTTTTTGAATAGGTTGCAGATAAGATGTGGTTATTCGGTATACAATTAAAACAAATGCAACTCTCGTCGCATTGATATTTAGTGCATTTTATGGTGATAACAAAGAAGACGATAATATCCATTTTCTATCCTTTAAAATCCCCCATCAGAATTGAACAATTTAGTTCCATGGAGTTAAATTCACCATAAATACGACTATTAACATATTTTGAGATCCGAATAGATAAGAAATGACGTTCAACTAATTTTCGTATTGATGGTTGTGGAAAATCGAGACAGTCCCCTAAGTGCACATTCTGAACATGACTTTGGAGTGAGAACGAGAGAGAAATTGCTTAGTGTATGTTTTTTCATAATGAAATTGCGAGTTGGTTTAATGTCTCTTTTACAGCAAGTAGAGGACATGTGTATTCCAGTCATAAACGCAATATCGTGATTCTAGTCTCTGATTAAAAAATAAAATAAATACATTGGACGTCAATCTGTGTGTGAGAGAGAAAGAGAGAGTACAGCATAACTTAAAAGTAAAATTTGGATAAACTCACCGGAGTGGGGATTTTTCCCCCGCTGGGAGATCTGGCACGGGGTGCACTCAGCCTCGTTGGGTTCCTGAGGAGCCAATGAAGGAGCTACTTAATAAAGAGCTCGGGAGGGTTCGGGACACTGACCACGTCCCACCCCACTCATGACGCCTGTAGTGGCCAGAGGTGAGGGACGCAGCGGCCAGGCGGTAAGCCTTGGTCCGAGAAGCGCTGTTGCGCTAAGTCTTACGTCTCTCAGGGATGCAACGCGAAGTTTTCACAAAACCCTGCATTCCATGCAACCTTTTACTGGAAAATATTAGCTACCTTATATTTTCTCAAAAACAGCTCTAACTTGTTAAAATGCACAACTTATGTCTAACTATTACTTTCTCTACTGTTAAGTAGGGGAAGTATTGTATTCCACCCAAAAATTCGATGTCGAGGTTTCACCGTAAATATATGTTTTGAGGCCCCCTGAATCCAAACATTTTTAGAAAAAGGTCCGTGTGTGTGTCTGTGTGTCTGTCAGTCTGTGGACAGCATAACTCAAAAACGAAAAGTCGGTTGAAAGCCAAACTTGGTATTTAAGTTTAATGTCTTTCAAGGATGCGACATGAAGATTTTGAAGAAAATAGCCCCACCCTACACTACCCTTTACATGGAAGATTTTTCGAAAATTTTCATTTTCTTGAAAATGGCTCTAACGATTTTTATTAAAATGTCATATGTTTGAGATATTTTTATGGCAAATGAAATTTATATCTTGAATTTTCTGGCTATAGCCCATGTAGTCGTATTTACTCTGGACGACTTTTGCATAACTTGTAAACCGTTAGAGATAGACCAAATCATACTATACAAAACATGTAGATCTTGCTAAAATACACAATTTATGTTCCAATAAATTTTCTTGTAGGCTGAACCATTTCGGAGATATTCCTTATTATGTGTATGAGTTTCGGAAAACTTAGAACTTTAGCGAAATGCAACAACGTTGTTCATTTTTTTATATGTTAATCGTGCAAAGAGAACGGAATCTCAAAGGTAAAAAAGATTTGAGTGCCACGCAAAGCCTACTGTATTCTAATATTCCCCTTGTACCTACAAGGAAATAAGCAATAAGATAATCTGTACAAATGTTTATCTTAAATAACATGGAGATATAGGAATAAGAGTTTGTAAGAATGGTTAGTACAAGAGTAGAGAAAGTCACGTGAGTGCAACACATCAGATTCTTTTTTTGTAGAATGAACCGTTTCGGAGATATTTCTTGTTATTTGTGTGAGTTTTGGAGAGCTTATACTTCTGTCAAATGGAGCATCGTTATTCATTTTTTGTGTGTTAACCGTGCAAAGAGAAGGGGATTTGAAAGCTTTAAAATATTTGACTATCGCACAAAGCCTACTGTATTCTAATATTCCCCTTGTACCCATGGCGGTTATTCAGGTGAAGCAGGTGAAGAGGTTTTCACCTGAAAATAGCAGTATTCTATTTTTGTTAATGTTGGCATTATTACTTTCATTCTAACAGTTTAGCCCCAAATTTCAACTGCTAGCAGCTGTAGCAGGGTTAGTGACCAACCCTTCTTTTGTTTGGAACTTACAGCCTGGCAACCGGCACGGAAAATTGGTGGGAACGCGCCCTCTGATCGGTTACAAGGACAAGTGCAAAAGTCACAGTTACGGAAGAAACTACTGCACTAAACAGCTTGGTTGCCGTGGCAACATGACGTCACGAAACGATGAACTACGGGGAAATAACACGGGCATGCACATGTTTCGAGCAAGCAAGAAATATTTTCACTTGGGCAGAGGCACAGAACACGGAGAGGGGATGGTTTCTGTTTTCGCGCGCTTAGAAGATAGTATTCGTTTACCTCGAGGAAGAGCTGGAGGTAAACTTAAAACGTGGTGTTTTACATAACTGTGAACGGTATAATTTACGAGTTTGCTAGACTCCAGTACTTTTAATATTTAAATTACGGAATATAACTGTTTTGTTATGAATCCAGTGAACGATATAGTTTGCAATTTGCTAGAAACCCCATTTTCCAGGTGGAAAGATGAGGACAAGAAGGATGTTTTAAACTTTGGGTGGCCCACTGATATCATTGATGTAGCCCTTACAAGAGAGGATAAGAAAATAAGGAAGACTTATTAAATTCAAAAGCTCTTGGCTCGATAACTATTTTTGGTTATGTAGTAGCCGTAGTTTGCAATCGCTATTCTGTTGGCCTTGTTTACTTTTCAGCAACAAAAGTAACGTGTGGGACAAAGAAAGATTCACAGATTTCATTAATATAACCCGTTCCCTTCACAAGCACAATGATTCGGCGGGATATTTAAAAGTAAATTACAACTAAACGCTTTTGAAAAAAAAAAAAAAAAAAAATAGAAACACAATGGTTGACGCTCTTCAGGAAAACAGCAGACCTTTTCATGTGCGTTTCAATGGAAACGTGGCATTAAATAGGCTTTTCCTGTAGTTGATCATTAAAGCAATATTGTATTTAGGTAAACAAGAGCTTGCATTCTGAGGTCATGATGAGAGTGCGCTTTCGCTAAGTCGGGGAAATTTCAAGGAGCTTGTGTACTGAAACTCCATTAGAAATCTAAAACCACTATAGTAAAATTAAAAGTATATTCAGCGGTGATTCTAAATCTATACAAAATGAGGTGATTGGATGTATTTTGGAATACTTAAAAACCTGAAATTAATGTCTCAGATTTTTTTTTCTTTTTTTTTTTTTTCTTCTTCTTCTGTTGAAGTTGACGACACTACAGATATTTGTCAACAGTCTCAGTGCTCTATCATTGTAAGATACGTGAATACAGAGAGCACATTGGTTGAACGATTTTTCGGATTTCATGATGTGAGTGTTGACAGGTCCGCGGAAACATTGTTCCTTTTGCTGCATGGTGTTCTTAAAGAATTTAATTATGAACGTCAATTAGTTGCACAATGTTACGATGGAGTGAGTGTTATGTCAGGACACTTGAATGGACTTCAAAAAAGAATCAAGAATAATGCTCCTCAGGCAGTTTTTGTACATTGTTTGGCGCACCGTTTAAATTTGATTTTAAAACAAAACTGTATATATTTGCATCCGCCATGTTTATTTCTCTCACTTATTACACGAACTGTCATATGTATTGGACCAAAATAAATCATAGTGTGACAGTTTCTTTTGTGTATAGCTCCATTGTATACTAAAAGCTTGGTAAAAAATGTTGGACCGTGGTACACCGGCTTTGCATTGTATTTTCAGCATGCTTAAGTGAACTTCTTCACCTATTTTGTAAGGCACGAGCCGCCACTGCTTGTACCTACAAGGAAATAAGCAATAAGATAATGTGTACAAATGTTTATCTCAACTAACAGGAAGAAGATATAGGAATAAGAGTTTGTAAGAATGGTTAGTAGAAGAGTAGAGAAAGTCATGTGAGTGCAGCACATCAGATTTGCTGTTTACGCAATATCAATGTGCTGAAGAGCTTGGACATTAAGTGTGAAGTGACACAGTTTTCCGCCGTGTGACGGACGGACGTGGAAGTGACGAGAATAATATAGAATTCAGTGACGCCTAGTTCCTGCAGCCTGTCATGTTGCACATTGTACCGCAAATGTGGCGAACTTGTGCAATTTGAAACAGGCTTCAAGTATCGTAATGTGAGACGCAATCAATCTTCCTTTCTTCCTCGTATTACGGTCCTCCCAAATATTCTATGTCGAGGTTTCACCGGAAATGTATGTTTTGAGGCCCCTTGAATCCAAAAAGAAAAGCATTTTTAGAAAAAAGGTCCGTGTGTGTGTGTGTGTGTGTGTGTGTGTGTGTGTGTGTGTGTGTGTGTGTGTGTGTGTGTGTGTGTTAACAGGGAAACTCAAAAACGAAAATCCGTTACAAACCAAAGTTGGTACTTAAGTTTATTGTCTTTCAAGGAGGCGACACGAACATTTTGGAGAAAATAGCCGCACCCTAAACTGCCCGTTACATGGAAAATTTTGATTTTTTTGAAAATGGCTCTTAACGATTTTGATTAAAATGTCATATGTTTAAGCTATTTTTATGGCAAATGAAATGTATATTTTGAATTTTCTGGCCATAGCCCACATAGTCCTGTTTACTCTTGACGACTTTTGCATAACTGGTAAACCGTAAGAGATAGACAAAATCTTACTATACAAAAATGTACATCTCGTTAAAACACACAATTTATGTCCAAAGGATTTTTTGTGAAGGTCTCCATTTCGGAGATATTCCTTGTTATTTGTGCGAGTTTTGGAAAACTGAAACTTTCGTCAAATGGAAGATCGTTATTCATTTTGTATGTCTTAGACATGCAAAGAGAACGAAATCTCAAAGATTAAAAAGGTTTGACTACCGCTTAAAGCCTACTATATTCCCATATTGCCCTTGTACCTACAAGGAAATAAGATAATTTCTGCAAATGCTTATCTCAACTAGCATGAGGTTATAGAATATTGTTAGAATGGTTAGTACAAGAGTATATATATATTTCACAAACAAAAATTGTGACATCTGCCTGACATTGCAGGTGACCATAAAGATCCAGAATACAGAGATATATGACAAAGTCAATTTTAAGAAGAAGAAAAAAAAATGATTAAAATTAATATTCAAAATATCTAAAACATTAAAAGATTATAACAAGAAGATAACAGTTAACACATTGAATACAAGTGATTATTTAAAATATATAAAGAGTCTTTTAGGACATGTAAACATATATTTACAATTTCGGACCATTGCACACCCAGTGCTTTGAGGCAGGTACTTGTGAATTTAAAACATGTTCCGCGGGCACCAAAGAGTAGTCCTTTTACCTCCCATGCATTTTCAGGTACATTATATCTCTCACTAAGGTGAGGAATGCATGGTTGGTAGATGGCTTCCTTTTCCTCGTTCACCTGTGTCGCCTGCTGTAAATGTTGCTCCATTCTGACTGTTGGATCAAGAATGAGACCCTTTCCTGCATCCCTCTTGATGGCTACGATATCTGCTCTTCGACGGCTACCATCCTCAGACAGGCAATGGACCTCTTCATAGACCTCCCAATTGGCTCTACGAAGGGCTGTAGAAATTGATGAACGCACACGGTGGTGACGAGTGTTGCGAAGTAATTCTCCCTTTGGGCAATATCCTAGTACATGCCCAAGGGTTTCCACTTCTTTACAATTTGAGTGCCGACATAGTGTTGTTCACTGATTTCTTCCAGGCACAGATCTTACTGCTGACATGTTACATGACATTTTGAGTGAGTGTGTTGGGTTTAAGGGCCCGTCGACAACTTGGTCATTAGGGCCCTACATGACATTTTGATGGCATTAGTCCATTCAGAACATGACAGGATTTTTCTGTTGCTCATCCATGAATTGGCTCTGGGATTCTCTTTATATGTCTCAATCCCCTTTCCCTTGTGAGGTAGCTGACACCATGCATCAAACGATTTAAGTTGTAATTGTTTTCGAAGCCATCGTCCTGATTTTGACATGATTTCATCGTTAATGTCAATGTTCAAATTGGAAAGGGCTTCTTTCTTCTCTTTCTGAGTATCTCGACACAAGCGTAGATGATCATCTTGTATTTGTGTAAGCTTCTGAGCTATATTGAAATGTTGTATATAAGCCTCCCAACCAGCTCTAATTAGTCCTATTACTCGAAGATTACGTGGAGCGTATATCATATCATTGGGGCAATCATGTGGTAGCCCAACTATTTCTTTGACGGATGTTCTTATTAATTTATCAATGTCTTCTAAAAAGGAGGATGGAATCTTATTCAGTGGTGTACTTTGAAGGGAATAAACTAATCCAGGCCAAATATATTGATTAATGATATTTAATTTTTGATCTGCTTTGAGCATGTTGGAATAAGAAAGTGAATTAAAATCTTTTTCCAAACGTTTGATTAATTATCTTATTCTTATCCAACTGGATTTCATTCGTGAAATTTACACCCAAATATTTTATGTTTTCATTTTCTTTGATTGGCTCTAAAACATTTGAGCCAAATTTTATTTTAGAAGTTTCACTAAGTTTACCATGTTTGATATTTATGACATTGCATTTTAATGGATTGATATGCAAACCAATTGCAGCCAAGTTGCTGGTAGTTAAGTCTAAAAGTGACTGAGCAGATGATTCGTCCTTTGCTACTAAAACAATATCATCAGCAAAAGCCATGGCCGATACATTTTTTACTTCAGAGCTAAGTTGAAATCCATGCAATTTTGCAATCTCATGGTCCGTTACATCTTTAATTGTGTCATCAATCGCTAAATTAAACATGTGAGTGCAGCACATCAGATTTTTTCATTGGCTTACTTATTTCGTTTTAACAGCTAGGTCTTATCGCGATGTCTTGTGGTTACATAGTATGAAGACAAATTAAACACAACATACGCTGTAAAATCGTCAGCTGAATGAAATGAGTTGATGCAGTCCAGTAGTTGTGAAGAATCATAACTTGGTGCAGCAAGCAGGGATTGTGTGGTCTTGCTTTTGTGTCTTTTGTGCATTCAGTGAAAATATGGCTGATAATGGATGGTTGCGTGAGTCACAGTCAGTTGAAAGAAGGTGAGAATGGGTTAATTCTGTTAACCTATTTTCAACCTGGTTATCGCTGCTTGATGCCTTCGTGGTAGTGGGCGGGCTCAACGGAAAAGTAGATGTGGAACCCTGTCGCACTATAAGGAATTATCCTGGTGCCAACTGGTTCCAGTTTCGTTTCGTAAAATGTCTTGCTGCATCGTTGTGGCTTACCACGGAGGAGCAATGGATGTTGATACACTTTATTTTAAAGGGGATGCTAAATGACGAAAATGGCCAAAAATGTCCTATTGAATGGAATTTCCTGTTGGAACACTAGCTGTCTTTTCTTTCGTATAAAGCTATACAAGGTGTCCAACATGAAGTTCACATCCTGTTTATTATATTTTGCAGCTTCATTACTCAAGATTTAGTACTCAAAGCAATGAGGGCAATCCTTGCTAGTTCCTTTAAGGAAAGAGCTCAGAGTTCTGGGAAGAAGCAAATATGTTGTTTGCCCAAAAGTTTGCCTTTACTACGTTTACCCAGGTTCGACGCACTTGCATGCTAAGTGAAGTTAAGGATATTTGTAAACAACATCCGTGAACCTTGAATGACTAATCGCCAACGCAACATACCAGTTACCTTGACCTTGCCTTATACCATCCATTGAAATGATCCGACTTATAGTCGTAGACATATAGGAAACAGTAATGTTCTTCATTTAAAGTAATGTGACGTCAGCAACAACTTATTTTAGTGGAATGTATACCAGAAATTCTTCTCTTCAACTGGGGCTAACTTCATCAAGATGTCCATCGTCACTTTATACTTTCTCTGTTACGTGTTACAGTATCCAGAGAAAGTATGTATTGCACCCAAAAATTTATGTTGACATTTCACGGAAAGTGCACGTTTTGAGGCTCCCCAACTCTAATAACATTTTTCCTTAAATAACCGTATGTGAGCGAGCTGTATAACACAATCGAAATGCTGGATAAAATAAATGTAAAACTTGGTATCTAATTTCCAAGGATGCGATGCAAAGACTCACGAAAATGCCACCCCCAAATACTCTTCACTTGGATTTTGTTTCGATATTTTTTATTTCCTCAAAAGTGTCTGATTAAAATAGCACAGTATCAAAATGTTTACATGGCAAAATGTATCTTCATTATTCCGAAGGAATTTTGTATGATCTTGTACAGTGGGTCAACCATAAGAAATACCAAAGAATGTAGACCTGTTTAAAACACACGATTTATTTCAAATGATTATTTTGTAGTATGAGCATTTTCAAGACATCCATTATTATTGGTTAGAATTTTTCAACACTTTGTCAGTTTGTAAAGTGCTGTCGCTTTTCACTATTTCTGCAAAGGTTTGTTTGAATTAACTTGAAATAGTAAAATGAGCTTTCATAAAAATAGGCTACAGAATCTATATCAAAATAAGTGACATTGGGTACAGAAAATCTTGAATGTAATGAATATTAATCAGTATATATCTTTTCTTCCTTCTTCCTTCTTTCCTTCCTTGTCTCCTTCCTTCTCTGTCTCTCTCTCTAGGATCCGCTCCATATTTGTTAGGATTGCCTACCATGAGGTTTTAATGAAAGCTACTCAGGTGTTACCCACGTAGGTAGGTACTTGGAATGTTACCACAAGTGGTTCAACTAGTTGGCGGATACTGGGTCAGATCGTCAGTATCAAGACTCGAACTCTGGCCTGCTCGAGGACGCAGTTGCGGGGGTAGTGGTTACCGTTTCTTGTCTTGGTCATTTTAGTAGAGACCTGTTACTTGTCCTTTATCGCGCAATTCAACACTCGATGGAGGATTCTAAAGAGAATACCTACGTAAATACATCCGGGATGAAAGACGATATTATAGTGAGATTGAATTTGTGACTTGTTTTCCCGCTGTGCGGGGTTCTTAATCACTTCCACCACTCACTGTGAAATCCATTCTGAGCAGTCAAGAATTTACAATGTTAAGGTTCACAATTTCAGTTCGATTCATTTTAAACTTTGCAACAAATATGATTTACTGTATATCTCCACCAAATTCCACAGATTTTTACGTTCTCTCTACGTACTTCCAGCAGAGGAAGTATTGTATTCCCTCCAAAAATCCGATATCGATTCAATATGTTTTGAAGCTCCTTGGCTTAAAAAATAATTTGTTTGAAAAAGATCTGTGTGTATGTGCGTGTCTGTCAACAGCATAACTCAAAATAGAAAAGTCTGTTAAATTGCTAAACTTGGTTTCGGCATCTTTCAAGAATGAAGACAAAGATTACCCCCCCCCATCCCAATCCCAAACTAAACTTTGCATGAAATTGTTTTTGGAAAATTGTTATATTCTCAAAAAAATCTGATGTGTTGCACTCACATGACTTTCTCTACTCTTGTACTAACCATTCTTACAAACTCTTATTCCTATATCTTCTTCGTGTTAGTTGAGATAAACATTTGTACAAATTATCTTATTGCTTATTTCCTTGTAGCTACAAGGGGAATATTAGAATACAGAAGGCTTTGTGCGACAGTCAAATCTTTTTGACCTTTGAGATTCCGTTCTCTTTGCACAATTAACATATAAAAAAATGAACAACGTTGTTGCATTTCGCTAAAGTTCTAAGTTTTCCGAAACTCACACACATAACAAGGAATATCTCCGAAATGGTTCAACCTACAAGAAAATTTATTGAGACATAAATTGTGTATTTTAGCAAGATCTACATGTTTTGTATAGTATGATTTAGTCTATCTCTAACGGTTTACCAGTTATGCAAAAGTCGTCCAGAGTAAATACGACTACAGGGGCTATAGCCAGAAAATTCAAGATA